>JAPQWS010000102.1:11300000-12685000 GCA_028651295.1 Catharanthus roseus | reverse complement strand
TTCTTATGTTGAAGAAAAAGAACCCTTATGTTTTTTTGAGGTTTTGAAAAGTCCCAATCGCGTTTTATGGTTACGTGTTATGGAAGAGGAAATGTTTTCTTTAAACAAAAACAAAACCTGGATTCTTGTTCCAAAACCTTCAAAACAAAAACTTGTTGATTGCAAATGAATTTTCTAAATAAAGGAGTCTGAGTCTTCTAATGAACCTCCTAGGTTCAAGGCTAGACTTGTTGCAAAAGGTTTTGTACAAATTGAGGGCATTGATTTCAATGAAATTTTTTCTCCTGTTGTTAAATACAAAACAATTTGAATTATTCTTGCTCTTGTTGCTTTCTATGATCTTAATTTTGAACAGCTTGATGTGAAAACTGCCTTTTTACATGGTGATCTTGAGGAAACCATTTATATGCGTCAACCATCCAGTTTTGAAGTAAAGGGTAAGGAACATATGGCGTGTCTTTTGAAAAAATCCCTATATGGACTTAAACAATCGCCAAGGCAATGGTACAAGAGGTTTGATTCTTTTATGTCCAAAATTGGTTTTTCGAAAAGTAACTATGATAGTTGTCTTTACTTTTCTGGTAATAATGTGGATTCTGCTATTTATCTGTTGCTATATGTGGATGATATGTTGATAGCTTGTCGTCACAAAGTTAAGATCGATGAACTGAAGTCGCTGCTAAAATCTGAGTTTGATATGAAAGACTTGGTTGTTGCATCCAAAATCCTTGGGATGAATATTTCTAGAGATAGATCTGATCGTTCTCTCTTCATATCCCAAAAGCCTTTCCTTCAGAAAATAATATCTAAATTTCCTATGCAACTTTGTAAACCAGTTACTACTCCTCTTGCTAGCCACTTTAAACTTTCTGACAAAACTTATCCTAAAACTGAAAGTGAAAAGAGAGATATAGCCAATATCCCATACAGAATGGCCATAGGCTCTGTCATGTACTCAATGATATCCACCCGTCCTGACATTACTTTTTCCATAAGCCTTCTTAGCAGATTTATGTCAAATCTTGGAAGAGATCATTGGGTTGCTCTCAAGTGGCTATTATGTTTCCTAAACGGAACTGTGGATCAAGGTTTACACTATCATAATTGGTCTGATTTTAAATTAATTGGATTTGTTGACTCTGATTTTGCAGGTGACAAGGATGGTAGAAAGTCTACCACCTCATACTTCTTTACCATTGCAGGTAATTGCATTTCATGGAAGTCCCAACTGCAGTCTGTAGTTGCCTTGTCAACTACTGAGGCTGAGTATATCACAGCAACAGAAGCAATCAAAGAAGCCATTTGGCTTCAAGGGTTATTGAGTGAATTGAACCTTTTAAATTCCAAAGTTATTATTTACACTGATAGTCAAAGTTGTTTACATTTGTGTAAAAATTCGGTCTATCACGAACGGATGAAACATATTGATGTAAAGTACCACTTTATTAGAGAAAAGGTCTTTAGTGGTATTGTTGACATAGATAAGATTAGTACTGATAATAATCCTCCTGATTTTAGTACTAAAATTGTAAACACTGATAAATTTATGTTTTGCAGGGACTTTCTTCATGTGCAAGCAGTTTGACTCAAATTGAGTCATCTTTCAGGGATGGAAAAATATTGTTCGAGGTGGAGATTGTAGGCTTTAAAGCCCATTGTCTTCCCAATATTTTTTCATTTTCTAGCCCAATTGTCACTCCCCTCAGACCCAATGATGTTTTGGGCCTCAACCCATGTTGAATAGACTGTCTTGTTTTCGTGGGCTGCCTTTGGGCCGTCTGTTTTGTCTAGCCTGCTTCTTAGGCTGCCTCTTGACCGAGTCTCGCGGGATGCCCGCGGCCTGGGCTGGCCACCCGGGTCGTTTGTTGGTGACCCGCGGCTCGACCATTCGGCTCCCCCTTTTAATTGATGGCGTCTCCCGTTTCTGTAGCAGTCTCTCTTGAATCCCTTTCTCAGCCATTTCCTATTCTCTCCCTGTGTCTTTTGGAGTCTTCAAGACTCCAGCTTTTCTTCTCCTTCTCCTTCGGCTCTACCATTGCTGATCTCTCTGTTTCTTGTACTTTTATGCTGTTAACTAGCCTCTTTCTCTTTCACCATTGTTTATCTGTTGGTGAGGCTAGAGAGATAGCCATGAGGAAAGAAAAGAGAGAGAGAGATAGAGGTTGTTTATTGCCGGTGATTTCTTCCCGGTTGAGGCTCGTTTTTGAGGGTTATAACCCCGATCATCACCCTTCTTTATCATCGTCGCCTTGACGCGGCAGCGCCGCTGCTTGGCGACCGATTCTGGTTTGGTAACCCCTCGGTTTGTGTTCCTCGATCATCTCTTTGATTTTCTGTTGGCCGGCTTTGCCGTTAGTAGTGAGCAAACCGTTCTTTGTTTCTATTTGGGTTATTTTGGTACTAATCGGGTGTTGTTTTGCAGATTGTTCATTCTTGGTCTTTGGGGAATTTCTGTTCTGAGAAAGATCAAATCTTTCTGTTTATTTTTCTTCCGCTATAATTTTATTATTGTAAAAAATTATAATAGTAATAGTATTTATAATAATAATTAGGAGTGTTTTTTTCGACAAGTCCATTTGAGGAAAGGTCCACATAGGCAGTGCTTAAGAAGTTTGTTATCAGAGTGGGTCAGAACTTATAATTGGGCCTATGGCAGCAACCGAGAATGTGCTTTAGAGCAAGCCCTGATTATCTTTTGGATTTTTTGGATTTTTAGTGCAAATGAGGTTGACCATAAAAAGTTTATTAGATGGCCTTGGTATATTTATATTTGTTGGGCCCATGGAGGTCCAATAGAGGCTAGGCCCATGGAAAGGCCCAATGAAGTGGGACTCCTAGAAGAACTGTGATTAGTGGCAGAGCTGAACAGTCATTGAAGATCTCTTGCATGGCATAGTGAATGCCTTGAAGGGCCCGTGAAGGGTGGTCGTCCGAGTTGAGGGGTTCATTAGAAAAGAGGTGGGGGTCACCGTGATTCGGAACCCGCCTGCTGGAGGGAAGTGTGCCGCCTGCATTGTAGACTGATTTGCGCCATGGGGTACAAGTACCACAGAATAGTCTGCCATGATTGAGATGTCTTTGGAGTTAGCATATAGAGAAGAATCAAAAAGCCTTCTTGATGTGTTTGGAGGCGGAACACTGCCGTAGCTGTATTGGGGCACATCCCAAAAGTATGTTCGATCCTCCCACAAGAGTAGCAGAGATATGGCAGATTTTCATATTTTATATACCCCCGGTGTATGCTGTAGAAAGGTAATTGCACTGCTATCCCCCACATAACAGGTTTAAACACATCAAGAACTGCACGGATGCTGAAGAAGACATTATTAGCCCTCCTTTGAGTGCAACGAAAGACCACAACAAGAGTTATAAACCTTAGAAAAATGCTTTTTCCCAAACTCATATTGCATGTTTTGCCAGGAAGGCCATGAATTTGCATCTAAAAGTATGTAAGTTCATACTCCTTTTCTGTAGGTTCATCATCTTGATGCCACCTCAAAAAAACTACTAAGTGGTTTTTAACACACTAGGGTCCCAGTTGGATGGCCTGGTTAACTTGTAGATCTGCTGAGAAAAATACGTGGAAGATGTTTCGCTTGAATCGGTGGACCCTAAGCTTTAGGACATGCCACCGATCTTCCGGTCCTTCTTGGAGATCAGTGAGGGAAAGTCTTCTATAGAGTGGACTTTCGCATAGTAACGGAGAGTATGGTCATTTAGACTAAGATTTTCTGGTGTCTGCGAGATAAGGACTAAGTCAAGGTCTTCTGGGTTTACCTATTGGTTTTGGAGTAGTGTTACGAGGTCTTGGGCCATGGTAAAGAGTAAAATAAGGAAAAGGTATGTTCTTTTGTGGACAAGGAGAAGGTACACCAGTAGTGTGAAAGGGAAAACGACAGAGAGTCTGGAAAGGTGAGAGAACAAGGTGGTTTGGAATAAAGAAATCCTTTTCTCGGGGATTTCTTAAGGACATTCTTAGCGGGAAAAACAGAAAAATTAGAGGGAAAATCTTAGTGGGGTTATTGTAGAGGATCCAAGATGTGGATTTTTGAGGCGGGAGAGTTGTTTTATGTGTAGTTCTTGGGTTCTAGGGAAGGGTGAAGACACTGTTTAATCTATGTTGTTGTATTTTGAAATCTCAGTAATTATGTGTTGGATGTGTTGTTAGGTTGGGAGTAGTTATTACATTTTTAGTGTGGTAATGATGAAGATCTTAGGGAATCAGAATACTGTGGGAGCTTTGCAAAACCATGGGTAGGGGAAGACTGGAGAAGGTGGGGATAGAGAAGGCACCGAGTGTCTGATAGATGACGATAATCAAATTGTATTTTAGGAACAACTTCAAAACTTCAAATCCACTCCAAGAACGTTTCAGAGAAAATTCTAAGATCAATATTAGTTGAACTGAAAATGGACAAAATCAAGACACTTTCGGTGACATGCAAAATAGTACTTTTAATGGCTAAGTTTAGTGTGCAAATTAGCAAAGGAGGAATTTTGATTTTTGTGTGCAGGTTAGTAAAGAAGGAAGTTGTATAGAACAGAGAGTTCACAACTATTTTTGCTGATTTTAGTATAAGCAAAGAGGATTTGAGAGACAACATGAAATACAGTAGTTTTAAAAAAAGTCTACCCTCCTTAGGTTTACTCGTATTTTGCATTGAAGCACAAAATTCCCCTAAAACAGTAGTTGTCTTTTCAACCTCTTTGTTATCTTTGATTTGGAAGTGCCGAATTTCTTATGCCTGATATTTTCTTCATTTGTACTTCATCAAACAAACATAGACTTGCAAAATCCAAAGACAATGTTGCTGAATGAGCTTCCATATGAAGGCTACAATGTAAGAAGATGGTACTGTAAAAAATTAAAACTGTATAATTTTACTAAAATAATTTATTTATTTGATGCAATTTATATATATCGGTAACTTGACTAATTGTTAATTTGTATAGTTTGATGGTGTAGCTGAGACATATCATGCTAAGTTACTCAAAGCAGAAAGCCTTTTTCGATTCATAAAGTTTTCCTCGCATTAATTATTGTGAGTATTTCATGCTAGATCTTTCTTTTCAGCCATAGATGCGTAATCGTGAATATTAATACTTTTGTTTAACTGGTTGTATAGGTTTTATTAGGTCTTTCATCCTTTATGACATGAATTTACTTGAAAATGATCTTTTGAGATTATTGTTTGTGGCAGAGTATAAAGTTGGGTTTCCTGCGGTTGCTTCCTCCGAATACAACTTGAGAACAACGGTAAGCTGCATTACAACATTGTTCAGTTCTTTATCCAATATTTTACCTTTTCTATTTATTATTAGAGTAAGGGTGTTTTGTGTGTATTTTAATTCAACTGATTATCAAAATACAAAGGAATTAGCATGAGAGCATAAACCCATTTCAGTCTATTTTACTATCATCAAATAAACTCACTTATATGTATATCTTTTACTATTATGCGATCGTAAAAAAAGAACATCCTTGTACACGGCCTAATACAAATCAAGGTTATTTAAGATGATTAGCTACTAACGAGTCAAATATTGTTCTTTATATTTGTGCCAAGTCAAATGTGGTTGACTATTTTAAAATGTACTAAGTATATTATAGTAAATATCTAGATTAAACTTGGAAATCAGATGATCTCCTTAATGTTTTGCCTATCATTTTCTCTACATGGTTCTGAATTTCATTTGCTTGAATGCAGCTTAGCAGGAAAGACTCACGGTTCCTCATTAGCGGCAACGACCTTATCTTACGGCTAAAAGGTATCATTTTCATTACTACTTGATTGTGTAGATTGATTAACTGATTGCGTATTTTCTGGCATCTTTGTAGTTCTTTTACCTAATTTGATGTTTTGATTGGTGTTTGAGCCAATGAACAATGGCTGCAGTTGTTGGTTCTCTAAGTATACCTGAGAAAAAAATCACTCAGGCTCTTATGTTTTTAAAGTGGTTTTCAAGTCTTATTTAAACTTCCAAGGCCACCTAAATTCCTCCTATGCCTACTTTCCTATAGGAAAAATTCTGATATGGTTGTTGAGAAAATTATGCAGTGAAGGTACACTAATTGAAGTTAGAAAACATAAGAATATTCAAGGAAATTCTGATTACTAGGATGTTGCGAAGGTGGCTTCTATGCTTTGTTTTCCTCTATGTGTTGAATAACAATATATAAATATAGGGAATCAAAATTTTTTCTGAATTTTCTGATAAGGAAAAAAAAAAAAAAAATCAAACTACTATGTTGGTTCCTTTTTCTATATTGTAACTACTAATTGTCGAATGTCATTTTAACAAGAATGTTCTGGTTGTTTAATGAGGGAAGTTTAGAGATGGGTGATGGTATTGAAATATGTATTTGTCGAATGTCATTTTAACAAGAATGTTCTGGTTGTTTAATGAGGGAAGTTTAGAGATGGGTGATGGTATTGAAATATGTATCAGGTTCTGTTGCTTATGGTTTTTGTGAATGAGAGTAAGGTGTTTTAGTTGATTGCCTATGGGTGGACATAATGGAAACTCATGTTGCTTTCTATTTTATTCTTTCCTCCAACAGGTGGCTTCAAAATCTGCTATTCTTAACAGTGAGAAATGCTTCACTTGTGCATTGGAAGAAAAATTAACAATCCAAATACTCAATCTTGATTGTATCACATCAAACAATTAACTTATTTATCCCAAAGGGATTCCTATACTATATTATTGTGGCATCCCCAATAATCTATCAGTAGAAAAGTGGATTCAAACCGATGCTAGAAATCCTTTTGTAGACAAGGAACAATCTATCAAGCAAAAATTACCTATTCATGTCCAAATGGTGTATATTCTGTCACTTTTAAATTCATAATAATTTAAGCGATTGAGATTTTCTTTTATTTCTGATTCTCTAGCATTCATGTTCTACTCGACTTTGTTTATTAATTATTTGGTAGAGTTGATATTGATTTTTAGTTTATCCTTTTTGCTAAATGAGAAAGCATTTGATGCCTATGAAAAACAAATATTGAGTGACATTTCAGGGTTATTTTTATACAAAGAATACACGTACGCACTCAATCTAAAACCTCTGAAATTAAGTTTTACCTCTTTTGACTACGCTTCCTTGATAGAAATTGGCCAGACGGTGATAACAAAGACAACAATGAGACAAAACTGCATCACATATGGTGTATGAAATTTGTTCAAGTTGCTTCGAGATTCTAAAACCTCTGAAATTAAGTTTTACCTCTTTTGACTACGCTTCCTTGATAAAAATTGGCCAGACGGTGATAACAAAGACAACAATGAGACAAAACTGCATCACACATGGTGTACGAAATTTGTTCTAGTTGCTCCGAGATTGGATAAGCTGCTTATTTTGTGCTTATGAGAGCATTTTATAACATCTTGATGATACTTATAAAAGAATGAGTTTGTATTTGGTAATGTAATGTTGGTTGATGATACTTATAAAATACAACCTTGGTTTTATATATATGAGGTAATAAGTTAGTAACTGTCATGTTATGATCAAAACTTTGAAGAGTCTGAAGAAAGTGAACTATAATGTTTTTTGGAGTGAGTTTGTATTTGGTAATGTAATGTTGGTTTATCATTGAAGTCCATACAACCTTGACGATACTTACAAAATAAAAGAATTAGTTTGTATTTGGTAATGCAATGTTGGTTGATGATACTTATAAAATACAACCTTGGTTTTATATACATGAGGTAATAAGTTAGTAACTGTCATGTTATGATCAAAACTTTGAAGAGTCTGAAGAAAGTGAACTATAATGTTTTTTGGAGTTATCTTTAATAGTATTATTACTAATTTCTTTTCATTAAATTTGCTTCTTAATAAACCATGATGCAAGATTTAAGTTGGGCACAGGCAAACTGTCCGAACATTGTCCAGACTATCTCACTAGTGTATTAAGAAATACAAGTTTTTATAAAGTTTTTATAGTAATGCGATAAAACAAAATCCACCTCCTCTCCTCCTCGCTCCTTGATATAGTAGTAATATAACTGTTTAGTAAAATGTACTTGTCCCACACGAGCACTCTCATGAAACAATTATTACATATATTATAAAGTAAACGACTTCCCAACCTCAAATTGGGACTTCCCAATTAGTTAGGCCTCAAATTCAGTTAGGCCTCAAATTGGGTCTCTCGTGCCCGATTTATTAGATATATTATAAAGTAAATGGCTTCCCAATTAGTTAGGCCTCAAATTGGTTCGCTCGTGCCCGATTTGAGGAACATTAGATAGGGGTCGCTCGCGCCCAATTTGAGGGACATTCTTTTAGGGATCTCTTCTCTTGGGAAGTTCCAGTGGTGTGTCACCATCCTTACGTGGGTAAGTTTTTAGTTTGAAAAAAAGTGTTTTGATGCATTTGAGTTAGATTTAAAAATTAGATAGAGAAGCCGAGCTATGTGCGGGGTGTGAGAAGTGATCCCATTATTATTTTTTCTTCAAATTGATAAACATTGTCTTGTTTTAATAATGTTTAATAGTACAATTGATATTGGGTTTAATAATGTTGAATATATGTAATTTACTATAACTTATTGAGGTTCGCAAAGGTAAAACTAAAACGATTTATTAGAGAAAATGTCAGACCCAGTAAAAATAAAATTAGATTCAACGAAAATTCAAATAGAGATTAAGGTTAGAATGTTATTTTTTTAGTCGTCGTGAGTAGTTGATGATTGACACTATTGTCTGAGAAAAATGTAGTATGTATATGGTAATGTGCTATTTGTTAAAACATTAAAAAGAATAGTTTACAAGCTTGGGAAATCACCAAAAAAAAATTTGCAGCATATAATCACATAAGAAGTTCCTAAGATATTCTTAAGATAATGCAACGTTGGCGCCACTCTTGGTCTAGCTGAATAGAATTACCTCTATAAGAAAACGTTATGAATATGTATGCATAATTAAATGTATTATCGCAATTGTTACATACTTAACATTACAATTTCATAAATAAGTTCCAAACTTATTTAGGAAAATCATTTAATTACTTGCATATGCTGCACTTCAAAAGTTTTTCCTTTTCAAAGGATGATTGACCTCTATTATTGCCCTTGGTCGGACATATCATTAGATCCCTAATTGCAGACTTAGAATATTGTACATTTGACTTACTTGTTCTTGCTTCAGTACGCCCACTCTTTTGTGACCATAGTGACTTCAAGTGCTCGGTCTCCTGCCCTATTAGCCGGACTAGATGTCTACAACTATTTTCTTCAAATGACGCATTGAAACACATTGGTTGGCATAGACCATGGTAACATTCCCAACATTGCTCTTTGGGTTACCTTCGAAGCTATATGTAAGAAATAAGATTCTTTATCATTTAATTCACATACTTTTCTGACCATCGCTTGTATATACAAGCCTTGGGAAGTGGCATTTGGTTCTATATAACAAGCACTCGCAAAATTTGGCAACAAGGAGTCCCTTTTGATTCTAATTTCATACATGAACAGTGATACATTTTGGAGTTCCGGTTGCACTCCACAATCCAAGTCTTATATGGTTCATCATACTTTGAAAGTGAATATTTTAAAAGGTTATCAACATCTACCTTATCAACCTCGTAGTATAATACTTTTCTCCATAACTGCTCATGTACCATGATGAACACCTTTCTAGTGTATACATTTGTAGCATCTATTTCAAGAGAAATGACATTAGTTATGGGAACAACTATTGTGTTATGAGATCTAGCAGATTCCTCCATGTTTGTATTTGGAAATGATGCTAAAACTAACTCAAACGATCTCACAAACTCGAACAACCTCTAACGCTTGTGCAAAAAGAGTACAAAAATGCATGTATTCTCTCACACCTCTAACTCGCACGTAAACCACCAAAGAAATGCCCCCTTAAATAGCAGTCTGCCTAATGATCCCTGCATCTATACACCAAATTAACCAAATTATTAGTTTCCACCCCGATTTCTTTATCATTGCATGCCATCTCTCCTCAAACTCATCTGTGCTGTTCTTCATCACCATGCATGCTGAAATCCATTACTAAATTGATTGCTAGGTCATTGCTCTTAGCATATTTGAGTAGATGCCAACTACATAATCTGTGTTAATCAAGGAAACTTCTTCTTTGTATCCTTCCTTTTGTGACTACTGAGCTTGACGACTTCTTCCACATAGCTTCTAGAATGTGTCCAGTATGCATTCATATGTCTCAACTATTTCATCTGCCCAACATGACACATATAAGTATGCATGTCATGAAATAATTATTTATTCTGATCGTTACCACAAAACACGTTCGTTCTATATGTCTTGTCGAATACTAGAACATCTCCAAATTTCTCGTAGTCAATTTTGCTTGTTAAATCAGCCCAAAATAACCTTCTCATTTTATCTTCGTCATCCATATCATATTTGAAAAAGAACAATAGGTCACTATCTTGCTTGGCTACTAAGTAACTAACAGTGCTCTGTGTATACCTGTCAACTATTTCCTCTTTTCTGCACATATCCAACTTATTATACAAATCCTTGCTTGTGAAACTAACATTCTCATACCTTCCTGCCTATAAAACAAACATTTTCATTATTTGACTTGTCTAAATACCCAATCCTTGAATTGTCCTGGCGAGTGCAATATCTCCATCGAACACGTGTCGATGTGATGTCAAAAATTTCACTTGATCTTCAGAAGTAAAAGAATGATCGTGTTCTTTAACAAACTCTCTAACTGCTTTTGTGAATGACGATCATACCCAATTTTGAAGAATGCTGGACAATTACACCGGGTTACTTCTTTATGATTTCTCTTTCTAGCATCATCTTTATCCATTTTTCTTCCCTAAAGCCTACATTGCTGCACATCCATTTTCTGTACGTTGTTGTACATTCTTGTTTATTTTCCAATCTCTCCTACGACCGAAATCCCCCAACACCTACTGTAAACCTATAAAATGCGTATGCACCTTCAACATAATTAACTGAAACACCTCTTAAACACTAATATCGTCATATATTGGATCTTTCCCATCACTATTTTCACCAACTCCTATTTCATTCTCTTTACCTTCAACATCTTCACAACCATCTTCATCACCTTCATAATCTTCACTTTCATAATCTTTATCATGTTCACCTTCATAATATTCTATTTCATGATCATGAGGATCACTTAAATCCTCTAACGCCACCGCTTACCCTTCCTGTTGCTTCCTTCCATATCTAAATTCACATTTTTCAGTCTTCCATATCTAAATGCAGGTAGCATTTGGAAAATACCTATGCCATAATAAATAACTTATAGGAAGAAAGAAACAAACATCTACCTTTCTCTATAAAATATGTGCTTTTCATTCTAATATGTCGGTTGTTTGATGAAATTCTTTTTTTCTGAGTATAGTATTTATTTTAAACTCTGTAACTCAGGTTTTGCATCAAAATTATTTTCTAAAATTTTATATCTCTTTATAAAACTTTGCATTCCATATTCTTAACTGTGTATAACATAACTCTTGATTACTGGTAACGTGTGTGTCTTAAACACGCTATTGATGTAAAGCTTGTTTTCTTTGTACAAAATCAAGAGTTCTCATTTTAACATGCTCTTTGTGTTATTTAATAAGTTTCTTCACCTTTAAATGCTTTATTTTCAACAAAAAGACAAAGAACTTCATTGAAACTCTATTATCATTTTCTAATTTTGTGCTATTGATAAATTCGAGTTTCTTTAAACAAAATACACACATTTTAAACTACCTCATGTGTTCTAGCTGTTTCTGGCATTCTTTTCTAAAACATACTTTCTAATTATACACCCTTTATTTTCACACCATTACAAAAATTAATCCAACAAGCTTCTTGTTTCTAAATGACAAGAGGAAAAAAAATTCATTTTCAATAAACACACACAATAATTTAGTTTTACCTTAATTAATATTTCTTCAAATTATCTCCACCAAGCTTTCTTCTTTTTCTCTTCTTCTTCTTCAGTTTTTTTTCCCTTTTTGATGTCTTTCTCTTTATTTTTTTTTTATCTTGCTTCAACTACTTCAAATGTGTCCTGAAAGTGCGTTTATGTTTTAACTACGTGGAGTAAATTTGTGATAAGATATTCAAATACTCCCATTTATTATAAATTTCATCTTTTAACAAAAACATCCATTAACGTCCCAATTGAGACAATTTGTTTCCCAACTTTAGTATAGTATTATCACTAACTTGCTTGACCTGCAACTATCTATTGCTTCCTTTGCTCTGAAATCTGTGCCTACCACGTGTCGGCCATGGGACACACTCTTTATGATGGAGAAATGACCTCTTTCTACATTTTAGAATTCTCCCCTTTTCTACATCTAACTAAATCTACTTGACTGATGAAGGCTCTAATATGTCCTCCACCCATTAGCTAGCTACCTTTTGTTGTGTGTGAATTTACTGAATATTAATATTACAATTTGACATTAACTGCTCCAACAAATTTCATTCTAATAGATACTTATTTGACCAATTTTGCCCAATATTCATAAAAAGACCAAGTTTCCTCATTCCTTTAATTTAACTAATTTAAAAACAACATCGTGATTAGAAGTCTTAGTGAATATCCATGATTTTACCATCAAGCTCATCCGTATTCAAATAAGTATGATTATTATCCATTAAATATATCAATGACTGTATACTTCCACACTACAAAAAATAATCGAACTATCGCTGACAGGATTCCGTCGGTGATCTACTGCTGTTGATTGATTACCGATGGGAAATGGTCTCTCGGCTAATTTGCATCGGTAACCGGACTTTTCGAGACAAATGTTAGTAAATAAACTTTCCAATGGCTTACCAATAGAAATTTTCATGGGACGTCGGCTGAAATGAAAAAAATTATGTTTGTTGTTGAGATTGTCAGTATTTATATTTATGGAAGGCCTACCAATGGATATGAAACAATTATTAAAAAAATATATAAAAAAATGCTTACCTACGAATTAATGTCGGTGAGAAAAATAATTTTTTATATAATTTATAAACTGGATAAAAACTTCTTGAAAAATAACAAAATGCCCAACAAAAAAAATAAAATTAAACCACTACAAAAATCTAGTAAAAAACCGATGGCAGGGAGCTGTCAGTATTCCATCGCTGTGGTTGTGTTACCGATGGAACACCGACGAAAATGGGTCACTTTCCGACACTTTGTTTATTGGTAACTCTATTTTCCTAGGGAATACTGATAGAATTACTTGTGGGACATCACCTGGGGAAATAAGTTCGTCTCCGATGTTAATGTCGTTGCTGTGATATATCGAGGTACGTGCCGACAGAATATTGTCCATCGGTATAGTTGGTACAAAAGGTCATAAAGACGAAGGGTGAACAAACTATTTTAAAAAATAAATCAAATTATCAATGGCACTGTAAGAAACTTTTTTTATATAATTTATAAAACAGATAAAAGCCCCTTGAAAAACAATAAAATTCCCAACGCAAGTGATAATATTAAACGTTCAACATAATTAACAACGTTTGATATAAAATATTAAATGTTCATACTCAATAATATTACATATAACATATATATATATATACAAAGATATATAAAATAACCTAATAAAAAACATAAGTAAAAAAAAAAAAAAATCTTGATATGTCCTAGGATCATTGAAGGGTGGGGGGCATGATCAATGCTGAAAGCATGAATAGAGGGAAAGAGAGTAAAGGAAGATTGAACCGCAACATCAGCGGCAGGGGCCTCTGAGTCCGCAGCAGGTGCAGGCGGTGAAAATGTCAAGGTGTTGGTACACATACCCACTCCGATGAGGTCCAACATGGACTGCGAAAGAATGTACACCAAATGATTTTGCTCAGTACATCGCCTCATATACTCGTCGAAAGAATCGGAGACGCTCGAAATGGCACCCTCTACCCTCCTCCGTATATTAGCACAGCACGGCCCGATCGGAGCTAATCCTCTTCAAGACGGGGCCCGACTGTTTTCAGTTCTCAGATGAGCTACTTCCGATCCAGTTCTATATACACGTCCGTAGCTCATGCCTGTAGCTACTATAGCCATAAGGGCAAGATCATCGGACACAGTTGTGCCCCTCGCCATAGCCTCCTTGGCCTTCCTCTTTGTCTCGTGAAATCTCTCCTACAAAAAAAAATGTTAGGTAGATAATAATAACTTATATAACATTAATAAGATACACTTTAAAACATTAAAATAATATATAAACTTAATTTTTCATTAAACGTACCCATAACTCTTTTGAAGTAAAATCCACATACTCCCCCTGATTTTTTCCCGTGCGATGCTTGTGCAACTTCTCCAACTCCTTGCTCTTCGAGAATCTCACAACTAATATCGCTAGCTGCAAAACAACAATATATACTAAATAAAATTTACAATTAACTAACCAAAAGAGGTAATAATTAATAAAATTTTATACCTTCTTCACGAGAGACTTGGTGAAGGAAATGGATCCACCGGTGTGTTTCTTGGATCCCCTTCCCTTCCTCTCCCCCCTTCCCTGATCCCTCATTCCTATTCTTCTTATTTTGCTGAGATAAGGCTAGAAACCTCAGGTTTTTCCGATAATCTAATATCACATGCCAGTGACTCTTCTCAATCCACGGGGGTGCTTACCATCTTTCTGAATGTCACCCATCAAAGCCCTCATCCGAATGCTTACCCTGTCCTCCCAAGCATCTCCGACCTTTGATATAGGTAAGGCCGAGTCCCATACACATTTTTTTTTGCATTTAATGAAAATTCATAAGATTACTAAATTTATTATTAGAAAAAACTAAACTTATTAAAAAAAACTTTGAAATTTGATTCATTTACCTGGAACTCTCCCTACCACAAATTTCGAATCTCCGGAAGGACCTGACTTCATGTACAGTATCACCCCACGAACCTCTCGTGGGATATAGAAATGATAGTAGTGGTGGCTCTCGAAGATGGATGAAATCTGTTACACAGAGATAGGGTTAGTATATATTATAGTTTAATAATAACAATTATATAAAGTAAATCAAACTTGCTGATCTACATTCAACTTCAACTGCTCTTGAGTGTCATCGGGAGGCTTCTTCCAAGCATAGGAGCTTCGGAAGAAGTGGACAGCTATATAGCAGGCTGGGTAGATGTTGTGGGAGCCTTCGAAGCAGAGTCGACTACGTTTGTGTGGGAGGGGGTGTGTGGGATTGAGAAGGCGGCGGCAAAGACAATAGATGCATCGGGTGTGGTAGATGGTGTGGGAGTATAGATAGCGGTAGCTCCTCTCAGGATGTGCTAATATCTTCAACATACTTTCTCTTCCGTCCACGTGCTTTCGGACCTACGATATCTGACATAATAAACTTTAATAAACTTTTTAACATTATGAATACAACATAATAAACTTTAATAAATTTTTAATAAACTTTCATAAACTTTACTAAACTTTTAATAATATGAATAATACGACGATTTAATAACATACATAATCTTATATTCACTTTTTATGTAAGTCATTACAAAAAGATCTAAGTTTTTTAATAAGTTTAGAAAAATTTTGGAAGAGTTTTCCTTGTATTATGGATATTTTCCAGGTACACATGCTGCACAAACAGGCAACAAACACAAATTCACAATATGAAAGAGTCAAGTCTTCCCCATAAAGCAATATTTAAACTAAATGAGTCAGAGCTCCCATATAAAGTAATATTTAAACTTAAAGAGTCAGAGCTCCCTCATAAAGCAATATTTAAACTTAAAGAGTCAGAATTCCCTTTTAAAATAATATTTAAACTAAAAAACATGCCTCAAATGTGTATGTATAGAGAATATGCCACCAAAGTCCTCACAAACAAAACTATAAGAAAAAAAAGAATAATATTAAATTTTAAACTTACACTTAAAGTATTTAACTTAAACTCTTCTTTCTATTAATAAGATCTCAAAAGTAACAGTTTTTCAGGAATAGAAGAAATCTCTTCTGCATTTCTTATTTCTTTATCTTTAACCCAAACGATTTGGATTGTGTCCAATAACTTCTTTTTTATTTCATATTCTTTTTAACATTATCTTAAGAACAAACAAATAATTAAGCTCTGATTCATATTCAGAACTATTTTATTATCCTAATTTTTTTTAAACAAATTTTACCAAAACTCTCCATGAATGCTTCATTAGAAACAAAGATATTGCCTTTGAGATCATCAATCTACTAAATTGAACAAAAATGGATAATATTTTCATAATTTTTTTCATATTAAAAGCTATCTATTGAATATATATCTTACTTATTTTTTTAAGAACAGTTTCAATTTTCTATCAATTATTAGCTAATTTGAGAATGTATCGATCATTAACCATAGTTAGTCGAATGAAAACCTAACACTTTGTCTATTTCATAATATGAGATCTGTTAAAAGTTTAAATACATGTTAAGGAATCTAAAATCTATGTATTGTGGAAAAATATAGCTCAAATGTCCTTTTAATTAATCTTTCATCGACTCTATTCTTTATTTGGAATATTGATTTTTAATTAAAAAAAGTTTATTTGTTCTTTGATTTTCATTAAATTTAAATTATTTATAAGAAAATGGTATGATTAGTACAATTGATTAGATATTAGGTACACGCCTTTACTACTTACCTTATTTAGTTCCCCAAGTTGCAAAATATATTTCCTTCTTCATTTTCATGCATTCATTTTCTTCTTTGCACATGCTAAAAACGCTACCAAACAAAATAAAGGAATCACAAACACCAATCAGAGATGTGTTTGCTTCAGAATTTCCATTTGTCTATAATTTTCAAGTTTTCACACTAAAAAAAATTTTTATTACTCAATCCTTAACAATTTCAAATGATCTCACACAACCCATAAATCAGAAAAACAAAAAAAACACCAATAAGATATGCATTTTTCCCATTCTTAGAGATAAAAATAGGAAAAATACAACAATAGAAATTCAA
The DNA here is from genome assembly GCA_028651295.1 of Catharanthus roseus. Classification (NCBI taxonomy): domain Eukaryota; kingdom Viridiplantae; phylum Streptophyta; class Magnoliopsida; order Gentianales; family Apocynaceae; genus Catharanthus; species Catharanthus roseus. Next base: position 12,668,039 of record JAPQWS010000102.1, on the reverse strand, counting down.
AAAAAAAAAAAAAATTAAATTGCAAAACATACATCCATCTCAATGTTCTAAACAACAATATAAATTCCAATTCTTTTAATACCAATCACATATGCATTTTCCCCATTCTTAGAGTTACAAGAAGAAAAATACAGCAAAAAAATTTCCAAAAAATTTAAAACAATACAAAATACATCCATCACAATGTTCTAAACATCAATACAAATTCCAATTAGCTAAATAAAATTTTCCTTAAAAAAAATTCCTTACCTGAAATGTCACTCTAGTGAGTAGCAACGGAGGGAATTTTGGCTACTGGCGGCACCCCTAATTGACAGTGAGCAGCAGCAAATGAAGAAGAACAGCCTGAAAAATAGAGGAGATAGAGAGAAGAAGAAGGACAAAAACAAATGAAAGAAGAACACCAAACAGAGGAGAGAGAGAGAGAGAGAGAGAGAGAGAGAGAGAGAGAGAGAGAGAGAGAGAGGAGTCACTATCAGTGGCGGCATTGCCATAATCACGGAGGAAAAGGGTTTCCTGAGAAGGGGAGGGGTTTAATTTCTGCCAAATGCCAATCAATTTGGGGAGGAAAGGGATTCCCGATTTTTGTCAACCTAGGAATTAATTACCGAAGGCAGATTGATGGCAAAATCCGTCGGTCACTTTAAGTAACAAATTACCGATGACGAAGTCATCACCAACACCGTTTGTAAGATGAATAAATTACCGACGTTACCGTTATTGTGTGAAGCCGTCGTACAATAATTATTTTTCTAACAATACGTTCTTCAGTAAAGTCCGTTATTTTCTTGGTGTGCCATTTCCCTCCAAAGTTTTGGCAAATTTTATGGAAACCCGACGTGTAACTCACTATTCGTCAGAAAGTCATTGGTAAATGCCGACGAACACTCATTCCGTTTGTAAGACCCGTTGATAAACATGTAAATTTTTGTAGTGAAAATTCAACATAATTAACAACATTCATATAGATTACACTAAACGTTCAATCTTAATAATATTAAACATAACATATATATATATATATATGTATAGATATATAAGATCCCTATAAACAATGTAAGTAAATCGAAAATCAAACATCTTGATCAGTCTTAGGATCACTGGAGGCCAGGGGGCATCATTAGTGCCGAGGGTACCAATAGAGTGAGAGGGAGTAGAGCGAGATCAAACTGGTACATCAGGGACACGGACCTCCTAGTTTGTAGCAAGTGTAGGCGGTAAAGATATCGAGGTGCCAATACTCAGCTGCTCTGACAAGGTTCAACATCGGTGGAGGAGAATGTATAAAAAATGATTCTACTTCATAAACCGCCTCATATACTTGTCAAAAGCATCGAAGATGCTCAGAACGACAGCCTCCATCCTTTGTAAGCTAATCCTCTACAAGATGGATCCTGACTGCTCTCAGCTCTCTACTCCATCTGCAGCTTATGCCTCTCGTTACTATGGGCAAAGAACAAGATCATCGGGCACAACTGTGCCCCGTGTTGCCGCAGCTTCCTCCTCCGTCTTCCTCTTGCCTTATGAAATATCTCCTACAATATAAAATTTTAGGTAGATAATAGTAACTTATAGAATATTAATTAGATACATTTTAAAACATTAAAACATTATATAAACTTAATTTTTCACTAAACATACACAGAATCCTTCTGAAGTAAAATCCACTTACTACACCTGCTTCTCCCCCATGCGATACTTGTGTAGCTCCTCCAACTCCTTGCTCTTCGAAAATTTCTCAGCTAATATAGCTTGCTACAAAAACAACAATATATACTAAACAAAGTTTACAAATAACTAACTTAAAGAGGTAATATTAATGAAGTTTAATATCCTCTTCGTGAGAGATTCGGTGAAGGAAGTGGATCTACCTGTGTGTTTCGGGTGCACATCCTTCCCGTTCCTCATGTCTATTCTTCTTATTCTGCTGGGATAGGGCTAGAAATCTTGAGCTTTTCTAATAATCTAATATCTCTGCCAGTGTCTCTCCTCAATCTAGGGGGCCGCTTACCATCTTTCAAAATGTCGCTAATCTTAACATTCATCCGAATGCTTGCCCTGTCCTCCTAAGCATCTCGGACCTTTGACATGGGTAAGGTCGGGTCCCATAAACATTTTTTTTTAATGAAAATTCATAGGATTATTAAATCTATTATTAGAAAAAACTAGATCCATAAAAAAACTTTGAAATTTGATTCATTTACCTGGAACTCTCCCCACCAAAAATCCGAACCTCGGGAGGGACCTGACACCATGTACTGTGTATTTCCCCACGAACCTCTTGTGGAATATAAAAGTGATAGCAATGGCGGCTCTCGAAGATGGATGCAATTTGTTACACAGAGATAGGGTTAGTATATATTATAATTTAATAATGGCAAGTATATAAAGTAAATTAAACTTACTGATCTACATTCACGTCTAACTGCTCCCTAGGGTCACCGGGAGGCTTCTTCCAAGACACAGGAGCTTGGGAAGAAGTGGACAGCTGTGTGGCCGGTTGGGTAGATGTTGTGGAAGATTCCAAAGCAGAGGCTGCTGCGTCTGTGTCGGAGGGGGAGTAAGGGACTAAAAAGGCAGCGGGAAAGTCAAAGCAGCTCCATCGGGGTGTGGTAGATGGCATAGGAGTAGTACATTGCGGTAGCTCCTCTCTGGATGTGCTAGCATCCTTGGCACACTTTCTCTTCCATCCATGTGCCATCGGACCTGCGATATCCGCATAATAATCACAAGCGTAGTAATATTTTATATATAACATAAGTCGAAAGCATACAACATAATAAACTTTCATAATCTTTACTAAACTTTTTATCATTATGAATACGATATAATAAACTTTAGTGAACTTTTTCATAAACTTAAACTTTTTATCAATATGAATAATACGATGAAATAAACTTTTTATCAATATAAAATACGATGATTTAATAATACAATATAATCATAAGATTCATTTTTTATGTAAGTAAACACAAAAAAAAATCTAAATTTTTTATAAGTTTAGAAATATTTTGGCAGAGTTTTCCCTGTATTATCATACTTAACGTGTAACATCATAAGTATAATTAATAAAAGTAAAATGCTTAAAGTGTAATAACATAAGTATAAACTTAACTTATTAATCATATAATATAATAATAGTACAATAGTTTAGGTGTCGGAATGATCATCGGACTCATCATCATCATATTCCTCGATTTCTTTATCAGAATCTTCATCTGAATCCCATTCTATCTCAGTTTTATCATTTTGTAACTCCTTGAAATATGTCTTTACGTGATATCAACATCTTCCGATGAACAAGACTATGGATGAGAGGTCGTGCATCTTCAATCATCACATCTATTTTTGAAGCCTCGTCAATATTCATGTTCTCTTGGAATGCATCATCTTTCATCAGAATATCTATTACTCGCGCTCAAGATTTCATTACACTAATCTAGTAGGTCCTCGGTCTTTTGGAGCCAGGATATTGGAGAAATGACACTTACTCTACTTGATGAGCTAAAACAAAGGATCATATCCTCTATATCTCCAGTCTTTTTGCAACTCCACTATTATAATGAGGATGAGTCATCATTCCTCAATCCGAAGAATTAAACCAATCACAAACGAACATCACAATCTTTTGAATTAGTGTAAATGGTAGCTCTACCTCAACTATTTCTTTTAAAACACCATAATAATTTGGTTTCATACACACCATCATTACAAGTTTCTCTCTCTTCACCCCTATCTCTTGTGTGAAATCGAAACCCATTCACAATATAACCGATGTATGTCTTAACTTTTTTAGAAGGACCCTAAAAAAGATTTTTCAGAAGTTGACCATAGAGTTTTGTGGGATTATGCATCTGTGTAAATCGAAACATATTTTTTAATTAAATGAGTTAATGATATGTCTATTTTTACCCTCTTTGAGCGTTATTGTTTTCATTGGTTTTTTAGTTTAGTTACTTATAAAATGGACTCATTGAACCCCGTTTCTTATCTTATTATTATAGGTACCTTTGGAATTAAGATATTTTGAAAACAAGTCAAAAAGAAGGCCTTTGGAGCGGGAAAAAAACAAAAAAGGAGAAGAAATAACAAGCTGTCAAAAACAGGGTCCATGGCCGAGTAATGCAGCTTTTAGTGGGTTTTTCACCTCCTTAATAATATTAATTAAAGATGTTTCATTCTTGAATATTTTATAGGACTTCATGAGGTTTCCAGAAAGCTAAATTTTGTATTCATCGGAGTTTATTTGGTCATCCAATATATTGTGCAAAGATTTACTTTCTCACATGATGTTCAAGTTTGATACCTTTTGCTAAAAATCACAACTAGAGATATACACCTTTTGATTCAAGATGTTTTGGAAAGCTAAATATTAATCTACAAATCATATGAGACTTCAAGACCTAAATTGTCCATTAAAGGGCTCAAAAGGACTCAATTATCGAAACGTACTTACCTGATCCCAAAAAACATAACAAATAAATAAATTTTTGGGCAGTAGCTTTCGGTTCTTGAAAATAACTTCCTGATCCAAAAAGTCGCGCAGAGGGACTAAAATGTAATTTTCCATGTTTCCTATTTAGACTCTCATTCCTTTCCCTTTTGTAATTTGATTCCAAACCTTTTTAGGAAAGGTTTAGGGCAATTTTAGCAGCAAAACTCTATTTAAACTCTTTAATAACTAGATTATTAGGTAGTTAGGGTTTTAGATTCAATTCCATATTTTATAAGCAGACTTTGAGGACCTGAATTACGAGAGCTCTTTGGGCTACTGGAGAGACAACATTCACAGGAACTGCGGAATCTTCAATACTTCCCCTAAGCTCCTCTAAACTCTTTCTATTTTATGAATTTATGTACTAGAAACATGTTTAGTGACTAATTTTATTTGTGTTTATATTGGGGATGAACCCTAAAATACTTGGTTAATTTTTATATGAATTTTATGTTTTGATTATTTTATTCTTGTTTAGTTATCATTCAATTATTGTGTTTGTTTACTAATTTTCCGGAGATTGATAATTTCTAAAGGTTAATTGGACTCTAACCAAGGAACATTAATCTAGGGTATTAATTGAATAATAGGAATCGGTAATTGAGTAGGAATACTTGTTACGGTTCTTAGATCATTAGACATCATTATATTCCACAATTCGTTCACAATCGAGTTATGGTGAGAAGAAATTCTTCTCTAAATGGTTAAGTTGAATAGGAGGGTCTTCGCCTAGGAATAAGGATTATCCGACATTTGAGTGAGATCCAACCAACGGGTTTTAATAATTAATTACAACAATTTTATAAACAAAATTAATTTAAGGTTCTAGGTAGATTCTATCAATCATTAGTTGAAAAAAAATGAGGAAGACGAAAAAGTAATGAAAACAGAAAAGAATGAAAAGAAAGAAAAGAAAAAGAGATGAAAAGTATGAGTTGAAAAGAAGATTTTATTAGCCTTTCATCTTTTGATATCCTTTATTTCCTTCTTCTCACATATATACTTCCTTGATTTTTGAGTGATTGATGAGTTATGAAGTTTATGGGGTTGTGAGTGAGTTGAATGAAATGTAGAGTGTTTCGTGAGAATTGAGTGAAAACGGTTTAAAGGTTATAGTTAACTCGAGTTATTTTCCTTTTGGTTACATTAGCTCATATTTTCATTCTTCTTTTTTTTCCTTTACCTTTGTTTGATAGCCATTTATGTCCTAACCTAATGTTACAAGCTTGAAAGTCCTAATAATTTGAGGATGCCTTTAGCTAGAACTTGGAGTAAAGGGTGTTGGAAAAGTCAAGCATATAGAGTATAGTTTAATAAATTGAATCATATAATTAATTCCTCGAGATTCTTTTTACATATTTTTTAAACTAAACATGAGTAACATACACACACACCCCATTGATTCTCATGTGCTAAAAAAGAATGTTGAATGTGTTAGTTAACTTTTGAATTATGTCTTGATGAGTTTTAGCAGTTTTTTTTTTTTTTTTTGTAACTCTTGGTTTTGTTTTGAAGGGGGTACGCCTTTGTTCTTTTTATAGTTCTAGTTATTGTGAAGTTTGTTTTATAAACTTTTTAGTGTTTTTTTTGTGCTATTTTGTGAGTATATCATTTGCAAACCCTCATGAGACCTTACTCGTCCTCTTCGGTAACATAGGGGTTTAAAAGGCTTGTTGCATGTGTTAAGTGCAGTCGTGAGTCCTACGCAAATAGTTAGTTAGTTTGTTTTTGTTTTCTGTTTTACCTTTGTTCCTTTTATTCCTTTGCTCAGGGATGATCAAAGCTTAAGTGTGGGGGAGTTCGTTATGTCTAATTCTTACCTCTTTGACGTTACTGTTTTCATTTGTTTTTTAGTATAATTACATATAACATGGACTAATTGAATCCCTTTTCTTCTCTTATTGTTATAGGTACCTTCAGAATGAAGATATGTTGAAAACAAGCCAAAACTAAGGTCTTTGGAGCAAAAACAAAGCAAAAAAGGAAAAGAAATTACAAGCTGTCTAAAACAGGGTCCATACAAAGCAAAAAAGGAAAAGAAATAACAAGTTGTCTAAAACAGGGTCCATGGCCTAGCAATGCCGTTTCTTGTGGGTTTTTCACCTCCTTAACTATCTTAATTGAAGATATGTCCTTCTTGAAGTTTCTAGAAGACTTCTTGAGGTTTCTATTAAGCTAAAGTTTGTGTCAATCGGAATTTATTTTGTTATCCAAAGTATTATTAAAATATTTTCTTTCTGACATGACATACCAGTTTGACATCTTTCGGTAAAATGATCATAACTAAAGATATACAACTCCAATTAGTATGATTCAAGATATTTTGGAAATCTAGGAGATTTATCTACAAATCCTATGAATACCCAAAGACCTGAATCGTATATTAAGGAGCTCAAAATGACTCAAGAATCGCATCATATGTAACTAATCCAAAAAAACAGACAAATAAGAAATTTTTGGGAAGTAGCTTTCCGGATCTAGAGAGTCGGGCAGAGGGGCTAAAATGAAATTTTTTATGTTTATTATTTGGACTCTCATTCCTTTCCCTTTTGTAATTATTCCAAACCATTTTAGGAAATGATTAGGGCGATTTTAGTAGCAAAACTCTCTATTTAAAGTCTTCAATAGCTAGATTATTAGGTAGCTAGGTCTTAGATGCAATTCTATATTTTGTAAGAAGACTTTGAAGACCTGAAGTTTGGTAGTTCTTCAGGCGACTGGAGAGACGAGCTCGGACGTTCACCAGAACCGCAGAATCTTCAAGACTTCCCCTAAGCTCCTCTTAACTCTTTCTATTTTATGAATTTATCTATGAATTTATGTTTTAGAAGCATGTTTAGTGAATAATTTTAGTTGTGTTTAAATAGAAATGAAACCTAGAATACTTGGTTAAATTTTATATGAATTTCATGTTTTGATTATTTAATTCTTGTTTGGTTGTTATTTAATTGTTGTGTTTGTTTACCGATTTTCCAAATACTGGTAATTTTGCAAGGTTAATTAGACTCTGACCAAGGAATATTAATCTAGGGCATTAACTGAATAGTAAAAATTGGTAATTTAGTAGGGATACTTGATACAGTACTTAAATCATTAGAAATCACTATAATCCATAATTCGTTCATAATCGAGTTAGGGTGAGAAAGAATTCTTACCTAGATGGTTAAATTGAATAGGAGGGTCTTCGCCTAGGAATAGGGATTATCTGACGTTTGAGTGAGATCCAACCAATGGGTTTTAATAATTAATTACAACAATTTTCTAAATAAGTTTAACTTAGGGTTCTAGGGGAGATCTACCTTTTAAACAATCATTTTCCAAACTTGTCTTTTAAAACCTTTTATTATTTTCTTAGTTTAATTGTCCTTTAATTGTTTTTTATTTTATAAAAATCTTTTCAACCGTTTTATTTAATTAAATAGTAGAGACGTAGTAAGTACTAGTGCTTGGTCGTCCCGAGAGTTCAAAAATTTGGGGACTTTTCCTGTCGGTACCCTTGTCTAAAAGTGGAATTTTGTTAGAACTAGAAACCACATATCAGTTAATAAGATTAATTAGATTTGAACACATTCAAATAGATTAACTTACTTCAATTCTGAACCATTCTTTGAATCTCTCGCTTATTTTCTTTTGATTATATTTGAATTGACATTTTCTTAGTTTGAATTCATATTTCCAAACTCTAGAAATTTAAACTAAATCTTACAAGATATATATGTACATTAAAAGTGTATTAAGTTTACAATGTCGATTAACTTACCGAATGTAAGGTTCAACTTCCTCGCAATTAAGGAGGATCTAATTCTTTACTGCTTTAATTCCTGATCGTCCAACATTCTTGTTTTCATTTCACCGATTTTTCGTCCTTATTGATTGCATATTGATAGAACTTCACCCTGATATAGAGGATTCTCAACATTATCATTTCGTCTTACTCTTTTGTGGAGGGTAGGTACGCTTTCTTCAAAGTATTATCTGAAGAATATTGCGGCCTCCTTGATTAAGTAAGCATTGCATATTAATCCCTCAACTCTTGCCTTATTTTTTATTGTCTTCTTTATATGGTGCAGATACCAAATATATTGCAAGTACAAATGAATTAGTTATATAATTTAATTAAAATGATGTTTAATTTAAGTAAAGTTATGTTTTTTACCTCTCGAATGGGTATATCCACCTGTATCGAATAGGATTGCATATCCTCGCCTCATATGGCAAATGAATCATCAAATGCTCTATGACATCGAAAAAGTTCAGAAGGAAAATGTGTTCTAACTTGCATATCAAAGTGGAAATGCTTTCCTCTAATTCACGCATATGAGACTCACTTATCTTCGAGGTGCACAAGTCTTGTAGAAAAGACTCAACTTGGCCAAACCCTTCTATACCTTCACTGGAAGGAGCTCTCTAAAAGCGATGGGCATTAGTCATTCTATGAACATGTGACAGTCATGGCTTTTCATGCCGATCAACTTCATTTTTTTATAATCAACTCACCTGGTTAAGTTAGATGCATATCCATCTTGCAGTTTCAGTTCTATAACCCAATCAAGCACTATTTTCTTTTGTTCCTTAGTCAAGCTATAACATGTCGTTGGCTTCAAGCACTTACCCCCACCGCCCTCTTCCATCAACAAGTCATGTTTGTTGCAATATATATATATATATATAGGTCTTCTCTAGCCTTGATATTATCTTTTAACTACTGTTTCAGATCTATAACAATACATTATCAAACACATTCTTCGCATTGTGCATCACGTCAATGTTATGACGAACTAAAAAGGTACGCCAATAAGAAAGATCCCAAAATATACTCCTCATTGTCTAGTTGTGATCCTTCTCGCTACTATCTTCCTTGCCCAATTCCTATCCTATTTCTGTGTTTTGGAAAGTCCTGGACCCATTCCCATATCCGTTCTCCTAAAAGTCTCGGTGGTGGTGACGAGCAGTCTTCACCGTTACCCCTCTTGAAAGACCTCGAATCTCGTCTAAATTGACACTTAGTGGTAAGAAACATCAATGATAATCGAATCAAGATTGTTTTTCATCATTTTGCAAATGAAATGACCGTGTTTGTTCCATGCAATATGGACTAGCCAACACCCCCGCTATACTCCAACCGCTCAAAATATCGTATGTCGGGAAGTCAGTAACCGTCCAAAGAAGTGTGTGGAAATTTTGTTTCTTTGATATGTCATAAGGGTCCCAGCATCCCACAACTTATTTAATTCTTCTATCAATGGTTGCAAATAAACATCTAAGTTGCTTTTCGGATGAGAACCCTCAAGAAGTTTACCTCCTTTTTCATACACATCCAATATGGACTAGCCAACATCCCCGCTATACTCCAACCGCTCAAAATATCGTATGTCAGGAAGTCAGTAACCGTCCAAAGAAGTGTGTGGAAATTTTGTTTCTTTGATATGTCATAAGGGTCCCAGCATCCCACAACTTATTTAATTCTTCTATCAATGGTTGCAAATAAACATCTAAGTTGCTTTTCGGATGAGAACCCTCAAGAAGTTTACCTCCTTTTTCATACACATCCAAGGTGGCAAGTTATACGGGGTTACTATTACCGGACACAAAGAGTACGTCATTCTTGCCATTCCAAAAGATGAAAACCCATCAGTACAAGTCTCACGTTCCTTGTTTCTGCCAAAAAATCAGAGTAAATCCTATCAAAATGCTTCCAAGTTTCTCCATTCCTAGGATGGCTCATCATATTCAGCTCCTGTGAGCATTCAGAATTCTATCTTATTCGGCAGTTCTTTTCGAGGCATACAATCTTTGCGATCTAGGAGTTAACGGAAAGAAAAACATTGTCTTCAGCGGTCTCTTTGTCACAAGTTTCCTTTTCTTCCTCTCTTCTTCCTGCTTATCTTGTACCAGTGACTCTCACAAAACTCATATTCCATTCTATCGGAGTCCTCCTTCTAATAAAGCATCCAACCATTGACGTACATATCAATCCTTTGCACAGGCAACCCCAAGCCTGATATCAACTTATGTGTCGATTATTAATCTTCGACCATATGATTGCCTGGCGGCAAATGCTTCGTATCCACAAACATCATCATATGAATTTTGGGTCTATTGGTTCTCAGACTTAATATATAATAACTCCACGGTTGCAGATTAAACTGAATGTCTATCGTCACCATCAACCAAAGGTGTCTCCACCGCTTTTAACATGTCAAAAACCTTTTTTGCCTCAGGATTATGTGGCTCTTCATGATTCATTTCTTACTGAGGGAAAAAGATCGAACCGGTTGCATCAAATATCAACTCACGATATGAGTTGCTTTCAGTCGACATTGACCGTGAACTTTCTACCCAATATTTGACCTTGTTATACTAACAAATTCGGCACAAAGACGTTCCTCATCATATGTCCACATTTTTTCACCATGAGTTGTTCAATTATGATATAAAGGCACAAAACCCCACTTCAAAAGATGTTCCCTCATAGCTTTGGAAGGTATAATTTCTTATTTTTAAACTTGGAACACGGACACCTCATCTCATTTTCATTGTTCGTTTCAAGACAACAACGAACAAAACAATCTACCCCCCTTAATAATAATTCACTTGTAAGACCTTTGCCCCTTGACGCTCTTTCTCTATACATCAAACTACAATCTTGTATATTCTTCATAGCTTCTAATTAGGATCATTAAGAGAAGGAATATTGCTTGTTGTTATTCTAAGTTACGATGATAACCTTTAAACTTTAGACGTACCACAAAATCTTTTAATGTTTAGAAACAGTGATTTAAATGTTCAATCGTTTACAATCTTTAGAAAACATATGAGAAGGAAAGTTAACAAAAGTATTTCAAAAAAGTCGAAGGAATTTCTCAAGTTTACATCATCTAAATAGTTTCATTTTATGTTTGATGGTAACTCATTACATAAAATTCTTAGTTTTTTATAAGTTTAGAAATATTTCGGCAGAGTTTCCCTGTATTATGGACATTTTCCAAGCACATAGGCCACATCAACAGGCAACAATTACAAATTCACAATATGAAAGAGTCAAGGCTCCCCTATAAAGCAATATTTAAACTCAAAATAACTATTAGTTAATAAAATTCCATCAATAAATGTTAACTAGGAAATAAAAAAGTCAAAAAAACTAGTTCCTTGTTCTAACGTTATCTTTTTGTCCTTTTAAAATTAGAGACTTGATTTCATATATAATTGAGACTAGCTTTGAGTTGATGTTATAATTATAAACATAAATCCTAATATCTTATTTTCATAACTTAGAGATTCACAAATTTTCGCACAGTACCATTTATGGCAAAAGCGGCAACTAAAGATCTTAGAAGTAAGACTACTCACTCTCGTTTTTAATACAACTTATTTTTAAAATTTGAGTTTTTCTTTTATGTGGATTGTTTTTTTACCAAAAAATATTGATTAAACTAAACATTTTCCTTAGTATTTCCATTTTTTACCACTTTTCTCTAATAAGTTATTCCTAATAAAATCTTGATTCCCTAAAAAATAATGAGAATTGAATTATTATCAAACGTATTTAAAACATTAAGCACTCAGTAATACATATCATCAAGCATACTTAGTTCAATAAGTATATGATTAATTAATTTCAAGCATTTATTTGAATTATTTACTTAATAAGAAGTACATAACAATCAATTAGTAAAATACTCTCTTCCAAACTAACTTAATGCATTTGTTTTTCCAGGAAAACTCAATGCATTATTAAGCTCTTAGTTATATAATTTGCAATGAATCTCGCTATAATATCACAGAGGTAGACTGTATATAGATGTGTTTTATTACAAAATATAATGCCAAAATTTTACTCTAATACCCATTTTCCCGAATTTGAACTTTATTAACTTCAAATAAAAATTTCAAACAAGAAATTTACCCTACTATTTCTTGTTTCCGTCGAGCAGCAAGGTGGCCGGTTGGTTGTTCCGATGAGTTCCTGGTGCTGAATAGAGGCGGCAATCAACTGAGAGAGAGAGAGAGAGAGAGAGAGAGAGAGAGAGAGAGAGAGAGAGAGAGAGAGAGAGAGAGAGAGAGAGAGAGAGAGTTCCTGAATGACAAGCTCGTCATCGATTTGGGATGGCGCCAGAGAAGGGTGGCCGTCGGTGGTGCCCGTCGGCTATTCATGGGAGAAGGGGAGGATTTGGGGGGAAATTTGAAGAGAATTTTCTGATTGCTAAAATGGAAAGGGAGAAGGGTTTGTACCGTTTTTTTAATTCTCTTCGTTATTTACCGATGGAATACCTAAGGAGGTACCGTCGGTAATTTTAATTCATAAAGTAGTGACATATATTTCGTCGTAATAGTCGTGGGTAAGTTGAATGTCTTACCAAAGAAAACAGAACCATGCCTGATGTTGTGGCTAACCTGTTGTTACCTATGGCCCATTGTGTCAATAACTTACGTCGTCTTATGGCGCACCTGTTTCCCTCTAATTTTTTGGAAAAAATTGTGAAAAACCCAGTGTGTTATCCAAAAAGGTCAGAAATCCGATAATAGTTTCCAACAGACTGCATCTGTAAGTGCCCTTGATAAAACGTAAATGTCCGTTTGGGGCCATATTCATTAACTTGACTTTGAATCCTCGAAGCATGCGAAACGTCCTCAATTATAGCTAGCTACCTTATGTGGTGTGAACTTACTACTTAGTATTAATATCATAATTTGACATTCACCTCTCCAACCAATTTCGGTCGAATAAATATATACAGGACCAATTTTGCCAATTACTCTAATTTAATTAATTAAGAAACAACATTGTGATTACAAGTCATACTGAATATCCATGATTTCATACCATCACGCCCATTCTTTTTAGAGGAGTTTGATTTTTATCCATGAATATATAACTTTATCATATTCATTGACTTGACTAGGGCTGTAAACGGGGCGGGTCTTACCCGTACCTGCGCAGGTCTATACCCATTTATAGTGGGTAAGATTTAAATTTTATACCCGCGGACCCGTACTCGTACTCCAACCCATATTTATTCTGTTAAATGGGTCTGGGAAGAGTATGATAATACCCAGACTTGTATACCCGTAGGAATAAAATAATATATATTTATATAATATTATTTATATATATTATATTAATACATAATTTATAAATTTTATAACATATTATTTCTCTCAAATCTCACCTCACTCTCACAGTTTCAGTCCTCTAATCTTTAGTTTCACTCACACACTTCACTGCTCACTCTCAGATTCTCTCACCTCATTCTTCTTCTTTACCTCCTCACCTACTGAAGTTCAAGCCTTGCTGCCGTTTGTCTTCCTGTTGCTTCTTCCTCTCACCTCACTCTTAGTCTCTCACCTCACTCTTTTTCTTCACCTGCTCAGGACGTCTCTGAAGTTGAAACCATACCCAGCGCCACTGCCGTCTGCACCATCGGTCTAGCTGCCACCGTATGCTCTCTCCCAAACTCTGTTTTTCCATCTTCCTCCCAAGTCCCGACAGGTAATCACTGTTTCTTTCTTTTGTTCTCTATTTTTTCTTTATTGTTTGTTAAAACCCAGAATTTTCTTTTCCTGTTTCGTTATGGTTTCTCTTTTTCTTTCATTTTTATGCCTTTTCTCTTTATTAGTTGCTTTAGAGCATGTCCAGATTATCTCTAGTAATTTTAATCTGTTTTTTCCCTTGAGTTTGTTGTTCTGTTGTTTCCCTCACTTTTAAGTTTTTGTTTATGTTCAGTCGAAGGTAATTAGCTATTTGAGTTTATTGGGTTTCTTTCGTTGATTTTAGACTCATGGTTTGATTTTTCATGGTGCCCGTGATCAATGTGGAAGTTCTTCAGTCTCTTTTGGTTTATATTTTTTCTTTTTCGTCTTGAATGCAAATGTTACTCTATATTTAAGTAAATTTCATTTGGCCTCTCTTAGATTTATTCTATTTCTGTGTTTTTTCATTGAAGTTTATAGATCTGTGAATGCTTGGTGTCCATTGTAATCTTTGCTTAGTTTTCTGTTTAGTTTAGCCCTACTATTAAGGAAATATATTAGTGTTAAACATTCACATTCTTGAAGAAGAGTTTCGCCCTTCAAACATTAACATTCACATTCTATGTTTCTTTTGTAGGAGACAAATAAGAGCAAGCGGTCTCCAAATCCTCTGATTAATATATTGTATTAAATTAGAACTTTTGTTTTTATCAGATTAATGTGCTGTGAAGATTTTGTGTATTTGAACTTTTAATAATTTGAATTAGAAATGTTAAATGATTGTATCTGTTGAAAGAAACGTAGAGGAAATTATGTTAGTCATGTTAATATTTTTATTTTAGGATTATGCATTGTTTTATATATATTTTTCTTTAATAGAGAAAAAAATAGAAAAATGTCAAACGGGTATGGGTATACCCAAACCCTATCCTGGACCCTGGAGTGTCGGGTCTAGATCCATAAATTTTATACCTGGAGGGTCTGGGTCTAGGTTCAAGTTTCACTATAAGGGTATGGGTCTGGATCTGGAGGTATCCAGAGGGTGTGAACCCATTAACAGCCCTAGACTTGACCTTTTAAATCCGGAAATGTGCGAAACTTCATAAAGAACGTATTATGAAATGGAGACCTAGAAAGAAAGACTCTCATTGCCGTCTATTTAAGACCGAAAAGAGCCCTACTCTTACTGAATCTCAATAATACCGCAATGTTTATAATGTTCTCTCTATTAATACCCTGCTCAATAATCTCTCTATCTATGGCCACTGTATCACGTATGCTGTTTCTATTGCTTTTAATTTATATATCTAGATACTAATAACATTCAAGTATATAACCTATTAGCTACTTTCAAATGAAATTATACAAAAAACAACAATAATATGCATGTTGCCAGTGATTCGCTTCGATCCCTTCGATCAACCGTTGATATATTACTGCTTCGTGACTAGAGAAAAAGGCACAATGAGCTTAGTGCGAAGTTGGAACACGTCGAAGATTTAAAAAGCAAGTCTATTATGAAAATAGCATAGATTAAAAACAACTTGGTGAAGGTTCTATTCCTGAAAAACGTCTAGAGTTCAAACAATGGGTTTTCGGAGAGAACCTAAAACATTTACTTTTCTTAAGATCCTATGCGAATGAAGCAAAGGCACGAATACGAAGCAACTTCATCTTTGGTAGATCAAATGGAATCTGCTATTGGAGAATACAAGCTAGAGATTAGTGTAGTTTAATTTCAATTTGTAGTGCAGTTTAATATTTGGCTTGTAGTGCAATTTAATTTTTTGCTTTTACTGTAAATTTTGCCATGACATGCTATGTATGTGTGCTTTTTTTTTTACTAGGCATATCTATACTAGTAAAAGATTCGTGCAAAATACGAAAAAGCCCTCATTAAAAAAAGAAAAATTAATTATATTTAAAAAAATATATCAAAATATATAATATGAAAATGTTACAAATTTAGATGTAATGCCTTGCTTTATAAATATATTATTATTTTGTTTTAAATAAAAAGAAAAAGAAAGTACTATTTAATTAAAATGATAAATTTTTAAAAATATGTACAAAGATTTCTTCTTTCGTACATTAAAAAGTTTTTCCAAAAATGATACGCTTTCACAAGAAAAGAAAATTAAAAAAAAAATCTAAAAATAGTTAAAAGATTGATAATACTTACTGTTTCCTAAAAATTAAGCAAAATTTGTAATTAATCTCTCCTCCTACTTCTAACCCACAAAAAAACCTACCCACACCCCTCCTCCCACAAAATAGACCCCCCCCTCTTCCCCCACTTCACCCGCACACCCCTAAAAAAAAATGCTACCACCATCACATTCCCCTCCCTCAATAAGAAGCACAAAAAAAAAAAAAAAAAAAAAAACCCTCTTTCCCCACTCCCACAAACCTCCTTCCCCCAATAAACAAATAAAAAAAAATAAATAAAAGAACTCTTTCCCCATCCCACACCCAAAAAAAAACTCTCCGTCGTCCTCTGACAAAAAGTCCCTCTTCCCTCATTGCCACACCCCCTACTTAAAAAGGAAAAAAAAAATACACCTCCCCCACTCACCAATAGGTTGTATGCTTATAATCTTCTAAAATTTAATGTAATTGTAATACTATCTAAATAGGATACCAAGCGCATCTTTTCAAATTTCTATTCCCTTTTCAGATGGATTGGTTGGGATTCATTTTTAATCAATTCTTGGATAAAACTTTTATTAATTTTTTTATTAAATTTAGTAGAGATAGAGATAAAGTTAAAAGTTATCATTCCAAAATCCATTAATCATAAAAGATAAAGATTTAAATGACTTGATTAATAAAACTCCAACAATAAAAATAGGATTT
Organism: Catharanthus roseus; assembly: GCA_028651295.1. Classification (NCBI taxonomy): domain Eukaryota; kingdom Viridiplantae; phylum Streptophyta; class Magnoliopsida; order Gentianales; family Apocynaceae; genus Catharanthus; species Catharanthus roseus. Next base: position 12,651,217 of record JAPQWS010000102.1, on the reverse strand, counting down.
AGTTCAATCAATTAAATGTATTAAAAAGCTTTCGGTAAATAACACATGAATTTACTTTTTGTGTTCAAGTTAAGAGAAATAATAAGCTTTCTTTTAAAAATGTTCATTTGATTATTTCAACGCTCTTTTCAATAATTTCATTTTGAATTATTTAAGCAAGTCGGAACACATAATTTCAGCCCTATCTTTACTATGGGGAATAAAAATTATTTAGACTTTCCATTAAAAAGAAAATTATGCTTAGCCCCCCAAAAGGCTAAAATTTATTTAGTATTTCACAATAAACAGATCATATAAAAAAGGATAAGAAGTTCCGATGCCTTTTGAACTTTTTCACATTTTGGTTTTGGACCTTAAACTTCAAAATGGTAAATTTTCGACCTCGAATTAAAAAAAGTACCAAAACTGACACTTCCGTCAAATATGATAGTTAGTTCATCTACGATCAAATAAGTCAAAGGGTACAATTGCAGTTTCACTTATAACATTTCTCTTTTAATCCTTAAGAATCTAACAAAATTTAATTTGGTCCCTATTTTTAATTATTAACTCGTTCAAGAATCTAATATTAATTTATAAAAATCCTAATCTATATTTTATCTTCTCCTTAAACCTCCTCCACAACCTCCATATACTACATCACCACCACTATCCCAGAGCAGCCGTTGAAGTTCTCTGCCTCCTTCAACTTCTTCTCCTCCTTCTTCTTCTAATACTGATTCAAGAAGAAGACGAAGAAGAAGAAGAAGTAGAAGAAGAAGCAGGAGGAGGATCAGTAGTAGAAGAAAATGGAGGAGGAAGGAGGAGGAGAAAGAAGGAGGAGGAGGAAGGAGGAGGAAGAAGAATGAAAAGGAGGAGGAAGAAGGAGGAGGAGGAAGGAGGAGGAAGAAGAATGAAAAGGAGGAGGAAGAAGGAGGAAAAGGGGGAGGAGGATGAAGAAGAAGGAGGAGGAGAAGAAGAAGGAGGAGGAGGAAGGAGGAGGAAGAAGAAGGAAAAGAAGGAGAAGGAGGAGGAGGAGAAGGAGGAAGAAGAAAGAGGAGGAAGAAGGAGGAGGAGAAGAAGAAGGAAAAGGAGGAGGAGGATGAAGAAGAAGGAGGAGAAGAAGAAGAAGGAGGAGGACGAAGGAGAGGAAGAAGAAGGAAAAGAAGGAGAAGGAGGAGGAGAAGAAACAGTAAGAAGAAAGAGGAGGAAGAAGGAGGAGGGAGGAGGAAGAAGAAGAAGAAAAAGAAGGAGGAGGAGGAAGAAGAAGAAAGAGGAGGAAGGAGGAAAAGGAGAATCTGGATGGCAGTGGTTGTCCTGCACTGGTGGAAGTGGCTGTCCTGCAGCAGGAATGGTGGTAGTAGTGGGTGAAGATGTGGAGTAGGTTGAAGAAGATAAAATGTAGATTAAGGTTTTCATAATTAATATTAGATCATTGAAAAAGTTAATAATTAAATATAGGGACCTAATTGAATTTTATTAGATTCTAAAGGATTAAAAGAACAATTTTATGAATAAATTCCAATTATGGCCTTTGACTTATTTGACCGTTAATGAGTTAAAGATAAAATTTAACGGAAAGTTTGATTTTAGTATGTTTTTATAATTTGAGGTCTAAAATTTGCCATTTTTGTTTATGGTTCAAAACAAAAATGTGAAAAAGTTCAAAGGGTACCGGAGCTTTTTATCCTATAAAAAGACAACCTACTTTAAGTAGGAGCTTAAAAAAAAAATAAAAAAGAAATTAGAGTTTCTACAGCCAAACTTTGCAAAAAGGTTGGCTACTCCATTCCAATTCGTATATGAGAAGTTGATTTCATAAGTTTAGTTCTGTATATTTCAGTAGGATATTGGCCGGCATACTCTAATTTATGTGCTTTCTTTGCCTTCCCCTAAAAAATCCACGGCACTCTGAACATCTTAATTTCTATTGGCTAATATTAAGGATTACGATTATAACTTATAATAGGATTATTATTTTTATGTAATTAGTCTCCTAATGCTGCAATTTAGTCTTCCAGTTCTACTTAGATTAGGATTATAAGTCCTAATTAGATTAGTTTCCTAATTATGATTTATTTGGGATTTATCATACCTAATAAGTATATAATGTACCTTATTTTACAATAATAGGCAGAAAACATTGAATTGTTTTCCCCACTGAAAACTTTCAAGGTATCAGAGCCAGGTTTGAAAAAAAAACTGTTCATCAAAAAAAAAAAAGGAAAGGAATGGCTTTCACCACTGCACACTGTTCATCATCTTTCTCCATTGTCTACACACACTGTCATCGGAGCGGCCACAATATGAGCAGCTACTCCCAGCTTGTGGGCTACCCGGATGTGGCCCAAGAACACTGCAAACTTCACCAGCAGGCGCACAACTCCGACTGGTCGCGGCCGCCAGACGATGCTCTCTGCACAGCAGATGGGGGAAGAGGCAGAAACCAGCGCCTTATAGCAACAGCTGGTCGAACTTCAAGAAGCTGGAAGATGCAACCGCAACAGTTGGGAGGAGGAAGCGGCATCGACGGCTGGGCCAACACCACCGTACGACGCAAAGGTCCAACGGGTGCAATGGAAGATTTTTCAGCCGTGCAGCAAGGAACATCAGCAAAGAAAGTTTCAGCTGGAAATAGCAGTGGAAAAGTAGGGTGGTCAAACCACTTCCAAGATTAACAAGTGCACAATGGTCAAAATTGTTGACCATCATAAATAACTCAAATGCCACTCCATCTGAAAATTTATCTAGTATGGAAAATTTATGGATTTTGGACTCAGGATATTCTCACCATATGACTAGTAGGAAAGTTTTTTTGAAAAATTTAAATAATATTTATCCATATACTATTGATTTGCCTAATTGTTCTAAGGCAATTGCTCTACAAGAAGGAGAGGTTTTTTTAAATCCTAAACTCATACTCCACAGTTTGTTGTTAGTTCCTGAGTTTAAATGCTATTTAATTTCTTTGTCCCAATTGGCACGAGACTCTAAGTGTTTTATCACTCTCTCTGATAATTTTTCTATATTATACAGGACCGTATTTCGATGAGGCCGACTGGAGTGGGTGAGCAAAGAAATGAGATTTTCTTTTACAAACCGTTGCTATTATTAGCTTTATATGTTTTTTCTAGTGATGTTCTTGATTCTAGCACATTATGGCATATCCGATTGGGCCATCATTCTGATTTTGTAGTGAATAATTTCTTGGGACTTTCTAAAGACTATAGAACCAAATCTATACTTTGCTATATTTGTCTGCGTGCTAAACAAACTCGTGATTGTTTTCCTTTAAGTATAAATAAGGCATGTCAGACTTTTGATTAAATTCATTGTGATTTGTGGGGACTAAACAAAATTGTGTCTACTATCAGCGCCTCTTATTTCCTTACTATAGTAGATGATTATTCTAGGGCAGTCTGGATATATTTGATCTTAGAGAAAAGCGAAGTTGCATTCGTTTTAAAAGATTATTTTGCCATGGTGAGAACCCAGTTTGGCATAATCGTAAAGACAGTCCGGAGTGATACCGAATTTATTTGTCTAAAGTCATATTTTTCCGCCCGTGACATGATACATCAGATCACTATCACTAGGACCCCACAATAAAATGGTATGGCTGAATGGAAGCATCGATATATTCTGAATGTCGCTCGTGCTTTGCAGTTTCAAGCTAACCTGCCCATACAATTTTGCAGAGAATGTGTTCTGACAGCCGGATATCTTATCAATCGCACACTCCCTTCATTGTTACGTGAAAAAATGCCTTATGAGATGCTATATGGGAAAAGGCCATCTTATTCTCACATTAAAAGTTTTAGATTTAGCTTATATCCATGATCATGATCTACCAAGAGATAAATTCCAAGCCCAAAGCAGAATGTGTGTCTTCCTTTGATATCCCTTTAACAAGAAAGGTTGACGATTTTATGACTTAGAAAGGGAAAATTTTATTTTGTCCAGAGATGTAATTTTTGATAAGACCAAGTTTCCCTATAACGAAAAATCAGACACCCCACAATGTACTCTAGATTTTTCACGATATTATGATTTTGGATAACAAATTTTGGGCTTTCAAGAAAGGAGAGTGAATTATTTCATGAACGTAGCACACTAGTCCAGTCATCTGCTCAAACAAGTTCGCCCGAAACAAGTAGCCCAGCCACATCTTTTCCTGGACCAGCAGTAAGTGGGCCAATCACGCCTCACGTAGCCCAGCAGCAAACAAGGACCGCGGCCCAATTTTCACCTCACTTCAGCCGCATTCGATCCAGTCGACAGCGCGGCCCAGTAACTACCGCCTCCCGTCCAATCTTCACTGAGGCCCAAGTTGCGGACCAGATCGACTGCACCAGTCCAACTGCAATCACACTCCATCCAGTTGACTCTGCGGCCCAATCCACTTTGGCTGCAACCCATCCAGTTGATTCTCATCTAGCAGTGCGTGATCCAGCACCAGATGGCCTAGTTGCTCCTTCTCCTGTCCCAAGCCAGCCCACAGAAATACTTGGTGCAAGAAGAAGCACTCGTATTAAAAGTTTTCCTGCTTGACTCTTGGATTTTGACTGTAATGCAATGTGGAAGTCTTCTATATCCCATTCCTCTTCCGTTCGCTCACCCTCTTCAGGCCTCTTAGGTACGTCCTTTTATCCTATAACAAACTTTGTGGACTATGAAAAAATTTCTTCTTTACACAGGCATTTTTTAGCATCTGTGGCCACAGAATCAGAACCCACTACGTACTCTGAGGCAGTTTCTAATTCTAAATGGCGCACTGCAAAGCAACAAGAAATTGACGCGCTAGGAAAAAAAATAGCAAATGGACTTTTACATCCTTGGCCCCTAGCAAACGTGCTCTGGCAGTAAATTGGTTTATCTCATTAAACATAAAGCAGATGGTACAATTGAGCGATACAAAGCTCGCTCGGTGATTTTGGGCAACACACAAATTACCGGCATTAATTTTACAGACACTTTTGTCCCCTGTTGCTAAAATGGTCACTGTTCGAACCTTACTATCTGTTGCTACTGCTCGAAACTGGCCTATTTATTAGATGGATGTCCACAATGCATTTCTATATGGATATTTAAAGGAAGAAGTCTATATGCGTCCCCTACCTCGTTTTCGTCATTCTTTTCGCGGACAGGTTTGTCTTCTGAAGAAATTTTTATACGGCCTTTGACAAACTTCTTGGTGTTGGTTTTCCAAGCTAACCGCTACTCTTCGTAAGTACGGTTTTCCCCAGTCTTATGCAGATTATTCACTCTTTACATACTCAAGGGATAATGTTTTTTTTGTACGTTCTCATTTATATGGACGATCTATTACTTACTAGAAATTCACTACCCTATATAAATGCATTCAAAGATTCCTTTAGTTGTTTTCACACGAAGGATTTAGGTCCTCTTAAATATTTTTTACGCATTGAAATTGCAAGAAATCCTTCGGGTTTATTTCTGTGCCAACGAAAGTATACTTTGAAAATTCTCTCTGAAACTGGATTATTAAGAGCCAAACCGTTTTCTACTCCTATTGAACTGAATCATCACTTGCCCGAAGATACTGGCCCTTATCTTGATAATCCACAACGATACTGCAGACTTATTGGAAAGCTGATTTATCTTACTTACTCGACCTGAGCTCGCTTACTCTGTTCATATGCTTGCTCAGTTTATACACGCTTCTCGCTATGCTCATTGGGACACAACTATCAAGGTCGTTCGATATCTCAAGGGTAGTCCTGGCCGTGGTATTCTTCTTCAATCTAATTCTCCTTTTTTACTGACTGCACACTGTGACTCCGATTGGGCCACCTGCCCCATTACTTTGCGTTCTGTTACCGATTACTTTATTTCACTTGGTTGTTTTCCTATTTCTTAGAAAATAAAGAAACAACATACTGTTTCTCGCTCTTCTACCGAAGCTGAATATCGCTCAATGATGATGACTTTATGTGAATTAAAATAGTTATCTCACCTCCTTTATGATCTTCAAGTGCCTATCAAGCATCCTATTCCATTACATTGTGATAATGAAGCTGCTATTCACATCGTAAAAAATCTGTTTTTCATGAGCGTACCAAATATATTGAAATTAATTGTCACTTTATCCGCGATGCCTTTCAAGCCGGTTTTATTTCTCCTTATTATATTCGTAGCGAACTTCAATCGGCCGATGTTCTCACTAAAGCTCTTCATCCTACTCATTTTCATCATTTAGCTTCCAAGTTGGGCATTTCAGACCTTCATGCTCCAACGTGAGGAGTATTAAGGATTACGATTATGACTTATAATAGGATTATTATTTTTATGTAATTAGTCTCCTAATGCTGTAATTTAGTCTTCCATTTCTACTTAGATTAGGTTTATAAGTCCTAATTAGATTAGATTCCTAATTATAATTTATTTGGAATTTGTCATACCTGACAAGTATATAATGTACCTTATTCTACAATAATGGACAGAAAACATTGGATTATTTTCCTCACTGGAAACTTTTAGTTAATGCCAAACTCAACTACTCAAGGCATCTCCAGTTATTAAGGGCTTTTGAGACTTAAAATAAAAGTACATAATTGTTGAGATTAAAGTAAAAAGATGTAATTGCATCTATACTGGATAGGAAAAAAATTTCGAAACTAAAAATCACCTGAGGAAGCTGTGTAATAATCTATTGGCACTAGTGTTTTGGTAGCAATAATAAGGATAAGAATTATAGAAAATGATATGTTTGAGACTTTCCATCTAAAGAGGCCTTATCTTTGGTCTGTTAAAAAGGAATGGTCTATGAAAATTTTAATTAGAAGAGATGAATATCAAATATTTTTGGTTTTTTTCTGGGTTGGGCCCAGTTAAAATTATTGGGCACTAAAGTGACCCAAATTTTTTTTATCCGACTATGGCCATAACGCACAATGGTTGTGCGTTATCTGTTGTGTGTTATCAGTTAATCACGAAATTAGGCTTATGTTGCTGATAACGCACAATAGATGTGCGTTATGATTAGGCGATAACGCATACTCGTTGTGCGTTTTCAGCCACATAATTATTTTTTTATTTTTTAATAATTATTTTAATTTATTTTAATTTATTTTATTTTTTTAATGAACATTTTTTTTTTGTTTTTAATCAAAATTTCTTTTGGAAAAAGTTATAATTGTATAATTTTTTTTAGTATTTTGTTTAATGAATTATTTTTTTTAATGAAAATTTGTTTTGGAAAAACTTATAATTATATAATTTTTTTTTAAAAAGACTGTATTTATTATATTTAACTTATTTTGTGATATTTATATCATTTTCTTGGAAAATATATTTACATTTTAACCATTTCATCGCAAGTTATTTGAAGAAGTAATACTAAAGAAACTGTAAAAATTTAGAGCAATGATGTAGTAATTAGAAATTGAAAGAAAAATTTCATTAATATAAACATGTTTTATGACAACTATTTCAAGAAACTGTCAAACTTATACATTGGTCGGTCCGGGATTATTACAATTTTTTCTATTATATCCCGGCATGCGACATCTACCACATTTTGGGAGAGAATCCGAATTTCTATAATCCATTTCCCCCTGAAATCGCTTGCCCTGTTTCCTACCCTGTTCCTTTTTCATGTTTGGAGGATAGAATGTCAAATTGAAAGGGACATCCCTCCAAAAGTTCTCACTCAAGAGCGGATGAAAATTCACTTGGTAAGTTCTTCTGTACGTTTGTCGCGAATATATCTCCAGCACATAAGTATCTGTTCTTGACCCATTTTCTCTATACACTGCAAGAACATGACAACAAGATAATGTATATGTTTGCCATTTTCCGCAACTACATGATTTAGTATTTAGCCGCAATCTATAGACGTTGTTGCCCATACCAGAAACCGGATTGGAGATCTGACCATGTATACAGATTGTATGTTGTAACTTTGTGTTCTCTTGATTTCAGTTTAATCTGCAAGAACTTGTCAAAAATTCGAGTTGGAAATGGATGCACACAATTTTCTGCCTCTTCACGGTATTGGTGAAAGTATGTAACTAGTTTGTTGAATATTAGTTCAACTAGGGCTTTTAAAGGTAGAACCCTAGCTTTCTTCAACACATTGTTAATTGCTTTGGAAATGTTGGTTGTTATTATACCGTGTCTGTGACCGCCATCATGCAACAATGTCTATTTCTCTGCGTCCAACTTCATCAAGTAAATGTAAGCATCAACATTTCTTTCTTGAATCTCTTTCAATACACGGTCAAATTTCCATTGTTTTGTTTCTGTTCCGGCCTGCCACATCAAGTTTTTTAGGTTTGTATTTTTAAAAATCTTGTTGAAATTTGCTCGAATGTGGCGTAAGCAAAATCAGTGAACTGCAAATGGTGGTCGCCACAAAGGTTGACTTTGAATAGCAGAGAAAATACCTTTGTAGTGATCAGAAATGAGGCATACGTGGCAATCTTTGACTATGTATTCTCGCAAGTTTGTAAGGAACCAATTCCAACTCTCGGAGGATTCCTTATCAACAATTGCAAAAGCAAGTGGGAACAAGTGATTATTTGCATCCCACGTACTTGCAATTAACAGCACGCCCTTGTATGATCCCCTTAAGTGTGTTCATCCACAGAAATCACCGGCCGACAATATGAAAATTCGTCTATACATGGCGATAAAACACCAGAAAACAAATTTGAAAACATAGTTAGGGGAACTGCTTGTTCTGTGATGAAAAAATTCGTATACAGTCCCCGGGTTTATATCTTGTACAGCTTGTAAGTATTTAGGTAGAATACTGAAGGTTGTATCCCAGCTGCCAAAAACCCTCTCGATGGCAAATTTTCGAGCATCCATGCATGCTTGTAAGTACAGCCAGTTTGAAACATTACTTGCACTTCTTGAATGATGTTCGAAATAGTTATCTCAGGATCGTTGGCAACTAGGTGTGATATAGACATTGATATAAATTTTGAAGACAAGTTTCTGTGTTTGTTTTGTTCAATCTGTACAAGGCATGTGTGTTCCTTGACGAATCTGGTTATTTCCCACCGATTGTGAGTGGCTTTCTTTTTTATACGGATGTACCATGAACAGTAATTATCGTCACTGTGATGGTAACATCTAGCGGTCCATGTATCAATCTTACTTTTCAAAATTCGGTACTCACGCCCCACACTGACAGAGTACTTACGAACCGCACTTACTGCCTGCACTTTGTCAACGAATCTCATGCCTAACTATATGTCAGTCATGGAGTCGTTCCAATTGAGTAATCGGACGGTACCAGATTCTATAACGTCATTTATAGGAGAACCCGAGCCCATATCTGGGAATGCTCCAGAATGTGTGTAGTCATACCTAGCGTTGCTGAACCATTGGCTGCTCTCCCATTGTTGCACTATGCTTTCGGTGACCGGGTTGACAAGATTTTCAGGATTCAGAGGTGGATGGAACTCTCCTTCTTCCGGGTCATTGTCATCATTCGATTCAGATTGACTAGGAACGGCATCATCTCCGTCTGATCCGTCAACCTCATCTTCATCATTGTTTATGGTACTGTACAACATAGACGGTTCATCAGAAACCATCTGTGTTACGGCCATAATATGTTCGGGCAAAGTTGTTGTGTTTCTGTCATTTGTACTTGGAATATTTTGTTTTTTGATAGGCTCGAATTCAATAAGAATATGAATTCCTTCCTTTGATCGGTCGGTCGGAATAGTCCACAAATACCGCATTTCTTCATCATTGTTCATGCTATATAAGTTAAAGTAAAACATACGATACACCTCGTAGTACGAAGGCACCCTCATGGTCATTCGAACATTCCAGAGTTTGGGATCCATATCGCGATATTTCAAAAAAATTTTTACGAGTTCCGCATATGAAATAATTCGTTTCGTTGGCAATGTCCAACTTTTTCGAATTGTTCCTGTAAAATAGGGACCGTATGCATCCCTTGCAATTTCAAAATCCCAAAATAGTTGTACTCTAACATGGTTGATTACTTCCATTTCAAAATTATTTAACTGTAAGAGGTTCGGGAATTGAAAAAGAATGGTTGGAATATTAAGGGAGGTAAGTTTGATATGGTTTATGTGTTTAGTACATGTAGAGAAGGATGAATGAATGTATCTATTTATAAGGATACAATGGTTTAGGGGGCAGAGAATGGCTGAGAGATGGAAAGAAGGAAAAGTAATTAGAGGGATGAATTATTGTTAAAAATTTTATAGTTTTAGGGTTTATTGTTTGATGTAAATTTTTGAATTTTGATAATAGATTTTTACGTTTTCTTGTATTTAAAGTTTAGAATTTTTAAGTCTTTTAAGATTACTTATAGCCCATATTTTATAGGTAAGCATATTTACTAGTTCATAAATTCACTATTACAGTTTCACAATTTAAACAAAAGTATTAATAACTAAACTATAAATAAATTCATGAAAATAATACATCACCCTAATATCACCTTTTAAATGCAAAAAAAAAAAAAAAATTATATACATAACATTATCAAATTCGTACAAATTTATTAATAACTACAATTTTAAACATAAATCCAAACCCCGCTTTCACCCAAAAAAAAAAAAATAATGTAAAATTTTGGGATTTTAATAATAGATTTTTAAGTTTTGTATTATTTAAATTTTAGAATTTTTAAGTTACAACAAAAAGTTTTCATATTTTCTACTGTTTAAAAAAAACGAAGGTTAAAAATATCGAATTACATGTTCCCATATTTTCTACTCAATAATTTATACAACATATGCAAAATAATTATCTAAATAATTAAAAAAAATTTCTATTATTCATAAAGTAAGGTAAGAAATTAAACATAATTATCCAAATAAATTCATGAAAATAATACATCACCCTACTATCACTTTTTAAATTAAAAAATAATTATATACATAAAATTATCAAATTTGTACAAATTTATTAATAACAACCATTTTAAACATAAATCCAAAACTCAATTCCACAAAAAATAAATTAATTCAAATTAATAAATAAAGTTCATAAAAAAGATTAACAAACAACAAATAACAAAATAATTACACTGAATAAATAATACACAAACAAAATTTTAAATAACTAAAAACTTACCAAAAATTTAAAATGCAGCTTTAGTACTCCAAATCTTTAATAACCTTCGTACTCCAAAGAAAGTCTCGCAGATCTGTAAATTTCGAACTAAAATACAAAATTATTAGAAGAAGAGAAATCAAAGTATAATAAGAAATAAAAATAATCAAAGAAAGAAAAAAGCAACTTACCGAGCAACGACGGCGACGAAGGAAAATAGAAAAATTGAAGCGGAGGGACTGAAAAAAATGAGGAAGAAAAATGGGGCAGAAAGAATATAGGAAGAGAAATGAGGTGGAGATGCTGGAAAAAAATAGAGGATGAAGAATGAGAGGGAGGAGGCTGAAAAAAATTGAGGAAGAAGCTAAGGAGGAATGTGGTTGAAAAAAATAGAGAGAAGAAGAAATAGGGGAGATGAGGCTGAAAAAAATAGAGAGAGGAAGAAATATGGGAGAAGAGTAAGGAAGAAGAAGAAAAGGGGAAGGGGGCGGCTGCGGCTGGGCACTAGGGTTTATAACTTGATAACGCACAGTGTGCGTTATCACCTTAATAACGCATAATGGCTGTGCGTTATCATATATGATAACACACAATCACCGTGCGTTATCGCCACATCAGTGCCAAATCAGCACCACATCAGTTTTCTACGCAATTAGCGCGAGTTAACGCAGTGATTACGGATAACGAAGACTCATTGTGCGTTATCACATGTGATAACGCACAATGAGTGTGTTATGGCCGGTCTAGGAAAAAAAACTGGACCACTTTAATGCCTAATAATTTTAACTGGACCCATGTCAGAAAAAAACCAATATTTTTCTGTAATAGAACTTTCATAAAAATTTTGTGCATATATAAAAGTGAGGTTTCATACATACCAAAAAATGGAAATTTGGTGCCTCCTATGATTCAACATGTCTATCTTCAAAGGTTTTGTATTCAATAATATCCAAATTATACTGCTATAAAAAATCAAATCGAACAAAGAAGACGAGACAAATAGAAAATAGATGAATAGTAATAAAATAAAGGACGAATAGGAAATTACTACAAAATTTTTTACTATTAGGACTCTGCAATTCTAAGCCGCACTTGTCCATGTGAAGAAGGCCTTCTTTGGCTTTTGCTTCCGAAAAAAAAGAAAAATCGTATTAATTTCATCATCAAAGGTAGAACAAATGGAAGAAAGAAGAAGATATGATGCAGATGCCAAAGAAGCCTTAACTTGCAAATCATATGCAATTGTATGCAAGATAAAGCTTTTTTTCCTCCATGATCCTTTTCTTTTTTGGAAAAATCTCGAAGATCTCTGGAAGTAAGTATAATTGAAGTGAACAAAAAAATAAATCTTCTAGCAGAGGAAAGATTATCTTCAGGAGTGAAAGAAGAATACGCCATTATTGGAAAACTTCATCGCAAAGGGATTCAGCATAATTTTTTTTCCTTAAAAAGAAGATTACCCAAACAAATGCAAACTACCCAATCTGATAAAAAATCAAGTTAATCCCCAATTATATTACAAATTTTCTTTTTTCCTCCATAATCTTATAGCAAGGAATTATAATTGAAATGAATCGAAAAAGAAAAGGAATGCAAACTGAAAAACAAAGAAGCAGAGAAAGAATTACCTAATTAGAGGGGAAAAGGAAGGAGGAGCGCTTGATTATTGTAGGTGTCTCATCGACTATATGTGGTTAAAAGAAGTTAAAGATCATTAAAATACTAATTAATGCATGGTACGATATAAGAAGATAATTAATTGGTAGGTGTAGATAATGGTGAGTGGTTCAAGTGATGGTAAATAAAATAACCGTGTTTGGACAGTTAAGTGAGAGGAGATTGTGAACAAGTTGTATTCTTAATAAACTCTTATAAAAGGCTTTTAAAATTAAAAAAAAAATACAAAAACAGAGAAAAATAGAATCACGAAGATGAGAGAAATTTCATGCAATTAGATGTGTGGTTTAGTTGCATGCCCTACATGATTTTATAATTTGAAGCCCAACCATTTCATATTAGCATGCTGTGAGTTCTTTGATAATAAATAAGTTCTTTTATAATCTTTTTTCATGTCCATATATTTTCTACTGTGAGATCCATTGTCTTGATCAATGTCAATAAGTCATAGCTAATTTCAAACCTTATGTTAAGTTCCAAGAAAGTATGCTTCGAGATCCATATATTTGTTAATCTAAAATGCTTGTTTTAATGAGTTCTCGAGGAGCATATGAGTTAGAAATGCATACTAGAGATGTTCGTGTTAATTAAATACTTATTTTAATTGAGGATTTATAATGAGTTTAATTAAGTGGGGCATAATTGGTACTGCAGAGGGGACTGAGGGCAAAGGAAACAAGTCCAATCTCCCTTTTTACAAATATATGACGAATATAGAGAAGCTATGAAATGAAAGTGATATATAAGAAGAAACGAAAATACTAGTAGGAGACAACATTCTCATTCACTTAGATTAATAATCCCATTAGAAAACATCAAAAATAATAATCCCAAGAATATCACAACATTTCTAGCTAAAGGAAAAACAATTCCAATTCTTAGGAGTCAAACAACCAGATTTCCACTGCAAAAAACAACCACACCACACAGGATATAGCTAACATAGTTACATAGGAGATAATCTAATAATACAATTCATCTTCTTCAATGCCTCAACCAAGCGTTTATTTTCTTCTTCTTTTTGATCTGGCTTCGTCAACACCTTCATGCATCGGGAGAAGATCGGTTGATTTTCTCGGTGAATAAGAAGAAATGAAGAATAACAAATGAGAGAAATCGAGAGGTTTGCTTGAAGGAAGAAAAAGGGATTTGGGGATTTAGGAATTTACCGTTGAGGATGGGGGGAAATTAATTGGGTTCTCTAAAATAGCCATATTAATTAACAGCAAGTGATTGAAAAAAGTGAAAGATGTGTCATGGATTGAGGACGGTCGGTAGGTTTTCAAATACATATTGGGTTTGTCTATTATATTCATTTGCAGACCCTTAAATAAGGGAAGAATTACAAAGCAACTTTATCTAATGATAGATGGAATATGGAATCTGCAATGGATTTTGATGTACATATTGGGTTGTCCATTGGATTATCTATTGGGCTACCCAAGAAATGCGTTCAGCATACCTTTAAAGAAGTATAAAGTAATATCATAGTTATATTATTTTAATAATATATACGTGGTATTCAATATGGGTTCATCACAACTAACATGATATACATAGTTTTCTGACAGCTTTGAAAAAAAAAAGAATTAAAATAATTGTTGGAATATATGGAATAAATTTTCTTGTTTAAATTTGTTTTGCTACTTGCAGAATGAGCTTTACTCCAAAATAAATACAACAGTCGATTCAGCAAGAAAATAAACATAAATAAAAAATAAAAAAGAGGAAGAAATAGCCCAATCACTGAAGACTTACAAACAGAATCGAAGTAGCCGCAAAGTATGGAGGGAAAATCGGGAAGTGTTTTATGTATATATATATATAAATATGTTACTAGTAATAAGTAATAATCAATTCTAATTCATCATGAAAGTGTAACAGATATGTATACCTATAAATTGGAGGAAAGATATCTGTTTCTCTGTGTAGCGAATATGAGAAATCATAAATGTTTTAATTTAATTTTGGACTCATCAAAAAATATGTACTGGATGCTGCATGAGGCCGTTTGTTGTATCTACCGCTAGTTATGGTATTTTATTTTATTTTTTTAGTGACACGATGTTATATATTGTTATGCACCCGCTATAAGTTTTATGTAAATGACATTTGCCATGATGCACAGAGAAATAAATTACACGCTGCTCTAAAAGCAGGTTTCAAAAAATCAGCACAAGCTTGATGCGTCAAATTTTGGAATTGAGTTTCCAAGCGGGTGTCCACAGCAACCGAATGGGTACAAACCTACCTATATAGTATATATATGACTTCTTTTTTTTCTTTATTACATTTTTTTTATCAGTTTCATTAGTTTATTTCTCTTACTATATGCATTTTAACGTAGATTAGATTAGATTGGGTCTATATGTCTTGAATTTTTTTGAAAATGTCTGCTACATTGGACAGATTTCCGATTACAGCTAACAATGGTAAATTAGGTTCTAGCTATCTTTATTTTGATTTGATCTCTTTAAATTTGTAAATTTGAAGATTGATATTTTAAATATATCTGTCGTTTGAGTTCGCGAGAAAGCCGGAAGAAATTATTATACGATTTCTTTTAAGCCCTGCAAATATATGTCTACCGCATGGTTGACAGTCATGGAAACGCAATCACCCATTACTCCTTCAAAGTCTCAGATTTTACAAATATGTTTGATGAGAGATTTGAGAGAAGAAAAGAATTGTAAGGCCAAATGAAGAGAATAAATGAAGATGAAGGCCATTCAATAATTAATGTCTAATTATGTGCATTGTGATGTGATGTATAACGAAATTAACTATTTCTTAGAACCCTGAGATTTTGAGAACATTAATCTTTAATATACTGAAGGATGAACAGTACTATTTGAAGCCGAAGAATATAAATGTTGGAATGAATGTTTATTTTGATATTTGATTTTTTGCAGCGATTAATTCTTTGTGTTTTTATTCGAGTAAAGAAACGGCTAGCCAGAGATGGCCAGCTATACTTATATATATATATATATTTAAACTCTAAATTAAAACCCTTAAATAGCTAAGTTACGCTATAATAAATATAATATTCAATACAATAATTATAATATTGATAATACAATAATCTCATTAATACAAAAAATAAATTTAATTTCATACAAAGAATTGGGTCTATAATTACAAGCTGTTTAATACCATTGCCCCGTATATAATTGCTTTCCAAAAATACGATAACCGCTGCTTCAATTTATTCTTATAATAATAGCATATACTGATCTAATTAAGGAGAAACAAGAGAAGAGAATCGATCTATATAGAGATGTTAGTTTAATTTGTGATTATAGAAGAGAATTCAGTGGCATTAGCTAGTACAATTATCTCAGCCTTTATATAAATGAAGTAGCTTTGAATTGATCATCATAGGCACCCATATTACAACAAGTGAATCAAGAGGGAAACAAGAATGACGAATGACAGTTCATGAACTAATCTCCTTAGAATTTCCAAGTGAGATTTTCATCATGCAGCATCTTAATAATTAGGGTACTGGACAAAGTGAGTAAAAAATGAAACGGGAAATTTGCAAATAAACAACAAAGGCATATATTTTAGACTTTCCATTCTAATTCATATTTTCAGTCTCTCTTAGATGTATAGAAATCTGTCACACAATTTGAGTGTAGCCATAAAGATTGATTATGTGACGGTACAAAAGCTACAGGTTTGCAGTAGCATTGTACATTGACATCGTTTTAGAAAACTTGGTAGATCCCGAAAAATCTGTGATTAAGAGCTGTGATATGGAAGTCCGGTTAAAGAAATATGAAAGCACAAAGAAAGGGGTTTTTTTCTGGGTTGGGCCTAGAATTTAATAATGGGTACTAAAGAGGCCCAGTTTTTTTTTTATGTTGAATCTGGCTATAACGCACAGTCATTGTGCGTTATCTCAAATGATAACGCACAATGGTTGTGCGTTATCCTTAATCACGCGGCTTAAACCGCGCTAATTGCATAAAAAACTGACGTGGCTCCTATCTGGCGCTGATGTGGCGATAACGCACAGCCATTGTGCGTTATCAACCTTAATAATACACCTCCATTATGCATTATTAAGGTTGATCGCAGTGACTGTGTGTTATCATGTTATAAACCCTAGCCAACCACTCGTCGTCCCCTTCCTTCTTCCCTTTTTATTTTTTCAGCTTATTTCTTCCGCCCCTTCCTTCTTCCCTTTTATTTTTTCAGCTTATTTCTTCTTCCCTCTTTCTTCTCCTTATTTCTTCTTTCTGTATTTTTTCACCAGCCTCCAATTATCTCTCTCTTTCCTCCCTCATTCTTCTTCCTCTATTTTCTAAAAGAATTTGCAGCCTCCTCTGCCGCCGCTCGGTAAGTTATTTTCCTCTTTCTTTTATTTTCTTACTTCTTATTATTATACTTTGTTTTCTCTTCTTCTAATAATTTTGTATTTTATTTCGAAATTTACAGTTAAAAATTAGTTAATATTTGAAGTTCAAGTTTGAATATGCAAGACTTTCTTTGGAGTACGAAGGTTATTAAAGATTTGGAGTGGAAAACGGTAGACTAGAGCTGTATTTTAAATTTTCAGCAAGTTTTTAGTAATTTACAATTTTTTGGTGTATTATTTATTAAGTTTAATTATTGTGTGTTTGGGTTTGTTATTTGTTGTTTATTAATCATTTTTATGAATTTTATTTGTTAATTTGAATTAATTCATTTTTTGTGAAAGTGGGATTTGGATTTATGTTTAAAATTGTTGTTATTAATAAATTTGTACAAATTTGATAATTTTATATATATAATTATTTTTTGCATTTAAAAAGTGATATTAGGGTGATGTATTATTTTCATGAATTTATTTGGATAATTAGGTTAAATTTTTTATCTTATTTTATGATTACTTGAAATTTTTTTTAATTATTTAGATAATTATTTTGCATATTTCGTATAAATTTTTGAGTTGAAAAGATGGGAACCTGTAATTTTGATATTTTCTCACAAGTTTTATTTATTTATTTATTTAAATTTTTTTTTGTAAATAGTAGAACCGATACTTGGAAATTTATAGTTTAGTAATTAATACTTTTATTTAAACTCTAAAACCGTAATAGTGAATTTGCGAAGTAGTAAAATACTTATAAAATATATAATAAGTTAACGTGGAAAACTTAAAAATTTTAAACTTTAAATAGTATAGAAAACTTAAAAATCTATTATCAAAATCCAAAATTTTACATTCATTTTTTTTGTGAAAGTGGAGTTTGGATTTATGTATAAAATTGTTGTTATTAATAAATTTGCATAAAATTTGATAATTTTATGTTTATAATTATTTTTTGCAATTAAAAAGTGATCTTAGTGTGATTAATTATTTTCATGAATTTAGTTGGATAATTAGGGCTGAATTTTTTACCTTACTTTATGATTATTTGAATTTTTTTTTAATTATTTAGATAATTATTTTGCATATTTCGTATAAATTATTGAGTAGAAAATATGGAAACTTGTGATTTGGTATTTTTATTATATGTTTTTTTTTTTTTTTGGTAAATAGTAGAGCCGATACTTGGAAATTTATAGTTTAGTAATTAATACTTTTATTTAAACTCTAAAATCGTAATAGTGAATTTACGAAATAGTAAAATGCTTTCTTATAAAATATACTATAAGTAACCTCAAAAAACTTAAAAATTCTAAACTTTAAATAATAAAAAACGTAAAAATCTATTATTAAAATCCAAAATTTTACATCAAACATTAAACCATAAAACTATAAACTTTTTAACAGTAAACCTGAAAAAGTCAAAATCATAATATTAAAATTCTACAGGGTATATTATAAAAACTTTAAAAACCCTTAAAATTGATTTTTTTGAAACATTAAAACATAAAACTAGAAACTCTGTAACAGTAAACCCTAATAAACCCGAAAAACCTTAAAATTGATATTTTAAACATTAAACCGTGAAATTGTCAACGTTGTAACAGTAATCCCTCTTGCCTTAAAATCTTAATATTTTAAGCACTAAACCATAAAACTTTAAACTTTGTAACAGTAAACCCTTAAAAAAAATGAAACTCTGAATAATTTAAACATTAAATAGTAAAACTATAAACTACGTAATAGTAAACTTTAAAATCTTATTTTTTTTAAACATTAAGCCGTACAACCCTAAATTTTGATACAGTAAACCCTAAAAATGATATTTGTAAACATTAAACTGTAAAGGTATAAACTTGATATGCTAAAAGTCATTCAAACATAAAACCTTAAAATGCAGTGTACCATAAAGAACACAACTTAAAGAGTTTGGAATTAGAATTTATTTAAAATTTTTAATTTTAACATATAGATATTGACACTATCTCAAACACTAATTAATGTAGATGGAAGAAGTGCCAACGCATGTGTATCCTGGGCCCATTGTCCCTGATGTTTTATAGAGACAGCACGAGCACCGATTTGGTTTGATCTGGAGTGGGGACCACGAGATGTGTTACACTAATCTTTAGTGCGGGCGTTTTGGGCGGAACATATTCCAGTGCTACAGTACGGCTCCCCATAGGTTGGTTGAGCTTATTGGCGAAACTAGGTTGGGGGGAGTCTTCAGATGTGGTTACATTGGGTTGGACTATGCACTTACTGCCGCACTGGTAGAGCGATGGGACCGGAGACACACACATTTCACCTGACGTGTAGTAAAGTCTCAATAACACTGCAGGATGTACAGGCAATGTGGGGTTTAGGGATCGATGGTATGGCTATTACTGGCCCTAGCTGGAGTGTACACCCCAAACAGTACTGGATTGAGCTTATCGAGAGATTTCTTGGTGTGCAGTTGTCTCTCAGCCATTTTTCCAGATACAAGGTGAAGAAGGAACCTTTGGAAGCATGGATCCTGAGAGCATTTACCAGTTCGGAGACAAATGATAATCTAATCCTACGCGCTCGTGGATTTATTTTCTTACTTATTGGCGGACATATGCTTCCCGACTTCTCCGGGAATTTGGTTCATGTGCATTACCTCAGTATATTAGAGGAGTTTGATGCTATCAGGACATATAGCTGGGGTAGCTGTGTACTTGGGATTTTGTATAGACAGTTGTGCACGGCAGCTTTGGGGGGTGCATGACAGATTGGGGGGCCTTAGTCTTACTACAGATTTAGACGTGGTCGCGTATACCTGCATTACGACCTCAGCTGATTACGGATATTCAGGCCGACCCTCTTGCTCCTCTGGGCGCTATATGGTGCACATCCTTTTACTGTAGCCAACTGCCTACGCACACTCTTGTGACCTACAGGGACCAGCTAGATTTAATGCCATCTGATCAGGTTCGCTTTATAATATTTTGTATTATTTGTAATTAATTGAGATTTTTTATGCAATTAAATTTTTATTGATTTTGGATTTTGATTTAACAGTCTATATGGCTCCCATATCTTGACCGTGCTTTGGTTCCATCTGACCTGTGGTAGGCAGAGATCCCGCTCATCTGTTATGAGATAGTGGAGTACCACTATCCCAGGCGTGTGATGCGCCAGTTTGCACGAGCTCAGATGGTTCTAGATGCATGTGATACTCGTCTGGACCTGCATCGGATCCAACTAAGGGGGAATGATCACATGTACTGGGGAACAGAGCATGCTAGCCACATCGAGGCTTGGTACCAGTGGCGACTTCGCGTTAGCGATGGTCCTGCTGTAGCTGCTAAGGTGTTGTCATACCTCACTGACGAGTACATCAGATGGTATAGGGGTATCACACAGTTTGATCAGCTAACCGTGATACCCGTTCGCATGGATATCAGCCTGCCGGTGTAGACAGACGGATGATGGTAAGTTCTCCAAATAAATATTGTTAATTTATTTATTTAGGGTTTTATTTAATTTTTTTAATTATTATTTTTTTAGACTTCCATGTTGCAGGAGGTGGATAATATGGCTTCAGCGGTGATATAGAAACCACCTGATGATCCTTCATAGATGCCCGTGTTCGCGAAGAAAGTGCAGACAATTATCCAGAGATGCATGGTCTCTGTCGGCGGTACCTTGGGTTGCACTCCATCACAACACGATATCCAACAGACATTCCATGTTCAACCGTTGCGTCGCCGTCCCCGGGATCACATGTCGGACCGGGGTGCTCGTGGAGTTAAGAGGGGTGCTTGCAGACAGCCTAGTCATGAAGCAGGCGGTGGATGCCCTCCTGTACCTCCGGTTCCACAGAGGCACGAACATGTCGACCCCGGGCATGTAGAGGTGGAGAGGGGTGAGGGATCTGGAGGTGGACAAACGACCGTTGACCCATTTGGCAGTTCGAACTTAGATATACTTTCTTTTAGTTTGGGTTTGACGCAAATTTCCCAGTCACTTCCTAATAGATCCGGGACATTGCAGACGCGCCTCCCCCTCCCGATTTAGGATTTGCCTCATTTCAAACACCACATTCAACTTCATTCGGGTTTTTCGGGTTTCGTGCACCACCTCCTCTGGGCACAGCCGGTTCATCTACACCGCATCAGCCTATATCGCTGGCATCTTCGTCTGATGAAGAAGAGCAGGCAGATGACATGGATGGGGTACAACATTACGGATTCGGGCATCGTGTTGGTAAGAAGACTACGAGGTTCACACCATCTGACTGGCCTTAGTTATAATTAGTATTTTCTAGTTTTCATTGCCAGTGATTTGTAATTTATTTATATATAAAGTATTCAGTTCATGTTTATATTATTGATTTATTTGTTTTACGTATCTTAATTATATTCTTATTTTGTGTTAGGTAAAAACCTAAAAATTTCAAATTGTCCATTTTAACATGACATTTTTAATTTGCTTTGAAAAACCATAAACTAAAAGTTTAATGTGGTTTGAAAAAAAGAAAATAGAAAACGGGTAAATGTGTAAAAAGGAAAAAAATTTACTTAAGGAAAAAAAATTTTCAGGAGATAACGAGCAAGAAAAAAGTTTGCTGAAAAAAATTAAAAAAAGGATCAAAAAAGGTTGTGCGTTATCTTGAAGGATAATGCACAATTGCTGGGCGTCATCTTCAAGGATAACGCACAACGATCATGCGTTATCTTCAAGGATAACGCATGACGGTTGTGCGTTATCCTTGAAGATGACGCCCAACAATTGTGCGTTATCTTCAATTGTCACCTCAACCCAGTACAATAATTCACTCATACCAGCTCTTTCCAGGACAATAATTCGGTTGGAAGGACAATAAAGCTCACAATAATTTCATCCAACAGAGCTCATCCCGTGAACCCAGCTCATGGAAGGACAATAATTCATCCCACCAATTACTTTTCCCTCATTGCAGGCATCTTCACTCTCTACCTTGAAACCTTATAAATACATACATTCATTCAATCTCTACATCTACAAAACACTTACAGCATATCAAACTTATCTCTCTTAACAATCCACTCATTCTTTTTCAATTCCTGAAGTTCTTGAGATCTTCATATTTCATCCTCTCTAAACACTTAAAGTAAAATAATTTTGAAATGGAAGCAATCAACCCTGTTAGAATAATGCTATTTTGGGATTCTGAAATTACAAGGGATGCATACGGTCCGTATTTTATTGGAACAATTCGAAAAAGTTAGACATTACCAACGAACCAAATTATTTCACATGCCGAACTGGTAAAAAAAATATTGAAATACCGAGATATGGATCCCAATCTCTGGAATATTCGAATAACAATGAGGGTGCCTTCATATTATGAAGTGCGTCGTATGGTTTACTTTAATTTATATAGCATGAACAACAATGAGGAAATGTGTTATCTATGGACTATTCAACCCCACCTAGCTAAGGAAGGGATTCATATTCTTGTTGAATTCGAGCTTATCTAGCAACAAAATCTTGCAAATACACAGGACAGAAATACAACAACTTTGCCAGAACATATTACGGCGGTAACACGGATGGTTTCTGATGAACCGTCTATGTTGTACTGTACCGTCAATAACGATGACGATGAGGTTGACAGATCGGACGGAGATGATACCGTTTCTAGTCAATTTGAATCGGATGTTGACAATGACTCGGAAGAAGGAGAGTTCCAAACTCCCCTGAACCCTATAAATCCTGTCAATTCGGTCACCAAAAACACCGTGCAACAATGGGAGAGCATCCAATGGTTTAGCAACGCTAGGTATGACTACACACATTCTGGAGCATTTCTAGATATGGGCTTGAGTTCTCTTATAGATGACCTTGTAGAATCTGGTACCCTTCGATTACTCGATTGGAATGACTCCATGACTAACATACTATTAGGCATGAGATTCGTTGACAAAGTGCAGACAGTAAGTGCGGTTCGTAAGTACTCTATTAGTGTGGGGCGTGAATACCGAGTTTTGAAAAGTAAGATTGATACATGGACCGCAAGATGTTACCACCACAGTGACGATTTTTTCATGGTACATCCTATAAAAGGGAAAGCCACGCACAATCAGTGAGAAATAGTCAGATTCGTCAAAGAACACACATGCCTTGTACAGATTGAACAACACAAGCACAAAATCTTGTCTTCAAAATTTATATCAATGTCTATATCACACCTAGTTGCCAATGATCCTGAGATACCTGTTTCGAACATCATTCAAGAAGTGCAGGTATTGTTTCAAACGGGCTGTACTTACAAGTGGGCATGGTATGCTCGAAAATTTGCCATCGAGAGGGTTTTTGGTAGCTGGGATACAACCTTCAGTATTTTACCTAAATACTTACAAGCTGTACAGGATTTAAACCCGGGGACTGTATACGAATTTTTGCACCACAGATCAAGCAGTCCCTCTAATTATGTTTTCAAATTTGTTTTCTGGTGTTTCTCGCCATGTATAGACGGATTTCCATATTGCCGGTCGGTGATTTCCGTTGATGGAACACACTTAAGGGGACCATACAAGGGCGTGTTGTTAATTGCAAGTACGTGGAATGTAAATAATCACTTGTTCCCACTTGCTTTTGCAATTGTTGATAAGGAATCCTTCGAGAGTTGGAATTGGTTCCTTGAAAACTTGCGAGAATACATTGTCATAGATCGCCACGTATGCCTCATTTCTGATATCCACAAAGGTATTTTCTCTGCTATTCAAAGTCAAAGCTTTGTGGCAACCACCATTTGCAGTTCACCGATTTCGCTTACGCCACATTCGAGCAAATTCAACAAGACTTTTAAAAATACAAACCTAAAAAGTTTGATGTGGCAGGCCGGAACAGAAACAAAACAATAGAAATTTGACCGTGTAATGAAAGAGATTCAAGAAAAAAATGTTGATGCTTACATTTACTTGATGAAGTTGGACCCAGAGAAATAGACACTGTTGCATGATGGTGGTCACAGACACGGTATCATGACAACCAACATTTTTGAAGCAATTAACAATGTGTTGAAGAAAGCTAGGGTTCTACCTTTAAAAGCCTTGGTTGAACTAATATTCAACAAACTAGTTAAGTACTTTCACCAACACCTTGAAGAGGCTGAAAATTGTGTGCATCCATTTCCAACTCGAATTTTTTACAAGTTCTTGCGCATTGGAATGAAATAAAGAGAACACAAAGTTACAACTTACAATCTGCGAGAGGGAATTTACATGGTCAAATCTCCAATCCGGTTTCTGGTATAGGCAACAACGTCTATACATTGCGGCTAAATAATAAATCATGTAGTTGCGGAAAATGGCAAACATATACATTATCTTGTTGTCATGTTCTTGCAGTGTGTAGAGAAAATTGGTCAAGAACAGATACTTATGTGCCGGAGATATATTCGCGACAAACGTACAGAAGAACTTACCAAGTGAATTTTCATCTGGTCTTGAGTGAGAACTTTTGGAGGGATGTTCCTTTTAATTTAACATTCTATCCTCCAAACATGAAAAAGGAACGGGGTAGGAAACAGGACAAGCGATTTCAGGGGGAAATGGATTATAGAAATCCGGATTCTCCCCTAAGATGTGGCAGATATCGCATGCCGGGACATAATAGAAAAAATTTTAATAACCCCGGACCGAGCAATGTATAAATTTGACATTTTCTTGAAATAGTTGTAATAAAACATGTTTCTATTAATGAAATTTTTCTTTCAATTTCTTCTAATTACTACATCATTACTCTAAATTTTTATAATTTCTTTAGTATTACTTCTTCAAATAACTTGAGGTGAAATGGTTAAAATATAAATATATTTTCCAAGAAAACGATATAAATATTATCATCTTAAGTACACTTAAAATAAGTTAAATATAATAAATACAGTCTTTTTAGAAAATTATATAATTTTAAGTTTTCCCAAAACAAATTTTCATTAACAAAAACACAATTCATTAAAGAAATTATACAATTATATGTTTCCCCAAAAAGAAATTTTCATTGAAAACAAAAAAAATTTCAAAAAAAAAATATAAAAAAATATAAAAAAAATACGTGACTGATAACGCACAACGAGTGTGCATCATTGCCTAATGATAACGCACAACCATTGTGCGTTATCAGCTACATCGGCTGATTAGGGAAGAAGGCTTAATTAACTGATAACGCACAATGGTTGTGCGTTATCATTATAGATAACACACAACCATTGTGCGTTATGGCCTCTTCCAGAATTTAAAAAAAAATGGGTCTATTTAGTAGGCCTTTGTTGAAATTGGGCCAGAGCCAAAAAAAACCCAAGGAAAGGTCAGAATCCTAAAGAAAAATAGGATTTGCAGGGAATATAAACTAGAAGTATTTTTTGGAAACTAAATCATTGGTTTGAATTCATTAGGAAGTACATGACTGGCCAATGAGCCTTAAAATTTTATAACTGAAGCAATGCAATTGAATTTGTGGTTTGCCGTTCTGCAATTCTTTGAAGACACTCGACAAGAGAGAAGACGGCGGTTCATGGTGGTTGAGTTTGTGCAGTCACAAACTTTAAACACTGTGATTCTTCATTGATGTTTGATATTCATCATTCATAATTCAATGGAGTTCTTGTTTTGAAGACTCTAGCTTCTGGGGATATACGTTGTGTTGTGGTTCAACGGTGTTGAGAATTGAAGAGAGTTCAAGTCCAAGCAGCCACACACCGAGGGGGAGCCTTGAAGAGTTGAAGGGATTCAACTGTGCTATGTGCAAAGGGAGTTTGCACTTATTCCATTAGGGAAACACTAAATGTGTAAAAGAGTTAGTTGTTTTCTTGCACTATGATGACAGTTATTAGTGGATTACTTTCTTGGTATGACCCTGCAGATGTAGGCTTGGCTGAACTGCATTAGCAATTGCTATATCGTGTGTGTTTGTGTTGTTTACTATTTTTCACACTGTGGTTCACACTACTACTCACGCAGCAAAATCAGTCACACTGCATGATTTTCCTAAGTACTAACTTACAGGATGTTATTTAATATATCAGAGAATAAGATTTAGCCAAAAAAAATTAGGACTATTATATTTGATGGACTTGCAATAGTGAAACTATGGATTTAGAGTGATGAATACGTGAGGCTATAACTATACCGGCAATAGATCTTATTAGATTATTCTATGGATTAACAGGAATAAATGACATGGATTTTTGTAAGTTACTACTTAGGTCTACAGTGTAGTGTGAGTAGATTGTTGCGTGAGAGGCTTAGGTTTGTTTTGTTAACTGTTCAATTTAGTAGTGCGTTATGTTTGGTTTGCAGTGTTACAATATATAAATAACATAAACAAATCAACACACAAGAATGGTAACGCAGTTTGGCCTAAGCTTACGTCTGCAGAGCCATACCCAAAAAAGCAATCCACTATGAATTAATAGCATAGTACAAGAAATACCTAACTCAATTCAACTCCTTTTGCAAACTCACACTACAAACTCACTCCTTGTGCAAACTCACTCCTTGCACACTACACACTCACACTACACAAGGAAATATGCAAACTCCTTTTGCACACTACACAGTTAAACTCAATTCAACTCTTCAAGGCTCCCTCTTTGTGTGTGAGTGCGTGGACTTGAACTACCTTTAATCGTCAACACCCTTGAACCACAAAACAGCTAAAATATCTTAAACTCTTCAAGGCTCCCCCTTTGTATGTGACTGCCTAGGCTTGAATTCTCTTCAATCTCTCAACAAAGTTAAATACAGCAAAACTTCTTTCCCAAGAAGCAAGATTGTTTTCTAAAGAAAACTCCAATGTCTAATGCCGGTAGAACAACACTTAACACAAGAAGATCATCATGGTTTTCAAAGCATATGGATGCATAGACTTGAATCCCATGAATCGTCGTTTGAATATTTGAATAATGGAACTTGGATTATGAACGGCTAATCCTAAATCTTTATCAAGAAAGTCTTTAAATACTTAGGGTTTTTTAATTGTTAAGGAATTTTAAATCCTTCATGTCATAAGACCTTTCTTGATTCTATAAGAATTTAGTTTCTTATTCCCCTTGTACTTCCTATTACAAATTATTTGTGTCCTTAATAAATGTGAAATCCGTAAGGAAGTAGGAGTCTTGAGATCTTCATAGAATATGCACATGATCTTCATAGATATTATACGGATTTAGTTTCCTGATAAACATATGCAATCCATAAGGAAGTAAGAGTCATGAGATCTTCAAAGCATATGCAACAGATCTTGAAGACTTTTCAAACAATGCCAAAACTTGTGAGCAATCTTCAGATGGCCCCATATGCATGTAGGTGTGTCGACTTCAGTTCACATAATCGTAGCTCAAATTATATGCTAGTGTGGCCACCCACTAATATAGTGATTTCCTACTATATATATCTGGCATATGCGAATAAGGAAACTTAGATTTTGCTCAATCTTCAAAGATTTGATCAATATTATATTCTTTTTTGATTTCCAAAGACTTAGATTCCTAATTTGCTTGAACTTCCTTACATAATAAGACACACTAAGATTTGTGTCCAAATTAAGCATGCAAAACATAAGGAAGTTCGAGTCTTGTGATCTTTGTGGTTATGCAGTGAATCTTCAAGACTTCTAAAAGAATGTCAATATAATCTTCAAGTGGACCCATGGGTATACTGTCGTGTTGACCTTAGTCCACACTCATCCGGTTCACACAATAAGACCGTGTGGCCATACACCTATATGAAGATATTCCATATTTTTTTTTAGCAAACTTACATAAAACATCACATAGACATATTAAGATCAAAAGCATGCTTCACAAGATTTATAGAATATGCAGCCCAGATAAAATGAACCCTAAAACTAGAAATCCAAAACCATTATAAGAATAAAACCAAATAACTCTAGAGAAATCAGTCACATATGACCAACAAAAAGCCTCACTAGAATATCCAACAGAAATCTTATTAGTAGAGGCCTTCTACTCGAAATCAGCCTCTTCCAATATGTAGCTTATCAGCACCAAAAGACTTCAAGTCTGTCACCAACTCTTGTATCACATGTACTCAAATCTTCCCCTCAGATCTTGAATATATTAAAGAAATAGAACTCTTTGATTTGAACTTTACATATTCTTATACAAATATGGCCAATCCAAAACTTCTAATATGGGTAGGAAACTTAATTTCCTTACTATTTCCCCCTTTTGTCATTATTTGGATAAAAAACTCATCTTCAATGTTCACCAATAGCAAGGTTCATCTTTGTGTTGACATTCTGATGTAGACATGACACAAGAAGCAAATAGAGGGTACACATTACATAGTCTCTAAAACACATCAAATGCTTGGTGCCACTAACATTTGAAAAGAGACTAGTTAACATATAATCAGGGATATGTAAATCAACGCAACAATTACTCTCTCTTAACACATCAACGCTCCCTTATCTTTATTTTCCACCTTTTTGTATCAAACAATGACAAAGTCAAGATAGGAAAAAAAAAAAAATTAAGAATATAGCAGCACAATTTTATCTTCATAAAGCCCATATATTATCTATATAGAATAACCATGTCTGGAACACAACGAGCCATAATACCAGCATTAATGCCAAGAGCCTATAATATCCATCCTTTGAAACATCACATAAACTTGTTTAAATACTTCAGCATATAATCAGAAAGGGCCACAAAGGCTCTCCTTGACCACAACAGGGATGTTCACAGAGATTAACAACTAATTACATAAGAAATACAAAAACTCAATTCCTCTCCATCAATCCCAAAGTTTTCAACCATGTTGCATGTAGCCTCAACAACTTCACAATTGATGTTCAAACTAACTTCAAGTTGAATCAATAATGCTCTCATAAAGATTGACATAACAATTCTAGTGCAGTTATGCAAAGTACTTTTCAATAGTCATGGATGCACTAAAAATAAGAGACTCACCATAAGCATGTATTGATTTTGTTGTTTAACATGACATTAAACTTAAAGTCTATCATTTGAGAGTTGTACCATGTGGCCCGAGCTATGTGAGGCAGTTATCACACATGATGATGAAAATAGCATACTACAAGGAGTATATTTGGAGAAAACCATAGTGTGATTACTACTGTGACAACCTAGACTATGAGTGTGAGGGTATTCTTGGATCTTCGTGGTGCTTACACTCCATATACTAGAAGCATATGTTGAAAATATTGTGTTGAGAGTCAAAACTCTATTACATAACAAGCAGCAACAACATTCATAATATGACATCCAACAAAGAAATCCATATAGGGAAAACCATAGTATAATGGTACATACTGAGAGCCATAATATGAGTGTGAGAAATAAGTTGTAATACTAGCACTGCACACACTCATTCTACCTGTTTAACACAAAGAGAAAAAGTTAGCACAAAGTTAAACAGGTTGTTCATGTCATGCTACTGGAGCAAACTGATTCCCAAGGCCTACTAGAGTCTTCAAATCTCACAGCATCCAGGGATTTAGTAAAAATGTATGCCAGTTGCTTCTATGTGGTAACATACTGCAGATCCATAACACACCTTGCTCAACCAGTTCTCTAGTGAAGTGGTGTATGATGCCCGTATACTTCGTCTTGTTGTGTTGCAAAGGATGCTTGTTAATATGGATTGCACTTGTAGTGGTGTGTCATTTCTGTAATAAATTATATCCCACAAGATATGTTGTGGTGTCTTTGCTATAGAAAAGGCCATGATCAGTTGCACCATTCACATATCTTATCACATGCTTCACTACCTTCTTGTGTGACTCATTGGGATCAGCTTGATATCTAGCGCACACATCAATCATGCTTCTGCACTTATGTTGATCAACACTTTTACCTTTCTCATTTTTTGTAGTTTTGAGTGTTGTTCTCACAGGAGTTCTAACAGACTTGTAAATATTGTTCTTACCCTCCTCAACAATGGTAGATTCAACGTTAACTTTACATTCATCACTATGTTGCAATTCTGTGTAAGATGTACTGACATTGTGCTCAACAATATGTGCCACATTACATCTCAGGTTATCCTTTCTAATCCATATCTAGCGAGTGACTTTTTCACCTTTTATATAACTTGGAACATGTATTTGATGCTTTCTTCTTTGCTTAGGATCTTTGTCTCTTTGATTGTACCAGTGCCACACATACCCTAACATCAAATAATAACTACACACAATGGGAGGTCTTTTTGGCCTGTCTTTGTTAAGCACCTTCTTCTTATCAGTACTAGTCATAATTGCCCTTATGAACACACCTTCCAGATTTTCACATCTCTTAAAATCATCAATGTTCTGCTTGGTGTGACTACCTCAAGCACACCCAAGGATATTTTTTACACATGTCGATCTCCTAATTTGTGACATCTCATCAAGCTTAGCTTGCCTGTGTTCATTCGTGTGATGTTAGATTCAGCACAGTTTAGTCTCTCAATCACATCTTTCACTTTAGCCAATCAACTCATAATTTATTTGTTCTAGTGACTTCTTTTGCTTTTGAACAATTTGCAAATCCTTTCTCAATACTATTTGGTTTACATGAGATTGTATTTTTCTTGAAGTATATCAAAAGTAACCCCCTCATCACTGTAGATTGACTAATCATCGTCAACATAGTTCTTAGCATCGTCAACACAGTCCTTAACACTATGCAGAGTAGTATCTTTCATGTCAACTGCAACACTGAATGCTGCAGTGTAAGTGAAATCAATTTAATCATAATAGTTTCTCCTTTTCCTTCATCATCACTCAATGTTGGTGTTCAAATATCTGTTTGTCTTTAGTGTTTTCGCACACTTAGCTTGTATGTGAACAAACCCTTCACATTCCCTGCATTGAATACCTTTTGAAAAACTTTAGAGGGGGGGTGAATAAGGTTTTTGGCTAATTTAAAAATCTTTTCTTTGATTAGAAAGATAAACCTCCAATTTGTTTGTGAAAGATTTCTAAAACTCTTTTTAATAAGAATCCACACAAAGCACAATCTTATAGAATTGGCAATTAAGAAATGAGCAAAGAATTAAAGAGCATGCACAACAATTTATAGTGGTTCACTCTCTCCAAGAGCTACATCCACTACCTTGAGCCTCAACCCAAGGATTTCACAAATCCACTAACTTCAAAGTTGATTACACAACTACACAATGAGGTTCACCCTTCAAGGGTTTTACACCAAAACCTCAATCACAACAATACAACTAGTTAATCAAAGGATCACCAAAGGGTTTTCCACAAACCTTTGATCACAATAAAAGAATAGAGAGAGTTAGGAACAATGTTACCAATTTAGCTTGAGAAGAGGAAGATTACAACTCAATGGTATACTTCTACAAGCACCTCTTTTCTTCTTCTTTGATGGATGATCAATAATGAAGCTCAAGAAGATTTTGTTTGGGATTTGAAAATGATTTGTAATAAAATGTATTTTTGAAGCTCTTGAAATGTATTAAATGTTCTCAATGAATAATTCCCAAACTCCTTGAATTTATGGCTGATAATTGAGTGTATATATAGGGTTTTTTAAGCTTAAGACCGTTGCCTAAGAAATAGGCTGTCAAATTTCAGAAATGACCGTTGCTTCAGTGCAACGGTAATATTTTTTATACTCGACGACTAAAAACGGACGATCGGTTTTAAAAAGCGGGACTCGCCGAATTTCTGGACAGAAAGATTCGGACTTGGTTTTCTAAAAAACGGACTGCCGAATTGTAAAAACGGACGATCGGTTTTAGAAAACGGACTATCGGTTTTAAAAACGGACTATCGGTTTTAAAAAACGGACTATCGGTTTTAAAAACGGACTCCCCCTTTTAAAAAACGGACTCCCCCTTTTAAAAAACGGACTTCCGAATTTTTCTGTTTTTCCTCAGCCAAGTTTTTTTTCGAACAAAACTTTCTTCCAAGTTTCAAAGGCATTCTTGACAATTTTTTAAAGAGGAGAAAAACTATTCAAAACATCTTAAAGTCAAGAATACTTGGATTTTATCAAAGGATTATATTTTAGAAAAACATGAGAAGAGCTTCATGTATGATCAATGAATCAAAGACTAAGACTAGAGAGTTTTACAAGATAATACCTAGTTCACAAATACAATGTCTTCAATTGATTTGATCTTGGTATGGCTTGATCTCTTCTTCTCTATTTTGCCCTCATCATCAAGATCTTTTGCTTGAGACTTTGAGACTTCATATGTTCTTCTTTTGTTCTCTATGAAGGGTTAGCTAACATACTCACACAAGCACATGTTAATCATAATCGAAACACAAGTAATAATGCCCTTAGGGCTAACAATCTCCCCCTTTTTGATTATGACAAACACATATGCAAGAAGAACAAAAGAGCAAAAGTAAAGTTTGGTGATGCATCAAAATATCAAAAAGGCAAAGCATAACAATCACCAAGAAAAGGAGATAACTCCCCCTTGCATCAATAATCATTGTAAACAATTTATAGGCATCATCAATAATCATCATATTAACAAAATTTCTCCCCCTTACATCTTGCACTATTTTCTCCCCCTTTTGTCATAAATCAAAAAATTGTAGGAGAAAAGTATCAAGGGATCATAGAAGAGATACTAGTAGGACTTTCAACATTAAAGTGTCATCATGAAGTCCATAACAAGAAGGGCCTCTCAACAAAGAAAAAAGTGCAACAAACAGATCACTTAGCATGACAAAAGCAAATTAGGATTAGAAATAATACCAATTGAAAAACCTTAGAGTGATCCTTTGGATATATCACATTTTGAGGAAGAATTTGAGCTTCTTGATCATTTTCTTGTGTTGCTTCAATCTCTTCTTCCTCCATAAGCATGTTCTTCCATTGCTTGAGTGTACAAAGGTTGGTAGCTTAAAGAGTTATCTATGTCATCATCATCTTTCTTGTCAAAAAAAGTTAGTTTCATCAAAATATCTATGAATAGACTCTCCAACACATAAGGTTCTTTTGTTGAAAATTCTAAAAGCCCTTTTTGTTTCAAGAATAACCAAGAAAAAATTCCCTCATCGGATTTTTCGATCAAACTTCCCAAGATTGTCTTTGGTGTTTAAAATAAAGCATTTGCATCCAAAAACTTTAAAATAACCAATTGAGGGGGTTTTTATTAAAAAATGAGTTCAAAGGGAGTTTTCTTTAAAGAAGGTCTCAAGATAACACGATTCAAATGTAGCATGCGGTGTTAACGGCCTCGGCCCAAAAAAGTTTAGGAAGGGAATTTTCATAAAGCATTGACCTTGCCATTTCTTGTAAAGTTCTATTTTTTTCTTTTCCACAAATCCATTTTGTTGAGGAGTTTTGGCTACCGAAAAAAAGTTTTGTAAAATACCAAAATCATCACAAATTTTTTGTAAAATCTTGGTTGTTGAATTCTCTCCCATTATCACTTCGTATAGAAATCAATTTGCAAACAAGGGAGGTTTGGACTCTTTTGAATAATTTAATAAATTCATGAAATGCTTCATCCTTTCGGCTTGAAAACAAAGTCCAAGTAAAAAAAAATTCATCCACAATAATAAAGACATACCTCTTACCACCAAGACTAGTGGTCCTCATTGGTCCAAATAAATCCATGTGAATGAGTTCTAAAGGTTTTGAAGTTGAAATCATTTACTATGGTTTAAAAAGAGGTATTAATTTGTTTTCCAAATTGGCAAGCATCACAAAGTCTAGTTTTCTCAAAATGAAGTTTTGGTAAGCCCCTAACAAGTTCTTTTGAAGAGAGTTTGTTTAATAAATCCATACTAACATGACCAAACCTTCTATGCCACAAAAATACATCATCATCATGAACCAAGAGACGCTATAAGTTTTGAGAAATGAGAACTTCAAGATAAAAGACATAGACATATGCTAACTCTTTTTGAAACAAAAATAGTTTTGTTCACAAGCTTGTTTATGATAGAAGAAGATTCACTTTCAAAAACAACTTTGTACCCATAATCACATAATTGACTAATACTAGATAAATTAAACTTCAAAACATCAATTTAAAAGAACTTCCTTAATTAGAGAAGATGAATCATATCTAAAGTTACCTATACCGATGATCCTTCCAAAAGTAAAAAACGAAGCACCTTCGGTTGTTCAATCAAGAGGGATGCATATCCGGTCATGTGTCATAGGCATCCGCTATCCGAGTACCACTTAGATGACCTTGACTTGTGTTCCTACAACAAAAGAAGTAGAAGGGTCTTTTGGTACCCATATCTTTTTGGGTCCATGAATGTTAGTTGGATTTTCTTTTATTTTCCAAACGGTTTTCACTCCTCTTTCAATCTTTTTCTTTATAAAACACTTTGTGGCTTTATGACCACTCTTTTCACAATAAGTACAACAAAAAGTGTGAAAGGGATGAGGAGGCTTTTACAAAACGTGTTTGTTTAGAAAAAAATATTGGAATGATTATATCCAATACCATTTTTGTTAAAAAGTGATCTTTGAGAGCCAAGAAGTTTTTCAAAATTTTCTTTTCCCTTTGTGAATTTTTCAACACATAGAGTGAGATCACTCACCTTTTTCTTTAAGACATCATAATCAATTAAACATTTTTCAAGAAAGGAAATCTTTTCACAAAGGTTTTTGTTTTCTAAAACAAGATTTTGAAAGTCATCATTTGAGCTCTCTTTTTTCTTTCTTCAAGACTTCCGAGGATTCAAGAATGGCTTTATTTTCACAAATGAGTCTTGAATTTTCATCTAACAAAAATTGAGTTTTGCTTTTTTAAATCTTTGTTTCGTTTGGTAACCTTTTTTGCACTCATCATACATTTCAAAAAGCATTATGCTAGGATCAATATCCCAATCATCATCAATGATACTAGAAGAGTTAGGAAGTGGAAATTGTACCTCATTTTCTAGTGCCATGAAGCATATGTTGGCATTTTCTTCTTCTTCATTTTCACTTGAGTCTTCATCCCAAGCTCCAATTAGGCCTTTGCCTTTCTTCTTTTTCCTCAATGCCTCAAGCTTGACTTCTAAAGCTTCCTTTTCCTTTTTAAGGGCCTTGGGACAATCGGCTACAAGATGGTCGGAGCTATTGTATTTAAAACATCTAGCCTTGAAGAATGATGAACTTTGTCCTCCTTTCTTGAATGGAGGATTCTTTCCTCTGTTGAAGTCTTCTTTGTAAAATCTTTTAAATTTCCTCATCACTAGGGCCATATCCTCAATCTCATCTTCATTGTTTGACGAGCATGTATGATCATCATCATTCACTTTGAGTGCTATGCCTCTTCTTCCTTTGTCTTCATCTTCCATTTCGTCTAATCTTTTTATTTTCATCTCATAGGTAAGGAGAGATCCTATGAGTTCTTCAATAGGAAGTTGACTTAACTCTTTTGATTCCTCAATGGCAAGAGTTTTTTGGTTGCCATGCTTTTGGGAGTGAATCAAGAATCTTTCTATTTACTTCTCCCCTTGTGTACTCTTTTCCATATGCCTTTAAGCCATTTGTGATGTTGGTGAACCTTGTGAACATGTCACTAACGCTTTCATATTGTTTCATCATGAATAGCTCATAATCTCTCACCAACATAGCTAATTTAGACTCCTTCACTTGATTTTTGCCTTCGTGAGTTACTTCGAGTAACTTCCACATTTCATGAGCCGAGTCGCATCTCGCTCACTCTATTGTATTCATTAGCATCCAGGGGCACAACTCAATATGTTCATAGCTTGAAAGTTTAGAGTCATCTTCCTTGAATCAAGCTCATCATAGTCTTCGACCTTCTTGACAATTCCATCCTTTATAGGAACATAAGGTCCATTCTCTACAATGCTCCAAAGATTAAAGTTAATAGAGCAAATATATATTTTGATTCTAGATTTCCAAAAAGTATAATTTGAACCATCGAAAAGAGGAGGTCTATTTGTAGAAGAGCCTTCTACATATGGTAAACTAGAAACATTAGCCATAGTAAAATAAAGATCTTTTGCTTCAAGATTGTTAGTCCCTTTTTAAGAGAAGCCCCGCTCTGATACCAATTGAAAAACCTTAGAGGGGGGTGAATAAGGTTTTTGGCTAATTTAAAAATCTTTTCTTTGATTAGAAAGATAAACCTCCAATTTGTTTGTGAAAGATTTCTAAAACTCTTTTTAATAAGAATCC
Source organism: Catharanthus roseus (assembly GCA_028651295.1). NCBI lineage: Eukaryota > Viridiplantae > Streptophyta > Magnoliopsida > Gentianales > Apocynaceae > Catharanthus > Catharanthus roseus. The sequence goes on along the minus strand of JAPQWS010000102.1, from coordinate 12,615,008 downwards.
ACACAAAGCACAATCTTATAGAATTGGCAATTAAGAAATGAGCAAAGAATTAAAGAGCATGCACAACAATTTATAGTGGTTCACTCTCTCCAAGAGCTACATCCACTACCTTGAGCCTCAACCCAAGGATTTCACAAATCCACTAACTTCAAAGTTGATTACACAACTACACAATGAGGTTCACCCTTCAAGGGTTTTACACCAAAACCTCAATCACAACAATACAACTAGTTAATCAAAAGATCACCAAAGGGTTTTCCACAAACCTTTGATCACAATAAAAGAATAGAGAGAGTTAGGAACAATGTTACCAATTTAGCTTGAGAAGAGGAAGATTACAACTCAATGGTACACTTCTACAAGCACCTCTTTTCTTCTTCTTTGATGGATGATCAATAATGAAGCTCAAGAAGATTTTGTTTGGGATTTGAAAATGATTTGTAATAAAATGTATTTTTGAAGCTCTTGAAATGTATTAAATGTTCTCAATGAATAATTCCCAAACTCCTTGAATTTATGGCTGATAATTGAGTGTATATATAGGGTTTTTTAAGCTTAAGACCGTTGCCTAAGAAATAGGCTGTCAAATTTCAGAAATGACCGTTGCTTCTGTGCAACGGTAATATTTTTTATACTGACAGCTAAAAACGGACGATCGGTTTTAAAAAACGGATCTGCCGAATTTCTGGACAGAAAGATTCGGACTTGGTTTTCTGAAAAACGGACTGCCGAATTGTAAAAACGGACGATCGGTTTTAGAAAACGGACTATCGGTTTTAAAAACGGACTATCGGTTTTAAAAAACGGACTATCGGTTTTAAAAACGGACTCCCCCTTTTAAAAAACGGACTCCCCCTTTTTAAAAAAACGGACTTCCGAATTTTTCTGTTTTTCCTCGACCCAAGTTTTTTTTTCGAACAAAACTTTCTTCCAAGTTTCAAAGGCATTCTTGACAATTTTTTAAAGAGGAGAAAAACTATTCAAAACATTTTAAAGTCAAGAATACTTGGATTTTATCAAAGGATTATATTTTAGAAAAACATGAGAAGAGCTTCATGTATGATCAATGAATCAAAGACTAAGACTAGAGAGTTTTACAAGATAATACCTAGTTCACAAATACAATGTCTTCAATTGATTTGATCTTGGTATGGCTTGATCTCTTCTTCTCTATTTTGCCCTCATCATCAAGATCTTTTGCTTGAGACTTTGAGACTTCATATGTTCTTCTTTTGTTCTCTATGAAGGGTTAGCTAACATACTCACACAAGCACATGTTAATCATAATCGAAACACAAGTAATAATGCCCTTAGGGCTAACAATCTCCCCCTTTTTGATTATGACAAACACATATGCAAGAAGAACAAAAGAGCAAAAGTAAAGTTTGGTGATGCATCAAAATATCAAAAAAGGCAAAGCATAACAATCACCAAGAAAAGGAGATAACTCCCCCTTGCATCAATAATCATTGTAAACAATTTATAGGCATCATCAATAATCATCATATTAACAAAATTTCTCCCCCTTACATCTTGCACTATTTTCTCCCCCTTTTGTCATAAATCAAAAAATTGTAGGAGAAAAGTATCAAGGGATCATAGAAGAGATACTAGTAGGACTTTCAACATTAAAGTGTCATCATGAAGTCCATAACAAGAAGGGCCTCTCAACAAAGAAAAAGTGCAACAAACAGATCACTTAGCATGACAAAAAGCAAATTAGGATTAGAAATAATACCAATTGAAAAACCTTAGAGTGATCCTTTGGATATATCACATTTTGAGGAAGAATTTGAGCTTCTTGATCATTTTCTTGTGTTGCTTCAATCTCTTCTTCCTCCATAAGCATGTTCTTCCATTGCTTGAGTGTACAAAGGTTGGTAGCTTAAAGAGTTATCTATGTCATCATCATCTTTCTTGTCAAAAAAAAGTTAGTTTCATCAAAATATCTATGAATAGACTCTCCAACACATAAGGTTCTTTTTGTTGAAAATTCTAAAAGCCCTTTTGTTTCAAGAATAACCAAGAAAAAATTCCCTCATCGGATTTTCGATCAAACTTCCCAAGATTGTCTTTGGTGTTTAAAATAAAGCATTTGCATCCAAAAAACTTTAAAATAACCAATTGAGGGGGTTTTTATTAAAAAATGAGTTCAAAGGGAGTTTTCTTTAAAGAAGGTCTCAAGATAACACGATTCAAATGTAGCATGCGGTGTTAACGGCCTCGGCCCAAAAAGTTTAGGAAGGGAATTTTCATAAAGCATTGACCTTGCCATTTCTTGTAAAGTTCTATTTTTTTCTTTTCCACAAATCCATTTTGTTGAGGAGTTTTGGCTACCGAAAAAAGTTTTGTAAAATACCAAAATCATCACAAATTTTTTGTAAAATCTTGGTTGTTGAATTCTCTCCCATTATCACTTCGTATAGAAATCAATTTGCAAACAAGGGAGGTTTGGACTCTTTTGAATAATTTAATAAATTCATGAAATGCTTCATCCTTTCGGCTTGAAAACAAAGTCCAAGTAAAAAAAAATTCATCCACAATAATAAAGACATACCTCTTACCACCAAGACTAGTGGTCCTCATTGGTCCAAATAAATCCATGTGAATGAGTTCTAAAGGTTTTGAAGTTGAAATCATTTACTATGGTTTAAAAGAGGTATTAATTTGTTTTCCAAATTGGCAAGCATCACAAAGTCTAGTTTTCTCAAAATGAAGTTTTGGTAAGCCCCCTAACAAGTTCTTTTTGAAGAGAGTTTGTTTAATAAATCCATACTAACATGACCAAACCTTCTATGCCACAAAAATACATCATCATCATGAACCAAGAGACGCTATAAGTTTTGAGAAATGAGAACTTCAAGATAAAAGACATAGACATATGCTAACTCTTTTTGAAACAAAAATAGTTTTGTTCACAAGCTTGTTTATGATAGAAGAAGATTCACTTTCAAAAACAACTTTGTACCCATAATCACATAATTGACTAATACTAGATAAATTAAACTTCAAAACATCAATTTAAAAGAACTTCCTTAATTAGAGAAGATGAATCATATCTAAAGTTACCTATACCGATGATCCTTCCAAAAGTAAAAAACGAAGCACCTTCGGTTGTTCAATCAAGAGGGATGCATATCCGGTCATGTGTCATAGGCATCCGCTATCCGAGTACCACTTAGATGACCTTGACTTGTGTTCCTACAACAAAAGAAGTAGAAGGGTCTTTTTGGTACCCATATCTTTTTGGGTCCATGAATGTTAGTTGGATTTTCTTTTATTTTCCAAACGGTTTTCACTCCTCTTTCAATCTTTTTCTTTATAAAACACTTTGTGGCTTTATGACCACTCTTTTCACAATAAGTACAACAAAAGTGTGAAAGGGATGAGGAGGCTTTTACAAAACGTGTTTGTTTAGAAAAAATATTGGAATGATTATATCCAATACCATTTTTGTTAAAAAGTGATCTTTGAGAGCCAAGAAGTTTTTCAAAATTTTCTTTTCCCTTTGTGAATTTTTCAACACATAGAGTGAGATCACTCACCTTTTTCTTTAAGACATCATAATCAATTAAACATTTTTCAAGAAAGGAAATCTTTTCACAAAGGTTTTTGTTTTCTAAAACAAGATTTTGAAAGTCATCATTTGAGCTCTCTTTTTCTTTCTTCAAGACTTCCGAGGATTCAAGAATGGCTTTATTTTCACAAATGAGTCTTGAATTTTCATCTAACAAAAATTGAGTTTTGCTTTTTTAAATCTTTGTTTCGTTTGGTAACCTTTTTTGCACTCATCATACATTTCAAAAAGCATTATGCTAGGATCAATATCCCAATCATCATCAATGATACTAGAAGAGTTAGGAAGTGGAAATTGTACCTCATTTTCTAGTGCCATGAAGCATATGTTGGCATTTTCTTCTTCTTCATTTTCACTTGAGTCTTCATCCCAAGCTCCAATTAGGCCTTTGCCTTTCTTCTTTTTCCTCAATGCCTCAAGCTTGACTTCTAAAGCTTCCTTTTCCTTTTTAAGGGCCTTGGGACAATCGGCTACAAGATGGTCGGAGCTATTGTATTTAAAACATCTAGCCTTGAAGAATGATGAACTTTGTCCTCCTTTCTTGAATGGAGGATTCTTTCCTCTGTTGAAGTCTTCTTTGTAAAATCTTTTAAATTTCCTCATCACTAGGGCCATATCCTCAATCTCATCTTCATTGTTTGACGAGCATGTATGATCATCATCATTCACTTTGAGTGCTATGCCTCTTCTTCCTTTGTCTTCATCTTCCATTTCGTCTAATCTTTTTATTTTCATCTCATAGGTAAGGAGAGATCCTATGAGTTCTTCAATAGGAAGTTGACTTAACTCTTTTGATTCCTCAATGGCAAGAGTTTTTGGTTGCCATGCTTTTGGGAGTGAATCAAGAATCTTTCTATTTACTTCTCCCCTTGTGTACTCTTTTCCATATGCCTTTAAGCCATTTGTGATGTTGGTGAACCTTGTGAACATGTCACTAACGCTTTCATATTGTTTCATCATGAATAGCTCATAATCTCTCACCAACATAGCTAATTTAGACTCCTTCACTTGATTTTTGCCTTCGTGAGTTACTTCAGGTAACTTCCACATTTCATGAGCCGAGTCGCATCTGCTCACTCTATTGTATTCATTAGCATCCAGGGCACAACTCAATATGTTCACAGCTTGAAAGTTTAGAGTCATCTTCCTTGAATCAAGCTCATCATAGTCTTCGACCTTCTTGACAATTCCATCCTTTATAGGAACATAAGGTCCATTCTCTACAATGCTCCAAAGATTAAAGTTAATAGAGCAAATATATATTTTGATTCTAGATTTCCAAAAAGTATAATTTGAACCATCGAAAAGAGGAGGTCTATTTGTAGAAGAGCCTTCTACATATGGTAAACTAGAAACATTAGCCATAGTAAAATAAAGATCTTTTGCTTCAAGATTGTTAGTCCCTTTTTAAGAGAAGCCCCGCTCTGATACCAATTGAAAAACCTTAGGGGGGGGGGGGGGGTGAATAAGGTTTTTGGCTAATTTAAAAATCTTTTCTTTGATTAGAAAGATAAACCTCCAATTTGTTTGTGAAAGATTTCTAAAACTCTTTTTAATAAGAATCCACACAAAGCACAATCTTATAGAATTGGCAATTAAGAAATGAGCAAAGAATTAAAGAGCATGCACAACAATTTATAGTGGTTCACTCTCTCCAAGAGCTACATCCACTACCTTGAGCCTCAACCCAAGGATTTCACAAATCCACTAACTTCAAAGTTGATTACACAACTACACAATGAGGTTCACCCTTCAAGGGTTTTACACCAAAACCTCAATCACAACAATACAACTAGTTAATCAAAGGATCACCAAAGGGTTTTCCACAAACCTTTGATCACAATAAAAGAATAGAGAGAGTTAGGAACAATGTTACCAATTTAGCTTGAGAAGAGGAAGATTACAACTCAATGGTATACTTCTACAAGCACCTCTTTTCTTCTTCTTTGATGGATGATCAATAATGAAGCTCAAGAAGATTTTGTTTGGGATTTGAAAATGATTTGTAATAAAATGTATTTTTGAAGCTCTTGAAATGTATTAAATGTTCTCAATGAATAATTCCCAAACTCCTTGAATTTATGGCTGATAATTGAGTGTATATATAGGGTTTTTTAAGCTTAAGACCGTTGCCTAAGAAATAGGCTGTCAAATTTCAGAAATGACCGTTGCTTCTGTGCAACGGTAATATTTTTTATACTGACAGCTAAAAACGGACGATCGGTTTTAAAAACGGGATTGCCGAATTTCTGGACAGAAAGATTCGGACTTGGTTTTCTGAAAAACGGACTGCCGAATTGTAAAAACGGACGATCGGTTTTAGAAAACGGACTATCGGTTTTAAAAACGGACTATCGGTTTTAAAAAAACGGACTATCGGTTTTAAAAACGGACTCCCCCTTTTTAAAAAACGGACTCCCCCTTTTTAAAAAACGGACTTCGAATTTTTTCTGTTTTTCCTCGACCAAGTTTTTTCTCGAACAAAACTTTCTTCCAAGTTTCAAAGGCATTCTTGACAATTTTTTAAAGAGGAGAAAAAACTATTCAAAACATCTTAAAGTCAAGAATACTTGGATTTTATCAAAGGATTATATTTTAGAAAAAACATGAGAAGAGCTTCATGTATGATCAATGAATCAAAGACTAAGACTAGAGAGTTTTACAAGATAATACCTAGTTCACAAATACAATGTCTTCAATTGATTTGATCTTGGTATGGCTTGATCTCTTCTTCTCTATTTTGCCCTCATCATCAAGATCTTTTGCTTGAGACTTTGAGACTTCATATGTTCTTCTTTTGTTCTCTATGAAGGGTTAGCTAACATACTCACACAAGCACATGTTAATCATAATCGAAACACAAGTAATAATGCCCTTAGGGCTAACAATCTCCCCCTTTTTGATTATGACAAACACATATGCAAGAAGAACAAAAGAGCAAAAGTAAAGTTTGGTGATGCATCAAAATATCAAAAAGGCAAAGCATAACAATCACCAAGAAAAGGAGATAACTCCCCCTTGCATCAATAATCATTGTAAACAATTTATAGGCATCATCAATAATCATCATATTAACAAAATTTCTCCCCCTTACATCTTGCACTATTTTCTCCCCCCTTTTGTCATAAATCAAAAAAATTGTAGGAGAAAAGTATCAAGGGATCATAGAAGAGATACTAGTAGGACTTTCAACATTAAAGTGTCATCATGAAGTCCATAACAAGAAGGGCCTCTCAACAAAGAAAAAGTGCAACAAACAGATCACTTAGCATGACAAAAGCAAATTAGGATTAGAAATAATACCAATTGAAAAACCTTAGAGTGATCCTTTGGATATATCACATTTTGAGGAAGAATTTGAGCTTCTTGATCATTTTCTTGTGTTGCTTCAATCTCTTCTTCCTCCATAAGCATGTTCTTCCATTGCTTGAGTGTACAAAGGTTGGTAGCTTAAAGAGTTATCTATGTCATCATCATCTTTCTTGTCAAAAAAAAGTTAGTTTCATCAAAATATCTATGAATAGACTCTCCAACACATAAGGTTCTTTTTGTTGAAAATTCTAAAAGCCCTTTTGTTTCAAGAATAACCAAGAAAAAATTCCCTCATCGGATTTTCGATCAAACTTCCCAAGATTATCTTTGGTGTTTAAAATAAAGCATTTGCATCCAAAAAACTTTAAAATAACCAATTGAGGGGGGTTTTTATTAAAAAATGAGTTCAAAGGGAGTTTTCTTTAAAGAAGGTCTCAAGATAACACGATTCAAATGTAGCATGCGGTGTTAACGGCCTCGGCCCAAAAAGTTTAGGAAGGGAATTTTCATAAAGCATTGACCTTGCCATTTCTTGTAAAGTTCTATTTTTTTCTTTTCCACAAATCCATTTTGTTGAGGAGTTTTGGCTACCGAAAAAAGTTTTGTAAAATACCAAAATCATCACAAATTTTTTGTAAAATCTTGGTTGTTGAATTCTCTCCCATTATCACTTCGTATAGAAATCAATTTGCAAACAAGGGAGGTTTGGACTCTTTTGAATAATTTAATAAATTCATGAAATGCTTCATCCTTTCGGCTTGAAAACAAAGTCCAAGTAAAAAAAAATTCATCCACAATAATAAAGACATACCTCTTACCACCAAGACTAGTGGTCCTCATTGGTCCAAATAAATCCATGTGAATGAGTTCTAAAGGTTTTGAAGTTGAAATCATTTACTATGGTTTAAAAGAGGTATTAATTTGTTTTCCAAATTGGCAAGCATCACAAAGTCTAGTTTTCTCAAAATGAAGTTTTGGTAAGCCCCTAACAAGTTATTTTGAAGAGAGTTTGTTTAATAAATCCATACTAACATGACCAAACCTTCTATGCCACAAAAATACATCATCATCATGAACCAAGAGACGCTATAAGTTTTGAGAAATGAGAACTTCAAGATAAAAGACATAGACATATGCTAACTCTTTTTGAAACAAAAATAGTTTTGTTCACAAGCTTGTTTATGATAGAAGAAGATTCACTTTCAAAAACAACTTTGTACCCATAATCACATAATTGACTAATACTAGATAAATTAAACTTCAAAACATCAATTTAAAAGAACTTCCTTAATTAGAGAAGATGAATCATATCTAAAGTTACCTATACCGATGATCCTTCCAAAAGTAAAAAACGAAGCACCTCGGTTGTTCAATCAAGAGGGATGCATATCCGGTCATGTGTCATAGGCATCCGCTATCCGAGTACCACTTAGATGACCTTGACTTGTGTTCCTACAACAAAAGAAGTAGAAGGGTCTTTTGGTACCCATATCTTTTTGGGTCCATGAATGTTAGTTGGATTTTCTTTTATTTTCCAAACGGTTTTCACTCCTCTTTCAATCTTTTTCTTTATAAAACACTTTGTGGCTTTATGACTACTCTTTTCACAATAAGTACAACAAAAGTGTGAAAGGGATGAGGAGGCTTTTACAAAACGTGTTTGTTTAGAAAAAATATTGGAATGATTATATCCAATACCATTTTTGTTAAAAAGTGATCTTTGAGAGCCAAGAAGTTTTTCAAAATTTTCTTTTCCCTTTGTGAATTTTTCAACACATAGAGTGAGATCACTCACCTTTTTCTTTAAGACATCATAATCAATTAAACATTTTTCAAGAAGGGAAATCTTTTCACAAAGGTTTTTTGTTTTCTAAAACAAGATTTTGAAAGTCATCATTTGAGCTCTCTTTTTTCTTTCTTCAAGACTTCCGAGGATTCAAGAATGGCTTTATTTTCACAAATGAGTCTTGAATTTTCATCTAACAAAAATTGAGTTTTGCTTTTTAAATCTTTGTTTCGTTTGGTAACCTTTTTTGCACTCATCATACATTTCAAAAATGCATTATGCTAGGATCAATATCCCAATCATCATCAATGATACTAGAAGAGTTAGGAAGTGGAAATTGTACCTCATTTTCTAGTGCCATGAAGCATATGTTGGCATTTTCTTCTTCTTCATTTTCACTTGAGTCTTCATCCCAAGCTCCAATTAGGCCTTTGCCTTTCTTCTTTTTCCTCAATGCCTCAAGCTTGACTTCTAAAGCTTCCTTTTCCTTTTTAAGGGCCTTGGGACAATCGGCTACAAGATGGTCGGAGCTATTGTATTTAAAACATCTAGCCTTGAAGAATGATGAACTTTGTCCTCCTTTCTTGAATGGAGGATTCTTTCCTCTGTTGAAGTCTTCTTTGTAAAATCTTTTAAATTTCCTCATCACTAGGGCCATATCCTCAATCTCATCTTCATTGTTTGACGAGCATGTATGATCATCATCATTCACTTTGAGTGCTATGCCTCTTCTTCCTTTGTCTTCATCTTCCATTTCGTCTAATCTTTTTATTTTCATCTCATAGGTAAGGAGAGATCCTATGAGTTCTTCAATAGGAAGTTGACTTAACTCTTTTGATTCCTCAATGGCAAGAGTTTTTTGGTTGCCATGCTTTTGGGAGTGAATCAAGAATCTTTCTATTTACTTCTCCCCTTGTGTACTCTTTTCCATATGCCTTTAAGCCATTTGTGATGTTGGTGAACCTTGTGAACATGTCACTAACGCTTTCATATTGTTTCATCATGAATAGCTCATAATCTCTCACCAACATAGCTAATTTAGACTCCTTCACTTGATTTTTGCCTTCGTGAGTTACTTCAGGTAACTTCCACATTTCATGAGCCGAGTCGCATCTGCTCACTCTATTGTATTCATTAGCATCCAGGGCACAACTCAATATGTTCACAGCTTGAAAGTTTAGAGTCATCTTCCTTGAATCAAGCTCATCATAGTCTTCGACCTTCTTGACAATTCCATCCTTTATAGGAACATAAGGTCCATTCTCTACAATGCTCCAAAGATTAAAGTTAATAGAGCAAATATATATTTTGATTCTAGATTTCCAAAAAGTATAATTTGAACCATCGAAAAGAGGAGGTCTATTTGTAGAAGAGCCTTCTACATATGGTAAACTAGAAACATTAGCCATAGTAAAATAAAGATCTTTTGCTTCAAGATTGTTAGTCCCTTTTTAAGAGAAGCCCCGCTCTGATACCAATTGAAAAACCTTAGAGGGGGGGTGAATAAGGTTTTTGGCTAATTTAAAAATCTTTTCTTTGATTAGAAAGATAAACCTCCAATTTGTTTGTGAAAGATTTCTAAAACTCTTTTTAATAAGAATCCACACAAAGCACAATCTTATAGAATTGGCAATTAAGAAATGAGCAAAGAATTAAAGAGCATGCACAACAATTTATAGTGGTTCACTCTCTCCAAGAGCTACATCCACTACCTTGAGCCTCAACCCAAGGATTTCACAAATCCACTAACTTCAAAGTTGATTACACAACTACACAATGAGGTTCACCCTTCAAGGGTTTTACACCAAAACCTCAATCACAACAATACAACTAGTTAATCAAAGGATCACCAAAGGGTTTTCCACAAACCTTTGATCACAATAAAAGAATAGAGAGAGTTAGGAACAATGTTACCAATTTAGCTTGAGAAGAGGAAGATTACAACTCAATGGTATACTTCTACAAGCACCTATTTTCTTCTTCTTTGATGGATGATCAATAATGAAGCTCAAGAAGATTTTGTTTGGGATTTGAAAATGATTTGTAATAAAATGTATTTTTGAAGCTCTTGAAATGTATTAAATGTTCTCAATGAATAATTCCCAAACTCCTTGAATTTATGGCTGATAATTGAGTGTATATATAGGGTTTTTAAGCTTAAGACCGTTGCCTAAGAAATAGGCTGTCAAATTTCAGAAATGACCGTTGCTTCTGTGCAACGGTAATATTTTTTATACTGACAGCTAAAAACGGACGATCGGTTTTAAAAACGGGACTGCCGAATTTCTGGACAGAAAGATTCGGACTTGGTTTTCTGAAAAACGGACTGCCGAATTGTAAAAACGGACGATCAGTTTTAGAAAACGGACTATCGGTTTTAAAAACGGACTATCGGTTTTAAAAAACGGACTATCGGTTTTAGAAACGGACTCCCCCTTTTAAAAAACGGACTCCCCCTTTTAAAAAACAGACTTCCGAATTTTTCTGTTTTTCCTCAGCCAAGTTTTTTTCTGAACAAAACTTTCTTCCAAGTTTCAAAGGCATTCTTGACAATTTTTAAAGAGGAGAAAAACTATTCAAAACATCTTAAAGTCAAGAATACTTGGATTTTATCAAAGGATTATATTTTAGAAAAACATGAGAAGAGCTTCATGTATGATCAATGAATCAAAGACTAAGACTAGAGAGTTTTACAAGATAATACCTAGTTCACAAATACAATGTCTTCAATTGATTTGATCTTGGTATGGCTTGATCTCTTCTTCTCTATTTTGCCCTCATCATCAAGATCTTTTGGTTGAGACTTTGAGACTTCATATGTTCTTCTTTCGTTCTCTATGAAGGGTTAGCTAACATACTCACGCAAGCACATGTTAATCATAATCGAAACACAAGTAATAATGCCCTTAGGGCTAACACCTTTCCCTCTATGTTTTGGTTCAAATGGTTTCCTTTCAACACGAATTTTAGTTCTTTCCATGTTATCATACATTCTATCTATGCTCTCACTTCTGATAAAGTTTTGATTGTTTGAACTTTTACTAGAGTTTCCAAGAAATTTGCCAAATTTTCGTATTAAAACCCTTATCTCTTCCTCAATGTAGGGAGTGCTGTTTGTGCTCATTTCAGCTTTCAAGGCTATGCTTTTATCCCTAGACTGTGCATTCAGATTCATCTCATAAGTTTGCAAAGAACCCATGGGGCAACTTAGTCACATCATTTCCCTCCTCTATAGTTGCTAACTTTGCACTAAACCTCGTAGGCAGAGATCTCAGTGCCTTGCGCACAAGTATCTCCCTAGGATATTCACCTCCTAGTTAGAAGGCCTTATTCGCAGTATCTCTTAGTTCGCTACTGTACACAACAACAATATTATCTTCTTGCATTCTCAATTCTTCGAACTGAGTGGTCAACATCTGTAATTTGGAAATCCTTACTGGGCTAGTACCTTCATACACAGTTTCCAATGTGTTTCATGCCTTCTTAGCAGAGGTACACTTATATATCAACTTGAACTGCTCCTTGTCTATACCAGCAAAGATGGTCTTCAATGCCTTAGCTCTCTCTTGTGCCGACTTTCTTTCAGCATCACTCTGTTTACCCTTGGCTTCACAACTTCCTTAGATATCTTTGTGTTGGTATCCTCTACCATCATAGTTGGAGCCTTCCATTTAGTTTCAATTGCATCTCAGGCAGTTTCGTCCAAGGACTGTATGAAAATCCTTATCTTCATCTTCCAGTAGGCATAATTTATGCCCTCAAGTAGTGCAAGATATGTTACAGAGCCACCTTTCTTAGTTGTCATGATGTCTCAAGTACTAAATTCCAACGATCTCACCTCCTAAATGAATAGCACAATAGTAGGGTGCCTTCTCTAATACTACTTGAAAGTTAGTACTTAGTCCACAGTTCAATGTGACTAGATTGCAATATGAGAGTCTTAGGTTTTTTGTGTTAACTGTTCAATTTAGTAGTGTATTATGTCTTGTTTCCATTGTTACATCATGTAATAAATAAGATAAACAAATCAACACAAAAGAATGGTAATGCAGTTCGACATACGTCTGAAGAGCCATGCCCAGAAAAGTAATCCAATATGAATTGATAACAGAGTACATGAAACACCTAACTCCTTAACACATCTAGTGTTTTCCTAGTGGGAATATGCAAGCTCCTTTTCTATACAACACAGTTCAACTCCTTTTAGCTCTCCAAGGCTTCCCATTGAGTATGTGGCTGCTTGGACTTGAACTACCTTCAATCCTCAACACTGTTGACCGTAGCACAGCTGAAATTCCTTCAAATCTTGAAGACTTCTCCTTGGTATGTGACTTCTTGGGCTTTAATTCCCTTCAACCCTCAACACTGTTGAAACGCAGCACAACTTCTTTCCCAAGAAGCAAGATTATCTTGTAAAGAAAACTCCAATGTCTAATGCCGGTAGAACAACACTTAGGATTGGAAGTTAATCCTGGTCTTCAAAGCATATGGATGCATAGACTTGAATCTCATGAATCACCGTTTGAATGCTTAAATAATGGAACTTGAATTGTGAACAGTTAACCGTAAATCTGTAGCAATGACGTCTTTAAATACATAGGGTTGTTTAACATGTTAAGGAATCCTAAATCCTTCATGTTATAATATCTTTCTTGACACTATAAAGATTTAGTTTCCTATTCCTCCTGTACTTCCTATAACATATGATTTATGTCCTTAGTAAACATGCAAGAAATAAGGAAGTAGGAATCTCCAGATCTTCAAGGAATATGGACATGATTTTCATAGATACTATAAAGATTTAGTTTCCTAATAAACATGCAATCCATAAGGAAGTAGGATTCATGCGATCTCACTACAAAAAAAGGGTATTTTATAGACGGATGTCACCGGCAGAAACAAATACCATCGGTAACTGGCGACAGAATACTAACAGTGAGAAAGATGTCTGTCGGTATTTAACAATTCCAGCCAAAAAAATGGAGGAAAACTGCACGCCCAAAAATGATGGCTAGGTATTGACGGAAGTCGTTGTCGGTCATGCTTATTACCGACGACCTTTCCAAAGGCGTCTTGACTGCCGGTACATGGATAAGATTGTCGATAACACTAACGATGGCTACATGCATTGCGGTATTTTATTTACCTACAGTGTTATCGACGGCCTAGACACCGATACTATTTTATATTATGGCACCAAGGGTGTATTTGTCGGTGTTCCATCGGTAATGAAGTCAGACATGTACTAAATCGGGCAAACCCTTTTCCTTCCCCATATCAGTCCAGAGCTATGAAAAAATCGATCCCAATCCCTCTTATACCACTCACCGGCTCCCCACTCACCGATGTCTCACCGCCAATGGCCAAGCCATCTCTGCTGCCGTCCTCTCCCAACGTTATTTCTCTCTCTCTCTCTCTCTCTCTCTCTTTCTCTCTCTCTCTCTAGTACTCTTTCTCTCGCTCGCGCTCTTTCAATCATCCTTTATTCTTCATGTTCTTCATCTTCTTCTTTGATGTCTCTCAAACTGAGATGAGTTGATATTTCCAGCTGACTGCTTCTTCTTCTGTGCCTGCTACTGTTGTTGTTGCTATTGTTGTTGTTAGTACTGTTGTTGTTGTAGTTGTTGATGTTGCCGTTGTTGTTCTTGTTGTTGAGGTAAGAATTGATTATTGTTTTTGTCGTAAAAATAGGAAGATTTCTTCAAATAGGACAGAAGAGTTTTTATTAGATAATTAAAGTAAATTAACCATAGGGAACAAATGAACAAATGGAAGTATATATTTTCATCAATTTCAAGAATGATCTTTCATCTTCAATTTTCGGTCTTTGCTTCTACAATTTATCATTCCTCATTGTGTTTGCTTGAAGTTTGTCTTTTCCTTATTTTTCCATTTACTCTTGGGCAGATGTTTGTGAAAGGTTTAATTTTTGTTAATGAGTCTGCTTGCTTTGGCTAATTTGTTGGTTCTTTACTCAAAACTATTGTTTGAATAATAGGTTTGCTTCTTAATTGTACATTCTATAAATATGGTGCTTGCTATACTTGTTAATTTTCCCCCTTTTCCATTTACTTCACTGTTTGTTGTTGATGCTCGTGATCCCTAAATTATTTCTAAAATGCTATTAAATTATTTAACTTCACTTGTGGAGAAATCAGGTTTTTTGGTCTCCAATCCATCATTTCTATTTCTTTTAAATTCATCAGCAATAGAGATGTATAAATTAATTTCAGAATCTGGAGATGATATACATGGGTTTAGGGTAATAATTATAAGATAATGAAATTTCATTTTATTTTCTTTTTATGGAAATCTATATTAAACAGTGGAGCAGTTAGTAAAGAATATGTCATAGAAGAGATGTTGTATATTATAACTCAAATATCTTAGATTTTGTTGAAAATTATTCCTTTCTTTTTTATTTAAATTATTGAAAAAGGGAAGTGCTTTTCAAAAGAATAAGTTAACATTTAATACTCCCTCCATCTAAACTTGACATTCTATTTTACTCTGTGAAAATTCAAATGTCAAAGTTTCTTATTATTATTATTATTATTATTATTATTATTATTATTATTATTATTGTTGTTTTTATTATTATTATTCTCTTTATTTCAATATTAATCACTTGTAGTTTTACCATGCTTTTTTTGTTTGTTCTTATGGATTTCAATGAGTTTGAATAATAGGAATTTTGAACTTTCTTAGCATATTGTCATTGGTGCCTTCATGAAGATTTAAATTTTTTTCTCTTACTTTTTGAATTATTACCTAAATTAGTGTTTACTTATGGTGATTAAGTAATTTTAGTGTTTAATATTTATCTCTTTTATTTCTTATAGTTTTGTTTGTGATAATTTTAGTGACATATTATCTATTATATACATGTCAGAGGTATGTGTTTACTTAGTTTAAACTTTGTTTTACGGGGGAGCCCTGACTCTTTAAAGCTTTACGAGGGAGCCCAGACTCTTAAAGACTTTAGACTCTTTTTGTCCTTCTTTTGCTTGTAAGAAGGGTTGAGACAAGCAACAGGGATAGATTGAGCTGCAGGCTGCAGTAGCATTGGACAAATAGGCTTCAGGCCAACAAAGTAGGCTTATGCGGAGTCCATGGGATGGACTAGGAGTGTATCGATCGGGCGGCTCACCTGAATACCGAATCTTCTTATTAGTCAAGAACTTAGAAAGCTAGAACTTTCCATTCTTAAAACCCTCTTTGGGTATTGGCCTAGGGCCTATAGCTAGTCAAGTACATAGCGCGTTGTTCGTTCCACTCCGCGTGTACGAAAGCAAGCATAGCTTGCCCTCATCGGCTAGCTACACCGGCATACGCAGGAATAAAATCGATCGATAATTGCAATTACTCGTTGTGGAACTGCTCACTCTATTGCAAGGGTGGCCGCTAATAAGTGGAATCGAGAGCAGGGAGGGGTGTGCCTTCCTTTTTGGTTAATCTATGACACCGGGGGCTTGGTCATCTGCCTTCTTCTCTTTTCCAAGCCTTTCTTGAGAGGCTACTTTTAACCCGATATAAAACCTGTCCCTTAGAGAGAAATGTTAATTGTAGGTAAACCTAAAGCTTTGAGAAGGCTGATGTCGGTATTGTGTGTGTAGGGCAGTAGGTCATTGCTCCTTTCGGCTATCAGTTTGTGGATGAAAGCAAGTTGAAAAGAGCTTCGTGCTGAAATCAAAACAGCTCTTGAAGCGAGAGCATGGACACGAAGGAATTTCGATCTGCAGATGGATGTATGTACCTCTGCGCCTAGAAGAGAGCTTTCATTGTTATCAGGGGAAAATCCCTGAAAATCAGGGAAAGTTCTTCAAGGGCAAGGAGGGAAATGCGTACTAAAGCCTCCCGCCCCAAAGGGTGTAAACCAAGGGCACGTCGCTTCTTTTCCAGCTCCCTAGTCGCGAACTGAGAGCGTAAACACTCATAAGCCTCTCCAAAGCCAATATACAAGGCAGACACGCTTCTCATCGAAATCAGGAGCTAACTCTACCTCTACCTCCCGCTGAGTCAGATCCATCTTTGAATGAATAAGGCCCAAAGGTACGGTCTTTATCATATTCCATTCACAACTTCCAAGAGCTATCTATAGATAGAGTTATATCAACATCCTGAAAGCCAATACATGGAGAACTGATCTGAGTTCATCAATGAATCTCAACAAAAAGGCTTGAGCAGAGCTTCGGCACATCTATTCTAGTTTATTGATATAGTTTCTTATCCTTCAATCCCCCCCTCCGAACCGGACGTGAAGGCTCCTTCGGTTCTGCTTCTGTGGTGACCAAGAAGCAGGAGCTTTGGTATAAAACTGGATTTGTTAAGTTAAGCGGCTCTAAGTTGACCACCCTAGATACTAAGGGGGGGGGTAGGCAAACAAGTAAGAGCTTGCAAGTCTAGGTGGAGCCCCATTCCCCTGCTGTTCGGTAGGTCGGTCACCCTCTAGCCATCTGCGACGCCCGTAGCATCAGCAGGAGTAGAATTAGATTTTGCACCAGCTTGTCCGCTCTTGCCACCTTCCTTAACAAGCGCGCTCTGCTGGACGAGGTACTAACCACGTTCCCCAGCTGATCATGGAACAAATGGGGTGGGTAGGCCCAAGCACCGGGTTCTGACTGAACAGAGTGCGGAGCCAACGAAAGAGATCTTTCTCCGCCAGCGACTTATGTAGTGGTTGGCCATATCGAGGATCGGGATCGTACTTTCAAAAAGGGGGAGCCCTGACTCTTTTAAAGCATCATGGAGGAGCCCTGACTCTTAATTATTTATTTGATGTGTGTTTGTTGCTTGTTTGAGTGGTTTGTGTACCTAGAAAATATCCATAATACAGAGGGAACTCTGCTAAAATTTTTCTAAACTTATAAAAAACTTAGAACTTTTAGTAATGATTTATGTTTAAATTTGAAATGAAACGAGAAGTTGAAACTTTTTAAATCTTTTAAGGGAAACTTTGTTAAGATTATAAACCCTAAAACCCTAAACCCTCATGAACTTTGATTGGGTTAAAGAGTTATAATTGCAAGATAGATATGCATCTAAGTTGCCATGATGTGCTGATTATAAAAAAATGAAGATGACCGATATGAAAAGCTATGATTGTCATGTGTTCATAGAACGACTGATGTTCGTCGCCTTTAGAGAGCTCCTTCCGACGAAGGTGTAGAGTTACTTGGCCGAGTTGAGTCTATTTTAACGATACTTGTGCGCGCAAAAGATAAGTGCATCACATATACGTGAATTAGAGGAAATCATTCCCATTTTGATGTGTAAGCTAGAACGCATCTTCCCTTCGAGTTTTTTTTTATGTAATGGAACATTTGATGATTCATTTACTGTACGAGGCTAAGGTATCCTGTCCTATCCAATACAGATGGAGGCAACCTACGTAACCATTCATTTATAATTCAATCAAGACATAGATTTAATAAAATTATATAACTCATTTATTTATACTTTGATTTAACATTAATTAGGTACTTGCACCACGTATAGAAGACAATAAAAAATAAAGAAAGAGTTGAGGGATCCATTTGCAAAGCTTACTTAAATGAGGAGGCTACGAACTACTTTGAGGAAAGCATTCCCACATTCCATAAAAGAGATAGACAAAATGATGATGTCAAGGATCCTCTTCATGTTGTGAGGTTCTATCAATATGCAATCAATAAGGAAAAAAGTTAGGTCAAATGAGTAAAAGATACTTGGAGAACCGAGAAATCAATGCAATACATAACTATATCCTCCTTAATTGCGAGGAAGTGGAACTTTACCTTCAGTAAGTAAACCGATATTCTTTACTTTTATACACTTTTTATAATATACAAATTATTTAATAAGCTTTATATTTAATAAAATGCAGGAAATACGAATTGGAATTGCAAAATATCAATCCAAATATAACGGCTAATGAAATTCAAGAGAAAATAAGTGAAGGATTCGTAAAGTGGTTTAAAATGAAGTAAGTTATTTTTATGAAATTATTCAGATGCACGATTTTACCAAACATTGTAGTGAACTCATGAGGAATCCATCTTAGAGCCCTAATAATAAAGTGAAGACATACATCGGTTACATTGTTAATTGGTTTCGATTTCATAAAAGAGATAGGGATGCAGAGGGAGAAACTTGTAATGACGGTGTTTGTGTTAAACCAAATTATTACGATGTTTTAAAAGAAATAATTGAGGTTAAGATGGCTGGAACACCAATCCAAAAGGTCGTATTATTTCACTGTGACTAGTTTGATTCTTTGGATTGAGGAATGAAGATTCATCCTCAATATAAAATTATTGATTTGTACAAAGACCAGAGATACGAAGGATACGATCCTTTTGTATTAGCTCATCAAGTAGAGCAATTTCATTTCTTTCATACCCTGGATCTAAAAGACCGAGGACATATTGGGTTAGTATAATGAAATTTCGACCGCGAATAATGGATGTTCCAGTCCAAGATGATGCATTCTAAGAGAACGTGGACATTGGCAAGGGTCCAACAATAGATGAGCTGATTGAATTGGACCACTTGTCCATGGTTCTCGTTCGTCGGAAGAGTTGGACATCACCATTGAAACATATTTTGAGGAATTACAAAATGATGAAACTAAAACCGAATGAGATTCTGATGAAGATTTCGAGGATTGTGCCGACGATGATACTAATGCCGATTCCATCGATGAAAACGATGAGGATTCTGACACATAGAACATTGTATGCTTAATGTTTACAAATATATTTTTATAACACTTATATATGTTTACACTTATATGTTTATAATAATTTTAACTAATTCATCCACATTCCTTATATTGCAAGTACGATGGCTCAAGGATGGAAAAGAGCTTTTGGTGATGATGCTAGCCCGTCGATGGATACACCATCGATTGAGACACCGGCTCCACCAATGACGCAGGCCCCACTAACACCTGCTAGTGTGAGAAGACTTCCTCTGCCATCTACCAGTTTGCCAACTCTATCACCGACATCACCAATGACGTAGGACCCATCGATACCTGTTAGCACGACAGGTCCTCTTCACTGGCTCCACCAATGAAGCAGGACCCACCCACTACCTCACAGCCATCGGTTTCACAGTCAACAAAGTCAATTCCAAATATTCGTCCTTTAGCTGGAGGCCTCCTCCCGGAGATTCTTGGGAGTTATAATATTTGCATATAAACCAGTACGTATTCCTATATATACAATAATATTTATGTTCTAATATAAATATGTACTAATAAAATTTGTGTAATAGGCTACAACCCTCTTCAAGAGTCGCCACCCATATCACAGCTATCTTCTAAGAGTAGTTCAACAGGCCTTACCACACTTGGTCTGAGATCCCGCAACCAGTCCGGGATATGGTGTGGGGAGAATTTCAGGTAAATATTATAAAGTAAGTATTAAAAGCGTTGTTATTAAAATGAATATTTTAATGCAAAACAAAGGAATAATAAACAAATATACAATTTTAGACGAAATATAATAAAAACCTTCCTATTTCTTTTTTCTTTTATTGGTTTAAGGTTGGAACCAACCTTTAAGTTCATTTTAAAACATCTATGAAATACTTTATATATAATCATGTCTCTCTAACGTTTTATATTCTATTCTAATCTTTAAAATTTTTAGAAACAATGTCTATGGGGTCCGACCTACTCCATTACCAGGATGAAGATGGCATATGAGGAGTCAAAGGCAAAAGACCGATTAAGGGGTTTGTTGGACGATGCTCGGGGAAAAGAACAAGAGGCCGTCGTGGATTGATGAGAGCTACTAGGCCGAGATGTAGAATCATTAGAATACCCCTGTGTATAAAGCTAAATCTGAGCGGAATAAGAGGAGTCGAACTCAGGAACAAGGAGGGCGGGGAGTGGGGAAGTACACGGGTGGTTCCATCTCATTCACAGAGACGATTGTGAAATGGTAAGAAGTTTTTAAACAATAAATCCCTCTTATTATTTAAACTAACTTAGAAAAAATGTTAATCCTTTTACTTTTGTGTTTTAGCAAAAGGATTTGATTGAGAAGTTCTCCTGGAGTAAGTATTTAGAGGAGCTCCACAAGCATCAGAAGGGGAGAAGGAGGAGTAAGTAGATTTTCACTCACCACAGTTTTGGATAAGTTTAGTATCGATTATAAGTTTATATAATGTTTATAACAAAAAGTCGAATTCAAATGACATTATAATGTAGGAGAAATTTCACAAGGTCCAAAAGAAGGTCGAGAAGGATGTTGAGGCATCGGGTACTTCTATGCCTGATGATCTCCAGCTTCTGGCTATTGTAGCTGGTGGGGTGAATCGTGACCGTTTGTATGGAGCTGGTTCGGAGGCAGTCACTTCATAGCTGAGAGCAGCTGAGCCGCAGCTAGATTGGCGCCATATTGCTTGGATCATGAGCAGCAGGTTATGTAGAGGGTTGAGGATGTTGTTTCCAGAGTATCTGCTGCCTTCTACGAGGACATGCACGGCTATTCGAGCATAATCAGCTGGCATACATTCCATTCCCGCCGATGATGCCTCTCGTTTGAGCTGCGAAGAATGCTAATACTTCCACATCTACATCGACTGCAACAACAGTAGCAGAGACCTCCGAGTTGTCGACACGAGTTTCTATTACTCCTCCCCCCTCTATTCATGTCCCCGGACCCACCTCTCATTTACCCGACCCTACGGATAGTGTCCCCCATCCTCTAGAGATGCTACATATTCTACACTTTGATGGATGTTTATCTTTTTTTGTTTGATGGATGTTTATGTTTTTAACGTTTCATGGATGTTTTGATTGGTTTATAGATTATATGTTTAGTTTAGGGATTTTTTTAGCTTTTATGAATATTTTATATAGTGTATGTTGGTTTTTCACATTTCAGGGAGTTTCGGCCCTGTTTTCAAATAATATAAAAAAATGTTACTGATAGAACACTGACAAACCTACGAAAAATATTTTTAAATTCTTTTAAAAAATTTTGTTAGCGACCATGGTGTCGTCGATAAGAGTCATCGGTATGTGTTGCCAACTGCGTGCATAAGCGTTGGTGTATCCGTTGGTCTTTGTTACCAACGACTATCTGCTCATTGGTAAGGATGTCAATATATTTCACCGATGACTACATTTCGTCGGAAACAAATAAAAAACTTGGCCTCAATGTCCATTTATAAGTCGGTCGGTAGATCATATTACCGATGACTGGCCTTCGGTAATTCTTGTTACTGACAAAATTTGGCCGACGGTGTCGCAGCGTCGGTGTGCCGTCAATAACAGAAGAACATCATGACTGGGCGACGGATTTGACCATCGGTGATCGGTTCAATTGTTTTATTGTCTTCATAAAATATGCAACGGATCTTCAAGATCTTCAAGACTTTTAAAACAATACCCACACTTGTGAGCAATCTTCAGATGGACCCCATGTGCATGTAGGTGTATCGACTTCAGTTCACACAGTCATAACTCAAATTATACGCCAATGTAGTGATTTCCTAATATATATCTAGCATAGGCGAATAGGGAAACTTATATTTTGTTGAATCTTCGAAGATTTGATCAATATCATATTCTTCTTTGATTTCCCAAAAACTTAGATTCCTAATTAAATTGAACATCCTTACATAACAAGACATACTAAGATTTGTGTCCGAATTAAATACGCAACACATAAGGAAGTTCCAGTCTTGTGATCTTTGTGGATATGCAGTGGATCTTCAAGATCTTCAAGACTTCTAAAACAATGTCAATACAATCTTTAAATAGACCCACATATGTGCTGTCGTGTTGACCTTAATTCACATTCATCCACTTTAGACAACACAATCGTGTGGTCACACACCTATGTGACGATATTCTACAATCTTAGTTTAATAGAACGTGGACCTTAAATTCATCTCTTGTGGTATTAATTTTCTCTATGTATTAGTGTCTAAACTTGCCTGTGAAGAGGTGACACAAGTTTATCAAGATATTTGGTTACATTATTTTTTACACGTGTTTTATCTCTTTCTTACTAATTTTCTCTATGTATTAGTGTCTAAACCTGCATGTGTAGATTTGACACAGGTTTTTCTAGATATTTGGTTCCATTGCTTTGGAGACTGGTGTCATCTCTTTTGTCACTAATTTTCTCTGCGTATTAGTGTCTACACTTGCCTGTCAGAGATGACACATGATTCTCAAGATATTTAATTACATTACCTTTGATACACGTATCATCTCTTTTATTACTAATTTTCTATATGTATTAATGTCAAACTTGCTTGTGAAAAGGTGACACGGGTTCCCAATATATTTGGATACACTACTGCTGACACGGGTGTCGTCTCTTTTGTTACTAATTTTCTCTATGTTTTAGTGTCTAAACTTGCTTCAAGAGAGATGACTCGCGGTTCTCAAAATATATGGTTACATTACCTTTGAAACGACTGTCATCTTTTTTATCAATAATTTTTTTCTATGTTCTAGGTCTAATCCTATAAAGAGATGACACTCACCTCTCAAGATATTTGGGTTACACTACGCAGACACAAGTTTCATCTTTTGTATTACTAATTTTTTGTATGTATTAGTGTCTAAACTTGCATGGTCTCTAGGCTTCTTCCTGGGCTATATTCTGTTGTGTTAGGAAGAGCCTAAGCTCTGATACCACTGTTGAGAAGAGTTACACGGGTGATCAGCACTGTTACATTAACAAAACCTCTACAAAATCACTATTACAAAAGCAGCGAAAAACAGAATATTAAATAACTAATCTTTTACAAAACTAAATGATTGAACCAGATAACAACTCTTAAACAAAGCTCTTCAAAATTGGATGAGGTGTCCGAAAAATGGACTACCGATTCTTCTTCAAATATTTGCAAAACAGATAAACAAAACCAGATGAGACACTGATTTTTGCCACAAGACCGAATCGAACGACCGAAACCAAAAACCGAACGTCCACTTTCAAAAATACGACACTAAGCACAGAAAAACGAATGACCGTTTTCTTTGTAAATAAGGGGAACAGAGATGTTCGGATGACCAAAACGGATGAGGAAAAGAAAAACCGGACGAACAACCGGTTTTGCTATATAAGTCAGAATCTCTATCAAACCCTCAGAACAATGGATGAGCCTCACACAACAACAATCTAATCTCTCACTCTCAATTCTCTCCTTCACAAGCCATCCAAGATCACAGTCAACCAAGACTTGTGACTAATGGCAGCAGCAACAGAAGAATTTATAGATAACAGGCAGTAACATAAGAATAAGGAACTACGAGAGAAGAAGAAGAAGAAGAAGAAGAAGAAGAAGAAGAAGAAGAAGAAGGGAGAAAAAACCGTAGGCTTCACACAGAGTAAATAATCACCTCATCTGTCAGCAATAGGAAAGGATAAGACTATTTATAGAGTTTCTAAGCTAGACTCATTCAAAACAGAACAGTCATCTAGAAGGATCGTTCAACAACATAACAACCTAATACTTGGAAGACTCTTTCAAAGGATCAACAGCCAAGTCACCTGGGAAAGACACAAGAAGATTGAGTTGTTTACCAGCCCGGCCTGCCCGGCGTCTTGGGTTAAAAATAAACTCAACCTACTTGGGTTGTGAGGCTTAGTCCAACTCATCACAAGGTAACAGGAACATGAGCTTGTAAAAGAAAAGGAAAAAATGTGTGAACAAAGGACAAACTGGCCTAAAAGCTCCACCTTGAACACATTTTTGTCAACTTTCTAGAAGGCAATCAACCTGCATCAATATGTAGAAGGTTTCTACACAAAACAAACTTGTCAGTTGTCACCACTTTAGTACCAAAATCAGCAGGATTATCTTTAGTACTAATTTTTTCTATATTAGTAATACCATTTGAAACCTCTTCATGAATAAAATGATACTTAAGATCTATATGTTTAGGCCTTTCATGATAAACATGATTTTAACACAAATGAAGACAACTCTGACTATCAGTAAATATGACAGCTTTAGAATATAAAAGATATAGTTCAGATAAAAGTCCCAGAAGCCAGATGACTTCTTTAATTACCTTCGTGGCAATAATATATTTAGCCTCCATAGTCAAAAGGGAAACTACAGGCTGCAGCTGTGATTTGCAAGAAACACAGTTACCTGCAAGGGTAAAGAAATAAGAAGCGGTAGACTTTCTACCTTCTCTATCACCTGCAAAATCAGAGTTAACATAAGCAACCAACTCAAAATGTTTAGACCAATTATGATAGTGCAAGCCCCTATCAATAGTCCCATTAATGTATCGCAATAGCCACTTAAGAGCAGCCCAATGATCTCTACCTGGGTTAGACATAAAACGGCTCAAAAAGCTTATGGAATAAGCAATATCAAGATGGGTGGAAATCATAGAATACATGACAGATCCTATAGTCATTCTAGAAGGGATGTTTGTCATACCTTTCTTCTCATTTTCAGTTTGTGGACAGGTTTTAGAATAAAGCTGAAAATGACTTGCGAGAAGGGTATAAACAGACTTACACAAATGCGTAGAAAATTTTGAAACAATTTTCTGCAAGAAGGAATTCTGGGATATAAACAAAGAACGGTCATCTCTAACCCTATCAATGTTTATGCCTAAAATTCTAGAGGTAGATCCAAGATCCTTCATCCCAAACTCTGATTTCAACAAAGATTTCAAGTGCAAAATCTTATCCATATACTTAAAGGAAATAAGCATATCATCAACATAAAGAAGCAAATAGATGGCATTATCAACAGTATCACCAGAAAAATACAAGCAACTATCATAATTACTTTTAACAAAACCAGTTTTAAGCATAAAAGAGTTAAACCTTTTATACCACTGTCTAGGTGATTGCTTAAGTCCGTACAAGGACTTCTTTAACAGACAAACCATATGCTCCTTACCTTTCACCTCAAAACCAGGTGGTTTGTGCATGTAAATGGTTTCATCAAGTTCACCATGCAAAAAGGCAGTTTTAACATCCAACTGTTCAAGCTCAAGATCAAAGAAGGCAACAATAGCAAGCATAATTCTAATAGTTTTATACTTAACAACAGGAGAAAGATCTCATTAAAGTCAATACCTTCAACTTGAGAAAAACCTTTTGCAACCAATCTAGCCTTGAACCTTGGAGGTTCATTAACAGATTCTGGTTCTTTAACTTTGAAAATCCATTTACAATCAATCAATTTTTGTTTAGGTGGTTTAGGCACAAGCACCTAAGTTTTGTGCTTATGCAAAGAAGAAATTTCTTCGTCCATAGCATGCATCCACAAAGAGCGATAAATACTCTTTAAAACATCATAAAAACAAACAGGTTCTTTCTCTTCAACAAAAGATGCAGCAGCAAAAGCATAAGAAACAATGTATGAATAACTATACCTAGGAGGTTCCCTTATCACTCTTCTAACCCTATCTCTCGATAGTTGGTAATCTCTAACGGCTTGTGCTTGTGCTTCTGGATGATCCTCATTATCATCAAAATTACCTAAATCAGGTCATTGGGTTCAAGAACACTAGTTGGATTACCAGACTCCTCATTGGCTTCAAGTTCTAGCTCGGGTTCTAGTGTGTGCTCTTGAGAAGGTTCGGAGGTGTCCTCCACCCCCACAGGAATATTTTAAACTACAGGTGTACCAGAAGAACTCTCGGGTTTGGTTTCAGTTCTAAGATAGGGCATGTATAGCTCGTTAAAGACTACGTCTCTACTCACGACTACCCTTACACTCGGTTCACCTCTAAGCCACACTCTGTAACCCTTTACTCCACTAGGATAGCTTATAAACACTCCCTTTCTAAACCTAGGGTCTAACTTCCCTTCCCTTTTATGTGCAAAAGCAACACATCCAAACACTTTAAGGCTGAAAAGGTTTAGTGGTTGACCTGACCACAATTCTATGGGAGTTTTAAAGTTTATTATTGTGGAAAGAGACCTATTTATAAGGTAAACTACGATACTAACTGCCTCTCCCTAAAACAGTTTAGGAACCTCAGATGATACTGAAAGACACCTAACTTTATTCATAATGGTTCAGTTCATTCTCTCAGATACCCCGTTTTGTTGTGGGTTATGCCTAATGGTTCTATGATGAGCAATACCATGTAAAGTACACAAATCATGAAATTTGTTGTTACAAAATTCCAAACTCTTATCTGTTCTTAAAACTTTTAGTTTATTTCCGGTTCAATTTTTGGCAAAACGTTTCCATTCATTAAACTTTTGAAAAGTTTGAACTTTGGTTTTCAAAAGAAACAACCGAACATTCCGAGAAAAATCATCAACAATAGAAAGGAAATAAACATTGCCACCAAAAGTGGGTACCTTTTCAGGACCTCAAAGATCACAGTGCACATAATCAAGAACAGCAGTGGATTTGTGTGGACCGGCAGAAAAACTGAGTTTATGTTGTTTGCCAAGAACACAATTATCACAAAAATCTAAAGAAGTGATTCCATCACTATTTAAAAGATTTTGTTGGTGTAAATAATGCAATTCTCTTCACTGCTGTGGCCAATCTGACAATGCCATAACATGGTTCTTTCAGAAATAGTTTTAGAAAATAATGCAGATAATTCACAAACAATTTTTCCAAGTAAGGTGTACAAACCATCTTTCTTAGAACTTTGAGCATGACTAGAGATCCTTTACAAAAACATAAAATTCCTTTGTGTCAAAAACACTAAGGGAGATTAAATTTCGCCTAAGATCAGGCACATACCTCACCTCGGTCTATTTTCTAGTCATACCATCATGCATTTTGATAAAAATATTTCCAATTCCCTTGACATCACAAACCTAATTGTTTCCCATAAAAACTTTTCCATGATCAAGGGTTTTAAAATAAAAAAAAACCAATGCTTGTTGTTATCATATGAAATGTGCAACCAGAATCAAGAATTCACTTATCGGAGGTAAATGGGGAAGGGGAAACACATAAAATTTCAGAAAGCATGGAATTACCATCTAGTTCAAAATCGTGTGTTTTGTCGGTTTTATCCTTCCCATTACTTTGTTTACGAAATTTTTCATCTTTGATTCGTTTAAAACATTTGTTTTTCATATGACCATCTTTCAATAAAAACACTTCACTCTATTCTTATCTCGAGATTTAGACCTCCCTTTACTTTAGAGTGGTGACTAGAAGGTTTTCTCCGGTCAACCCTCCCTCTCACGAAAAGATTCTCTCCGTTTGTTTTATTTTCTTTTCGCAAATCTAAATCTTTTGATTTCAAAGTGTTTTTCACATCAGAAAGAGTCAACTTATCTCTGCCATACTTGATAACAGATTTCACATCATTAAATATTCAGGCAAAGCCTTCAACAAAATAACAGCAATGTTTTCATTAGGAATGCTTTCTCCAACATTTTGGAATTCTAAAATAATTTTGTTTAAATCATCCGTGTTTTAAGAAATGGATTTTGACCCGCACATTTTGAAGTCAAAGAGTTGTTCTTTTTAATAGATTTTGTTTAATAAAGACTTTCCCAAATAAAGTTTTTCAAGTTTTATCCAGATTTCAAAAGCATTGTCTGTTTTATTTATTTCTTGTAAAACATTATCTTTCAAATGCAAGGTGTGACAACTAGTCTATCACCAAATTTTTCAGAAAAAGTTTTGTCACAAAAATAGCCTGGAAAAACAATACAGCTAGAAAAACAGGCAAAAACAGAGAATGAACACACAATAGACCAATCAAATAGGAAAAAGCTGAGTAACAGCCACAAAACAAATGATCCACAGAGAAACAGTATAAACAATCACAGGCTGAGCAATAGTCCCCAAACAGGCAATAAAACAATCTCAATGATTACTGACAATAAAGGAAAATTTTTCACAATCAAACAAGGAAAAACACCAAGGCACAAATACTTGGAGTCTCAATTGAACTCAAGCCAGGCTTAGGTTTTAGTTTTTTAGAGAAAAACATAAATCACAAAAATTTGTCTGTAATCAGAGAAATAAATAGCAGAACATTTATATATCCAGGCAATAAACTTTTAATGAAAGGAAAGCAAAAGCAGTAATACTGACTTGTGCCAAATTCACAAAACTCAACAATTCCCTTGAGTCTGGAAAGTAACCTGGGAGGTTTCGGAAGATGTCTGCATCGCAAGAGGAATGTAATAGACACCAGACACCAAAAAGATCAAATTTTCTTCTGGTTCTGATACCACTGTTGGGAAAAGCCTAAGCTCTAATACCACTGTTGAGAAGAGTTACACTGGTAATCAGCCATGTTACACTAACAAAACCTCTACAAAACTACTATTACACAAGCAGCGAAAAAACAGAATATTAAATAACTAATCTATTACAAAACCGGATGATGGAATCGGATAACAACTCTTAAACAAAACTCTTCGAAATTGGATGAGGTGTCCGAAAAAGGGACTACCGATTCTTCTTCAAATACCTGCAAAACAGATAAACAAAACTGGATGAGGCTGGCGAAAATTGGACGTCCGATTTTTGCCAAAAGACAAAATCATACGACCGAAATAAAAAATTGGACGTCCGCTTTCAAAAATCGAACGCCAAGCATAGAAAAACAAACGACCATTTTCTGTGTAAATAAGGGGAACAGAGATATTCGGATAACCAAATCGGATGAGGAAGAGCAAAACTGGACGAACAACCGGTTTTGCTATATAATTCAGAATTTTGATAAAACCCTTAGAACAATGGATAAGCCTCACGCACCAACAATCTAATCTCTCACTCTCGGTTCTCTTATTCACAAGTCGCCCAAGCTCGCAGTTAACCAAGACTGGTGACTAATGGCAACAGTAACAGAAGAACTCATAGAGAGCAGGCAGTAACAGAAGAATAAGGAACTGCAGAGAAGAAGAAGAGAGAAAAGAACGTAGGTTTCACACAGAGCAAATAATCTCCTCATCTATAAGTAATAGGAAAGGATAGAGTATTTATAAAGTTTCTAAGGTAAACTCATTCAAAACAGAACAATCATCTGGAAGGATCGTTCAACAACAGAACAGCCTAATACCTGGAAGACTCTTTCAAAGGATCAACAGCCAAGTCACTTAGGGAAAATACAAGAAGATGGGGCTGTTTACCAGCCCAGCCTGCCAGACATCTTGGGTTAAAAATAACTCATCCTATTTGGGTTGTAAGACTCAGCCCAACTCATCACAAGGTAATAGAAACATTAACTGAAAAAAGAAAAGGAAAAGTGTGTGATCAAAAGCCCAACTGACCTACATGCTGATTTATTAGCTTTTAACCCCTCCTAATACAAGTGCAATGCAGCTTGCTTCTTTTCTCCACTTCTCGGTAAATCTTCTTCTTTAACAAAATATATGGATTACGCTGGTTTTATTAATGGCCTGGTTTGTTGATATTAACCGCTCCCACCATATTTCATTTTTTGTACTCCTTTCTGAAATTTAACGTCCATGTGTTGAGAGCAACATATCCATGATTCTGAATATTTATATCCATTTAATATCACAATAAATTCCATTTGACCGTTGGGGAGTTCTTTTATGTCCTCCATTAGCTAGCCACGTACCTTCTATTGTGTGAATTTACTGAGTATTAGTATCATAATTTCATATTCACTACTCCAACCTCATGATTTTAAAAAAAAAAATGTTTAGATGGTAGTAGTACTTCCGTTATGTTGATGTATGGATATTTATTTGTCTATATCCTATATTCATAGTATTCTCTATCTATCTCAAAGTACGTATTATCCTCTCCCATTAATGTCTTTTTTTTTTTTATAAAAAAAAAAAAAAAGGAACTCATTTCTACTCCTCACAAGGCTCTTCAACAACATGCTTTCTATGTACAGTTTGATTTCTACCATTTTACCTGGATTAAATCCATCGCCTAGATATTAGAGTTCGGGTCCAGAATCGTCTGTACCACTTTTGTATATCACTCTTTGTACTACTTCTATTTATAATATATTTTTTTTTGAGTTTATCTTTTTTTCTTAAGATTTATCTTTTATTTAATAAATTTTATTAATAAATATATCAAATAATAAATGGTACACAAAATGGCACTACGCTTTTAATCTAAAAGCATGTCACTTTGTAATCGGATTAGATGTGTTGTCTGATTTTGTCCGACAAAAACGTGTGTTCAGACTTTAGACGAACTCTAGTTAGTTGTGTGTATGTGTATATATATATATATACATATATGTATGAGAGAGAGAGAGAGAGAGAGAGAGAGAGAGAGAGAGAGAGAGAGAGAGAGAGAGAGAGAGAGAGAGAGAGAGAGAGAGAGAGAGAGAGAGAGAGAGAGAGAGAGAGAGAGCTGTCTTTTTAAAATCAATCATTCTAAGAGGATGATGATACTCCTATGAAGAAACTTGAAACACTATTAGTTTTCCTCGACATCCATGAAACTTATACTTCCTCGGCTATAATGGCTATTAGACTCTTCCATATATATATATATATATATATATAAAGGTCTTAAAAACAAGATAAAATTTTAATAATAATACTCTTTCTACTTTTTATAAATAAGGAAAGAGATAGATAGTAAGAATAAATAAATTAATAGAAAGATGAGTAAAAAATAAAAAAGTACAATAAATACTTATTAAAAAATGTGAAAACTCTTATATTCTTGATTATTTTTAAAGAGTTTAAAACCTTTTATATTTTTTACTGGAAGGAGTAATTACTCCCTCCATTTCATATAACTGTTGCCTAAACATATTTTTTCCGTTTCAAATTATTTGTCACTTTAACAAATCAAAGGAATATTAATTAATATTTTTTTAAATATACCCTCATCTTGTATCTTGTATGGAGCTAATAAAACAACAATTTTCTATAGATTTTTTTTATAAAATTTTGAATTCCAAGGCAATACACTTACTCCATTAAGTTATCCAAAACTTGAAAAGTTCCAACTCTATGTATACTGCAGTTAATTCCATTGGGATTGCTCCCACGTGGAGTAGAATATTAGCATTCATATAAAAAGTTGAGTACTCACTTTATATGAATATTGGAGTACTTTGAAATTTATATTAGAAGAACATTGATATTCAGCCACTTTGTTTTTTCTCAAAGAAACATTCCGTGTTCCAGTGACAATTCACGAGTAAAAGAATTCACTTTTTTTATATTACACGTATGCTTTTTTTTAATTGTCATATTATGTCAATTTTTAGTTTTTTTATTTGTTATATTACAAAATTAATGTAACATTTAATGCCATTGTTCCCATTATAGCCTTACATAAAAATAAATTTCGACATTTGTAACATTAGAACTTGTAAAAATAATAATAAGGAGAGAGGTTACACTAAAACGTGGTCTCACACTGAAAGTTTACAACTGACGGCAGTTGTGACACAAGTTTGTGACCGGCTTTGCAACAGTCGGACTCTAACTTCCAGGTCAATAATCTTTGCAATCGAGTGCCAACCAACCTATTTCGGTCGCAAAGTTTTGGAACCAAATGGGATTCCCACTAAAAATTTGTGACTAACAGGTTGGTCGCAAAAGATTCTTTTTTATTCTTTTATTTTTTCTTTATTCTGTTTGCAACTGTCTGTTGGTCTCAAGATGGTTGCAAATAGTTATATTTTTTTCTTCAATAGTTATTCTGAAAATAAAAAAACCTTAAAAATTTAAAAAAATCACAAGCAAATAGTAATAAAAAATAATAAAAATTCCACTACATTAACATAAACAAAATATAATATATAATAGTCATAATAAGCATCAATATGAACATAAATACAATTACTACAATAATGAAATGTAACATAAAGCTATCTAAGTAGGAGGAAAAAGCTTATTATCGTTCTCCTCCACATCCTCTTGGCCACCATGTCTGCTTGATTCACTGGACATTCGCCATTCTGAAGATGGTTAGAGATCACCAGATGTGGTATGTCCTCATGCCAATAGCACAAATCGATGAAATGCTGATAGCCCACTCACTCATAATATGCGCTCTGTATGCAATCTTCCAATCCCACTCTCGGGTGGGTTCTTGCATCTTCTCTACAACAATCCAATCAGTGACCTTTGCCATCTATGACTGGATATCATTCGGAACAAGAGGGTAGGCTCCAGCTGCACCTCGGGCCTCAGCCCTCATACAAGCTAACTCTACACCCCAACCCATAGGTGTACCTTTTCTTGATCCTCATTTTGACCTCAAGCATCAGCTGTACGTCGGTGGGCTCTGGGGATGCCAATCTGAGAATGCTCCTCCTTCTTCTTCTTCTTGAGATCCAATTACTTTGGCCAAGAATTAAGAAAAACCTGTTAAATCGACATTTGTTAAGTAAACGACAAGTTCATTTCTGATATTCATAATAATTGAAGCAACAAACTTACATAAAAGTCGGTAGAGAGCTCGTCTACGAACTGGCCAGCTTCTTATGGCTGTTACAATATGTGCGAAACTTTTGGTAAACCTTATCTCTTGAATAAGCATCACTAAGCTTCATACGCTGTAAGATTATATAAGGTTAAATAAAATAAATACATATATTAAACATAAAATACATATATATTAAGAAAATATAAAATAAATACATATATTAATTCAATACTACATGAGCATCTCACTTAATAAATGATCAGGAATCACTTGTATGCTTCTCAGGACCTCAGCCCCCTTGCCCCTCCTTCACGTTCTTCTGTGTTGTCTTTCTTTCCACCGCTCATCTAGGCGTCGTATATGGGAATCGGTATCTAAGATTGCCTCCGACGGGCAATGCGGACTCGGTACAATATGTCCTTGTACCACTTAATGCCTTTTCGCTCAAAACCCTCTCTTGCCAACTCATTGAGGGCAAGATCCCATTGGAAATACCTGTGTATATTCACACACAAAAATTAAATGAAAATAAAAAATGAAAAGTTCGAATTATAAATATTAAAAAATTATGGTTACCGAGAACTCCTCGAACCACATATTCCGAATACGATCTGGATCGTACTCCAACTCTTGTATGGCTCGTCAATACGAGACTGTACAATGAAGATCCATCTACTCGCCACCTTTGATGACTCTGCAGTACTAAAATTTAAAGTTATGAAAGTTATTAAACATAAAAATTATTGAAGTTATTAAAGTTACAGTTATGAAATTTATTAAAGTTATGAAAGCTAGAGTCAATGTTTTAAATGTAATAGTTACGAAAGTTACTTACCCTTCAAGAATATGATACAAGACCTTACGGCGATCTCCGGGCTGCTGCCATGGCTCGGGTGAAGGTGAACATGATAGGCCGGCCTGTGAGTCCTATCCTATGATTAAGAGGCTAAAGGCCGACAAGCTTGTTTTCGGCACTAAGATGCTGAAGGCCAATAGGCCTATTTCAAGTACTGCCATGTCGAAGGGCAAGCCTAAGAAGTGGTAGGGGGCTGTGTTGTGGGTGCAGGGGCGGCGATGGCTGCACCTCCCTCGTGGTCAAGGGCAACTGTATTCATTAACTGCTTGCATCAGGGTTGGCAGATGGTGTC
Organism: Catharanthus roseus; assembly: GCA_028651295.1. NCBI lineage: Eukaryota > Viridiplantae > Streptophyta > Magnoliopsida > Gentianales > Apocynaceae > Catharanthus > Catharanthus roseus. The sequence continues at coordinate 12,580,882 of JAPQWS010000102.1, read as the reverse complement.
AATATAAACTCCGAACTGGTTAGAGATTCGTCTTGTGATCTCGGAGGAGGGATCGCCTCCGCATCTGCAGGACCCCCCTCATCTGATGCCGAGACCCTTTTAGAATCATCAACTACATCCTTCTTATCACAAAGAATTATAAAAGTTAACAATGCATTTTGAAACTTTAACTTTAACAAACGTAGCTTTAAGATGAGTAAAGTTTAACTTTCAAAATTTTAACTTTCAAAACTTTCACTTTAATAACTTTAACTTTGAAAACTCTAACTTTCATAACTTTCATAACTTTCATAAAAGTTAGAAATGAACTAAATGAAATTACATACATAAATAATAAAAAACACGACATACGATGAACGTAATATATAACTATAAATCAAATCGTCTTCTTCTTCACTGTTTTCGTCTTTGGACTCTGATTCTACCTCATTGTTCACAAAATTATCATTATTTGCATTATCTTAAGGTTCTCCAAAAATGTCTACTTTATCGATCGCACCAATCTCATGAGCTAGAGTTCTGATATCTTTTACTTAACGATCTACAATCGAAGTCTTAGCGATGTCCGCATCATCTAGAAATGCTACGTCAGCTACAGGTACATAACACACAAGTCCTTGGTTTCATTACTGTCCACCAATTACTCCTTTGTCTTTTTCCACCAGGGTACATGATGTAAGACTCTTGTTCTGGTTGGTGAGCAAAAAAAAAAAAATAGATCATACCCGAGGTATAATTTAGAATGAATCTCAACAATTTTATATCGTGGATGCTTTTTTAAATGTCTACTTGAAGAATCGAACCAATCACACTTAAAAAGTGTAGCTGTCTAAACAAGTGTACACAGAAACTCAACCTCAATGACATCCGTTAATATCACATAGTAGTCTCCCTTGACACGTACACTACAATTAGAGTTGGATTTTCCATCATCATGAACTTGTGTATTAAATCTAAACCTGTTGACAATATAACTGCTATAACTTTTAACACGTCTCTTAAGAAACCACGAAAGATTTTTAAGTGTCTTGTGGCTACTATTCATATTAAGAGGTTTGTGCATCTGAATCAAATTAAAGCTATCATAATAAAATGATTTCCTTCCTAAACTTAATTAATTAGGTGTATAAATTATTTAACTAATTTTATCTCGAAACCATTTGGAGAATCCATCAGCAATCTGCTTTTGTAAATCGTCTTCTGTTATACTTGGATTACGTATTTTGATTTTCAATGAGTACTTCCTACAAATCAGAACTTTTAGTAAGGTGAATTCCATTATATTTAATTTAATTTTCTAACAAATGCAAATTTCTTTTTACTTAATGTAAGGCTCGACCTTTTCATAATTAATCAAGATGTAACTTGTTATCATCTTTATATCTTGCCCATCCAATAACTTCTTATTCGCGTTACCAAATGCCCTTCTCGGTACATTGCATATGGAAAGGACCGAGCCCTTGTGCATGAGGCTGCTCATCACCATCATTGCCCATGTATATCCAGTTCTGACGTCTAACTTGAAATAGTAATTAAAGAAAGTCACAACCTCCTCAACTAAGTACACGCTACATATTGAACCTTGTGCGAGAGCCTTGTTCCTGATCATCTTTTTTAGATGGTTTAAATACCTAAAGTGAACATTTATTTTTTAGTAAACGATATTTTATTTGAGAGAGAAAGATTGAAGATAAGTTTTTGGTTTTTACCTCTCAAAAGGATACATCCACCTATACTAAACAGGACCACACACTCTAACTTTCTATTGAAAATGAACAATCTAGTGCTCCATCACATCGAAGAACTCAGGGGAAGGGGGAAATCCTTTCTAGCTTGCACATCATAATTAGGAGCTATGTTCCAATTGAAATATGTGTCTCTCGGAGAACATAAGTCACGGTAAAAAAGGCTAAGTTAAGCCAAGACACTCTTAACCTTTTGCAGAAGGATCTCTCTAAAGGCAATCGGTATTAATTGCTCCATAAACACATGATAGTCATGACTTTTTATCCCGAATGTCTTTAGTTCTTCCAAATCTACACACCTTCCCAAGTTAGAAGCATATCCATCCGATAATTTTAACTCATTACCTACTAAAAACATGCTTTCATTGCACGTTTGTTAATGTATAACATGCCTTCAGTTTGAACGCTTATCCAGGGCTCTTCCTTCACTAATTTTTAAATCTGATTGATTACAGTACCGGCTAATATGTCCCCTAGTTGTAAGATTATCTTTTGTCTTCCTTTGACGTCCATCACAGTATTGAACATATTATCACAACATTTTTCTCATTAACAAACGCCAATATAAAAGACACCAAATATATGCTCCTTCTTGTCTAACTATGGTATTCACCTTACCATCTCCACTATTGAGTTCAGTTCCAATTTCTGTAATTTTTGGAAAGTCTTGAACCCTTTCCCACAATTGATCGCCGGTAAGACACGATGGCGGCTCCAAATGTTCTTCCCCCTTTCCTTTCTTAAAAGGCCTCGTATCTTTTCTAAATGGCTGACTTGGTGGTAAAAAGCATCGATAAAACTCAAACCATGTTTATTTTCCACCACTCTCTAGTCTGAATACCTGTGTTTCTTCCATACAATACGGACATGCGAATGCCCTACAGTACTCCAACCACTCAACATTTCGTACGCTGGGAAGTCAGTCACTTTCCAAAGAAGGGATGTCCACATGTTGAAGTTTTGTCTTTTAGAGATGTTATAAGTATGAGCTCCCAGCTCCCACAAATTATTTAGCTCTTCTATTAATCGTTGCAAATAGACCCAATTTGTTTTTCAAATTCTGAGGACTCGGAATGATAGCCGACAAGAACATCACTTCCCTTTTCATTCACATCCAAGGAGGCAAGTCATAAGGAGCTAAAATTACCGGCCAAGAAGAGTATTCTTTCCCAGGCATTCCAAATAGAGAGAAACCGTATGTACACAAACCAAGTCTTATATTCCTCAATTCAATGGCGAAATCAGAATGCATCCTATCAAAGTGCTTCCATGCTTCTCCATCCGTTAGATGACTCATCACATCCGCTTGTTGTTCACTTTTTGAATGCCATTTTGTGCTTGGTGGTTTATTTTATACATATAACCTTTGCAACTTAATAGTTATTTGGAAGTAATACATCCTCTCGTGAGGCACCTCATTTTTTTCTTCTCGTTGGTTTTTTTCTCTTCTTCTTATACCGTTCATGAAAGCAAAACTTACACTTCCTTTTGTCAGAGTCTTCCTTCCAATAAAACAATGTAACCATTAAGACATATGTCAATGTTTTGCATAGGCAACCCCAAACCATCTATTAACTTCTTCGGTCGGTACCAATCATTCATTGCCATATTGTTCAGTTGGAGTATCACTTCACGTATCGTGACACTTGTTCAAATGACTTTTGAGCGTAGTGGTTCTCAGACTCAATAACTCTATGGTCGCAGATAACTTCGAATCAGTTTTACACCCTTCCCACAATAGTATCTCTACAGCTGTTAACATACTATAAAACTTTTGTTCTCTGGATTAGATGCTTCTTCACTAGAATTGTTGGCAAAATTATAGTCAAAGCTCGGTCCAGTAGAATCAATATCATCTCACGAATTGTACTACTTTCTTCAACACTTGTCGAAGATGTTTCCCTTCCACTACTCATATATAATCCCACGTTTAATCCCCAAAAGGTTTATCCATGACATATCTAATTATGATAATCAGGCCAAAAAACTTGAGTTAAAAGGACGCAACTTCAATTCTGGCATGGTGGTTAACATTTTATTTTTGCACTTCACACACGAGTACTTTATCTCTTCTAGCGTGCCATGATTTGTTGAAAGACACCAGTCTACAAACTGATATACCCCATTAGCAAATTCACTACTAAGTACACTAACCCAAGGCAATACATCTAACTTTTATCCGTCTCCATAACTTTTCTACATTCAAAGGAATAAAAGGTTATGACTAATCAAGAAAGCTAAGAAGAATTTAGCTTTAAGAGAAGAAGTAATAGTAATACGAGAAGAAGAAGAAGAGACTAAGAAGTCCCACTTTATTTATAGAAATAAACTTCCATCTTTTTGTTTAAGTTTACTTCTACAAGAACAAGTCGCTTTTGATAGATTGGAAATGAAGAAGTAATAAAAGTACAAACACTTGTACCTTTTTTTTAAGTTCACTTCTAAACAAAGAAGTAATAGTTGGAAATAGACAAAGAATATATAGGATGAAAACTTGTAACAATTGTTTTAATTCACTTCTAAAAGAAGAAGTCGTTTTCGATAGATTAGAAAGAAGTAATAGAAGTACAAACACTTCTGTCGTTTTGAGAAAAAGTTCACTTCTAAAAGAAGAAGTAGTAAAAGCCCAAACACTGCTAATGTTGTTTTAAGTTCACTTCCAAAAGAAGAAGTAATAGAATTTGTTTTTAACTATTATCTAAGATTTAAAAATTTTTTGTGGTCTCTTTTGTAAAATGGACATTTTCCAGGCGCAACGGCCACTCAAATACAACATTCAAAATTATTTAATGTGTTTGAGCTATCCCATAGACAATTCAAATTAAAGAGTCCGAACTCTCCCATAAACTATTCAAATTAAAGAGTCCAAGTTCCCTCATAAACAATCATTAATAGATTTTTAGCTTTACTATCACTTATTTATAAGGGTAAAGTAACTTACTCTATTTCTTTTTTGTTAAATGTAAGTATTTTATGCATTATTAAGCATAAGCATAATCATAAACATATCGGCAGTGACAATGGCAGAAGTGGCACGGTTGGCAAAAGCAACAAAAACCTCAATACAATAACCTAAACAAGTAGAAAATTAACAATTAGTAAAAATGCATGGCTTTTTTTGGATTGTTATATAATAAGTTCATTATTAAAACAAATTCTATTATGAAAATTAACAATTAGTCAAAGTACATGACTTTCTTATGACTCATTGTATTATGCAAGTTTCAAAATTAAAGTTGAGGTAAGAATGTGGAAACATGAAAATCAAATGACTATGAATACTCTTATCTTTGTGTCTATACTTTATTAGCACAAAAAAGGCTCTACACTATTCATGGTGCATTCCCCAACCAAAAAAATTAAAAATCAGGTTGTAAAGTGTTTTTACTTCCTACTTAAAAAGGTATTTTGAAATTAACCATTGTTTATATTTATATTCTTATCTATTTTATCTCAAATTATTCCAAATCATGAATTGAAAATTACAAGAAAGCTACTTCATATCAGTAATTGAGACTTTGAGACCTACATTCTTTCTCTTAAATAATGCTTCTTAAACTAACTTAATCCAAGTTGAGCAGCACAGTTAATCAAAGTAAAAGACAGTCTTGGAGACATTTTCTAAAATTACATTTGACTAAATGGTGTGGTAAAAAAAGTCTTAAAGAAAGAAATGTGAAGATATACAATTATAATAGTTCAACAGAAATTGAGGAAAAAATCAAAAACAATCCTTATATCCAAAAAGACCAAACTATCCTCATTTTCTAAATTCTTTCCCCGAAGAGTATAGTAGGTAATTCAACAAAACAAAAAACCCCCATTTTCTACACAAAAGATGTTTCTAGCAACAGCAATCCTAAACTCAATCACAACCAAAGAAAATACACAAGCAAGCACCCTAACACAAAATATTTACATAAAACCCTTTGTAACCCTAATCACATGCATTTCATATATAGCCCTTCGTATTGGGTTTGGACACAAAAGAATACTTCTCCCTCTTCATTTTTCAATACACAAAACTTGAACAAGAGTTTAGACTTGACAATATCATTCCCAACGCCTACTATCAACAACCAAAGATATCAAATATCACAAATTCAAAATAACAGGCAACATCTTTTCAATAAGCTAAAAACAAAATTACTCCATGAAATAAACACAACACAAATTACTTCCAACAACTTCAAAAAAATCTACAAGAAAGAAGCTTCAATAAGCTGGAAACAAAGAAAAAATTGAACTAAATAGTTATATTGGGTGAATTAATCATCAAGAGTAATATATTTCATATAAATCAACTAAAATGCATAAAAAAATGAAAAAATTGAAACTAAAAATTTAAACTCTTACTGTGAAAGAGACACTAAATTTGAAGAAATAGAAGAGAAGAAACTGAAAATTAAAACTAAAACTTACCTTTGTTTTAAGAATTGTAAGAACCGGCAACTCGTCAATGTGGGAGAGCAGCAACAATCGAAGGGTTCAATATATATATATATATATATATATATATAGAGAGAGAGAGAGAGAGGTGAAAAAAGAAGGAAACAAGGGAGAGGGTGGTGGTCGGTTGTCGTGGCGGTCGCCATGTTGGAAGAACATACGCCGGGTGGTCGTCGGTTAGTCACCGAGAGGGATATCAATCACAAGGGATTTTTTGGAAAAGAGGAGGGAATTTTGAGAAAATGAAGGAAATGGAGAGAGCTGAATTGTGGTGATCTAAATTTATTTCACTCTGCGAACGACGTGCAGTCGCAATTCAGAAAACATGCGACCGAAAAAAATCGGTCGTAAACCTCGGTAAATATACCACCGGATCGTATTTCGGTCGCAAATCCATTGCTCATTTGCGGCTGATTTACTCGTTCGCTAAAATTTAGTGGCTAATTACATTTTTTTATAGTCTTAATTTGAAGGGTATTTTAGTCCATTTAAGAAAAAAAGCATCTAAAATTTTGCATTTTTAAAATTTGTGTTCTATCCAAAACGTTACGACTAATAAAAATGAAGAAAGTATCTTTTACATGGTTAAAATATAAATCTTTTGTTATTTTTTATTTTCATAAATTATGAAAATAAAGAATCTCTCTCTCTCTCACACACACACACACACAAACACACACATATACATATTAAATTTGTGTGTTATAAAAAACGTGACAACTGATGAAAAATGAAGGAAGTACCTTTTACGTAGTTAACATATAAATCTTTTCTTATTCTTTATTTTTCAAAAATTATGAAATTAAAGAATCACTACAAAAATCCAATCAAGTACCGATGGCGAGGAGGTGTTGGTATTCTGTCGCTGCGGTTGTGCTAACAATGGGACACCGACGAGAATGGGTCTGTCAGCTATTTTACATCGATAACTTCGCTTTTCGATGCTTCTGCTATCGGCGACCCTAATTTTTTGAGAGAATGCCAATGCAATTACTCATGGGAAGTTGGCTAGGGAAAAAGCTTTGTTGTCGTTGCTAATGTCATCGGTAAAATATATCGATGCAGTTGCCGACGGAGTCTTGTTCGTCAATATATTTGTTACTGATAACTATGATGACAGAGGGTGAATAAATTATTTAAAGAATAAAACAGATTACCGACGGCACTTCAATAGGTAAGGCCATCGATAAGAAAATAATTTTTTTAATATAATTTATAAAATGGGTAAAAACCTCCTGAAAAACAATGAAATTCCCAACACAAGCAATAATATTAAACATTCAACATAATAATAACGTTCAATATAAAATAATAAACTTTCATACTCAATAATATTAAACATAACATATATATACAACATATATAAAATACCGTCATAAAAAACATAAGTAAAAATAAATCAAATATCCTGATCTGTCTTAGGATCACTAAAAGGCAGTAGTGCCAGGAGCACGAATAGAGAGAGAGTGAGTAGAGGAAGATCAAACCGCAAGATTAAGGGCAGGGACCTCCGAGTCCAGAGCAAGTGTAGACGGCAAAGATGCCCAGGCGTCGATACCCATAGGCCGCTCTAACGAGGTCCAACATAGGCGGTGGAGAATGTACACCAAATGATTCTACTCCATAAACCGCCTCAAATACTCGTCGAAAGCATCAAAGATACCCAAAACAACAGCCTCAGCCCTCTTCAGCTATCAGCACAGCACGACCCGATCGAAGCTAATCCTCTACAAGATTGGGCACGACTGCTCTCAGCTCTCAAATGAGCTACCTCTGATCTAGCTCCGTATACACGTCCATGGCTTACACTTACACTACTATGGCAATAAGGGCAAGATCACGCCGCAACCTCTAAATTGGCCTTCCTTTTTGCCTCGTGAAATCTCTCCTACAATATAAAATATTAGATAGATAATAATAACTTATACAATATTAATTAGAAATACTTAAAAATATTAAAACATTATATAAACTTACATTTTCACTAACATACCCAGAACTCTTCTGAATTAAAATCCACGTACTCCCCTTGCTTCTCCCCCGCATAATGCTTGTGCAACTTCTTCAACTCCTTGCTTTTCGAGAATTTCCTAGCTAATATCGCTTGCTGCAAAACAATTAAAATTAACTAACTGAAAGAGGAAATATTGATAAAATTTAATACCTTCTTCGCAAGAGACTCGGTGAAGGAAATAGACCCACCGCTGTGTTTTCTTAGTCCCCATCCCCTTGTTCCTCACTCCTATTCTTCTTATTCTGTTGGGATAGGGCTAGAAACCTCGAGCTTCTCCAATAATCTAACACCATTTACGAGTGTCTCTCCTCAATCCACGGGGCCTACTTACCATCTTTCCAAATATGGCTAGTCAAATCCCTCATCTGAATGCTAGCCCTGTTTTCCCAAGCATCCCGGACTTGTGATATAGGTAAGGCTGGGTCCCACGCACGTTTTTTTCTACATGTAATGAAAATTCATAAGATTATTAATTTTATTATTAGAAAAAACTAACATATAAAAAAACTTTAAAGTTTGATTCATTTACCTTGAACTCTCCAAACCACAAATGTCGAACCTCCGGAGGAACCTAACTCCATGTATAGTATACCCTCCCCCTCCCTCCCTCCCTCCCACGAACCTCTCGTAAAATATAGAAGTGCAATGACGACTCTCGAAGATGGATGCAATCTGTTACACAGAGATAGGGTTAGTATATATTATAGTTTAATAATGACAATTATATAAAGTAAATTAAACTTAGTGATCTACATTCAACTCCAACTGCTCCTGAGGGTCACCGGGAGGCTTCTTCCGAGCCACGAGAGCCTGGGAAGAAGGTGACGACTATGTGGATGGCTGCCTAGCCAGCTAGGCAAATATCATGGGAGCCTCCGAAGTGTGGGTCGGTTGCATTTGTGTCGAAGCGGTGTGAGGGATTGAGAAGGCGGTGACAAAGAAAAACAAACTGCACCAACTATGGACGATGACGTGGGAGTAGCAGATGACGTGGGAGTAGTAGATAGTGGTAGCTCCTCTGAGGATATGCATCCTTAGCATACTTTCTCTTCCACCCACATGCCATCGGCTCTGCGATATCTGGTAATAATAAACATTAATAAACTTTTTAATATAAGTCGAATGAATATGACATAATAAACTTTTTAACATAATTCGAAAGAATACGATATTATAAAATTTAATAAACTTTATAAACTTTACTAAGAGAAGAAATATTGTTAGTTGTTATTTTTAGTTACCATTATAATCTTTAAACTTTAGACGTGCCACAAAATCTTATAAACTTTAGAATCAATGATTTAAATGATCAATCATTTATAATCTTTAAAGCTCCGTTGAGAAGGAAAGTTAACAAAAGTCTTTCGAAACATCGAACGAATTTCACAAGTTTATCATCATCAAAAGAGTTTCATTTCATGTTTTATGGTAACTCGTTACATAAAAATCTTAGTTTTCTATAAGTTCATAAAAATTTCGGCAGAGTTTCCCTTGTATTATGGACATTTTCTAAGCACACAGGCCACATAAGCAGGCAACAAACACATACCAAACAAAATATGAAGAGTCAGGGCTCCCCCATAAACCTTTAAAGAGTCAAAGCTCCCTCGTAAAACAAAACCAAAATATAATTAAATACATACCTCTAATGTGTATGATAGAACTAAAATCCTCACAAACAAAACTATAGGAAAAAAAGTTTACAATAATTTTTTAGCACCAAAATTGATCATATCAAGAATTTGCATATAATAATGTACATATATCCCTCAAAAAGTTCTTACTTTTTGAAGAGGTCCTAAAATTCTTCCAAGTATCAAAGAGTTTTTAACAATTATTTTTTTTTAAAAAAAAGGGGGTTTTTAACATAAGTTTTGAGATCGTCTTATTGATGTTAAATATTACTATATTTTTTAATACAAGTGCTACCATTTATATAATGTATGAAACTATGATTAAAAAAAATCTGTTTGAGTAAAAATTTGTGATAAACTTAAAGAAAGTGGTTAAGAGGGACAAATTAAACTTTTCTAAAAAAATTATTTTCGGTACCAACTTGAAGGAGAAAGGTTTTTTAACACCAAAACTTAAGAGAGTCGTTTAGGTACGGAAAAGTAGGAAAGAAAAAATATGTATTTTGTGTCTCTTAGTATTATATATACTTTCATAATATTATAAGAAAAAAATATTACAAATTAATTGGATTTGTAGAAGAAAACTCATGCAGCTAATTATTCTATATGATCATTTTGTTAACGATTTACATATAATTATGTTATATTAAACAAGACATGACTAATATATCATGTTTATAAGATGATATAAAATACATATACATACAAAAATATCAAATGGTGAAATATATTTAAAAAAACAAAAATAAAAACAAAAACTCTTTTATATATTAAAATAAACACTCAAAATTACTATTAATTTTCAGTAAAATTTTGAAATAACTATTAATTAACGAAACTCCATCAATATATTTATGTGTATATATATATATATATGTATATATAAAATCTAAAACTCAAAATAATTATTAAGTAGAAAAATTCCAGTAATAAAAATTGAATATAACTATAAATTAGAAAAATAACTAAATATATTTAAAATTGCTACTATCAAAATAGCTAAAAACACAGGAACTATCAAAATTATTGAATTTTTCATTGATTTTTGGATTGAAATGCTCATAATTTATAGCCTTCTAGTAAGCAGCAGCTAGGTCCGGTGAACAGCGGCAGCATCCAGTAACAGCAGAGTTGCTCTGTTCCATTCAACTATGAGAGAGAGAGAAGAAGAAAATAGAGGAGGGAGGGAGGGAGAGAGAGAGAGAGAGAGAGAGAGAGAGAGAGAGAGAGAGAGAGAGAGGCACTTACCGGCTTCTTCTTTAGGTGACGGCAACGAGATGCTCTGGTGGGTTGGGAGCTGTCGGTGGCATCGATGACTGGCGAGAAAGAGGAGAGGTTTTGGAGGGTTTTTCAATAGAGGGAAATTGATTTTGGTGGAGGAGGAGGGGATTTCGATTTTGTTAACGTGGGTCGGTGTTACCAATGGAAAGCTATCGCTACCAAAAAAATTAAATACTGACGGCACGCTCATCGGTAAATACTGTCGATACTTAATCAGCGTTTGTCGACTATTAACTCTCGTCGCTAACGTCGTTAGTACCTAACAAGCAGTACCAACAGCCTAGGAACGGGTCAAGAAGTCCATCATTACATACATTATACCAACGGCATGTCCCGTCAGTATTGCTCGTCGTTCCCAGGCACACATTGTCCCTCTAATTTTTTTGGCTAAATTGAACCTTGATTTGTTAGATTGATGAGACGTCGGTGATCCGTCAGAATCTTCGAGGAACTTGGCTTTCGTTGGTAATATCCATTGGTAAAAAGTTTTTATTTTTGTAGTGAATCACAAAAATAAATAAATATATAAAGGTGTATTTTAATTATATAAGTAATTATTGTGATCAATTTTGTTGACAACATTAATTTGAGGCCACAACCCACAAAGTGACCATAGTACCAAAAAGTGGGTTTTTTGCTATATTTGGCCTGTTTTTTAAAGAAGCTACTGAAGTGGCCACAAATTTTTTTAACCTTATTTTGGTATTAACGCACACACGGTGTGCATTATCATTAAACATAATGCTCATATTGTGTGCGTTATCACTTAATCACAAATCTCCACCATAATTATCCGATATGGCAGATAACACATATCTTGTATGCGTCATTCTAGTTGATAACACACCTACTCTATGCATTATCTGCCACATCATTTTTTATTTATTTTAATTATATTGTAAAACCTATAATTTTTTTTTTTTTTGCAAAACTTATAATTTTTTTTTTTAAAAACACAGTATTATTTATTTTTGCTATTTGATGTACACTTTTTATGATAATAATTATAACCATTTTAAAAGGAAGATTTTATTTTTAAAAAAAGTACGAAAAAGTAATTTAAAGTATTTTATATTTTTATTACTTGTTGTAAGTTTTACTGTAATAATTTATAATCGATTTAAGTAAAAGATTTATAAAAAATTACTTAGAAGAAATTTTCATTAATAGAAACCCTAAAATATTACAACACTTAGAAAAAAAGAAACTTATACATTGCTTGAACTGGGTTTATTACAATTTTTTCGATTATGCCCGGGCATTCAACATTTGCTACATCTTAGGGGAGAATCCGGATTTTGATAATCCATTCTCCCCGAAACCTTGTACCCTATTTTCTACCCCTTTGATTGTTCATATTTGGAGGATAAAATGTTAAATTGTAAAGAGCATCTCTCCAAAAGTCCTTGTGCCCAATCGGATAAAAATTTGATTGGTATGTTCATTTGTAAGTTTTCCGTGAATATATGTCCTGCCATAAGCATCTGGCTTGTACTATTATCTTTACAGACTTCAAGAGCATGAAAACAAGGCAATGTTTATTCTTGCCATTTACCATAACTGCACGATTTTTCATTCATTTTTAAAGTGTAAACGTTGTTGCCATGACCATCAAGCCATATCAAAGATTTAACCATGTAAATACCTTCTCGTGGGTTATACGTTGTAACTCTATGGTCTCTTGATTTCAATTCAATCCGAAGAAGCTTGTCAAAAGCTCTTGTTGGAAGTGGATGCACACAGTTTTGGGCCTCTTGACGGTGTTGATTGGAGTACTTAACAAGTTTGTTGAATATTATTTCAACTAGGGCTTTTAAAGGTACGACCCCAGCTTTTTTCAAGACACTGTTAAATGCTTCTGAAATGTTGGTTGTCATCACTCCATGCCTGTGCCCACCATCATGCAGGAGTGTCTATTTCTCCAGGTCTATCTTGGCTAAATAAATGTGAGCTTCTAAATTTTTTTTTTGAATTTCACTCATCACACGTTCAAATTTCCATTGCTTAGCTTTGGTTTCGGCTTGCCACATTAAACTTTTTAATTCACTTTTCTTAAAGGTCTTTGTGAAATTTGCTTGAATGTGACGTAGAAAAAACCTATGAACAGCAAATGGAGATTGCCACAGAGCTTGATTTTGCACAGTAGATAAAATCCCTTTGTGGTGATCAGATATTAAACAGACATGCCGATCCTTGGCAACATGTTGCCGTAGAAGTTTGAGGAACCAATTCCAACTTTTTGAGACCCTTTATCAACAATTGCAAATATAAGGGTGAACAAATGGTTATTTGCATCCCATGTGCTTGAAATTAATAGTATGTCCTCGAAGATAAGTGCCATCCACAGAAATCAATAGTCGACAATTTTGAAATCCATTTAAACAAGGCTCAAAACACCAAAAAAGAAATTTGAAAGCATAGTCCAAAGGAATGCTTGTTCTGTGATGCAAGAACTCGTATACAGTTCCCAGGTTTAAATATTTCATTGCTTGGAGATATTTGGGTAGAATTGAAAACGTTATCTCCCAGCTGCCAAACATCTTTTATAATGTAAATTTCCGAGCATACCATGCCTTCTTGTAAGTACAGCCCGTTGAACTCTCTCAAGATCCAACCCTCTAAAGGCTCCTTCTTAACCTTATATCCGGAAAAGTGAGTAAGAGACAACCGAATACCAATAAGCCTCTCAATCATATCAATCTAATACTACTTATGATGTAGACTCCAACTAGGACCTGTAACAAGCAACCCCTCTATCCGGAAACCCCATAAGACATGCACATCTTGTAAAGTGACTGTCACCTCACCATAAGTCATGTGGAATGTGTGGGTCTCAGGTCTCCATCGCTCAACTAAGGTAGTAATAAGTTCACGGTCGAAACCTATATAACCACATCTAAAAACTCCTTGTAACCCCATCCTATCAATAATATCAATCAATCTACAGGGAGCTGTATTGTAAGCCTGAAACAGATTATGACCGATACGTCTACACTGAAGATCAGTAATACATGTCTCATGATCTCTACTCCATATCAACCTCGACCTATGCTCATGCTACCTCGTCAATACATCAGGGACTATGGGACCCGAATGCACATGTGCTGGGACTTCCTCCATCTACATTATATCACAAGGTTTTAGGGTTTTAGGTATAGTATCATACACTTTCTAAATTTAAATTTTTACGGGTTTAGAATTTAAAGTAAAATATTTAAAGTAAAGTACTATTACACACTTTCTAAGGCTTATGGTTTAGGGTTTAGGTTTTAGGGTTTCAATGTTAGGGTTTAGGGTTTCAAGGTTCATGGTTTTAGGGTTTAGGGTTTCAAGGTTAGGGTTTTAGGATTTAGGGTTCAGGGTTTTAAGGTTTAAGTTTAGGGTTTAGGGTTTAATTTTTATCATTACAAATTTTTTTTTTTTTTTTTTTTGAACTACACACTTTAAGGTTTAGAATTTTTAGATTAGGGTTTCAGAGAAGATTTTTTGGGTGTACGGTCTCAAGGTTAAGGTTTAGGGTTTAATTTTTATTATTACAGTTTTTTTAATTACAAATTTTTTCTGTTTATAATTTTTTAGATTAGGATTTCTAGATTTAAGGTTTATAGTCTTAGAAAAGGTTATATTCTTTTTTATTTTAAACAAAAAAATCGAAATAAAACAGTTTTCTTGGAATATACATTTATACGAAATTAACAGAACAATATAAATACTCACAAATGTTCAATAAAAGTAAATAATTAAGGTTTAGGGTTTAAAAAAAACAAAAGAAATTATAGAACCCATATCATCTTATGAGCAAAATTGTAAGCAAAATTATTAAAAACACATTTTAATCAAAACACATTTCTAATATAAACACACAATTAATTTAATAAAATTGTCAAATATGTAAAAATCTATAATTTAACAATAAACACTGAAAATAATCATAAAACATATCCCTAAAAAAATAAATTACAAGAAATTGATAAAGTAACCTAGATAAAATTCATAAAAAATATTCACAGTCACAATAAACAACAAATTTCATAAAGACAATATAGATCAACACCGAATGCAAAAAGATTAAAAAACATTTAAAGAGTAAAACTTAATAATAGAAAATTTACTAAAGTTCGGAATAAATTGAACTCAAATGTTGAGTTTTTGATGAGCTTCCTCTGCCGTTCTTCATACTCTACGTCCCTTAATACTCCACGGTACACTTTGAACACGGCAGCGGCGGCGGAAAATCAATGCAGTGGTGGAAGAAAGAAGAGGAAGGAAGGAAAGAGAAGAGGAAGAGAAGAAGAGAAAGAAGCAATGAGAAAGCAAGAGAAGAAGATAAGGAAAGGAAAAAGAAGAAGTCGCGGTGGAGAAGGAAAAACAGCAAAAGCAACATTTGGGATTTCTTGGAGAAGAAGAACTGAAGACGACAACGGCCAAGGTTTGGGTTTAATATATGACTGGAGCCTTTTTTGCTTCTGCGAAGCTTGCAGCTACTGCAGCTAAGGAAGCTACTGGAGCTCCTAGGAAAGAAAGAATAATTTTTAAGAAGAATTGATATTGATAACACACCATGTGCATTATTAGTAAGAATAACACATTTGGCATGTGTGTTATTCTTATTGATAACGCATACAACATGTGTGTTATTTTCCATCTCAGTACTTGTCCTGCCACGTCCGCTGTCACCTCATTAGTGATTAGGGATAACACAGAGCTGTGTGTTATTATTAAAGATAATGCACACAGCGTGTGCGTTATGTCCTTATTAAGATCAAAAGAAATCTACGACCACTTTAGTGGCTATTTTTTAAAAAGTAGCCAAATATAGCAAAGAGAAAGTAGATGCATCGAGTATGGTAGATAGAGTGGAAGTAGCATATGACGTGGAAGTAGTAGATGGTAGTAGCTCCTCTGAGGATGTGCATCCTCAGCATACTCTCTTCCGCCCACGTACCATCGAATCTCTATATCCGGTATAATAAATTTTAAGAAACTTTTTAACATAAGTCGAAAGAATACGACATAATAAAATTTTTAACATAATTCGAAAGAGTACGATATTATAAAATTTAATAAACTTTATAAACTTTACTAAGAGAAAAAATATTGTTAGTTGCTATTCTTAGTTATGATTATAATCTTTAAACTTTAGACGTACCACAAAATCTTATAATCTTTAGAAAAAATGATTTATATGTTCAATCACTTATAGTCTTTAAAACTCCGTTGAGAAGGGAGGTTAGTCTTTCGAAGGGTTGAAGGAATTTCGCAAGTTTATCATCATCAAAATAGTTTCATTTTTTATGGTAACTCATTACATAAAAATCTTAGTTTTCTATAAGTTTATAAAAATTTCGACAGAGTTTTCTCTGTATTCTGGATATTTTCCAAGCACACAAGCCACATAAATAGGCAACAAACACATACCAAATAAAATATGAAGAGTCAGGGCTCCCCCATAAAGCTTTAAAGAGTCAAGGCTCCCCTATAAACCAAAACCAAAATATAATTAAAATATATATCTCTAATGTGTATATGATGGAGAATATGTCATTGAAATCCTCACAAACAAAACTATAAGAAAAAAATGTACAATAATTTTTTAGCATCAAAATTGATAATATCAAGAATTTGCATGTAATAATGTACATATATCCCTCAAAAAGTTCATGTAATAATGTACATATATCCCTCAAAAAGTTCTTACTTTCTGAAGAGGTCCTAAAATTCTTTCAAGTATCAAAGAGATTTTAACAATTATTTTTTGAAAAAGGGTTTTTAACATAAGTTTTGAGATCATCTTATTGATGTTAAATATTATTATTTTTTAAATAAAATGCTATCATTAATATAATGTATGAAACTATGATAAAAATAAAAATAAAAATTCTTTTGAGTAAAAATTTATGATAAATTTAAAGAAAGTGGTTAGGCGGGACAAATTAAACTTTTCTAAAAAAATTAGTTTAGGTACCATTTGAAGGAGAAAGGTTTTTTAACACCAAAACTTAAGATAGTTGTTTAGGTACGGAAAAGTAGGAAAGAAAAAATATGTACTTTGTATCTCTTGGTATTATATATACTTTCACAGTATTATATGAAAAAATATTATAAATTAATTGGATTTGTAGAAGAAGACCCATATGGAACTAGTTATTCTATATGATCATTTTGTTGATAATTTGCATATAATTATGTTATAGTAAACAAGACATGACCAATGTATCATGTTTATAAGATGATATAATATATATATATATATATGTCAA
Organism: Catharanthus roseus; assembly: GCA_028651295.1. Lineage (NCBI taxonomy): Eukaryota > Viridiplantae > Streptophyta > Magnoliopsida > Gentianales > Apocynaceae > Catharanthus > Catharanthus roseus. Next base: position 12,563,499 of record JAPQWS010000102.1, on the reverse strand, counting down.
ATGCGAGAAATATATTTTAAAAGTAAAAATAAAACAAAAACTCTCCCAAAAACTCTTATATATATACATATATATTAAAATAAACACTCAAAACAACTATTACTTTTCATTAAGAAATTGAAATAACTATTAATTAATAAAATTCCAGCAATATATATGTATTTATAAAATTAAAAACTCAAAATGATCATTAAGTAGCGAAATTCCAGCAATAAAAAATTAAATATAACTATTAATTAACAAAATAATTATATATTGAATTTTGCTACTAACAAAATAGCTAAAAACACAGGAACTATCAAAATTATTGAATTTTCCATTGATTTCCAAATTGAAATGCTCACTATTTACAGCTTTCTGGTAAACAGCAGTTAGGTCCGTGAACATCGGCGGTGTCTGGTTACAGCAAAGTTGCTCTATTCATTCAATTGTGAGAATAAGAAGAATAAGAAGAAGAGGAAAGAGAGAGAGAGAGAGAGAGAGAGAGAGAGAGAGAGAGAGAGAGAGAGAGAGAGAGAGAGAGAGAGAGAGAGAGAGAGGCACTTACCGGCTTCTTTTTTAGGTGATGCCAACTAGATGCTCTTGTGGGTTAGGGGCCGTCGGCGGCGTCGGTGACTGGTGGGAGTAAGGAGAGGTTTTGGAGGATTTTTCAAGAGAGGGAAACCGATTTTGGTGGAAGAGGAGGGGATCCCGATTTTATTAACTTGGATCATTATTACCAACGACCCAAAAAATTAAATACTGACGGCACGCTCGTCGGCAAATACCATCGATACTTAATTAATGTTTGTCGGCTACTAACTCTCGCCGTCAATACCTAATAAGCAGTGCCTACGGCCTAAGAACTGGTCTGGAAGTCCATCGGTACATACATCATACAACGGCATGTCTCGTCGGTATTGCCCGTTGTTTCCTGGCACGTATTGTCCCTCTAAAATTTTTTGGCTAAATTGAACATTGATTTGTCAGATTGATAAGCCGTCGGTAATCTGTCGGAAATCTTAGAAGAATTTGGATTCCATCGGTAATGTCTATTGGTAAAAATCTTTATTTTTGTAGTGAATCACAAAAATAATTAAATATAATATATATATATATATATGTGTGTGAAGGTGTATTTTAATTATATAAATAATTATTATGATCAAATTGTAGACAACATTAATTTGAGGCCACAACTCACAAAGTGACCATAGTAGCAAAAAGTGTCCTCCTCCTCTTGTGACAAAACAACCACTGCCCAATTTCAATGCTATCTATAATGACATCCACAACAATATATATATATATATATAAATATATTATTTAGTTTTCTTTGTTAAGTAGTTTTCTTTCGAGAATTAATAATCATTCTACATAAATTTTGTAACTGCTGGCATTATATACATATTTTTATTTTTTTTATATACATAATCTACACTATTTATCCCGTTGATCGGATATTTAACTAACTTTTCTTTTTTAATGATACACTAAGAGAAGGGAATTTGTTTGAGCCAAAGACTTTTGGCATGATGAAAAATCATAATCATTGAATTCATTGAATTGCTATTTTATCATAAATATTGAACTAGATAATTAACTAACTATAAATTAAAAAATTCTTAAGTTCGATAATATTATTCTATGATTCATATTGCAGGAGAGGAGGATAAATCGATGGGTATTTCAGCATGGCAACGTCTATCTCCGTTTTAGCTTCAACCAGAAACAGCAAAACTTGTCTTTTGGGCCTCGTATCTTCTTAGGACATACCTAACCATACTACTTCAAAGAGAAAACAAAAAAAAAAGAAGGTGATTTTATTACCTCTATATAGGAACTTCAAACGAGTGCAAGTCAAAGTAATTAACTTTAAACACCAAAAAATTGTTAAATTATCCTACTTCGTTAATAATCTAGAGATCAAAAAAATTTCAATGTAAGTATTTATTGTCCGAGATTTTCTTCCGTTCTATATCTTATAATCAAATATCAATAACAGTATAACAATATTGTATAAAATAAGAATACTATATGATTATCAACTCATTCTAAAATTTCCTTTAAAAAAAAAATAGCTCATTCTAAAATTCTTAAATTTCTAAAATAGATGTATGGATATTTCCTACATAGGTTCGGATGGTCTGTAACATCTCTTGTTACATGAAATGTTACAAACGATCGTGAGATAATGAGGATGGAATGTGCAAATTGTCTTGCCCAGGTATTAGAAACTACTCCGACCTAGCCACGGAATTACATGGTAGGAAGGGGGTCAACTGCTCCCCTACTCTTTATTAGAAATTTGTCATAGAGTTATTCTAGTAGAGGCTACATTTTAAGAGGAGAAAGGAGTAAATTGATAAATTTTATTTGCAAATACTTATGATTATTTAAAAAATTATAGAAAATAATTGATATATACTATATTTTTTTGTTAAATTTAAAATTGTTTGAGTAACCTTTATATTCGAAAAGTATCCATTATATAGATAAAATTCTGATAAATTTATAGTATAATTTTGTCTATCATTCTTTTAATCCTTATTCCATCCCCCATGATCTATTCCCCCCATTTGGCCTTGCCTTGTGTCATGAGTTCCTAGTTCGGCCATCAGTTTGCGTCCAAACTATTCCGCCATGAGTTGTGCAATTTCCAAGCCTGCCATTCATTCGTTTCTTTTTTGTTTTTCCACGGCTTCCTACCGCAGCATCACGCGTCCACTCTCACTTCCTCCATGAAGAGAAGAGCTTCCATCCTTTTTAGAATTTTCCCTAATCGAATCCAAAACACAACAAGTATACCATAATAAAACTAATAAGTTAAATTGAAACAAGAGTTCTATAGAAAACTTCTTTCATCATTAATTAATATTAAGCAGTTAATTAAGAATATATAGAATATGACCTATTGACACAAGCTAATTACTAAATTCCCATATCAATAGTTTTTTTTTTTTTTTTTTTTTTGTAAATTAGGAAAACAATATACTTCTAATCAATTGTGAGCTACCATATTCACCTAGCAAAAAAAAATTTTTTTTTGAGTTAAATATTATTATCATATATCAAATTGGTAGTCAAAATAATAATCAAAATTGTGGAATAATAATATCCTAAGTCTTGTGTGTGTTTCAAAGTGGACAAAGTGAAAAGGTCCATTATGGGTTTATTTTCTAGCAAAGGGAACCCTAACAAACAAAAGGTTTTAATATACATAGCGAAGGACATCGACAACCCCTATTGTCTGAGTCGAAAAGAAAGGTGATGACTGATTGGGACCCAAACCCAACCCCTACCCGTCCCCAATCCCCTCCACCTCACCCAGCCCCTAACAAAATAAATAAATAAATAAATAATACGAATCTCAATATATTTATCTGATTCAATTTGATTCCTAATAAATATTTTTATTTTTTATTCTCAATTAATTTATATATAATCTTTTTAATTTTTTTTTTGACAAATTTCAACAACCTTAATTGATAGCTAATAATTTTTCTTTGGTTATAATTAAATAACAAGAATAAAACAGGAAAGTCACATAACTCAAGTATATAAAAAAGAGAAAAAAGAGATTTTTTTAATTTGATCTTTGTGTGAATTTTTATTTTTATTCTTATTATTTTAATACAATTGAGAGAAATCATTGACCACCAATTAAAGTTGTCAAAATTTATCTAAAATGATAAAAAGATTGCTTATAAATTAATTAAAATTATTTATAAATTAGTAAATGATAAAAAAATAAAAATATTTATTAAGAAACAAATTTAAATCGCATAAATATATTGTGAAGAAAAACAACATTGAATCTAAAATCAATAAATAAATCATCCCACCACGTTGTTTTGCTTTTTCTACTTTGTATCCCATCAAAAAACTATTCAAAACATTTCTCAAAAAGAAAAAGAGCTATTCAAAACAGTACGAAGCAGTATTATAGTATTCCCTCACAATTAGTATAAACATTTTGCATTTGGATTGAGAGTATCGATGGAATCTTTTTAGTAAAACATAAGTTATATAATTTGATAAATTTTATTAAAAATTTTGCTAAGATTATTATGGATTAGATATCCTATCTTTTAATTTGGGTAATTGAGGATTTAAATTAAATTTTTATTTAATTAAGTTACTTAATTTTTAAAACTAGAGAGATATTTTAATAACTTTTATTTTAATATTAAAACTAAGTAAAATTATTTAAAAATTTTAAAATTGACAAATAGAATTAATTCAAGAGTTTTTAACATTATTTAAAAGACGAAAAATATATTTAGGTATCTAATTAACCCAAATTAAAAGACAAGCTACTTAATTGATGCTAGTTTTAGAATTTGGGTATGATATTTTAAATTAATCATAATAAAAATTTTTTATTAAATTTGAAATAAAAATATAAATTCAAATACACCCGTGAATTAGTTTTCCTCTAAAAAAACACCCGTGAATATTAACATTTTTTTTCCCGGAAAAATAGTGTGGACACAAATTGCAGCAAGCCAGTTAATCAAAAGAGTAAAACATTCAAGAAGTTTTTTTTTTTTTCTTTTTATCATTCAAGAAGTTGATTAAAGAGAGAGAGCTTTCAGAAAAAAAAAAAAAGGTTAAAGAAAAAAAAGGAACCAGGGTATGGAAGTGTTTTTTTTTGGGGGGGGTGGGGGGGGGGTGCGTGGGTGGGGGGGGGGAGATGGAGAAGTGGACAGGACAATGGACATGCATACACTGGGTGTGGTCTTTGAATAAAAATCGGGTCATGATCAGAGGGTACAGATATTCTGGGTAAATGGGTCCCAGATATCGGGTACCCCAGTGGAGCGGTTGTCGCCATCATCATATAATAGTTTGTATATGCAAATATTCATATCATGTCCCTCATTAATTTCTGCACGCATATTCAGAGGCTATTTGTCCTGGATTAATTAAAATTAGTTTAAAATTTTATAAGCTTACCTTATTTTCTTTGACTTCTAAAGCATAAATAATCATAGTCCTTTTTTTTTTTCTTATGAAATTCGTAAATTATATTAAACTAATAAAAAAATATAAGAAAATTAACATTTTTTTTAATTTAATATACAAGAATTATTGACCAATGTGAGAAGAATGAAAATATACAAGTTCTTCAAACAACAGCACAAAAGTAAAATATAACATTAAAATAGTCTTTCAATCACCCCAAAAGATAGGGGAGGACACACGCCCAAGAATGGACATCTGGTGCGTAGAATTTTACAGCCTGCTCTGATACCATGTTAGAATTTGGATTTGAGTCTAACTCACCCCAAAAGATACCTCAAAAGGGAAGGACTGCCTAAGTCTTTATAAATTGTAATTATTTTCTTTAATTAGCCGATGTGGGATTCTCAACATTAATTGAAAAAAATTACTTTCATATACTTTTTATCCAAAAGAATCAACACTCACTAGTTAGGGTATACTTTTAAAAAAAATTCTTCTCCCACTCACTCTAAGTTACTTTTCAAACTAAATAGTCAACCCCTAGGTTATTTGAACTATCTGTAGAACTTGTGCTACATGTAATTAAAAAGAAGTTCCTTAATGTTCACTACATATATACAAGACTTGATTTTGAAGCCAGCATGTCGGCACGCTCTTGAATCAACTCACAAAATCGAAAGTGCGTTTGTGCCAAAAACATGGATGAGTGAGTGAGTGAGTGAGAAAAGCTACTGTTAGTTAAATCTCTCCCAATCTAATTCATAGTTCTTTCGGATATTAAGCTATTAGAAATGAGTAATAATCATTTCCTAAGGCACCAAAACAATAAAAGAAAAGAAATTCCAGAAAAATAAAATAAAATAAAAGGTTTAGTGACAAAAGTTTACATATATCCCTCCCTGATAGCCCAAAAATGCTCAAAGAAAGGAAAACCCTGAGATGCATCTAGACAAGATTTTTTTACCATATCTTCAACAATTTTGTTTAATATAATTGTTTATTTAAAATAAATCGAACTAATTAAATGCTAAACGTACTTTAATCTTTTTCTCAAATTACTGATTAATGTAAAATCTCTTTATTATTTCATTATTTGTTACAAGTTCTAAAAGTTTCCAGTAGGGAAAAAAATCCAATGTTTTCTGTCATTAATGTCAATTTGTTTACATTATATACTTGTCAATGTGACAAATCTTAAATAGATTATAACTAGGGAACTAAAAATACAATTATAAAAGGTTTATGATTTTATAAGGATAATCCTATTTTAATTCTATATAAGAGTCCTTAATACTCCCCCTCAAGTTGGAGCATGAAGATCAGAAATGCCCAACTTGGAAGCTAAATGATGAAATTGAGTAGGATGAAGAGCTTTAGTGAGAATATCTACCGGTTGCAATTCGCTGTGAATGTATGTTGGGGAAATAACACCATCTTGAAAAGTATCGCGGACAAAATAACAGTCAATTTCAATATGCTTGACACGTTCATGGAAAACAGGATTTTCGGCAATGTGTAGAGTAGCTTGATTATCAGAATGGAGCAGAATGAGGCGTGTAATAGGCACATGAAGATCATGTAGAAGACCGGATAACCACTTCAACTCACATAAAGTCATGGCCATGGAACGATACTCAGCTTCGGCAGAAGAGCGAGAAACTGTATGTTGTTTCTTTGTTTTCCAAGTAATAGGAGACCCACCAAGGGAAATAAAATATCTTGTAACGGAACAACGAGTAATAGGACAGGTAGCCCAATCAGAATCACAATATATAGTCAGTAAAAGTGGAGATTTAGATCGAAGAAGAATTTCACGACCAGGACTGCCTTTGAGATATCGAACAACTCAAATAGCAGCCTCCTAATGAACACATTGAGGGACGTGCATAGATTGAGCAAGTGTATGGACTGCGTAGGCGAGCCCGGGTCGAGTAAGGGTAAGGTAGATCAACTTACCAATGAGTCTGCAGTAGCGACTCGGGTTATCAAAAAGGGATCCAGAAGCCTTAGACAATTGATGATTAGGTTTAATAGGGGTAGAACCTGGTTTGGCCCCTAACAAACCGGTTTCAGAGAGAATTTTCAAAGTGTACTTCCGTCAACAAAAAAATAAACCCGAGGGGCTTCTTGCAATTTCAATACCCAAAAAATATTTCAGAGGACCTAAGTCCTTCATATGAAAGCACTTATTCAATGAAGCTTTGAATTTTTGTAGAGTGGGTAGAGAATTTCTAGTGAGTAGTAAGTCATCCACATAAATGAGAACACATCAAAAAATATTTTCTCTTGAGTTTGTGAAGAGAGAATAATATGCATAAGATTGAGAAAAACAACACTTACAAAGAGCGGCAGTAAGTTTGGAAAACTAACACCTAGGAGCTTGGCGAAGGCCGTATAAAGATTTCTTCAGAAGACAAACCTGTCCTTGGAAAAAGGACGAAAACTGGGTAGGGATCGCATATAGACTTCCTCATGTAAATCTCAATGGAGGAATGCATTATGGACATCCATTTGATGGATAGGCCAATTTCGAGCAGTAGCAACAGAAAGTAAAGTGTGTACTGTGACCATTTTAGCAACTGGGGAAAAGGTGTCTGTGAAGTCAATACCTGCCTTTTATGTATTTTCCAAAATCGCCAAGCGGGCTTTACATCTCTCTATGATGCCATATGCTTTGTATTTGATGTGAAAAACCCATTTACTTCCCAGAGCACGTTTTCAGGAGGCAAGGATGTTAAAAGACCACGTTCCATTTTTTTCGAGGGCATTAATTTCTTGGCGCATAGCAGCATGCCAGAGAGGGCTAGTAATTACTTCATAGTAGGTAGTGGGCTCGGATTCTGTGGTTACAGATGCTAAAAAATGCCTGTGTGAAGGAAAAAATTTTTCATAGTCCACAAAGTGTTATTGGATAAAGGGACGTACCTGTGAGGTCTGAAGAGTGTGAGCAAGCAGAGGAGGAATGAGAAATAGAAAACTCCTATACAACATTACAGTCGTAATTTCGGAGTCAAGTCGGAATAGTTTTAAGTCGAGTGCTTTTTCTAGTGCCTTGAGTAGGCTGATTTGCTTGTGAGGATGTGGGATGAATGGTGGTTGGAGCTGTCTCAGTGGCTAGGCTGCACGAGGAGTATGCTGATTTGCTTGTGAGGATGTGGGCTGAATGGTGGTTGGAGCTGTCTCAGTGGCTAGGCCGCACGAGGAGTGGACAGACGCAGGGGAAACTGGGCTAGAAGGAGAGATAGAAACTGGGTAGCGTGGAGCTCAGCTGGGCGCAGCAGCTGGACCGGACAAGTCGCGAGTGGGATAGGAAACTGGGCTGCGAGTGGGAGAGGAAGTTAGGCCACGCAGAGCATCTGGGCCAAGGGGAGGGCTGCGTTGAGTTGAAGAAGCTTCTGGGCCGTGAGAAGCGTCTAGGCCATGAGGAGATTCTTGGCCATGCGGATCTGGAGCTGTAGCTGGGTAGCATGGAAAGGTCTCCTTTGGTGGGTTGGTGAAGTGTGTTGGATCTGGGCTGCATGGGATAGCTGGGTGTGGGGCTGGGCTGCCCTGATATGAGTTTTCTGGACCAAAACTCCCCCTTTCTGGTACAAGTGTTGTCGTGGAGCCAAGAATTTGTTCTCCAAAATTATATAAGTGTGAAAAATATGAATTATATGTTGGAATATCCGATTGTTCCTTGTATGTAAATTTTATATCATTAAAAATCACATCTTGGGATACGAGGAATTTTTTTTGTTACAGGTCATAAATTTTCCAACCTTTCTTGTTCAAGGGATAGTCAAGAAAGATACATCTTCAACTGCAGGCACGAAATTTATCTTTGGGTGGATCGTGGTCATGAACATAAGCCAAACATCCAACTCTTTTAATATGAGAGAAGGGTTTTTTTCCAAAAAGTAACTCGTAAGGAGTCTTGCCGTGTAACAACTTTGAAGGTGTTCGTTTTACGATATATCCGACAGTGAGAACAAATTCCCTCCAAAACTTTATCGGCAAGTTAGCTTGGAAGCGCAGAGCCCAGGCGATATTTAGAATATGACAATGCTTACGTTCGACCCTTTCATTTTGTTGTGGGATATCAGGAATAGTTTGATGTATTGTACCTTGAGCAGAAAATATGTTTTGAGATAGGTGAACTCCGTTCCATTGTCACTTCTCACAGTTTTTATGGTCTTGTTAAATTGGGTTTGGATCATTGCGAAGTAATTTTTTAATACAGATACGATTTCGCTTTTCTCAGAGAAGAGATAAATCCAGACTGCTCTAGAATAATCATCTAAAATAGTTAAAAAATTAAGTAGCTCCAACGGTAGATGTAGTTTTATAAGGACCCTACAAGTCACAATGAACTAAATCAAAAATTGCAGAAGCTTTATATGTACTTGAAAGAAAATGATCACATGTCTGTTTGGCAAGTAAGCAACATTACAAGGATTCGTTTTTGTTGTAGAAAATCTCAATAAATTATTGACTACAAAATCCGAAGGATGACCCAATCGAATATGCCATAATGTGCTTTGAATCAAGGACTTCACTAGAAAAAGCATATATCTCAGGTAACTGTAGATATTTGTAGAAAAAAATCTCATTCCTCTACTCACTCACTCCAATCGGCCTAATCGAGATACAGTCCTGTATAACACAAAAATCATCAGAGAGAGTGATAAAATACCGAGAGTCTCGAGCTAATTGGGACAAGGAAATTAAGTTACATCTAAGCTCATGAATGTAGAACACACTAAGAAGTTTGAGTTTAGGGTTTAAGGAGATCGTTCCTTCTTGTAGAGCAATTGCTTTAGCACCATTAGGCAGAACAATAGTATAAGGAAAAATATTATTTAAAATTTTCAAGAAGTCTTTTCTACCAGACATATGATGAGAATATTCTGAATCCAAAATTCATAAATTTGTCATACCAGATAAGTTTCAGAGTCAGTGGCATTTTTGTCATTTAGGATGGTCATTAATTTTGACCATTGATTTTGAGTCAAACTTGGAAAGTGGTTTGGGTTGAGCCATGGCTATCGTCTTCTTCTATGCGACGGACAGCTTTGGGTTGAGCCAACTCTCGGCGGCGCCTTTCCCGGCCAACTGCTGTTGTTGTCTGCTCGTTCCAGCTGCCTGGCCTGCATGGTGAGCTCCAAGTATGTCGCGCTTGTTTTTCTCTCTCCCGGCGGCTTGTACTCCACGGCTGCGTCTGGTTGCGCGGCTGCTCGTGCTGGTGACGGTACTCCGGGGCCACCACTCGGGGTACCCTATAAGCTCGAAACAACCTGAGATGTCGTGTCCTCTTCGATTACAATGGCTATAAAACAGATTTGGGTTTGCCGGTGGCCAGCAGATTCTGGCGACTCCGGCAGCATTTTCTCCAGCTTGTGTTAAATTTTTATGCTGTTCTTCTTTGCATATTTGAGCGATGACTGTCCGCAATTTTGGCATGGGTTCTTGTTGAATTAGATGGGAACGGATAGTGCCATAAATTACACTATTTAATCCCATTAAAAATTAGAAAATCTTTTTGTTCTCTCTTTCTTTTATGATAAAAGTCAAGAGTTCTGTATCTGTGCTAGATGGGAGTTGAGTGTAATTCTCTAATTCATCCCATAACTTTTTCAAATGTGAAAAATACATATTTATTGAATCTCCGCCTTATTTACAATTTGCCAATGCCGCCTTTAATTCTTATATTCTTGGCCCGGTGCCAACCAAGAATCTTTCCTTCAAATTTGTCCATAATTCATCAGCTCTCTCGGAGTAACTTATGGAAGATCGGAGAAAGGGTTCGATAGTGTTGAGAATCCAAGAATTTACTAGGTTATTGATTTCCTACTATTCTTCCTCTTTGTTTGGGTCATCTTTGGTTATGGGAATTATTCCGTTAATAAATCTCAACTTCTTCTTTGCTCTCAAGGCCATGCGTATGGCTTTTGCCCATTCTGCATAATTATTGTCTTTTTCAATTTTTCTTAGCTAGACTGTTTTGAGGATGGGTTCAGGTCCATCGGCGGATGCTACATAATAAGCATCTTTCTTCATTCTGTGAACATGGCTTTCTTTCACCATGTCGTTATCAACATTGCCAATATTGTCATTACTCATTATGAGAGATTTTAGACAATTGGCTCTGATACCATGAAAGTTTTCAGTAGGGAAAACAATTCAATGTTTTCTGTCATTAATGTCAATTTGGTTACTTTATATACTTATCAATGTGACAAATCCTAAATAGATTATAACTAGGAAACTAAAAATACAATTATACAAGTTTTAAAATTTTATAAGGATAATCCTATTTTAATTCTATATAAGAGTCCTTAATAGATTCTGAGAAAATTTTACAAAGTACATAAATACACCACATCAATCTAGTTCGAAAACTTTTGGTTCAATACTAAAGATTTTTTTATTATTTCAACTATTGCGTTAATTCAAATTCAACTCATTTAAAAATATTAATAAAACAAATATATAACATATTATGATTCGATAATAAATATTTCCTTCCTAATTTGAGCTATTATAGTGTCTCACCTCTAATATTCTTTAAAAGTACTACAAAACAAACCTAATTAACACAGGAAGAATAATGCTCATAAAAGTAAGATATTTTTGAAATTTAAATCTTTTTTATTGGAATATATTGGTATAAAAATGGGAGTGGTACTGAGGCTCATGATTTTGTGCCCACCCCAACCCATAATATATTGTTATTGACGTACTTTTAATAAGAGTTATTGCACAGTTTATAATATTTGCATGGTGGCCATATTTGGAGGGACACTTCTTCTGGTTTACCACATGATGTAATTAAGATTCACCACAATCATTATTTCCATATCTTTGCACATTTCTTCCCCCTTCAACTTTCATATACGGAAAAAGGATAAAATTATTTATATATATAACCTATATTTATTACAAATTTTACCATAAGAAATTATATGGATTAATAATTGAACTAGATGGAGGAAAACTGTCTAAATGCGGCAAGGTTTGTAATTGGTTCCAATCCTTGTAAAGGCTTTTTCTCTAAGTTCTTTTTTAAAAAAATTTACAATATATATTGTTAGGACGTGACCTATAAATCATGAAAGCTTTTGAAATTTTACTAATTGATGCTCTTTATGTTCAGTAATAAATGTTCATCGCGGTTATAATGATTAATAAAAGTCCATATATATTAGAGATATAAACTCTAAATTAAAGAATTATAACCTTAAATTAAAGGTGGAAGACAGAAGTGTGCATTAGACTAATCTATAACTAGCTACAAGTGTGCATTTTATCTACGATTTTCACTAAAAAAAATTTGGTTTTTGTTTTGATTTTCGATCAAATTTTTATTTTAATTTTTGATTGAAAAAATTTGACTTTTATTCTTATTCGGTTCGACTCAATTTTTTTTATTTTACTAAATTCAATTCCAAATCGAAAAAATTCACAAATTCCAATTCCAATTCTACAAAATCTTCCAATTTCAATTTCTACAAAGTTCAATTTCAAATAAAAATATAAGAATTACAATTTCAATTGTACAACATTTTCATATTGATCACTTTATTAACTATAGTATATTCATGTTTCTCACATATACACATCTTTCCATCTATAGTATTCCGCTCACTTTCTCTCTAAAATTTGCGATAGTTTCTCTCTCCAAAATTTTTGCTCACTTTCTCTAGAATTTTCAGTCACTTTCTCTTTCTAGAATTCATGATACGTTCTTTTTCTAAAATTCACACACACTTTCTCTTTCTAGAATTCCCCCTCACTTTCGCTTTTTAGAATTCTCTTTCATTTTCTCTTTCTAAAATCTACGACATTTATATTAGAAGAAATTGAATTAAAAAAAAAAGGAAACTAGAAATTGAAAGGTTATTTACTTTATTTGGTTTTCAATTTTAAAGTCGAAAATCCAACCGTATTTATTGAATAATTCAAATAATTAAATTGAATAAATCGAAAACTGAATGGATCGATTCAAATAGTAAATAGATTTTTAATTTAATTCGATTTTTGATTTTAATCAAAGAGTGCACACTCATATCTATAGAATACAAAAATCGATCTTATTAGTCTCTTATAATCCTAAAATAATCTCCCATTAATATCTTAAATGATTCTCTCGTATAGGTCTTCATTCTATCATCAAGGATATTTTGTTGAAATCAATCATATACTAAAATATTAATAGAGTGAAATAAAGTTTAAAGAAAGTAACGTTGTAATGCTCTTTAAAACTATCTTGATCTCACGGCTACTATTATTCTAAAGTATATTATATGAATTGAACTTAAATGCTTATTTTCTAAAGTTAATGCTAACTAGTTGAGAGATTACAAGGATAGTTATTTTTTATCTTATTTTTTAAAACCGAAATATGCTAGCAATACATAAGCTCATAAACTATTAGAATATTGTTTTTTTTTTTTTTTTTTGCTATGCTTGGTTTCGTTTCTTTCCATCTTAGTTCTGACATGTAACCAACGAAACCTTCGAAAAACCTCTAACCAAAAACACAAACAAATAACAATAAAAATAAAGACCAAACTATAATAATAATAATAATAATAATAATAATGAAAAATCTTATATATTGTTAATTATTTTTTTCATACAGTATTGTTACTTGTTATTACTTATTAACAAAATTAGAGGCCAGTATTTCATTTTACTTCCCAGGAAAAAAGTATTCCATTGTACTTCATTTTTATATATGATTGATTATAGAAGAATTAATAGTCTAGTCAATAATTAACTATTAGTGGATCAAAAATCAAAACAGAAAAAGGAAAAAATAAAAATATATTTCTTTTTTAGCAAAATATATTTTTCTTTTTTTTCTAGGAAATATTTTTCTTTAAAACCAAGAAAAATATATTTCCTCTCCAAATACACCTGCTCTTTCCATGCACGCTTAGGAAAACGCGCGTAGAGATAAACCTACTTCCGTAGCAGAATCTTTCTACATACTTTCAATGAAAAATCAATGTAAAAGTAATTTCTTTTGGAAGTTGATAGAGATAACTCGGAAATCTATAAGGATAATTCGAAAATAATTCATTTATTGGAGGTCGATAAAGATAACTCAAAAAATCTATAAGGATAACTCGAAAATAATTCATTTTAAACATAAAACTTTCTCTCTCTACAAACATTCTCTCTAACCTCTCTCTAAAAAATCGATTGAATTTTTTTTAAAATTTCAGGAGCACTTTCGCCCAGATGGGCAAAAATTCTGGCTACTTTCGCCCATCTGGACAAAAGTTCCTTGAAATTTTCGCCAGACAGGCGAAAGTGGCCCACAATTTTTGCCCATCTGGGCAAAAGTTTTCCTGAAATTTTTTATTTTATTTTTTTTTGTTTGATGAATTGAGTTTTACTTTTTTTTTTTTGTAATGCTAATATTTTCATTTTACATTAACAGGCTGATGAATATCCAAATACTTTTGAAGAATTTTTAGAACCGGAAGCCCAACAAACTGCAATAAAAGCCAAGACATATTTAATCATAAATTGGTATAAGAGATTAAGAACAACTGGCCGTCGATCGTATGATACATTGGCTTGCGAGCGCGGAGGGGCAGTTAAAAAGTATACGAAACCAGTAGTTGAAGATGAGGAAGAAGAAATTCCAATAAAAAGACGGGAACCTTATGGGACCAAAAAATGTGGCTGCACATTAAACTAAAGGGAGAGCAAATGGTAACAAGCGAAAATTAGCAATTGTTCGTGCAACGGGAGGCACAACCATAAAATAGCTGTTTACCATCATGATCATGCTCAGGCTGCAAGACTTACGGAGGAGCAGTTGCAACAGACTGAGCAGTTCAGGAAAAGTCATGTGCCGCCTCGTAATATCTTACAATTTTTCCGAGAACAAGACGTTGGTTATGCAGTTAGGTAAGTTAGAAAGGAATTATGTTTAATACTTTATTAAAATATTTTAGATTTGTTTTTCTTCCATTAATAAGAATAATTTTTTTTACGTATGTAGTGCTCAGAAAATTTACAATGTTGTTGCGAAGATTAAGAAGAATCCGATGCAGGGAAGAAACACGGTAGAGGAAGTTCTCTGCCTAAGTGCACAAAGGAGTTACACGGTCTTCTATAGAAACCGTGAGGAGAGCAATGTACTTAGTGATATTGTCGTTACATACGACATCGTTTGCAATGATTAG
Source organism: Catharanthus roseus (assembly GCA_028651295.1). Classification (NCBI taxonomy): domain Eukaryota; kingdom Viridiplantae; phylum Streptophyta; class Magnoliopsida; order Gentianales; family Apocynaceae; genus Catharanthus; species Catharanthus roseus. The sequence continues at coordinate 12,548,368 of JAPQWS010000102.1, read as the reverse complement.
AACGTGGTCATATGTACTGATAATAGATACCACGTATAAAACGAACAAGTACTCTAGTGGATCATTGTATTATTAAATCTCTTTATTAATTTATCTGCATAAACATTTAAATTCATTAACTAGTCTAGTAGATCATTGCTTTTTAATAATTTTTTTAATAAATAGTTAAAAATATTTAGAGTCCGTTTAAAATAGTTGACAATGTTAATCATTAATTTTCTCCTTCATTATTAAGGTATAATATGCCACTATTGGAAGCTGTAGGGTTGACTCCGACAGGAAAGAACTTCATAGTGGCAACAGCTTTTATGTACAATGAACATGCTACGACATACAGATAGGTTCGTCAACAAATCAAGTACTTATATGTTACATCTGCTATGTCAAATGGGCACAATTCAATTCTCAATGAAGGTGAGACACTAGTGATTCTTACCGATAGGGAAAGCGGACTAATGTCGGTAATTGATGATGTGTTCAGAAATTCATATCATATGTTATGTAGAAGACACATCGATCAGAATGTGTTGGTAAAGTTAACAGAGATGGTTAAAGACGAAGAGGTGGCACAATGGTTTGTGAATGGGTCGTGGAACAAATTAATAAATGAAATTGATGAGGAGGAATGTCAGAGAAAGTTGGAAGTATTGAAGAGTAAGTGGCAAAATAAGTCGGACTTTCTACATTACCTGTTTAGCACATGGTTGAATCTGTTTGCGCATAAATTTTGCAAGGTTTGGACATCTCAAGTGTTGCATTTTGGGGTTGAGACAACGAACCGTGCTAAGAGTGAACATTCGGTGTTGAAACTATGACTATCAACGTGTCATGGTGATTTGGACACCGTGTTTCTTAATATCAGCTCTCATTGAAGGTCAAATTGCTGACATAAAATACTCATTGAAAATTTCTAAACTTAAAGAGAAGTTTGCCGTGAAGAGTAATGTCATATTGAAAAATATAAGTAATAAACTCAGTCATTTGTCTTTGAAGAAGATATGGCTAGAGATAAAGAAAGCAAGCGAGATGGTCGAAGACTCGGAAAGTAAGTATTTGCATTATTTAAGAAAGTTGCACAGTCTACCATGTGCATGTGAACTAGTTCATAGGTGCCAATATTTAATTCCTATCCAATTAGAAGATGTTTATATTTTTTTGGAGAAAACTAAAAATTGGTGCTGATATCCCTGATGTACATGAGAGAGACATGGATTTCGAGATGCTTGATCTCACCTTAATACTAGAGAAAATTAGTATAGGTCTAATTTCTAAGATTCGGAAAGTGCGTTGCCTCATCAAAGGTGTTATATGTTCGGTGTTGCATGAAGATCCTTGTCCTCCGTTGACAAACCCACCAGAAATCGCAGTTGCAAAGGGACGACAGAAGACAAATTCCACGAAAAGGGATAAGTCTCACTGGGAGTACGTGTCCATCGCACATAGGAAGATATGAAAGTCAAGCGGTTCAGGGTCTAGATCGGGAAGCGATTCAAGCTCAGGGTCTGGTCCGAGTCCACGTGGAAGATATAGGCTGCCCCGTAGCTGTAGGGGTAGGGGCAGAGGACGTAACATTGGTAGATCTAGTTTATCATCTGTTGTAAATCCGGATGCCCTATCAACACCATTCCCGTTCAACAATGCATTTCCTGGGTTCATGTATGACTTTATAAAAAACTGGAAGAACGTAGTTGGCGACGATAATTGTAGATTTAGGGTTGTATCCAATTTTTTGCTCGGGACGAAAATCATTAGGCTGAATTCGTAGAATAATGTCTTATGATTTGCACCACCATATGAACGTGTATGTACAATTGTTCGGATCATTAGAACGTGTTACTGAGCTGATAAGGAAGACGAATTGGGGTGAGGGTTCAGCGTCTGTTGATTATTGGATGGATACTCCTAATCATCTTTATGTAATAGCCAATACATTTAATTTATGTGTTGTTTTAATTGCACGGTTTGGGTTGACCACCATCCTTCTTCTTTATTCTAATATGGATTGTACTGTTGGAATGCTATTCATCGGATTCATAGTGGAACATGAGTATTTCATACAGGTATTTATTATTGATCACGTTACAATTATTATTGCTATTTATTTACATTATTGATAGCTGGAGATTTTTATTTACTCTTTTTTTCCCCGCAGCTACAACTGTGAGATGGATGCCCTTTGCCTCCAATACAGGTGCCATGGCAATATTATCGAGATGTACGAGTTAGTGGATGGGCAGACCCTTATCCTACCAGGATTCTAGATTGGGTTACGAGATACAATGAAATGTATCCGCCTCAAAGTTATTCGCATGTTATTATTAACTAGTCACTTTAGAATTTTCTTATATAAATTATAACGTAATGTTTGATGTTATTATTGCTAGTTAAATTTTTTTGCATTTATTTTTTTTTAAATTTAAATTCTTCTAAATATGTTATTAATATGAATTAATAGACCGAGACATGAAAAAATTAAAATAATGAGCAACAGAATATTCTGAAATAAAAAAAAATAAAAAAAGGAATGTAACAAAATATATAACAAAGTATCCAAATATATAATATCATACTAAGGAGCACGGTAATGCCTCCTTAGTAAATCAACAACCGTATGAAGTCTCTCTCTCTCTCTCTCTCTCTCTCTCTCTCTCTCTCTCTCTCTCGCTCTCTCTCTCATCCACATCCTCTCGGGTAGCCTCACGTGCAATCAAATCCAACAGAGCTTAGGGTGGTATTGCCTGAGCTAATGGTACATGAAATCTACGGGAATATTAGAGGGATTCTGAATCTTCAGGTGACTGCGGGGGAGGAATCAGTCTATGTAATTATCCATACAGGAACTCGGTGGAATAACTGGAACACTAGTCCAGGACTCTGTCAGTAAATATGAAGGTGCCTCGAGCCATAGTGCCTCCAAAAAATTATTTCTCACCACGTACATCCTGTTGTTTGGCGGCCTACGTGCCTCATGAGGTTGGATAGGATGGGCGAGAATACACTACCTAAACCCGAACTGTCTCAACACCCTGTCAAACATGTACGGCTCGACATAGTCAAAGTACGCAATGAACGTGTGCCACGTGAAAACCCAACAAGCCCGAATCTCTTGAGTCTTGTACGGTGTTCATAACACCTCATCAGCTGTCATCAAATCGCGTCTTAGTCAGATGTCCAGCAGTTTATTTTAATTCTTATAACCCAACATGGGATACTGCTGGATGTATGGCATGTAAGCTTTAGTACCCAGTCTGATCGCGAGTGCAAACATGGAAAAGTATAGATATATCCAAGCCTAAAATATAAAATATAAATGCAAAATATAAATATAAAACCCTAAATATAAATATGAGAACTAATTACATAAAATATAACATAATGTTAAACAAATAAATATAAATAATATAAAAATAAAAAATATAAACATAACGTAAAACACGTTATATTTAAAACACATACTTCCAGTAGTGACCAGCACCCACCAAGCTTCTTTGCATCAACACGTGATGCCTATCCCAGATTCCTATACAAATACACAAGCGTGGCAGCACCCCATGCGAACTTGGCAACAGAACTCACATCCTTCAGCAGTGGCCAAAATCTGGCTGGAACTATGTTGCCACTCTTATCACTAAGTAGTGAGCTACCTAAGATGTACTATATGTAGCAGGCAGCTCTGACACTGGATGACAGTGAAGACTAGGAGCTAGTGGCAATATCGTAAAGCTCCGCTGCATTAAACGCTAAACCACCAGTCAGAGCCAAACCCAGATCACCCCGGACGATCCGTACCAGCTGATCCTGTGTTAACCTCGAATCCACCACCCGACCATATACAGGTACCCTGAGAATTAGCTCCGGATCGTGTAATGTCACGATCATCTCACCCCATGGCATGTAGAAGGTGTTGTTGTCGGGCTGCCACCTCTCAACAAACGCCAAAATCAATACGGAATTGGGGTGCTGGAACATGCACGATCGTAGATGTGTAAGACCTGTCCCGGCAGCCAATGAATGAACCTGTGTATTTGTAAGATCCCACCCTGTGAGTGCCATGTAACGCAATTGGCATTTCAATGAACCACGATCTTGAAGATAAAACAAATAAATTTAGCAAATTTATTACCGTTACATAAGAAATCCTAAACTATTTATATAAATATAAATATTTCACAAATTAAAAAATAAAAATAGTAAGAGTAACATGTAACTTTAAGATAAAGATATGCACATGTCCACGCTATATCGGACCTGTGACGTGTCCATCGTATGATGGGATGAGCTCCGGGTCAACAGGACCACAATCTGCTGGGTCAGTCTGCTCCCAGTATGAAGACTTGATTTTTTTTCTCCTCTGAGTTGGAGCCAGAACTTCACGAGCTACATCGGGTCTTTCGTTATGAGACCCTGAAATCTTACTCATCATCAACATAAAGCTCCCGGTCAACATTTTCCTTTTCCCGTGACGAGGACGTCTGTCAGATCCACCAGCATGTGCTCCTCATCTCCAGTATCCTCACCCTTATCCTAATCATCATCACCACCATCACCGCCATCATCACCTCCCTCATCCTCCTCTCCCTCAATATGTATGGCCTGAACCCTGTCATCATGAGGGGCGTCGCCAACCATCTAATAAAAAAAACTCTACCCCTATCTGCCTCGGCTGACCATTAAACTCTAGTATAGGCTCCTGGGCTGCAGATCCATATGGTATGCGCGGTCGTATAGTGGGAGCGTGTAAGTAGGGATCATATACTGTGTTTGGGAGGTGTGAAGATCCGGGATGTGCAGATTCATATGCCTCATATGGCATAGGGGTATAAGACACATGTGGTTGGAGGGGAGGTTGAGATCTAAAAGGTACAACCGGTAGTTGGATAGAAGACCCGGATGCACCTGTTCCATAATGGAAACCAGGTGCGAGAGGGGTAGGAGTAGCGAAGAGGTCGGAGGTACTATGTCGCCCCCTAGTACCTCTAGATGAAGCTGTAATAGTGCGACCATGAACTCTACGGTCCTGTCTGTGACAGGACTAAGATCATCATCGCCTCTGTGTCCGCCTGGTCGAGCCATCTATTATATATTCAAACTAATTAATAGTTGTTCATTATATACTTCAACATATATTATTATTTTATTATTTATTATCGGGATTTGTTATTTTATTTCTACTATCTCTTTCATACTATTATAATCCATCACTAATATTCTTTAGTAATATTTATTAATTTATATATTATTCGATCTTATCTCCTAAACCATAAACCTAAGTCCAATAATAACGATGAATTCAAATTAAAATTCAAATAATTTAACAATTACCTAACACTTTTCTTATTAAACACATAATTATAAGCAAACAATTTTAAACTACTTACATTTACTCTACATAAACAAAAATTAAATAACATTTGAAATAACATTTATTATTACTTTCTTATTGACCTTATCGGGATTCATTATTTCATTTTCGTTATTTTATTTCTTCTCATTAACAATAATTCATTTCATATTGTTCACAAAAATATAATTTATTATCGTATTAAAAATAAAAATTACCGCATAAAATATTTTAAATAACTAGTCACACCCATTCTACATATACAAAATTAATTAACAATTCAAATAATCATTTATGAGCAAAAAAGAAATTTATAATAAAAAATATCAAAATTTTCTTGCACTTTCACCAGGCTGGACGAAAGTGAAGGTGACTTTTCGTCCGGGCTTGCGAAAGAATTGGTCACTTTGATTTCGCCTGACGAAAATCACCGGCCACTTTCACCAGCCCGGGCAAAAGTGGAGTTTTCGGTAGAAAAAAATTGAATTTAAAAGTGCGATTTTTTTCAAATTAAAGGCATATTTTCATGATATAAACCGATAAATTTGTAAATAAATGAGAATAGATTGAAGAACTAACATTTTTATTGAATTTTGACGGTCGGATCTTTCTAGATCTGAGATTGAAGTGAAGAGTCCTAGAGAGTGTTTAGGGAATTTTTTTTAGAGAGAGGAAGTTTTTAGGTAAAAATGAAAATTTTGAATTTTTTCGAGTTATCCTTATAAAAATCCGAGTTACCTTTATTGACCCCCTTCTTTTTACGTTTTCCTTCTCAAGGTTGGTTCAAGCTACTATTTCTACCATCTATCTTATATATATATATATATATACACTATAAATTAATGCTTATCGTTTATATATTTATAACTAATTAATAAAAAAATATCAAAGTATAACTATTTAATAGCAAAAATTTTTAAATTTTTCTAAAATATCATTTTAAGTGTCTATTTTTTCTTGTTAATATCTCTAATTTCTATTTAAAACAATATATATTAAGTCCATAATACTCTTGGTATAAATTTTTCTAGTAGTCTAATTTTTGTAATAGATGGTATTATTGTCTTAATATATGATAATAAATAAAAAGTAAACTTACAGAATGATATTTTATGAAGATTCTAAAACCGTAGAATCATTATTTGTGATGAATTTTTTAATTAAAATTAATAGTAAAGATTAGTTATTTATGAAAATATAAAAAATATGAATATATTTATAACTGATACAATATAAAATAAAATTGTAATTTGAACACATCTCAAAAAAAGAAAATATAATTAATTTCTTTTATATATATACAAAGAAAATGTGGTATGTAATACAAAACTTCTTATCTAATTAAAAGTGTTTCTATCTATTGAAGTATTATCTTGTCAATAAATATAAATGTAGTATTATCTTGTCAATAAATATAAATGTAGTTGAAATAGCTACTTTGCAAAAATTACATGTTCAACATAGTGGTAAGGTTCTGTGGTTCATATATGATGTACAAACACTCAAATGTATAAAACGTAATAAAATGAAAAGGGCTTCCCATCATCAAAGTACAAAACCTACCGCATAAACAATTAAAAAGCAATAAAAAGCAAGGGAAGTTTCATTAAAATAAAGATGATCAAGAACCTTTTTACACTATTTACGGTCTGCTAAGATGTGGTTAGAGTATACAATTTATTTATTTACAATACTTGTTTTTTTAAATGGAAATTTACATTACTTGTTTATTTTTAAGAAAACTATCTTTAATGTATCTATCACGAACTTACAAAATATGTTTGTGTAAATTATATGATGCACTAGAATACACGTTGAAACGCCACTGTTCAATTAAGTTTTTTACCAATAGAATTTCTTTTCACGCCCACTTTTTGTCTTCTCTTATTGTCATAGTTGTTTCCTCTTTCTCCTCCTTTTTTCTTTTCCTCCTTCATTTTCTGCCGATTGAATTCTAGAAATCTCCAATCAAACCACCACGGTCTTTTTTTTTTTTTTTCCAAAGAAAACAATGTGTAATGGCAGCAACATTGGCGTTCCAATAGTAGCAACAAGTTCTAATGGCAGTAATAGCTCTATTTTCATATTGTTTGATATTTTTTTATCTTATTCAGTGCATCGTGTTAGGTAAATTTATGGAGAACTATGGTAAAATCATTATTGGAGAAGATGAAGATGAAGAATCGGTTTTCTTGTGTAACTGATATTTTTTCTAGTTGTTAAAGTTATATGCTACGGAGTTCCATATTTCAATTGCTAATGTTGTACGTGATTATATTTCCATGATTACATAAATAATCGTCCATGGAATATTAAGTCGTGGTGTTGTTTCTTTTCAATAGATGGAGGTGATAAAGGTATATGTTACTGGTCCTACCTAACACATAATATATGTAACATCGATACAACAAATAAAACCTAGTACAATAGTCATGCAAACTCGTAGATAACTCATGGAACATTAATACATTACCTATAGAATATTAATGTTATTTTCTTAGAACATTAACAGAAAACTCATGGAAACATGCATTATATCCCCCAGGAACTGTAACACATAAACATAGAACATGCATTATTTTTCTATGAAACTTCATCATAACAAAACATTATATTCTCATAGAATATTAACACATATCCCATGAAACATTAATACTAGTTTAATGAAACGTTAATACAAAACCCATGGAATATGCATTATATGCCTATAGAACATTAATACATAAACTATGAAAGATAAATACTATTTCCATAGATCTATAACAAAGAATATAAACTATGCATTATTTTTCCATGAAACCTCATCATACTACAAAATATTATATTCCCATGGAATTATAATGCTTTTTCATGAATTTTGTATTAATGTTTCATGAAAGAAATTGAAATCGTAGAATAAAAAATAGGAAAAAAAACCATAGAACATACATACTATTTCCATGAAACTTTTATAATATTTCCATCGATTATTAATATAATAACTCATGGAACCTTTCATGCGTAGGTGCTCGACTTACTTTTGTTGCGACTAGGATGATTTTTTTGTCTTTTTATATTTTAGTTAAACGACGTCGTTTCTGCACCAGAGTGCATCTTGCAAGGTGTGCCCATGTGCAAGGTACAAGTACTGATATATTTATGAATTTATAATTTATAATTTATTTAGTCACAAAGTAGCACGGACTTCTGAACTTTCTCAAATTATTCAAACTAGCTAGGGATGTTAACATTCTAACTCTTAAACATACATTTTTATACCTCAAGCTAAAAAAAATAAATAGTTCTGACTTTTTTGTGCAAATGGGTTGTAAGTGCTGTCATGAGCTTCTCATATAACTTTCAAGGGTATTTGTCCAAAAAATAAAATATATTTTTGAGTTTTAATAGCTTGTAAGAAATCTAAGCCATATTCTCCATTCTTTATAACTTTTTAAACAATAAAAATAAATGTTTATAAAAAAATTACTTTAAATAAATTAATATAACAATTTTATTTTTAACAATATTAATAAGTAGATGCAGTTAAAAAAAGTAAGCAGATATAATAAATATTGCAAAATAATTCCAAAATAGTTTATAATTTAAAATAAGCTAAAATCTATTATTTTTAAGGAACGAAGAATAGAGTTCTATTACTTTTTATTTTGTTAAGAACACTTGAACTCTTTGTTACATGTTTTACTTTATTTTTAGTAAATGCAAATCTAAAACTGATACGTGATATTTAAAATAATGTTGAAAAAATCAGATCAGGGATTGAATTAGTTAAGTTACTGGTTTATTAATTTATTGGTTCAACCAATCAAATTAGTAGTTGAACCGAAAAACAATATAAATATATAAAAAATGATAATTCATCTATATATATTATACATTAATTAGAATTAAATGCAATTAAAAATATAATTAAAAAATATTATAAATTTATGAACTCAAAAAATACATAAAACATAAAATTTTTATTAAAAGAATTTTAAAAAATAAGAAAATAAAAAATAAGTTCAATCAATTCAAATGACTTGTTCAACCAATCTGACCGGTCGATTCAATTGATTTTCTTATCAAATTTAACATGTCAATTTTTTACTGAATTTTTTAAAAAAATTAAATCGGTTCGGTTTAATGATTTGACCGACCAGCCAAGCCGCATGTGGTACTAATTAAATTAACAACTCGTCGAATTAAGGGGTATTAAGCTTCAACTTTATCGTGGACGTGGTTGGGTTGGGGGTGAGTTCCTTTTCTCATGGGTCACTTTCAGTCTTAAATAGCCTTTAGCTGATGGATGCCTCAGAAACAGACACACACATGACACATCCCCCTTTCACTCTCTCTCTCTCTCTCGCTCTCTCTCTCTCTCTCTCTCTCTCTCTCTCTCTCTCTACTTCACTCACTCACTCCCTCCCTCCCCACACTTTTCGAGCGGGAAATTTATATGCGTAAACTATTTCCCTCTTACCTCTCTCTGTCTCTCTCTCTCTTACTTTCTCTCTCTAAACACTGACTCCCTCCCTCTCCCACTTTGGAATTCATCTCCAATTTCCATCTCGCTATAACTGATTTTGCAGATATGAGTTTGTTGTTATGTTTTAGCCGCCCTTCGGTTAGGATGGGAGGATGCTTTTGTGTGCTATAGCTAGTTTTTTATTTGGTTTTTCTTTTTTTTTTTTTTGGAGTTGATTTTGTTAATTTTCTCTCTCTACAATTCTCTGTGCTCTTGTGGTTGTACATGTGTTTAAGGAAGTAGCTAATCTTATCTGCATAGTTGTATGATTTTCGTTTTTTTTAATTTTATCTCTTGAAATGAACCAAACTCCAAAAAGAAAACTTGGGTTAATTATTGTTATTTGGTTTTGTGGAATCTTTTTTGCCCAAATTTGTTAATCTTTTCTCTCTCTAATTTACCCAGTTTCTTTCTTTCACTGTTTGCGTTTCACTTTTTCGACTCTAACCCTATGTATGTATATGTGTTGTACATTGATTAGACTAGAAACATCATTCCTCTCCATCCCTTACTTCCACTTTTGCTTCTACCCAAAAAAAAAATGCAAACACATTTGTGGTTTTATCAATAGTTAGGTTTGGTTCTATCTTTTAGCTGGAATCTGGGGAGGACTAGCTTTGGCCGTGTCGATGGGGTCTTTTTCGATCCGGTGAGTTTTTTACTTTAAAATTTCTACTTTAACTTTTTTTAGTGGGTTTTGTATTTTGTGATTTGGGTTTTTGTAGAGAGTACACAGCGAAGATGAGGAGCGTAAACGTAGTGAAATGCTGGCCATTCGAAGAGGCGGAGCAAGGATTTGTACAAACTATGTTACCTCCTATTACTATCAAGAAATTCAGATGGTGGTTTGATGAGCTTGAATTGATCCGTTCTAATTGTACTACTGGAGAAAGCTCTAGGATTAATAAGGTTGAAGAAGAAGAGGGGAAAATATCCGATCTGGAGTCAGAAACAATTGAATCAATGAGGACAAAAAGGGTTATGAAGGGAAAGTTGAAGTTGAAGAACAAGATTCCAAAAAAGAGATCAATTGTTGAGCTTTTTGCGGTTTCGCCGCAGGTTGAGAGAGTGAACAGTGATGATGATGACTATTCTAATGACGAAGAAGAAGATAGTGATAATGACAGCGATCAACAAGGTCATGGGTTTTCTAATTCGAAAGTCCTGGTTGGAAATTTGGGTTCAAAATGTAAAAACAAGAGGAAGGTTAAGAAGAAAGGAAATACTGCTAACATGTTGGAGAAGCAAAAGAAAGTGGTCAAGAGTTTGAAGAAAAAGGTGAATACGAAAACAAAGTTGGAGGCGAATAAGGTATTCTTTATTTTTTCTTTTCCCTATTATCATATGTTGTTAATTTTGTGAATTGATTGTGATTGTCTATTAGTTTAATTAACATGAAATATTGGTTATTTCATCATAATTTGTGTTGCGCAAACTTATTTTGGAGCATAAAATATAGATTCTTGGTTGATTAGTACTTGCTAAAACTAATTTAAATCGGTATTTTTTGGCATGGTTTTTGTTTCTTCTGTACACTTTATGGATTGAAATTTATAGCTGAGAAAAAGCTGGTGTAGAACCTTTGAGGATGAAAACAACTGCTTCCTTAAATCTTTTTCATTTCTTGTATACATCAAGTAAGTAACCTACCCGCAATAGATTTAAAGTTAAGCAGAGATGGGCTTCTTATGTTGGGCAAGTTTTGAGCAGTTAGGAAAGAAGGTATGGTTGTTCCAGCTGTGCAGTACGGGTTGGATGGAGGACTTTTCTCAGTTTAAGAAATTTGTCCTTCTTATGCTGGGTGCCCTAAATTAATTGTTTCCTCCACTGTTTACACATATTAGGCTATCATCCTTATGGCACTTTGGGGGTCCATTAGCATTGGTGTTTAATATTTTGACCATAAGATTCAATATTTTGGTCTTATAAATTGTTGGAATTGTTTGTTGAGCTACTTCCTAGCTTATAATTTCTTTTCATAAAATGAGTGCTCTAGAATGAGTATCTATGCATTTAACAAATGCTTGTATTAAGATATGCAACTGGGGAATGATAGAACAGTATGTAATTTAGTCATTATTTAATCTGTCTAGAAAAGGAGAAGATTGCCATTTAAGAAATGGGTTTTCATGAGACAATTGGTTGCCTTTTCTGGTTATGTACCTAGAATCCTTTAGCACTTGATGCTGTATTGTTTGGAATTTGGAAAGCTTTTCAATGTGGCCAAGTTCGGAGGAGTGGGGGAAATAGAAAAATCAAAGATAATTGTGTAATTATAGAATTAAATTCCAGGTTTCTGTGATGGTTTCAAGCAGTTGCTCGTTGGCTTAAGGCTTCTTACTTTATGCTTTTTGTCTAAATGCTTACATTTTTTGTGGACAAAGTATTGTATTAGAAGTGAATATGGAACTATTATATGTTCTTCAATTGGAAAATTTTTGGTTAGATACTGAATTACTAGCCAGAGAATCTTGTTTAAGTTTTTATTTTGCTGGAAAATAGTTTAATACAGGCTTGGCTAAGGCTAGATTTTATGCTGGTGGTTGGTGTTGAACTGAATTGGAAGGTCTAAAAGATACTGCTTCATAAACTTTGATTTTTTTTTTTCTCATTTCTATATGCAATTCTTTTTATCAAAACTCATTCTTCTAGTACAAATTTTCTGGGTCCTTTTGCTGGTTTGTTGTTCTTTCAGTTCCATAAAACTGTTCTAAATATGAAGAGTTGCAAGTGCAGATTTGAGGATCTGGGCATATTTGTATTTGTTTTCATTTTGGGAATTCTAATTTTGAGATTTTCCTTTTTTAAAAGAGAAAGGTAGTTCGATTGTGAGAGGCGAGGTGGGGCCTAGTATGAAAGAAAGTTGAAAAACATGTCTTGGCTTTTGTTTGATTTTTTACAGATTCTCGGTTAATAAAAAAAGAATTATAAAAGGTCAACATAAGGACAGAACATTTGCCTCTAGTTCTCTAGTTCATCCTTTTGGTTTGCTGAACACTCTCAAGGAATATGGTAATCCAAGTTATTTAAATTATTTGATCTTGACATACTCATTCTACTATCACATTTTATGCTTCTGTTTCAGGAAAAATCTTCTCGGCTAAAATTGATCTCATCAGTTAGTTTAGCTGCAAGTCCAAAATGTTCAGCACATGATACTCGCACTGTCATTGAGAGTTCTTCTCACAAGAAAGACCCAAGACCAAAGTGTTTGGCTTCCATAAAGAAGAGCAAGACTAGAAGAGCATCCAAGTTGGTGGGGAAGAATAAAAAAACGGTGCTTCCTGTGCGTGGTATCCTTAAAAGTCAGACAAAAGTATTGCCATCAGAGAAATCGACAAGCTGCATATCGCAAGATGTTGGTAAAGTTAATCAATGCAATAGGCAGCATGGCAACAAGCACGTCACTTTCTCAGTAAACAATCATGTTCTTGGATCGAAGAGGAATACAAATTCTACTCTGGACTCAGAGTTCCAAAGCTTTTACAATTTAATTTCTGATGTTCCTGGTGCTCCTGAAGGAAATATCCATACAATAGAGAAGGGAGAAAGTCTAACTATACATCAGATGGAGGAAGCCGAGGAAGAAAATGAGATCAATGTTCAGCCTGTTACTGGAATGCTGTCCTCAACTAGGTGCAATGCTGACGATGGACCAAATATTGTCATGCATCATGTTAGCGGTGAAGAAAATTTGTTTAGTAAATCTCCAGCCTTACGTCCAGTTACAATGCATAGAGAAAATCTTCAGAGTTTTGAAGGATGCAATAGAGGAAAACGACATGATTCATTGTATACTTGCAGTGTGGCACCAGTGACTCTAGAAGATGGAATGCCCAAGTTGACTAGTCCATTGTTTGGGCATTCATCAGATGCTTCAAGTAGCTATGGGCCATTCCTTGCTTCTGGTTATTTTACAGATTTTCTGAAGTCATATCCTCAATCTCCAAATTCCAGTGCATCTATTTTCAATTCAAGTGCAAATTGCAGACGTCAATTTCCATCACAGATCTCTAGAGAGAATAACAATGATCGTCCTTTGCAGTACCAATGGTTCCCTCATCTGTCTCCTAAAGAATTGATGCGTACTATTTGTTCACTTCCAGACTGGAACTCAAAAATGGCTATCAGTGGAGAAACTAGTACGAGTGATGATCCTATTGGCTTGCCCCTCAATTCACAAGGGGAACTTATCAGGTTAAGCTCAAGTGTTAATGGTGGATTTGAGCAGCTTAGAGACACATCCACTTTTTTGAGTCCTTCCATAAGCTCAGCTATGCACAACAATGTCAACATGATGGTTGACCAGGCATATTCTAGAACTTGGAATGGAGTACCAGCAGACCAGCTTAGAATGTGCAGTATAGGGGATTTGGGAAGAAAGATGGAAAATCTTCCGTTACCTTCTAGATTGGATACCATGGAACAATATTATGGCACTAGAAGAACAAATATATTGAAGACAGGTTTTGATCCTTCTCCCCGTGCACTGGGATCAGACATGGACCTGAGAGAAATGTTATACAATAGGTCAAGACAAGATCAACTGGTTCAGAAACACCCTGGCCATCCTAATCATATTTCCTTGCGGTTCTCTCAATCAACAATGCGCCTGATGGGCCAGGAGTTTAAAATAGGTGGAAATGAATTGCAAGAACTTGAGAGTAGAGAGGTTTGGATGGATAAGCAAACAACAAAAGAGCAGCATGCCAATACTGCTGGTATGGCTTCCTGCTATAGGAGTCTTGATCATTTGCCAGATTTTACTGTACATCCAATTTCAACAAAATTAAGTGACACTGTATTTCATTTATCAGAGCCTGAAGTCAATCCCGCGGCTGGAAGGGTGTCACAGATGATTGTTCCAGAATCCAGGATGTTTCCTCAATTCCTTCAAAGCCAAGATAATATAGTATGCCATGATGGTTATGGAATAGGCAAAAGCAACATGATGCCTGTAAGTTATCCTCATTTTTCCCTTGCCGGTACCCCTTTATCTGGCAGTGGCAAAACAATCTGTCGTGAGCCCTTCTTGTGTGGATATAAATCTCCTTCAGCATTTCAGACTCGTGTTCCAGCATCGCTGTTTCAGGACACTACGCAGAAGATGAAAAGGAGCTATATTGAACTTGAAAACAAGCCACCTCACCATTCAAACTTGGCTTTCAAGTACCCTTTTTTACATAAAGAATATGGAAGGCATATCCAACAGCCCTGGACTCAGAATTCTTATCAAGTCATGCGCCCTTGGTTGTTGGACTCTAGAGAAAAGGGAGCAGTGATCGACTATAGCCAAACATACTCTAGTCGAGCCAGTAGCTATGATGAGTGGTGCATTTCTGGTGTTGATCAACAAATAAAGCACTCAGTTTATCCAAACTGTGAGCCTTTTTATACGTTTCCTCGTGCTACCTTGCAAAATTCGCTTGCTTCACCTTCTTCAGTTCACTTTCCACCGTTGCCAGTACCCCCTTCTATTTTGCTGAATTCTGGTTCAGAGAATCGATACGAGGGAAAATTTGAAAACTGTATTAAGTCAAGGATTGCTGTTGGAATTCCTAATCATGGGAGAACATCTGAGAAGAGACTGGCATCTGCATCCGATGATGCTGTGAGGCTCACTAAGATTCCCAAATTAGGAAATCATGAAGACTTGAGATTTGTGGTACCAGCACTGAAGACCTGTACAAACTTTGAAAAAGATTCGCAATGCAGCAGGGAAATACTAGACTCAGCTTCAGCTCAAGACAAAGCAAAGACTATGGAATGTGGTGAAAATGCCGCTCAAAAGAATGATAG
The DNA here is from genome assembly GCA_028651295.1 of Catharanthus roseus. NCBI lineage: Eukaryota > Viridiplantae > Streptophyta > Magnoliopsida > Gentianales > Apocynaceae > Catharanthus > Catharanthus roseus. Next base: position 12,532,724 of record JAPQWS010000102.1, on the reverse strand, counting down.
TAAAGTTTGGTGTGGGATGGCTTTAGATAAAACTCCAGGTGCTCCTAGATCAGGTCCGGTTAAACTGACTCCGGGTGCGAGGTATGTCCTAAAGCCTTATCAAAAGAAAGAAAAGATAAACTCCAAGCCAAGCCATTCAAGCATTCCTTTTGCAGAAACGACAACGCAGGCTGACGGGGTCCTAGCATCCGAGGAATCAGCAAAGGTTTACAGGTTTTAGAAGCGAGTGTAAATGAGATAATTTTGCTAGCACAGCTTAGATGAAAAAAAAAAACATTCCAAAATTTTTTTGACGCTGTATTTTGTGATGCTGCAGGAATGCTTGGCTGAAACGTGTTTCCTAACCTGGTCAATTGCCCGTTTGAGCTTGTGATTTCGGGGAAAGGGTATCTCTGTAATCAAGATTGGCAGGCCCTCTCTAAAGTTGTGATTTGTCCAAATTCTGCTTTTTTTAATAATATGTATTTGTTGAATGCTTAGTAAATTCTGATATTTAATGATGTTAGTTGTGTGTTGTGATGTATTTGTGGTTATGTTTTGTTGAGTAGAAGAAGCTGTATTTAGATTTAGATGTTACTCTCATCAGTTTATTCTCAAAAGAAAGGAACTGAGGTTTGTATTGTGTTTGTGACGTGCCAAGAAGAGATATAGAGTGAACAAGTCCACTGAATTTTCAATCTCTTAAAAACACAAAAGAAGCATGATAACAAGTGCATCTAATGAATGTTTCTAGAAATTCTTTAATTCCAATAAAATAAAATTTTTTAAATATGTTAAAGTGATAGATATTTTAAAATGAAAAAAATATATTTATACATGTGACACATAATATGAAATTTGTAAGATTTAAAAGATCATGCAATTCAAAAAAAAAAATTTATTCTTTTTTCTTTCTTCCTCTTTTATGATCAATTTCTAATTTTGAAGCGCAATGTAAATCAAATCACATAATTCCATATAACTTTATAATCATTTCAGTCAAATAAAAAACAATATACTTTTCTTCTTTGATATTTACAAAAGTAAAAAAAAAGGTATAAATATTCCATTTAGAACTTATCAACGATGCAGCAAAGAATCTCGCAAACTCCAATGTCAGATCCTTTAATTAATACTACAGTAGTGCTGTAGTTTTAGCTTAAGACTTGATCAATTGTTGGGGTGAATTTCAGAAATCCCTCACACAGATGCATGTATCCTGCTACTTAATGCCATTAAATTCCATTGCTAATGTTTCCTCGCTTCTTTTTCAGCCTACAAAAGTATCAAAAACTGTAAATTATGAATGTCCATCTCCTTGGAGTTTGCATATATAAAAGTCTTTTCTTTCCTTAAAACTCTAGATGTATACACATATATATATATATATAATAACTAGTGCAATGTTTTCTAAATTAGACGCGCTATTCATAATTCAGTGCATGAATATTTTTACATTATTTAATTTTCAATTAAGCACGATGACCAATTTTGCGAATAAAGAATTCTTCAAATACTAAGATGAAATAGTACAAAAGTTTCCAATGTTGCATATTATAAATTTAACATGAAATATAACAAGTAATCGTACTTTAATACCTATAACTCTAAAGAAACGACTTAGGCCGTATTAATTACGATTTTCAATATAATATATATATATATTTAAAAATGGATATGGAAGAGGATGCATGAGTAGTTACCGCTTTGACAACCCTATCAAAGGCATCAGGGCCATATTTATCAATGTAAGTAGCAACAGATTTTCTGGCATCAAGACTCATCATCTGAAGCACTTTTCTCTGTTCTTGGGGATAATTAGAACTCACATGGCTTCCAACTTTAACGTACTTCCTTACATAATTAGAGTAAATATAAGCTGCTCCATTGAACATTGGCATCACCAACCACATGCAAAACAATAGCTTCATGTATGGCCAGAATGGCAGCCTTCAAAAATTAATATATATTACAAATTAATTATCAATAATTAATTAAATATTGTTTAATTATAATTGTTGGGGTAAAAATAAATGAATTAGTTTAGTACCATTGAAGAACTTTCCAACAAGAAAGTTCAAAGAGAGTAATGAATGAGTAGAGAATCCAATATGTCAGCCATTGCTGATCATCAATTGGTGAAGGGCTTTCAATTGCTCTCATGGAAGCATATCTGTTCAATATTAATCATGTATGTCATTTTAATCAATAATTAGCACTTTACTTTTTTTATTGGGCAATTAATTACTAAGGAAAATAATCATAAACAGATATATAATTATATATTCATGATTACTGATGACTTACAATGGATAGAGAAGCATCACTCCAGGTCTTTAATTCAAGGAAAACAAAACAGGTTAGAAATACCCAAAAAAAAAAAAAATCAGTTCAAATGGTAATATAATATTTTATTAATAAAATTTATTAAGTGAAAGATAAATTATAATGTAAAAGTATTATAAAATGAAATATTAAGTATTGAAAATGTAAAAGAAGATATTATAAATAGATGATTCCAAAATAAAAAACAGGAGGGATTTTAGTCAAACGAATGAATATCAGCAGCTAGAGAGAGAGTACCCGATCAATGAATCTACATGTCTTGCCATAGCTCCGATGACACCCATAATATTGGAATAATTAATAATAATCTTATAGGGAATAAGAACGAGAAAAGTGTGCTTATAAATTATGATTAATTTGGTGAATAAATAAGTAATAATTCGAAGGGAATTAATTTGTGATGAAGAAGGTGAGAAATGATTGATAATGAATTGGGGAGAGATTTTATAAATATGAATGTTGGGGGCGTATTTGAGGAGGAGTTGAACATGAAGAAATGGATAGCTTTATGGAGGAGATGAAGTCTACTTTCCTGCAACATCAAGAAAACACACATGATGCATGCATGATCATCACTTGGAATTTGGAAAAACCGATACAGCAAACCGAAGAAAGATAGATCAGGAGGTAATATATATATATATATATATATATATACACACACACACACACGTGCACACACAAGATCTAAATATTCTCCTTTGAAATAAATAACAACACATGCTAATAACTGTTTTTTTTTTTTCTTGCTATTGACCAATTTCTTTTTAAAAAGCTACTAAAGTGGTCACAATATTTTTTTAAATCTTATTTGGGTCATAACGCAAATGCGCATACTATGTGCGTTATTACTTAATCAGATATTGAAACAGGTAAGTATCTCGTGGTCGATAACGCACATGGTGTGTGCGTTATCCTTGATAACGCATCTACTATGTGTGTTATCTACCACATCATTTATTTATTTATACTTTTGCAAAACTTTTTTTTTTTTGCAAAAGTTATAATTATAATTTTTTTTTAAAAAAAAGAGAGTATTATTTTATTTAACTTATTTAATGTATATTTTATGATAATAATTATAACCATTTTAAAAGGAAAATTTTATTAAAAAAGTATGAAGAAGTAATTTAAAGTATTTTAAATTTTTGTTATTTGTTGTAAATTTTACTATAATAATTTATAATTGATTTAAGTAAAAGATTTATAAAGAAGTACTTAGAAGAAATTCAAAGAAGAAATATCATTAATAGAAACCCTAAAATATTAAAAAGTTGTTGAAAGAAAGAAACTTATACATTGCTTGAATTGGGGTTATTATATTTTTTTCTATTATGCTCGGGCATTCGACATCTATTACATCTTGGGGGAGAATCCGGATTTCGATAATCCATTTCCCCTCGAAACCTTGTACCCTGTTTTCTATCCCGTTGATTGTTCATGTTTGAAGGATAGAATGTTAAATTGTAAGGAGTATCTCTCCAAAAGTCCTCGTACCCAACTAGATAAAAATTAGATTGGTATGTTCTTCTGTAAGTTTTTCACGAATATATATCCGGCATATAAGCATCTGATCATGTACTATTATCTCTATAGATTGCAAGAGCACGAGAACAAGACAATGTATATTCTTGCCATTTACCAGAATTGCACGATTTTTCATTCATTTTTAAAGTATAAATGTTGTTGTCGGTACCATGGTGTATTGGAGATTTAACCATGTAAATACCTTCTCGTGGGTTATACGTTGTAACTGTGTGGTCTCTTGATTTTAATTCAATCCGAAAAAATTGTTAAAAACTCTTGTTGGAAATGGATGTACAGAGTTTTGGGCCTCTTCACGGTGTTGGTTGAAGTACTTAACAAGTTTGTTGAATATTAATTCAACTAGGGCTTTTAAAGGTAAGACCCTAACCTTTTTCAAATCACTGTTAAGTGCTTCTGAAATGTTGGTTGTCATTATTCCGTGCCTGTGCATACCATCATGCAAGAGTGTCTATTTCTCCAGGTCTATCTTGGCTAAATAAATGTAAGCCTCAAAATTTCTTTTTTGAATTTCACTCATCACATGGTCAAATTTCTATTGTTTAGCTCGGTTCCAGCCTACCACATTAAACTTTTTAATTCGTTGTTCTTAAGAGTCTTGGTGAAATTTGCCCGAATGTAGTGTAGACAAAACTTATGAACTGTGAATGGAGGTTGCCACAAAGCTTGATTTTGTGTAGCAGATAAAATTCCTTTATGGCGATCGGATATTAAACATACATGACGATCCTTGACAACATGTTGCCGTAAAAGTTTGAGGAACCAATTCTAACTTTCAGACGACTCTTTATCAATGATTGCAAATGTAAGGAGGAAAAAAATGGTTATTTGCATCCCATTTGCTTGCAATTAATAGCACACCCTTATATAGTCTCTGAAGATGAATGCCATCCACAGAAATCTCCTGCCGATAATTTTGAAATCCATCTATACAAGGCGAGAAACACCAAAAAAGAAATTTAAAAACATAGTCTGAGGGACTGTTTATTCTATGATGCAAGAACTTGTACATAATTCCCGGGTTTGAATCTTTTATTGCTTGGAAATATTTGGGTAGAATTGAAAAAGTTGTATCCTAGCTGTCAAACACCTTCTTTATTGCAAATTTTCGAGCATACCATGCCCTCTTGTACGTACAACCCGTCTGAAGTAATACTTGCACTTCTGGATGACATTCGAGACAAGGATCTTGGGATCGTTGGCAACAAGATGTGATATTAGTTTTAAAATAAATTTTGAAGTCATATTTCATGCTTGTTTTGATGAACTTGAACAAGGCATTTGTGTTCCTTGGTGAATTTGGTTATTCCCAACGACAATGAGTTGCTTTCTTCTTTATTCGGATGTACCATGAACAATAATTAGAGTCGCTCTGATAATAACATTTCGTTATCCATTGATTGCTCTTACTTTTAACAACTCTATACTCTTGTCCTATCCGAATGTACCACTTCTGAACCACACTAATTGCTTGGATTTTATCAACAAACCTCATGTCTAATTGAATATCAGTGATTGCATCGTTCCAATCCAGCAATCTAATAGTGCCTGAATCGATGAGGTCATCTATCTGCTCTCCCGAGCCCATATCTAGAAATGCTATAGGCTGTGTATAATCATATGGAGCGTTACTGAACTATTGACTACTCTGTCATTGATTCACTGTAGTTGGAGATAGAGGGTTTACAGGAGTGCTAATGTCATCTTCCTCATTGTCAGGGTTATTCTCGTCATCAGGTTCACTTGATGCGTCATAATCTTCATCAGCGTTGTCATTGTCATCATAATCGTCCTCTACATCTGGGTACAACATTAACGGTTCATTGGAAACTATCTGTGTTATTATTGTGACATGTTGAGAAATGTTTAGATGATCCTCATTAGTTGATAAATTTGTGTGCTAGATTTCTAAAAATGTATGTGATTGGATCGGTTAGAATTCAACTAGTATGTGAATCTCTTCCTTTGATATATTAGGTCTAATAGTCCAAAGATAACGCATCTCATTATCGTTGTTCATTTTGTACAAAGTAAAATTAAACATTTGATACTCCTCATAGAATGAAGGCACTCTTATTGTCATTCGAACCTGCCAAAGATTTGGATCCATTCCTCAATACTTCAATATTTTTCTAACAAGTTCACCATGTGTTACTATTCGGGTAAAAGTCCAAGTTTTCTTTATCGCTCTAGTGAAATAAGGACCATATGCATCTCTGGTATGCTCCGAATCCCAAAATAATATAACTTTAACAGGGTGAGTTGCATCCATAATCATTGTTTGTAAGGATATAAAGGAAAGGGTTTAAAAGTTTTGAAAATAGAATAGGAAGAAAATGTTGTGAAAGTTGTTGTGTGATCTCCAAAGTGGGTTTAGGAGTCTTTATATATAGGGTTTTTAGGCACCTTTCGAAACCGGTGAAATTATTTTGAATTGTCAAATTGTCACATGGAGTTGTTGGAAATAATTCAAGACTGCCGTAATTATTTCAAACTGTCAAATCGCCACATGGGCATTTCGAAAATAAGACAAAACCGATGAAATTATTTCCCCGACTTGGTCAAATCGTCACATGGGTATGTCAGTAATAAAACAAAACTGGTGAAATTATTTTCGAATTGTCAAATCGTCACATGGGGTTGTCAGAAATAATTCAAAATCGGTGATTACTTTTTGGAGTTGTCAAATCGTCACATGGGGATGTCGGAAATAATATAAAGAAATAATTTACATCATAATATAAAAAATAATTTACATCATAATATAAAGAAATAATTTAAAGAAAAAATATACAAAATATAACAAAGTTTCATAATGACATTCTAAACCCTAAACCCTAGCGCCAATCAGATGGAATAAATCTAGTAGTCTTTTTAGCAATAAGATATCTAAACCCAAGTTGTTGTGCTGGTGTAACGTCATCCGTTGGCTCATCAGCATGCTCATCTGAATCGAAAGAAGATGCATGAGATATAGGCATATGAGGTACATATGAACCTGCTATACCCGGAGGTGGAGGTGCATCAAATGAACACCCTACTGCACCCGGAGGTAGAGGTGCATATGATGTACCTCCTATACTTGGAGATGGCTGAACGTAAGCTGTGTTTAGGATATTGAATGGGTCAGGTGGGACATATGATGTGTCTGCTCTACTCGGATGTGACTGGGCAAGTGGCGTCAAACCCAAACTGAATGTCGGAGCATCTAAGTCTGGGCTGTTGAACAGGTCAGGTGGAATGTCAAACCTTGGATCTCCACATCCCCTTCCTCCAGATCCTCCACCTCTCTCTCTCCATGTCCGGGGTCTGTATGTCCTCGTCTACCCGGATGTAGAGTGGCAGGAGAGCATCCTCCATTGGCCCTACCATCGAGCAATCTACAAGCGCCCCTCTTTACTCCACGAGCACCACGCTCAGGTATAGGCTCCCAGGAACACGACGCGATAGCTGTACTATAAATGTCTGTTGAATATCATGCTGAAGAGGGAGGGGGGGGTGCAACCCAACATACCACTAATAAAAACCATGCACCTATGGATGATGGTCTAAACTTTCCTCATGACACTAACATACTGTGTCGGACATGATGGTGGTCCCTCCAATACCCCTGTAGTCATGTCATCTACCTCCTGCAGCATGGATGTATAAAAAGAAATAGTTAGAAAAGAATCATAAAGAAATAAAATACATAAAAAAGATAAATAAATATTTTATTACCATCATCATTCTGTCGACCCCAGCTGGAGATATCCAATAGTTTGAGTATCACGACGTACTGGATTGCCGATGTAAACTCGCGTGATATCCTGATACCATCCAATATAATCATCTTGTAGTGATGATAGATCCTCAACGGGTAAAACAAGGTCATCCCTAATGTGATGTCTTTACCGATGCTGGACCTCTACATGACTAGCATGCTGTATCACCTAATATTTGTGATCATTTCTTCTGAGCCGTAATCGATGTAGATCCAGCCAAGTATCACTGGCAGCAGGTATAGGCTGATCACGTCCAAAAAATCGCATCATGTGCCTGAGATGGTGATACTCCACTATCTCGTAACATATGCGTGGCACCTCTGCCCGCCACAAGTTAAGATACGGTAGCCATACAAACTGTGCAATAAATTAAAATATTTAAATAATAATCATATAAACAATATAATAATAAAGTAAAAAAATTTAATTTAAAATTGTACCTGATCGGATAGTATGAAATCTAACAGATCTCTATAAGTAAGCAGAACATGTGTAGAAAACTTGCTGACATCAAATGATTTGCACCACATAGCACCAAGTAGAGCAAGAGGGTCTAGTTCTACATGCCAATCTAACTGAGGACGCAATACAGGAATCTACGACCAAAGCTAAGTCTGAAGTAGCACGAGGGCTCCCCCTATCTGTCGTGTACCCCTTAAGCTGCACCACATAGGTATCTATATAAAAATCCTAATACACAATTCCCCCAGCTATAAGTGTCGATGACAGCAAAATCCTTCAACAAACTGATGTACTGGACGTGAATCAAGCTGCCAGACATGTCAAGGAACATATGACCTTCAAGAAGTAAGTAAATAAATCACTGGGCACACATGATACGGTAATAATGACTCTCTGCTCCAGTACTGCTTATGATGTAAACTCCAACTAGGCCTGTAACAGATAACTCCTCTATTTGTAAAAGCCCATAAGACGTGCACATCCTGTAGAGTGACTGTTACCTCACCACAAGTCATGTGGAATGTGTGGGTCTCAGACCTCCAACGCTCAACTAAAGTTGTAATAATTGCGTGGTCGAGACCTATGTAATATCATCTAAAAACTCTCCCTAAACCTGTCCTATCAATAATATCAATCAATCTACGGGGAGTCGTACTGTACCCCCGAAATAGATTACGACCGAAACGTCTACACTGAAGATCAGTAATGCAGGTCTCATGATCCCCACTGCATATCAACCCAGACCTATGCTCATACTATCTCGTCAATACATCAGGGACTATCGGACTCGGATGCACATGTACTGAGACTTTTTCTATCTATATTATATCACAAGGTTTTTGGGATTTTCGGTATAGTATTATACACTTTCTAAATTTAAATCTTTATATGTTTAGAATTTAAAAGTAAAATATATAAAGTAAAGTACTATTATACACTTTCTAAGATTTACGGTTTAGTTTATAGAGTTTTAATATTATGATTTTAGGGTTTAGGGTTATAGGATTTAGGTGTTATCAATTTAGGGTTTTAGGGTTTCAATGTTAGAGTTTTAGGGTTTATGGTTATACATTTTCTAAATTTAAACCTTTACCAGTTTAAAATTTAAAGTAAAATATATAAAGTAAAGCATATTACACACTTTCTAAGGTTTATAGTTTAGGGATTTAGGGTTTAGTTTATAGGATTTCAATGTTATGATTTTAGGGTTTAGGGTTATAGGGTTTCAATGTTACCATCTTAGGGCTTTAGGGTTTCAATTTAGGGTTTTAGGGTTTAGGGTTATATACTTTCTATATTTAAATATTTACGGGTATAGAATTTAAAAATAAAATATGTAAAGTGAGTACTATTACACACTTTCTAAGGTTTATGATTTATGGAGTTTGGGTTCAGTTTATAGGGTTTCAATGTTATGATTTTAGGGTTTAGAGTTTCAATGTTAGGGTTTTAGGGTTTAGAGTTTATGGTTATATACTTTCTAAATTTAAATCTTTACACGTTTAGAATTTAAAGTAAAATATATAAAGTAAATTACTATTGAATTTAGAATTGTTGAATGAATGAAAACCAAAGAAAATTTTCATTTGGTTGCTTCAATTTCTATTCTTAAATTTATCTGTAAACTGATTTTTTTCTCAAGTCTTAGACATCTTTTTTCATCATGATCATATTCAAAAAGCCAATTTAAGTGAGATGAAAACATGCCATAATCCAAGTTTGAGAATGCCTATCAATTGCACCAAATACTCCCAAAGGATATAAAAGATACAAGTAAATGCCTAAAACATTAAATCATTGAAGCCCTTTCAAATCATTGAAGTACCAAATTGATGAGCTCACTGAAGAAACATTAACATACAACATAATATATATAGATTGAAGGAACTAGTGTTAAAGCCATATTATACAAGTAAATTATAATTTAAAATTCCTGAATTTCTTTCACTAGGGAAGAATCAATAATTCATCAGCTGGAGATATACTAGAATCCATAGTCCACCAAGCACATAAACATACACAAAAAAAAAAAAAAAAAGGTTTTCGAAATGAACAAAAAATAGACAACACAGATAGACAGTTACACAAATAGACAGCACAGATAGGCAAAAAATTAACAAAAGATAGCCGTATAGAGCACAACAGTTACTGGAGTCGAAACACCAAGCTGGGCCGCCGGGAGTGCTTGTGGAGGGTGGTGCTGTCGAATGGCAATGGAGCCTCTGCTACTGCGTTACAGCGGTGGGAACAAGAATATGAGAATGAAGACAAGAAGACAATAAGTAAAAAAATAGTTGGAAGGGAGCAAAAGTTGACAGGGAGGGAGGAAGAAATTTGCGTTGCAGTAGCGGAAGAGAAGAGGAGAGAAGAAGAAAATGAAGACGGTGGCCAGGGTTAGGTATATCTGGGATCTTGATAACGCACACGGTATGTGCATTAACAGTAAGAATAACACATTCACCGTGTGCGTTATTCTTATTTTGATAACGTACATAGAGTGTGTGTTATAAGCCACCTCTCTGCCACGTCCGCTGCCAGATCATTAATTAAAATTAATCTTGAGATTTAATTACTGATTAATGATAACGCACACGGCATGTGCGTTATGGCCCCGTTAGGAATAAAAAAATTGTGGCCACTTTAATGATTTTTTTTAAAAGATTGGCCAACTACAGAAAAAACCGCTAATAACTATGGATCTATAATATGTAATATCTTAAAAAATTATATTAAAAATGTTACATATAAAGAATATTACAAGAAAAATGTTATGCACAACATATTTAAACCCTATTCTAAATTACTTCTTCCATTCCTGAATTAGTCATGTAATAAATTTGCTAAAGAGAATTTAGAATTTTGTGTTTTCAAAAGTAAAAAGAAAAAAAAAAGAGGACCAAAACGTGAGTTGAGGACAAATATAAAACATGAGATAAAACTAAAGATAGAATTATTATATGTATATATATAAGAAGGTTATCTCTAATTGTACTTGCTATCAAAATGATCATTGTTAAAAAATATCTAACTTTTGATGAGAATATTATTAGTGGTGACACGCTTAAGTAAAGATTGATCATTTTACTAATTCAAAATTTTTTGGGGATCAATATAGCCCCCATTTGACGAATTTAGAAATCTCTGAAGCTTAGATTTTTGAAGGTGTGGGTTTTTTATGAAGTTAGGATTGAGATTGACATTCTAGTGTACAATCACATATGAATCCCTTGTTAATAAAAGTAGTGTCCCAAATAAGATAATTCTTAATGGAGTATGATGAAATTATGAGTATTATGCAAAGTTATGTGGTTGACTCATTTCTAACTGGATGAATAAGTATTGATAGTGATTTATGTTCGGCCGTCAATAGTCTATTTCTCCAAAGAGTTCACTTCTTTGCATTTAAAGCTTTATCTTATTATCTTTTTAATAGTATATATTTTTTTAATGTATTTTCTTATGTGTATATATTGGCCAACTGCGTGATCCATCTTTAGTTAAGATTTTTGTATGACTTTCAATTTTTTTGGAATGAGTTCCAGACATTCCCTCGATATAGCTCACTCAATATTTTCTTTGATGTAGCTCGAACCAATTTTTATAGATGTTAATCATATATAACTTTAAAAACAAGTAGGCATAATTTTTTTCCAAATGAAACAAAAGACAAGAAGCCCAATCCATAATGGCTCAAACCCATTGTAGGCAACTTAGACCCGGCCGGCCCATAAAATTCACTTGCAACGGGTTCGCGCCCTTTCAGCAACATCTGTTTCATTTTACCCAAATGCATACGCACCCACACACAGTGTAGGCTGCTCTCTTACGTCCGCACAAACAATACCTTATATACCCTTGTCTGAAGCCCCGAACCGCCTCTGCCTCTCCGTTAAACCCTAATTTCCGGAATTCACAATCTGTGTAAGTTTCTCTATCTCCATGTATAATCTTTTGGTTATCTGTACTGGTGCATGCGTATTTGTACGTTGATGTTGTAATTCGGGTAGTCCAATTGGGTTGTTTCTAGGATCCGAAATCCGAATTCTACAGTATACGGCGGAGACTCAGTGCTGGGAATTTTGTGAGGAATTGTTCCTGACCGGATTAAAAATTGTTTTTAAGACCCTATTGGATGCGGGTTAAAATTGGGTCTTCCGGATCCGGGTTATGCGGGTGGTAAGGGATGGGCGTGGGTTGGCTAATTTTTAATTTTTAATTCTGTGTGGAATGCATGTGTTTTGTTCCTGGGTTGTCACTCTTTCTTTGCTAGCTGCGATAAAAATGTTCTCTCTTTTTTACCTTCTTTTTTTTTTTTTTTTGTGTGTGTGTGTGTGTGGGGGTGGGGGGTGGGGGGAAGAGAGGGTAGAGGAATTTAAATTTTGAGAGATTTTGGTTATTATTTGCTGAATTCTTGAAAATAGAAGTAGTCTCCTAGTCCTGAAGAAGTGTTTCAGCTGATTAAATTCTTTTCTTTTACACTCTGACTATTTTTTTAGGGGTATTTTTGAAGCCTTGCTGTTGAATTTTTGGATTACTGGAAAGGATAAATGGTTAAAAAGATTATGTCTTGTTTGTTTGAACGTTCTGTGTCAATATATATAATGTCATGTATACCAAGCATTTTATGGTACATTTTCTGTTCTGGAGTTTGCACATGCATATTATGGATGAAGATGAGCTATGTGAGTCCCGTTTTAATAATCATTTTGTCTCACAATTTCTAGTATGTAAGTTGGGTTACTACATGCGTTATTTCCTCTTCTTCTGGTTCAAAAAGGTCCTTGTTTCAGCTATAGTTTTGTTTGTCAGAGTTGGCAGTTTAAGAGGCTATTATTATCTTTGTCTTGGTTCCGTTTTGGAATTTTCATATCTTTTTATTTGTCACCTGACCTGTTAATTGTTTATCAGAGATAATGCACTTGCTTCCCTGTTCCGCTAATTCGCAAATATACATATACTAGAAGAGGGTCCTGTTCATGTGATGGAGATACCAGATGAAGCAGTGATAGTCAATTCCAGTAGACTGAAGTCGGTTGTATGGAATGATTTTGATAGGGTTAAAAAGGGTGATACTTTAGTTGCTATTTGTCGGCACTGTAAAAGGAAACTTAGTGGGTCAAGTACTAGTGGAACGTCACATTTGAGAAATCATTTGATTAGATGTAGAAGAAGATCAAACCATGATGTTACCCAACTATTAACAAGGGGAAAGAAGAAGGACGGAAATGTTACTCTTGCAACTTTGGGTTTCAATCAAGAGCAGAGTAAGACAGAATCACTCAGCATTATAAATACAAAATTGGATCAAGGGTATAGAAAGGATGCAAGTATTTCCATGGAGAATATGAACTTTGATCAGAAGTGTAGCCGGCTTGATCTCGCCCGCATGATTATAGTACATGGTTATTCCTTGACCATGGTTGAGGACTTCGGCTTCAGGATATTCATTAGAAATCTTCAGCCCTTGTTTGAACTGGGGACAGTTGATACAGTTGAGGCTGACTGCAAAGAGATTTATCAAGTGGAGAAACAAAAGGTGCACGAGGAGCTGGATAAATTGCCTGGAAAAATCAGCCTTTGTGCTGATAAATGGATCACTGATACAGGCACTAAGTACCTGTCTTTAACCGCACATTACATCGATGATACTTGGCAATTGAAAAAGAAGATTTTGGAATTTGTAATGCTTGATTCTTCTCAAACAGAGGACACGCTTTCTGAAGCTATCATGACAAGTCTAAGGAACTGGAATATTGATAGGAAGTTGTTCTCAGTAACGTTTGATAATGATTCTACTTATGATAACATTATTCGTAGAATTAGAGACCAACTCTGTGACCAGCGATTCCTTGTGTGCAATGGCCAATTGTTTGATGTTCGGTGTGCAGCAAATGTTGTCAAGCTAATGGCTGAAGATGCACTGGACACATTGTTTGAGATAACCCTTAAGATTCGTGAAAGCATTCGCTATATCAGGAGTTCACAGGCAATACAAGAAAGGTTCAATGAGATGGTTCGACTAACTGGCATTAATAGTCAAAAATGCTTACGCCTTGATAATTTGCTACAATGGAATTCAACGTACACTATGCTTGATTCTGCTTTAGAGTACAAAGATGCATTTCTCCATCTGCAAGATCATGACTCCCACTATACAGTATGTCCAGATGCTGCAGATTGGGGCCGAGCCAGTACCATTACTAGTTTCTTAAAGCTATTTATTGAAATTTCTAATTTTTTCGCGCGAAATAAGTACTCTACTGCAAATATCTATTTCTCGGAGATATGTGATATTCATTTACAATTGATTGAATGGTGTCAGAACTCAGATGACTTCATTAGTTCATTGGCATTGAAAATGAAAAGCAGATTTGATGAATACTGGAAGAAGTGCAGCTTGGCTTTGGCAATTGCCGTCATCTTAGATCCACAATTCAAGATGAAGTTAGTAGAATACTACTATCTAAAGATTTATGGTACTAGTGCCCCAGAGTGCATTGATATTGTTTCAAACTGTATGAAGGCTCTTTACAGTGGGCATGCTACATACTCGCCATTAGCTTCTCAGGGTCAAGGTGGCACTTTCCCAGCAGGTGCTAGTGGAGCTGGTGGCTATCATGATTCAAAAAGTAGGCTAACAGGCTTTGACAAATTCATCAGTGAAACTTCTCTGAATGAAAACGCGAGATCAGACTTAGATAAGTACTTAGAGGAACCTCTATTTACTCGCAGTGCTGACTTCAATGTGTTAAATTGGTGGAAAGTTCACACACCAAGGTATCCCCTTTTATCCATGATGGCACACAACATTTTGGGGATTCCTCTCTCCAAAGTTCCATATGAGTCGTTGTTCAATTCTGGAGATAGAGAAATTGATCGCTGTTGGGGTTCACTAAGTTCAGATACGTTGAAAGCTTTGATGTGTACCCAAGACTGGATGTGCAGTGAATTAGAAGGTTAGTTCATTAAATACTGGGAGTTTAATTTTGGGTATTATCTAATAACTACTGATGCATATTTATTCTCTTCTGCTTAAACAGATTCAAAAACATATCCAAGCCCTGTTCCGTTGGCCATATGCTATGATGTCAAGTAGAGCCTGGGCCTGGCTTTGGTTACATACTTTGTCCATATTTTGTTTGTTGACCATGACTGCCTTTGTTCATTCTTTTTTTTTTTTTTTTTCTCAAGATTTTAGGTGAAAAATTCTTTCATGTTAGGCTTTTCATATGCTTTGAGATCCCCCCATATAAAGGAAAGAGTTCTCCTGTCGGTTCTGAGATTACATTTGCTCTTGTTTGTTCAAAAAAGCATTCTAGGACTATGCATATGTTATCTGTACATTATAGGAGCGAACGAACTAGTTTGGCACATGACATGCTTCCTGTTGGTGAGTTTATTTATCCAGAACCAAATGTTTGGCCTTGAGGAAGCCTCATGGATCTTAGTTGGTAACCACTCAGAAGAAAAAAACAAGAAACCTTAAACTGATGAGGGGCTATTGATGATTCAAAAAAAAGGCTTTTGATGAATCTTTTGCATTTCAGGTCCATAAGGAAACCTAGATAAGATTCCTACCCACCCCACCCTCAGCCCCACCCCCCCTGGTTCCCCAAAAGAACTTAAGAGTTGGTGTATTAATACTTCTTACAGATGTCTAGTACTGAAGGGGCATGATTCTGATTTGCTCGGATTTAACATGCAAAGTTGATGGATGGAGTCTTAACTCTTATTCCTGATAGTCTGCTTAACTGGCAATGTTTGATGACTCATCTAGATGTTTTTGACAATTACAGTGCGGTACTCACCGTTCTAAGCTATTCTGTGTTGATTGGGATTTGGAGAGGAAAAGGCCCATCTAATATCTTGAAGTTATTTGATCACACAGATCCTTATATAGTTTCACCAGAATTTTGGACAAGTTTTTGTGGCAGGAATCATAGTTGAAACCTGTTCTGCATTATAGTATAGAACAAAAGGTTACTTCATTTTCTCACAAGATTACAATGTTGGTAATAGAGTGGATAAAGATCCTTTTGTTCCCTCTTATAAACTTGAAAATATGAAACCCCCCAAAAAACATTGACATTCTTGTATATGCCAACAGAAAGACTCCCCAGAAAGCCCTCCTAACTACTGATATATCATTTACTTTCTTCCTAGACAAACACTTCGTACAACAAAATTATTACATGGTCCACTCCCCATAAAACACATAGCCTCACAAACTTCTTTGGACCCATTCCCGCAATATATATATATATATATAGATATTTGTCCATCGTCTTGTAATATATACATATGATATGCTTGTGACCCTACAATCATAGGAGCAGTCCAAATCAATGGACATTGTTTTCTGATATTCCGTAGTTAGCAACTGAGTGTGAAGTGTGATATGCCTATATGTCCATATCACTATCTTTTTCTGGTTCTTATTACAAGGGAACTCGTAGTTATTATCATTATTTAGATATATAAATGAGATAATCATATTTTTATTTTGGATGATAACCCTCAAATTACGCGAAAAAGTTATTTAAGAAAGTATAAAATAGAAAATCATCATTCTATACAATAATTTACTAATTAAGATTAGATTAATCATGTGATTTCCAAATTACACAAGAACGTAAATTGTGATGTTTATATATAGTGGTAGAAGACAAGGGTCGTTCTCTAATCCCACCTGGTCAGAGATACCTTGAGTAATGTGTATTTTAACTGTCTCAAAGTAGAGAATTAGGAACAATCATCATTAAATTAAGGCCAAACTCTATGTGTTATTATATTCTTTTTAGGAGACAAGTGAAATAACATGGTTTCACTAAGGGAGTTTTGAAAATTATAAAAAAACGTACATTCTCTGTTGGACCCAATGTTGTAAATTTGAATATTTCTTCTTTTCCCAAATATATATTTACATTCTCAATTAAATTTGTTTCTCTATTTCCTTGTCCCTAAAAGAACATCAACTCCCCTCCCTCTAAATATAATTTCCAATCTAATTTTTACTGCACATTGCCACCAACAACCTGTAACCGCCGTGGAATGTGCAATTTTACTCCTGTATAAATTGTATGGTACAAAATTTGACCTTTTATTTTGGTATTTCTAGTTGGGGCACAGTATCTGTATCTATCTATATATATATATACATGTATGTAAGCATGCATTTCAGTGTAATTATTGAGTTGGAAAGGACAATGTTAATATTGTTTGGTATGCACATGAGGTGATGAGGGAGGAGAGGAGGGGAGCAGCGGTGCCTCCCTCTTCATTACTGTGATTTAGTCAGATGCTAATGATGTTTCTTAGGAGAATTATTTGAAGAAATTATTCTCAATTTCATACTTGTCTGGACCACTTCTTTAATCTACCATTTTCGTGTTAATTTTACCCCCTCCCCCAAATGTACATATTCAAATTAGTACAATATGTATAGTCTTTGCCAATATATATATATATATATATATTATAGAGATTTAGTAGGCTTTAAAAAGGGGTTAATGCATTAGTTCCTTGTAATAAAAAATGGAGGTCAAGAAGTTTACTTTATACAACGAATATATTTAAAGATAATATTCGTTTTTGACTGAAATTTTAGACTAAAACAAAATCGGATAAGGAAAGGGTATGTATATTAGTATATTACACCATATTCTGTCCCTAATTAAGAGTCAATGTGGCTCTATTAAAAGCTTTGGGTCTTGTATTTTTTTTTCTCTGCCCATTATTTCATTTGTAGCGTTCGCAAAATTTGATTCTTACTCATAAATTAGAATTAATTTAGAGTTCTATTCAACATAACATCACATGTAAGAGTTGAATTTGTGACCTCGCTCGCATTAACACTAGCTGTTTGCTTATCAACTATTACAAGCTACTGAGTTTTTAAGTCTTTTACTCTTCTCCTAAGGGGAAGGATAAGATTTTACGAATGCTTCGTAAATTGAATTTGAATTAGTCAGAATATATGCTTCTAAATACGAAATACTTTGAAGAGGAAGTAAAAAACAATATTGATGCCTTTTTGGAGTATGCTATTCTAGGTTTTAATTCATGTGTTGGATAATTGGTTTTTAGTTTGAAAAGAGTATACTTTTTCTTTTTTAGCTTTATAAAATTTAAATTGTTTATTAGAAGATCGGTTGTGAAATCCAAAGTGAAAAAGAGAAAAAAAATAAAATTAAAATCCAGTGATATGATTTTTTTCTAATATTTTAAATTGAAAATATATAGGATGCAACTAACCAAAAGAAAAGAATTAGAGTAACGTCATATGACTTTAACACTGAGCTAATTAGCTCGATTGGAGATAAAAGTATCATTTAATATGAAAAATATTTGTATAAATAATGGACAACAAGTATATTCTTTTAGTGTTTTTAATTTTATCACTATGAAACAATTAATTCTCTCAGTATTGATTCACGTATATTTATTGAAGAATTATAATTAGGTCCTTCATGCATGGGGATAAAATTGAATTTCATTACTTGTTCAGCTCTTGTATCACGGTTATAAGTTTCACATCAACTAATTAAATAATTAATAAACTCTTCATTAAGCTTGTGTAATCTTTCCCTCTCTTGAGCTATTTTTTGGGAGTGAGTTTGGTCCAAATTCACATTTTAACATGGTATCAGGACGACCTGAAGAGCGAGGACATCAAATCAAAACTCTGGATGGAGCGATTGATACTTTGTGCATACAAATTGAAGGTAATAATAAGCAGCTTACTTTTGTTAATATGAATTGGGCAATCTTTGCAGCAAACTTAAACTCCCCTGTTAATTTTGTGAATGAGTTGAATGTGAAATTGGATGTTAGAGATGAGAAATTGATGGAAGTTAGAGAGGATAGGAATGGAGAAAGTCTCCGTAATCTTACTACATTCATGCTTAATCCTTTGTGGGTTTAAGAAAAAGAGATCAGACATTAAGAAATGAGCTCGAAAAGATGAAATACCAATTTGCTGTACATGAAGATTCTTTGTGTGATTATATGGATAGTTTTGGAAAGTAGAGAAAAATAATGTTCAGTGTTGATAAAAATTTGGAACCATGAGATTTTTATTAACAATTTTACTAGTGGATTCAATCGTAAGATGGAGAGTAGAACTTTAATTTGGTTTGCATGTCTTCAAAGAAAGCAGAATACTATCTCTTAGGAGGAGTTTATGAGGTTTGTTGTGAGAGGTTTAAATATGAGATGACAAAGATTTGGACCTAAAACAAATAAACGGGATAACACTGTGAAAGTTTCCAGTGGGGAAAACAATCTTATGTTTTCTGTCTCCAGACGATGATCTAGAATTGGGTCAATTACGTTTATTAGAAGTGGACAATACAGTGGTTGTACCAGCCAAAACTCATTTACGTATTATTGTAACACCTGCTGATGTACCTCATAGTTGGGCTGTTGGTTCCGTAACATGGTTCAAACCTGGCTTTTCATGAATATGGAACCCCATCCACTAGATTTTGCTGAATAATTGTCCTTTCCCCGTACGGATTTGAGTACGAAAGGCCCACTCCAAAGAGCGAATAGGATCAGGAAGAGCTAACCACTAGTGATAGGGCAAAAATCGGGGCAGAAGGTTAGAAGAGAGCTACTCCAAAGTACATGATCATTAATGTGAGAATAGTGTACAATATATAGATTGTCCATGTGACAAATCCTAAGTAGATTATAAGTATAAAACCTAACTAATTACAACTAAGAAACATAATTATACACAGTTTAGGATTAATAGTAATCATATTTTAATTATATGTCTAACAATCCCCCTCAAGTTGGAGCATGAAGATCAGAAATGCCCAACTTGGAAGCTAATCGATGAAAATGTGTCCGATGAAGAGCTTTAGTGAGAATATCTGCAGGTTGTTCTTCACTGCGAATATATGCAGGAAAGATAAAACCGTCTTGGAAAGCATCATGAACAAAATGACAATCTATTTCAATGTGTTTAGTGCGTTCATGGAAAACAGGATTTTCGGCGATATGAAGAGCAGCCTAGTTATCACAATGTAATGGAATTGGGCGAGTGACAGGGACATGAAGATCCCGCAGGAGAATAGATAACCATTTTAGTTCACATAAAGTCATAGCCATAGAGCGATATTCAACTTCGGCATGAACGAGAAATAGTATGTCGCTTCTTTGTCTTCCAGGAAATAGGAGACCCACCAAGAGAGATAAAATAACCAGTGAGAGATCGTCGAGTTATCGGGCAGGTGACCCAATCGGAGTCACAATATGCAGTCAACGAAAGAGGAGAGTTAGAGGAAAGAAAAATTCCACGTCCAGGACTCCCTTTCAGATAACGGACAACTTGGATAACAGCATCCCAATGAGCATGACGAGGGGCGTGCATAAATTGAGCAAGTGTATGTACAGCATATGCGAGTTCAGGCCGAGTGAGTGTGAGATATATTAGCTTGCCTATGAGTCTGCGGTAGTGATCTGGGATATCAAACAATGATCCAGATGCTTTCGCCAGCTGATGATTAGGTTTCACAGGAGTAGATGCCGGTTTGGCACCTAATAAACCCATTTCAGAGAGAATTTCTAATGTGTATTTTCTTTGGCATAAAGATAATCCTGTGGAGTTTCTCGCAATTTCTATGCCCAAAAAATATTTGAGCGATCTCAAATCCTTCATGTGAAAGCACTTATGTAATGAAGCTTTGAATTTCTCAAGTTTGGATAGGGAATTTCCAGTAATGAGTAAATCATCCACATAAATAAGAACACATAGATAAATATTCCCTCGAGAATATGTGAAGAGAGAGTAATCTGCATAAGACTGAGAAAAACCATACCTACGGAGAGCGGTAGTTAGTTTTGAAAACCAACATCGAGGGGCTTGGCAAAGACCGTATAAAGATTTCTTCAAATGACAGACTTATCCTTTGAAACAGGTACGAAAACCTGGAGGTGGTCGCATATATACTTCTTCTTGTAAATCTCCAGGGAGAAACGCGTTGTAGACATCCATTTGACGGATAGGCCAGTTGCGAGCAGTGGCAACGGAAAATAGAGTGCGAACGGTGACCATTTTAGCAACGGGAGCAAAGGTGTCTGTGAAATCAATACCTGCCATTTGTGTATTTCCCAAAATTACCAAACGGGCTTTATATCGCTCGATGGTGCCATCTGCTTTGTGCTTAATACGGTAGACCCATTTACTCCCTAGAGCACATTTTCCAGGAGGCAAGGAGGTTAAAGACCATGTACCATTTTGTTCAAGTGCATCAATCTCTTGGCACATAGCGGTGCGCCAGAGAGGATTAGAAACTGCTTCAGAATAAGTGGTGGGCTCGGATTCCGTTGCTAAAGATGCTAAAAATTGCCTGTGTAAATTAGAAAATTGGCTATAGTCCAAAAATTTTGTTATAGGATAAAGGGACGTACCTGAGAGGTTCGAAGAGGGTGAGAGAGCAGAGGAGGAATGGGATATAGAGGACTTCCATATGGCATTGCAATCATAATCTTGAAGCCGAGTCGGAATATGTTTAATTCGAGTGCTTCGTCTGGGTGCATTAGTTGGCGGATTGTCTTGCGTCAATCCGGCAGGAATATCTTCCTGAAGTGGGCCATAATTTGGCTCAATGTTTGTTCTGACGCAAGGAGGCTGATGTGGATTGCTACTGGGTTGGGCTGCTGAAGATTGTTGCTTGCCGCAGGAATTTCTACTTGGGCTAGTGTGGAGTGGGGTTGCGGGAGAGGTTGGTGGTGGGCTTCGCTGAACTGGGCTGCGGGATTGTGTATTTGGTGGGCCGAAAGAGAGGTGTGGGCCAGTGCTGGAAAGTGGAGGTTGGCTGTGCGTAGAGGGGCCGTGGGAAGGGGTTGTGTGTGGGCCTTTAGAGTTAGCTGGATTTGTAGGTGGGTTGTAGGGAGGGAATATTAGAGCTGGGCTGTGGGTTAGTGGGCTGCGGGGAGGGGTTGGTGGATCTGGGTTTGCAGGTGGGCTGTGGGTAGGATTTATTTGATCTGGGCTGGGTGTGTTATGTGCTAAACTCCCCCTATCTTGCATACTATGTTGCTTGGAGCCCAAAACTTGTTCTCCAAAATTGTAAAATTGTGTGAAGTCTGTAGAAATTGAAGTATCTGATTTTTTGTGGAATGGAAATCTTGTTTCATCAAAAATCACATCTCGGGACACAAAGAATTTTTCTGTTTGCAATTCATAAAATCTCCATCCTTTCTTATAAAGAGGGTAGCCAAGGAAAACACAAGGTCTGCTGCGGGCGCGAAATTTATCTTTTGGGGTATCGTGGTTATGAACATAAGCTAAGCACCCAAAACTCTTAATGTGGGAATATGATGGTTTCTTTTCGGATAACAACTCATAAGGAGTCTTACCTTGTAACAATTTTGAAGGAGTTCGATTAATGAGATTGCCGGCTGTCAAAATGCATTCTCCCCAAAACTTTATAGGTAAATTTGCTTGAAATCGTAATGCCCGAGCTACATTTAAAATATGTCTATGCTTGCATTCAACCCTTCCACTTTGTTGTGGTGTGCCAGCAATAGTAGTTTGGTGGATTATGCCATGGTTAGCAAGATACGACTTTAGGGGTGCAAATTCTGTCCCATTATCGCTACGGATTATCTTGATAGTTTTGTGTAATTGTGTTTTGATCATGGTAAGGTAATCTTGAAGAATAGATGCAACTTCACTTTTCTCTGACAGTAGATATATCCAAATAGCCTTAGAATAATCATCTAAGATGGTATGAAAATATGAAGCACCTATAGTTGATTTGGATTTATATGGGCCCCATAGATCACAATGAATTAGGTCAAAAATTGTAGATGCTTTATTGATGCTAAGAGGAAAACAATCACGAGTTTGTTTGGCACGTAGACAAATATTAGAAGGAGATCTTCCTGTTGTAGAGTCTTTAGAATTACCCAAAAAATTAGTGACGACACAATCTGAAGGATGTCCCAACCGTATATGCCATAATGTGCTTGAGTCAAGGACCGTGCTAGAAAAGGCGATAATTCCTTCAATTCCATAGGTTTGTAGAAGAAAATCCCATTCCTCTGCTCACTCACTCCAATCGGCCTCATCGAGATACACAAAATTTGTCAGAGAGAGTGATAAAACATTGCAAGTCTCGTGCCAATTGAGACAAAGAAATTAAATTGCATGTGAGTTTAGGAATTAACAACACTTGGTGGAGTTTTAATGCAGGACTTAAAGAGACCATTCATTCTTGCACAGCAAAAGTTTTGGCACCATTAGGTAATCCAATAATGTGCGGACAGATAGGATGTATATTGTGTAAGAAAAATTTCCTACCAGTCATATGGTTAGAACATCCTGAATCTAAAATCCATAAATTTTCCATACCAGATAACTTTTCAGGTTGCGTATTATTTGAATTCTTTAATGCAGTCAACAGTGTTGACCACTGGTCAACTGTCAAAGCTGGGAAGGGGCCCGGCCCAGTACTGCCCGGCCCATTGCTGCTTGAGCTCGGCCCGCTGCTCGGCCCGTCACCGTAGATCGGCCCGCCCGGCCCGCGACCATCTTCTTCTCTAGCGCGCAGACCTCTGCTGAAACTTTCTGCCACCGACTGTGCTTGCTGGACTGAGGTGGAATTCGCCCATGCCTCCAACGATCGCCCTCCATCTGTTGCGCGAGGTCTTGGCATCTACGGGTGCTATCTGCCGCCTTGCCCAGATCTGCCGCCGCGCCAGATTTTCCTGTTGTTTGCCGGTGAGAAGCCGCGGCCGACGACGGGCTGGGTTGAATTCCGTGGCCATCACTCCGGATAACCCACAAGCTGGAAGCATCCGGTGATGTCGTGGCCAGCTCGTTTGCAGGAGGTACAGTGAATTTTTGAAGAAAAATTTCGACGGTCTCTTCCAACGGCGGGGTGGCGGCGAAGGCGGCGCCGTCTCCAGAATAGTCTTCTATTCGTGTTAAATTTTTGTGCTGTTCTTCTTTGCAAATTTGCGCAAGAACTGTACGTAACTTGGGTTTAGATTCTTGTTAGATCATATAGAAACAGACAGTGCCATAAATTGCATTATTTAATCCCATTAAAAATTGGAAAACCTTCTCGTTTTCTATTTCTTTTATGATAAATGTCAACAGTTCTGTGTCTGTGCTTGACGGAAGTTGAGTATAGTTTTCTAGTTCGTCCCATAACTTTTTCAGACGTGAAAAATACACATGTACTGAATCACCGCCTTGTTTACAATTTGCCAATGTGGCTTTTAATTCGTGTATTCGCGGGCCGGTGCCAACTAGAAATCGTTCCTTCAAACCTATCCATAATTCATCAGCTCTCTCAGAGTGATATATGGTGGATCGGAGAGAGGGTTCGATAGTGTTGAGAATCCAAGAGTTTACAAGATTATTGATTTCCCACCATTCTTCTTCTCTATCTAGATCACCTTCAGGAATTGGAATTATTCCGTCAATGAATCCCAACTTCTTCTTCGATCTCAAGGCCATGCGCATGGCTCTTGCCCATTCTGCATAATTATTATCTATTTCTGTCTCTTTTAACTGGACCGTTGTTAGAATCAATCCAGGTCCATCGGTGGATGCTACATAATAAGCATCTTTCTTTATTTTGTGAGCATGGCTTTCTTTCACCATGTCATTATCAACATTGCTAATATTGTCGTTACTCATTGTGAGAAATTTCAGAAAATTGGCTGTGATACCATGAAAGTTTCTAGTAGGGAAAACAATCTTATGTTTTCTGTCTCATTAATGTGAGAATAGTGTACAATATATAGATTATCCATGTGACAAATCCTAAGCAGATTATAAGTAGAAAACCTAACTAATTACAACTAGGAAACATAATTATACACAGTTTAGGATTAATAGTAATCCTATTTTAATTATATGTCTAACACAGAAATATAATAATGAAAGTAACAGAGAGAAAGATACAGAATTTACGTAGTTCTGTCAATTGACCTACGTCTACGGGCGGAGGAGAAACAAATTCACTAACTCAATATGGAGAATATAAAATATAGAATACTCTCTCAAACCCACAAAGCCCGAAAGACCCAAAACCCAACTACAGCTACTCTCTCAAGAATAACTAACTTAGGCTAAAGCCTAAAAGTTATATATAGCTAAAGCCAAAGTGTTTCTCACACTCTAAAAAGCTTAACTCAAGACCTCTTATATGGAGACTCATACAAGAGTAACTTTTATAGGAAAACAATGTGAGATTAACATCAATACTCATTTAAAGAAGTTCCATAATCCTAAACAACATTAATTAGGAATCCAAGTAAATCTCTAATAAATTTTTAACTTGAATTAGGAATCCAAGTCAAACTCTAACAAATCTCCACTTTGACTTGTATTCCGAAGAGCACATCAATTGAGTTCTTACTTGCTCCACCTTCTCCAAATAAACTTAAATGGTGTTCAACCATTTAGAACACCAGCAAAATCCAAATAATGCTTGAACTTGGAAATTGGAATAGGCTTCGTCAACATATCAACTGGATTATCTTTTGTATCAACTTTCTCAATAACCACGTCTCCACGTGAAACACAATCTCGCATAAAGTGAAATCTCACATCAATGTGCTTGGACCTTTCACGATACATTTGGTTCTCAGATGCTTTGACTATCACAGAATATCGATGTTAGATCTCCCAAACCCAAACTTCTAACCAAGCCTCTCATCGATAAAG
This sequence comes from Catharanthus roseus, assembly GCA_028651295.1. Lineage (NCBI taxonomy): Eukaryota > Viridiplantae > Streptophyta > Magnoliopsida > Gentianales > Apocynaceae > Catharanthus > Catharanthus roseus. The sequence continues at coordinate 12,506,933 of JAPQWS010000102.1, read as the reverse complement.
CTTTTTCACAGCTTTAGATAGTACCATATACTCAACTTCAATTTTAGATAAAGCAACAGTAAATTGCAACATAGCCCTCCAACTAATGACACCTTCAAATAAGGTAAAGATATATCCAGTAATAGATCGTCTTTTATCTAAATCACCAGCATAATCAGAATCCACATAATCAACGATTCTATCTTGAGTAGATGAATTTCCATCATAACTCAGACAAAAGTCTACAGTACCTTTGAGATACTGTAAAATCTATTTAACAGCTTGCCAATGCTACTTTTTGGGATTAGCCATATATCGACTATCAATACTTACTGCATAAGCAGTATCGAGACGCATGCAAACCATAGCATACATCAAACTTCCAACAACTTGAGTATAAGAAACTCGAGACATGTATTCCTCTTCCTCCACGATCTTTGGTGATAACTTTTCTGAGAACTTTGAAGTGTGCTGCTAGTGACGTAGTTACTGGTTTGCCTTCTCTATGTTAAAACGTTCAAGAACTTTCTTAGTATATTGACTTTGAGACAAGTGTAGCTTTCTTGCTTGTTGATCTCCGTGAATCTTTATGCCTAAGATTCTCTTGGTAGCATCTTAATCCTTCATCTCAAATTAACTGCTCAATTGAGCTTCAACTTGTTCTCTTGATCAATGCTTTTTCTGGAGATCAACATATCATCAATACAAAGTAACAAGTATATGAAGAAACCATCGGAAGATTTCTGATAATATACATAAGCGTCATAATCACTTCTCTTGAAATCAATATTGGTTATAAAGCCATCAAAACGCTTGTACCACTGGATTGGAGACTTTTTGAGTCCATATAAAAGGACCTCTTTAAGAAGCATACATGATCTTTCTTTCCATGAACCTCAAAAACTTCAGGTTGTTTTATGTAGATGGTATCCTCAAGCTCTCCATGAAGAAAGGTTGTTTTCACGTCAAATTGCTCAAGTTTAAGATCATACTTATCAAACAAAGCCAATAAGACTCGGGTCGAGCTATACTTTACAACTGGTAAAAAACTTGATGGAAATCTACTTCGTATCTCTAAGTGTAGCCATTCGCAACAAGTCTTGCCTTGTATTTTATAGATTCATTCTCTGTAGCTTGAGTCTTTTTCTTGAAGACTCACTTACAACCAACAATCTTTTTACCTACTGGAGGTTTCACCAACTCCCAAGTCTTATTCTCGTGCAAGGACGTCATTTCTTGAGCCATGGCATCAATCCATTTTTCTGCTTGAGATGATTTCATAGTTTCATCGAATGTTGCAGGCCCATCATCGAAGCATCTTTAGCAACATTTAATGTGTATGTAACAAAATCTGGATTAGCATATTTCAGTGGGAGTCTGTTTATCTCTTCGAACGATGTCTAGTAATAGATTATTGCTCTTCATTTTCTCCATTGTCTCCATCATCATGTGGACTTTGTTGATTCGGAGAGATCACTCGTGGTTGACTCTGAATCTCGATCTCGATCTCCACCGTTCCAGATATCTCTTCAATATTCATATGTTTTGGTCTTGAGTTCTCATCCTGTGGATTAACCGTATTCATCTAATCATATATAACATCTCTACTGTTGATTACTTTGGATGTTTATCACAGCCTAAATCCCTTAACTCTTGAAGAATATCTCAAGAAGATGCATTTCTTGGAGCTAAGCTCTAATTTCTCTTCGTTCATATGAGCATATGTAGGACATCTGAAAATCTTCAATTTTGAATAATCTTAAGGTTTTCCAGACCATACCTTCTCGGGAGTCTTCAACTCAATTGATGTAGAGGAAGATTGAGTCACCAAATAAGTTGTTGTTGAAGTTGCTTCTGCCCAAAATTTCTTTGACAATCCAGCATTTGAAAGCAAGCACCTTGCTTTCTTAATCAAAGTGCAGTTCATACGTTCAGCTACTCCATTTTGTTGAAGTGTACTAACAACTGTTAGATGTCGTACAATGCCTTCTTTCTTATAAAAGGCATTAAATTCACCAGAACAAAACTCTAACCTATTATCAGTTCACAACCGTTTGATGTGGCTACCAGTCTGCTTTTAATCATTGTTTTCCATTGCTTGAAGGTTTCAAACACATTGTTCTTGTGCTTCAGGAAGAACACCCAAACCTTCCTTGAGAAATCATCGATGAAGGTTAACATTTATCGTGCTCCACCTAATGAATGAACTTTTGAAGGACCCCAAAGATCCAAATGAATGTACTCTAATGTTCTTTTAGTTCTATGAACACCTTTGGTGAAAGTAACTCTTCTTTGCTTCACAAAATACAGTGCTCATAGAATTCCATGTTGGTTGTAGTTTGACCGCAGAGAAGACCTCTTTTACTTAAGATTGTTAAACCTTTTCCAAGCTCATGTGCCCTAGTCGCATATGCCATAATTTGGTAATGTCTACATCTGATGAAGAAAATGTGGCTGCACCAACCACTGTTGAGCCTTCCAAAATGTAGAGATTACCACCAATTTTTCTTCCTTTCATTGCTACTAAAGCTCCTTTGCTAACTTTGAGGACTCCACTATCACCATTAAGGTGATATCGTTTAGCATCAAGTGCCCCCGTAGAGATTAAGTTTTTCTTTAAGTCTAGAACATGTCTGATGTCTGTCAAAGATCTGATAATGTCGTTTGTATCTTCATCTTGATTGTTCCTCTTCTAGCAACCTCGCATGATACATTGTTGACTATCAGTACCCCTGTTGTTGACAGCTTCATAATTTGAAAACCAATCTCTATTGGGGCACATGTAAAAAGAGTAGCCATAGTCAAGAACCCACTCGTGGGACAATCATGGTTTATCATACCTCACTGATAAGACTCTTCACTTTCTTCATGTGCAACATCAGCTTCTGCAGAGTCTTCTTTCTGCTTGTGTGTTGGTTTTTTGCTTTGACTTCTTTGTCTCAGCTTATAGCATTGCCTCTTGATGTGGCCTCTTTTCTTGCAATAATGGCAAACAAGGTCTCCGTATCTTGACTCTGACCTCGATCTTTGCTTTTTGTTGTCAAAGTTTCTGTTGGCGTTTTTGCCGCAAGCTACAAGGTCATCTCCTTGATTTTCTGAAGTAGAGCCGCTGATGTCGCCATTGATTGGTTCTTTGCTCAACAATGCTTCTTTTCTAACATCTTCTAATTTGACGCTATCACGACCGTAGAGCAACGTGTCTCTAAAGTGCTTGTATTGTGAAGATAACAAAGACAACAACAGGAGAGCCAAGTCTTCTTCTTCGTACTTCACGTCTAACTTCTTCAAATTTGCAACAATGCACTTGAACTCATCAACATGTGACCACAGAGATTTGCCTTCCTTTAGTCTGAAGGAGTAAAGTCGTTGTTTCAGGCAAAGTTTGTTGTTGAGATTCTTCTTCAAGCACTTTTCTTCCAACTGCTGCCATAAAGTCGCTGCAGACATTTCTGTGAGAAAGTCATATAGAATCTCGTTGTAGATGTAGTAGGATCTAGCTCACTGCTTTGTTGTTCTTCTCCTTTCTCCTCTTTGGACATGCTTGCTTTATTGACTCCGAGTAGTGCATCCTCAAGATCCATCTATGTCAGGATTGCTTTCATCCTCCTTTGCCAAAGAAGAAACCTTGAATCGCAATCAATTTTCTCGATATTGTGCTTAACTTTGATTGTGGTCATCTCATCTAGAACCAACCTAGTTCTTGTACCAATTTGTTGGACCAAAAACAAACAAACGACGTAACAAAAAAAATATAATAGTGAAAGTAATAAAGAGAAAACACAGAATTTACGTTATTCGGTCAATTGACCTACGTCCACAGGCAGAGGAGAATCAAATCCACTAACTCAATATAGGGAATACAAAATAGAGAATACTCTCTCAAACCTACATTAGCCCAAAAGGCCCAAAACCTAACTACAGCTACTCTCCCAAGAATAACTAACTTAGGCTAAAGCCCAAAAGTTATATATGGTTAAAACACAAGTATTTCTCACACTCTAAAAGACTTAACACAAGACTTTTATATAAGGACTCATACAAGAGTAACTTTTACTGGAAAGTAATGTGGGATTAACATCAATACTCCTTTAAAGAAGTTTTCTAATCCTAAACAATATTAATTAGGAATCCAAGTAAATCTCTAATAAATTTTCAACTTGAATTATGTATCCAAGTCAAGCTCTAAAAGAAAGGAAGAAGAAAATGATGATTCAAATGTTCAATTGCAAGAAAAATCTAATGACCTGGTGTTGGAAGAAATGCATATTTAAAAAAGTTTAGCCTGTGAATAGAAGTGTTAAGGATGAAGAAAAGGTTAATAACGAAACCTTTGTTGATTAGGATATGATTAAGTTTACAACACAAGAATCTCTTGGTGATTCTTAGAAAATTGCAGAGTTATTGTTGGAAATAGAATAATTTTTTGAATACTTTAAGAATATGTTCCAATTAAGAGAGAGTTTGCTGATATGTTTGATGTATGGTACAGATACCTGTTGTTTGGCCAAAATCCAAGAGGTCAAGTGGGTAACCATTTTGTCATAACATACACTGATTTGTTTTATGCATGTTCTTCATTGGTGCATAGAGAGAAGATTATATATGTATTCGATCCGGGTGGAAATGACCAGAAGAATTTCATGGATTCATTTTTGACTCAATAAAAAGTTAGTTTATTAAGAAAGAGAAAAGAGCTACAAACATTTTTGGATTTATCAGCCTTGAGGACAGGGCTAGTGTGAAGGGGAGAGCAATTGTGATATCCAGCAAAATAAAGAAAAGAAAATAAATTTAAAGAAAAAAAGGTTGGAGCTATACTATTTAGTTTGAGTCTTATTGGAGATGAGTTGCGATGATTTAGTCACTCAAAATGAATGGTTGGTGTAGGCCAATTGGGCTTGTGTTCTCACATTTTTTCTTTTCCTTTTCAGCCCATGTTCGTAATTCCCTGTGATGAGTTGGACCGAGCCTCACAACCCAAATAGGATGAGTTTTTTCAAATCTAAGATGCCGGGCTGGTAAACAGCCCAATCTTCTTGAGTCTTCCCCAGGTGGCTTGGCTGTTGCTCCTTTGAAAGAGTCTTTCAGGTATCAGGCTGTTCTGTTTTTGAATGATCCTTCAAGATGATTATTTTGTTTTGAATGAGTCAACCTTAGAAACTCTATAAATACTCTTATCCTTTCCTACTGCAGATGAGATGAGGTGCGACCGATTATTCTGTGTGAAGCCTTTTTCTTTTCTCTTCTTCTTCTCTGCAGTTTCTTATTCCTGCTTGTTCACTGTGAATTCTACTTTTGCTGCCGCCGTGAGTCTCTATTCTTGGTTGACTACGTGGTTGGGTAGCTTCTGAAGGAGAGAACCAAAAGTGAGAGATTAGATTATTATGTGTGAGGCTTATCCATTGTTTTGAGGGTTTGATCGAGATTCTTACTCATATAGCAAAACCGGTCCTTCTCATTCGTTTTGGTCATCCAAATATCTCTGTTTCCTTTATTTACACAAAAAACGGTCGTCCTTTTTTCTATGCTTGGCGTCTAATTTTTGAAAGCAGACATCTGACTTTTGAAAGCAGACGTCTGGTTTTTGGTTTCGGTCGTCCGATTTTTTCTTGTGGCAAAAATCGGACCCTCATATGATTTTGTTTATTTGTTTTGCAAGTATTTGAAGGAGAATCGGTAGTCCGATTTTCGGACACCTTATCCAATTTTGAAGAGCTTTGTTCAAGAGTTGTTATCCAGTTCCATCATCCGGTTTTTGTAATAGATTAGTATATTTTCTAATTTTCCGTTGTTTTGATTTGTAATAATTTTTTATAGAGGTTTTGTTAATGTAACGGGGCTAATCACCAGTATAACTCTTTTCAACAGTAGTATTAGAGCTTTAGGCTCTTCCCAACAGTTGGGATTATATTTGAAGACATGCATATCTCATCCTCTAATATTGGAGAGAAGCTTTGGACTGGATTTTGAAGACAGAGCTGCGGCTCATCTTCTCCCCATTCTCAGTAATTTCTTCCTATTTTACACCCTCTTTTCCCCGACTCCATCATCTTCTATTTCTGATATTTTCTGTTGTTGATTTCCTTCAATCTGAATCACGTTCTAGCCATAATTCCACCATAATCTCTATTTCTATTTTGTGTTTGATTTAAATGATTTATTTACTTAAATTTACATTAGAATTGGGCTGGGACATAACAAATGGTATCAGAGCTAAGTTGTTAAGCCACTCGCAAATGATGTCTTAAAGAACTTCACCCTCTAGCCCTAGATGATCAGCCCTGGGCATGAAGTGGTGTGTTGAAAATCTCACATAGGCTAGTTAAATAATTAATGAACCCCTTATAAGGCCATCTCCAATAAAAAAACTCTAAAATGCAGTGAATTTCACACTAAAATACACTATCTATAGCACATTTACTCCAACCCAATTACTCTATTTTTACTCCAAAAAGAATATTCCAGTTAATATTTCTTATCCTTCTATTTTTTATTATTATAATTATTTTTACATAATCAAAATACTTTATTTTCATAATGCATGTTATGAATATTTAAAAATAAATATAAAAATAATAAAAAAATTTAATTAAACCATATATATTATAAAATACCGAATTTTATTAAATATTACTAATTGAAAACGTTAAAACATAAAAGAAAACATAAAAAGTATGAGTGTGTATGATCTAATGTATTTTGATTATTTAATTGTTTAGATCAAGTTATTTTTCAAAAAAAATTTCAAATTACAATTACTAAAATTAAAATATTTATAGTAACAAATGGATAAGATCTAATTTTATTATATTGTTAAAATTTAACATTTTCAATATTTATTAGGAGGAAATTCATTTAATTAAATTAAGGATAAATATTTTATTTATCTGAACAAATAATCTTTAACCAAATAAAATTAAAAAGTAGGGATGGCTAGCCGGGTACCCACCCCTCCACAACCCATCTAGACCCGTTCGACTCCGGTTTAGGGATCCTATTGTGGATGAGTTTTAAATTTGTAGCTAAGCTTGGAAATGGATTGGGGGCGGGGATCATGTTCTCCCCATCCCCACTCGGCTCTATCCGTACCCATCCTTGTTTTATATGTATATATATATATATATATTAAAGAGCAAGAAAAGCAAAAACGAAAAACTAACATTATTTTAACCCTAAGTTTAAGTGTCTCAGTCTCGGCCTCTCCCTCTGCCCTTACCCTCTCAATTCTTAACTTAGCCGTCTGATCTCCACAATTGGAGATTTTGTAGTATACGTGTTATTATTTTGTGTTTAACATCGTTATTAAAAATGAAATATCTAATTTCTCACTTGGGTCTCCAATTATCCAGTGGGTTTTGCGGGCATGTGTTGTGGTGGGGATGAGACTAGATTTCATCCCTAATATCGGGATGGGTTGGGGACGAGTTTTAATTACAAGAGGTTGGATTGGGGTGAGGATAAATTTTGTACCTAAGCATGAGGATGGGTTGGGGATGAAGAAAAAATAGGGAGGTGTGGATGGGGCCGTGATTAGTATACCCAGCCCAACCCGCCTCATTACCATCCCTATTAAAAAGAATGGAATTTCAATTTGGCGTTGATCTACAATATCATGCCAAATCTAGCGTGATACTGTAACAAATGGTATTTTTGGAGAGGAAATACAATACCGATTGGAGAGTTTTTTACGTCAAAAACCTGTAAATAGCAGTGGATTGGAGGAATCTTTTGTACAATCCTCTCCTCTTGAGATACTTTTTGAGGTGAATTAGATCTAAAGTTAAATTTTAACAATTACAAACCCAATTCTCCTTCCCCATCTTTCCGTTTGGTATCTTCTCTAAAATATTCTTTTCATAATATTTTAAAGAATAATTTTTACAAAATAAAGGATAAATATAAATTCTAAAATAAAAAAGAAATGTTTATAAGAAATGCATGAGAGATTCGATGTGTATTCTCACATGCCTTGAAAATTTCATTTTATTTTCCTCCCTTCCTTTCAATAAACTGTCATAACTTTTTTTTTAGATTTGTTCGAAAATGTTTGTCCTATATTGAAACAAATAGAAAGAAATTTTAATTTTTTCCCCAAAAATGTGTCCTGCTAATTAATTATCCATATCTGTTCAATAATTTTCTCATTGATAAAAAAAATGCGTCATTTTCTTAGAAAACTATTATCCATATAAAAGCAATTAACAGAACCAATATTAGTTTTGCAGTTTTAGAAAAATAGTTGAGGTTTCAAATTGGATGGAAGATTTGGTTGGAGTATTGATAGTATCCAAGAAATTATTTAGGGTCTTTTTTTAACATTATATCCAATTTTTATATAAAATTTACAAAACTTTAATTTCCATGAATAATATAAATGGACAAACCATTTGAAGGCAAAGGGATTACATGCTTCCTACATACATTACTTTTTAAAATTAATTAAAAAAAAAAAAAGAAACGAAAGTAATATGGTTACTGAAAAGGTAATTTTATTGGCAAAGAAAAAGAAACAAACACTCCAATAATAATAATAATAATAATAATAATAATAATAATAATAATAATAATAATAATAATAATAAAAACAACAAGAAGAAGTGATACTTGATACAAGAGGATGCATAGATCGAGCTACTTGCTTGTTTTAATGGAGAATTTGTGATTTTTTTTTTGAAAATAAATAGAACTAAAATTAAATAAGAAAAGGGGCAGTGGCACACTTTCCATTATAGCTAGAAATCTTCTCCAGATGCATATCAAGTATTTTTTTTTTGTTTACTTAGAAAGTGAATTGATTATGATTCCATCAATGAAAGAACTTGTGCTATCTAAATATCTTCCTTTTTAAGTGCACAACACGTTTGTCATAACCTTAAGCACAAAGTGGTAAAAGTCATAATTTCAAGTCGTTGTCTTCACTTAATAGTGTGGTATAAAGTTGATCCAGTATTCTCACCATTCATCTACACGGTAAATTCATATGATTTCACCACAAACTGACCTAGCTATATATACTCTCTTTTTTCAAGAAAAAAAAAACATTAGAAATAAGAAAACCTAAAAGGCCAAGAAGCTGAATTTCCTCCAAAGTAGTTTCTAGGGTAAGGCCAAAGGGAAAAGGTAGAATTGATGAGATAGATTGAAGAAGATAGATGCCAAATGGAATGTCCTTCACATCACAAGAGAGAAGATGAATTAGAAAATTCAAGTACAAGAGTAGGAAATGTAATCTTATGAAATAATATTCTTGGAACACAAAGGGACCACAATTGCAATATACATTGGAACATCAAATGATGGTGAAAGGTGCAAAGAATTCAATGCACTACCTAATACTATAAATGCCCACATTACTACTCCCATTCCTCAATGCCCTTCTTTCTCCCCAAAGAGTTATAAAGGTTTTGGAAGACTTGGTGTTTTTTCCCCCCCCCCCCCCTTAATTTTTGGCTTCTAAAGTTGATCATTTGATGATAACTTACCCTGTGTGACAAAGTGAAAAAAAATTATTGCACCTGATTCACCTTCACAATAAAGGTAAAAAAGTTCCTCCTCTAAATTGAAAGAAATTGCACTAGTGGAAAAATTAACACTAAAATATATATACATATGTGCTTGCAAGAACTTAAAATGTACTATATACTTCGCACATAGTGGAATGTTTACTTGACTAAAATGGTTAGTTTGTCATGTGAAATTAGATGGTTTTTTGTTCCAAATTGCACTTTTTCTAAGGGTTCTTGTTTTGGGGCTACTCATTCGTAATTTTCAGAAGAAAAACCCCTTTTCCCTTTTTTGTTAAATATATATATATATATATATATATAGAGAGAGAGAGAGAGAGAGAGAGAGAGAGAGAGAGAGAGAGAGAGAGAGAGAGATTGCCTTGGTTAGACAGTACTCTATTGTTAAGTCAACTGAAATGTAATTTTAATTCTTGATTAGGGTGGTCTTTATAATTATAAAAGGCAATGAAAGGTGAGGAGTATATTTACTTCTAATCTTAATTACATTCTTAATTTTGTAATGCTTGAAAAAAAATCAAAAAAGAAAACGATGGAAAATGAGTCTTTTTTTTTTTTCTTTTTTGTTTGGGTTTAAAAGATGGAAGAGAAAAAATAACTTGTTTGTTGCTTAACCCCAAATGGATGTAATTGATCAAAGGAGGAAAACTATCCATGTCAAATCAATTTCCTAAAGCTGAATTCTATGTTTTAGTTAATCAAGAAGCAGTAATTTTTTTTTTACAATAAAAGTAGCAGTAGTATTTTCAACATGGCTGTAAAATGAAAATAAAGCATTTTATATAACAAGTTTATTTTTTAATTTCCTACATTTTTTATGTTATTTTAGCATTTCCTCGTGATCTCCCTTCAAAAAAAAAAAAGCATTTCCTCGTGATCATGTGCGTAGTAGAGGAACAAAAACGACAAGACAAAGGAAAATTAAGTCAAAAACATTAAATATCACAATCATCAATTTGGAAACTAAGTCGATAGTTATCATTTTAGGAAAAATTCGATTTTTGTTGACTATCCTCTCCATATTGGTAATTTCTACTCTTTCAACTTTGATTTTTGCGTTCAAGAAATCAAATACAGTCAAAATGCATATGAAAAACGTATCAAGAGAGAAGCCGCGTTTTGTTGATTGAGAAATTAATTTTAACTTATTAGGAGCTGTTTTTATCGCTGGAGTTTTTTTCTTTTTCTTTTTTTTTTTTTTAAATTATATTAGGAAAATTAGTTTCCTCATAGTTATGCTGGAAGAATATTGGCAAAAATCGTATATATATTAGTAAAGTTTTATTTGTTTAAGGAGTTCTCTATTTTCATATTTTTTTTTAATTTTTTTTTAAGATATCTTAAAAGAGTTGAAGACTATTTAGAAGACTTAAAAAATAAGTTAGAACACTTGGAGATAATATTAGAAAAAGTCACGGTTGAATTGGAGAGGTGCTATGCTAAAGTAGTTGAGTTTTTGTAGAAGACCTTCTCAACATGGTTCAATTTGCCACCATTTATATGGAGAAAAAACACTTCATTTAGACACTAAGATAAAGAGAGCACATTCATATATTTGAAGGGGAGAAGTTTGAAAATGTTTGTGAGAAAATTCTGAAAGCCACAACGGTATCAAGTGCATTGTGTTGAGTCACTGCTGCTCACCCAACACTGTGTTATTTTTATTATATCTTTGTAATAGATTGTGGGGTTGAATTTATTTTGTTTCTAACATTTTTATATTACTGCCAGGTGTGTTAGATCGTGTACGTCAATTCTAACAAGCGACACTGTTGGTCCACTGAACTAGTGTCAGTTGCTGCTGTTGGGGTTATTCACAAGATAGGATTGTACAAGTATTCCTTTTAATTTTTCTTATTTTGTGGATTTGGGTCGATAATCATAGCCTCACAGATGTAAGAATTGTTGGTTTAACTCCGTTAACAACTTTTTAGGTCACTATGTTATGTCATTTGTTTTATACTGTGTCGTTGACACATCTTTATCAATTAACACAATAGAAATTAAAATTTTGAGAAGTCATGTTAAGGCCTTTAACACTAAATTAAGTTATGTTAGCTCGTTTTCAACTTTACATAGTAGATCAAATACTTTTTAAAAAAATTTAAAATTTGATGTACCATTTTAATTTTTATTAGTATTAATATATAAAAATAGTCTCGAAAAGTAACTACAAGCTATAGCTAGTTAAAAATATTTTACCATAAAAAACCTTTTAAAGTTAAAATTGTACTCCCTCCATTTCAAAATAAAAGTCATTTTAATTCTTGGCACATAAATTAACAGTTTTGAAATTAAGAAAATATTTTACTAATATATCCCTCATAAATCTAGAGAGAGAAATACAATGGAAGAAAGATGTGTAAAATAAATAAGAAGAGAATGAAAGATAAAATTAAAAAAAATATAATAAATACTTGTTCAAAACTGTAAAAAGACATTTATTATAAAACAAAATTCATTTTCTATGAAGACACTTATTTTGAAATGGAAGGAGGAGGAAAAAAAACTCCATAAAAAGTTTATTTTCAAGAGGAGTTAAGCTTTGTTTGGATTGAATTTTGTTATGAAATCCAATAAAAATTTCTAGTTTTGGAATCTATAATCTTTCTCACAAACAATATAATTTTTACGAAACCCATGAAATACATAACTCTAATTTTCATTAAGACACCAATCTTATAGAATTATATAAAAAAATTTAAGAAAATGCTGAGGGATTGATACTAAAATAATTGTCATTTTTTTGCTGCTAAGAGTATCATGGTTAAAAACTTAAAATCAACACCTATAACCGGGAGTTTGTGTAATTGGAAACCGAGTTATAAAGTTGATTTCTTCTTTTAATTCATGTTTAACATAAAAGGATAGGAACTTTAGGTTAAATACGTTTTTCGTTAGCAAGTGACATTGCATGTTGATATTTGGAAAATTATTAATATATATATATATATATATAAGTGTAAAGGAACAAGCAAAACTATAAGAATTTGAGTTCCAAAAAATGTAGCTTTTAATAACTTTTTTTTTTCTCTAGCTAATATATATGCTAGCGTAAGATGTGACTAAAAATTCCAAAACTATTAGTTATGTTGAAAAAGATAGAAAAGAATTTGTCTCTACATAATTTGTTGTTACCCAAATTAAGTTAAATAAACATCTAGAGAAATGACATCCTTTTATAATTTTCATCACATGTTGTCAGTTTAAAAACAAGAAAATACCATTATAAAACATATTCCTTTTATGACCTAAAAAGAAGTTGAACTGAAAACAGAAAATTTTATTTTTCCATAATTTCAGAAGTTTTTTGAAGTATTATAATCAATGTTTAATTTTTCTATTTAAAGCCTGAAGAAAAATATTAAGTGGACTACAAAAAGTAACTTTACAGAAAATGTGATATATTATTATATGGAGTGCAAGAGACCTTTTGCTAAGTGCATATTTCTAACTAATAATTACCAAAAAGAAACAATGCCTTTTCTGTTGTAGAAATAATCAAAAATGCCTAAAACAAACCACACCTTTAATTAAAAAGCCAGATTAGAATAAAATAAATTCCAAGAATAATTTTCTTTTTTTTTTTTTTTCCCCTTGAGCCAGAGTCCAAAAATATGTATACATAGTTTGGTCCAGCAATATCTATTGTTGTACTATTTATCTAGATTTAGAAGGCTAAAAAGAAGAAATAAATCTTTTCATTACATTGAACAAATTGGGGAAATGAAGAGAACTTTCTCCAAAAATGGAAACCTATAGCAATAGGGTCTAAGAAGAATAATTTAACAACCACTTTTTTTTTAAGTGGGACTCAAACAAATTGTTGGACTTCAATGGACTAATACTTAATTTGCATTTCTTATTTTTAGTTCTTATTGATATGTTTGGCTGTTTCAAGCAACTCAAAATGCTTTGCTTTCAAACTTTCAACACTGACCTAATCCTATTCCTCTCAAAACTATGTGTGAAACCCTAATTAATTTCAAGAAACACACAGATATATGTAATTGGTACCACAAATCTTGAGGATATGATTGATCTAGCCCTTCTCCCAATATCTTTCATTTTTGTGTCCATAATTCTAATATGAGAATAGACCTATTTATTTAGCAAGGTAAAAAACACATCTATCTTGTAACACTCGGAAGTCTATCACTAAGTTTATTTGACAATGGTATAATAGTTACTCAATGATAAAAGTATTTTTTATTAGAGATCAAGAACTTGAGTTCAAATCACATTTTTCTCTCAGTATAACATGAGTATCGAAGCTTAGCTAGTTTCTTCCTCCTTTATTACACTCTTGAACCTCTAATATATCTAATAGTATATTCTATACTGGAGTTGTTTTGATAATAATAACTTTTCATTTATAATTTATGTTTTAGGATTTACACAAATTTTATTTTTCATTCTATAACACTTACTAATAAAAATATTATAAAATTATATAAGAAGTGTTACATATTTATCACGGCTTTACTATCCAATGCCCTAGTGATGGTTTGAATCCTCGAAGGTAATTAAACACACAATTTATAGTTCGCTGAGATTCTTTCTTATGCTTTTATATTTAGACCCTTTTCTAATTCTAGAAATCCATCAACTCCTCTAATGGAATGACTCCTAATCTATTATGTTGGGTTTTACTTTTAGGCACTCGCTACATGAAAATTGTGGAAAAAGAAGAGTATAAAATATAAAAACCTTATAAGGGCGCGTTAAAAAAAAAAAAAAAAAAAAAACAGAAAAAAAAGTGCATTTAGATTAGATTTAAAAATTAAAAAGTTTTATTTTTTTTAATCTATTTTAACTTTGGGAGTTATATGTGACTTGGTAATTGTTTAAGTGGTAGAATAACTCATTATCAGGTCAAAGATCATGAAATGCACTTACATTCCTTTCTTAGCGCAGTCTAAAAAAAGTTTAGATATCATAGAGAAGCACTTCTTAACAAATCAAATCTTCTAAGTTCGAATCACATTCGTCTTTGACTTATTTAAAAAAAAACATATTAGTCATCATGCCCTTAAAACAACTCTAACGGTTATGGCAAAATAGCAAATTGGAGTAAAGAGGGGTTCCAACTGATACGATAAATGCGGCTCGGATTGTTTGCACCATTTTATATACTACTCTCTATATAACTTCCTAATTTAGTATATTTTATTAATAAAACATATTTAAAAAAAGATAACCTTAAGAAGAAAATATATTATAAAAGGTAAGTGGTACACAAAGTGGTGCACATGATACGAGCTATGCCGTATCTAGGATCATCTGTACCACTCTTTGTACCACTTTTTTTTTTTTTTCCTAATGTATTTTTCTTTAAAGTTTATCTTTCTTTATCTTTTTTAAATATGTTTTATCAATAAAATATACTAAATTAAAAAGTGGTATAGAGAGTAGTACATAAAGTAGTGCAGACAATCCTAAGTGCGGCAAATGAGACTGCAAAGTACGATGATTTACAATATCACCCCAAATTTAGTATGATACTGTAGATCACGCCATTTTGTAGTCTTCTTTTTCTTCTTTTTTAATTTTTTCTTTTAATTTATTTAGTTAAAAATTTATCTTTAGTTTGTTTAGCTAAATTAATATTTATCCTTATAAATATTAAAAATATTAAATTTTTATAGTATAACAAAATTAGATCTTGACAATTCATTTTTATAAATATTTTTTAATTTTTTAATAATTGTAATTTGAACTTTTTAAAGAAAACTAGTGTAATAATTCTATATACTTGTCTTTTTTAAAATTAATTTTCCTTTTATTAGCTATTATTAATTGAATAAGATTTTATTTTATTAAAAATACATTACTTAAAACTTAATAATTAATTAAGTATAATTAACTAATTAAAATAAGTCCTTCTTAACAAACTAATTAAAATAAATTAATTTGGAACAACTAAATAATAAAAACACATTAATGGTGCATTTAGAGTGGTTTAACAATAAAAGTTTTTTCCTTCTTTTACATTGGACCCTACAATTTTTCTGGTATCAAATTTACCTTTTACAACAAATTGAGTAAAATTTTTTGACTTATTTCATTTTTAAATCTAATCTAAAAATGCACCCTAAATCATACACACTCATATTAATAACCTCAACATCAACATGACGACCCTATATATATATATATATGTATATATTGTATTTTGGTATATATAAATTCTAGCTTAATAGTATGTGTATTTTTGAACATTTAATTTGGGTCCCTAAAAATTAATGGTGAAACTCTGTGACTGAAATTAAACTCGCTGTCACATTAAAATTAAACTCAATAATTAGGTAGGTTACTTAAAGATCCATCAATATTATTTTTATTAGTTTTCAAATTCATTATTATCTTTTTATGCTTTTTTATACTTAAAATGTCCTCAATTAGTAATATTTAATAAAATTTGATATTTGATATATACTATGATTTAGTTAAATCCTTATTATTTATGTTATTTATTTTTTAATTATTAATAAGATGTATAGTAAAGAAGGAAGTATTTTAATTATGTAAAAATAATAATAATAACAATAATAACAGAAGGATGATGAATATTAAATAGAATATTCATTTTGGAGTGAAAATAAAGCAAATGGGTTGGAGTAAAAGTACTGTACATACTGTATTTTAGTGTAATTTGTAGTGCATTTTAGAATATATGAATCAAGAAGTCCTTAGGATTGAATTTTGTGTGGAAAAAATCTTATTAGGAGCAATTTTCCTACATAAGAAGACTTGAAATTAGCCGTGAAATCTACAACACAATGAACCCATAAATTATTGTGGCAAAGTTGTAGTTCAATGGTAGAAGCACATACTTTACCAGGCCAGAGGTGCTAAGTTCAAACTACATCTCCTCCCTTGATATATTAAAGAAAAATTCAGAAATCACACTACGAAAAGAACCCCATTTACTGACGGAACCAGGTGACGTACCTACGGATTTCTGACGGAAAAACCAAATTCGTCGAAAGTGTTACAAATTTAGCCAAAAAATTAGAAAGAAAGTCGAGGCATAAGATGACAGTACTTACTTATGGAACTTATCGTCGGTAACAGAAGGTACCAACGGTTGTTCAGACTCACGTCAGTAATACATTTTTCTTGCCATTAATGGGATGAATATCTTGATATTTAGAGTACCTATGATTCCCTTGAAATCATTACTTATTTTGATCTTGAAGGTATTGATTCGAGGACGAATCAAGCTAAAGAAAGGGGGAATGATAGGAATAAAGATGGCAAAAAGCAGATTTCCAACTTTCTGATGACAAAGATTAGAGGAAAGCTAAGAAGTTGCATGAGTTTAGAAAGATGGTGGACAAAGAAATCAAAGGTTTCAGGAGTCCAACAAGGGGAAAATCTAGAAAGGAAGCTTGGAGCTCAAAGGGTGTAAAATGAAGCAAGGAAATTAGAGAAAGAGAAAGCCAGCACCAAACCAGCAACGGGTTCATGAAATCGGCACCAAAATTATTTCCAAATTCAACCCGAGAGTTGTTGGCCCTTGGAACTGCGACAAGATTACCAAATCGCGACTGAGCCCAACATTTTCAGAAAATCACAAATTGACCACCACCTCTAAGAAGCCTCTTTAGCGAAATTACCATTTCATTCATTTTTGTCCCTAAGCTTTCCAAGATCACTATTTTTTCTTTAAAAAAACTATTTCAATTATTTTAAGAGTTATTTTTTGAATGTTTAAGTCCTAAACTCTTAGATTAGTAATAATAACTATCCTAAAACTTGGAATGCATAAATACCCCATTATGGAAACCCTATCTTCATCTTTTATCAAAATAGAAGAATTTCTTCCTCATGAGAGTTGAGAGAAAACCTATCCACTTTTCTTCCAAGACTTATCAACGTTTGATCTTCTTTGTAGTGTCTTACCTCTAGAATTTTTGTTCTAAGGATTTTAGTGGACTTTTCCATTTTATCTCAAATAGGGGTTTTAGATACTTTGATTATCTAAGGTTTTTATTTGGATATTTGGTTCATCCTTTGAAGAATGTTAATGGGTTCTAGTTTCTCAGCTATTCTAGAGTTTCATTAGCTTCTTTGAAGTCCCTCTACTTGCTATCCTCTTTGGGTTTCTAAGGTTTTAGTTCTCTAGGGGTTTTCTGGGGCCTTTGGGGGTTTTATTTTTGTTCATCTTTCGGGGGAGTGAAATCTGAAACTATTTCACTCAAGTATTCAACTCAAGTTTGATTCTTATCGACTTGCCTGTTAGTTTAATTTAGAGTAGTCTCACTTTGAAACAACACTCATCCCATGAAGAATTGGTCAACACTCGTTGATTTCAAAAGCATTCATTCTCCTTTCCACACATCGCATGAGTCAACGAGTATCGCTTCAGAAGTACGTGATCTCTACAGATATAGATCATCCTTACAAAAGATTACGACACGTTGCATGAAGAACTAGTCAACGCTTCAATGAATGTCACCTTCAAACGAAAACATCTCCAAAGGCATGGATCCATCTTTCCTAAGACTTCAACGTGAAGGATTGGTCAACACGTCAACAAATATCAACTTCGGACAAGAGTATCTCGAAAGCCAAACACGACACATTCATGAGAGATTTGTGAACAAGCATCAACTTCAGAAGTACTTTATCTCCAAAGACAAAGACGACAGATCCCATGAAGAATTTGGGAATGAGCATCAAATTCAAAAGTACTCATTCTCCCAAGATAAAGACGTTGCATCCCGTGAAGGATTTGTGAATGAGTTCCAACTTCAGAAGTACTCAATATTCTCCAATGACAACGAGAGCACGTCCTATGAAAGATTTTTCCAACGAGAATCAATTTAAAAAGTCCTGGATCTTAGAGAGCTTGGATCCTCCTCGACTCAACTCATTGTTCTCCAAATTGCTTCGATAGATTTCCTTCACTCGATCAACGAACAATCAACAGAGAAGTTCAATGGAGTTCAATACTTGAGTTGCCCAGCAAGTTCCACATCAGAGCATTGAGAGCATTCGCAAGACGCCTCAAGTCACTGCAAAGATTTGACAACTGCAAAGATCTAAAACAAGTGTAGCATCACTCTTTACCTACGACTGCAACTTTAATATCTTAGAAGCATTTTACAGGGTCGGCGTACTTTTACAAATAAGCTTTCTACGACTGCCAATGAGATGTCCATTTGAAAAGCATTGGACGCTAACACTCGGTCATCACCATGGCGTACTTGTTCATCTTCTGTAGAACCACTTGTCTAAAGGGACAACGACATCAACTTAGAAGTCATCATCGTGGCTCGATTTCTAGTTCAAGGAAGCTATGAGGTATGGAGTGTATCTCTCCAAAGAAAGAACAAAGATCGCGTCCCAAGTTCACCAAAAGCTTTTCCAGCATAATTCCCTATCATAGAGAATGGATGGCGGAAGAAGACTTTGTTATCCTAGTTAAATATTAAGAACGCCAGCAAGAGAGGATGGAACTTCTACTAAGGAACTTTGTTGCCTCCCTAACAAGAGATGATGGAACTTCCACTAAGAATTCTAATAAGATGCATGAAGAATTGCTTTCTTTTTATGGCAAGCTATTGGGAGAATATTATGAAACAGTGAGTTTTGATGATCAGATTATGAATGCCGGGCCCAAGGTATCTCCTACACAAGTTGTTTCTTTGGTGGACAGGTTCACTAAAGAAGAGCTTAAGGGTGAATTGTTTGATATCAGAAATGGCAAATCTCCGGGGCCGGATGGGTATACATCTTTGTTTTTCAAGAAAGCTTGGAATTTAGTTGGGGATGATTTTTGCAAGGCAGTTTTTGAGTTCTTTGACTCAAGAAGGATGCTTAAACAGGCTAACCACTCTATCATTGCCCTCATTTCAAAGACACAATAGGTTTCCATGGTGACAGATTTTAGATCGATTTCCGGTTGTAATGTCTACTATAAAGTGATAACTAAACTGCTTGCAGCAAGATTGAGTATTATTTTGCCTTCTATTGTTGATAAACCTCAATCTGCCTTTGTGAAGGATAGGAGTATGGTTGAAAGTATTCACTTGGCTCAGGAAATTATGAGGGGTTATTCTAGGAAACGTACATCTTCTAAGTGTACCCTTAAAATTGATATAAGGAAGGCTTATGACACGATTTCTTGGGATTTCTTGGAGAAGGTCCTTCAAGCTCTACAGTTCCCGGCCAAGTTCATTTATTAGATTATGGAATGTGTAACTACTCCGACTTATTCCCTCAAGATCACTGGGGAAGTTTTGGATTTTTCAAAGGTAAAAAGGGACTCAGGCAAGGTGATCCTATATCCCTTTTCCTTTTCGTTATTTGTATGGAGTACTTGTCGAGGAGCCTTAACTGTGCCACTATGATTGACGATTTTAATTTCCATCCCAAATGTGAGAAGCTCAGGATTTCTCACCTAGCTTCTGCTGATGATCTTATGGTGTTTGCTAAGGAAGACTATAGATCAGTTCAAATCATGTGTGATGTACTACATGCTTTTGGACAGACATCAGGATTACAGGTAAACTCTCTCAAATCGAATATCTACTTAGCTAGGATTGACGAGTTTCAGAGGAGCCTAATCATGGAGTATACGGGCTTTCATGAGGGTTGCATGCCCTTCCGATACCTAGGGATTCCATTATCTGGTGTTTACCTTAAAGTTGTAGATTATGAGCCGTTGTTGGAAAAGATCACTAAAATTCTTCTTGCTTGGGTTGGGTTGAACCTATCGTATGCAGAAAGACTTGAAGTTATCACCTCAGTAGTGCAAGGAGTGTTGGGATTCTGGCTTGGAATACTTCTAGTTTCGGGAGAAGTTCTTGACAGGATTACAGGCCTTTGTAGACGATTTTTGTGGGGTGGAAACTCAGCCAGAGTTGCTTGGAGTAGCTTGTGCCTTAATAAACTGCAGGGGACTTGGTTTGAGAGATTCAAGGAAGTGGAGTGATGCTCTATTAACCAAATTTCTTTGGAATATTCACAAAAAAAAAAAAAAAAAAAAAGATGCACTGTAGTGTAGATGGATTCAACATTATTATGTCAAACAAGGAACCATATGGGACACTGTAATCAGGAACGACTTTCCCCCTTTGATGAAATGTCTTCTCATGAATAGGGATGTAATTTTGGAAGCTGAAGGTACGGTGGACAGGGCTACACACGCATTTCTGCATGGGCAAGTGGAGGTACATTCTGGACAGTCAACGCCTATACCTTTTTTGCTCATCATGGGAAAAAACTGAGTTGGACGAAGATTGTGTGGAATGTCACATTTCTACCGAAGTTCTCTTTCATCTTATGGCTTGCGGTGTTAGGGAAGCTACCAATTTTGGATAGACTTACCTTTTTGGACGTTGACAGCACTTGCAAATTATGCAACCAGCAGGAGGAGAGTTTATCACATCTTTTCTTTACTTGTTCCTTCACAGGTGATATATGGAAGAGCATTAGAGAGTGGGCGGGACTACGTCGACAGAGTATGGCAACTATTCAAAATTATCTTGTGCGCCTAAAATGGGACTGTCTAGGGACCTCTTGGATTTGCAACTTCAGGAATCTTTCCTTTGCTGCCCCTTTGTATTACATCTAGGAATGTAGGAACAAAATTTTTTTTGAACAATATAGCCAAGATAGGAATCAAATTATTAGCAAGATTAAAATATAGGAATATAAAGTTATTTATGCCTTGTATCCCCATATTTTGACCTAATGCTTGGACTTTTAATGTTTTTGTGGGACTAGGGAGTTTGGGAGAATGTAGGAATTGCAACATGTAATCTTGGGGACTACCGTAGGTATGCCCGCGTGTATGTACTATCTCTCTTTTTTGTCTTAATACATTTTTACATTTAGATAAAAAAAAAAAAAAAAGAACACTAGCAACAAATTGCAAACTAAACAAATTTGTTTGTTTATTGAGAAGCTATGACTGAACTGAGATTTTTTTTTTTCTAAACTGCCTGTGTATCTTAAGAAATCTTAGGAATCAAGTCAAACTTAGTTCAAAGTTTTGGGAAAAGAAATTTTTAGCCGTTCACAGTTTTAACACCAGCAGGCCAGGAGTATCCATTTATATCGACTTGGACTTGTTAGAGTCTTTTAGCCGTTTATCCACATGCTACAATTTTTTAGGTTGCCTTAACACAGTTTATAATTATGCGGGCTAGGAGAGTTTATGCTCGTGCAGTGAAGGAGCGTCTTTTTTAAAAAAAAAATTTTAACTTGGTAAAATAACTTTACAGTTTAGGCTTGAGCAGTCAAGGAGCATCTTTTTATTTCCAACTTTAAATTTGGCAGTATAGCTTTGTAATTTAAGCCCGTGTAGTGAAGCAGCATCGTTTTTTCATCATTCAAAATTGAAGTGACTTTGCAGTTTAAGCCCATGCAGTTAAGGAGCGTGCACTTCATGAGTAGTATCGCTTCACATACTTGTCGTGGATAGAACCAATCCTTAGACCGTCTTTAGCAACTATTTAGTAAGATCCTTTTGAGTAGACGTCTTAGGCAACATAGTGGCCATCCCACTTTGATGTGAACTTTTTAGTTTTGTATCTAATGATGATCGGCCTCCTTACTGCAAGCACTAGATCTCCAACTCAGAAGGAGCGAAGTCGAACTTTTTTTGTTGAAAGTCTTAGATATGTAAGCTTGGTAGTATTCGAAGCATTGTTGTGCCTCTAATATTTTCTCGACAAGTGCTTCTAACTCCTCAAGTCTCAAGCAAGCATTTTTTTATTTCGTCAAGCTTTCTTAAATAGCAATCCTCAAAGAAGGGATTTGCCGCTCTAATGAAAGTACTATTTCAACACCGTAGATGAGAGCATATGGAGTAGCTTGGGGTTGGCATGCGATAAGTGGTTCTATATGCCCATAACGCTTCTCCAATTTGCATGTAATAGTCTCTTTTAGATTTATCCACAAGTTTACATAAAGTTTTGTTAAACGCCTCAGCAAGTCCATTTACAGAAGCATAATTCATAGAGGAATTGTGTTGTTTAAAACAAAAATTCTCACATAATTTGTTCATTAGGCTGTTGCAAAATGGCTTCCCATTATCAGTGAGTATATATCTTGGAACTCCATAGTAGTAGATAATGTTCGTTCAGATGAAGTCCACAACATTCTTTTTCCTTGTTTCATTCAATGCTATGACTTCTGCCCATTTGGAAAAGTAATCATTAGTAGATATGATGTACAAATGCAAAGCAAATGACTTTGAAAAAGGCCTAACAATATCAAGACCCCATGTGTCAAAAGGCCGTGAAGCAATAATTACATGCAAAGGCTCAAGAGGCTGATATATGTAGTTGGTATGGAATTGACAAGCTTGATATGTTTGTGCATAGTCCATGCCATCTTTCACCATATACCCCATCCTTTTGATACAAAAATGAAGCTTCAGACCATATTGATGAGCTCCTTAAAATCCAGAATGAGCTTCTTCCATTGCTTAAACAATTTCTTTCTTCACCCAAGTATCTTAGGAAAATGTCCCCAAAAAATATCGTTGAAACAATATATCTTTATAATATATGAAACAAGCAGCTTGCTGCCGAACATTAGTTCTTCTTCGTAATTGTCTGGCAACTTTCCTTTTTTCAGATATTCACGAATGGCTGATCTCCATCCTTCTTATCAATCTCGAACACCAAAACATAATAAATTTCACATTCTCATCCTTTTCATCTTCGAACATGGGTGGAACAAAACATGTATGACAAAATGGAATTTCGGTTTGCCGATCTGACAAACTCAAGTTTGAAGCAAGTTTGGTCAGTGTATCAACTTTCCTATTCCATTCCTCAAAATATGTAATATTGTCACATTGTCTAACCACTCGCATGAGGCACCTCGCATATTTATAGTTTGGAGCAACTCATGCTTCTTAACTTTATATACTCTAAGTAATTGGTTGACAACCAGTTGAGAATCTCTATGTGCTTCAAGCTGCATTACTTCACATCAACAACCAATTCTAACCTAAGTATAAGAGCTTGATACTTGGCCATGTTTTTAGAACATTGCTGACTTAAAGTAAAGGCATATGGTAGTACATCACCTTTTGGGGTAAGAAATACTACACCAGCTCTTGCCCCATGTATTGCACCATCAAAGAACATTTTCCACAGAGGAAGGACTTCCACCACTAAGACATCTTCATCAGGTAGCTCATCATTCAACTCCTATTTAGCTGGCATAAGATCATCAGCCAAGAAGTCTGGCAACACTTATCCCTTAACAGCCTTCTGGGGCACATAAATAATTTCAAATTATTAATTTACAAGTGCCATTGATATGTGCATAATTGGTTAGATTTCTATATGATAATTTCATTAGTTTTTTATGTTTTAATATGTAAAAGTACGTATTTTAGTTCAATATCCCTTATTTTTATCTTAGGTGCCTTCTGGAATAGAAAACGATGAAAGGAAATGAACACGGGCAAAAACTGAGTGAAAACGATGAAAACAAAGTCATTGGCAACAAACGAAGCCGACCTACTGCGTGAGGTAGGCTGACCTACCATCGATGGTAGGTTCTTACCGCACAAACGGTTGGCAAAATAGAACCCTACCATCGGTGGTAGGTTCCGGCAGTGAGGGTGACTTAATCCAATTCAAACTCTATTTTCTTGTAATTTTCACCTCTATAAAGGGGTTTTGCTGCAGCTGTAAGAGAGAGAGAGAGAGAGAGAGAGAGAGAGAGAGAGAGAGAGAGAGAGAGAGAGAGAGAGATTAAAAGAGGCAGATTAGGATTTAGATTGGCACTTAGAATAGATTGATTGGGTTTAGCATTAGATAGTTAGGAGTAGATTAGATTAGACGATTTTTCAATTTTTGACTTTTATACATATTCACTAAGTTAAACACTCTTTAGTTTTTTGTAATTTTATTTCTTGGATTTCAAGAATTGAAGAACCAATTACAAGATTGCGATATTCAACTTGGCAACTCGAAAGATGAGCTTGGAAGATGTTCAGGTCTTCAATTTTCAATTCTAAGCTTTCTTTTACTTTCTTGTTATTGAATTTTAATAATGAATTTCAGTTTTCTTTTAACAATGAATAGCGAGTAGTTTTTATTATTTGGAAGAAGGTTGAACCCTAATTCTGGATTATGAAATTCTTGATTTAAATTCTTGAATTCGATGTTTGTTTTGATTTAAGTTGTCTTTCAATTGTGTTTGTTTGTATTTTAAGTGTCCCGAGATTAGATTAATCGCAAGATTGTTCGGAATTGAAAAAGGAAGAACGGTCTAGGGAAACCAATTAGGGGTTAACTGGGAAAATTGACTAGAGATACAATATTGCACTTTTAAGTTTTTTTAAATCACCTAATTTTAGTGTGCTCATAATTTGGTAAGGAGAAGAGAGATTTTCCTCTAAGGTTTAGTGAGTAGGGTGGCTTTCGCCTAGAGATAGGGATTGTCTGACTTGAGTGATGACCTAACTTAATTAATTCAATATCGTTTTGATAAAAGTTTTTCCAATTGAATTAGTAACAAGGATTAAGGGGATTCCACCATTCAAACTCTTGCTTTATTAATTTTTACAACATAGCGTGCCATAGAACCCATTACGGGTCAGCCGGACCTCATCCCTTTATTATAAGCAGTTTTAACCGCTCTTTATGTTTTTGTGGCTTTCTTAGTTGTTTAATTGTTTTAAGTTTTTGCTATTTTGTTTTCAACTACCCTCTTTTTCTTAGACTAAACATTAGAGACAGGATTAGTACTTTTACCTCTACCGTCCTTGAGAGATTTGAAACTCGAGTTGAACTCACATTTGCAGTGTTAGGTCCACTTGTCCTGCATTATAGTGATTAGGAAATCCCATTTTATAAACACACTATCAGGTGTTTAGCATCGTTGCTGGGGATGGAAGTGTGAGGAATGTCGTTTATTTACTGCTTTAGTCAGTTTTTGTTTCTGGTTTCTTTTGATTGAATCAATTTTTTTTAGCATTATTCGGATATTTTCAGTTTATATTCTTGAGTTGTGCTTCGTATTCGTGGAACTAATAACGTTTTTGTTTATTGTAGTTCATGAGAAATTAGTTTATTCCCAAAAAAAAAGGGGGCGAGTTAGTACCGTTCAATCTCGAGCCTGAACGTGCGCTGCAGGGTGTTTGTCACACCCTTCAGTTTGGAATAGCAGGCACGAGTGCAATAACACCTGTCGTAGAGGTGAAAGAAGAAGAAGAAGCACTACCATTTAACAATCCTCTTTTCGTACGAACACCTCCAATAGCAGAACGATAGGTGGCGAATTATGCCCGAACGTCCATCTCTGGGATACAATCGAGTATAGCAAGGCTAAGGGTAGAGGCACACAATTTTTAGATAAAGCCGAATATAATTTAGATGTTGCAAAATCATGTTAAATTTGATATACTTCTAGATGAGGATCTCAACGCTCACATCGAAAATTTCTTAGAGGTATGTGACACCTTTAAGATAAATGGAGAATCTAAAGACGCAATCCGACTTTGTCTTTTTCCATTCTCTTTAAGGGGGAAGGCGAAGTCCTGGCTCAAATCCTTACCGTTAGGGTCCATTACTTCATGGGACTCCTTTGCGGAGAAGTTCCTAGGGAGGTACTTTCCTCTGGGCAGATAGCATAATTAAGAAATGAGATTCTATCGTCTCGACAGATAGACAGAGAAAGCCTCTACGAGGCATGGGAACGATGGAAGCAATTGTTAAGGAGGTGTCCCCACTATAGGTTAGATTTGAGGATGCAAATACAAAGTTTCTATAATGGAATATCACTTGGAGCAAGGTAATTAATAGACGCCTCAGCTAGAGGGTCTATGGATCATAAGACCCCTTAACAAGTATATAACTTATAGAACAAATTCTGATGAAATTTACACTTGGGAAGGGCAAAGAGCAAAGCCAAAGACGGCTGGAGTATATAATGTGGATGCTATCTCTGCTATGGAAGCAAGATTGACGGCCTTAATAGAACAGTAGATAGGGAACTTGGTCGGTACTTCAACAAATAAAAATAATCAAACGGTTATGTTATGTTACTTTTGTAATAGGGGGTATCCAAATCAGGAATGCCCAAGTATGGGAGGACAGATGGAGCAAGTAGAATTTGTACAGGGGAATCGACCAAATAACCCCTACTCAAATACATACAACCCAGAATAGAGAAACCACCATAACTTCTCTTGGAGTGGTCTAGGACAACAAACGCTGAATCAACCCCTGGGTTTTTAGAATAGAAGTCCTTCCCCGCCTTTGCCTTATAAAGCAGGTATACAAAATCATCCTCCACCATATAAGACGAATTTGGAGGACTTGATAGTAAAATTTATGAGTGCAACTGATAATAGAATGAATACCATCGAGGAAGCCTAAAGGAATCAAGAAGCCTCCATTAGAAACTTGGAAAAGAAAATTAGGCTATTAGTAAAGATAGTATCCGAGAGAACTCCGAGAACTCTCCTAAGTAACTCTAAAGTAAACCCGAGAGAGCATATAAATGCTATTTCAGCAACCACCAATAAGGAGATTCCCAAAAAAAAAAGGGGGGATGATTGTAGAAGAAAGAATATATATTGAAAAGGAAGAGCAATCATCAGAAAAAGTGGTTGCAAAACAGTTGGGAGATGACAAAAGGAAGTCAACAAGTGCTGAACCAAAGATCCCATTCACAAAAGCACTTGTTCAAAGCCAAATTAAGATGAGATGAGGGAGTTTATTAGAATATTTCATCAAATAAAAATAAACTTACCCTTGTGTGATCTTTTATTACAGGTTCCCAAGTATGCAAGGTATTTCATCAAATAAAAATAAACTTACCCTTTATGTGATATTTTATTGCAGGTTTCAGTATGCAAGGTATGTGAAGGACATGCTCGCGAAGAAGGGAAAACTTCTGGAAGCATCAATACACATACATAGTGAAGCGTATTTAGCCCTCTTAATCAGGAACATTACCAGAAAAACTAGAAGACACAGGGAGTTTTTCCTTCCCTTGAACTATTGGTAGTATTAATGTTGATAGGGCTTTAGCAGTCTCAGGGCCGAGTATTAATGTTATTTCCTCTTCTATGTGTAAGTATCTAGGTCTATGAACCCCAAAACCTGTAAGGATGTCAATTAGTTAGGCAGATAAAAATGTCAGATATCCGGAAGGGGTAACTGAGGATGTGTTACCCAAAGTCAAGGACTTAGTCTTTCCTGTTGACTTTTGTAGTTTTGGAAATGGAGGAAGACATTGATTTCCCTATTATACTAGGTCATCATTTTCTTCGTACTTCAAGGGAATTAATAGATATGGAAAAAAGGGAAATTAGTATTAAGGGTCGGAGGAAACGAGATAGTGTTCAAGTTCCCTTTGCTCCCAACCCCTACTCCTAAAACTCAAGATACTTCACGCATTATAGCTCACAAATCTAATGAAGTATCTTCAAACGTTCAAGAACCCACTGTTGCAGAGAGAAAAGAAAAGCCAAGCAAGAAGCACAAGAAAAGAAGCAAATTGCCTCCAATTTTGAAGACTAGCACAGTGAAATGGGTAGCGATACGGAAGAAAGAAACGATAAGGAGACCAATGAAAAAACCAGAATTCTGTGATCCGGGAGGTGCATCTAGCACCTAAAAAGGGAGCACTCTTTAAAACCCCTTTAAGTGTTGTAATTGTAGAATTATATCTTTGAAATCTTACGTTTTACTTTTCTACTTTGATTGTTTGTTGATGTTATGTTGCGAGGTCATTTCAAAGAGAATAAGTGATTGTCTAAAGACCTCCATGAAGATTAGTTGATTTTATAAGGTAAGTGGCTTGAAGGGGGGGTCAAAAATTGTAGAAAACAAACAAAGATAGAGCTCAGGCAGCACCTTGCCTCGAACGGTGAGGGTAGGGCAACAACTAGCGTGTCTCAGCAGAAGCCTATCATGGACGGTAGACTCAACCTACCGCCAGCGGTAGGTGCTCGATGTTTCTCGGCACTTGTGGACAGAGACCCACCGCAGATAGTAGGCCTTGCCCTACCGTCGGTGGTAGGGTCCAATTTTGGCTCCAGGGTAGTTTTTTAAAGTAGAACGGGTCGGGTTGACCAAATTGGGTACCAATTGTAGCTTTTAATTGAATTTTTCTTCATTTTTTCCCCCATTCTCCTCTAAAAACCCTTGCAAAATTTTTTCATTCCCTTTTCTTTTCCCTCAACCTCATAAATCCTCACCTCACCTCTCCAACTTCTTCAAACATTCTCCCCCTTTTCCTCCATATTTTTGGGTGAATCTCTCCCCCTTTCGACGAGCATCACCGGCTGTCCTCTCCATCTCTCTCTTGGTTTGTATTTTTTTTTTTTCTTTCCTTCTCTTCTCTTCTCTTCTTCTAACCCCCCTCCATTCTTCTTTTTCCCATTTTACACAAATTCCACACCAAAATCTTCTTCTTCCATCTTCTCTTCAAAAGACTTCACTTTCTATTCAATTTCTTCTCTCCATTAACATTTTCTTTTAAATCTCTATTTATTGTAGTTTATGGTAATTTCACTCCTTTGTGTAATATTTTATTATATACTAAATTTATTTTATATTTTGTCTTGCTTCCTAACAAAATTTTGCAGAAAAGAGTACAAGAAGTTTTCTGGCGAACTCCAACAGCATTCCAATTGAGGCATAAAAACGAACAATTCTTCGTGGGCACAGTTTGTTTCTTCAAACAAACACAGGTTAACTCTTCAACTTTGTGTCTCTCTTTTCATTCTAGTGTACTTATTCTTAATTCTTATTTTTGGACATATTTGTGCTTTCGGATTGTTAGAAGCATTGTTGTTATAGTTTTTCGTTTTCTTTTTATTTATCACACTTTAGTATGCACAGGCAACGTTAGATCACTATAGCACACATGGGCTACGCCAGTATTTATTCTTTTGTGCATTTTGGTTTTCTTTTGTGTTGGTACTGTTGTGTTACACTCTCTTCCCTTTTTCGTATTTCCCGTTTATTTTTACTCCATCTATGGCTCCTAAGAAAGCTATAGCTTCCTCCTCCAAATCCAAAGGGGCTCATATTGAGGGGACGTCGCCCGACCCCACCCCGAATTTTCTTTCCTTTTCGGAGCGCCTTTCTGCGAGAGCCTGTCAGTGGGTCGCCGATAGGGCATCGCTCAAGATTATTATTGAAAAATCATTCGAAGATTCGATCATCGAACATTTTAAGCTTGAAATTTTAGGGGTTTAGATCGGATTTCTTTTCTTCACATCTCTGGCGAGTATTACCTCGACCTTGTCTGAGAATTTTATGCCAACATGAATCACAAAACGAACAAGGATCTCCAAACAATTATCTCTTGTATCAAAGGGGTTAGGATTATTCTCGAGAAGGAACGTCTGGCATCCATTCTTGGAATTCCAGACTACGGGAACACAGTCACTATTGATTCTAATAGAAAAACCATCCACGAGTACCCGGACAAGAATTTTGATGGGGCTTGTAGCCGTTTTGATATCCGGTCACAGGCAATGGATTGTCGCTGAATCCTCCACCGGGGCAATTTCCCATCCCTTCTTCCTCGTGCCCTTTCTTATTTCTTCAATCACACACTTGTTCAAAAAGGGGGCGGACTTAGTGAAGTCTGTATTCTGGATATTTATATGCTTGACAAACTCTACAATAAATCCCCTTTTTCTCTCTCATCCTTGATAATTCAAACCATGCATGACACTAGGTGTGATACCACTAAAAAAACGTATTTTTCATTATCCTATAATTTTATCTAGAATTTTTGCTTCTTGTAATGTCAATTTGATGGAGAATGAAGATTATCCACAAGAACGCAATAGGTTATGAAATTTACAACCTTCAATAACTACGATTATTCCTGGAAAGAGAAGAACAAAGTATGGATACCCCCACCTGAGGAAGATAAGCTGCAGGACCGCAACCCTATCGGTTTTCGTTCAATAGAGAAAACTACCCAAACCAATATTGGGGTGTCATCCTAGCAGCCAGTTGAGGATGATGATGAGGCCGATGAGTCTTATGACCCCTCAGATGATGAAGATGATGAGGCCGATGCTCGGATCATAATCCCGACGGATGCATTCCAGACAAAAATGCAAACTGCCTTTGAGCAACTTCAGATCACTCAAGAGATCTACGAGACCCAGCTGGCAGAGATAGTAGAATCCACTCGCCGGTATGCAGATGAGTTGGCCCATCATAGGGCCTCTATAGATCGCCAGAAGATGATGCTAACCCGCCTATGCAATAGATTCTTGCCCGACCAGGGACGTAGCAGAGGTGGCGGAGTAGACTTTTATGCGCCATAGGGAGTTTTCTTTTTCTTTTCCTTCTTTTCTTTTTTGTTTTTTTAGTTTTTCGTTTCTCTTTATGTTTCTTGTTTTATTTCATGTTTTATTTTCTGCTCTTTATCTGTTTTTATTTTCTTTTTTATTTGTTTTATTTTTGTGTGGAGATGGCTTCCCAATATGCTTTATCGCTTTATTTTTGGGGGATTGCTTCCCATATATATGTTTATTTTATGTTTTTTTCTTTTAGTCTAACCCCCCTTCCCTCCCTCCCCTCCCTCCCTCATTGAGGATAATGTGATTTAAGTGTGGGGGGTATTTTCTTATTTTTCTGTCTTTAAATTTTTATTTTAACTTTTATTATCCTTGAAAAATTCTAAAAAAATCAGAAAATTTGAAAAATCCAAAGATATTTTTGTTTTGTCGCTTTTAATAGAATACATTATTTCAAAATTCTTGAGGTTTTTCGGAAAATAATGTATTACTTAATTTCTTTGAAAACCATATTTACTAAATTTCTTACATGATCAATGGTTGTCTTGCACTTGTAAATGTTGTGTAAGTAATAGAAACTTAGGAATCTTGGGTAATTAGCATAATGATAATAATTTTTTAATCTTTGCCTGCAAATTTCATATCTTTTCTGCCTTTAAAAGCAAAGAAGTCTAGTGTAGGATGGTCAAGGAGATGATGGTCTTAAGCCTTCTTTGACCCGTTTGTGCTTTTCCTACTATTATTGAAATCAATCCCTAGTTTCCTTTTTGTGCCTTCATACCAAGGGTTTTAATCCCTTCTTTTCTTTGTTCTTTTAATCCTCACTACATAAAACCTCAATTCGTGGAGCTAAGTGTTATATCCTTTAGCTGTTTTGGGAATAGGAAACAAATAAGTGTGGAGGTAAAGGGGTGAAGAAAGAAAGAAAAACCCTATTTAATGGAAAGGGTACTATAGGTAATTTCATGTGTTTGGTACTTTTGGCTGTTAAAAAGAGAGAAAGGAAAGAAAAGAATTGGTGCTTGAAAAGAAAAAAAGTAGAAAAAGAGAAAAAGCCAAAAAAAAATTAGAAGATGGCAGAAAACAAAGAAAAAAAGATAAGTCCTTATTTTATGGTCAATCCTTGAAAAAGTAAGCATCTCTCTCTTATTCTATAGAATTCTTGAAAATCTAAAGAAGATGTGTTAGATGGGGTGTGCACCAAAAAGAACGAATTTAGTTGTTCAAGGGTGAGTGAGAAGAGTGAAAAAGACGACTAGAAAGTGGTTCTTTACTTTTGTTATCTTTTACTTTCGATTGCATTTAGCTTTGTCTCATTTGTTTTTGTCTCCTTTTTCCTTCGTTTGTTACCCTACTTATGTCCCTAGTCTAACATTACAAGC
This sequence comes from Catharanthus roseus, assembly GCA_028651295.1. Classification (NCBI taxonomy): domain Eukaryota; kingdom Viridiplantae; phylum Streptophyta; class Magnoliopsida; order Gentianales; family Apocynaceae; genus Catharanthus; species Catharanthus roseus. The sequence continues at coordinate 12,474,786 of JAPQWS010000102.1, read as the reverse complement.
CAAAAAGTCCTACCTAATTCGGGAACGACCTAGAATAGACTTTAAAGTGGATAAGTGATGAAGAAATATGAATTTGTGTGTATCGTCTTTCAAAATATTTCATTGTGCTAATCATTTACCATTCCTCTTTTTATATGAAAAACGACATGAGCAAGTCACACAAACACACATACACTATTGATCAGTAATGAGTTTTAGTGATTTATGGTGGAGTTAGTGGTTTTTGTTGTTCGTCTATTTTTTATTTATCTTTCTAGTCGTGCAGTGAAATACTCTGTGGAAGTGGTTTTGTTTATAGTTTTTCTAAATTTTGTTTGTTTTTGTTTTGCTTTTGTTGAGTTTGTTTTTGGTTATCAATGCTTGTGACCGTTTTTGAGATTTTTAAGTGTTTTATTCAGCTTCTATCATTTTCGTGTTGTGTCTTTTAAAAAAGAAAAGCTTTTAAGTCCTTTGTTTTGCCTATTTAGTTTGTGTTGCTTGAGGACAAGCAACAAATAAGTGTGGGGGTATTTGATATGTGCATAATTGGTTATATTTATATATGTTAATTTCATAATTTTTCAATGTTTTAGTATGTAAAAGTATGTATTTTAGTTAAATATCCTTTATTCTTGTCTTAGATGCTCCCCGAAAGAGAAAACGATGAAAGGAAACGAAAACGGAGTCGTCAGCAACAAACAAAACTGACCTACCGCGCGAGGTAGGCTGACCTTCTGTCGGTGTTAGGTCGTTGCACACAAACAGTTGGCAAAACAGAACCCTACTGCAGATAGTAGGGCTCGACCTACCGTAGGCGATAGGTTCCGGCAACGAGGGTGATTTAATCCAATTCAAATTCTATTATCTTATAATTTTCATCTCTGTATAAGGGGTTTTGCTGCAGGTTTTAGAGAGAGAGAGAGATTAAGATAGGCTGATTAGGATTTAGATTAGGGTTTAGAATACGATTTATTAGGGTTAGTATTAGATAGTTAGGAGTAGATTAGATTAGACGATTTTTTCAATTTTTGACTTTTATACATTCAATTAGGTAAAAACTCTTTAGATTTATGCAATTTTATTTCTTGGATTTCAAGAATTGAAGAACCAATATCAAGATTGCGATCTTCAACTTAGCAACTCGAAAGACGAGTTTGGAAGATGTTTGAAACTTCAATTGCGGCTTCAATTTTCAATCATAAGCTTTCTTTTACTTTCTTGTTATTGAATTCTAATAATGAATTTTAGTTTTTTTTTAGTAAGGAATAGTGAGTAGTTTTTATTGTTTGGATGAGGGTTGAACCGTAATTCTTGATTATGAAATTCTTAGTTTAAATTTTTGAATTCGATGTTTGTTTTGATTTAAGTTGTCTTTCAATTATGTTTGATTGTATTTTAATTGTCGCGAGACTAGATTATCGTACAATTGTTGGGAATTGAAAAAGGAAGAACGGTCTAGGGCAACCAATTGGGGGTTAATGTGGGCAATTGCCTAGAGATACGATATTGCATTTTTAGGTCTTTTAAATCACCTAATGTTATTGCGCTCAGAATTTGTTAGGGAGAAGAGAGATTTTCCTCTAAGGGTTAGTGAGTAGGATGGCTTTCACCTAGAGATAGAGATTGTCCGACTTGAGTGATGACCCAACTTAATTAATTCAACATCGTTTTCATAAAAGTTTTTCCAATTGAATTAGTAACAAAGATTCAGGGGATTCCACCATCCAAACTCTTGCTTTATTAATTTTTACAACCTTATGTTTTTGTGGCTTTCTTTGTTTTCAACGACCACCCTCTTTTACTTAAACTACACATTAGAGCCACAATTAGTACTTTCACCTTTACCGTCCTCGAGAGATTCAACACTCGTGTTGAACTCACCTCTGTAGTGTTTGGTCCACTTGCCTTCTATTGTAGTGATTAGGAAATCACGTTTTATAAACACACACCGTCAACCATCTTACTAGATGATCAGACAACACGGACCTTAACATTATATATTTGATGGGATTTTGAGAGGAGTCGTCTGCGCTTGAAAATAGTGTCTCAGTTTTTGAACAGCAAATATCAAGGTTAGACAAAGTTTCTCTATTGGAAAATAATTCAACCCACTAGGCGCCATTGGCCGACTTAAATAATACAAAAAGTTTCTCTATTGGAAAATAATTCAACTCACTAGGCGCCATTGGCCGGCTTAAATAATACAAGGCATTTTCCTTCCCTTCCTCATTTTCTTGGGTAAGTAATGCTCCCACAGAGCATTCCTGAGCAGCAATATATAAAACTAGCGATTTTCCAAGAATCTGCGCAGCTAGCATTAAAGGTTTCATAAGATATGATTTTATGCTTTTGAAAGAATTTTTGCAAGCTTCGTCCCATTCGAAAGGTATGTCGTTCCTCACTAAGTGGCTAAATAGTTGGCATCATCCAGCAAGATTTGAGATAAAACTTTGGAGATAAGCTAACTTTCCTTCAAACTTCTTAACTCATGAATGTTTCGGGGCTCAGGCATCTTCAAGATTTCATACATCTTGGATTGATTAATTTCAATTCCTCTATGACGGACAACAACGTTGAGAAATTTTCCAAAGGTAATACCAAAAGTGCACTTCAAGGGATTCGTGTTCAATTGATATTTACGAATTCAGTCAAAAATGATCTTCAAGTCTTAGGTGATCTCCATGTTTTTTTGACTTGACTACAAGATCATCCACATAGAATTTCACAATTTTGTGTAGCATGTCATTGAAGGTTTTCTGCATAGCCCTTTGATATGTTGCACCAGCATTATTCAGTCTGAAGGGCATCACTTTGTAGCAGTAAATCCTTTGGGTGTGTGAAATGCAGTTAGCTCTTCATCTTGCAATGCCATTTTTATTTGATTGCCAGATGAACCATATATAAAAGACAAGGCTTCATGCCTATTGGTAGCATCAATCATTAGCTCCAGGATGGGAAGTGGAAAATCATCCTTCGGATATGTGTTTTTAAATCCCTAAAGTCAACACTATGTGAATTTGGCCATTCTTTTTTCTCACAGGAACAATGTTTACAATCTACGTAGGATACTTGAATTCACAGACCAATCCAGCTTCAATCAATTTGTTGACTTTTGCCTCAATTTATGGAAGCAACTTTGATAAAAAATGTCTTTGGGTTTATTTTATTGACCGCACTTTATTTTTGACCACTAATTGTTGGACGACTCTCTTTGGATTCAAACCAGGCATTTTTGGTACGTCTATGTAAAGATGTCTTTGTATTCTTTCAAGAGATTGACTTACTTGTTCTTTAGAAGTGAGAAGGGCACTTATGTAGACAGGACAGGGATCTTCAATCATGCCAGGATTGACTTCCTTCAATTCATCCATAGTAACTTTTATGCTCTGTTCAAGTTCTGATAGAGCATCTTCAGCATTTTCTTCAAAAGCTCATTCCTCTACGATATTGATATGATCTGCAGCTGCAGCTTCTTCATTTTCAGTAGTATCATATTCTTCAGCATTCATGAGGTTGTGTCTCATAAAGATGATGGTTCCAGAATATTCCCCTTCTTACTTCCACATTATGTAGGTTGATGTCCCAGTTCCTCATTGCAAATGTATCCATTTTGATCAAACCTCGCAATTTCTCTGGTCAATGCATCTCTTCACCTATGGGTACGGACCATGGTATTTGCTGAGGTTGAGAATTGGTAGGATGACCATACATTTTTGTAATCCTCTTCAAGTTGAGGTCTAGCATGTATCTCTATGCGAACCTTAGTTCTTGAATCTTTATTGCAACACTCTAACCCATAATAGGTAAAGGATCTTGATCACACATCTTGTCCCACGAAGATGCTTCTCTTGCCTATTTCTTTTTGATGTGGCACTGCCTCTAAGTCGTTTAAAGACAGACAAAAAGGAAGGCTTTCCTTTTGATCCCAAGCAGTCAAAAATGGAAATTTGAGTGCTTGCCTTCGCTTGATTGTTTAATTTCAGTTTCGAGGTAACTTCTTCCTTCGCAATGAGGTATTGGACAATTGCCCTTTTGATCTTGAGACGTATGAAAGATGCTCACTTGTACCTAAGTCCAGCAATGTTTCCATTTTCTCTAGAGGCTTCTTGCGGCAATTTACCCAACAAATTTTGACTTTTTAAATTGTATCCCACCTTGGCAAGAAGTCTGTCGATAATGGGATTTATTCGATCACTAGTATGTGAAGTTGGAAGCTTATCAAAATCCTTTAAAGAAGTATTCAGCAGTTTAACAGTCTTACTAACCTTTATCTTTTCACCTTCTTTAGGTCGGCTAAATCCTTTTAAACGAGTGTCTAAGGCCTTCAAAGGCTAAACTTTGGTATGGGGCATAGTGGGATCCTGTTGTTTCTCTACATCTTCCGGAGATAACTTATCATCTTGGCTTGTCAATTTGATCACCAATTTTTTCTTACTTGAAAGATCTTTGAGAAGATAACTTCTTGAACTTCTCCTTCTATTGATGAAGAAATATTGGATGACTCCATTTTCTTTTTGATGAAGTACATGGCATCAACAATGTGAGCTTCAACTTCTGTATCGGTGGTCACCTTTTTAACTACTCCATTCCGGCAGTACTTGAAACATTGATGTAGGGTTGATGGAATAACACCATTCTCATTAAGCTATGGCCTTCCAAAAGAATGTTATGAGAAGTCTTAGCATCTACCATATGTAAAAGAATGCATGTACTCATATCATCAATCATTAGGTTCAATCACAAAGTCCCAAATTTCTCTTTGTCCACCTTGGTTGAATCCTTGGATCATCAATCGTCTTTGAGATAGGTCCTCAGTAGGAATTCCTAACTCATTGAATGTCCGCAAGGGTAGGATGTTTATTATAGATCCACTATTTGATAAGATTTTATGGACACCCTTTGTTCTTTTGCATATCCTAACATAAATAGTGGCTTATTATGAGAAGTTGCACCAAGTAGCAAATCGTCATCATCAAAACTTATTTGAGCACAATCATCGGCTTTCTCTTAGTCACTTTCTCTTTCCAAAACATCATGAATGGTGTAACATGAGGCGACATCTAATTCAAAAAAACCTTCAGGTAGAAAATCTTCTAAAGTGAATGGGCACGGGCCTCTTTTCAGACAAGTTTCTGATAGTGTAGAAAAATGCTTGACCTTTTGACCACTAGGCTTTAGCATATTTCTTTTTATGAATTTTCTCCTTATTATCATAGTTGTTTATTTCTTTTCTGTGTCACAAGGGTCCAATCATCATTAAATGAGACAATCTCTTCATTTAGTGAGGGCACTTCATCATGCACTTGACATTCCTTTTGTAGAAATGATGGATCCATCAACCCCTACCTTCATAGTATCAAACTCTTCAAACTTTATTTCTCCAACTATCTCTATCAAGGGAAAATGATTGGACCGAGGCGATGACTCTACAGGTTACATGAGTAGCCACTTTATCTTCTTCAAGAGGAACACGTCCTTCACGAGCTAGTTGCATTACTAGATCCATGAATAGAAAGCACTTCTCGATAGGATGACCAATTATGCTGACACTTGTAGCAGTTTAGATCATCTTTCCTTCCACTCTCGCTTGGTCGTTTTGAATCTGGAAATTTCATAGCATCTTCAGCTATAAGTTCATCAAATATTGAAGAGATGTCAGAATAAAAAAAAAAAAGATATTCTTTGGTCTTCATTTCTTCCAATGTCTTTTTCCTTTTAAGGATCGATCTTCTTGGTTACTTTCTCGGAAACCTTAGTAGAGACCTTGATTGGACTAATATTTGTGGCCATCAACTCTTTCGTTTTGCTATTGGAAGAAGACTTGCTTGGTTTTTTGAAGTCTTTCTTTTCTTTTCTTTCCCTTTGTTCAAATCCTGCATAAGTGCCTTTCTTCTATTTGTAGTTATACTCAACTCCGTGTCGTGCACATGAGTTGCTAGGTTTTCAAATGTTTTAGGCATGTTTCCTTTGAGGATGTATTGAAGTCCCCAATGTATACGTTGAACACATATCTCTGTAGCAGATGATTCGCTTAGACGATCTCTACAGTTCAAGGCTAAATTTCTCTTCCTATTGATGTAATTGATCACAGGCTCTGCCTTCCGTTAACGAGAATTTATCAATTCTACCATCTAACTGTAACATCCCACGTCAAAGAGACTTCATGTATACCTATTTTGAGTTAGGATAAAGTTATATCATTAATTATTACATTACGTAAGTAACATTGCAAAATTTAATTTGCAAAGAATGGTTCCTGAGAAATAGATATAATGAGAAGGGTAAATAAAATATTATCGAATGGAATAAACCCTGAGAGTACTTTTAAGGGAATTATGAAGCATTTTGTCAGTAAATTGAGAGGATATAGATTATTATTAAGGATAAGCATGACTAGATATTCATATGGGGACTAGTGTCATTAGGTGATTAGTTAATAGTGTACTTGGCATTTTAGTGGCTAAATCCTAGCCATACATCTATTTGTCCTTTAAGCTAGGTGGCATAAATCCACTATCTTAGGCATTTATATATAAATTAGGAGATGAAAATTTGATGACATTTCTTTCTTCTTATCCTTCTTCCTAGTGCCTTTTCTTTTCTTTTTCTTCTTAGTCTAACTTTATCCATTTGTTTCTTGGAAGTTCTTTCAATTTCTTAGATGATCAGGTGCTTTGAAGGTTCTAAGAAGATCTAAGGTACTTCTTAAGTGTAGAAATTATTTTTAAGACTAAACCCTTGTTTAAGTGAGTTTATTTGTAATCTTGGAAAGTTAGTTGTCTGAAACTTTATTTAGGCTTTTATGATTTCTATTTCATTTGTGTTAGAAATACTATTGATGTATTTTGTTATTTGATATTTAGGAGACTTGATTACTACCAAAAGTATAGTTTAGAAACTCGGACTAGGTGAGTTCACAAATTGAATACATGAATTTGGATTTTGATGACTAATTATTTTAGAGCTATGATTTTCTTTATTTGCAAGTTATTTTAAATTTGAACGGCTCTCCACTATATGTATTTAAATTTCGTATTAAAACTGCAAAGGAGCAATGCTCTATGTAGGGAATTTTATCGTTTTGTTGAAAATTGCTTATTCTTGGAAATTATATGGAATTTCGAGAAACATATGCATTATCATGGCATATTTGTTAAACTTGCATTAGCATGTTTAGACTGGCAGACGGGACAGTTTGTGATCTTAGAAATGGTTTGACTTGAATTCGTTTGAACAGTCATTTATTGGCTTTATTATTGTGAAATGATTATGATTTGGATTTGTTTGGATGGTCTTTAATTCGTCCCTTGATTTTAAAATATGCATAAAACCCTATTCCTACCAGATTTGATATGACAATGATTTGGTTCCCAATAGCATAAAAGGATTGCACTATACGTGGCTGGTCCTCTGTACTAGGGTGATGTAGATCCTCTTTTGATTGTAGATTGGATTCCTCACCTTCCCAAGATCACCTCCTTCGATAGACAACCTCTATTGAGGATTTTGTAATTTCAACACTCCAATAGAAAGCCTATGAGGACCTAAGCCTCATAAATCCAATATTGAGAGGCAAAACTCATTGCCAATTTGATAGAAAGAAGCTTGAGGAAACTAAGGCCTCAAACCCCAACTATACAAACTAGAAAACCTAGGATTAATTGAATCTAAGATCAAGAACTCGAAGACTCAATTAAAGAGAGGAATTGGATTATCAATTGATTCCACAATCTAAGGTAAACAATTGTTCACAAGACTAAGGATATTAACCTTAGCAAGCTAACTAAGAAGGGTGAAGAACCCTAGAGACAATTGGAGAATCCTCTCTCAAAATTTAGCAAAATATCAATGTTAGTTACGATGAGTTTATAATGGGTATTTATAGGCCAAAGACTAAACCTAGCTAAACTATTGATTAATGGCTTAAAACACTCATTAAACCCTTGATGAAAAGCTAGAAAAATAAGTTCAATAATTAAATTTTGCCTAAAAGGTCGTATTGGCACTCCTCCACATGAACCTTACCGGCAACGATAGGGTGAGACCTACCAGACGCAGTAGGATATAGTCTTCCAACCAATTCTCGACTAGATGCCTACCGACGATAGTAGGGTTGCTCTTATCTAACACTTAGCCATTATCACCTTTATTTTCCCTAAAATGATCCTTGCTTATTGTACAAATTGAAAACAACTTGGAAGCCTTTCCTTGATCTTCAAACCCTTCAAGCTTATTCTTCAAAGCTTCCTCCATGTAAGCAAACATGCATTATCTACATTTGTGTCATGAATCTTGAGTTTCTTCATCCGACTCTAGTGAGTGGTCAGCTTCTTTTCAACTCCATAGGTCCTTGACTCTTCAGATCTAGATCATCTGCCCCTCCTTTGAAAATATTCATCTTCGAATCTTCACCTACATCAAAAGGAGACAAATCAGAAACATTAAAGGTGGTGCTAACATTGTATGTACCTGGAATATCAATACTATAGGCATTATAACTAAGACGCCCAAGAACTTGAAAAGCTCCATCACCACGAGCGTCAAGCTTATTCTTGCTTTGATAAGGAAAACATTCCTTCTGAAGATGAACCCAAACCCAATCTCCGAGTTCAAACATAATATGTTTCCTTCCAACATTCCGCGTAGCCATTAATTTCTTACTTTAAGACTCAATATTATCATACACTTTTGCATGAATGGACTTGACAAACTCCGCTTCTGCTTTCCATCCCTAAGAAGTTGCCCAATGGTCGTATTGACCACCTCTGTTTGGCCATCATTTTGTGGATGGCAAGATGTAAAGTACAAGAAATTAGTACCAAATTTCCTCCACAAAACACGCCAAAAATTGACTAAGAAACTTGGTGTCACGATCCGAGATAATAGTTCTAGGTATGCTATGAAATCACACTATCCAAGAACAAGTTTGCAACATGGCTAGCATCATCGATTTTCTTACATAGTATGAAATGAGCCATTTTAGAAAACCCACTACAACAAAATAGAATTCATACCTTTAGGTGATTTAGGCTATCCAAGAATAAAATCGATAGAAATATTATTAATCCAAGGAACTTTAGGCACATCTAAAGGAGTATAAAGACCATATAGCAAAAAAGTAGATTTAGCCCTTTCATTCTAAGCAATTTCCAATGACTTTTTCAACGTCTTTCTCATGTGAGGCCAAAAGAAATGCTCATGAAAGATATCATAAGTTTTATTAATGCCAAGATGTCCCATTAAATCACCACAATGAGCCCCTTTAACCAACAACAACCTATGGAATGCACAATCTTCCTTCATGATAAAGAAAACCATCATATATGAAATACTTATCATTAGGTATAAGTAAGCAATCCTCAAATATATCTTTAAAATCTTGATCACTAGCATATAATTCCTTAAGAATCTCAAACCAAGAATTTGAGCTTGCAAAGTAGAGATTAGAGTGTACCTTCTAGACATTTCTTCGGCTACAATGCTTTCTTTACCTTTCTTATATCGGATGATGCATGGAAAATTCTCAATAAACTCCATCCATCTTGCATGCCTCTTGTTTAGCTTTTGTTGCCCTTTAAGAAAATTTAAGGACTCATGATTAGTGTGCACTGCAAACTCCTTTGTCCATAAATAATATTGTCAATGTTTCAATATCCTCACAAGTGCATAGAGCTCCTTATCATATATAGCATAATTCAATGCCGTACCGGTCAACTTTTCACTAAAGAAAGCCGAGAGTCTCTTGTCTTGCATTAAAATTCCTCCAATACCAACACCCGAGGCATCACATTCTATCTCAAACATCTTCCAAAGTTAGGTAGTGCAAGTAGAGGTGCACTACTCAACCTCTCCTTTAGTAACTTGAATGCTTTCTCTTGACTCTCCTCCCATTTGAAGCCATTCATCTTCTTAATAACATTCATCAAAGGACTACCACTGGTGCTAAAGTCCTTAATGAATCTCCTATAGAAACTTGCTAATCCATGAAAACTCCTCATTTCGAATGCATTTTTGGGAGTAGGCTATTCTTTGATTGCTTTTACCTTTTCTTGATCCACTTGAAGACCTTGAGAGCTAACCACATAACCTAGAAAAGTCACGTTTTCCAAACAAAACTCACATTTTCAAAGGTTAGCATTAACTTCTCACTTCTCAAAACTAGAAAAACTTGTTTAAGATGGTGTCAATGGACTTCATAAGTTTTGCTATAGATCAAGATATCATCAAAATGGACAATAACAAATTTACCAATGAAACCCTCAAGACACGATGCATAAGTCTCATAAAATGTACTAGGAGTATTAATAAAACTGAAATGCATAACTAGCCATTCATAAAGACCAAAATTGATTTTGAAAGCCGTTTTCTATTCATCCCCTTTCCTCATTCTAATTTGATGGTAACCCAATTTTAAATTAATCTTTGAAAATATTTGAGAACCATACAACTCATCAAGCAAATCATCTAGTCTAGGAATAGGATGCTAATCTTGATAGTAATGTTATTAATAGATTTTCAATCTACACACATACGCCATGTACAAACTTTCTTTGGAACTAATAAAACGGGAATGGCACAAGAGCTCAAGCTTTCTCTTACATATCCTTTGGAGAAAAATTCCTCAACTTGTCTTCTTAGCTGCTTAGTCTCTTTAGAAGGGCTTTTATAAGCTGGTCTATTTGGAAACACCGCTTTGGGTACCAAATTAATTTGATGCTCAATCTCTCTCAAAGAAGGAAGTCCACAAGGCATCTCTTCGGGGAAGATATTCTTGAATTCTTCAATAGCCTTTACTATAGTATTAGATATGGAAGACAAGTGATCATTAGTAGAACCAAATGTACCCTCGCAATAAAGAAGTAAAACCAACTTTTCTTTTTCAATGGCTTCTATGATCTCACTTACTTTTGTATCGAAACATATTTTCTCTCCCTTTCAACTATCACTCTTTTTCTTGTCTCTCTTCAATTTTTCCTCTCTAGGTTTTTCCTGACTCATTTTTTTTCATCAATTCTTTTTCCTTCTTCAATGCTCTTTCTCTTTTTCTCACTCTCTAGTCTTTCTTTTTCTCTCATTTTCTTTTGATCTACAACGACTTGACTAGAAGTTAAAGATTTCAACATGAACTTCTCCCCATCCTTTCAAAAGTGTATGTGTTCTTCACACCATCATGAATAGCTTTTCTATCATATTTCCAAGGTCATCCCAACAACAAATGCCTTGCTTATATGGGAGCCACATCACAAAGAATTTCATCGTTATATAACCCCTTAGTAATAGGCACTAATACTTGTTTGTTCACTTTCACTTCCCCACTATCATTTAACCAATGAAACTTATAAGACTTAGAATGGTTGAGGAGAGGAAAATTCAACTTTTTAACAAGATAAGTAGTAGCCACATTATTGCAACTACCACTATCAAAATAAGGTTAGCAACCTTACCTCCCACTAAGCATTTAGTATGAAAGATGTTTTCCCTTTGAATGGTAGATTCTTCCTCATGGACTTGAATAGACATAGCTCTAATAGTTACCAAGCTCATACCCTCTTCATCGGCTTCAAAAGAGGCAATCTCTTGATCTTCACTACTTTCCTCTTTGTCAACCATAACCTCTTGGAATCATCTTCATTCTTTTCAATCCAACCATTTAAATCTTCACAAAATACCAAAGTTCTCTTAGTAGGCACTTAAAGCACCTTGTTGGATTGGTAATTGACCGTCCTTTCTCTTTCATCTTAGGTTAGAATGATCTTTGAAAGCCACCTTAGGTGTATCTTCTTTCTTTGGCCAACTCTTGTAGATAGATGCTTGAGGCTTAGGCATCACACTTCTTGAAGAAGGAAGATTATCTTAGAGAAACCAATCCTCTTTATTTGATTCTTAATCTTGGTAGCCAAATGACACATGTCTTCATAAGTGGTGTAAGGGTACAATTATTAGCAATGTCCCTACTAAGAACACTTAGAAACCTAGAAATTTAAGCATCTTTGTCCTCTTCCAAGCTCAACCTCAAAGTGTATAACTCCATCTCTTGCCTATATTCTTCAACACTTTTATTGCCTTGCTTGAGAGTCATCAACTTGTAGTGAAGCTCTCTATAATAATGTTCCGATACGAATCTTTCCTTCATGAGAGTCTTTAATTCAAGCCAAGTTTCTACCGGTTACTTTCCATTTCTCATCCTTTCAGTGACAATCATTTCCCACCAATAAAGTGCATAACCCGAAAATTCATCAATAACTAGTTTCACCTTGACAATGTCACTATAGCTTCTTACCATGAATAAGTTCTCTACTTGTCATTCCCAATAAAGGAACACATTTGGATCACTCTCACCCTTGAATCTAGGCACCTTCCACTTGATTTTGTCTAGAGCTTTATCCCCTTGTTGATTACCATAGTAGCCACTATGGTATGCTTGGCTAACATTAGGATTATCTCCATAATCTTCACACAAATTATCCTCATGCCATTCTTAATGTCTTGGAAACTCTTCTCGTGATCTGTGGTATCCTCTTCCTCTTAGACCTCTTCTTCTTCCACTTCTAACTTGTGGTCTTCCTTGGTATCCACCTTCATGAAATGGATAAGAATTTTGAACTGGCATGTCATGTTTTCTATAAGTAGATACATTGTCATAAGGTCTTTGATGGTGAGGTGAATTACATCCTCCAAGATTATCTCCAACTCTTTGCTCCATTGTGGTACTATTCTTGCCCTTCTTAAGCTCTTCAACATTTCTAGCAACACTTTAGAATTATCTGGCCAATCCTCCAATTGATTTGCATAGCCTACAAAGTCTCATTTAGTTTCATCCTTGTGGGATTACTAGTGCCTTCTTGATGAGCTTAAGTAGGTAAATGACCATCCGTAGACATTTTTAAACTTACAATTAAACAAAGGAAACAAAACAAAGGACCTCATAATCACTCCCTAAGTGTTTGCACTCTTTGATGATCACTTAATTCACTCTTGTTTAGCACTCTTAATGTCTTTTATCAAGATAAGCTCACCCTCTTGCCTTTTCCAAACACTTAACACTCAAGTCTTAATAAGATTCTTCAAAACTTTCAACCTACTCAAACCAAGAGCAACAATCCCAAGCAAGTAATCAATCGATGCACTTAATTGTTATAAGGGTTCAAAGAGGCAAAGTTTCGAACACTTGAGGTGTAAGCATTTTAAAGAACATAATCTATGGAAAAGAGCCAACAAACATAATTGATCATCAACAAAATATTAGAAACACACAAGGAAACAATCAGAAGCAAAAAATAAAGCAATCAAAACAATTAAGCTAAACAAAGAACACAAGAGTACTATGACACCCTGTTACTAAAATGACAATAACTCAAAAAATACAAATACATATCAGATGAAACAAAATCAGGAAGATTCCTCATTCGACGAGGATGAATTTAAGCACAAATTTCCTTCAAATTGATTCAGTATAACGTAAGATATGCTCATATCAGTTCACACTTTTTTTGCAATCGCGATTCAGAAACACATTTCACAATTCAATCAAATTGGCAATAAAACATGCCAGACTCAGCAATTGAAACATGGAGGTTTTCTGGTTGGCTTGGTATAACCAAGACATTGAACTCCAAATTGATTAAAACTTATTTCAATTGAATTCTAAATCAAAAGAGAACATCTCCATCACAAAACATCAATAAATTACACATAATTCATTCAATTTTTCAATTAATTTTCGGATTGATTTTTCTATACTTAATATTGCATGCTTTTCATGGAATTTTGTTTGATCATCAAGTACTTCTTCTTTTTTTTTTTTTTTTCATTTTCAGCGAAGTTAAACAACTTACAACACAAATTGACCTTTATCTAGAGATTGCTCTGGTACCACTTTGATGTAGGTCCTCTTTTAATTGTAGACTAGATTCCATACCTTCCCAAGATCACCTCCTTTGATAAAGAACCTCTACTGAGGATTTTGTAGTTTCAATACTCCAATAGAAAACCTATGAGGATCTAAGCATCATAAACCCAATATTGAGAGGCAAAACTCATTCCCAATTTGATAGAAAAAATATTTAAGAAACTAAGGCCGCAAAACCCCAACTATACACACTAGAAGATCATCTAAGATTAATTAAATCTAAGAACAAGGACTTTAAGACTCAATTAAAGAAAGAAATTGGATGATTAATTGATTCCATAGATTCCACAATCTAAGGCAAACAATTGTTCACAAGACTAAAGACATTAACCCTTAGCAAGCTAACTAAGAAGGGTGAAAAACCCTAGATACAATTGGAGAATCCTCTAGTAAATTCAAGCAAAATATCAATGTTAGTTACAATGAGTTTATAATGGGGTATTTATAGGCCAAAGACTGAACCTAGCAAAACTATTGATTAATGGCTTAAAAATACCCATTAAACCCTTGATTAAAAGCAAAAAAAAAGTTAAATAATAAAATCTCCCCTAAAAGGTCGCATTGGCACTCCTCCACCCGAAGCTTACCGGTGACGATAGGGTGTAGTCTTCCAACCAATTCCCGACCAGAAGCTAGCCGGTGACAATATGGTAGGGCTACCATTGGCGGTAGGGTTGCTCTTCTCTAATACTTAGCCATTTTCACCTTCAATTTGCTCCCTAGATCCTTGCTTATTGAACAAATTGAAAACAACTTTGAAACCTTTCCTTGATCTTCAAACCCTTCAAGCTTGTTCTTCAAAGCTTCCTCCATATAAGCAACCATGCCATTATCTATATCTGCATCATGAATCTTGAGTTTCTTTATTTGAGCTCTAGTGAGTAGTCCAAACTTCAACTTCATAGGTGCTTAACTCTTGCGATCTACATCATAGGGCCTCTTCCAATAACGTGTATTGTATAGACTCTGGATTATGAATCTACTTGAAAAGGGGTAAGATGATAGGGGGACTTGGCCCAACCAGTGCTGAGTTTGTTGTGGGGGACATCGTTTTTTAGTGTCTCAACTGGCCTATGGTGGGTCAGGATGGGCTCAGATTTGGGCTTTTCTGCCAGGTGGGGGATAGTATGTGCCCTAGAATCTCCTAACCTGCCTTTTGGCTTGGGGAGGCATAAGGTATATGTGAAATCGAACGTTTGCAGCTAGTTTTGACCAGGGGTTTCCAAATTTAGTTCTGATGTACCCATATATGTCATGATTTTGGAACCTAGGTTAGTAGATGCAAAGTGTCTTGATTCGCTCAAACTTTCTAGCTACATCAGGACTCGACATCTATTTTGTGTATATAATTCTGAATTTGGAAAACAAAATTTGTTATAAAAATATATGTTTCTAAAATTTGAATGTATATTCTTCTTAATAATTTTTTCTAACTCATCAGCACACATGTGAACTCACAGAGCTTTCTGGCTCACATAATATTTTATTACTTGTTTTCAGATGATCCAGAATAGGGAGTGGAATATGGGCTTTGTCACTATCCTTTGTTTGAAGAACTTAACTAGCATAAGCGATGTGTATGTTTCTTGAAGCTTCTTCATATCACTCCCTAAAAGAGAGAGTTTATGTACCTCCAAACATAAGTTTTTAAGTAGATATATTAATATAGGTTATGTTGGATCATTTTGTGTAATTTGATTTCCGCTGTTGTATATCTATGTTATTTTATTTATTCACTTTACGTCTTAGTTTATCTTTGTACATCTTAGTGCTAAGAGGCACACTTATACCTTACTCAGCCACATTAACCTAGCGGTGGGGTTGGGGGTATCACACTAACAATTCGATAGATGTTGTAGAAGTGATTTAGAAACTCTTGTTCATGTTATCCCCAACTATTAATGGATCCGGGCTTTAGATCTGTGTACCAGTTGAAAGTATTGCCCAAGAGATCAGACGAATTGTTTCACAAGAAGATCTCTATAAGTACCAACATTGTTGCAAGTTTCGACAAAATGAGCCACATGCTGCTTGGGATTTCCTTTCCAATTGAATTGTCGAAACTTTGGTGGTTGTTAACTAGCAGGCATTTTCATGTTATCAATTTTTTGGAAATATAGCTTAGCATAACTGTTGATTGACTTGGTACCCTTCTTATATTTCTCGTTGATAGCGATATTGATGAAATCCTTCAATCAGTTGAAGTGGATTTAACCATCAGTAGACACTTGGATATCATTTTCCTTCTTGAAGTTGAACACTACTTGAACCTCTAGATTCTTGAGTGGAGCTTGACTTTTCTCTAGGAAATTCATCAATTAGTGATAGAATACTCTTGCTCTTGGGTACGCTTTGCTAAGTCTTTAACTAGCCTTGTAAGATTTGCCAGTTGTTCTTCAGTGCTATGCATTCCAATCATCATAATAGGCGACAGTGATGAGGCAGTTGAATCTTCAGCCATCAAAGATTCAGACATTAAATTCTTATAAGGAGTATTAAAGCTGGTGCTTGAGGATTCATCATCCTGCTTTGAATAAAATGATGCCTTTGGAGCATCCAGTGCATGTTGGACTTCGTTTTAAGAAAGTGTCTTTGCTTAGTTCCTCGTCATCATCCCACCACTCGGCTATAGCGGAAGCATTAACAGTTTCTTTGGCATCAGCATCCTTGGAACGAATAGACTTTGAATTATCGTTCTTGGAAGCCATAGGTATTTGATACTTGGAGTTTGAAGTTGTTTGAATTGATCTTTGAAGAGAAGAGATAGGAGGCAGAGATTGTTCCACTGGGCATGCCAAAATTTTATGCAGCAAAATCATGTCTGAAAATTGAGCAAAAGATAAATAGCAAACAATGTTATTTGATTTATGATATGGTAGTGGTTACAAAATCTCTAGGGCATTCTTTGTCTGTAGGAGAATCCTCTAATTCTTCTCTTTAGGAAGGCGTTGACTAGAGGGCTTGGGAGCTTGTTCTCAAATGGAATGGACTATGAGGATGAATGATGGATGGCAATGTCGCTGGAGCTTTCTTCGGTCTTGGGAGGAGAATGCGATGAACACTATGAGGAAATGCTTGAACTTTTAGGAAGACCTTTATTGGAGAGCTTTTGGGAAGAGTTTTTGGAGAGAGCTTTTTACGTTCCCCAAGCTTAAGTGTCTTTTGAATGATCTCTCGACTTTCGAGGGAAGAACCTTACTTATAGGCAAAGATGAAGCTTTAGGTTGCTTGGCTGCCAAGCAAGCCATCTTCCCAATGGGTTTAGTTCATTATTCAATCATTTAATGGATTTAATTTAAAGTGACTTTGGGCTCAATTTAATTAGGGCCTAATGGCTAAGTCTTGTATTTATTGGGCTTCATTTAAAATGGGTTTGGACATTATTTAAATAACACCGAATCCAACCTAATTTAGAAGACCCAACTTAGATAACCCAATTTGAATGGCCTAAAAGACCTTTTTAATTAAGTTAATTTAAATAATCAAGACTAGAAACATTGATTTTATTTAGTCCTTGATTAAATAAATAAATAAATAATTCGATGTCTACAGTAACTTAGAATTTATGGAACAACTCATTCTTTCTCCTAATCATTCTTAGAAGTTATAAAAATATATCATATCGTAGTTAGATGTATAGAAGAAAAGGTATCGGGACTGATGGTCTTACTAGTAAATTTATTCATGGGGTTAATTGTATTGTTTGTCATTGTCTTGAAATGAACAATGGATGTGAAAATGAGATGAAGTGTATGTATGCAAAATGTAAAAATAAGAAGCATCAAATTACAAAAGCTGTTAAGGAACATCTTTTGAGGTGGAGTTTTGTGCCTTTGTATCATAATTGGACAGCTCATAGTGAAGAAATGTGGCTACAGGATGAGGAAGACACTCTTGAAAAATGTACTGGTAGAATCCGTTCAAATATCAGGGTAGAAAATTCACAAAGAATGCCGACTGAATGGTCCAAAATTTTTCCCTGAGTAAGAAATCAATCATGAAGAACCACCTAATCCTGAGGCACAAAAGTTTTTTGACATGTTAAATTTAAAAGAGACACTATTGGTTGAAGGAGATGATAGACATTCAGTTTTATCTACGACTGCAAAGTTATTATACATTAAGTTTGAGAATCAATGACTTAAAAATCGTACAATGATGTATGTGCACACATCAAGGAGCATATGCCACTAGGCAATAATACGGTCGAAGATTAGTACATGATACAGAAAATGGTGACCAGTATAAGATAAGTAGAAATAAGAAGAAATTTCTGAAGAAGAGACCGACGAAGATGATGTTTAATTTTCTGTTGACTCTTAGATTGCAAAGAATATATGCATAAAAAAGACATGTTGAACACATGAGATGGCATTCTAAAAACTCATAGCAGCCTGATCTGATGATTCATCCTAGAGATCGGGAAGCTTAGAAGCATTTTGATAGGACTTTGATTTTTTAGCCGAAGCAAGGTATGTGAGACTTTGCTTGTGTATGGATGGGCTTTATCATTTCGGAATAGCGCGAAAGACATATTTTTCATGGCTAGTAATGATAACTTCATACAATTTGCCGACTTGGATGTGTATGAAAAAAGGAGGTAACCTTCTTGACGGTTCTTATCCCGAATCCAAAAACTCCAAAAAGCAACTTGGATGTTTATTTACAATGTTGATAGAGGAATTGAATCAGTTATGGGAGATTGGGACTCTTACGTATGACATATAGAAGAGACAAAATATCTAAATACAAGTGACACTTCTTTGGATGGTAAGTGACTTCCAAATATACGGTATGTTGAGTGGTTGGATTACCGCAGGAATGCTAGATTGTCTATATTTCATAGAATAGATAATCGTTTCGATTACAAAATGGGTAAAAAAAATTTTTTTTTTGATTGCCATCGATGTTTCTTGTCACCGGGTTCATCAATTTAGACGAGATTCAAGATCTTTCAAGAGGTAGAAATAAAGACCGGTCACTGCTGCCATCGCGACTTTTGGAAGAATAGATATTGTAAAAGATCCGGGACTTCCCAAAAATCACTGAAATAGGAAAGGAATTGGGCAAGGAAGAATTACAACTAGACATGAAGGAGTATATTTTGGGATATTCATTATTGGCGTACCCTTTTAGTCCTTCAAAACATTGACTTCATGCACAATAAGAAGAATGTGTTTAATAATGTCTTCAACACTCTGATGGATGTGAAAGGGAAGTCAAAAGATAATATCAAAGCTAGACAAGACCTACGTTTGTATTGCAACCGACCGAACGTGTTGATGGATGAGAGCGGTGGGGGTAACGGTTCAAAGCAAACAGCATGTTACAACTTAACTAAAGAGCAAAAGAAAATTTTGCTTGATTGGTAAAAGAGTTAAAAACTACCGGTTACAATGCATATAGCTTGGCCAGGTGTGTTGATTATAAAGATATGAAGATGACTGGTATGAAAACCCATGGTTGTCAAACGTTCATGGAGCGACTAATGCCTATCGCTTTTAGAGAGCTCCTTCCGGCGAAGGTGTGAGTTGCTTGGCCGAGTTGAGTCTCTTATACCAAGACTTGTGCGCCGAAGATAAGTGAGCCTCATATGTGTAAATTAGAGGAAAGTATTTCCATTTTGATATGCAAGTTAGAATGCATATCCCCTATATCACTACAACAATTCTTGGTTTTGCCGATCGACAAATAGGTCAGTAATCAGTCGGTAAAACCATTTTACCGACCAAGTATGGTCGGTCGATATAATATTGGCTAGGAAAAAATTCTGAACAAAATTTTAGACAGTAGGAAAGAGTTAACGACCAAATATTCAAAATTAAAAATACAAATAAAAAAAAAAGTTAGTCCCTGAATTTTTGACCAATCGAAATTCGGTCAGTAAAATTATTTTTTTAAAAAAAATAAAAATTATTAACGACCAAAGGTTCAGCCGGTAGTTATCTTCAGTTCAAAATAAATTGAAAAGAAAAT
The DNA here is from genome assembly GCA_028651295.1 of Catharanthus roseus. Classification (NCBI taxonomy): domain Eukaryota; kingdom Viridiplantae; phylum Streptophyta; class Magnoliopsida; order Gentianales; family Apocynaceae; genus Catharanthus; species Catharanthus roseus. Next base: position 12,454,922 of record JAPQWS010000102.1, on the reverse strand, counting down.
ATTTTTTGATGACTGAATATCTGTTGGTTATGGTCGGTAATTATTTTTTATTTAAAATAAACAAATAAATAAATTTCACAGACCAAATATTAGTCGAAATTTAGTCAGTAAAGTGTATATTTATTTTAAATTTTTAATAATTCACCTAAATTTCAACAAAAAAAAAAAACCCCAGCAAACATATTCAACATTCAATAGTAAAAGAGACCTCCAAAATTCAACGACAAACATAACATGATAAATACTAATCAATCTATACTAAATTCACAAATACCAAAACCTAATAATGTAATATACTAACGGAAACCATAATACAAATTCTAAAGTCTATTATAATCAATATAACATCTAAAACTCGGGTGGGGGTGTGCCAGAGGAGGGGAGATGATCGCTCGAAAGCTGAGGGTCATCCAGGACAGCATCAGAGGAGCGTCCTCCACTGGGGGAAAGAGAAAGAGTCTAGGAACTGGATCAGCACATCAACCTTCATAGCAAAATTCTCCATGTAACAAGAGAATTGTTCCCGAGCGTGCTCCATATAACCGAACAACTTCTTGGGTCGTCTAAAAGAAGCTGTCCAGAGAAGTTGCGGAAGACACATAAGGCATCGATGACAAGGTACTGCGGCCCTGGCTCTCAGCTGGGATACCTGCAAATTGTATGCCAAAACTATAAATGTGGTCTTTTTTTATGCCCCCAGGAGCCTCGAACATTAAGACGTTATCGCTGGGAGCTAGTATGCCAATCTCTACAATCACACGTTCCACATTTGCCTTTAGTTCTAAAAATTTATCCTACAAGAAAAAGAATAAGTGATTGTTAAACAATTTGAGAATAACAAGTAACAATTTAAGAATAATACTATTAAACATTACAGGAAAACTTGTCAAAATGCAAAAAAAGAAGAGAGGGAGAGTTGTAGGGTTTGTTTGAAAGGGAGGGGGAGAGAATGAAATAGAAAAGCCATAAATCTAAAAATATTTTGCAGGCAGTCGACTAATTACAGACCGACATTCGGTCAGAAAAAGTAAGTTAACCAATTACCGACCGATTCAGTCAGTAGTGAGCAATCAATATAAAAATAATTTTTTTAAGAAAATCTAAAAACATCGCGGCTGATTACCAACCGAATTTGGTCGATAAATTTAATTTGGTCGGTTGCCGACCAATTCGGTCGGTAACTTTTCATTATTTCCCGTCCGAAATGCTATCTGTCTATGATCGGGGATAGATTCAAAAGTTACCGACAGAAATCGGTAAGTGAAACAAAATTTCTAGTAGTGGGATTTTTTGGATGTCATGGAGTATTTAATGATTCATTTACCATACGAAGCGAGGGTATGTAGTCTTGTCTAATACATGTAGATTAGGGTGTAAATGGGTGCAGACCTTCTGGGTACTCCAAGACCTAGACCCAGACCCTTATAGTGAAGCATGTACCCATACCCATACCCTCTGGGTATAAAATTTATGGACCCAGACCCAGACCCTCCAGGATCTAGGGTAGGGTCTGGGTATACTCGTACCTGTATGACATTTTTCTATTTTTTTCCTGTTAAACAAAAATATATATATAAAATTTTTCAAACAATCTAACCTTCAAAATCATGCCTCTGTTATTCGCCTTTGGAACAAACAACAACTGGTATAAAATTTTGAATGAGAGAAACAAGTCTACAAGAAACATCCAATGGAAAAAATAGTAGTAATAATATCTCAAAGAAGAAGAAATCTTGAAAAAAAAATCTCTTCTCTAAACTATGAGGCCTTAAGAAAATTATGATGTCCTAAGAAAATTATGAGGCCCTAAGAGAAGTCCTCTTCTTTAAACTATGAGGCCTTAAGAAATCTTGAAAAAAATTTCTATTATCTAAACTATGAAGAAAGTTTCTCTTCTCTTCTCTAAACTAAGAAAATAAACCAGTCAATATCATAAATGTACAAATTATGTATTAATAAAAAAATATAAAAAATATAATATATATGTAAAATATATATTATTTTATTACATCGGGTATGGGGGTATACGAGTCTGGGTATCATCGTACCATGCCCAGACCCATTTAATAGAATCTATAAAGGTACGGGTACGGGTACGGGTCCGCGGGTATAAAATTTTAACCTTACCCACTATAAATGGGTATAGACTTGCGCGGGTACAGGTAAGACCTACCCTGTTTACAGCCCTAATGTAGATGTACCCATTCGAGAGATAAATTACGTAACTTCACTCAAATTATATAACTCAATAATGTATATTAAGTACCTGCACTATATAAAGAAGACAATAAATAATAAGGCGAGAGACAAGGGATCAATATGCAATGCTTACTTAATCGACAAGTCGTGATATGCTTCAACTACTACTTTGAAGAACGCGTACCTACACTTCACAAAAGAGCTAGACGAAATGATGATGTTAGGCATCCTCTTCATGAAAGTCAGGTTCTATTAATATGCCATCAACAAGGAAGAAAATTTGATGAAATGAAAAAGACATTCCTGGATGATAAAAAATTTAAAGCAATGAGGAATTGTATCCTTCGATCCTTAATTGCAAGGAAGTGGAACCTTACCCTTGAGTAACTTAACCTATACTTCACTAAATAAATGTTTAATATTCATACATATATATATTGTAAGCTTTAACTTTATAAAATACAGGAAATACGAATTTGAATTGAGAAATATCAATTTGCATATAACGGAGGATGAAATCGAGCAAAAAAGAAGCAAGGAATTCACAAGTGGTTTAGAATTGAAATAAATTAATCTTTTAAAATGCATTCAAGTTTAATAAACAAAGATTGTTACATAATCTTATTAACCTTATCAAATGTAGTTTGGTGTATACAGATGCACAATCCTATGAAATAGTATATTCAACTCATAAAAAATTTATCTTAGGGTCCTTTTAAAAAAGTTAATACCTATATCGGTTACATTGTCAATGTAGTTTGGTTTCACACAATAGATAGGAGTGAGGGGGGAGAAGCTTGTAATGATGGTGTGGGTGTGTATGTGTGTGTGTGTGTGCGAAACCAAATTATTATGGTATTTTAAATGACATAGTTAAGGTAGAACTGCCTGGAACACCAATCGAAAAATTCATGATGTTCAAGTGTGATTGGTTTGATTCTGCAAATCAAGAAGTGAGGATTCATCCTCAATATAAACTTGTAGAGTTGCAAGAAGAACAGAGATATAGGGTATATGAGTCTTTCATTTTAGCTCATCAAGCAGCGCAAATGTCATTTCTCCCATATCCTGGCTCTAAAAGTTCTTTGGGTTGTTTTGGTGGGTATAATGAAATCTCGAGTATGAGTATTAGATTTTCCGGTCTAAGATAATGCATTCCAAGAGAACGCAAACATTGACAAGGCTTCCACAATATATATAATGATTGAAGATGCAGGGCCTCTCGTCCATAAGTCTTTTTCATTGGAAAAGGTTGATATTGACGTTGAAACATATTTCGAAGAATTACATAATTATGAAACTAAGATTGAATGGGATTTCGATAAAGACTTTGACACATAGAACACTGTATAATTAACTTAGATTATACTTATATTACTACACTTACATGATTATGAGTACATGTCATATGATTATACTTATATGATTAACTTAGATTATCTTATATGATTATATTATCATATGATTATACTTCTATGTTTATCTATTTATATGTTTATTATATGATTATACCATTTAACTAATTTCTTCATGTTCCTTATATCGCAGGTTCGATAGCCCAAGGACACAAGAGAAAGTATGCTAGGAACGGTAGCACAATGGGAGAGCAAATGGGGACACCAACTCCTTTGATACATACTCCTCCGACAGCTCCTCTACTACTGCCACAACCGTCTTTGTCTCCCACTCTTCCCACGATATAGTCGTCTCAGTCTCCTACTACTTCCATGACACAACTGACATCGACTCTGGCTCCTTTCAAGGCTCCCACTATATATACCCCTCCCAAGACACAGCCAACCCCTCTTTTTGTGGCTTCAAAGACGGATCCTTCATCTTAGAAGCCGGCTTATGGTGATACTAGGGAGATCTTAGAGCTGATGTCGGTCAATAAGTTTACTTCACTCTATATATTTGTCATTATTAAACTGTAAGACATACTAACCTTCTTTTTGTGTAACAAATTATATACATCTTTGAGAGCCTCCACCGCCATCACAGCTACCATTCAAGAGAAGTTCATGGGGCTTTACTATAGTTGGACTTTGGTCCCATCAGATGTCCATGTTTTGTAATTGGAAGAGTTTCAGGTAATTGAATCTAATTTTTTTTACGTCATATTCTTATCTAATATTATGTATTTTTATTAAATGTAGAAAAAATGTATATGGGACCCAGCATTAAACGTCACAAAGGTCCGACAGGCAAGGGAAAGAAATTGTAGCACGTAGTTGAGAGATTTGAAGGGCGATGCCTGAGAGAAAAAGAAGAAGAAGAGGCCTCATGGGTTGAGGAGAGATACTGGACTGACATGTGGAAGTATTGGGATAGTGATAAGTTCAAAGCCTAGTCCCAACAGAATAAGAAGAACATGAATAAAGGAGGAGGGGACGGGGATCTGAGAAGCACAAGGGTGGGTCCATCTCCTTCATCGAGTCTCTCTCAAAAAAGGTGAGAACTTTCATTTATATTACTTCTTTCGATTAATTAACTATAAAGAAAAATATTAATTGTATTGTTGCTTTACAGTAAAAGGATTTATCTCAGAGGTTTTCGAGGAGCAAGAAGTTGGAGGAGCTCCATAAGCATGGCAATGGGGAGTATGTGGATTTTCTTTCCAAAGAGCTCTGGGTAAGCTTAGTGAAAACTTAAGTTTATATAATGTTTTATAACTTAAAATCTATATAACGTTTTATAACTTATTATTATCCAACTAACATTTTATATTGTATGAGAAATTTTACGAGATACCGAAGAAGGCGAGAGAGGAAGATGCGGCAATGGGCAATACTATGCCTAATGATCTCCACCTTATGGCCATAGCAGCTGGTGGCATTAACCGTGGCCCTTTATATGGAGCAGGTTTCGAGGCAGCTTATCTCATAACTGAGCAGTCGAGCCCCATCTTATAGAGGATTAGCGTCAATTGGGCCATGTTATGCAGATGCTTACAGAAGATGATGTGGAGGGCGGAGGCTGTTGTTTCGAGTGTGTCCACTGCATTCGACGAGTACATGAGATTTTCGAAGCAAAATCACTTGGTGTACACTCCTCTACTGATATTGGACTTCGTAAGAGCTTCTATGGGTGTCGTTACCTCGACATCTTCATCGACTACACTTGCTTCTGACTCGGAGGTCCCTGTCCCTGAGATGCAGTTCGATCTTCCTCTACTCTCCCCTCTATTGATGCCCCTGACTCCACTACTAATGTCCCCGACCCCACTAATGATTCCCCCCATTATCTAGTGATGCTAGGCCCGAGTCGTAAATTCATTATCGTTTTATGTATTATGCTGATATTCATGAGGATTTTTTATGTATGAAGGTTTTTGTTTGTCAATGTTTTAATAATGAATGTTTTAGATTGTTAATATTTGGTTACTGCTTGTTTGGGTTTATAATTGCATTTCAGGGAGTTTTGATTCATTTTATAAATTATATACTATTGACAGTATTACCGATGGAAATACCGTTAGTGATATTTTTTTATCTTTTTATTTGAAAATGTAACGATGGAGGAGACATAGGTACATAGTGTCAATAGTTGTAACTGACTGATACATTGACCGTTGCTACATCCATCGGTAATTATTAGGGACGGAAGATTGTCGTCAATAACAGCCACCAGGATGGGACCCGATAGGGTGAATAATTTATGTTGCTAAGTTCGCCAGTAATAACTGTTCGGACTAAAGGGCTGCCGGTGACAGATATTACGGACGAAAACCAGCCGATGGTTGTTTTTCCGTCAGTTGGCCTTTAATAACAGGCTTATATACAGACAGTACTGTAGGCTATTCAAGCACATGTTTTCCCAATATTTTTTCATTTTTCAAACCCATTTTCTCCTCCCCTTTTTTTCACCCCATGATGTAATGGGCCTCAGCCCTTTGGAATAGGCTTCATTCTTTTTTAATTGACTAGGTCAAGGGATGCCCGGGCGATTCAGGTTGGCCACCCAGGCCATCCGTTGGTGACCCGCGGCCTTCCCTTCTTTTTAATGCTGCTGCTTCATTTTCTGTGCAGTCTCTCACTCTCCTACTCTTGACCGTCTCTTCATTCTCTCTGTTTTTAGAGTCTTCGGGACTCTCTGGTTTCCTCCTGATTCTGTGGCTCCGCCGCTGCTTTCCTCTCTCTGTTCTGGTGTTCTATGTTTCTCTGTTGTTCACCAGTCTTCTTTGTCACATTTGACTATCTGTTGTTGTACTTAGAGAGTGAGCCGTGAGGAAAAGAAAAGAGAGAGAAATAGAGAAAGAGGGTTGTTGGTGATTTCCGTCACGGCTGAGGCCTTTTTTTAGGGTATAACGCCCGATCATCCCCTTGCTTACCTTCGGCGCCTCGATGCGGCATTGCCGCTGCTCGGCGACCGTTTACATTTCTGGTAACCGTTCAGTTTCAGCTCCTCGGTCATCTCTTTGATTTTCTGCCGCTGGTTTCATCGCGGCGATGGTAAGCAGAATAACTCTTTGTTCATTTTGGTTTCTCTTTGGTATTAACTGGGTGTTGATTTCGCAGATTGTCTTATTACTCAGTTTTGATTTCTGTTCTTGAAGATTAAATCTTCTGTTTTCTATTTTTATTCTTCCGCTGATTTCTTGAGGTTTTGTAATAGTAATTAGTATATTGTAATAGTAATTAGGAGTATTATTTTTCAACAAGTGGTGTCATAGCCTGGTTCCAACTCATCGACGCCGGCTTCCGACAGCAACCTTTCGGATCTGAGGAGTTCCTCAGATCCGGCCAGTGAAGTTACTATTTTATATTTTTGATTATTATTGTTTTCTATTTATTCGGCTTCCCACTGGTTTCTGTTTATTGTCTCTTTTATTCGGCTTGCCGTCGGTTTCATTTTCTGTTTGTGTGTTTCGGCTTGTAGCCGGTTGCTGTTTTCTGCTTCTGAGTTTACTTCTCTCGGCTTGCCGCCAGTTCTATATTTCTGGTTGTTGGTTGTTACGGCTTGCTGCCGATTCTTGCTATTACTGTGATTACTATTATTTCTGTTTCTGTTTTTCCCTTTAGTTTGTTGTTCCAGTTTTTCTTTTCTCTTCTTCTTCAAAAACAAAAACCCAAGCCTTTCTTGAATCCGTGAGATTTCAAGTATTTGTGCCTGGCTTGAATCCGTGAGATTTCAAGTATTTGTGACTTGGCGGTTATCTTTCTGATTTCAAAAGTTTTTATATATTTTATATATATATATATATTTTTGTCTTTTTCTTTGCTGTTTGCTGAATCTATTTGTTTCAGCTTCCTTTTTTTTTTCGTTATACAATTTGTTTCCTGTTTTCTAATTAGGTATTCCTGTGTGTGTTATTATGTTACACTATTTTGTATAATCAAAACCAAACCTAATCCAACAAACTAAAATAAACAATGCTGTTTTTCTTTGAAAGTTTTTTCTCTGTTTTTGAGGAAAATCCAAATAGTTTTATTCGAAACTTTTTCAAATCTTTCATCTTTCCTAAACCACCGAATTACACCTATTTATCTTTAAAACATGTCAGTTCCAAAAGTTGAAACTGATAGGTTTGATGGGAAATCTGATTTTGTAATGTGGCGAAGGAAAATTAAAGCAGTTTTGGTACAAAATAAAATTGCTCCCGCTATTTGCAGCCGTAAAGAGTATCCGGAATCTTGGAAGGGCAAAATTCTTAAAGAAAAACTAAGTGATGCTCATAGTTGCCTCACCTTGTATTTGACTAATAACGTTTTACGAGAAATTGATGAAAAAGACAATGCTTTAAAAATCTGGACAAAATTGGAAAAACTATATTTGGAAAAATCTCTTTCTAATAAAATTTATTTAAAAGAACAGCTTTTTGGTTTCAAAATGAGTGGGACAAAATCACTTTCTGAAAATATAGATGATTTGAATAAAATCATTTTGGAACTTCAAAAAGTCGGAGAGAAAATCTCTGATGAAAATATTGCAGTTATTTTAGTAAATGCCTTACCTGATTCTTTTAACGATGTCAAATCTACTATTAAATATGGCAGAGATGATTTGTCTCTTTCTGATGTCAAAAATGCTTTAAAATCAAAAGATTTGGATTTGCAAAAAGAGAATAAATCTCATGGTGAAAATCTTTTTATAAGAGGAAGGATTGACCGGAGAGAACCTTCTAGTCATCGTTTTAAAAGCCGTTCCAAATCACGAGAGAAAAGCAAAGTAAAATTTTTTTATTGTGGGAAAGAAGGGCATATGAAAATAAGTGTTTTAAACGGATCAAAGATGAGAAACAACGTAAACATGGTAAAGGAGGAAATAAAGTCGAAAACTCACGTTTTTTAATCAGATGGTAACTCTATGTTCTTTGAGGTTTTATGTGTTTCTCTTTCTCCTTCATGAACTAATGTTGTTAACATTGGGTGCTTGATTCTGGTTGCTCATTTCACATGACACCTAACAAATATTAGTTTTCTGAGTTCAAACCTTTAAACCAAGGAAAAGTTTTTATGGGTAATAATCAGGTTTGTGATATTAAAGGCATTGGCAATATTTTCATAAAAATGCATGATGGCGTGACTAGAAAACTCACTAGATGAGATACGTGCTTGACTTACATTGGAATCTTATCTCCCTTAGTTATTTAGACTCTCTGGGTCTCTCTTTTAAATCCAAAAATGGAATTTTACGTATTTGCATAGGAAACCTAGTCATGCTAAAGGGTTTTAAAAGGGAAACATTATACATCCTTCTTGGTAAAACAGTTTGCAACTCTACTGCTTTGGTTTCAAAATCTGTCCCTGAGAAAACTATGTTGTGGCATCGAAGGATCGGCCACATTAGTGAAAAGGGGCTTTATCATTTACAAAAACAAAAAATTTTATGTGATGACAAAATTGATTCCTTGGATTTTTGTGATCAATGTGTTTTGGGAAAATAGCATAAAATTAGTTTTTCAGCCAGCACACATAAGTCTTCTGCACCTCTTGATTATATGTATTGTGATCTGTGGGGACCTGAGAAGGTACCGACTTACGTTCTTGTCTATTGTTGATGATTTTTCGAGGCATGTATGGGTTTTTCTTTTAAAAACCAAAGATCAAACGTTTGAAAAATTTTGTGAATGGAAACGTTTTGCCGAAAATCATTGTCAAAATAAACTAAAGACTATCAGGACCGATAACGGTCTTGAATTTTGCAACCGGAAGTTTTCTAACTTGTGTGCATCGCATGGCATTTTACACCATAGAACGACTAGACATAACCCACAACAAAACGGAGTTGCCGAAAGGATGAACCGTACCATTATGGATAAGGTCCGGTGTCTGTTAGTTTTTTCTGGTATCCCAAAACCTTTCTGGGTGAAGCTGTTAGTACAGCAGTATACCTCATCAATAGATCTCCATCCACAGCTATAAACTTTAAGACTCCTATAGAACTCTGGTGTGGTAAACCTCCTAATTTTTCCAATCTGAGAGTTTTTGGTTGTGCACCATTTGCTCATCAAAAAGAGGGAAAACTAGATCCAAGGTCTAGAAAGAGGGTGTTCATAGAATATCCTAGTGGGGTAAAGGGTTATAGAGTGTGGTTAAAGGGGGAACCGGGGGTGAGGGTTATTATCAGTAGGGATGTCATCTTCAACAAGTTAGAGATGCCTTGTCTTAAGGATAAACCCCATCACCGATAATCCTCCGAGTATTCTTACTCCTAGTAGTATTCCGGTGGAGGTAGAGACCATCTCCGAACCTTCCTTAGATCCGTCTCAAGAATCTGAAACAAATTCTGAGTCTTTTGTTCCTTCCAGTAGTACTCCTGCTCCTGAAACTTCTGACCCTATTCTAGATGGTTCTGATGAGGAAGAGGAACATCCTGAGGCTCAAACCCAAGCTCTTAGGGATTATCAGCTCGCTAGAGATCGAGTCCGTAGGGTACCTAAGGATCATCCTCGATATGGTTACTCCTATATTGTATCATATGCTTTTGCTGTTGCTTCTTATGTTGAAGAAAAAGAACCTTTATATTTTTCTGAGGTTTTGAAAAGTCCCAATCGCGTTTTATGGTTACGTGCGATGGAAGAAGAAATTTTTTCTTTGAACAAAAATAAAACCTGGATTCTTGTTCCAAAACCTTCAAAACAAAAACTTGTTGATTGTAAATAGATTTTCAAAATAAAGAAATCTGAGTCTTCTAACGAACCCCTAGGTTCAAGGCCAGACTTGTTGCAAAAGGTTTTTCACAAATTGAGGGCATTGATTTTAATGAAATCTTTTCTCCTGTTATTAAGTACAAAACAATTAGGATTGTTCTTGCTCTTGTTGCCTTCTATGATCTTAATCTTGAACAACTTGATGTGAAAACTGCCTTTTTACATGATGATCTTGAAGAAACCATTTATATGCATCAACCACCTGGTTTTGAAGTAAAGGGTAAGGAACACATGGCGTGTCTTTTGAAAAAGTCTTTATATGGGCTTAAACAGTCGCCAAGGCAATGGTACAAGAGGTTTGATTCTTTTATGTCTAAATTGGTTTTTCAAAAAGCACCTATGATAGTTGTCTTTATTTTTCTGGTAATAATGTGGATTCTGCTATTTATTTGTTGCAGTATGTGGATGATATGTTAATAGCTTGTCGTCACAAAGCTAAGATCGATAAAATCGCTGTTGAAATCTGAGTTCGATATGAAGGATTTAGGAGTTGCATCCAAAATTCTTGGGATGAGTATTTTAAGAGATAGACCTGATCATTCTCCTTTTCTATCCCAAAAGCCTTTCCTTCAGAAAATAGTATCCAAATTTTCAATGCACATGTGTAAACCCGTTACAATTCCTCTTGCTAGCCACTTTAAACTTTCCGACGAAACCTGTCCTAAAACTGAAAGTGAAAAGAGAGATATGGCCAATATTCCTTACAGAATGGCCATAGGCTCAGTTATGTACTCAATGATCTCTACCTGTCCTGACATTGCTTTTTCTATAAGCCTTCTTAGCAGATTTATGTCGAATCCTGGAAGAGATCATTGGGCTGCTCTCAAGTGGCTACTACATTACCTAAATGGAACTGTGGATCGGGGTTTACACTATTATAATTGGTCTGATCTTAAATTAATTGGATTTGTTGACTCTGATTTTGCAGGTGACAAGGATGGTAGAAAATCTACCACTTCCAATTTCTTTACCCTTACAGGTACTTGCATTTTATGGAAATCCCAACTGCAGCCTGTAGTTGCCTTGTCAACTATTGAGGCTGAGTATATCGCAGCAACGGAAGCAATCAAAGAAGCCATCTAACTTCAAGGGTTACTGAATGAATTAAATATCTTACATTCCAAAGTTATTATTTATATAGATAGTCAAAGTTGTTTACATTTGTGTAAAAATTCGGTCTATCACGAACGGACGAAACATATTAATGTCAAGTACCACTTTATTAGAGAAAAGGTCTCTAGTGGTATTGTTGACATAGATAAGATTAGTACTAATAATAATCCTACTAATTTTGGTACTAAAATTATAAACACTGACAAATTTATGTTTTGCAGGGACTTACTTCATGTAGAAACAATCTGACTCAAAGTGAGTCATTTCAGGGATGGAAAATATTGTTCAAGGTGGAGATTGTAGGCTTTTCAAGCCATGTTCTCCCAATATTTTTTCATTTTTCAGCCCAATTTTCTCCTTCCCTTTTTTTCACCCCATGATGTAATGGGCCTCAGCTCTTTGGAATAGGCTTCATTCTTTTTTCCTTGACTGGGTCAAGGGACCGGGCGGTTCGGGTTGGCCACCCGGGCCGTCCGTTGGTGACCCGTGGCCTTCCCCTCTTTTTAATGCTGCAGCTGCTTCGTTTTCTGTGTAATCTCTCCCTCCCCTCCTCTTGACCGTCTCTTCATTCTCTCTGTCTTTGGAGTCCTCGAGACTCTCCGGTTTCTTCCTGATTCTGCGGCTCCGCTGTTGCTTTCCTCTCTCTGTTCCGGTATTCTATGTTTCTCTGTTGTTCACCGGTCTTCTTTGTCACCTTTGATTGTCTGTTGGTGTACTTAGAGAGTGAGCCGTGAGGAAAAGAAAAGAGAGAGAAATAGAGAAAGAGGGTTGCCGGTGATTTCCGTCAGGCTGAGGCCTTTTCTGAGGGTATAACACCCGATCATCCCCTTGGTTACCTTCGGCGCCTCGACACGGCTTTGCCGCTGCTCGGCGACCGTTTACGTTTCTGGTGACCGTTCAGTTTCAGCTCCTCGGTCATCTCTTTGATTTTCTGCCGCCGGTTTCACCGCGGGCGGTGGTAAGCAAAACAACTCTTTGTTCATTTTGGTTTCTCTTTGGTATTAACCAGGTGTTGATTTTGTAGATTGTCTTATTACTCAGTTTTGATTTCTGTTCTTGAAGATTAAATCTTCTGTTTTCTGTTTTTATTCTTCTGTTGATTTCTTGAGGTTTTGTAATAGTAATTAGTATATTGTAATAATAATTAGGAGCATTATTTTCAACAAGGACACCAACTGATCTTGTCGTCAGTAAAAAAGGTTTTTTTAGTGTCATTGGAAGGCTCACTATTATTGGCTATTAATTTGAGAAAAGTGTGTATTTTTCTTTTTAAACGCAGAAAAAATAAATTATTTATGAACGTAAATAAGCGTTCCAAATTAAATAAAAAAAGTAAAAAGGGTTTTATTTTGAAATGTAATTCAAGTTGAGTCTATAAGAAAAACAAGAAAAAAAGAAAGGGGGGCGGCGGGGGCGTTTTAAAATGAGAGGAGAGAAATGAAAAGAGAAGAAAGGTATATATTATGAAATGGAAAAAGGTGTGGAGAGGAAGAAGTAAAGTGTGTCCAAAAATGGCGTAATAAATATGGGCAGAACCACATTGAGGAAATTGAGGGCTGAGACCGAAGGACATGGAAGGCCTAATCTATCTCTCTGGAATCGGGAATATGATAGAGAATGGATGGGACGAAGGCCGGACGAGGATTCTCTTTTTCTCTCTGGGATTTAAAATATGGTCAAAAAAGTTATATATATTATGGTTATGTTTATTGAGTAAATAAACGAATATGGTTTTGTAAATCTTTTGTTTCTTTTAAAATTTTTTGCTGAGTAATATGGTTATGTAAATCTACTCCTTTCAAATCCCCCAGAATGGATTTAGGAAAAAAAAAAAAAAAACAAAAACCAAAGAATGGAACAGTTATCATCATTATTATGTATTTGTTTTCATTTCTTCCTTCCCATTACTTTCACTCAGAAATAAATTCTTTTAGATTTATCCAAAAACATAAGACCTCTTGAAACAAAATATTATTCACAATAATCTTACTGTCACTTTTCTCTAGGTTTGATGTCTTCAATATTGATATTGGAGGATAGTTGGCATTGAACAAATTACCATCTAATGTGAAACCAAGTGAGCCCCAACTTGTGTTCAACTATTTCGGTCCAAAATATAAATTTTTTAGGGTGTTTAAAAATAATTAAAAATATAAATTATTTTACACTTTTAAATTAACATTTAATATTTTTTAAAACAATTTTATTTATCTTTTTTTAACATTTATTTCATCATTCTTATTTATTCCTCTCCTAATTTTTTAACTGTGTAATTTAGATATTTTGTTTAGAAAATATTTGTCTTATTTTTCAATACTCTTAATTCATTTTATGCATAAGTTCAAAAAGACTTATATTTATAATCAGAAATTGTATAATAAAATCAATTAACCTGGTGTACGAGTAGGATACAACCTCCAAAGAGGAGGCTCAAGGTTCGAACATTCTAATTAGTGGTATCATGCATGTTGCAGTTTTAGATCAAACACCACCCGCAACCAAAAGTTTTAGGTATACTTAAAGAGTGTTTAATATTGAGATTTTTTTTTTTGAATTTTATGAACGCCGACTCGTTTGGAATTATTAATAGAGAAAATGTAAATCTTAAATTTAAGATTGACTTGAGATATTAACCAATTTCAACCTTAAACTCTATAGAAACTTTGCATATCAAGTTTAAATTAATTAGAATGATGTACTTATATACAGAATCTAAACCTCTTAGATGTATAAAAAAAGCGTTATAATAATTCTTCAAGAAAACTCAACCTTCTGAAACTTCTTATACTGGTTAGCTAGTGAGAAGTTTTTCAATATGTACCCATGTCAAGTTTTGGGGTGTATTAAAATATCTCACATCCGTAGTATATTTTTTTATTAATAAGCTCTACTCTTTTTTGAAGGAATTAATAAGTTTAACTAAGTAAAAGATAAATTATCCTAAAATATATATATATATATATATAAACTCAAAAAAGTATAAACTCAAAAAAACAGTATTACAATATATGTTCTATAAAATGCTACCGACTCGACGATAATATTATATCAACTTAAATAATAACTATTCTCATTCAATATTACTTAAGATATTTTCAAGTGATTATTATTAATAAGCCATTTTGAAAACTTTTAAAACATCGAAGAAGTAATTTTTATTTAAATTTGTACTTAAATTCATACCGTAGTTTAGGAAGAATATTTAATAGTTTATGCGCTTAAAAAAAGTTGAAATTTTATGAATAATGTATACAAGGAAAGCCAATTTTTTCTTATAAGAGTAATTATTTTTTGTTTTATTTTTTAACCACTTGTTAAGTGATAATTTATTCAAAAAGAGATGTGAATCATGAGAGAGCTTTTGGTTTTTTCATGTTATTAAGATCTAAATGAAAACTAGTTCAATATATATATATATAGTCCAGGTGTGGGATCTTTCTCATCTAATAGCCCAGCCCCTCCGACAAGAGTAGTTACGCCTATTCCTAAAGCCCTTATTAAATCACCACCCCGCCACAGCAGGCAGATTTCTTCTTCTGTTGTCGCCAGGGAGTTCTTGGCGAGGAGACCTTAGGATAAATTGCTAAAATAAAGGGAGGGACAAAGTAGCTCAACCGATAGGGAAAGAGTTATATATATATATATATATATTTGGAGGGAACTAGTTCAATACTTGACTATGAATGTGTTCACAGAATCACAAATAAAACTTGGAATCAAAGTGGGGAAAAAAAAGAGGGGAACACATTTCTCCGGCGGTTTAAGTACCATTGGGGAAGGAAAAAGGGAGGCTTGTCAACTCAGGTCAACTCAGAATCGAGATCAATGTGTTGTAGACCTAATAGCTAGTTTGATACATGAAATTATATGAAATAGAATCTTTATCTTTTCAATTTTTTTCTCATTCAAAATAAAATGGAATTCACTTCCCATATATCAGTGTGTAAAAGAAAGAAGTAGAATAAATAATTATTATTTTTATTTGTTTAAAAAAATTATTATTTTATATTAGAACAAAATAAAATTATCTATAACATGATATAAATGCCTTTCTAGTATAAAATGTATTTTTCATACTCTAACACAATTAAAATTTCAAAAAACACCAAATATTATATTAAAGTATAAAAAACCATTTCATAGATATATAACTTCGATCATAGGGATCAATTTCTAGTCGCATAGCTTCATAATAATTCTGTAAAGCTTCCGCATAATTTCCTTCGGATTGAGCTGACATCCGTTACGGTTGTCATTCAATTAAAAGAATCTTCATTCCAGAACCGTACGTAAGATTTTCATCTCATATGGCTCCTTCCTCATGTGCATAATGAGAATAATACATCGAATCTTTTTTTATTCCAATTTTTTTTTCATTTTTCATTATGAACCGGCCAGGGCTAGTGCTTTTCCAAGAGATCACCAAGCGTCTTGGGACTAGATAGAAATGATAACTCCAACAATTTCTTTGTTTTCAACGCTTCCTAATTTCCAGGAATTAGTCACTTCAACCACCTTCGATGGTTATACGAGTATCCAAAGGACGAACGAGATGGATATTTAGTGTAGAAAGATCTTTTCAACTTTTTCCTGAAATATTTTTTCTCATGAAAATACTATTCATACTTCTAATTTGAATATCAAATACTGTGATGGAAAGAAAAGTTAGAAAGTTATTCAATTCCACCACATTCTCGCATACTAAACATAGCGTAAAGATGTATAAGTTCAAAAAGGTGCCTGAATTACCAGGATGGTATTGATTAGACACTAGAACTTTTAATTGTGATATTTAGATATCTCTCAATATTTACTTATTTTAATGAGGACATTTAGAAGTTTGTTAATATTAAAAACAGTCATAAAATTTGAAATTATTTTCAATTCACTACATAAACTTTATATTTATATAAATGATTACTTGATTTGGTTTGATTGAATTCTTTTTAATGGTTGTATAATTTACTTTAATATGTTTTTTTTTCTTATGACATAACAATAACTTTTTTAAAAAATTATTGAAATATTATATCTAAAAGTAAACATTATATATCAAAAGTAAATTGTATTAAGAGATTTTAAAAAAATCTTATAAAAATAGTAGTGTTTAAGCAAAAAAAGAGACAACTGAGAGAAACACGAAGAAAGAGCAAAATTCCTTAAAAAATTACAAATTGTTTAAAATACAGAAATAAGAAATTTAAAATATTTTAAAACTTTTTTCAAAATTAGAAAGTCTCCTCTCTCTCTCTCTCTCTCTCTCTCTCTCTCTCTCTCTCTCTCTCTCTCTCTCTCTCTCTCTCTCTCTCTCTCTCTCTCTCTCTCTCTCTCTCTTATTTTCTTAAGTATTGATAGATATTCTTAATAAAAAAAATTGATAGTTATTTAAAGAAAATTTTGATAGATTTTTAAGGATAATAATAAAAAAGTTTAAAACAATTTAATTAGTAACATTTTATACAAAATTAGTGAAAATATTTAAATGATATTCTAATAATTTTTTTAAAAATAATTATGTCATAAAAATTGAAAGGTAGTGAAAATAATTCATATAACCACGAAAAAGAATCGAATAAAATCATAAATTAATTTAATTATTAATATATAAAGTTTATGTAGTGAATTTAAATAGTTTTAAATTTTAGAAGTGTGTTTTTCATACTAACAAACTTCCAGTTATCCTAACTAAATATTTAAAAGTGTCTAAAAATATTTTAATAAAAAATTCATGTGCCTAAATGTCAATAAAAATTCAAACATCTAAATGACACAATTCCTAAATTTGAAGCGCTTTTTTAAAATTTAACTCTAAACCTAATTAATTTTGTAGATCGCATATTTTTAAAAGTTGTTTTATATTTCTAAAATATACGAATTATAATGTACATGATATTCATAATTTAAGGTTCGTAAAAAGAATTAAATATCGAATAAATTAAACAAATTAATTAAGCTGTTGAACATTCAATAATATTGCATATTATTCCTTAACTTTATGAAAGACCTAGAGTACTGAAGTACTTTTGAACCTGCGTTAAACTAAAATGGAATTGTTACATAAAATTTAATTGCTTATTAATTATAAAGTCTTGTTTGTGCAGCTCTCAAATTTTAATTTAGAAAATGTATTGGACAAAATAAATGAGGAACAAATGCAACATAGTGACAATAGGAAGGTATGAACAGTGTTTGTGTTTGGCCTCAAGAGTGGACATATATAGTTCATAGATTAGAAACCAATAGGGTTGAAGAACATAATGAGGCTTCTCTATCTATTACCATAAATGAAACTCAGTAATGAAAGGTGGTAAAATTGGACATCACATGGCAAGTCACCCTCAAATATGACACAAATTTAAACACAAGCAATGAGAATTTCTAATAATGTAAGAGAGAGAGAGAGAGAGAGAGAGAGAGAGAGAGAGAGAGAGAGAGAGAGAGAGAGAGAGAGAGAGAGAGAGAGAGAGAGAGAGAGAGAGAGAGAGAGAGAGAGAGAATAGTGAAAACTTTTCAACCCATTGGCAAACGAAAGTTGGAGAAATAAAATTATTCTTGATTTTTTTTTCGATAAGAAAATTATTTATGAGTTAAAACTATTATAATTAAAATAATCTCTTCTTTTCTAACCTATTTAACGAGAAAAATTGAGAAAGTGAGTTAAGCATACAACTAGTTACATGAAGTACCAGTAAACTTATAAAAGTACATTTACACACAAGAAAATTTTGATTCTTTACTTTTTTTTTTTTTTTTTTACTGAATCTTTATTATTTACTAGAGTAAAGGAAAATGAAAGTAACATGTTTATTATTATACATAATAGAGAATTATCTGGGATCGAATTGTGAATCTATTTTTTATGAGGCAATGTATTCTTGTTTCTTAATGATATTTTCCTTTTTAGTGTATCAAAAAGAAATTTCATGATGAGATTTAAGAAATTTGGAGACGTAAAAAAATTGATTATTTATATCTAGGTTTACTTTCTCAAATTTTAACAAAACACTTTTATTCCATAAAGAATTATGACATTAAGGTTTCCAAACTTTAACTTATAGAAGGAAAATCCGATTATCAGCCTCATATTTTCCGTATGCCTTGTAATCTGATTATTGAATGATTTAAACAATACTGTTCTTAAGGTATGCACGTGAAAAAGTTGCAAATTTGGTCACCAGATTGCATTGTGCATAAATTAAATTGTCAAAAACTCAATATCATAAAATATTTATAATCGTAAAAAGATAAAATAGAAGCATTTAGTTAAAAAAATGAAAACTAAACATAATTTTTGTGCATAAATCATCGATTTCTCATTAAAAAAAATGGATGAGTTTCAATTAGTGGTTGTGAAATTTATTCAGAAAAAAAAATAGTTGTGAAATTTAGGGGTATTTTTTCCTCACTTTTTCAAGAACTCCATTTTGATACTATGACTAGAGTGAAAATACACACAAAGTGCTCCATATATAGTCACTTTCCAAAAGAACACAACAGAGGGGTCTATTCTATTATCTCTCAACCTTTTTCCCATACTTGAGAAAATGGACGGTTAATGGAGTTCGAAAGCAGACATCAATACCCTCTTCTTCAGACTCCCCCCAACACATGAGAGTTCTTGCCCACAAAAAAAAGGCCTATGGTGGAATATAATTTTCAATTGCTAACCATAAAACCAAAATAATACAAAAGGAAAGGGGGGGGGGAGGGTTGTTGTTGGAGGGTCTATTTTCTCTATCTATATATACACATCTGCTTAAGCTGCTCATTCCATTTTCTGCAACTCTCCTGTTCACAGCTACAGAGGGAGGGAGGGGGAGAGAGAGAGAGAGAGAGAGAGGGAGAGAGAGAGAGAGAGAGAGAGAGAGAGAGAGAGAGAGAGAGAGGAGAGAGAGAAATCAAAGAAAAGAAAGGAGGAAGAAGAAATCGGGAAGGAGGGGAGTAAGAAAAGTGTGTAAAATCCATCTTCCATACCAGGTGGTTGATCAAAGTCCCCAATATATATTTTTGTGTTAGTACTGCTTGCTTGCTGAGACCAAAAATGAAAGGAAACAGTGACTAAGAAATTCTTGCTTTGCTTAATTTGGATGCCTCTATATATTTCTCTTTATTACAACTGATGCAACCCCAATTGAGGCTATAATCTTTATCACTTTACTAACAGAATCATAAAATTGGTTTTGCTTATTTCAGCTTTATTATTCACTACTCTCCACTGCTGCTGCTGCTGCTGCTGCTGCTGCTGGAGCTGGTGGGAGAAGGAGAGAGAGAAAGAGTGAGTGAGAGAGAGAGATGGATATGGATATGGATATGGATATGGATATGGGTATGGGTTGTCCTAATCAAGAATTTCATGAGTCTTCACAGCTGAGGAAAACAGGAAGAGGAAAAATAGAGATCAAAAGGATTGAAAATACAACTAATCGACAAGTTACCTTCTGTAAACGCCGTAATGGTTTACTTAAGAAAGCTTATGAATTGTCTGTCCTTTGTGATGCTGAAGTTGCTCTTATTGTTTTCTCTAGCCGTGGCCGCCTTTATGAATATGCCAATAACAGGTCATTTTTCTATCTATGATCTCCCCTTCTTCTTTGAAGATCTTAAATTTTTTACGCTTTTTGGTCTCTTCTGCTTAATTTTTTTTATCATTCTTTTTTTGTGGCTTATGATCACCATATTAACTAATTTAGTTTGTGTGTTTTGATTCAACTTCTGTGATGGAATTTAAGTGAGATTTTTTTTAAAATTTTTCAAGATTGTGTTCACTTTTTATCTCTTGGGGTTCTTTGCTTAATGAGTTTGGTAACTTTCGTGTTTTTGCTCCACAATCCTTAAACTTAAATCATTTCATTTTTCTGATCAATCTTTTAGGGTGTTTTGATCATCATATTAACTTTAGTTTGTGTGTTCAGATTCAACTTCTTTCATGGAATTTAAATGGGATTTTTCCTTCTTTTTGTTTTTACATCATTTTCAAGACTGTGTTCTTCCTGGCAATGTCTCTTCTCTTTGGGGGTTCTTTTCATCTTTCCGCCCAATTAAGTTCAAAGTTTGAATTTTTTTTCAGATCTGTTTCAAGAAACTGATAAGAAAAATAAAGGGTCACAATCAATCAAGAAGTTTTCAAGACTGGAAAACTGAGGTTAATTAACAAAGCTTCTTTTGCTTCTTCATTGATGCAATCTTTTGCTATTTCCTCTGTAAAAGTTTTTCTCTCTCTTCAACCCTCTCTCTTTCTCTCTCCACATGTCATTTGTCAGCCCAGAAGAAGCTTTGATACTAAGCTGTCGTGTTCTCATTTGCCAGTATTCATCTTCATCATCTCAATATGACTCATCCTTAATAACTTGTCAGTTCAATAAACCCTCAAGAATGACAGTTACGATAACCTATGAGGATGCAGATTAGGGTTTAAAAAACACAAAAAGGAACTTCCATTTCCAGTTAGTCAAAAAAAACCCCAAATTAGGGTTGTAATATCTAAATGGGATTTCTTTATTTGTCCAAGCTTATGACCTTTTTACCCCTCTCTCCTACATCATAGCCAAAATTTAAAAGGAAAAAAAAGCAATTTCTAGGGTTTGATGTATATGTATCATCATGACAAGTTAGATGTGCAAGAATCTTTGGTCTCTTCAGAAATGATTTTTCAGTTCCAAAACACTTATGGACAAGAAAGTGTCTATGTCATATTCCTCTCCTAACGCTTCCTCCTCCTCTGAGGTTGTCTTTCATCAGCTCCTATAATCAGTCAAAAATTTGTTTCTCAAAAGGTGAAAATTTCTCCCTATTAAAACCTTGTAGTAGATTCTTCTACTTAGATTTTCTTTCCCTCCTCTTTCTTTAACATTGACTTTTCTTTCCATTGCTCAAAAAAGATTGCAAAAATCAAAATGAGGGAATATAAATGTGAGAGCTCAACTCGAAAACAATTTCTCATTTTCTTTTCTTTTTCTTGATAATAATTTTCTCAGAATGCAAGAATCGGGGGTAAGTGAATCAAAGAGTACTATCAAGAAAAAAATGAGCCAATAGGATCTCTTTACTTGTTGAGAATCCCACATCGGTTAATTAAAAAAAATAATTACTACTTATAAAGACTTGGGTAGTCCTCCTCTCTTGAGGCACTTATTGGGGTAAGTTAGACTCAAGCCCAAAAATTCTAACATGGTATGAGGGGGTGTATAATTCTAACATTACTTTTTTTCCTTGAATTTTTCTTATACGGGGAAGAGAGTATAATTCCAATGGCTGTTTTGAACAAAGCCAGCAGTCAAAAAGCTCAAAACAAAAAAAATGACAAGCAAAAAACTCTTACAACTCAAGAAACTCAAAAAACGCACACAAGCACACATTGATATGTAAAAAAGAACTCAAAATTTTGTATGTTTATCTTTTTGAATCTCTAAAACTAATGGAAAGGAGCTGAAATGTGGAAACAATATCGGGGTTTTGAAGGAATCGAAGAGAGTAAAAAGGGTTGTCTTAAGGCTATTAAACCTTAGAGTAAAAGGGGTTATTGACACTTCGCCTAAGATGGAAACATAGATTTTTAAGCCGTTGATATTGTGGGATCTTGTGCCAGCGTGGCAGAGTGAAGCCAATCATCGCTCGACAAAGTTAAGTTTGTAGCTTATCTAGACTGAGACTGAATGCATGTGCTTTCACTGTTGAGATTCTGTGAAGGTCTAAATTAGTTATATATAGCTCTGCTTACTCTAAGAAACTCACTAAAATAAACAACAATCTATAGTAGAACTTTGTTATAGTTAGAACTTTGTTAGAGGTCCCTTTCGGTCCTAAACTAGTTGAAACTAGTAAAGGAAATAATTTTTTTTTCTCTTTCATTTTTTCGGACTTTGAATTTGTTCAAAATGAAAAATAGTTACAACATTTATTTACTTCAAAAGATTATTTATTAGTGCAAATAGTAATTATGTGTTGAGTTATATTCATTTAAGATTAATAATATTTTCTCTCTTGAGATTTATTCAAACTACAATTTCATGTCTTTATTTTGTATAAATTATAAATGCGTTCTTACTGTTTATATTTTCATAACTAATCAATACATACTACCACTTTTAATTTAAAAAATTTTATTAGAGAACAATGATTCTGCGTAAAAGATTTAAAATCTTCCTAAAATAAAATTTTATGAGTTTACTTATTGTTTATTGTCATATATTAACACATTAACACATTAATATCTTTCATTATAGAAATTAAACTAACAATGAAAATTTTAGTAAGGGTATTATGGTCTTAATGTATAGTAGTAAATAAGAATTAAATATGCAAAACGATATTTTAGGAAAACTTATTTTGTGATCAAATTGTTATTTTCCTATAATCTTTTTTACTGAAATTAGTAATATCGATTAATAAGTTATAAATATATAAACGATAAGAATGTATTCATAACATACGACAAATAAAAGGATGAAATGGTATTTTGGACGAACTCAAAGAGGAAAATAGAATTAAGCCGTTACCTTAAAAGTCAAATATTGTATCACTTGTTTTCTCATAATGAGAAGTCGAATCTGATACCTTTTGAAGTACCTAAAAGTTCATAATTGATTATAAATATTCATTTAGACACTTGATGTTTTCTAATTATACTTAAAAGTTGAGGCTTCTATCACTTAAAGTGCCTTAAGTTGGTTCAGGGTTGATGATTTTAGATTATAAGTCCTTCAAAATATTTTAATGTATATTTTATTGTCTATATTTCAATTTTGTCATCTCCTAATTCATTTATTATCTCTCTCCCTCTTTCTCTCACCCTATTTATTAAGGATATAATAGATGTCTTACTTTAAAAGTTACATTATTTTCTTAAACTTTAATCTGTGTACATAAGTGCAAAATGACATATTCTTAGCCGGAGTGAATAAATGTTGGGGAGGTAGATTTAGTCTCTTTCTATTTATGTCAATCTTTTGCATCGGAAGAAGTTAGAAAATTGTAGCAACTCAAACTACAAATTGGCTGGGATGATGTAGTTGCATTTCTGTGCTAAGCATTTTATTGTCCTTTTGTCAGGCTTCAGAAGCAGATACACAATTTCGTATAGGAAAGCTTCCTAGAACAAAATAAATATCAAAACTATAAGTAAAAAATTCAACAAATATACCATTTTCCTTCATTATTAGATTGTTATTGTCCCTGAAATAAAGAAAATGTTACTGACAAATGAAAATCTAATGCAATTTTACATTTTTTTTTTATTTTTTATTTTTTGGGTTATTGGGTTTACAGTGTTAGAGGAACTATTGAGAGGTATAAGAAAGCTTGTGCTGATTCCACAAATACAGGATCTGTGTCTGAAGCTAACACCCAGGTAAGAATATTTTCCACTGTTGCAAAGAAATATTCTCATTTTTCATTGGTTATATTTGTTAACTTTAAAACTGTTTGAAAAAAAGTTGTGCCTATCATATCTAAATTTAGCATACACATTAGTGAATGTCAAATATCAACTAACGTGTATCATGATAATTCCTCTAAGTTATATTTGCTCATCCCCATGGAACATCTAGTACATCTTTTAGTATACTCTTCAGTACACAGTATTGTGAATCATCTCTCGTCTAAAGCACTATATAAAAGTACTAGTTCCACTAAACAAGATTATCTAATATACATTTTAAAATATTCTTTTGGTTACACTTCTTTTAATGTAATTTTACTAATGAACCTCATGAAATAAAAATATAAATCTTAGGATAAAAGTTACTAAAACAAATATCACAGTACAAAGTGTATTAAGAGATGTATTAGAAGATCAAGAATAATAGTTTTTTTAAGCAAAATTGTATTTCTACTAGATATTTCAGGTTAGAAATTTAATTGCGAAAGGAGGAAGTACGTAATAATAGTTAATTTTACAAGTACATTGCTTCGATCATTTACTATTAAGTGTGTTACTTTATAACACTGCAAGTTCTCTATAACATATGAAGAGTATTATAAAGAATGTTCAAAAGGTTTGGCCACTTTTACAAAGCATTGCCAAGGGACCAATGGAATCAGAAAACTAAGGGCTAGTTTGAGAGTTTAGGGGAGAAAAGAAGAGAAGAGAAATGTTAAGTTAGAAGAGAAGATAAGAGAAAGTGAGGTGATTTACTCCTATTGTTCGTTGTTGTATGAGAGTTTTGAATAGAAAGTTAAAGAAATATTTTTTTTTTTTTTTCCTTATTCAGACTAGTGTGGGGAGAAGTAGAAAAAACAATATCTTCTAACAAATTAATCCTTAAATGATAACAACATCATAAGGGTAAAATAGACATTTGGAGAAGTTTTTTTTTTAATGAACTCCTCATCCATCTGTGAGAAACAATTTGAGAGAGCTTTTGAGATGATAATGTCATCTCCTTTCTTTCCTCTCAAACTCCCAAATTGAGAAAACCAACCCCTTCTTCCCAAATGCCTTTCTTTTCTCACAACTTCTCTACTCCCCAATTAGCCCTAAAGAGTTTGTGATCTTTTATCCATTTCCACAACTTGAAATTTTTATTTTTTGTAGACAAGTACTTCAATCGATTCATTTATGCTATCAACAAAGTACAAAAAGTGATCAAGAAAATAATTAACTGGCTTAATAGTTCCTAATGCTGGCAACATTAGGCATAGCATAGCAAAATTGGAAGCTCCATATTGAATTCAAGTTTATTTTGAGTTTTATTGTTACTTTTTCACTCTGAAGCCCACATCTTCTTTCGCTATTAGTTTATCTTTTATGTAATTCAAGGGAAAAAAAAAAGAAAAAACTCAAATTAAACTTCAATCCAAGTACAGCCTATTCTTTAAAACTATTGAATGTTAACTTACTATATGTTCTTAAAGCTCTAGCAGAATAACTTATGACATGCATGAGCAATCAAATGGAAAATTATGTTAAATGCAAAGCATCCTTGCATATATATGTTTGTGTCTGTGAAGAAATTTATGAATTTTAACAAAACTAAAAGCAAACTGTGTGTGTGTGTGTGTGTGAGAGAGAGAGAGAGAGAGAGAGAGAGAGAGAGAGAGAGAGAGATCCACAATCATAAATCATGATGTAGATAAATTAAGGCCAAAAAAATGGAAAGAAAGAAAAAAAAACATGAGTTTTGTTTTACCATGTGAAGATTCAACACGTTTCTTTGAAGTTTAAGAGTGATGGGATACATGGTATTCTGCTCTAAGGAAAAAATTTGTAAAGGATGTAAATGTAGTGTGAAAAACATTTTCATAGATGAAAATACATTTGAGTTAGGTCAAAATTTTGGAAAAAATAGTATTATCTCAACAAAATGATATAAATAATTCATAGATAAAATAATGTGACAAGATATCATATAACTCCTTATTTTAGCTCGTTCTATTTCTTATGATTTAAATAATATATAACTTTCTTTTCCTTAAAAAAAATATATTGCGACAAGACATCATATTCATTTCACCTTTTTGGAGGAAATGATTTTACTCAATTTAGATTCAAGGAATTGCAAAACTTTTATTTTATTATTTATGTATCATTCTCAAGTAGGTCTTAAATGGCACATTTGCCATTCTATTTCAATTCCTTTAATTGTATGATCAAAGTAATTTAAAAAAATATCGATAATATTCTCTTCTCAAATCCTGTCCACATTTCCAAACTTGAGTTTAAATGAAAAATCTATGGGATTAGCTATGAGGGTCTTTGTGCTGTGAGAGGCATTGAAAACTTATAAATTGGGAGAAAAAGAACACATAATCAAATTAACCACTGTTGACTTGGATTTTTCTCTTATATTTTGCTCTTTTATATAAATTAAATACTTTTGATTTTGATTATGTAAACATGGAAACGAAAGGGGTTATTTTTATTCTTTTTTTTTGGCTTGTTCTCAATCCAATATAAATAAGCTGGAATTTTTTTACTTGTGTATCTGCCCAGTTTTACCAGCAAGAAGCCACCAAACTGAGGCGGCAAATAAGAGAGATACAGAACTCCAACAGGTAATATGTACCCTAAAATTAATTAGTTGGAAATTGACTATGAACTAACATGAACATAATATTTGTGGTGTATTATTCACATGAACTTTCTTTTTCTCTAATTATTCTCTAACTCTATACATAAATAATTTTTAAACATTTAAAAGTATCTCGACAGCACTATAGAATCATGTGTCAATGCATACCTTGGTACACGTGTCAAACAAGAAAAGCCCCTCACGATCAATGTCACGTGTATTAGGAGTGCATAGACTAGGCAACAAATATATAGTTCATGTATATTCATAGTCACTCTCCCTAATTAATTTTTCCATCAAGTGTATATTCTTATCAAATTAAATTAACATTCTTGTGAAGCAATCTCTCTAGAAACATTCTTGGGGAAGGAGTAGATAACTTAAGCTTCAAAGAACTCAAGAATCTCGAAGGTAGAGTTGAGAAAGCTATTGGAAGAATTCGTACTAGGAAGGTAATTAATTTTGTTTTTCCTCACCCTTTCATAGTAATGCCATTGATTTTTTTCCTTTGAACCTAACAATATTGTCAAAAAATATTTTTTTTCCAGAATGAGTTGTTGTTTGCTGAAATAGAGCTCATGCAAAAGAGGGTAAGTTTTTTTTCATTGGTTTATTTGCTTGCTGTCACAAAATATTCCATACCAAGAAAGAGAAAATTGTTATATGACTTTGAAGTTTGAAACAATGATATTTGTTTACTTATGAGTACACAAACACTTATAAGTATACAATGGGTGAAAAGATTTTCTCATGAAAACCCTTGTTAGTATTAGATATAATATTAATAAAAACTTTGTAGATTTTGTAGTTTTGATTTGATTTGATTTGACAATGTTTGATTTTGAAACTTTTGTCTTTGATTTCATAAGAATTGATTTGTGAGAGAAAATATAAGTTCTGAATATAAAATTTTGTATTGAGTTACGAATTTCTTTGATATGTGATTCTAGCTTACATAGACAACATCTTTTTCAAGTGATTATGCATTAATTCATATTCAATTAGGTTGGAACAAAGTTATCTTTTTTGTCGGACCATAAGGTATTATTCTAAATGATCCGTACACATAGAGGAGTCACCTTTAAGTATTGATATGAAGTTATCGACACATGCAATAGTATTAAGTTATTTTATTTATTTCTTTTAGGTGTTTTGTTTTTCTCTCTGGGATTACTGATCAGGAATTGCATTTAGGGAACATCAAAATCCTGCTGTTCATGAGTCATGATATATATATATATATATATATATATATAACACTCAGAAAGAACTATAGGTGATGGTTGGCATGATTATGAGTGCAGCAGAAAATTCAGACATCATTTTCTTAAGAAAGCTTGAATTAAACACGACAGTATAAAAGTTATTTCTGGCTACCTATTTGTTTCATCATCCATCAAGTCTTGGGTTTTTTTTTTGTATTGAACAGTATAAAGAGTTGTCTTCTCTTGGAAGATTAGATTATAGTAAGTAGTTGGTTGATGTTATAAAAACTTGAAATGTTTGTGAAATTTATTTTGCAGGAAATTGAAATGCAGAATGCCAATATGTATCTCCGAGCAAAGGTTTAGTATTGAAATCATCAATCATGAAAAAAATTTGAGCTGACAATTAAAAAGTGTAAAGTATTGATTGAAAATGGTGGCAGATAGCAGAAAATGAAAGGGCACAGCAGCAGATGAGCTTAATGCAGCAGCAGCAGCCAGGAGGAGGAGGATCTGAATACCATCATCATCATCAGCAGCAGCAGCCTATGTCTTCTTCACAGCCTAACTACGATGTTCGAAACTTCCTTCCAAACTTAATGGAGCCAAATCAACACTATTCTCGTGAGGATCAAACAGCTCCTCTTCAGCTTGTGTATGATTCATTTCTTCTTCTTCTTCTTCTTCTTAACCAATTCTTAGTCTTCAGGATGAATTAATATTACTAATGCGCCTAATAATGACTTATTTGATGCTTGGAATGCAGCTGAGATATGGAGGAAGCCCAATCCCTCAAGCTTAAATTCCAGTCTTTGTGGAATTCACCATGTTAACATTTCATCTGTAGATTATTAATATTATTATTATTATTATTATTATTTACTTTTGAGTTTGCTATGTATAAGAATTTTATCTCTCTTTTTGAATTATGAAACCTCTTTTTTGTGAAATCTCATTGCCTATTATACTTTTTTCTCACCCTTTTTTATATTGCGGGTAACAAGACATAAATTGAACCAATGTGATTTGAATTCATAATTTTTTATTTGGTAAAACATGCTTCTAAACAACTGATTGATTACACTATTAATTTTCACATTCTTCTTCATGCCAAAATGCTGTCATGTTGTTTAAGATCGTCTCCTCCGGTGCCACTCTTTAAATATATCTTATTAATAAAAAACTTATCAAATAAATGATAAATTTCAAGATGAAAAAATAAATTCAAAAGAAAAAATATATTATAAAAGAATATAAAAGCATATAGATTTTGAGTGGAGAGAGAGAGAGAGAGAGAGAGAGAGAGAGAGAGAGAGAGAGAGAGGGCTCATCATGAATGAAGATCTTCATATCCTTTCAAATTATGTGCATATCTTTTATGCATTTTTTTTTTTTTTTTTTGTGTCTAAGCTTTTACATATATAGCATCCGGGTCCGGGTCCGGGAGGCACATAACTAAATCCGTATTGTGACGGACGTCTGCTTAATGAAAATGTTCCCATCCAAAGTAGAACATCTAAAAGGGATTTAACATTCTCACGAACATACCCGAATGAATGAAAGATTTAAGATAGGAGTCTTCTCCTACTCTAAACTAACTTGGATCTCTTACAATTTAAACAATTACAACATAAACAATTAAGAGAGCGGCAAGGTAAAGCTCAATGCCATTGTTACATAACAGGAATGAATACATCAAATATTCATCATTATTAATTAATATACGAAATGTGTAAACTGACTTTACATTAAATAAGCTATTGTATTGTTGCATTACATGATCCTTCCATTCCTAGATCCTGAAGGTTTTTATATATCATCTAGTTTGTATAATACTAATGCTATCTTCCATCTGTTTCGTCTTATGGACAAAGACAACATATCTCTCACATTCCCATAGACTAGTATGAGATGAGACTGAAGGCAAAACCTTCTTCCCTCTATCTCAAACTATACCTCTGCTTTCATGCCGGAACAAGATATAGAACAAGTAAAAGAATATTGTCTTGTCTTCAGCCCACAATTCCACATTTATTGATGAATTCATTCGACAAGTTTAAATGTTTATACCACAAACTTCGTACCTCAGGTGCACAAATCTCCAACCATGGCTTCGCTGGTCCGCTGAAATGAATAACTGCTGCAGATTCCAGCATATATCTGCTTACTTGTGGTGAACGATGCCCTAATCCAGCAATATGCCAGGAAGAATTGATGGGGTGGACATGACCTTCAAATGCCAACAACGCAGGTGGAAGTGCTCCAGGATGCCACAATGTAAAACCAGAATTCAGGCTCTGCAAATACAACAAGAGGGTTATTTCACAATTACTAAATCTTGTTCTTGTATTATGGCTGAAATATCTCGTTATGGGATACTCTAATCTTAATTAATGTTTCATTTCCACTTACCATTGGCATCTAGAAAAGGTAAACAAGAGTTGAAAAGTATAATGTTAAGGAGAAATCCCAGGAAGTCAAATATTCAATAGCTGAAAGGAGATGACTCTGGGGTTTCTCAGAAGCTGGCATAATAACTTACTAACTGAACTAAGCTGGTTTTGAGCAGCACATTGCACTAACTAACTGAACTAAGTAAACTCACAAGTTTAAGCCACTGATGATAAGTTCGGGTGATGTTGGTTTTCCTCCATGCTTGAAGATCAAATACATTCATCCCATAAAGCCATCCACAACGTTTGGAATCCAACTTTGATGATATTATTGGAGTAGTAAAGTTAAAATAGTCCTTATATCTTCTTCCCGGGCAACAATCTAGTCCGCAACCTGAGTCAACAACTGCACCAACAACTTTCCCATTTAGATCCAATTCCCAAAGGGAAGATAAGTCCTGCTGTACCACTACATCATCGTCCAAGAAGACAATTTTGTTCAGATCTGGAAACAGCTGTAGTGCCCATGAAAACCAGATAGAGTATCAATGTTCATCAGAAGTTCATATTGGAGATCTTCTCCAGACA
The DNA here is from genome assembly GCA_028651295.1 of Catharanthus roseus. Classification (NCBI taxonomy): domain Eukaryota; kingdom Viridiplantae; phylum Streptophyta; class Magnoliopsida; order Gentianales; family Apocynaceae; genus Catharanthus; species Catharanthus roseus. Next base: position 12,424,264 of record JAPQWS010000102.1, on the reverse strand, counting down.
GGTCAAAATGACATAAAATTGCGTAATTACCTCAGGCATATAAATACGTAGGTGATTCAAGAGGGAGATAAAGCTGGGACTTAGCACCTTCAAGTTCATTTCACATTCCTGATGATATTCAAAATCTTCCATCTTCAGATTTACATATTCATGGTTCCAAATCAGACGATGAATCTCAAACATCTCCTTCACCCCAATATTTACAGCATGAGACCAATCATATTGATGCAAACCCTTGACTTCCACGACTGCGGAACTGATATCATTCACTGCAAACCAAGCATGCATTGCTGTGTAGGTTTTCTTATCTGTGATGACATGAAATACCAATTTTTCAGGGTTGGTTGAGCTTTCGACAGCTGAAGAGATGACAACAGATGCAGCAAGGACATTATCAGTGAGAAGAGCAACATGATTGAATGAAGGGTCAGACAAGCTAGAAACGTATTCAGGTGGAGGTAAACGGGAGCGAGCCAAGGCATTTACAGCATATTCCTCGGCAAGCATGAGGGACAGGCACTGTACGCTTTTGGGTATACCATGAGAAGCTAAATGCCAGTTTATATACTCCCTCCGCTTAGCTGATTGAACCATGTGCTCCATTTTTGCTAACTGAAATTTTTGAAGAAGCTAAATTTGATGAGGACAAGATTAATGAACAATGGGAAAAAGCTACAACAATTTTATATCTGCATGATTTCTCGTGTCAGAAAACAACTTGATTCATGAGACTCCTTATTTAAGTGAACATTTTCAAAAGCATACTACTGAAGATCAACCATCTGATTAGAAATAAACTAATCTCATAAGACAGGTGCAAGAACCGCAAGAAATTGATTTTCCACTTGGTCCAATTAAATTGTATAAGTGATAAAAGTTGGAGGAAAATATCAGCTGACTTAAGGTTACATTTGTGCATAAGAAAATGCTCTTTTGTTCATAAGAAAATGCACATTGAACATTGAACACAAACATATTAACATTCTAAACTATACACATTGAACATAAACATATATTATTTCCCCAATACAAAATGACCTCCTATACTATCTTATCTATCTTTTTTGTTACATTTCAGAGCACAATATCCAAATTGATATCCTTTTGTTCAAAATCCTGTCTGATACCAAATGACACATTTTAGTTTTCACCTCAAGAACTTGAAAGCACAAAAATTCTGCACAAAATTTCCAGCTGCAACAACAAAAGACTGTTCCTTCCACTATAAATTTTAAAATCTGTATGAGTAGTGGATATAGTCATCACAAAGAGTATAATCTTATTTAGACCATCATTGCTAGATTAATAAGCTAATGAGAGAGATATTAGTTGAGGACATTAAGATTTTTATTCCTCAAATTGCACAAGCCAGTTACAAAACTCTTATTGACGAGCAACAACCTTTTTGGCCAACATGATCTCTTTTACGTTTCCCTTCTCTTTTCTGGCTAGGCCGCTGGCATTTCATCTAAAGGATCTGACTATAGCAGATTCAAAATGTGCCTAGGGCTTGCCAAGCATGAGCCACCGCCACGCCCTCTTCAATAACGAAGTGGATCCTTCTGAATTTGTCTTTCACTCCTAAAGGTTGTTTTGTACCACTCAAGTGCAAGCCATGTCTACATACAAAACCACATTAATATGCCTTTCCTGATAATTAATGGTTCTCTTCAGAAGTCTAAGCCTAAGATCAGTTGGGACAGCCAGATGTCCACATACTCATTTGTCTGAACGTAGAAACCTTTAAGTATAATCCCAAATAGTATCAGCCAACTGGTGCTAAAGAATTTGTCATAAATACTAGCATTTGATTACTTAAATGTAATTGAATAATTGAAAAGATTCAAATACCAACTGTTTCTGCAAGGGAAAGGAAGGAGAGACAAGGGGAACACTCTTTGATACAGCCTACAGGTTCATAAAAAATCTTAGAAGCTTAGGTAGACTGTTTCAGGTTCTGATAGTCTAAGAACAGGAGAATTACAGCACAGGACTTGAACTGCTCTGTTGCTGAATTCCATCATTCCTTATCTTTTCAAGGCTTTCCTCTACTTTAGCTTCTTAAAAATGATCTAGTAAGAAAAGCACACAGATGATAGCAAAAACCGGAAAGCTATGTGGATTAAGTTGATCCAATTAGTTAGATTAAATTGGAGTAAAATTATCAACACAAGAGAGATGTATTTTCTTGCCTCTTCTTTGTACAAGTACTTCCCATAATTAACGATACTTGTATCCTCAATCAATCCAATTAATTGAATTAACCTTGATCCATATAAAGCAGTACCCTAAATCATAGATATTTAGGAGAGAACCGGGTGGATAAAAGTTGGATACTGAGGTGACCACCATATGTGATTCAGGTAAGTGGTTGGTGCCAAGTAATAAAAGTAGGAGTGCAGATAAAAGTTTAAAAAACAATTTGCCGCAAATAGCAAAACCAAAACCAAAATACTAAAATAAAAGAGAAAATTGTATGGGTACTTGTAGTGCTAATGGAAGTGGGATTTATGATTACCATAGCTTTGGTCTTGAAAGCGAAAGCCTTGATGTCTTGTCTTTTTGAGGTGACATCCTGCACAAGATCGTTGAATGCTGATGGCAGTAGAGTTGAATCTTCTGCATCTCCAATTTCACTCTCATCATCCGTCTTTGTTGTCTCCACCATTGCCCTCGTCAGCTCTTCTCTGAGCTATTTTAACAGTAGCCAAAACCCAAAAGTCATCATCACAACAGCAAAAATACAAACAAACAACGTCTATAATGTGCATGGGAATTTTATCTAAAGCCATTGAAATTCCCAATCCCGTGTTGACGTGTGAGGGGCGTGAGTGGCATCAGGTATGAGGTATGGATTCTCTTCCATCATAATACCTAGTGGTGCAATTGGCATATACAGTTATTTTTTCTTCTTTTCCTAGGGGACCTTTTTTCCTTAAATAATTGGATAGGAAATAGCTAAATAATTGGATAGTTAAATACAAGATATATTTACACCATAAGCTGTCTTCTTAAGAAATACTACTACTACATTTTATTATATATATATATAAATTGGGTAAATAGCCTTCTTAGAAATAACAAACTTTTCTGGACCCAAAAATAATAAATAAAAATTCTACTCCCTCACCTTTTTTTTTTTTTTTACTTGTCACATCTTACTAATTCTCCATTTTATTTTACTCGTCACGTTATAAAAATAATGCGATATTTAATTAATTTTTTCCTAATATACCTTCTCATAAAAATAAATTTTAACAGTTTTTACTCTTCTAACTTAGAAACTTGTATAAATAATAATGAAGAGACAGCCTTTAAAAGGTATTTTATTCCACAAAATAAAAAAAATAATTAAAAAATTAACGTATTTTCTTAAATAGTGTGATGTTCAAAATATAATGATTACCGAGAGTGGCCGACTTTCTTAAGTGGGGCATGTTAATTATTCATAAAACTTTTGAGGTAACCACAAACCCAAAAGAAGGATTGTGCTATAATATGATGGCAGTGCAACAGCCCAACTGTGCCTAGTGGACTGGTGCAAGTCGCGATCAAAAGGTCCAATAATATGTGCTAAGCCATTTCCCTATCACCACTTAAAGAGATTCCAAACCTAATTTATTTACAATTAATGCAAGTACAGATAACTTAGGCAAAAAAGAAAGAAAAAATGCAAGTCCAGATATAGGGACATATTAGATAAAATAAAAATAGGAAAAAATATAGGGACATAAAACATTACTAGCACATTAGTATTTAGGAAGGCAACATAATGACTAATGTATTCCTTTCAATGTATCCAAATACTTATTTCATCATCATGTACAATTTTTTAGGAATATCATGTATAAGTGTTCTCTCCAATTAGAAAATCACAAAAAGCAGACGCTCAAATTCTTCCCAAAAAAAAAAAATTACCAAAAGAAAAAGATATAAAATTCTTATGAACTAAGGTTAGTGAAAGATGGCAGGGGCAAATCGGCTGGTTTGAACCACAATGACATTATATTTTCTACCATCCAACTTGAAGCATTGAACAATCATGTTGCGCTGGATTTGTCATAATCCCTAAAACATGTAGCCCAATTCAAGAGGAAATCGTTCCTCTGAGATGCAAAGCAGTGATCCAGTAATTTTAATCCAAACCTTGTCAAGCGGATTTAACTTTTTCTTTTTTAATGTATCGTTTTACACTTTCTTTCTCAAGTCAATTTGTTTCACAAAACATAGTAAATATTCAAAAATATATCCGATACAACAAACTTATATATTTCCTTTTTTTTTCATTTCACTAAAAAAGGGAAGAAATAAAAGAAAATTATGGCCAGATTGAATATAAAAGTATCTAGAAAGAAAAGCAACTAAAACCTTTCAAAAGTGGCAAGGGAGGAAAAACCATCATCAACTTTGCTTTTGCAATCACAGCTACAAATAAAGTATTAACCAGACAAGATCTTGTTTCATAAGTTAACTGTATTTTTTCGAGCAAGAAGGAAAAAAAAAAAGAAAGAAAGGTCGCAGCAAACTTTACTAGATTTTCGGGATATTTGTTCAAAGAAAAACAAATCCACAGAGCATTTGACTTTAAGTTACCATCTTACCCTCATTAGTTTATTAAGAAAAGAAAAAGTGAAATGCAGAGGCAAGGGTAAAGTGGTCACAATCAGTAAAAGGTCAAATACTTTGTTAAAAAAATAATAATAAAAGGTAAAATAATACCAGAGCTGCATCATTCCCGCCGAAAATCCTCCATTCCATGCAATCTGCAATTCCAGAATAATCCCCAGCCGACAATTTCATTTTCACCCAAAGAAACATTGTAATTACAAAATTTACCGTCAAAATTGAAAATATAGAATTACTTACCTGGAGATGAAGAGCAAAATGAAGCAGATTCAAGGACGAGGAAAGCAATTCTGACGAAGAGAAAGGGCAAAAATAAAGCGAAAATCAACGCAATCGGCAACACCACCCGGTGATACATCCGCCGCGTTCCTCCTCCCGGAACCGATGATTTTTTCCCCTTCATCACCTCCCCAAAGCCTCCTCCTCCGCCACCGTCCTCCACCGCCACAGAACTCGATATAGTCACTCTCTTTATTCCTCTCGCGGATATATAAAACTTCATTATCGATCTCTGATCTCTCTCCCTACATAATAAATCTCAACCTCATAATCAATCGATTTCAGAACTTCCTTTCCGCTTCCTTTTCTTAAAGAAAATTCTCATCTCCCCCTATCCTTGCTATCCTTAGTTCAATTTCAGATCCGTATAACCTGTAAACAAACATCAACGCCAAAATTCAACAGCAACACGGCGATCAATCGAAAACAATGGCAAGGAAGAACAGCTTTTTAAGTTTCATGTGATTGGATGTGAGAGTAAAAGTAAGAAACCCAAAACAAGAAAGCTACCTCTCTGCTGTGTGAAATCAGTAATGGTAAGTTCAGTACCTTCCAATCAAACTTGCTCTGGATTGAATTTATTTCCTTATTTTAATTTCTTCAACAGTGATTCTTATCAGAATCAGTACTTAGTGGGGGTGTGTGAGTGAGTGATTATTTTGTATTGTATAGCTTGGATTTGTCAAAGTGTCAACAAAAGGGAATGAGATCGCAGAATTAAGTAATGCTTTTGTGCTTTAAGAATGAGTGAGAGACAGAGGGAGGGAGGGAGGGAGGGGAGCAGAGCAGCGTGAGTGGGGACGGGACAATGGACCAAATGACTAAAGGACAAAACAAATGCCGCGTTGAGTGCCGCAGGATTTAGGAGAAACAATTTTCCTAAATTTTCCATTTTCTTTTTTTTTCTTTTGGGGAAGAAATATGCGCTATATATATTGGGTAAAAAGCACCTCTAACACCAAACTTTCTAATATTTTGATTCTTTTTCCTTACAAATTTTAACATTTTTTAACTTCAAAATATAATAATATATTAATGTACATCCATCTGTCACGCGCGTTTTTTTTTTAACACTAACAATCAACACGTACATATACATTAGTAACTTTTATACTTTCTAAATTTTATTTTTAATTTCAAATTTTAAATTATTAGTTTCTTACTTTCAAACTCACAATCAATGCACACTTTACTAATTTTATCAGCAGTACAACTTGATTGGATTTTATCTTTGTTTGTAAGTACAGATTATTTAAATTATAATTTTATCCTTACAAATTTGTAAATATGGATTTTTTTTAAAAGAAGTATGGAATTAATTGAAAGTTAAATATTTTAGATCACTCAAAGCAATAGTTAAGTTTAGGTTTTTCTATTTTGATTAAAAGAACTAACTAATATCGTTTTTGGTCGGGTATTGATAATTACCAATACAAAATTATGAAATTTTCACAACAAATATTCATTTCCCTCTCAATTATCTTTCCTTCTAACTCTTTCTCTCCCATTTCTCTCTTCCTTCTAAGGATTGCAAGTAAAGATTTACTCTAAAAAAATGTTATTACATTATTCTATACTCGCTTATTTACATTTTGATTGAAAAAACAAAAAAAAAAATACGGTCAGATCTTTGTGCGTCACTCACTAGCATACCAACCCATCTGGTGCGCACTCACTAACGCACCAATTCATCTAGTGCATCAGTGAGTGGGCTTCCATTTTCGATTTTTGTTATTTTGTGTTATTTTTACCTCAAAGAGAGAGAGTTGGGAGGAAAGTAAAATTTTGTTGTAGAAATTTCGTAATTTTGTTATGGTAATTATCATAACCCTATTTGGTAAGGACTCTTCTAAGTAAAGTTTTTCTAATTTAAGAAGGACTCACATCTTCACTCAAACTCTTGGAGGATATTTGAAAATCATAGAAGATATTATGAAGATGTCTTTCAAGATTATGTGTATGACTCCTATTTGAAACACGATTCTTGATCTACAAGACTTTGGAGTCTATATATATATATATATATTTGGAGTAAGTCTTCAATCAAAAAGGCAAGTAACATGTAGAGCCAATTCAAAATATTCGAGTATTGCTTTATGGAGTTTATTGCAAAATCTTGAAAGAAAAAAATCGTTGCAGCCTTGTAAAAATTATTGTGTCAAATCAGTCATGTTAAGATAGCACATATCCGACCCAACATGAGTTTTTTTTCTATAGTGTTGTAAGAGGTTTGGGTTTATTATTTTATTTTAAAGACTTTTGTATGGTTGCCAGAGTATTAGATCGCTTACGTTGAGTCTGACACGCTACATATTTATTCCAGCAACCTTATGTCGATTATTGTGGTCATATTAATGATTAGACAGGATTGTACTAGTGTATGTCATGGTACTTTCATATATAATGGATCGGGTCAACGACTACGGCTCCGCAGAGGTAGGCAATGTTGGCAAACTACATTAACAATTCTTTGTGCCACTATGTTAAGTAATTTCTTTTATCTTGTGTTATTGTTGACACAGATACCAACATGATACGACACATCAACACATCACTTAACACGAACTCATATGAAGTTATTTGGTTATATTTACTCAACTACCCTGCTTCAACCCTTACGAGTGGTATCAACATGTGTTAAGTCTATTCTCTGCTGTGTTGAGACATCTCTATCATTTGCACAATACAAGTGAAATATTCAAAAGTTGTCTTAAGGCTTTTAACACTGAATCAAGTTGTGTTAAGCTGATTTTAATCTTACAACGTATAAAATCTAACCGAAAAATAAAAACTATGTTTCATTTTAGTTCATAAGTAAAGAATCAACATTTTAAAGTATGAGGGTAAAATTAAAATCTTGAAAAGTTCAAAGGTTACTATTAGTCAAATGCATATTAACCATTAATAGTTAACAGAAAAATCCAACGGAAAGCAGATATTAACATGTTATTATAGTTCGAAGGAAAAAAATTAACATTTTAAAATTTAAAGGCATAAATCAAAATCCTGAAAAGTTTAAGAGTCGTTGAAGGTCTTTTTATTTGTTTATTTTTTGCTAAATAATTTGGAGATCTTTACTCTCTTATATTTGATAGTAAAGTAAAATAAAATATTTCAATAAAGAAATATAATACATGATAGCAAGATTTTATATTGATAGTAAAATGAAATAAAATATTTCAATAAAGAAACATGATACATGATAGCAAGAGTTTAGTACTTAACATTGGTATTTTTTTTCTTTTCTTTTGGAAAACCCAAACTTCATTACATTCAATAAGAAAGGGATGCATGAGTGGGACACAACTAAAATAAGGGCATGACTTTCAAATGCATGTCAAAATAGATAGGGCTTTAACTGGGTAATTACCAAAGCACGTTATAGTTAAACTATAGAGTACAACTCAATTATATACGAAAAATAGATTACCAGTTAAAAATAATAATAAATAAATAAAAAGGTGGCTCCAAACATAACAATCAAACACTATACAAGAGAGGACAGATGGCTCTTAAAGGGACGCACAACGAAACGTCTGAACCACTATCAATACAGTCGACTAGTAAACATCAGCGTGCCATCTTAACCACGAAATCCCAACACAAATCAACGATCTGACATTATCAAGTATCCAAAATTGAATCAGAGAAAGAGTCACTATTAGACATTAAACCTTTTTCAATTAGCCACAACTCATACCAACCCTGACAAACCACCATCAAAATCACACCACAGTATTGGCGGAGCACCACAGCGACAACCACTCATGGTCCTATAATCCCCCAAAGGCAAAGAGAAAACTAAATAAACGTTGCCCGAGTACCACCAGGACGTCATAAAAATAAGGCCACATAGCGACTGATAAGCTATATACATATATATATATATATATTACTTTTTGTGAAGAAGATCATAAGGTAATTATTCTTTTTGAGCATGTTAGCATTTTTAATATGAATAGCAATTTTTTTTAGCAAAAATAAAATTATATTATTTAAATCAAGAAGAATAGTTTGAGATACATCATAAGGTATGCCCATAATCCATTCTAGAGAAGCATCAAAATCTAGAGCAATTCTAGCTAAAAGATGAGTAGGGACATTTCCTACTCTTTTTACATGAGAAAAACTAGTTGAGCTCCTATTGTTGAGAATCCCACATCAGCTAATTAAAGAATTAATGAACCCTTAATAAACTTCGGTAATCCTCTTCCTCTTGAGGTACATTTTGGGGTGAATTAGGCCCAAGCCCAAATTCTATCATGGTATCAGAGCCAATTGTCTAAACTCTCATAATAAGTAACGACAATACTAGTAATGTTGATAATGACAGGATAGAAGAAAGCCATGTTCGTAGAATGAAGAAAGATGCCTACTATGTGGCATCCTCATATGGACTCGGACTGATCATAACAACAGTCCAGTTAAAAGAAAAAGAAAAGGATAATAAGTATGTGGAATGGGCAAAAGCAATGCGCTTGGCCTTGCGGTCAAAGAAGAAATTGGGTTTTATCGACGGAATAATTCCTATACTGGAAAACGACCCAGACAAAGAAGAAGAATGGTGGGAAATTAACACTCCCATAAATTCTTGGATTCTCAATACTATTGAGTCCTCTCTCCGATCTTCTATAAATTACTTCGAGAGACCTGATGAATTATGGACAGATTTAAAAGAAACATTCTTGGTTGGACACATGCCAAGAAAATACGAGTTGAAGGCAGCATTAGCAAATTGTAAAAAAGGAGGAGACTCGATAAACATGTATTATTCACGTTTGAAAAAGTTATGGGATGAATTAGACAATTACTCTCAACTCCCACCTACCACAGATATAGAAATCTTGACAGCAATCATAAATGAAAGATTAGAAGAAAAGGTTTTTCAATTTTTACTGGGACTAAACAGTAAAATTTACGGCATTGTTCGTTCTAATCTGATATAACAAGAACCCATGTCAAAGGTACAAACAGTTCTTGCCCAAATTTGTAAAGAAGAACAGCATCAAAACCTAGCACGAGCAGTAGACCATGCCCGCGACAGCTCCGCTTTTGCTGTCGCTGGAGCCGAATGGACCTCGTCTTCCTCAATGAAGCTGCACTGCACACATTGCAGTCGTAATGGGCATGAAATTACCTCTTGCTTCTAGCTTGTAGGGTACCCCGGAGTGGTGGCCCAAAAGCTCAACAAATGGCACTGGCGGCCGCAGAGCTCCAGCTGGTCAAAGCAGCAGAGGGCCGCCGTTTGCAGGTGGTTGGCGCGACAGATCTAGGGGCTGCCTCTTTACTGATCGAGCTGGAAGCACAGGGAAACATCACCAACAGATACAAGGAAGAAAAGGTATTGATGCCTGGGCCAACACCGCAACTATCTGGCGCGGAGAGACGGCGGCAGTCGGCGGCAAAACATGCGATGGCAGCGACAATCAGTTTTCAACAGCGGGTGCTTCAATAGAAGGTTCCAGCACCTTTCCGAGCAATTTTCCAAATTTAACAAGTGACCAATCGTCAAAATTATTGACCATTATAAATAACATAGATGTCACTCAGTCCGAAAAATTATCTGGTATGAAAAATTTATGCATTTTGGATTCAGGATGTCTCATCATATGACTGGTAGTAAAGATTTTTTAAGCAATTTAAATAATATGTACCCATATACTATTGGTCTGCCTAATGGTGCTAAGGCAATGGCTCTCCAAGAAGAAATGGTTTCTTTAAATTCTAGACTCAAACTCCTCAGTATGGTTTTAATTCCTGAGTTTAAATGCAACTTAATTTCCTTGTCTCAATTGGCCCGAGACTTTTAGGTGTTTTATCACTCTTTATGATAATTTTTGTGTTATACAGGACCGAATCTCGATGAGGCCCGATTGGAATGGGGTGAGCAAATGAATGAGATTTTCTTCTACAAACCTATGCAGCTGTCAGCATTATATGCTTTCTCCAGTATTATTCTCGATTCCAGCACATTATAGCATGTAAGGTTGGGACACCCTTCGGATTTTGTGGTGAATAATTTTTTGAGATTTTCTAAGAATTCTAGAACTAGAACTGCTCCTTGCAATATCTGTCTGCATGCTAAACAGACTCGTGACTGTTTTCTTTTAAGTAGTAATAAAGCATCTGGAATTTTTGATTTAATTTATTATGATTTGTGGGGACCATATAAAATTGTATCTACTATAGTCGCCTCATGTTTTCTTACCATACTAAATGATTACTCTAGGGCTATTTAGATATACTTAATTTCTGAAAAAAGTGAAGTCGCATCTGTTCTAAAGGATTACTTTGTCATGATCAAAACCAAATTTCACAAAACCGTAAAAATAGTCCGGATTGACAATGGCACAGATTTTACATGTCTAAAGTCGTATTTTTTTACTCATGGTATGATACATCAGACCACTATTGCTGGCACACCACAACAGAATGGTAGGGTTGAACGCAAGCATCGACATATTCTGAATGTGGCTCGAGCTTTGCGTTTTCAAGCAAATTTACCCACAAAATTTTAAGGAGAATGTGTTCTGACAGCAGGATATCTTATCAATCACACACCCTCTTCATTGTTATATGGAAAAACTCTTTATGCGTTTCTACATGGGAAAAACCCGTCATCTTCTCACATTAAAAGTTTTGGATGTTTAGCTTATGCACATGATCATGATCAACCTAAAGATAAATTCCGAGTTTGAAGTAGAATATAAGTCTTTCTCGGATATCTCCTTCACAAGAAAGGTTGGCGATTTTATGACTTAAAAAGGGAAAAGTTCATTTTATCTAGAGATGTAATTTTTCATGAGACCAAGTTTCCTTACAAAGAAAAATTGGACACCCACAATGTATTTCGGATTTTGGACGATTTTACAATTTTGGGGAACAAATTTTGGGCTTACCAGAAAGGGGGAGTGAATTCTTTCATGAAGACAGCACAAAAAATCGGCCCAGAACCAACAAACCAAGTGACCCAACATTATCTGCTCCTAGATCAGCGGCCCCTAACCTAACTGCACACAACGCGGCCCAATAGCAATCCAGTCTCGCGGCCCAGCCTCAGTGCAGCTCCAGTCCATCCATAAGTGATCCAACTCATTGCACACAATCTGGCCTAACCGCGTCCACACCAGCTGATTGCGCGGTCCAGCTCGGCCCAACCGCTTCCGCCTCTACTCCAGCAAGAACCGAGGCCCACATTGCGGTTCAGTCCATTGGCTTCGACCCAGTAGCTCCAGAACCTAATCCATCGAGCATGCGGCCCAAATGACATCAGCTGGTCCAGCTGCATCAGTCAGCAACCTTTGATCTAGTAGCTACTATTGGCCGAGCAGCTCCTCTCCAAGCCAGCCCACAAAAATAATTAGTACGAGAAAAAAATACTCGAATTAAAAAGGTTCCCGTTCGACTCCGAAATTTTGACTGCAATGCAATATGGAAGTCTTCTATATCTCATTCCTCTTCTGCTCCCTCACTCTCTTCGAACCTCTCAGGTACGTCCCTTTATCCTATAACACACTTTGTGGACTATAAAAAGTTTTTCTCTTCACACAGACATTTTTTAACATCCGTGGCCACAGAATCAGAACCCATCACCTACTCTGAGGCAGTTTCTAATCCTATATGGCGCGCCAACATGCAACAAGAAATTGATGCACTCGAAAAGAATGGCACATGGTCCTTGATATCTTTGCCTCCAGGAAAACGTGCACTTAGGAGTAAATGGGTTTTTTGCATTAAGTATAAGGCGGATGGTACACTCGAACGATATAAAGTCTGTTTGGTGATTTTGAGCAACACACAAATTGCAGGTCTTGACTTTATAGACACTTTTGCGTTGTTACTAAAATGGTAACCGTTCGCACCTTACTTCTCATCACTACCGCTCGAAATTGATCTATACATCAGATGAATCTCCACAACGCTTTTCTTCATGGTGATTTCAAGGAAGAAGCTTATATATGGCCCCCGCTTGGTTTTTACCTCTCTTTCCATGGACAGGTTTGTTTTCTAAAGAAGTCTTTGTATGGTCTTCGCTAAGCTCTTAGGTCTTGGTTCTCTAAACTTATTGCCGCTTTTTGTAAGTGTGGTTTTACTCAATCCTATGCTGACTACTCTCTTTTTACATATTCCAGAGATAATATATTTATGTGTGTTCTTATTTATGTGGACGATTTATTACTTAATGGTAATTCACTACCCTCTATTAATGCCTTCAATGCTTCGTTGAATGCATGTTTTCATATGAAGGACTTAGGTCCTCTAAAATATTTTTTGGGGATTGAAATTACAAGAAATCCATCGGGTTTATTTTTTGTGCCAACGTAAATACACTTTGGAGATTCTTTCTGAAACTGGTGGTCTGCTTGGAGCCGAATTGACCTCTACTCCGGTCGAACGGAATCATCAGTTGGCTAAAGCATCTGGCCCTTATTTTGATAAAACCGACCGCTATCGCAGACTAATTGGGAAATTAATATATCTTACTCTCAAACATCCTGAGCTCGCCTATGCAGTCCACATCCTTGCTCAATTCATGTACGCACCTCGTCTCGCACATTCGGATGCTGCTCTTCGGTTGGTTCGATATCTAAAAGGTACTCCTGGTCGTAGCATTTTTCTTCAATCTAGATGTCCTCTTTTACTGACTGCATATTGTGACTCTGATTGGGCTACCTGTCCAATTATCCGCCGCTCTATCACTTGCTACTTTTTTTCTCTTAGCGGCTCTCCTATTTCTTGGAAAACCAAGAAACAGCATACCGTTTCTCGCTCTTCTGCTGAGGCTGAATATCATTCTATGACTATACTTTGTGTGAATTAAAGTGGTTATCTGGCTTGCTTCGTGATCTTCATGTGCCTATTAATCGTCCTACTCTATTACATTGTGATAATCAGGCTGCTTTTCACATTACCGCCAATCCCCTTTTTCATGAATGTACTAAGCATATCGAGGTTGATTGTCATTTTGTCCACGATGCTTTCCAGGATGGCTTCATCTTTCTTGGTTACATTTGCAGCGATTTTCAGCTGGCCAATATTCTCACTAAACTCTTCATCCCACTCAGTCTCATTGATTAGCTTGCAAGTTGGGCATTTCAAATCTTCATACTCTAACTTGAGTGGGAGTATTAAGGATTATAATCTTAAAAGGATTATTATTGTTAGTCTTAGTCTTTATATTCTTATAAAATCCTAAACTATGTATATTTAGTTTCCTAGTTGTAAATATATTCAGTTTCCTAGTTACAATTTACTTAGGACTTATCATAAATATTGACAAGTATATAATGTAACCTATTTTGCAATAATGAGACAGAAAACAGTTGCCCACTGAAAACTTTCATGTTATCAGAGCCATGATGTTGGGCCACCCGGAGATGATATCCTTCAGAATGTCACGCTCCAGGCCCAAATAACTAGCCTGGGCGTGAGGGGGTGTGTTGAGAATCCCACATCATCTAATTAAAGAATTAATGAACCCTTAATAAACTTGGGTAATCCTCCTCCTCTTGAGGTACTTTTTGGGTGAGTTAGCCCCAAGTCCAAATTCTAACACCTATCAATCTGAGCTAGAAATCCACATGCTGGAGCCCCGAGCTCTAGAAAGTCATCAGGACCACCATTAAGGCTTCGAACAGTAAGAAGAGAGTCACTCTCAATAATAAACTTCCAACACAAGAGACGGACTTTGCCAATGGGGGATACCATGGTGATTCCGAACCAAAATGCATATACCAATCTTTCCTCCTGCGGAAGCAACATCAGTATTGACCTTCAAAGTTCTTGCTTCAGGCAGTATCCACCTATTCTTCATGGGAACATGAGGAATGAGTGAGGATATACAGGACACAATCCTAGATAAGTGTAGAAACTTCTCAGCCATGTTCAAGGCTTGTATAGTGTCTGCATTTGAGCAGGTACTCTCATGCTTGATTCTGTTCCTAGCAAACCAGATGAGTCATTGTGGTAACAAATGTAGCAGTCTATTCTCTACTGGAGGTGGACTAAACAGAGTAAAGCAGATCTTTAAAACTTAAAGATGAAATTTCTAAACATTTGCTTCCTTTTGGGATATGCTGCCATACAGTCCTAGAAAATAGGCACTCGAATAATGTATTTCTGTCATGCTCAATAAGATAGCTACAGTGAATACAAACAATATTATCATAAAGTCCCATTTCATAAGGTTCTTCCCAGTAGGAAGGATGTCCAAAGAAGTTCGCCAGGTAAACATCCTGATTTTTGGCTGAACAGAAAGGTTATGCATCATTGTCCACATCCGAGCTTCAGTGCTACAACTAGATATACTGTGCATTATCACAGACTGCCGAAAAAACTCTGTGTCGATCTGATATCCAGATTTAATAATAAAGTTCCCATTTGGAGTGAAATTCTAGATCAATTTGTCTTGTGCCCAGGGGCGGGGTTAAACAGAATTTGAAGAATGGCTTCATTCTCATGGTGCAGCAATAGATGTCTGACTCTGTCTTCTCTCCAGCAGTGCTGATTGTGGTCAATAACCATCCTTTCAGAGCCTCTAGATTGGTAATAAGGAGATGGAGGAAGCTTAGTAAGAGAGAGGATCCACTTATCCAGAAAGGACTTAGTGGAGAGACCATTTCCAATTCTTTATCGGAGATCCAAGGATAGTAGATTCGCCCTTCTAAGAGACTACGCCAAATAAACAATGGCTTACGGCCTAGCGAGGCAACCATGAAGTTTCTATTAGGAAAGTATTTTGCCCAGAGACAAGTAGCCACCAAAGATAATGGAGAGTGTATAATACGCCGCACTATCTGGCGAGTAGAGCAAGGTCAAAACCTTCAAAATCTCTTAAACCCAAACCCCATACTTTTAGGTTTACGTAACTCATCTCAAACTCTACAACATATTTTTTTATTCCCCTCAAAATTCCCCCAAAAAGATTGACACGCTATAGAACTAAGGGAATTAATAGTGTTAGCAAGAAGGAGAAAGCAAGACATAATATAGGTAGGGATAGCCTGAACAACATTCTTGCTAAGAATTTCCTTACTTTCTTGAGAATGCACCTTTTCCTTCCACCCATTGAGCTTTTTCCAGATTCTATCCTTGATAAATTGAAAGATCTCTTTTTTAAAACGACCCATAAGATAAGGTGAGCCAAGGTAAGTTCCTGGATCGCTCCTATGGTGGAATTCCAAAATTGAGGCTATGGAGTCCTGTAGAGAGTTAGGGACTAATTTGTCAAAATGCTTAGCATATTTCTAAAAATTTACCTCCTGTCTTGAAATGGACGCATAATCTTGCAGGACAATTCTCATTACTTTTGCATTCTGAATATCCTCTTTGCAGAACTAGACACTATCATCTGCAAGAAAATAAGAGAGAAATATAATATGCAGATGAAAAGTGATTTTCTTCTTCTTTTAGTCTCTACTTTTTCTATTTCTCTCTTTTTTCTGTACATTTTCTAACAGCACTAATATATGTTTTTTCTAGTGCAGGCGCACCATGCAATATGGACTTGCAGCGTCTTATGAATTGAAATAAAACTTTCAAGTTTCCATTTCAATGATAGATTTTTTTCCTATTTTCCTTTTTTTTTTTAAGGGAAAAGATGGAGCTTCAATAAGAAGGTAAAATATATGTCTGAATGGCGGAGTTTATACACATATCTACCGATACATTAAAAGATCTAGTAATATATCTAATCCTATAATTAGGATGTGAGGAAAAACTTTGTTACATGCTTTCCACCATGTGATTTAACTGAGATAAGTCATTCCATTTGGCTTGCATTCGTCATTCCAAACAGATTATATGCCATAGATGCAATAGCCTCACCTTCATGATCTCGAACCACCACTCACCCTCTAGCCTTCTCCCCCTCAAAAGCTTCATCCACATTTTTTCTTTAGAATACCTACCCTGGAGTTTTCTATTTTCTAAAATAATTAGAAAAGGTCTTTATTATTTACCGGATTACTAAAAGAATAAGCACATCCTAAATTAATTAAAACTCTATTCAATTTTGAACTTAATTTTAGGTCACTAGAGGATAACAAAACAAAATTTTCAAACACCCAATTTTACTTAATTTTATAAACATATAGATTTTCCCATTATAAAAAAATAATAATAATAATCAAAACTAAGCCCTTTTTGTTTTTTGCGAAGCAAAACTAAGCTTCTGCTGCTGTACTACTTTATTCTTGTATTATATACGTGACTAAAAAGCTTTGATTTTTTTTTTTTTTCTATCTAATTTATTGACTTTTTTTTTTTTGGTTTGACGTCTCAAACATTGAGCGGACGTTAGACATCATCGAGAGAAGAGGCGTTTGTTTGAAAAGGTTGAACGAAGCAAATGATCCAAATTTTTCCCTAATATTTTGTAATTTAATTTATTTCGCTGTCATTCTCCTTTCTAAATTCCTATTTCAATTCACTCCCTCCACTTATGCACACATTCATGCCCACTTCTCATTTTTTTCTTAATTTTTCTTAGTTTTTTTTTTCCTCCATAATTTCACTTAAGAGGATGAATTACTTGAAGATGATGCGCACGTTTCTTTCCTTTTTTATTTTTTTCAAAAAAAATTACTATCCCAACTCCTTTTTTTTTTTTTTTTTTCCTTTTTTAATGCCAAAATACCTCCTTAAAGTTATAGGTTAGAACTATTTTAGTCCAAAAGTTAAAAAATATTTATTTAATCTCCTAAACCGTTAGTGACTCGTTAAATTATTTTTATCAAAATTATACTACCAAAAATACCCTTCCATTAGAGAAAAAAAGAGAAGAGGCCAAAACTCTCTCTCTCTCTCTCTCTCTCTCTCTCTCTCTCTCTCTCTCTCTCTCTCTCTCTCTCTCTCTCTCTCTCTCTCTCTCTCTCTATGTGTATAAATATATATATATATATTTTGCTTTTAGTATTTTATTATTATCTATGATTGTAAATTTTTTAAATTTCTTGATTTTAGTTTTTTTTAACTTTTGTCAAATCATAATTATCTTATTGCAGTTAATTTATTCAATTTTGTTATAATTCAAAAAACATTTAATTATTAAATTATTTCTATTAAATTTAATATTTTAAAATAATAATTTTTTTTCTTTAATGAATGTTGTGTCCCCATTATATATATATATATATATATTATAACATTTCAAATTTTGTATGCATTTAAATTATTTATATTGTCTTTTTGTTATTTATAAATGACATGATATCATAGTCCCATCTAAAATTTGATGTGATTCTCTCTTTGTTTTGTTTACTTGTCACATTGTGTGAATTTTTTTGCATTTTTTTTATTTGTTATGTTGTTGAAAACAATGTAATTTTAACAAAAATCTTCCATCCTTTCAACATGTCAACTTCTCTCTCAATCCTTATATCACGGAAAAGTGTAGTCACTCATTTTCAATAATTTTTACATTTTCCAATATCCATTTTAGCTATAATTCATTATTCTATACAAATTTCAATAAATTTTGATTTTTCTTCAATTTCAATTCATTATTTTAATCTATATACAAAAAGAATTTCTCTAGTTTCGTATTTTCTTAATATGTATGATATTCGAAATGTAACAAGTAAAAAATAGAATGAGTAAATAATAAATAAAAAATAAACACTAAGGGAAAAAGATAAATCTACTGGGAAATATATTATAAAAGAAAAGTGGTACATAAAGTTGCATAGACGGACAAGAGGTGTGTGGCCCGATGATGCAACTTCTCTCACTTAGGTACCTCCACTTACCATGTCAAGAAGTCCTTAGTTTGAGTCATTCAGGGAGTGGTATAATACTGCATGCAAGCCTTGTGCTGCTGTTTGAGGGCCTTATGCTCTTCGATCCCTCTTGAATTAGTCGATAACTTTCAGATACTGAGTTTAAAAAAATAGTACAGACGATCCTAGACCGCATCAACACATGACGGGATTTAATTGACTGTGACGCACAATCTTTTTTTTGGAAGGTTAATACAAAAAAGATACCCTTTAATTTGAAGTTTTGTCGATTAAGTACCTATTCTTTCACAATTAACAATTAAGAGTCAATTTTTACATATTAACCAAATAATTTAGCAAAAAATACATGGTCCCCATATTTTGCAGGTAAAACTGTATTTCGCTTAAAAAATCTTCCATTATTATTTTTTTTTCTTTCGACCTCTATTCCCTCCTCACAGAGTCACCAACTAGGACTTTCTCTTCTTTTCTTTATCCCTCTCCCCATTGTCATTATTGTTTCACATCGACGGCCTACCCTATTTTCCTCATTTTTTCTCCTCTCATGTTGCGACTACTATTATTTTTTTCCCCAATGATGATGTTTTCCTCCTTTTTGTTTCTTCTTTCCCAGTTCTTTCATAGACAGTATTCCCCCAAAAAAACAAATACATAGTAGCCATATTCTCTAACCAAATCTATAGAGGTTAGATGCTTAGATTTTGAAAATGGCAGCACCACTTGAAGGCTTGGAAGCAAAAATGAATAGCGAGTTTGTTATTATTGATTACTTCATTCTCACTTCTTGATTTATAAAATTGTTCTTGAGATATATAGAAAAGAACAGATCATATAATTGTATCAGTTAAAAAAAAAAATTAAAATCTTGAATTTGATTGAGAAAATAAATAGTAACTGATCTTCAAATTGGGGATGAACTCAGAAAATGCAGTCCTTCTCACCAAAGCACCCCAGCTCTAGTAAGCCTTGCCCCAAGAGCACCATTAGAGGGGCAAAAAAAGCAGAGTACAGGATTATTTAATTTGCAATAAAAAATTGAACTCGATTGTCAATTGTAAAAGAGAAGATGCTCGATTGATAAAACATCAAACTAAATGATACTTTTTTTATTGTTAACCTCTTTTTTTTTGGGGGGGGTTAAGTTATAGTGTCACGCAGTGGAGAGTGTGAAAAGAACATTTTGATATGTGGTGGCAATTATCATTGAATAGAGCTGACATGTGCCACGTTAATGCCTGATTAAATGGGGGATAGGTTAGCAGTTGATAATTTAATGCCCATTATCTCTAATCATTTTTTTTTTTATAAATATCGAAAGGTAAATAATTCTAACTCGGATATATATATAGTATGACAAAATTCAAAATATTTTATTTTGAACTATAAATTTTTTTCTCTTTTTAACAAATCTTCACTTCTCTCTAAAACTTCAAATTTCAATTTCAGATTTAAGAAAATCCGAGTGTTATAATTCGAAAAAAATGTTAGTACTTCGATCTATACTTATTTATTTACATTTTTCTCGGTTGAAAATTTGAAAATAATCGTTGGATTGAAAAAAATTACTGTTTTTCAAAGAGGAATTTCTGGCCAGAATACCGCTGGATCGCCTGAGCCGGCGACTGAAAAATTGTCGGGTCGCCCGGTCCAGTGACCGCGGCTGCCTTTGATCGCTGAACCGCACGATCGCTGTGCGGTACCGCTCACCTGGTCCAGCGAACCAGTTCGTTCGCGATCGCAGGTTCAAGCGGCCGTCCGGTTTTTTTTAATATTTTAAATTATTTTTTAATTAATTTTTTATGTTTTTAATTATTTTTTTTATTTTTTAAATTCTTTATTAATTTTTTTATTTTTTATTTTTTTATTTTAATACTTTTTATTTATTTTTTTATTTTTATTTTTTAATTTTTTAATTTTAATTATTTTTTTATTATTTAATTTTTTATTATTTTTTAATTTTAAATTTTTTTAATTTTTTAAGTATTTTTTTATTCTTTTATTTTTTATTATTTTATTTTTTAAAAATTTTAATTTTTTTAATTTTTTTATTTTTTAAATTTTTAATTTTTTAATTTTTTATATTTTTAATTTTTTATATTTTTAATTTTTTTTTAATTTTTTATAATTTTTTATTCTTAAGTATTATTTCTTTTACTTTTTATTTTTTATTAGTTTTTTAATTTTTTAATTTTTTATATATTAATTTTTTTAATTACATTTGTTTATGCTTATGTTATTGTTTTAAAGCTATGATTTCGTTTTTTTTATTTGTTTAATTTAGAGTTTATATCATGTTATTTAATTTGTTTATTTTTTTAATTTTTTTAACATTTGTTTATGATTATGTTGTTATAATTAATGAGGATGTTAATTTTTTTTTTTAAATTATGATTACTTTTATGTTTATTTGTTTAATTTGTAGTTTATGTCATGTTATTTAATTTGTTTAATTGTTTTAGGACTTGTTTATGATTATGCTATTATAATTAATGATTATGTGATTTTTTAAAAATTATTATTACTTTTATGTTTATTTGTTTAAGTTAGAGGTTATTTTATGTTCGGCATAATTTGTTTATGTTTATTAGGGTGCCTGTGGACTGACTAATTGTATAATTTTGTTTATTTAGAGTTTATGGTTTAGGGTTTATATGAATAATACGACTTTATAAACAAATGTCATAAACAAATTGCATAAATAAGCGTTTATGCAATTTGGTTTAGGTTTGTTATATTGAAAGATTTTATGTGTTTAGGGTTAACACAATGTAATAAAAACGTGTGAAGTGTTCAAATGGGATAATAAATATAACTATAATGAATTTAGCTTAATGCACGGCTTTAACTTAATAATATAAAGATGAAGAAAAATGCATTACTTGTATCGTATAAAAATATGATGAATTAGACAGATATTATGTAATGTCATTGAGGAAAATGTTTGATAATTTGTTTAGATGGTTCGACCCGAAGCACGTAGGAGTGATGATGATTTAGGTCCTGTGACAGACAGGACAGGTCGGGTTGAATGTCGTGCAGTGACTGCGTCATCCCGTGGTGTGAGGGAAGCCACAGTACATCAGACATACTGTCCACTTCTGCAACTATTGGACCGGGTATGTATTATGACCCTGGTACACTGGGGTCCTCCACCTAGACCCCTATACCGTTTAGGACCCATCCCCCTACCACATCATACCATCCGTACACCCCCGTACCCTATGACCCTTATGGATATTCTCAGCCAATACAAACATCATATGATCCATATGCACATGCTCCTTTTCTGCCTATCTGTATGCCTGGCCTGGATCCAACACAATATTTCTCTAGAATTTAGATTCCATTAAATAAGGTTAGTGGTTCAGGGTCGCAGTTAGGTGCACAGTTCTTCGAACAGCTTACTGGGTCTGCCCTGGTGGACTCATTTTACAGCGATGCTGAGTATGGAGCCACTGCTTGCTGGGTTGGATAGGGATTCTGGTACATCCCGATTTGAGGAGGCTGTCAGGGTTGGTTCCCTCCGCATTTATAGAGGTGAGGGCGATGAGGATGAGCGTGAGGATGATGGTGGACATGATGATGATGATGGTGACGGTGACGGTGATGATCACGAGCCTGTTCCTGTGGTTGAGGCCTCATCTTCCGGCCATAGGCCTGCTCCGAGTAAGGGAAAAGGGTTGACTGACAGTTTCATATCAGTGATGAGTAAGATTACTGAGTCGCAACAAAAAATACCAGAGAAATCGCGTCCTCCTACCAACCCTACGCAGAGGAAGAAATCAAAGAATGACGGTTGGGAGCAGACATGTCCAGTTGATGGAGGTCCACAGGATCCAATCCTTGTCCCTTCGTATAGCGGTCATGTCGCTGGTAATATATGGCGTGGACAGATAATTTGAATATTTTGTGTATTTTTTATTTTTGATTTTAGATTTGAATATTTTGTTTATTTTTTATTTAAGGTGTTTACATTATTTTTGCAGGATAAAGGCATTCTGAAGTTGAGGTCCCACTATGTGTCCTTGACCGATTAGACCCCTAGTGATCTTGCAATTGTACAGTTGGCAGGGGAGACAAGTTAGCACATTTGAGGTCCTGCATGTTCTAGCATCCGGACTCCTCCTTGCTTTCTGCTTTTGTGAAGAGGTGGCAGCCAGACACCAACATACACATTCGTCGAATGCTCCAATTCATAAATCATTCGTCTACAAATCTCTGGCCATTGATGTTCATCACCGAACACAAAATCTGCCACAACCCGATAACCATAATTTCTATCACCACTTACGTTCTTACAATTACTGATGAAATGATAAATGAAAGCAGAGAAAGCATTTGTATAAGGGAATGTTGAACACGGGGATGTATGTATCACACCAGATATACTACTTTGGCCACGGTCGCGCCCTCTGCCCTTTCTCCTAGTAGCTCGTGGCGGCCTCCTCTCCCACGGGATCCCGACCCAGAACCCAAACCGGACCACGACCCAGATCCAGTGCCAAAACCAGAACCAGATCTGCTTGACTTTTGTATCTTTCGATGAGCAATTGACACGTGCTCCTAATGTGACTTGTCCCTTTTTGTTGAGTTCGTCTTCTTCCACCCTTTAATGACTGCTACCTTGGGAGGTGATGTACTATTGCCGGGCTGAAGGATGACGACCGCCAATTTCTAGTGTCTTCCAAAAGGCATCAATATCAGATAACTGTAAAGGAAGAACGTGATCGAATTGTGTAATCAACTCGCAAGCACAAGGGAGGTCGTGTGACGTCCTCAAATAGTGCCTGCACTTATTTTTTGGATCATATATCCTGGCAGCTCTCGTTATCTCCGACCATATCTTTTTCAATTCCAAGTGACTGATTTTATTACTTACAATATAAAATATGTGATTACTCGCATTGTTATTCTCTTTAGTCTTGGAAAACTCTAATGATGCCTTAATGTCTGCTATTTGACCTTTAATAAGCGAGTCAATATTAAGGAACACAGTATCCAAATCACCATGACATGTTGAAAGCCATAGCTTCAGCACTGAGTGTTCACTCTCAACCCGATTGGTGGTCTTCACCCCAAAATGTATATGAATCTTAGTCTAAAATCTCAAAGGAAGTCCAGCCTGCTCTTCCATTTTGTCTTCAGAGTATCCAATTTCCTTAAGTATTCCTGCTCATCGATTTCATCCAATAATTTCTTCCATGACCCATTTACAAACCGTGATGCAACCTCTTCATCTCTTGTCAACTCGGTTAATTTGGCCAACACGTTCTGATTGATGTGTCTTCTACATAGCATATGGTTCGCTGTACTGAAGACTTCGCCGATCACGGGTATTAAACCGCATTCCCTGTCTGTAATAGTTACCTTCGACATAGTCTCACAAACATCTTGACTATCTGTTGACATTGTATTTGAAAAATATAGATGCTTAATCTGTTGAAGAACCCATCTATAATCGTAGCCTGCTCATTTTGCATAAAAGCACTGGCCACAGTGAAATTCTTACCAGTCGGGGTCATCCCTACCACTTCCAACAGTGGCATGTTGTACCTATTTTAAAAAAACACATAAAGCAGATAACTTGTTAAGAAACTAAACATAAAACCCAATAAACTTAACCCAAAACCAATTAAACATGACATATTTCATTCTAGTATTCATTCAAGGGTTACTCCTAAACCGTATTTATAATATAACTTTAAACAGTCAATTTGCAAATAACACATAAATGTACAATTAATATAACCAATTTAATATAACTTACTTGTTTGTTTTATATGTCGTATCCATTATAAGTACGTACGACCACGTTCTCAACATTTCAATTGATGTCGGATGTGCAACGACAATGTTACTGAGTATGTTACTGTCCTCACGGTTTCTATAGAAGACCGTTTAATCCCGTTTATCACTTAGGCAGAGAACTTCTTCAACCGTGTTTCGCCCCTGCATCCTATTCTTCTTAATCTTCGCAACAACGTTATATATTTTCTGGGTACTACAAAAAATCATGCAAATCATATTATTAGAACCTCAATTTAAACCCTAAACATAAATCCAGGATGCATTAGAGTTAATGCAACATACCTAACAACACAGCCAACATTTTGTTCCCAGAAAAATCGTAAAATATTATAGGGTGGCACATGACTCTTCCTGAATTGCTCAATTTGTATCAGCTGCTCCTCCGTCAGTTTTGCTGCCTGAGCATGACCGTGAATGTATACACCTATAGTATGGTTATGTCTCCCATCGTGTATAATACTTGCCAATTTTCACACGTTGTCATTTGCTCGCCTTTTCATTTGAAGGGACAACCACACTTTTATGTCCTGTAAGGACCTCGCCTTTTTACTTGAACTTCTTCTTCTTCATCATCAACTACGGGCTTCTTTCTCGGTTTATTTGTACCACCAAGCTCTCAACCCAGTGTAACATACGGTCGGCGGTCGGATGTTCTTGAACTTAAGTACTAAGTGGCAATCAAATACGTGTTCACTTTTATAGTTGTTTATTTTGCCCAGTTCATCAACTCTAGTTTCGAATTAAATATTCGATCAGTTGCAAATAAATGTCCGTGAACCACGTATTCTTCCGGTTCCCAAAATTCTTCAAATGTATTTGGATCTATGCCGTTTTGTTACGATATAGTACGAAAAAATAAAAATATGAACACATTATATATTAAAAATAAAATTGTAAAAACAGTATAATAAACAAAAATTTCATATAATAACATTTAGAAAAAAAACAAAAAAAAATTATTTCATATACTAACATTTAAGAAAAAAAAAGCACAAAGTTCATATAGTAAAATTCTAAAAAAAAAAAAATAACATTCTAAAGAAAACAAAAATAACATTCTAAAAAAACAAAAAACAAAAAAAATTAGTAACATTCTAAAAAAAATAGTACATTCTAAAATTAAAAGAAAAAAAGTAACATCTAAAATTAAAAAACAAAAAACTAACATTCTGAAAAAAATAGTACCATTCTAAAAAAAAAAAAAAAATTAGTAACATTCTAAAATAAAAAAAAAAAATTAGTGACATTCTAAAAAAAATAGTAACATTCTAAAAAAAATTTAGTAACATTCTAAAATTAAAAAAAATAGTGACATTCTAAAATTAAAAAAAAAAGTAACATTCTAACAAAAAAAAAAAAAAAAATTAGTAACATTCTAAAAAAAATTAGTAACATTCTAAAATTAAAAAAAAAATGTAACATCTAAAATATTTTTTTAAAAAAAGTAACATTCTAAAAAAAAAATTAGTAACATCCTAAAAAAAATAGTAACATTCTAAAATTTTCTTTTAAAAAAAGGACATTAAAAAAAACAATAGTAATACTCTAAAAAAAGAAAGAAAAAAGGAACATTCTAAAAAAAACAATAGTAATATTCTAAAAAAAAAGAGAAAAAGGAACATTCTAAAAAGAAAAAATAGTAATATTCTAAAATAAAACAATAGTAATATTCCAAAAAAAAATCTATGCTTGGGGTCGCCCAAGCTGGCGGTCTAGACGTGACCGGGTCGCGCCGCTGGGCGACCCACTTTAGGAACAACCGCTTGACTGGTCGATCGGATCGCGTTCGGGTCGCCAACCCCGACGATCCGAGCCCCAATGGCGAAAAAAATAAATTTAAATTTTCTTACCTCAAAACCGATATTTTCTTCTAGAAATTCTTCATAATCATCTATATCTACCTCCAATACAAGTTCAATATTAAATATTACAATTTTAAAATAGATAGAGAGTAAAGAAAAGTAATAGAGAAATTTTGAACAGAGAAAAAAAGTAGGGAAGAGGAGGAGACATAATGAATTTTTTCGCGCTATTCATATATATTCCCGAGTTAGGTTTATCGACCCCAATATCGGGGGTCAATAAATGTAACTTGGGAATTTATAAGGATAACTCGAAAAAATTCAAAAAATTTTCATTTTTTTCACAGAAATTGCTCTCTCTAGAAAAAACTCTCTGAATTCTCTTTAAGACTCTCCACTTCAATCTCAGATCTTGGAAGATCAGACTGTCGAAATTCAAAAAAATGTTAGTTTTTCAATCTATACTCATTTTTTTTTATAATTTTAATGGTTTAGATCATGAAAATATGCTTTAAATTGCTTAAAAATCACAATTTTAAAATCAAAAAAATTCTGCGCCGAATGTGGACTTTCGCTGGCCCGGGCAAAAATCGTGATTTTCACCCGGTCTAGCAATAGTCTATCGTTATTTTCGCTGCTGGTGGTGGTCATGCCAGTGAACTTTCGCCAGGCTAGCGAAAATACATAGTGATTTTCGCCAGCCTGGGCGAAAGTCACCTTCTGAATTTTTTTTTTTTAAATTTTCGTTTATTTGTTTAATTTTTTTTCATAATGATTAATAGTAAGAAAGGAAAAAAATAACGGATATGAAATAATAAATCCATCTCATGAATAAATAATAAAGTAATAATAAATGTTATTTAATTTTGTATATATAGAATAAATGATACATGTTTGAAACTGTTTTTTATATTTACGTGTTTAATGTGAAAATGTGTTACGTAATTGCTCAACAATTTGAAGGTTACTATGAATTGAGAGTTATTTTTTGCCTTAGATTTTAGAGTTTAGGGTTTTGGATTTAGGGTTTAGGTAGTAAATAATAATAATAATAAATAATGATAATGAAAATGAAATATTAGTAAACAATATAAAATAAAATAAAATAGTGGAAATGAAATATTAACATTCTTCCAATAAGAATAAATAATAAAATAATGTTACAGGAAAAAATAAATGTTGTAATGTGTAAAAATTTTTATTCTTATGTTTGAATAAATAATAGATGGTTTGTCCGAGTGGCCATAGAAGAGATGATGATTTAGGTCCTGTCAAGTACATGACAGGTCAAGTTCAGGATTGCACTGTCACAGCTTCGTCTAAAGGCGTGAGGGGGCGACATAGTACATACAACCTCCTGTCTGCCCCTACCCGTCTTTCTGCTGGTTTTCACCATAATACAAGCATACCTGAGTCTTCTATCCAACCACTGCATGTACCTTTTAGATCTCGACCTCCCCACCCATTATACCTTTCTCACACTCCTGTACCCTATGAGGCATAAGGATCTACATATCCACATTCACAACCACCACCCGCAATGTATGATTCATACCTTGCTGCTCCTACTATACACCACATATTCCATATATATCTTCAGCTCAAGAGCCTTTGATTGAGTTTAGTGGTCCTGCGAGGCAGTAAGGGACAGAGTTTTTTGAGCAGATGGTTGGTGCCGTCCAGCCTGACTCTTCATACAACACTCACGGTTATACTGCCAAAGATTGTGAAGTTTCATCTTCCAAGCCTTTCACTGGGAGGCGGCATTCACCAAATTTAGGTGCTGAGGCTTATAGGGGTTTAGGTGAGGAGCCTGACAGGGTTCGATCCGTGCATATTGGGTTAGAGGGCCATGAGAGAGTTGATGATAAGGATGATGGTGATGGTGACGATGATGATCATGATGACGGTGAGGATGCTGGAGATGAAAAGCAGCCAGTCTCTTTGGCACCTGTGGCCTATGCTAGTGGATTTGATGGGTGACCATGTCACGGGAAAGGGAAAGGGTTTACCAGCAGTTTTATGTCTGTCGTGAGTAAGATTACAGGGTCTCGTAATAAAAGACCCAATAAAGCTCGAGATGTACCGGCTCCTACACAGAGGAAGAGAGTAAAGGCTTCAGATTGGGAGCAGACAGACCCAGCTGAGGAAGTTCTTGTTGGCCCGGAGCTGATCCCATCATACGGGGGGCATGTGGCTGGATCGATATGGCGTGGACATGTATTTTTTGACTCTTTTTATTTTTTAATTCATTTTTACTAATTTCTCAATTACTTACATTATATGTAATTTTTTATGATTATTATGTAACATGAATAAAACATTTATTGATGTTTTTTTTATTTTTTAGGATCGTGGTTTATTGAAGTGCCGGTCACGCTACATGGCAATTACAGGGTGGAGACTTACTGATCTACAGGTCGTGACCTTGGTGACCGAGACAGGTCTTATGCACTGCGTTCGTGCATGTTCCAGCACCCTAATTCGGCATTATTATCGACCTTTGTTGAGAGGTGGCAACCGGACACGAACAACTTCCACATGCTATGGGGTGAGATGACAGTTACATTATATGATGTAGAGCTGATACTCGGTGTTCCTGCTTATGGCCGGGCCATGGATCTACATTTATCACGAGATCAGCTTGTTGCTGTTATCCAGAATGATCTGGGATTAGCCTTCACCGGTGGCGGTATAAATGGGCAGGAGCTGTTTGATGTAGCCACTAGCAAGCGGAGTACTATGTCCACCAGTGATAGAGCTGCATGTTATATACAGTACTTGTTGAATATCTTTTTGTTCACTGACAAAATTGGCAACATAGTTCCTTCCAGACATTGGCCCTTGGTGAAGAATGTGAGATGGCTGGGAAGTTTGCTTGGGGTGCTGCGACGCTAGCATATCTGTGTAGAAATCTTAGTCAGGCCTCACATGTGGATGCAAAGGAGTTAGCTGGGTGCTAGTCACTACTGGAGATATTTATATTTTTATTTTTTTGTTGTGAATTGTTTTATTATTTATCATATTTTTTTATTACTTATTACATGTTATGTCTATATAACATATAATAAATTATTTTTATAATATGTTATATATGTTTTTTTCTACATTTTCTAAATGTAAGTGGTTTAGGGTTTTATCATATGTGCTGTATGTTATGTTTTTCATAAATATTTATATATTATTTTATTTTAATATTTAGGCAAAGATTTACATGTGCTTTCCTATGTTCGCACCTGCGGTTAAACCGGGCACTCAGTCCTGTAGGCCCTACATCTAGCAGTATCCCATGTTGGGATATAAAACTGAGCATAAATTGTTGGACATTCGACTGCTGCTGGATATGATGTCAGCAGAGAAGGTTAGATGGACGCCGAACAGGCTGCCGGAGATTCGGGATTGTTGGGTATCCACATGGCACGAGTTCATTGCATACTTTGATGTTGTCGAGCCATACATGCCGGACAGGGTTGTTAAATAGTTTGGGTACAAGCAGTGCATTCCCGCATACCCTATTTGATCTCAGGAGGCACGAAGGCCCGCCAACAACAGGATGTACGTCGTCAGGAACTTATTTGTGGAGGCACTGTGGCTTGAGGCACCATCGTATCTGTTGACAGAGACATGGACTAGTGTACCTGCTATTCCTCCCAGTGCTTGCACCTATGATTATATGATGTGGTTCCTCCCTCATAGTCATCCTCGGCTACAGAATCCAGTTAATATTCCTCGTGGCTTTCACTTTACAATTGATCCCCCGATGCCTAACACAGCCCTGTTAGATTTGATAGCCCATGAGGCTAGGAGAGAGGATGAGAAAGAAGAAAAGTTTGATAGGATTGCCGATCTACTGTTGAGGCATTACCATAGCACTTACTATGTTGTATGACTTTTTTACTCGGACGTTATTTTTTATGTTATATAGCTGGACTTTTTTTATATTTGGTTTTATTCATTTATTTCCAAGTTTTTATTGTTTATTTTTTTATCTACCTTTTTATTTATTAATAAAGGGAAGAATGCAACCTTATCAGATATTTAAAAAATGAACCCTCGGATATAATAATGTCAATATAATCCATAAATAATAATAAAAAAATGGACAAAAAATTTGAAGTAACTAGGGAATAACAAAATGAGCAGTATCCCATGTTGGATATTCTGTTTGTGACCTCCTAACCCACTTGCAAACCGTTCATAATAAGGATCTGTCCACCTACTGACACTTACATCTTGATGATATTGCCATTGCACCTGCATTGGAGGTCGCAAGCATCCTTCTCGCATTTGTAGCTGCAAAAAAAAAAAAAGACATAATTAATAATAAACCCTAAATAATAATAAACAAATAAACAAATAATAATTAACAAATATTAATAATAATATTATAATAAAAAAACCGATCATATACCTGTATGAAATGTTGTTGGTCCGATATGAATCCAATACATAACATTCCAGCTGTGCAATTCATGTTAGAGTACAGGGGAAGGACAATGGTTGATCCTAAACGTGTAATTAAAATCACGCAGAAATTGAAAGTGTTGGCTATGCCATAAAGATGATATGGTGTATTCAACCAGTGCTCATAAGGGGCCGAACCCTCTTACCAGATGGTCTTCCTTATCAGTTCATAAACACGTTCCACTTATCCGAAAACTGACATATACATATTCATATGATGGTGCAAATCGTATGACATTCTTCTACGAATTTCAGGGCACTGGTTCTCATCCCCGAATAGAAAATTGGCTACAACTCTAGACCCACAATTGCCATCACCAAAAATATTCTTCCAATTCTGAATGAACTCGTCCACGAACCCTGAAAATTCATCGGTGAATAGGAATGGCGTTGAAGTGGCATCCGGATTTACAATAGAAGATAAATTGCTGCGACCACTACTACTACGTCCTCTACGCCTACCCCTCCCGGAATGGGGAGGTCTACCTCTACCACGTGGACTAGCACCTGACCCTGAACCCGCTACCCGACCCAGACCCTGAACCGCTTGACTTTCCTATCTTCCTATGTGCGATGGACACATGTTCCAAATATGACTTATCCCTTTTTGTTGTATTGGTCTTCTGTCGACCCTTGGTAACAACAGTTTCGGGAGGGGTAGTCAATGGAGCACATGGATCATTTGGTAAAACAGGACTTGAAAAACCTTAGAGGGGGGTGAATAAGGTTTTTGTCTAATTTTTGAAAAACCTTCGTTAATTAAAGGATAAACCTCCAATTTTGTTTGAAAGAGAATTCTAAAACTCTTTAATAAAAATCCAAACCAAACAAAATCTTGTGGTTTAGACAAATAAGTAAGAAGCTTAGAAAGAAAGGCACAAATATTTATAGTGTTTCACTCTCTCAAATAGTTACATCCACTACCTTGAGTCAACACCCAAAGATTTTCCAAATCCACTATAAATTCAATTTACACCAAATACAAATTCGAGGATCACCCTACAAGGGTTTTGCACACAACCTCAATTCACAACACAATGTAAATCAAAGGATTACCCAAGGGGTTTTTCAACACAAACCTTTGATATCAATAAGAGAAAGAGCTAAGTTTAAGAACAATGTTACCGATTTGAGCTTGAGAAATAGTAGGTACAACTCAATGGAATGTTTCTACAAGCTCCTCCTTTATTCTTCTTTGATGATGAACAATAATGAAGCTCAAGAAGATGTTTGTTTGGGATTGAAAAGTGTTTGAAATAAATGTGTTTTTGAAGCTCTTTAAAAGTCTTAAATGATCTCAATAAATATTTCACCAAACTTATTACTTTTTGGCTGATAAAAAAAGTCTATATATATTTTTTTGAAAAAGTGACCGTTGCACTCTGTGTAACGGTAATAATTTTTTATAGTAAACAAGAAAATCGGACGACCGATTCTTAAACAGAAAGATTCGGACTTGTCCTGCAAGAAATCGGACGGCCGATTTTTTCTAAGTGTAGAAAAAATCGGACGACCGGTTCTAAAACTGGATGGCCGATTTTTGAGATTTTACAAACCGAGTTTTGACAAAAGCTTTCCTTTTTATTTAAAAAAAAAACATGTATTCTTGATACTCATTTTAGAGATAAGAAGAACTTTCAAAAGCATCAAAACCTCAATCAAGAATACTTAGATATTAAGGAAAGTTTATATTGAGAAAATCATAAGTGGAGCTTCATACATAATCAATAACCAAAGAATAAGATTAGGGAGTTTTACAAAGAAATACCTTACCACCCTAACTTAGACAAGGTCTTCAATGTCTTCAATGACTTCAATGACTTGATCTTGGAATGGCTTTGTCTTTTCTCCTTCATTTTGCCCTCATCACCAAGATCTTTTACTTTTAGAGAATGTAGACTTGAGACTTCAAAAGTGCTATTAAAGGTTAGCTAAATACTCACACAAATATATGTTAATCATATTCAAAATCATAAGTAATAATGCCCTTAGGGCTAACAGGACTAATGACACCTTTCATGAGATGAAGCACTTCCCTGACTTTGGATATTAGACCGTACTTATTTCCTCCAACAAGTAGGTGAGATCACGCATTTCGAAATCCAAATCTCTCTCGTAGACAGATGGAATGTCAATACTGGTACCGATGAAATAGCTCGCATGCACAAGGTAATCCGTGAGATTTCCTTAAGTAATGTCCGCACTTACTCTGTGGATATCACTTACTCTTTTTATCTCAAGCCATATCTTCTTCATAGCCATATGGATGATTCGATTACTTAAATTCTTTAATATGAGATTATCTTTGCGTCATACTTTTCTTTTAGTTTGGAAATCTCCAATGAGCTTTTAGTCTCAACTATTTGACTCTCGATGACAAAGTCAATATTAAGAAAATTGGTGTTAAAATCTCCATGACACGTTGACAGCCACAACTTCAGTACCGAATGTTAGCTCTCAGCACGGTTCGTTGTCTCAACACCAAAATGCAACACCAAGATGCAAAATTTATGGGCCAGTGGATTCAACAATGTGTTAAACAGGTAATGTAAAAAGTCTGGCTTGCTTTGCCACCTCGACTTCAAAACTTCCAATTTTCTACGATATTCGACCTCATCAATTTCATTTATTAATTTGTGCCACGAGCCATTCACGAACCGTTGTGCAGCCTCTTCGTCTTTAATCAGCTCTGTTAATTTTACCAACACATTTTGATCGATGTGCCTTCTACATAAAATATGAGTTTCTGAACATATCATCAATCACAGGCATGAGTCCGCTTTCCCTATCCGTAATAATAACGATTGGCTCACCATCATTAAGAATTGCACCGTTCTCGAATGACATAGCAGACAAAACATATATGTGCTTAATTTGTTAAAGTACCCATCTGTAAGTAGTAGCTTGTTCATTACACATAAATGCGGTTGTAACTGTGAAGTTCTTTCCAGTCAGAGACATCCCTACAACTTCCAATAGTGGCATATTATAACTATATAATATTCATAAAGCGGAAAATTTATTTAATAATACGGAAACTGTTTTAAAATAGTAAGATATCAGAGTTAATATTTTTAACCATATAAAAAACAAAAAAGGGATAAGTAAGAAATATACAAATAACATATAATAAAGAGATTTAATGACAAAATGATCCACTAGAGAACTTATTTATTCGTTTTATACGTAGTATCCATTATCAGTACATATGGCCACGTTCTAATATTTGCAATTGATATTGGGTGTGCAACGACAATATCACTAAGTACGTTGCTCTCTTCACGGTTTCTATAAAAGACCGTGTTAATCCCGTTTTGCACTATGGCAAAGTACTTCCTCTACCGTATTTCGACCTTGCATCCTGTTTTTCTTAATCTTTGTAACAACATTATATATTTTTTGTGCACTGCATATATTATAAAATTCGTGACATTAACAGAATTAACAAAAATTCTAGAATATATTAATAAACTATTAAACATAATTCCCTTCTAACTTACCTAAGTGCACAACCAACGTCTTGTTCACGAAAAAATCGTAGGATGTTTCGAGGCGGCACATGACTCTTCTTGAACTGCTCAATCTGTTGCAACTGCTCCTCCGTAAGTCTTGCAGCCTGAGCATGACCGTGATTGTAAACAGCTAGTTTATGGTTGTGCCTCCCGTTGTGTAAGAATAATTGCCAATTCTCACTTGTAGCATTTGCTCTCCGTTTAATTTAAATGGACACTGACGTTTTTTTGTCCCGTAAGGTCCCGTTTTTTTATTGGAACTTTTTCTTCTACATCGTCAACTATTTGTTTTGTCTTTTTTCTAACTGAACCTCTGCACTCGCAAGCCAATATAACATATGGTCGACGGTCAGATGTTCTTGATTTCTGATACCGATTGACTATCAAATATGTGTTGGCTTTCATCGCAATTTGTTTTTCCCAGTCCACCAACTCATCCTTCGAATTAAAAATTCGGTCTGTTATGAATAAATGTCCATGATCAATATATTCTTCCGGTTCTAAAAATTCTTCAAACGTATTTGCATCTTCATTACCTTGTTAATGTACCAAAAAAAAATTAGCAATACAGAAATTCCTAAACCCAAAAATTAAAAAAAAAATAAAATTAACCCTGCACTTTCGCCCAGATGGGCGAAAAACAAGCCTACTTTAGCCAGACTGGGCGAAAATATAGTATCTGGGCGAAAGTTTGCTTGTTTTTTAGCTCGTCGGGCAAAAGTGCTCGAAAAACTAAAAAAAAAAAAATTAATCAATTTTCTTACCTCATAACTAACATTTTCTTGCACAAAATTTTCAGAGGGATCCACATGTTCTTCAATGTTAGGTTTAATGTTGAAAGTTGGTGTTTTTTTTAAGAGAGAAGTAGAAAGAAAATTTGTAGAGAGAAAATGAAATATTTAAAATGAAATTTTTTTGAATTATTCTTATATATTTACGAGTTGAATTTATAAATTCTTTAATTTTATATAATAAAAGATAAACTGTGTCAGGTAAAATATAGTACTGGTAGTGGTAAGATGGCCAATTCATAGTGTTAGGAAACATTGACATGTGAGTGCTGATGTGAGTGATCGGAAAGGATGAAAAGATTGGTTTTATCATCATTGTTTCTGCTCGTGGAATTTCCATCGTCTTGTGTGCTAGTGCTGGTAGCATTATGTTTCACCACAAAATCATAGTATAAATATAAAGATAAATATATATTTTTCATCAATATAAAGATAAATATATTACTAATAAAACATTTTCCAGAAGATAGATATATACATAAAATTTATTATGGTCTCTCTCGCTCTCTCTCTCGGGAATATTATGGTCCCTCTTGTCCGTATAATATAATAATATACAGAAAATCGTGTTAACTCTTAAAATTTGTGTTTTCTTTGAAGGCAAAAATTCGCCAATGCCACAGTGTGTCTAATTTGTCAAAAAGATATTAAAATACAAATATAAATATTTATCAAAATATATACATATACAAAAGATAAGATAAAATTTATAGGAATGAAACAAAAACAAGACTGTTTATGAGTTTGAATATTCAATTTTCTATATTATATTTCCTTTTTCTTTTGACAACCAGAAAAGAAATTTCCATATTCAACAAATTTCTATAAAAGAGATTATGGAGAGTTGGCAAAATAAAAGATCCATTACATATTGTATAACACGTAAAAAATTACGGATACTAATATTTGTGATAAGTAAAAAAAAAAATATATTTGATAGGGGAGGTTTTTTACCATTTTGTTAGGGGATTGATAAAGACATTTTAAAAATATATAAGGATAATTTGAAAAAATTTCAAATTTTCCCTCCCTCCTTATCTCTTTAAAGAATTTATCTCTAACTTCTCTCTACTTTAAAACTTCAATATTTCACATTTAACACAACTTGGAGGTAGATATGAATTACTTTGAAGATTTTTTACAAGAAAATATCAATTTTGAGATAAGAAAAGTTTCAAAAAAATTTTTTTCGTCATTTAAGTGATTTTCGCCCAAATGGACAAAAATATGTTTTCGTCCATCTGGGCAAAAATCAGTTCAAATATTTTTTTTAAAATATGTAAATAAGTATAAAATTCCATGCATTTATTAGCATGAAATTTGATGTTGTTCAAGAATTCAAACTCCACATAAAATAAGTTTTTTTGTTTTTTATATGGGATTTGAACTCTTGACCTTATAAAAAAATATAGAAAACTTACTAGTAAACAAACATCAAATTTCAAACTAATAAATGTATGGAATTTCTTAATTATTTACATATTTAAAAAAAAATATTTGAACCGATTTTCGCCCAAATAGACAAAAGTATCCTATGATTTTCGGCCATCTGGGCGAAAGTTCACACAAACTTTCACCCAAATGGGTGAAAATCATAAGATATTTTCACCCATCTGGGCGAAAATCACTAAAATGACAAAAAAAAAATTTCTGAAACTTTTCTTAACTCAAAGTCGATATTTTCTTGTAAAAAATCTTCAAAGTAATTCATATCTACCTTCAAAATGTGTTAAATGTGAAAGATTGAAGTTTTAGGGTAGAGAGAAGTTAGAGAGAAATTCTTTTGAGAGAGAAAGAGGGAGGGAAAATTTGAAATTTTTTCGAGTTATCCTTATAAATTTTCGAGTTGTCCTTATTGACCCGTTAGGTTACTTCTCCTCCATTTTCAAAGTGCTTTTTGGGCAACCCTTTCTCTAAGTCTGAATAACCAAAACAAATGTTGCCTCCTTCTTTCTTCCTTCTCAATTGACCTTCTTCTTCCGCCATCTTTACGCTTCTTTTTTGCCTTCTTCTGGTAAGTTGATGGAGAGCTAATCAAGCTCTTCTTCTTCACTGGTCGAGTGGAGGGTGTGAGTTTTAAAGTTTCAATCTAATTTTCTTGGCTATTTTTTGGAAGAATAATCAAATTTATGTCTTAGATTATCTTTGATAGAGAGTTGAATGGCAGATGTGTTATATGCTTGATTTTATGTGGTTCCTTTTGGTTTTTCTGGGTTCCCGTTGACAACGGCAATAACTTTGCCTTTAATTGCTATTCGATTGCCCCCTTCCTATGGATAGGATAGTGGGCAATAGGAAGTGTTTTCTCTATTAAACTTTACTATTGCTAGATCTATTATCTCTGGTTGGTTCTTTTGTCAGTGATATGATGCAGGTAGTGCTTTCGTGTGCTTCGATTGAAAGCGTCAATTTCTTTATCCATCATGCTACTTGGTTACCATAGATATAACTTTTTGTGGGAATTTTTCTTCAAATGGTCATTTTTTCTTTAAAGAAATGGCCTAAACTAGTCTTTGGCCATAATGCATGATCCTTTTTTAGTTTTTTCCTTAAAATAGCCCCCTGTTTCTTTATAAAAAAATCTAAAGTAGTCATGTTATGAGACTAATGTGCCTTTTTGGCCAAAGCCACTTCTATATCATATTAGTACGTTAGTCCTTCATCTTTATTTATTGTTTCTTTTCACCATTTTTAATTGTCATACTTCTTTTTGTTTTTTCTTCTTTACAAATTCTGAAAGAAATCATTCATTCATTCTTTTATGAAATCCTCCTTTTATTTAATTGGAAAAAAATATTCATTCTTATAATATTTTTATTCTATCTATATTTAAAAGGTGAAGATTAAAAAAAATTATATTTTTAAGGTCTCAACAATTAAAAATAAAAATATTATTTATTTCATTAATTAAAATGATGTCTTTTACACCCGTGCCTGTTTATATTATAAAGTAGATAAAAGTATCAAATCTGGATTTAGATTTGAACTTGTCTTGGTCTACAATTTGTACTCTCATACCTTACTCTATAGGCTATAGAATACTCATTTTTAAATAATATTTAAAAAAAAAATATATCTATAATTTTTAACTAAAAAATCATAATTCATTATTTTAATTCAATTAAAAAATGCTCTATAATCATTTTAAGAATTGATTTATAGTAACATTAGTAATACAAATTGAACCACAATATTTAAATTTAATTAACATTACTAATACATAAGAAATTAATTTCTAAAAAATTTAAAATAATCTTTTATTCTCTAGTTTTCAACATTTTAATCTTCTTTAGTTAAATTATTCAAAATACAAAATGATAAATATGTAAAATAATAAATACTATTTATATTTTTATAACCCTCAAACTAAAAGGTAATTTGTTTTTAATTAGTGAAATTGATGAGAGTTTAAGTTTTAATTGTTGAATACTTTTTTTTTGGGAATGTTGAATACTTACATATATAAGTTATTTTTTAATCTTTATTTTCTAAATATAGATGGAATATTCCTATATATGTCTATATGTAAATAATATGTAATAATATTTTTACTTTAATTAAATAAAAGAATGATTTCATTGAGGGAAAAACAGAATGAATGATTTCTTAAAAAAATAGAAGAAATATGACATCTCAAAAGGAAAAAACAAGAAATTAAAGGGAAGGCTCAAGGTCAAACTACAAGTTAGCCAAAGGTGGACATTTGCCTCACAATAGAACAACCTGGGGACGCCTTCTAAAAAATATAGCTAAATTTGGCCACTTTTTAAACAAGATGGCAATTTTAGAAAAAACTCCCTTTGTGTCTATGTTGTGTTTGTATCTTTTACTCTATGCATCATGGCTGTTTAGTCTTGTTATTACAGATGTAGCATATTTTAATCTAGCAGCTATTTTTAACTTAGCATTTATCTAAATTCCTTTTTCGTTTTTCAATTTCTCTGTCGATGTCAATAATTAGAAACCTTTTAGTTAGATTCCGCTTTAATATATATCCTATCAGTTGTATAACTTTATTGCTGAAATAAAACATGAATGGAATTTTAAAAAAAAAAAAAGAAAAAAACCAAAATTTGCAATTTAGAGCCCGGTAGAATTTAATGAGCCAAGAAACGTGGGTAGTAGGCCGGTAAAGGTGATCACATGGAATATATCACAATTAAGTCCATCCTTCTCCTGAAATGAAGGAAGAACGAGCCCACAAAAAAGTGTTGCTTTCAGTTGTCCTAGTAGTTGAGGCTTTATTGGATTGTTTTTCTTTTTTTTTTTTTTTGAAACTCATAAAAAGTTAAATATTTTAGCGAGAAGAGAGGTAAGACTATGAGTAAAAAATTAAGTAAAATTTTAAAAAAAATTAGCAATCTAAGCAGAGCGGTCTCATAAAGAGCTCTTCTAAAGAGGTTCTTTCTTGTGGGCAACAGATTCTGAGATCTCTCCAAATAGAAGTCTTGATCTTAAGCTGGATAGGAAGTCTATGGATGGAGTACTAGTATCTACACTTCTCAATCAGATCACAAGTACTAAGAGTTGTAGTTGCGATAAACAAAGTTAATTCCCATCTTCTAACCAAACCTCACAACCTCACATTACATATCCCATTTGGAGTGAGATTCCAAATCAGCCTATCTTCTAGCAAGTCAAGGCACAACAAGGTTTGCAAATATAGTCTTAGCTTCATCGTGCAAGAATAGCTGCTGCCTAGTTGACTTTATCTTTTCTCTAGTAACGATGATTATAATTAATAATTAGTCACTATACTTTCAGGATCGCAAGTTATTAAGGATTAAGATTAATTATATTATGGTTAGAATTATTATTATGTTTATTTCGGATTATTATTCTTATAAATTCTAAACCATATATATTTAGTTTCTTAGTTGTACATGGACTTAGTTCCCTAGTTATAATTTATTTAGGATTTGTCACAAATAACAAGTATATAATGTAACATATTTTACATTAACAAGACAAAACATTGAATTGTTTCCCCTACTGGAAACTTTCATGTTATCAGAGCCAAGTTGTCTAAACTATCACAATGAGTAATGACAATACCGGTAATATTGACAATGACATGGTAGAAGAAAGTCATGTTCGAAGAATAAAGAAAGATAACTACTTTGTAGAATCCTCAGAAGGACCCAGACTGATCATAACAATAGCAATTAAAAAAGAATGACAAGGACAATAATTATGCGGAATGGGCAAAAGCAATGCGCCTGGCACTGCGATCTTAGAAGAAATTGGGTTTTATCACCGGAATGATTCTTATATCGGAGAACGACCAAGACAAAGAAGAAGAGCGGTGGGAAATTAATACTCTCGTAAATTCTTGGATTCTTAATACCATTGAGCCTTTTCTTTGTTCTTCAATAAATTACTTCGAGAGAGCTGATGAGTTATGGGCAAATTTAAAGGAAAGATTCTTGGTTGGAAACGGGCCAAGAAAATATGAGATAAAGACGGCATTAGCAAATTGTAAACAAGGAGGAGATTCAATAAACGTGTATTATTCACGTTTGAAAAAGTTATGGGATGAATTGGAGAATTACTCTCAACTCCCATCTACCACGGATATAGAAATTTTGACTGCTATCATAAATGAAAGAGAGAAAGAAAAAAATTTTCAATTTTTAATAGGTTTAATAAGCAAAATTTATGGCACTGTTCACTCCCATCTAATACAACAGGAACCCATGCCAAAGGTACAAATAATCCTTGCCCAAATATGTAAAGAAGAATAGCACTACAACCTGGCCCAAGCGGCAGAACACGGTGGCGACGATGCCGCCTTTGCCGTCCTGGAACAGATCGCCCAAAGCTTTTCTACAGCCACTGTAACCAAAATGGACATTACATAGCAGGATTTTTTCAACTTATAGCGTACTAAGATTGGTGGCCAAGAAGCTCCAACCCCAATATCGGCAGCCGCTCAACTCCAACCGGTCGCAGCCACGGGTCGACGCTCGTTGCACAACAAATGGAGGGAAGAGGCAAAAACTTGCGCCTTATAGCAATAGTTGGCCAAACTTCAGGAAGCTAGAAGACGGCTAGGCTAACACTGTCGCCGTCTGACCACAGAAGCAGCTCCAATAGAAGGTAACAATGGCGGTTTTCTAACAACATCAGAAAAGTACAACAATTGGGCCGTCTTGCAGCAGGGTTCCCAAACAACTTTCCCAATTTAACTCATGACCAATGGTCAAAATTGTTGACAATCATAAATAACACAAATGCTACTCAATCCGAAAAATTATCTGGTGTGGAAAATTTATGGATTTTGGATTCAGGATGTTCTCATCATAAGACTAGTAGGAAAGATTTTTTGAAAAATTTAAATAATATTTACCCATATACTATCGGTCTGCCCAATGGTGCTAAGGCAATTGCTCTGCAAGAATGAATGGTCTCCTTAAATCCTAGACTCAAAACTTCTCAGTGTGGTTTTAATTCCTCAGCTTAAATGCAACTTAATTTCTTTGTCCCAATTGGCTCGAGACTCTCGGTGTTTCATCACTCTTTCTGATACTTTTTGTGTTATACAAGACAGTATCTCGATGAGGCCGATTGGAGTGGGTGAATAAAGGAATTGAATTTTTTTCTACAAACCTCTGCAGTTGCCAGATTTATACGCCTTTTCTAGTGAAGTTCTTGATTCAAGCACATTATGGCATGTTCGATTGGGTTATCCTTCAGATTTTGTGATTAATAATTTTTTGGGATTTTCTAAGAACTCTAGACAAAAGACTGGTCCTTGCAATATTTGCTTGCATGCTAAGTAGACACGTGATTGTTTTCCTTCAAGTACAAATAAAGCTTCTACGATTTTTGATTTAGTTTATTATGATTTGTTGGGACCATACAAAATCGCATTACCATAGAAGCCTCTTATTTTTTTTTTTAAGTATATTAGATGATTATTCTAGAGCTGTTTGGATATATTTACTTTCTGAGAAAAGCGAAGTTGCATATGTTTTAAAAGATTATTTGCAATGGTCCAAACCTAATTTCACAAAACCATAAAAATTGTTCGAAGTGACAATAGAACGGAGTTTGTCTGTCTTAAATCATATTTTTTCGCTAATAGCACAATACATCAAACAACTGTCCCTGGTACCTCGCAAAAAAATGGTAGGGTCGAGCACAAGTATCGTTATATTCTGAATGTCGTTTGGGCTTTGTGTTTTCAAGCTAACTTGCACTAATAAAATTTTTGGGGGAATGTATTTTGATAGCTCGATATCTAATCAATCGAACACCCTCAAAGTTGTTACACGGAAGACTCCTTATGAATTGTTATATGGAAAAAACCCTCATATTCTCATATTAAAAGTTTTGGGTGTTTAGCTTATGTTCATGACCATGATCCACCTGAAGAAAAAATTTTGCGCCCGCAGTCGAATGTGTATTTTTCTTGGCTACCCCTTCAACAAGAAAGGATGGAGATTTTATGGCTTGCAAACAGAGAAATTCCTTGTGTCCCGAGATGTGATTTTTTATGAAACAAAATTTCTATACCAAGAAAAATCGAACACTTCAACATATACTACAGACTTTGTACATTTTTATAATTTTGGAGAATAAGTTTTGGACTCTCAGGAACACCTTATACAAGACAAGGGGAGTATATATCCTCCAGTTGAAAAAAAAACCCCAGCGATGACCAAATCTCAGTGCCAGTCCAACAACATAGCCCAGCAGAGAATTGTTCACGTGACCTAACCACAATTTCCCCTACCCGCGGCCTAGCGATAGGAGCTCCTCCAAACGGCCCAAATGCTTCAGCACTAGTCCCACACAGACTAGCGCCAGAAGAACCTTCACGCAGCCCACCAGCCATTTCTCCTTCAAGCGGCCCAAAGAACAGCAGTCCACCACCTAGCCCAGCCACCCCCCATGGCCCAAGTATTTTAGATCCTTCCCGCGGCCTAGAAAATAGAAGTCCACCCCTAGCCCAATCTCTCTCCCTTCTGCATGCGGCCCAACTGCATTGGCTAGCGCAGATCAATCCAATAAGTCAGTAGCTCCATCAAGCACCGGCCTAACAAATTCAAAAGAAAATCAGCCTACTCTTGGAACTAGAAAAAACACTTAAATTAAAACTATTCCAGCTCGGCTACGAGATTATAACTGCAATACCATATGGAAGTCTTCTATATTCTATTCCTCCTCTACTCGCTCACCCCCTTCGAACCTCTCAAGTACGTCCTTTTATCTAATAACACACTTTGTGGACTATGAAAAATTTTCTTCTTCATACAAGCATTTTTTAGCATCTGTGGCCACAGAATCCGAGCCCACACCTACTCTGAAGCAGTTTCTAATCTTAAATGGCGCACCACCATGCGACAAGAAATTGATGCACTAGAAAAAAAAATGCACGTGGTCTTTAACATCATTACCCTCTTGGAAAAACATGCTCTTGGGAATAAATGGGTCTTTCGCATTAAGTATAAGGCAGATGGTACAATCTAGCAATAAAAAGCTTGCTTGGTGATTTTGGGCAATACACAAACAACAAGTATTGACTTTATAGACACTTTTGCTCCTGTTGCGAAAATGGTACAGTCTGCACCTTACTCTCTATTGCTACCGCTCGAAACTGGTCCGCACATTAGATAGATGTCTATAATGCATTCCTTCATGGAGATCTACATGAAGTTTATATGCAGCTCCCGCCTGGTTTTTACCCATCATTCCACGGACAGGTTTGTCTTCTAAAGAAGTCTTTATATGGCCTTCGCCAAGCTCCAAGGTGTTGGTTCTCCAAACTTACTACCGCCCTTCGTAA
The DNA here is from genome assembly GCA_028651295.1 of Catharanthus roseus. Lineage (NCBI taxonomy): Eukaryota > Viridiplantae > Streptophyta > Magnoliopsida > Gentianales > Apocynaceae > Catharanthus > Catharanthus roseus. The sequence continues at coordinate 12,380,452 of JAPQWS010000102.1, read as the reverse complement.
GTGTGATTCTTCTCAATCCTATGCGGACTACTCTCTCTTTACATATTCGAAAAATAATGTTTTCTTATGTGTTCTCATTTATGTGGATGGTTTGTTATTTACTGGAAATTCTCTATCTTCTATTAATGCATTCAAAGCCTCCTCGAATACGTGCTTTCATATGAAGGACTTGGGTCCCCTAAAATATTTTTTAGGAATTAAAAATGCAAGAAATTATTCGGGTTTATTTTTATTTCAACGAAAATACACTTTGGAGATTCTTTCTAAAACAGGCTTGCTAGGTGCCAAACCGACCTCTCTACCAATAGAACCAAATCATCAGTTGGCTAAGGCATCCGGTCCTTATTTTGATAAACCTGATCGCTATCGATGACTCATTGGAAAATTGATATATCTTACACTTACACGTCCTGACCTTGCTTCTGCTGTTCACATCCTTGCTCAATTTATGCATGCCCCCGCTGGCCCATTGGGATGCTGTTCTCCGACTGGTTCGATATCTGAATGGTAGTTCTGGATTTAGTATTTTTCTTCAATCAAACTCTCCCCTTTTACTAACAGCATATTGACTCTGATTGGGCTACCTGTCCTATTACTCGACGTTCTGTTGCCGGCTACTTTATTCCACTCGGAGGTTCTCCTATTCTTGAAAAACAAAGAAACATCATACCGTTTCTTGTTCTTCTGCCGAAGCTGAATATCGCTCCAGGACGATGACTTTATGTGAATTAAAGTGGTTATCTAGCCTCCTTCGTGATCTTCATGTGCCTATCACTTGCCCCATTCCGTTACATTTTTAATTAAGCTGCTCTTCACATCGCAGAAGATCCTGTCTTCTATGAATGTACTAAACATATTGAAATTGATTGTCACTTTGTCCGTAATTCATTTCAAGCCGGTTTTATTTCTCTTTCTTATATTCGCAGCGAATTTCAACTGGCTGATGTTCTCATTAAAGCTCTTCATCCTCCTCATTTTCATCATTTGACTTCCAAGTTGGGCATTTCAAACCTTCATGCTCCAACTTGAGGGGGAGTATTAAGGATTAAGATTAATTATATTATGGTTATGATTATTATTATGTTTATTTAGGATTATTCTTCTTATAAATCCTAAATCATGTATATTTAGTTTCTTAGTTGTACATGGACATAGTTTACTTGTTATAATTTATTTAGGATTTGCCATAAATGACAAGTATATAATATAACATATTTTACATTAATAAGACAACATTATTGTTTTTCCCGATAGAAACTTTCGCAAGACATTAAGATAGAATGAGATGGAGAAAAATCATGAAGAGAGAAACCCACCTACAAGAAACATGAAAAGGTTTCTTTGTTGGAAACCTGTTTGTGGTATTGTGTCCTACACTCAATCTGAATAGGACATCCATTCTACACCACAACGCATTGCAGCGCCTACTTCTGTTAATAATCTCTTTCGCTTTAAATTTGATTTCATAACATTAAATTCTTGATTGTTCTTTTCAGGTATGTATTAAATGGGGACTGAAATGTTCCAGTACTAGAGAAGCAGACAAGTACATTTGCCTCATCTTAACTTCTCTTGGTTGTTACTTGTTGGCTTTTGCGGAAGAGGATGCAACACCAACACACAAACTAGTTTTCACATGCGCCATCCCATCCACCTACTCAATCATGGCTTCAAGGAATTCATTTCTCATAGAAGGGACGAACTTTTAACTTTGAGGGGATAATAAGAATCTATATAAAGAAAATTTTCAAAACGTTAGGAGAGTAAACTAGAAGAAAAAACGTTTATAAATCCAAAAAAAGTAAATGTTTCCTCCTCTGTTTCCGGCCTTGTCTTCACCCCTTCTTCCCTTTAGCCATGGAGACAACGGCTAAAGGGACACCGTGGCCAGAAGCCTGATCACGCTGCCTTCATAGCAGGCCTTGAACAGATAGAAATGCATGGTGACAAAAAGGATAGTAAATTTGCCAAATAGAAGGTAAATGTACAGAAGTTGTTGGCAAGGGAAAATTGATCTCATTAGAATGAAAGTTATACACCATAAGGTTTTATTACACCAAAGACTAATTCCTTCACTTTTACAGAACTATATGATGCTTAAATGCAACAAATATAAAATGAAAATTGCATAACATTCAGACAATAAGCATGCAATAAGCATACTAATATACAAAATAATGCATAAATTTGACCTAACCTTCTTTTCTTTCTAGAGCATAACATGAATCAATATTTTTAAGTTCCATCAGAATGCTTCTTGCAGTTCAAGCAGTGACCTTATTGGGTTCGAAGACGTATTTGATCAGTGATTCTTTGATAGACAACAGTTCTGGAAACTCGTCCTTCAACTTGGATGCATCCATTTCATTATTGCTGCGAGGTGCAACAATAACCTTGGCCTGTTCATCAAGAGTGAAATTTGTCCACTTAAACTTGGGGTTAATGTAATCCCTGTACATCTCCAGTATCTCATTGTGACTTATAACACCTGGGTTCGTGAAGTTCCATATCCCCTTCAAGTTCCTCTTGGCCATCTCAATTGAGATGGGTAAGAGCTCATCCAACACGGTCATGCTGTTTGGAATGTTCACAACTTTGTCGTATCGTGCAATTTTTGTGATGAAGTTACGGGGGTTTTGAAGATCTGATGATATTGGCATTCGGACTCTCAAGGTGCATACATTGTCATATTCTTTCAGAAGTTCTTCAACCTGCAAAAGTCAATGGAAGAACTTTAAATTAACCCAAGTAAGTAGTTTTTCCAAGTGTGTACCGAAAGGACAGTGAAGAACATACCATGGCCTTGGTTTTTGAATAGAACGATCCAGTGAAATTAGGCTTATCTTCCTCCTTAAACCCGATGCCTGAGCTGAGGGGATGTTCAGAATCATACTCAAATATGCAGCCGGTGGCAAAGTTAAGCATAAGTAGTCCATGCTCCCTACAAACATCTGCCAGGGTCAGAGTACCAACAACATTGGTCCGAATTGTCTCAGGTTTATGTGACTCGCACCAATCTACATTGGGTCTGCCAGTAACACCAGCAGCATTCAGAACATGGGTTGGCTTCACATTCTGAATATCAGACAGTATCTGTGCTCTTTCCTGAAGGCGTCCTTTACCATACTCAAAGGCTATTCTTTGTTTCTCACATAACTTTCCAAGAACACCTCCAATCCACCCTGTCCTTCCATAAATCAAGAACTTCAAGGGAGGCTTCTCGTTAGGATTTTTAAGGACCGGCACCACCATTCCCTTTTGAGCAGCAGACACATTTGGTGCATGAGATGCAGTAGTAGAACCACCATCAGAATGATTTCTCCCCATACCAGGCATCATTAGCATCCTTGGATGAGGTACCAGAGCACCAGATACATCTCCCCACCAATCAGGATTTTTGACATACCATTCCATTGTTCTCCTTAGACCTTCTTCCCATGAAGTGCGCTCTGACCATCCCAATTTTTTCAGCTTTTGATGATCTAGAAAATATCTCTGGTCATTAAATGGACGGTTTTCCACAAATTTGATAACATTATTTGGGTCCAAAGAGAAAAGCTTGCAGATATCCGTGGCAACATCAAGGACTCTTCTTTCCTTGTCAGTCCCTATGTTATAGACATGGCCCACTTCACCTTTGTGGAGAATGAGCTCAAATGCCTCAGCAACATCCTCACAATAGAGATAACTACGGACATTGGATCCATCACCATGAATTGGAAGAGGTTGTCCACTCATGGCCAAGAGGATAAATTTTGGAATTAACTTCTCAGGAAATTGGTTTGGACCATACACATTGTTTCCTCTAGTGGTTATCACAGGTAAACCATAGGACCGTCCATAGGCCATAACAAGCATTTCCGCCCCAGCTTTAGTTGCTGAATATGGGTTAGTTGGGAGGAGCTGAGAAGCCTCATGATTACCAACAACAGCATCCCCATCCGTTTCTCCATAAACTTCATCTGTGCTGACATGAATGAATCGCTTAATTTGACCAGTGACTTTGCAGGCCTCAAGAAGGACATGAGTGCCATAAATGTTGTTCTTGGTGAACTCAAAGCTGTTCCCAAATGAATTGTCTACGTGAGTCTGAGCTGCAAAGTGCATAATCGTATCAATTGACTCAGTGACAAGGATAAAATTGACAAGATCTGCACTAGCAATGTCTCCCTTAATGAACTTGAAGTTGGGAGATGATTGAGAAGGGTTAAGATTCTTCAAATTAGAACAGTAATCAAGCTTGTCAAGAACAATGATTTTGTAGTCAGTATAGTTGCGGATGAGCCGGTTAGCAACATGGCATGCGATAAATCCTGCAGCACCAGTGATGAGAATATTCTTTGGCTTGTAGGTTGTCATGTCGATTGGTACCTGAAAGTTTCAAAATGGAAGTTTCAACTTAAAGCGGCAGAAGTTAAGCATAAGAATAACTTGAAATTCATATTCACAACTTTCACATTTTCAGACGTAACACTAACAAGAAGCTAAGAATGCGGAAGAGAAATCACGGTTTTTTCTCTTGGCACAAAATGCAGAACTTATCAATTTTTTTATCAAATGAAGACGCGGAAACCAAATAATAAGTCTCATTGAAGAGTGAGAACCCTTTCTACAATCAGTAGGCTAAAATGAACCGTACTCACTTCCACACCTAATTTTGTTATTTCATCAGACTGAAAGTTCTGCATCAAACTAATATTTTCGAAATACTAAGTCCCCATTGTTAATGCGAATATTTGCAGTTCCAACTAGAACCTAATTCTCCCTCATTTCTACAAAGATCATCATCACACAAGATGCTGCTTTATCCAAAGAAGAAAAAGCAAATTGCAGAAAAATATCAAAGGACAATTAATAAAACTATCTGTTGCTAATTCTGGACAAAATTAGCATTCTGAATTTGAGTGCATCAATTAGGTAAGTTAAAATCGGATTTAAATGGAATGCCACTGACTTAACAAAACATCACATTACACATTCCAAAAAACAAGTCCAAAAGTAAACAAAATCAAAGAAAAAAACCGAACTTGTATAGCAAAAGGCAATGTAATAACAGAACCAATAACAAAATAGTAAAAATAACAAAATTTCAAGATTATCAGAACCCAAAAATTCCAAACTTGATTATGAACTCATACACGCATAGGCAAATGATGTATAAAACAAATGCAGGCAAAAACAATGCACCATGCGGGATAAAAAATTAACGAAATGAATCTAAAAGCTTCGTTATAGTAAAAATTGCAACTTTACAGCGAATTCTGCAGAAACTACTCACAACCCAGAAGTGCAAATACAATGAATTCCATTCGCCGAAGGGGAAAAAAAAAGATTATGGACTTACAGAAATCGCCCTCCAGGTCAAAAGCTTCAGAGTAAAATCTCAGTGATAGAAGCAGGGATTGAGTAGAAGAAGAAAGGAGAATAGTCGGAAGAAAGTGTGCAGAGACATGTGATTGTTTTGGTTATTTATAAGCATTGGGACACCTTCTAATTGCTAACTACTCCCACCCTGACCCTCACCTCAACAAAAATTTTCTACATTTTTTTATTCTTTTCTTTTTCTTTAAAATTAATGAATTGGCCCTTAAAAAAAGAATTAATGAATTGGTAGCCCTAATTTCAATATCTTCCTTAAAAAGAAATCAGTATAATCTATCTTAAATTAGACTATACAATGGATAGGGAACTCTTATTATTATTATTATTATTATTATTATTATATGCACCGTCTTCAAAGGTTCATATTCCTAACTAATAAAGGCTCACTCCTAAAGCGCTCATAAAGCCTTGACTCTTACTCAGGGGTTAAGGTTTGGATCAAAACCCTGACTAATCCGGACCCAGTTTATAGAATACCCATAAAGTCTAACTCTTATTCGAAAGTTAAGGTCTAGCTTTGAACATTTCACGGCCCTCATGAGAAGGATTTGAATCTTCGACCTCCTATTTACAATGCATTTTCTATTGCATCAAATTACGGGGTTGATTATCTTTATTTACGAGGGGTTTATGTAATGTGTATTCCGAAACATGCTTAATGTAAAACAAATCTAATAGTATTTTCTATTAAAAAGAAGAATAAATTAGGACTTTTCAGTTAGGAAGATCTCTCTTGATAATTCGGACAAGGCCTCACAAGTTTAGTAGGATTATTTGGATTAGAAATGAGACTGGAAAAAGTGAAAAATTTTTACTTGAGATGTCTAAAAGGTAAATTATTTGTTAAGAAAAAAATGAGGTTCAAAATAAAGAAATATAAAAGAATAAATAAATTTTGTATTTAAAACCTAATCTAAATGAATTTGATAAATTTTATAAAATTTAAAATTATAATATGGAATCTTAAGAAAGCTATTAATACATATGCATTAAATTAAAAAAAAAAACATAATGCTCTAACACACATAGTGTTTATGTGTGTTGCGTAGAATAAGAAGTTTGCTCATGATGTTGGATGCACCAAGCATCACGTAAGGTCGATCAACTTTGAGTAATCTTGAATTTCTACTCTATATTAAACTAATCTCACTTTCTTCTTTTCTTTTTCTTATATTATTTTGGAGTCCAATTAATACCTTCTGTTTGACCAATTTCCTTAAAATTGAAAACTAGCATTGGCGGAAATTTTCCTCAACTGGAAGGGGAGTCATTTTAACAAAGTCAAACTTTTTTTTTAAAATTTTTTATTGACAAAAAGTGTTAAATAAAATGTTCGTAATTTAAACAATAGTTTAATAACATATGTCAATCTTGTGTCATCCGATTTCTTCCAAATTAATCGATGACTCTTGATATCTAATTAATCTTTTTACTTATTATTTTTTGTTTATCAACGATCCCTTTTAAAGTATGTAGAGGTATGTAAAGCACAAACATGTTTTTAGAATAATTTTATTTTTGTAAAGGAACTTGAATTAAGGGCAAAGACTCGAGAATCATGTGGGAGAAATTAATAGAAAAGTGGAGAATAATATTAAAATGAGGGATCATAGACAAATGTCACAATATTAATAGCAATTATTTAGTTCAAATGGTAGTAATAGCGTGATTGACCTCATTTTACACAGCTTTAGAGGCAGCTTTAACTCACATCTATGATGAATTTTCCCATATCTTAAGCCGGGCCTTATGCATCTTCAATGATGATTCCTATGGCAAGTTTGGATGCGTTTCATGTTACTCAAAATTTCCTCGTGTGTACGTATGTTACCATTTACTTTATTCTACTTAAACGTCATTAATTTGTAACATCACAATTTTTTTCTATAAATCTATTAAGAAAATATTATTAATAATAATAATGCACAGTATTTCTTGCACATATGCTGTATGTTTCAAAGGTAAAAATGCAAAACAGATTCTGCACTTTCTTCGTATAATACATGATTTTTCATGGTAAAAATATATGCTTCCAAGGAGGGTTGGGGTATTTATAAAACAAATAAATAATAATAATTAATAATAATAATGATAATAATAATAATAATAATAATAATAATAATAATAATAATAATAATAATAATAATAATAATAATAATAAAGAGCGGTGGTTCGGTGGAAGCATTTATTGATTTATTCTCCACCTACATTTTTTTTTTTGGGGGGAAGGTTTGATGAGATCCTATTTATTCATATGTAGGAATCTACCAATCCTACCTCTGGACAGCTAATCTAAATTAGTTTTCTTATTTTTTTTCTTTTTGGTTAATGTCAAGATATCCCGTAAAAATTGAAGATTTGGAGCATGTTAAACCAAATATAGAAAAAACCCATTTAAGTCCCCTAAAATATTAGTCAACCCTAAAGTAATTTTAGACAAAATTTATACTACTAAAAATATGACAAAATTTAAACTACTAAAAATATCCCTAAATATCTATGACCAAATCTTTAAAATAATCTCATCTTAGAATTATTACTAATATGTACATAATACAAAAAAAAAAAAATCAATAAAATACCAATTCTCATACTATCAATTGATTTAAAAAAAAGAAAGAAAATAATTCTCATACCACCAAACCAATCAAATCAAAATAGACGTGTACACATGATAACATACTACTTAACGCGAGATAGTATAAACAATATTAATAAAATTACTAATGCACAAAAAAAAAAAAAAAAGTGTTAAAGCAATGTATAGTATTGGTACTAATGTTACGAAACCTACACATATAATAGGAGGGAAGGCAGCCTAACTTATCCTTAGTTCAAAGATTAAAAGAAGAAAAAGACAAATAAAATGAATGGTAATGTATTTTTATTTATAACCAATAGTGTTTGTATATGATCTTTAAATATATATTTTCTCATATAGATAATATATACATTATAAACAATTCATACTATGATTACAAATAGTTGAACTAAACTGTACTAAGTACCAAATTATCAAAATTTAGACATTCAACGGATCATGTCCCATTCATCCAAGTTTAACAAGAAGACACTATGTCCAAATTATTAGGATAGCTACATTTTTGTTCTTGGTTGTGATTAGGGCTGTAAACGGGTCCAAATCCTCAGGGTACCTCAGACCCGGACCCGTATCCTTATAGTGAAACTTGGACCCAGACCCGAATCCATACCCTCCAAGATATAAAATTTTGGATCCAGACCCGACCCTCCAGGGTCCAGGGTAGGGTACGGGTATACTCGTACCCGTGTGACATTTTTCTATTTTATTTCCCTGTTAAACAAAAATATGTAAAACAATGTATAATTCAAAAAATAAAAATTTTAACATGATTAACATAATCTCCTTAACATTTCTTTCAACAAATAAAATCATTTAATCTCTAATTCACATAATTAAAAGTTCAAATATACACAAAATCGTCATAGTACATTAATCGAATAAAAATAAAAGTTCTAGTTCAATAAAATACATTAATCAAAGCATTTGGATTTTGGATACCGCTTGCTCTTATTTGTCTCCTACAAAAGAAATATTGAAGTGAGTATATATTATAATTTTATAAGTGTATGTAAAATAGACAAAATTATGAAAATTTAACTAAAGATAAAAAAAACTCACATCAATTTTTCTCTGCAAATGCAAGTGAAGGGATGGAAGAACTCTCAACAATATCATTGTCATCAAACACATGTGATGTGATGTGAGTGTAGTTGGTTGGTAGGTAGAGGTAGTAGGTTAGGGTTAAAGATAAGAGTAAAATAATATGTTAAAAAAATTATAAATTATATATTAATATAATATAATATATAAAATATATTATTATTTTATTAATACGTGTATACGGGTATACGAGTCTGGACATCACCATACCTTACCCGGACCCATATAGCAATATAAATACGGGTATGGGTCTGCGGGTATAAAATTTAAACCTTACCCGCTAAAAACGGGTACAAACCCGTGCGGGTGCGGGTAAGATCCGCCCCGTTTACGGCCCTAGTTGTGACTGTCACACCCATGATAAGCTTAGGATCCTCAAATTTTACACTTAAGAAAAAAAAAAATGCTAATTTGTATAAAGTTCAAGGGTACACAAGTTCAAGGAAACACATGTTCTGCCTTGATTAGTTTAGTAGCATGAAAATTGTTTTTTTATTGGTTGATAACATGAAAATTGGTATTTTATTGATTTTTTAATAATACGTACATACTGGTACTAATTTAAAGATAAAGACTATTTTAAAGATTTGATCATCACTATTCAGATTTTTTTGGTAGAATAAGTTTTGTAAAAAAATTGATAAGGAATGACTAACATTCCTTTTACCAAAAGAAAAAGATTAATTAACATTTTAGGAGGTTAAATGAGCATTTTTTTTAACTTTTGGACTAAAATGTGGTCATAACTTTCCCACTTTAAGTGAGTATTTCGACAATAACTTTTTTTCTTTTCTTTTTTTAACATTGGAGACAGTTAACAAGCTCTAGTTTTTTTTTTTTTTTTTATAGAAAAAGTAGAATTTTATATTATTAGGATGAGAAAGAATAGCATTAACTACATGGGGAGGGATAAATCTGGACCATTCCAATTTATCCTTAGATTCTAGAGCTAGTCTAGCTAAAAGATGGGCAGGTATATTTCTTGTCCTTTTAACATGAGCAAAAGAGGTAACATTCTTATCTATCCTGTTCAAGAAATCAGAGGCTTAAGCTCCCAATTCGAAAATCTCAATGAAAAGGTTATTAAAACTGTTAATCGCAAGGAGAGAGTTACTCTCAATAAGTAACCTTTCATTATAATTTAGTCCAGAAATGTAGCATTCAATGATAACCAAAAGCTTATCAAACTCCACAGAGCAACTATTTTTCCGAGAAATAGATTTGGCCAAGAGAAGGATGCCCGTGTGAATCCTTATGGTTATTCCTATGCCAATTTTATCTTTTAAGAAAACAACATCAGTGTTAATCTTTAGAGTACCTACAGTTGAGGGAGTCCATTTCTGAACCAAAGGAGGCACTGTCAAAATACCAGGCTATTTTCTCATATGATTCACAGTTGCTACATATTCTTCTGTCATGTTTAAGGCTTGCAGGGTAATGGTTGCTTCAAAGGTGATTGTTCCTTCATGCTTACGTTTGTTCTTAGCATACCATATAAGCCAACCTATTGTTCCAAAAAAGGCAAGTTCTTCCATGCTATGCTCAACAACAATAGAATAAATAAGGTCTTTAAAGCTCTTTGACGGGAGTAGACTCCATTTCTGACCTTTAAGCAAGTGTCTCTAGACTTCTTTGGAGAATTTATAGTCAAACAAGACATGCCTATCATCTTCCTCTGTGTAACCACAATGAACGCATGCAACAGATTCGTAAAATCCACGCGTAATAAAATTTCTCCCGGTAGGAAGGATATTTGAGATTGCTCTCCATAGGAACATTCTGATTTTGGGTTGCACCTGAAGATTATGGATTAAGTTCCAAGTTTTTCCTTTAGCTTCAGCACTTGAAGTTCCTTGGCCGGAAGTATTGTTGTTGATAAATTCCATCCCAATTTTATAACCAGATTTCACTGTATAGATTCCAATAGAAGTAAAGTTCCAAACTAATTAGTCTTCTGGCCATGCTGGGTGTAGCGAGATGTTGAGGATAGCTTCTGCCTCATGATGTAAGAAGAGAGAACGTATACTATCTTCCCTCCAACAACATTGGTTATAATCAATAAGGTCTGAAACCATTTTTTCTGGTCCCCTTGATAAGTGATAGGGAGAAGGAATGAGCTTCTTGAGTGTAGGTATCCACTTGTCATATGAAATGTTGGTCGATAACCCATTATTGATATGGTGCCTGAGACCTAACGAAAGAAGATTTCTTCCTTCTAAGAGACTGCACCATAAAAAAATGGCCTTCGGCCCAGTAAGGAGGACAGAAATTTCCTGTAGAATAGTACTTTTCCAACAAACAAGTAGCCATCAAGGATGATGGAGATTTTATAATGCGCCAACATTGTTTGGCGAGGAGTAAAAAGTTGAATCCCTAAAAGCCTAAACCCTTACTATTTTTTGGCTTATAAAGATCACTCCACACTTTCTAACACATTTTTTTATTACCCTCGGACCCTCCTCCCCTCTCCCAAAAGAATTGGCGGACCATGGAGTTAAGAGAGTGTATGATATTTGTTGGTAAAAGGAAACAAGATATTATATAAGTGGGAATGGTATGTACAATATTTTTTATGAGTACCTCCTTCCCTACTTGAGATAGTACTTTTCCTTTCTAGCCATTAAGTTTTTTCCACACTTTATCCTTTATCAAACAAAAAAAATGTCTTTGTTGTATCTACCTATAAGGCAGGGAAGACCCAGATAATTATCCTGCCCCTCTTTGTTATGAACTCCCAGAATATGAGTAATAGAATCTTGAGCATGTCTAGGAACTTGCTTATCAAAAAAGAGACATGATTTCCAGTAATTTACCTCCTGGCCCGAGAGGGCAGTGTAGTCTTCCAGTACTTTCTTGATGGCTTCAGCATTTTGAGGTGTCGCCTTCCTGAACGTGACATTGTCATTTGCAAAGAACAAATGAGTTATAGAGGGACAAGAGTTAGTGAACTGGAGACCTGTAAAAAGACTTTGTCTTTCTTCATGTCAGATCATTGCAGAAAGGCCCTCTGCTTAAATAATGAACAAATATGGAGAAAGGGGGTCTCCTTGTCTGATTCCCCTAGAACGAATGAATAAGGAGATGGGGAGTCATTTTTCAATACCGAAAATCTAATAGAGCAGACACATCTTATGATAAGAGTTACCAGATGAAGAGGTACATGCATGCGTAGCTATCATGATAGCTTCAAGATAATTCAATTGTACTCTATCAAAAGCTATACTTAGGTGTAGTTTAAGTGCAAAGTGATTAGAGTTATTGATTTTTCCATTCTGTATAGAGTGGAAGGCTTCAAAGGATATCACAAAGTTATCAGTAATGAGCCTATTTTCAACAAATGCACTTTGACTGTTGTGGATAATAGAAGTCATGCATTTCCTAAGCCGGTTAATGATGACTACATAAGTAAGCTTATAGACAACATTACAGAGGATTATAGGGCAAAAATCTTTCGCAGTAGTAGGGCTTTTTACTTTAGAAATAAGAGAGATTTAAGTGTCATTTATAGCCCCATATATGTTACCCTTGTACCTACAATATGCCAGTAAGTTTGAAGAAAACAAGCCTGCAATCCGTTTGGCTCAGGTGATTTCTGTCCCTTGATATGCTTTAAGGCTGTCAGTACCTTCGCTGGTGTGAAGGGTTGAATGAGAGTATCTACTTCCTCCTTAGTTAAAACTTAGTCTATTACACCTTCCTGTAAAACAAATAGAGCCCTATTAGTACTGTAAATATTTTCATCTTTAAGAGCTCTTTTGGAGTTTCTTCGTGAAGCCTTTGTATGGAAATAAGTGGTGTGCCAGTTTGCTCTAGATCTTGTTTTCCAGTAGTCTTCTCCAAGGCAAGGATTTTATTTAGCTCAAGTTCCAATTTGGCTTCATCCTTGGGATACCAATCCGTTCCTATTCTCAGCTCATCTAAGAGGTGTCTAGCTTTCTGAATACAAGTAGGGATGTCTCCAAATTTCTTTTTGTTGCATTCCAAGAGGTGTTCCAGTATTGTGCCAATATTAGACCTGATTGAATCAACAGAGGGACGAGGATCAGGGAGCCACAATTTCTCAAAAATACCTACACAGTCTTCATCTTTTGTCCAGTGGGGTTCAAACCTTTTAATCCTATGAAAGTTCCTTAGCGATACATCAATACAACTTTCAAGGTATAAAATTAATGCTAGATGATCCGAATGACTTACTGATGTGGTCACCAGAGAACAAGTGGGGAATATCTGGATGTAGTTTGCTTCAAGTTGGGCCAAAATACCCAAGGTCCATAAGTTCTGCATCTGAAATGGCATTTCGGAAATTCTTGATTTGCCAATTGTTTCTTTCCCGACCTGTTTTTTCAACAATAGTTAAGATTTCATTAAAATCACTTGCAACAAGTCAAGGAAGGGTAGATGAAAAATGAAGTCTTCTAAAGAGATTCTAGGAGAATTTCGTTAGCTCTGCTTTAGGATTACCATAAAAGCCGGTAAAACAGAAACAAGGATAGTTACTCAAAGAAACAGAAACATATATGTTCCAAAGCGCAACCCAACAAACTAATAATAGAATCTTTATTCCAAAAAATACCAAGTCCACCCGAAAAGCCTATCCTATCCACAAAAAAACAATAATTGAAACATAAAAAATATCTTATAAAGTCTTAGTCTCAGAGACAAAAACAATAATACATTTAGCAGTCAAAATGAGACTGCATAGAGCACGAATTGCACGTGCACTACCAAGTCCACCGCAATTCAACACAAGCTACTCATTAATCTCGGATGGGCTGATCTTCAGCTCCCACCGTTTGTCCAATAGTAGTATCAAAATCTATCTCTTTCAAATGTTTCATCATGGAATAGATATGCTCATCATGATTGGCTGAATCATTGAATATTCCCTTAGGGATGTATTAGTAGGTGCTTGGTCAGTAATGCCTGCCAAGTGGTTATAGCACTGCTTGGGCAGGCGCCCTTGGATCTGTTCCTGTAAGTCTTGCCATTATCTTGAAAGTGGATGCTTTTATGTTTCGATTGGCACCGGCTTCTTCTCTGTTCTCCTTTCCTCTATTGTTCGTCAGATCTGCAGTTTTAATAAACAACTTTTGTTTCAAAAAGAAATTAGTGGAGCTCACTTCTTTAGTATGAATATTATCAACAAGTTCAGGTGAAAAGATAGAATTAGAAAAAATAGAATCATCAAAATGAAAAAGCGTGCCATCATCATAAACCATATTACAGGAATTAACTAAATTAAAGCAGTAATTCTGCACAGCAAGTGACCTAGTTCCATCAGTAGGCTCAAACTACTTTAAAAATTCTTCCAAAAAAATATTAGTGTTAGTAGGCCTAGTATGGTTTGTTGAGGTAGATTAGTGTAAAGTTAGAATACTAGGAAAATGGTGGGCCTTATAGTGTAACTTTATTAGAGCTTTTTCTAGTACATACTCAAGCATTCAGTAAGGAGGAGGGACAATTAAAAATTGGTCTTTTTCTTTCGTTTCTTTATCAAGGGAAGGTGACGACTGAAGCCTTCCTTGAAGCTGGCGAAGGGAGCTGTTCAGAGCTCAGAATCGGGGTCGGAGGAGATTAGGATATGGGATGCAGGGGAATTACAGCTAAACTGCTGTGGAGTGGAGATGGAGACATGGAGCAATTCTGTTCTACAGGGATTAGAAGTAAGCGCTGCGATATTTTCTGTAAACTCCTAGTGTAATCTGAATCAGGAGATAGAAATGGAGTACTGGGTAGGGGGAAAGTCTGAACTGTAAAATCCAACGGCTTAAGGGTTGCGGCTGGGAGGGGTGATTGACGGAGGAGAATGGCTGGAGCAGGATAGGGCTTTGGCATCGGGGCGGTGGCGATACTTAGTGAGGGAAGTATCGACAGAAGACTCTACATCAACCTCAATTGGGCAATTCATAGGTACTTTATCACTACCAGAAGCTTTGATTTTCTGTAGAACAGTGAAGGGTTTGGGAATTTC
Source organism: Catharanthus roseus (assembly GCA_028651295.1). Lineage (NCBI taxonomy): Eukaryota > Viridiplantae > Streptophyta > Magnoliopsida > Gentianales > Apocynaceae > Catharanthus > Catharanthus roseus. The sequence goes on along the minus strand of JAPQWS010000102.1, from coordinate 12,365,396 downwards.
AGACTGAAAATTTAGTTGTTTGAAATTGGGGATATGGGGAGGGGTGTGAATTATCAAGTTAAGGGGTACTTTCATTGCAATTTTCAAATATGTAGTTTTAGAAGGCAAATCATTTTTACAAGACTTAGCAACTGGGATCTCTGTGTTAGCATAATGGGTTATAGAATTAATTTTTCATGCATAAAATTAGCATAATTCATGCTTGCTGTAATGAGTAATTATAGGTGGTATATAGAGGAGAGTGAAGGAGGGTAGTTATGGGCACACTTGAAGTACTACTCAAATGAAAAGTTGGGTTGAGGCCAGTACAATCATAATTATTTTCCAAACTTTCAGTTTTAGATTTTACAAGAAAAGTTGGAGGTTCATAAAACGGATTATCCCAAAGTTTGAAAGCAGGAATACTAGCATATAACAAGCAATCAATGGAAAAAATACTAGAAAGAAATTGTAATTGCTGATTAGGAGTGCAAATTTGTGGTACCTTTTCAACAGTGGAGCTAGGAGTGTGAGCTGGCTGAAGCAGAGCTAGAAGTCCATTCTAGGCATTCACAGTAAGTATGGTTGGTTCCTTGCCTGGTAGCTTCCCTTGTTGCGGAACTAGATGTTGATGGCTTTGCATTTCCATTTTCCTAACGGGTTGAATAGGATGGTGTTTGCTTTGCATGTCCAACTTCCCATGAATAGCATGTGGGGTAGAGCAAGGCACAATAGGAATTTTACTGACTGTGGCTAGAGACTTTCCTGCTTCCTTCTGTGAGTATGTTTTCTGAATGGGGCTGTTGTTATTTGTAGGATCTGTAAATCCATGCTGTTTATGAGGAGCCAAAGAGAATACTGACTTCTCGAAAGTGTTCACCAGTTTCATTGGATTACTTGACTGTAGGCTATTTCCTTCTTCGGATTCAGAAATATCCAAACTTGATTGACCCCCAGTATTCGACATATAGACAGTGTGGTTTGTTATGGGAGTAGACTTAGAGTTGCTGCTGGCAACAGATAGGGGAGCGTCAGACGTTGAAGGATGTAAGTTCATATGAAAGGAAATTTCTGGTTGTGATCTATCCATCACCCCTAGAGTGTCCGGGTATGGGTAATTTCCTTGTGACAATCTCGACCCGAAAGGGGAATTCTTAAGTATGTTGCATTGAGGAAAGTTATGCCCAATCCTCCCACAGTAAAAATAGAATGTTGGGAGTCTTTCATATTGGATGAAGGCTCTAACTCGACTAGTTCCCGAGATCTGGACAATTATGCAAAGACGAAGTGGTTTTTTGACTCAGAGAAGTGCCTGAATGCGGAAGAATTGTCCAATGCACCTTCTTTTACTGCTGCAGATTTCTAACACTCCACTATCCTCAAGCGTCGATGCCATCTTGAGTCCAATTTATAGTGTGTAACCTCATGAAGGGAGTCTGGTGATGCAGTAGTTGAATATGCAGAATAAAAAAGCCAGAGGAGGAGATTCTGTGATTGGATTCCGTGGCTGGATGATGAGAAGCTGATTGATAAAGTTCCGTTGGCTTTTATTTAGACTGTAGTCCCGAGTCTTAGAGCTATGGAAGATTAAATGGAGTACATTATCATCCAAGACATGCATTTTGAAAGGTGATGATTCACATTTCTAAGATTTGGACATTGCGATGAGAAAGCCCATGGGAAAGATCTCACCTCCCCCCTAAACTACTGCAAAGACGCTGTTTTCACTATCTTCTAATCCACTGTCAACCTCTCTCTGGGAAAGGCCAACAACTGGTTTTCATCATCGTTCAGATTGAAGGTGTCTAGGACATCCAAAAGTTCATTGGCCTGTGATTTTAGACAAGGAGATGGGATGGAATCAGATCAATTGGAAGGCTGGGGAAGAAAGCTGAGACTGGAAGGAACAGTGTAATGAGTTTCAAGGTTGTTGACAGCCGGACGACAATTGTGAAGAACGGAGATCCTAAGCATACTGGAAGTAGAGCTCTAAGGGAGAGGAACTCTCATGTTTAGAGAGATTCTAGAGATACGGAACTTCATTTATCTTCGTAAATATTACTACTTTAGTTAGAAATATAATTTTTTTAAAATGAAATATGGTGAAAACTTATGTTTTTTTGTGTTGGAGATAATATATAAAATTTGGTTGCATGCTAACTTATTGGTAGAACAAAATAAGTTGGAAAGGCTTTTTTTTTTTTTTTTTTTTTGGTGTAAACAAGTTGGAAAGAAAAGAAAGTGACTACATATTTTATGGTTATATTTCTCTTGTCACAAGGGGTATACATATCTTATGTTCTTTCTTCTTTTCTTTTTCCTTTTTCTTTTTTTTTTTTATCTTTTTAATAAAGATATATTTTATAGATATTAGAGTCTGGAATACATATTTAAGATATTAGTATCAGTACTAGATCCTAACATGATTGAGGAAAACTGTCAGTGCTAGATCCAATATCAATTTTTTGCAAGAGTACACTAGAGGAGTTAACCCGATGAGGATACATAGTGTAGAATAATTTGTAATGAAACATAAATATTAAACTTACATGTAAAAGAGGTATAATGGTTAATGCACGAAAACAAGATTACAAGTTGAGACATGGATATTTCGCTTCTTTTAAGAAGATTCAAGCCATCTACAGTAGATATAAACTAACTGATGTAACAGAGAATAACCTTCTTACTCATCTCCTCCAAAATACAACAACATAATAATCTCGTTCTGTAACTTGTAGTACTTTTATACAAATTACTCAAGCTCAAGATCTACCAGAAGAACACATTTTCTTCAACTAAAATTCTCTCTCAATATGTATCCAGGTATGAATAAGGATATGAACACGTTATGATAAAACATATGAGTCTCAAAGACTAGTAAACCAAAACACGCACACACACACACACACATATATATATATATATAGGGCTAACAAAATCCTTAAGAAGATGTACAACTCTTCAATTATCTTCTATTCATAACTTAGTTCAAAATATATACATGCATTACACATTGTACATATATGTATATTGAATATTAAAATGTATCAACATTCCCCCACTCATTTTAATATTGATGTATGAATGCATATAATAATGCAAGAAAGAGAGAATAATAGTTAAACATGAACTATTATACTTAGCATTGAACCTCCATTTAGTGAAACAATAATTTTTAATCTAGTGTCATAGTATACTCAGCATTGAACTTTGATAGCTTAAGGGAAGAAAAGACCATTGCATACACATAATAATTTAGGTGTTAAAATTTAAGCTTACCCCAGCACATTACAGCCTTATGCTTTCCTGGTTTTCATGAATTTATTTTAGAATAAGCCCCATCCTCATAGAAAGCGACCTTACTTTCACAGTCATATAGGTGAAATCTATCAAGAGTGCTTTTGTAACTATAACACCCTACTCATAAAAAGTTACAAAATATCCATTAAGAGTCTTATAACTCAAGCCTCCAAACATTACAAGATAATGCACTTACATCATAGGAACGGATCTCATAATTGTGCATTTTTTACGTTCATCATATGATTCTTTTTTCCCTTTGAACCCAATTACAGGATCTCTGGTCATTAGGTTGGGTATTTTCATAGGTGAATCATGCAATTTGTTTGAGCTTCAATCACATTCCCCTTGATATATCCAGATCACATCTCTTGTCAAGACCTTATTGTATTACAACATTATCAAGAGATTTGGCATACTCATATATTATCATTATCAATTATAAATAATTCTCCTACCATGAATCTGGATTTACCATAATAAAATGGATATTAATCTTGAACATAGTAGTTCCATCACATATTATGAATAGACATAATTTTTTAAGTCTAAAAATATAAAATGATAATTCATTTAGCCAACCTCACCATAAATTGGTCCTCTTTCAACTTGTATAGGTAGCTACTACAAATTTTTAGTTGACTTCCAACAGAAAGCATCATATAAATAGCACCTTTGCAACATAATCAACACAACAAATAAAGGTTTTGTCACTTTTAGAGTTGTATGTTTTCTCTGCTAGTACAACAAGTAATGGCTTTACTTTTGCAATCAACTTTAGTTATACTTTTCCGTACCTTTTTCGACATAGCTAACAATGATTCTTTGAAATAATAAAATTTTCAAACAATATTAATATCAAAGTAGTTTCCGAAGAACTTTAGTTCTTTAACAATAAGGAACCATAACCAAAACAGATATAGGATCAATAAACCACAAATAATTTGATATGCATTTTCAGTTAATTAACACATTTATAGTTATGGAAGTCACTTTAATGGACAAAGTAAATCCCACTATTCCTATATTTAAATAGGATACTTCTCTTCATTAAAAATAATAAAGTATCACATTTACAAATATATCCTAATTTTGGTCGAAAATTTTCCATAACTTATATATATATGTATAGAGGAACATAAAATTATGGAGGTAAGTCTCTTATAGATAGAAAGATACTACAACATCCTAATAAACATTTCATCAACATAATTTCTCTTCCAAATGAATATGAAGATTATGAAAAACAAGAGTACTGACAGTAAACAAGTACTCAAAATAAGAATAGCAATAAAACCAATCAATACTTTCATGAGAGTGTGTAGTAATTCTTCTATTCATTAAAAACATCTTATTCTTCAATATTATCTTGCGAATATATCTCGGAATCAAAATGACATATAATCACATGTCCAAAAGACCCCATAAAAAGATATATAGGTAATAGCAATAGAACTAACTTACAGCATGGGAGACGTATAGTTTTAATATGTTCTTAGCAAAAAAACACTTTATCCTTCATCCATTTCCACAACATGTGAAAAACCTTAGAGGGGGGGTGAATAAGGTTTTTGGCTAATTTTAAAAAATCTTTTGTGTGATTAGAAAGGTAAACCTCCAATTTGTTTGTGAAGGATTTCTAAAACTCTTTTTAATAAGAATCCACACAAAGCATAATCTTATAGAATTGGCAATTATGAAAAGAGCAAAGAGTTAAAGAGCATGCACAACAATTTATAGTGGTTCACTCTCTCCAAGAGCTACATCCACTACCTTGAGCCTCAACCCAAGGATTTCACAAATCCACTAACTTCAAGTTGATTACACAACTACACAATGAGGTTCACCCTTCAAGGGTTTTACACCAAAACCTCAATCACAACAATACAACTAGTTAATCAAAGGATCACCCAAAGGGTTTTCCACAAACCTTTGATCACAATAATAGAATAGAGAGAGTTAGGAACAATGTTACCAATTTAGCTTGAGAAGAGGAAGATTACAACTCAATGGTATACTTCTACAAGCACCTCTTTTCTTCTTCTTCTTTGATGGATGATCAATAATGAAGCTCAAGAAGATTTTGTTTGGGATTTGAAAATGATTTGTAATAAAATGTATTTTTGAAGCTCTTGAAATGTATTAAATGATCTCAATGAGTAATGCCCAAACTCCTTGAATTTATGGCTGATAATTGAGTGTATATATAGGATTTTTTTAAGCTCAAAACGGTTGCCTAAGAAATAGGCTGTCAAATTTCAGAAATGACCGTTGCTTCAGTGCAACGGTAATATTTTTTTACACTCGACAAACTAAAAACGGACGACCGGTTCCGTAGAAACGGACTTCCGTTCTTTGAAACAGAAAGATTCGGACTTGAGTTTTCTAAAAACGGATCGCCGAATTAATAATTCGGACGACCGGTTAAAAATCTGATCGCCGAATTTCCGAACGTAAAGATTCTGACTTGATTTTTTCTCGAAAAACGGATCGCCGAATTTTGTGTCGTGGAAAAACGGACTTCGGCTTTTAAAAACGGACTTCCGAATTTCAGCTTTTTCCTCACCCAAGTTTTTTTCTCAACAAAACTTTCTTCCAAGTTTCAAAGGCATTCTTGACAATTTTTAAAGAGGAGAAAAACTATTCAAAACATCTTAAAGTCAAGAATACTTGGATTTTATCAAAGGATTATATTTTAGAAAATCAAGAGAAGAGCTTCATGTATGATCAATGAATCAAAGACTAAGATTAGAGAGTTTTACAAGATAATACCTAGTTCACAAATACAATGTCTTCAATGTCTTCAATTGATTTGATCTTGGTATGGCTTGATCTCTTCTTCTCTATTTTGCCCTCATCATCAAGATCTTTTGCTTGAGACTTTGAGACTTCATATGTTCTTCTTTTGTTCTCTATGAAGGGTTAGCTAACATACTCACACAAGCACATGTTAATCATAATCAAAACACAAGTAATAATGCCCTTAGGGCTAACAATCTCCCCCTTTTTGATTATGACAAACACATATGCAAGAAGAACAAAAGAGCAAGAGTAATATGGTGATGCGTCAAAATATTCAAAGAGGCAAAGCATAACAATCACCAAGAAAAGGAGGTAACTCCCCCTTGCAGGTAACTCCCCCTTGCATCAATGATCATTGTAAACAAGCATCAATGATAACTTATAAATATCAACAAAATTTTCTCCCCCTTACATCTTGCACTATTTTCTCCCCCTTTTGTCATAAATCAAAAAATTGTAGGAGAAAAGTACCAAGGGATCATAGAAGAGATAATAGCAGGACTTTCAACATAAAAGTGTCATCATGAAGTCCATAAACAACAAAGAGCCTAAAGAGCAATGACCAAATCACATAAAAGCACAGTTGTAATTGGAATAAGCAAGGTAAAAATATGTCATTAAAATTGAAAACAGGAGTTTTGAAAAGAGTTATGAATAAAAAACAAGAGGAAGAAAGGTTTATAGGAAAGTTTCAATCATCTCCAGCTCCTCTTCCTTGCTCAAGTCTCTTCACTCGTTCTTGTGTGTCGGTCAGCTTTTGGTCCAAGGCATCAATTTTTCCATCCAAAGCCTCAAAATGACCGTCGAATGTGTCAAATCGGGTGTTCATAGATGTATGGAGAGAGACTATCATATCCATAAGTTGACTCATGCTTCCCCGAAGATGAGCCTTCGTCTGTTCTTTTCTTGCCTTTTTTTCCCGTCTCGCTTTCTCGCCTTTGGATTTCGCCTCGTTTCTTCCTCGCTATCTTCTTCTTCAATATCCATATCCTCCGGGTCTTCATCATCATCTTCCTCATCATCACTGTTACCAAGCCCTTGTCCACCTCTGATGTACATCCCAGACTTCGTCCCTTTTCAAACCCCTATTCTCTTGAAGGTCTCGCTGAGTGTATATCTTGCCGTGTCCAATGTGATTACCCATCCCAACCGGATTAATCACAAAATGTTGGAGGATTTTAGTGATAAAACAACCATATGGCAAGCATTTCTTTTGAGAAGATGGGGCAACTAACATATGCTCTATAGCCATAAACCCGAAATTCATTCTTCTCGTGCTCATGCAAGCCCAAAGATCACAAAAGCATGCATGTTAGTGATAGAGGATTTATGCCCAACATTAGGAACGATGATGTTTGAAATCATGTGATGAAGCACTCGTCCCATATGCATCCAATTTATTCACATTTCTATCATCATGCCGTTTCAATATCTCCCCCTTAGTGAAAATTTCAAAGCAAATCGCTTTTTCACCGTATAAATTGGCATCATAGCATTTCTTGTTTTTGGTATAAAATCTTATACCATCTTGAGGGGTATCCAAAATAGCATTCAATAGCCTGTCATCAAATGCTATATCCCTTCCCCCAATTCTAGTCACTAACCATTGATGTGAAATGTTATCCATCTTTTCAAGTCTACCCTTGTGGAGATTTGCATAGAATTCATATATCAAGTCCACATAATACAGTTCATTTACAATCAATAGAGGTATCCAACCAATTATTTCAAAGAGATTAGGAATAACCTCCATACCTTGCATATCATCCAAGTCCACCCTATGACCGGGAGCAATTTTTTCGGTGATTCCGAGTCCATTCTTCAAACCGAGCAGCCTTTCCTTTACCGAGATAAATCTATCTCGCAGCTCTAGAAACCCCTAGCAAGCAGCAGTGGCAGCCCCTGGGCCCCAGCAGGGTGTTCTTTTTCCTTTCCCTTTTCCTCTACCGGTGCCTCGCTTCTTCGAGATTTTGCCCCTCGAACCAACTTCGGGGCATTCTTTGTTTTAACCATCTTTGAACAATTTTGAGGTTAGGGTTTGGAGAGGAGATGAAGAGTTTTGTAGATTGATAGAAAGTAATCGGAGAGAAAGATTGCTTCTTTGTTGTGACAAGAGAGGAATTTGAAGAGAAATAAGTGGAAGATTGAAAACCGGATCAAGAAATCGGATGGGTCTTGAGAACGAGTGTTTTTCGGTCGAGAGAGTGAGAGAAAGTGTGGAGAGGAGTGTGAAGAGTTAAAAGAAAAGTCTGATTTTTAAAAAGGCAGTCCCGACCTATTTTGAGAAATTCGGTCGACCGTTTGTTAAAACCGGTCCTCCGGCTTTCGGATTTTTGCAAAATTCGGACGTCCCGAGTTTTTGGAGCAGCGTCCGGTTTGAGAGTCCGAATATCTCTCGGAATTTTTTGAAGAAGGGGGTATGAGTCCGGCTTTTAAAACCGGAAGTCCTAATTTCAAAATAAGAGTCCGAATTTTCTTAAAATATCAAAGCAAGTCGTAAAATAGGGAAAAGGCAAATATAAGCAACACACATAATTCATTAAATCTCCCTATACCAAGTAAGTTTCTTAAATGGCAAAAACGATCTTTTGAAAGAGGTTTTGTAAAAACTTGGTTGTTGAATTTTTTTCCATAACAATTTGCAAACAAGGAAGGTTTGGATTGAATAATACAAGATAAATTAAGCTACAATCCATCAAATAAAGGCACTTAATTAAGAAGATAAACTATATGCAATGTTACCTATACCGATGATCCTTCCAAAAACAAAGCACCTTCGGTTTTCCTTGGTTTAATCAAGAGGGATGCATATCCGGTCATGTGTCATAGGCATCCGCTATCCGAGTACCACTTAGATGACCTTGACTTGTGTTCCTCATTTTCTAGTGCCATGAAGCATATGTTGGCATTTTCTTCTTCTTCATTTTCACTTGAGTCTTCATCCCAAGCTCCAATTAGGCCTTTGCCTTTCTTCTTTTTTCTCAATGCCTCAAGCTTGACTTCTAAAGCTTCCTTTTCCTTTTTAAGGGCCTTGGGACAATCGGCTACAAGATGGTCGGAGCTATTGCATTTAAAACATCTAGCCTTAAAGAATGATGAACTTTGTCCTCCTTTCTTGAATGGAGGATTCTTTCCTCTGTTGAAGTCTTCTTTGTAAAATCTTTTAAATTTCCTCATCACTAGGGCCATATCCTCAATCTCATCTTCATTGTTTGATGAGCATGTATGATCATCATCATTCACTTTGAGTGCTATGCCTCTTCTTTCTTTGTCTTCATCTTCCATTTCATCTAATCTTTTTATTTTCATCTCATAGGTAAGGAGAGATCCTATGAGTTCTTCAATAGGAAGTTGACTTAACTCTTTTGATTCCTCAATGGCAAGAGTTTTTGGTTGCCATGCTTTTGGGAGTGAATCAAGAATCTTTCTATTTACTTCTCCCCTTGTGTACTCTTTCCCATATGCCTTTAGGCCATTTGTAATATTGGTGAACCTTGTGAACATGTCACTAATGCTCTCAGTTTGTTTCATCATGAATAATTCATAGTCTCTCACCAACATAGCCAACTTTGATTCTTTTACTTGATTAGTTCCTTCGTGAGTGACTTCTAGTAGCTTCCACATTTCATGAGCCGAATCGCATCCGCTCACTCTATTGTATTCGCTTGCATCTAAGGCACAACTTAGAATATTCATGGCTTGGAAGTTTAGAGTCATCTTCCTAGAGTCGAATTCATCAAATTCTTCAATCTTCTTGGCTACCCCATTTATTGTGGGAATGTAAGGGCCTTTCTCTACAATGCTCCACAAATCAAAGTTAATAGAACATATATATATTTTAATTCGAGACTTCCAAAAAGTATAGTTAGTTCCATTAAAGAGAGGAGGTCTATTAGTAGAAGAGCCTTCTACATAAGGTAAGCTAGAAATATTTGCCATAGTAAAAAGAAGATCTTTAGCTTCAAGGATGTAAGTCCTTTTTTAAAGAAGCCCCGCTCTGATACCAATTGAAAAACCTTAGAGGGGGGGTGAATAAGGTTTTTGGCTAATTTTAAAAAATCTTTTGTGTGATTAGAAAGGTAAACCTCCAATTTGTTTGTGAAGGATTTCTAAAACTCTTTTTAATAAGAATCCACACAAAGCATAATCTTATAGAATTGGCAATTATGAAAAGAGCAAAGAGTTAAAGAGCATGCACAACAATTTATAGTGGTTCACTCTCTCCAAGAGCTACATCCACTACCTTGAGCCTCAACCCAAGGATTTCACAAATCCACTAACTTCAAGTTGATTACACAACTACACAATGAGGTTCACCCTTCAAGGGTTTTACACCAAAACCTCAATCACAACAATACAACTAGTTAATCAAAGGATCACCCAAAGGGTTTTCCACAAACCTTTGATCACAATAATAGAATAGAGAGAGTTAGGAACAATGTTACCAATTTAGCTTGAGAAGAGGAAGATTACAACTCAATGGTATACTTCTACAAGCACCTCTTTTCTTCTTCTTCTTTGATGGATGATCAATAATGAAGCTCAAGAAGATTTTGTTTGGGATTTGAAAATGATTTGTAATAAAATGTATTTTTGAAGCTCTTGAAATGTATTAAATGATCTCAATGAGTAATGCCCAAACTCCTTGAATTTATGGCTGATAATTGAGTGTATATATAGGATTTTTTTAAGCTCAAAACGGTTGCCTAAGAAATAGGCTGTCAAATTTCAGAAATGACCGTTGCTTCAGTGCAACGGTAATATTTTTTACACTGACAGCTAAAAACGGACGACCGGTTCCAGAAAACGGACTTCCGGTTCTTTGAAACAGAAAGATTCGGACTTGAGTTTTCTAAAACGGATCGCCGAATTAATAATTCGGACGACCGGTTAAAAATCTGATCGCCGAATTTCCCGAAACGTAAAGATTCGGACTTGATTTTTTCTGAAAAACGGATCGCCGAATTTTGTGTCGTGGAAAAACGGACTTCGGCTTTTAAAAACGGACTTCCGAATTTCAGCTTTTTCCTCAGCCCAAGTTTTTTTCGAACAAAACTTTCTTCCAAGTTTCAAAGGCATTCTTGACAATTTTTTAAAGAGGAGAAAAAACTATTCAAAACATCTTAAAGTCAAGAATACTTGGATTTTATCAAAGGATTATATTTTAGAAAATCAAGAGAAGAGCTTCATGTATGATCAATGAATCAAAGACTAAGATTAGAGAGTTTTACAAGATAATACCTAGTTCACAAATACAATGTCTTCAATGTCTTCAATTGATTTGATCTTGGTATGGCTTGATCTCTTCTTCTCTATTTTGCCCTCATCATCAAGATCTTTTGCTTGAGACTTTGAGACTTCATATGTTCTTCTTTTGTTCTCTATGAAGGGTTAGCTAACATACTCACACAAGCACATGTTAATCATAATCAAAACACAAGTAATAATGCCCTTAGGGCTAACAACATGAAATAACAAAATGTAAAGCTTTAGTGGCTTATTGAAATATCCAAACCGATCAACAGCCTTATCATGTACAATTCATTTCTCTTCGGAATCTCCTTGAAATTGTTAGAGCAATATGTAATGAAACATAACATAAAGATTAAACTTATACGTAAAAGAGGTATAATGGTTAATGCAAAAAAACACAAGATTACAAGGCTGATGCACATATATCTCACTCTCTTTTAAGGAGATTTGAGCCCTCTACAATAAATATAAAGTCTCTAACCGATACAGCAGAAAATAACCTTCTTACTCGTGCCCTCCGAGATACAACAACCCAACAATCTCGTTGTGTAGTTTGTAGTAATTCTGCACAAATTACTCAAGCTCAAAATCCACCAGAAGAACACATTTTCTTCAACTAAATTCTCTCTCAATATGTATCCATATATGAATATGGTAATAAGCATGTTATGATAAAACACGTGTATCTCAAAGACTAATAAATAATACATATATATCGGCTTAGCAAAATCCTTAAAAAGATGTATAACTCTTCAATAATTTTCTATTCATTACTAAGTTCAAAGTATACACATAAAGACATAACTAGTAAATTAATATATATGCATTAGACATTATACATGTATGTACATTGAATATTAAAATATAACAATACATAGATCCCTTTTTATCCTTATAAAGATGAAACTTCTTGATATATAGTCCTCCTAGTTTTCAGCATCTGGCCTTCTTAGCAAGAGAGTTGGCCAGCATATTCCCTTCTCCATGCATGTGAGCCAAGCTCTAGGTTGGTATCATCCTCAACAGGGACTTGCAAGTAGAAATAATATTAGAGAACCTCAAGTTATTTGCATTTTGAATCAAATGAATAATAGTTATAGAGTCTGAATTAATAATGTTATTATTGAAGCCTAAGTTAATAGCTAACAAGAGTCCTTCTCTTATTGCTAATAATTTTGCTCCACATTTGATGTATGATCAAATTTTTTGGCTAAGTCCTAGAATCCAGTCTCTAAAGCTATTTATGAAAACTCTTCCTATACTGCCATCATCGGAGTTTTTTGTAACATCCCCATCTATATTCAATTTTATAACTCCTTAAGGGGGAGGGATCCATTTGATCAAAATGGTCACTTTATCTGCTTTAGAGCCCTTACTACTTGTATTGAAATGAAAATCAATAGATTTTGAAAAAATATTATAGTGATAAATTCTTTGGTGCTTAATCTTTCTAAAAATATTTTGATTCTTGTTCAACCATAAAGACCAGCAAGCAAAAGCAAAAATAGTAGACCAAAGAATATTCAAGAGTAATAAATCATTACAACTGAGATTATCTTTCATCTAAGTTATAAATGGCTTTATTGAGAAGAGATGACTTATCAAATTAGAGTTTAAAAAAGAACTCAGCTAATCCATAAATCTATGGCTTTACAATCTAAGAATATGTTCATCATCATTATAATAAGGAGAGCATGGATCATATGGGATTATTTTCTTATGATGTAATAGAACTCTAGAAGGTGGTTTGTTTCTATAAGCAAGCTAGATTTTCTGAATCAGTTTCAGCTGCCAAAGAATTTGAAGGAATATTGCACAATATTTTTTATATGTCTATTTTTACCCTCTTAAGCATTGTCGTTTTTTTCTGTTTTTGAGTTAAATGTTTATAAAATAGATTTATTTGATCATGTTTCTTCTCTTATTGAATAGGTTCTTTGGAATGAAGATATGTTGAAAATAAGTCAAAATGAAGTGCTTTGGAGCTAAAAACGTATAAAACGGAGAAGGACGAAAAAATCGAAGATGCTAGAATACAGCTAGATAATTGCTATCCGATTCTGGATTGTGCTCATCCATTTCAAGAAATCTACCGAGCAACTTTCCCGATCTGGAAAGCGGACTTTCTTAGTTTGAAAAGTTGCGATAGGGACTAAAGTACAATTTTTAGAACTTTTCCTTTTGTACTTAAATTTTATTTCCCTATTGTATTTTGATTCTAAATCTTTTTAGAAAGGGTTTAGAGTAATCTTAGAGTAGGATTAGAGATTTTCTCATATATAAACCCCATTGGATACATTAATTCCAGTAGCTTAGGTCTTAGTTTTAACTCGATATTTTGTAATTTGTTATAATTTCAGAGTTTATTCAAGAGATTCGGAAGACAAGCTTAGACAATCGCCAGGACCGTGGATCTTCAAATTCTTCCCCTAAGCTCCATAAAATTATTCTTTTATATTAATTCGTCTATGAGTTTATATTTTTGAATAATATTTAGTGGCCAAGTCTTTTTATATTTGAATGGGGATGAACCCTAGAATACTTAGTTAATTTTTATATGAATTTAATGTTTTGATTATTTAATTATTGTTTGGTCGTTATTCAATTATTGTGATTTTTTATCAATTTTTCGGGAATTAGTAATTCGCAAAGTTAATTAAAATTGACAAAGCAAGGTTAATCTAGGGTGTAAATTGAATAATATGAATCGGTAATTGAGTAGACATACTAATTACGGTACATAGATAATTGATTAATCACTATAATCTATAATTTGTTCATAATTAGGTTAGGGTTAGAATGAATTCTTCTCTAAACGGTTAAGTTGAATAGATAGGTCTTCGCCTAGGAATAGAGATTATCTGACGTTTGAGTGAGATCTGACCAACGAGTTTTAATAATTAATTACAACAATTTTCTAAATAAAATAAACTTAGGGTTCTAGGGGAATTCTACCATTTAAACACTCTTTTTCAAATTTGTTTTAAAACTTTTAATTGTTTTCTTAGTCATTAATTGTCTTTTAATTGTTTCTTAGTTTAAAATCTTTTCAACCGCTTTATTTAATTAAACAGTAGAGATGTAGTTAGTACTAGTACTTGGCCATCTCGAGAGTTTGCAATCTAGGGACTTTCCTCAATTTATTACACCGATCTGTACGCTTGCCTTAAAGTGATATTTTGTTAGGATAGAAACCACACAACAATTTCATAAGCAGATTTACTTGAGTATAGACTAATGCAGTGTGTTTTCATTAGAAAAAATCCTCTTGTTCATTGCAAGTTATAACTTCCACAACTTTGGTTTTTTTCTCTATGTGATTGGGAAAAAACAAATGATAGAATATTCAATCTAGAACAATGTGGTGATATAATATCTTGGACATTCAAGATGTCTTTATTTTTGTTTAAAGGACCATTAATAGGGGATCTTAAAGGCCCTAAATCTAACCAAGGGTCTGCCCAAAGATTAATTTTATTACCTTTACCAATCGATCATTGTTATCCATATTTTAGAATATCCCATCCCTTAATTAGACATTTCCAGCCTAAATAGTAGTTTATTCTTAGCCAAGGCTTCTTTTCAATCAAGGGAGTTTGATTAACCAGACACTTGTGAGAGAGAAATTGGATGCGTGGTGTTTTATAATCCTGCTTTCAAAATCTCCATGTTGTGTGAGCAATTAAGGATTCATTTTGTAAATCTAGTTTCCTTATTTACAACCCACCTTGATTTTTAGGGAGTGCGATAGTGTTCCAATTTACAAGTCAGAGCTTCTTATGGTCACCCACTGATCCCAAAGAAACCCACAAATAGTTTTTTCAATTGAGTTGTTTATAGACTAAGGGAGGGTAATACATTGCATGTATGCACAGGTATAAAAGATGAAGATGATTGAATTAAAGTGATTCTTCCTGTAATAGCAAGATGTTTAATTTTCCATCCTGGCAATTTAGATTGTGACTTGGATATAATAATTTGGAAATCTTCTTTTTTAGGCCTATAACTAAGGGGAAAGCCAAGATATCTACCAAAAGAGGATGCATATTTGATGCCTGGAATGTTAGAAATATCTTGAGCTAAGATGTAATCAATGTTTTTGGAGAAGATTACGTCTAATTTTAGGTGATTAACAGATAATCCAGATAGACTACTGAAGTTATTTAAAATACTAGTAATGCTAGAAGCTATTTTTTAATTTGCTTTAGCAAAGAGGAACCGGTCATCAACAAAAAAACAACAGCATATTTTAAATTTCTATCTGTTAAAGGATAGTGGAATCCGTTGTTTGTTAACCACAACAGATTTAATTTGTAGTGATAAAAACTCAAGGCAAAGCATACATAAATACGGAGATAGAGAGTCACCTTTCTTGATTTCTCTTGAGGAAGAAAAAAATTCTGTTGGAGTGCCATTTACCAAGATAGCCAAAGAAGATAAGAAAATACAAGACATGATAATATTGACGAACTTTCTAAGAATATTTATAAAATTAAGCATAAAATATATGAAAGACCATTCAATTTGTCAAAGGATTTTTCTAGGTCTACTTTTAAAACCATATATGCACATTTGCCCTTGGTTTTATTATTCAGAGAATGTAGAACCTCTTAAACAATTATTATGTTATCTGAAGCCCTTATACCTGGTAGGAAACTACTTTGGAGTAGGTTTATTATATCTTTCAAACAAGACCTTAGTTTATTGTCGATTATTTTAGTTATAATTTTATATAAGGTGTAGCACAGACTTATAGGTCTATAGTTTAAGAGTGATTCCGCATTAGCAGATTTAGCTACAGGGGTGATAAAAGTTTCGTTGATGTCAATAGGAATTTGTTTTGAAGAGTATACATTATGGATTGTGGATATGATATTTTGTTTAATTTGAGACCAATAATTTTGGAAGAAGATAAGAGGCAACCCATCTTGTCTAGGAGCTTTAAGAGGTTGAAAACTATGAAGGGGTGAATATATTTCTTCTATAGAGCATCTTGTTGGTTGAGTTCGCAGGATTTATGTGAAGGTATATTTTTGGGATGCAAGGAAGTAATTTTTATAGGTGAGGATTTATAATGAGCAGTAGTAAAAATGTAATGAAAAATATCCTAGAATATGATTAGATATTTGAGTATGATAAAAAAACCAGTTGCTTGTGGAATCTTTTATTGCAAGGATTTTGTTTTTTCTTCTTCTAAATAGTGGTAGAGATATGAACGAATTTGCTATTAGAGTCCCCTTCCTTAATCCATTGGATCCTAGATTTTTGTTTCTAGAAGGTTTCTTCCATATTCTATTTGTAAAGCATTTTCTAAGTTTGAGGGAAAACTAAACCTGTATCTATTTTTTCTGATTGAAAATGTTCCCAAAGACTTCTTTGTTCCAAACTTGAATTTTATTCTTAAACTCACTAATTGCTAAGGGGTAGGGAGTATTTTTCCCAAATATTTATTAGTGTCTAGAAGAATTGGGCTATAATCTGAATGTATCCTGGCTAGATGGTTTACATTAAAGTTAGGAAAAACATTAAGCCAAACAGAATTCGCCTAGGTATCTATCTAATCTTTCCTGAATAAGCTTTTTCCCTTTCCTTTTATTTGACCAAGTATATTTATTGCCCCTATATACTTGGTCTATAAGTTGACAATAAGAGATGCAAGATTTGAGATTAAAGGCTCTGTTAGTATTAATAGTGTTTCCTCCTAATTTCTCAGATGCAAACTTAATGTTTAGTTTAAACAATATGCAAGAAGAATTTCAAAAAATTAACTATATGATTTACTTTATCAAGCTGTACTCTATATACTTAACTTTTTCAACACCCCTATACTCCAAGTACTTGCTAAAGTCATCTCCGGATTAGGTAGGATTTTGAAACTTGTAATATTAGGCTTGGGATAAATGTGGTTATGAAACGAAGGTAAATGTGAAACAAGATAAAAGAGATTATGAGCTAATGCAACAAAAAGGAATATAAACTCAAAGTTATCCATAATCTTTAAGTCGTTTTTACTCAAATCTCTCAAAATACTTTACCTCTCTTTCATCGCTCACAACCCATGAAACTATATAGCTCATTTATCACTGGTGTCAAGGAAGTGTATATGTGAGAAGAAGAGAATATAAGGCATTGAGAGATAAAAGGCTTAATAGAATTTCTCTTGAACTCTTTATTTTTCTCTTTTTTTCTTTTCTTTTCTTTTCTTTCTTTTCATTCTCTTTTCTTCTTTTTTCATTATTTTTTCATCTTCCTTATTTTTTTCTTATCTTTTTCCACAAATGATTGATAGAATATAAGCTTTCTCACAAGGAATTTCTCATATTTTTTCATCTAAACATCTCAGTGCCTTGGTACTTTTTCTGCTCGTTTGATTACTTTCTCACAAAAATTCTCAACATACCCCTTTTCTCTCAAAATTTTCTGTTCTCACTTTTTCCCCCACACTTATTTGTCAAGGTCACTCAAACCGACTCAAAGGTATAGAATCATTAGCTCATCGATTGAGGGTTTATATTTAAATGTGGATTTAAAAACAAAGAAAAGGGAGTGAATCCCTTGGCATGAAGCTCAAGGATGGGTACCAAGGATTAAACGTTCAAAAAGTAGGCAAGAAAGGATCAAATGGATCAAAGAAGGCCTAAGACCATCATCTCCGGGGTTAACAAAAACTAGACTCTTCGTTTCAAGGTGTGGAAAAACATGTTATAGATCAATGCTTTAAAAATTAATCATATAAGAGAATTTCACAAGATTCTTAAAGCATAATTTCTACTTCTAAAAACCAAGCATAGTGCATAAAACCCATTGAGTCACAAAGTATAAACAAAAGAGAGATAAGGTTAACTATATATTATGCTTATTTAAGGTTTTAACAAGTTAAATGCACCTCTTTTAATGCTTTTCTAGTGACAAAAAGAAAAAGGAAAATCTTTTTGGTTTTTTCCTTAAAAATGATTATTTACAAAAACTAAGTTTAAAAAAAAAATTGTTTTTGAGATTTTTCAAAATTTTTTGATGTTTTTGGAGTTTTTGAGATTTTTCAATATTTTTGGTATTTTTATAAAAACAAACACTTCAAACGTAAAATTAAAAACTTAAAATACTAAAGCAACTAAAATACCTCTCATATTTAGAATCACATTATCCTCAATGTGGGGAAAATAAACCTAAAGCGAAGAGAGACAAGAAAAAAAAAACTAACAAATAAAAAGAAAAACATATAAAACACATAAAGTAACCAAAAAAAAAAAATTAAAGAACAATGAGTAAGGAGAGAAAAAACTCCCTAGAGGGCCCATCTGCCCTCTCCACCTCTACCGCCATCTGCCCTCTCCACCTCTACCGCCACTTGTGCCTTCATCTAGAAAAAGGCGCGCATATATCTTAGACATTATTAGCTCTTGGCGTCGGAGTGCGTCTCTAATATCTGCCAAGGCATGCAAATTTTGGGTCTACATTTGTTCTAGGATGCCGTAGATTGAGGAGTCCGTGTCATCATACTCCTCACTGCTACCCTCGGTTTCCTCTCCTTCGTTCTCTTCCTCTACCTCTTCTACCACAAGTATCCTGGGGCATTGAGCGGGTCGTGTACACTCGAAACCAAAGGCTTCCCACTAATTAAGCTCCGATTTAGCTATCCACCTCCTCTTGGTTTCATGATACTCAAAACCACTTCAGGAGATAGTGTCGCCATTGATTATATCGGAGGAGATAGTAGTGGCTTGCCGCTCACCTAAAAGATTAATCTCAAAATGCCGAAATAAATCAGTGAGTAGTAAAGGATAACTAAAGACAAGTCGTTTCCATTTAGTATTAACCTTGTCTCGCATTGACCGAATAATAATATAAGGAAGATTTACGGGAGAAGAGGAAGAGCTTGTTTAGAAGGTATATATCCATGATTCTAAGCTCATTTATACGTCCAGGAACGAGATTTGTACCGATGACACCAGCAACGGCTTGCATTTTATGGGAAAGATTGTTTGCATTCCTAATCGTCCTAGAATGTCTGGTATTAGGCCGAGGATCATACTCTAAGGTACGCCTCACTAAATTTCCATGCCTCATCACCGAAGATAATGTGTGTGGTGGAGCAAAAGGTAATAGCCGGACCCGTGTTAGGAATAGAAGTAATATGGGTAAGAAGGGTCCGATCAAGAGTAATATTGACTCCCTTAATGGTGGTTTTGATTTAATTAGGTCTTTGTTGTTCTTTTGAGTAATGTTGGTGTAAAACCTTTTAACCAACGAAGGGTAGTAAATGCCACTTCTAGAAATCATCCTACCACACCCTAAACTTGAGAAAAGATTAAAAATTTCTAATTTGTTGTCTAAGGTGGGGCCTAAAGTTCGCTCGAGTTCAATTCTACTCTTCTTCCTAGTTTCAAACAAAGTCTTATTTGATTTATCAGTAATATGATCGGGAAAGGGAAGAATAAGGGGGTCAGTTTTAAGAGAGCTCGGGTCAGTAATTAGAGCTCGTTTCAAGGAAGTGGCAGTTTTTCTAGGCATAGTAACTAGAGGAGGGGAATGGCGGTTAAAAGAAAGCAAAGAATCTAAGCGACACAAAACACAACACAAGAGATGATCACACAAAAGCTCACATAAATGGCAAAAGAACTGTGGAAACATAGAGAAATTAAGAAAAACATAGTCCGCGTGTGTAATGGTGTACAGTTTATGCAAATTACGGAAAAGGGCTGCTCCCCCAAAAACAAATAATTGAATGCAAAATCAGAGAAATTAGGACAACTATAGGACTCAGGCTATACCCCCAACAAGAAAATTAATAATTAAGTAAAAACAAAGAGGGTGAAAGGAAACTTATCCTGGTTCTTGTCAAAATGAACCATTGCCAATGTACCGAGATCGAAGTAGTTTATGTAGGACATGTTGCCGTCCGGTGGTGTCAACGCTACCATCGGAGTTCTGGGAGTGGTGACTGGAGAACAGAGACGGTAGTAAGGGAAGGGTGGTGGTGTTTGGTGGGCTAGTGCACAGAGAAGAGAGTGGGAAAAAAGAGGGGAATAACTGGAAAATAGAAAGGGGGAGGGAGGGGGAAGAATAAAAAGGGGGAAGAGGAGATAGAAAAGAAGAAGAAAGGAGGACGGAGCATGGTGGTGCTGTGGGTGGTCGGAGTAGAGAGGGATGAATGAAAGGAAAGGGAAAAACAAAATGAGGGAGTTGGGTGGAGAACAAGTTTAGGGATTTGCAAGTTGAATTTGGGGAAATAAAGTGTGAAATTGGAGAAGGATGGCTGAAATTGTGATTTAAAGGGGAGCAACCTGCTTGAGATCTGAACCGACCTGCCTGAAATCTTGACTATTCGGACTAGGATAGTGAAACTATCCTAATCAAGATATTTTCTGGTAAAAATTTTTGAATGGTGCTCGACTATCTTGACCAGGATAGTGGAACTCCGGATCCGGATAGTTTTTGGATTTTTAAAAAAAATGATTCTACTCTTTTCGGATTCAGATAGGAAGGAAAGCTTTGTCTGGCTTCAATTCTCTATTTTCTTGTCAATTTTCGTCCAGTTTTTCGACGCTTTTGACCTATATATAGAATAAGAAGTTTATAAATCACGCAAGGGTGTTTATTTTCAACTCGTATACTCACTTTTACGAAAATAAACACTCATAGAAACACACAAAGTAAAGAAAGGAAATGAATGAACAAGGGAAGAAAACGATAAACTTGGAGGGACACAATAATATATACAACAAACCGTTTTGGTATCCTTATTTTGCATGAAGGGTCGTCTCAACCTGTGGATGGTTGTTTAGGTCTTCACCAAAATAATGTTTCAATTGGTATCCGTTTACCTTAAATGTCCTTCCTTCAGGGTGCGTTACCTCGATTATAACCTTGTGTAATAAACGGTCCTGACTATCTCGATCTAAGCTTTTCAGGAAAAAGCCGGAGTCAAGAGTTATATAAAAGCATGACCTCACCTTCTTTGAACTCCTTCTTTACTATATGCTTATCGTGCCATCATTTTACCCTTTCTATATAAATGGACAAATTTTCATATGCTTCTAATCTCTATTTGTCTATATCATTCAATTGAAAAAATTTTTGCTTTTCTACATGAATAGAATCAAACTTCACAAGTTGCACTGCCCAATAAGCTGTATGTTCTACTTCGACAGGTAAGTCACATGCTCTTCCGTATAAAGACGAAACGGGGAAAAACTAATCGGAGTTTTATAAGCGGTCCTATATGTCCAAAGAGTGTCGTCTAACTTGACGCTCCAATATTTCCTAGTTTTTTCCATCGTTTCTCTAATATTGTTTTGATTTCACAGTTAATAACCTCTACTTGGCCACTAGTTTTTGGATGATAGGGTGTAGACATCTTATGTGTGGCCCTAAGATGCTTAAGAACTTTCTCCATAAGTTGATTGCAAAAGTGCATCCCTCCTATCACTTATAATGACTCTAGGAATACCAAAATGATTAAATAATCCTTTTAGGAATTTAACGACTCTGGCATCATTAGTGGGTAGAGCTTCAGCCTCAAACCATCTAGAGACATACTTGATGGCTACCAAAACATAGTTATTATTAAAAGAACTTGAAAAAGGCCCCATAAAGTCAATTCCCCAATAATCAAATATATCACAAATTAAGAGGCATTTCGTGGTGTTTAGATGTAACATGTTTCTGGCATCTATTGCAAGTTATGACATACCTTTTTGCGTCCTTGAAGATTGTTGGCCAATATCGGACTTTAGTACCTTATGGGCTATGTCGTTTGTTTGGTAATGTCCTCCAATGGTTAATTCATGACAATGCTGTAGAATATCCTTCGTCTCCGGTAGTGCTACACATCTCCGAAACATTTGGTCAGCACATTGACGGAATAAGTATAGATCGTCCCAAAAATAATATTGAGGTCCTTGAAGAATTTCCGGAGTTGTTGCCTAGTTTGCTTGTTGGAACAACATTAGACACAAGGTTGTTAGCAATATCCGCAGAACAAGAAGGATCATTATTGCATCACAGAAAAGAGGAATTCCTTGGGAAATGTGTCATTTATGCTTCCTTCCTCCAATGGTCTCGTGCAAGGATTTTCTACGCAAGAAAGATGATCGGCCGCCAAGTTTTCTACACCATTTTTATCTCTTATTTCTAAGTGAACTCCTGTAAAGTACCCAACGAATAACTCTAGGTTTTGCATCAATCTTATCTAATAAGTACTTTAGTGCGGAGTGATCTATGTAAACGATAACTTTAGAAGAATAAGATAAGGACAGAATTTATCAAAAGCAAACACTATGGAAAGAAATTCTTTCTTCGTTGAAGTGTAATTGGCTTCTACATTCGTAAGAGTTTTGCTTACATAGTAGGTTAGTTGGAAGTGCTTACTCTTTATTTGACTTAGTACGACACCTATGGCATAATTACTAGCATCTCTTGTTAACTCAAAAGAAAGGGACCAATCAGGAGCCATCAAAATAGGAGAGTTAGTCAATTTATGCTTTAAAACTTCAAAGGTATGTAAACAATTATCATAAAAAATAAAGGGTGCATCTTTTTCAAGCAGAGTTGTAAGGGGTTTGGAAATTTTTGAAAAATCTTGAATGAACCTTCTATAGAAACCCGCATGAACTAAAAAACTCCTCATCGCTTTCACAAATGATGGGGGAAGTAGTCTCTCAATGGTTTCTATCTTTGCCCAATCTACCTCAACATCATGTTTTGAAATCTTTACCTAATATTATGCTCTCTTGAACCATAAAGTGACATTTTTCCTAATTTAAAACCAAGTGAGTATCCTCATATCTTTGTAAAACTTTTTCAAGATTATGCAAGCAAATATCAAAAGAATTTCCAAAGACGGAAAAATCATCCATAAAGACTTCCATAATATCCCCTACCAGACCCTAAAAAATAGCTATTATACAACATTTGATAAAAAGTAGTAGGAATGTTACACAAACTGGAGGCATTCTCCTATAAGGGAAGGTACCATGGGGGCAAGTGAATGTTGTCATTTCTTTGTCCTCGGGTGAAATTCAAATTTGAAAATTACCTAAAAAACCATCAAGAAAACAATGAGAGTCATGGCCCGCAAGTCTTTCTAACATTTGGTCAATGAAGGGTAGAGGGAAATGATCCTTTCTAGTTGCATCTTTAGCTTCCGGTAATCAATGCATACACTCCAATTGGTAATAACTCTCATTGGAATCAACTCCTACTTTTCATTGGGGACAATAGTCATCCCTCATTTCTTTGGCATTACTTGGACAGGACTTACCCAAATGCTGTCAGAAATTGGATAAATGATTCCAACATCGAGTAGTTTGATTACCTCTTTTTTTACCACCTCTTGCATATGAGGATTCAATCTCCTTTGAGGTTGAACCATGGGCTTAATCTCTTCTTCAAGCAAGATCTTGTGTGTATAAAATGAGGGACTAATAACTTGAGAGCCAGCTTTTTTCCAAGCTATAGCCTTTTTATGTTTTTTTAAAGTCCTTAGTAACTCTTGTTTATGTTGTCTACTTAGCTTAAAGGAGATGATGACAGGAAGGGTTCCCTAAGAACATATACTTCAAGTGTTTGGGAAACGCCTTTAATTCTAACTCTTAAGGTTCTTCTATTGATGGCTTTAATGAGGGGCGAGGTGGAGCTTGTACTTTTCACTTTTCACATCCTCCTCCTTGATTTTCGCCTCATCTAATTTGCCACCACTGTTTGTACGCCATCCACTTTTTTTCTATCATTGCCTTAGAGTGTCGTAAGCAATGAATTCACCGTTTATTATTTCTTGCACATGATAAGATACACAAGGATATATTGAATTTACCATAAAGCAACTATTATCATGGTCTAAGGTACGACGCATAGCTTCGGATAGTTTAAGAACTACCTCATCCTCTCCTAATCTAAAGGTCAACTTCCTTTCCTAAACAGCAATTATAGCTCTAGATGTATTAAGGAAATGGCGACCTAGAATTAGAGGGACTTCGCTATCTTCCTCCATGTCCATAACCATAAAATCTATGGGAAAGATAAAAATCTTCTGCTTGAACATGGACATCCTCTATAATACCCTTGGGATATCTAATAGTTTGGTCCACCAATTGTTTACTCATCCTATTAGGGTTGGGTTCCCCTAGACCTAACTTTTTGAAAACTTTATAAGGTAAGATATTGCACCTAAGTTGGCTAAGGCCATACTAACAAATAAAGTACCAATAGTACAGGAATAGTAAAACTCCTTAGGTGCTTTAGCTTTTCTGGCAATTTCTCCTTGTTCATCAAAACGGCCGAGCATTCCTTATTCAAAGTCACCGATGAGATATCTTCAAGCTTCTTTTTCTTGGAAAACATGTCCTTTAGAAACTTGGCATATTTTGGCATCTGTGTCAAAGCTTCAACAAACGGAATGTTAATATGCAATTGTTTAAACAACTTTAAAAACTTACTATATTGTTTGTCTTGCTTTGCTTTAAGAAGGCCTTGAGGATATGGCACGGGAGGTCTATAAGGCGATGGACTTTGCTTCAGTACTTCACTCTTTTGATTTTTCCATAATTCTTCAAATTTTTCTTCAACACCTTCGTCTTTGGGTTTCTTTTCCTTTAAATCATTTTCTTTTAGAATCACCATAAGAGTAGGAACTTCCAATTCCTTGCGCTACTCAAAATTATTGCTTTGGCATATTCCTTTTAGATTTGGTTTTGTGTTACTTGGAAGGGGACCATGTGGTCTTTCCCAAATAATCTTGGCAAGTTGCCTAATTTGATTTTTCTAAGTTCCGAAAGGAAGCCTCTTGATTTCGCATCCTAGCACCAGTTGCATTTATATTACTCAAAAGATCCTCCAAGTTGGATTTAGGTGGTGGATTCGAAGGAGGTGTGTTATGGGGCAACAGTTGTATAGGTCTGCGATTTTAAAAATCTGGAAGATTTTGAGGTTTTTGTTGTCTTTGATTGCTCCAAGAAAAATTTGGGTGGTTGCGCCATCCATGGTGATAGGTATTATAATAAGGATTATTCCCTTGCCTATTTCCTTAGATATAATCTACTTGTTCCAAAAGAGCATCCATACTAGGCACTCATGATTTGGGTGCCCATATTGCAAAATTCACAAAATATTGCTTGTTGTCGCCCCAGTGATGCCATATTTAATTTTTCGAATTTTTTCTATCATGGCAACCAACCTTGACCCCAAATGTGTTAGCGTATGTAGGCTATGTACTCCCATTGTTTTCTCTTTTGGTCTTGGGCCTCCCTAAGTATAACTGTTTAAAGAAGTTTGCTTGATTAAGTCATATACTTGTTGAGGATTCCCTAGCTCCGAAGCTAACACCATTGATAAATGATTGGATTTGGATTCCCAAATTCAAAACATGATGAGGACACTTCCTTATCAATTCCTTCCACCTTTCCCAAGCTTTGTAGAGACTTTCCCCATCGGCTTGTTGTAATGAGAGGATTTCATTCCTCAATTTTGTGCTGTGACTTTGGGGAAAGTACCTTTCAAGAAATTTTCCCACGTTGTGATGGAACCCGGAAGTAATGATTTGAGCCATGATTTCGCCTTATCCCTTAAGGAGAATGGGAATAGACGAAGTTTTATTGCATCCTCCAATGCTTTGTTTATCTTGAACATATCACACACCTCCAAGAAATTGGCGATGTTTCTGTTGGGATCTTCGTCTAGTAGCCCATCGAATTGAACATTGTTTTGGACCATTTGTATAATGTTGGACTTAATTTTAAAATTGTTGGTATCCACCGCCGGTCTTGTTATGCTTGGCCTTGTCCTAGCAATGGACGACTTAGCAAAGTCTGCCATAGTATGTTCTGCCATTGGTGGTGACAGTGTGGATCCCTTCAGTCCTCCTCTTCTTTCTTGTCTAAAACTACTAACGCCATTTTGTCAGCCGTATTGAAATTGATAGTGTGCAGGCTTTCCACAACATTCTCTCGTGTTCCGGATCAAATTCAACTAATTCACCGCTTTGGCATTGGGGCATAAACTAGTTGAAAAGAACCTACAACAAAGTAATTACGAAATTAGTGAATTCAAGATAAGGGAAAGAGAAGAGCAAAGAAAATCTAAACAAATGCCACAATCTAACAGAGGAATAAAAACAAATAAAAACAAACAATTAAATCAGTAAATAAATAGCTTTCCTAATGTTACCGTCCACGGCAACGACGCCGAAAACTTGTTGTGTGGTTTCTATCCTAAAAAAATTTCACTTTTAGGCAAATGTGCTTATTAGTGTAATATAGCAAGGAAAGTCTTCAGATTGTCGAACTCTCGGGACGGCCAAGCAATAATACTAACTTGGTCTCTACTGTTTAATCAAATAAAACTTTCGAGAAAATTTTAAAACTAAGAAACAATTAAAAGATAATTAAACTAAGAAAGAAATTAAAAGTTTTTAAAAGCAAGTTTGTGAAAAGAGTGTTAAATGGTAGAATCTCTCTAGAACCTTAAGTTAATATTATTTAGAAAATTGGTGTAATTAGAAAATTGGTGTAATTAATTATTAAAACTCATTGATTGGATCTCACTCATATGTTGGATAATCCCTATTCCTATGTGAAGATCATTCGATTTACTTAACCGTTTAGAGAAGAATTTTTTCTCATCCTAACTCAATTATGAACGAATTATGGATTATAGTGATATTAGTGATCTAGAAACCGTAAAAGTATTCCTACTCAATTACCAATTCATATTATTCAATTAATGCCCTAGATTAATCTTCCTTGGAAAGAGTCCAATTAACCTTGCAAAATCACCAATCACGCGTAAACCGTTAAATAATCAAAACAATTGAATAACAACCAAACAAGAATTAAATAATTAAAAAAGAAATTCATATAAAACATTAACAAAGAATTCTAGGGTTCATTCCCATTTAAACGCAAATAAAATAAGCTACTAAACATAATTCTAAAACATAAACTCAGAAAAATTTATGAAAAATAATAAGTGTAAAGGAGCTTAGGGGGAAAGATTGAAGATCCACGATTCCAGCAATTGCTCAAACTCGTCTTTTGAATTGCTTGAATAAACTTCCAAATTGGGTCTTCTTACAAAAATATCGAACTTAAACTAAGACCTAAGCTAATGAACTAATGTGTTTAGAGGGGTTTACACAGTAGAAAAATCTCCAAATCCTATTCTAAAACTGCTCTAATTCATTTCTAAAAAGTTTTGGAATTAAATTATAAAAAGAAAAGGAATTAAAGTTCAAAAATGAAAAGTTCTAAAAATTACAAATCAGCGCTGTGCACGACTATCCGAGCCAAGATAGTGAAATGATCTGGATAGTTTATGGAATTTCTCTTCTAACTTTGGTGAGCACTATTCGGACCCAGAAAGCATTAATATCCCAGTAACTCCAAGTTTTCCGTTCTTCTCCATTTTCAGCTTCAAAGTCCTTCGTTTTGATTTGTTTTCAAAAAATCTTTATTCCAAAGGTACCTATAATAATAAGAGAAGAAATAGGATCAAACATATCTATTTTATAAATATCACGAAAATCGATAAAAAAGATAATGTTTAAGAGGGTAAAATTAGACTTATCATTGTTTCTAGATTCTAATTTTTTTTTTTTTAATGAAACATGCATTATATTTCTATGAGAATATAATGTTTGACGTTGCACCGAGAATTGTTCCCGGTTTCAACGAAAAAAAAAAAAAGTACGGATATTCCATGTTTTATGCGTTAGTGTTTCATGAAAATATAATACATATTTCATGATTTATATGTTAATATTCCAAGATGGCATTTATTTCAGACAAATAAGATAGGTTTATGCAAATTTTCGAACGTAAATAAAGGGAGATTGAAAACGTGTGATAAAAGAAATCTCATAATTATCAAATCGAGTAGAACGATTCACCCGAGTACAATGTATAATTCGCACTCATCGTGTGTAAATTTAAGTTGATTCCTTTTCAGATAAATTTTAGTCTTCCATTACCAAGATTAAAAGACACATTCCCCTCTTCATTACAAACCCAAGTACTGATTTTTTTTTTTCTTTAATGAATAGGACATGCATTATGATGATCATTCTTTTCCTTCACAAAATTTAATGCCTTTTCTTTTTCTTATAAGTTAATAAGAAAACAATATAAGATCCTGATTTTTAATTTTATTTGTCCGAGTACACTTTATTAAACACAGTGTAAAGTCCTAAAAAAAATTTCATACTATCAAAATAATGCTTTTGTAGTTATTTAAAAAAATATTAAATTTTAAATATTTTATTGTGTAGAATAAAATGCTCTTCAAACTTTTAAATTAAGGTTCTGTAAAAAAAATAACGGTTGAAGTTCAACAATCAAATATCTAAATTAGGGTTCAATCATTGAATCCTAATTTAGACACTTGATTATTAAAACTGAAAGTTTTCTAGTGGTTATTATTATTATTATTTTTACGAAAGTCTAATTTTTGGTACTTATTTGTAATTAAAAGTTTTAGTATTCAATTGATAATTAATAAAAGATATGGGGTGTTTTTGGAATTAACCCAACTTATAACGGATCACTGTGACAGGTTCTTGTTCTAACACGCCAACGACGTCGTAGACTATGACTAACTATCTGTTTGGACTTTAGACTTCAGTCCCTCACACTTCATCACAGATTCCAGTCACAGCTCAACGACCTGCTCCGCCACCTCCACCACGGC
Organism: Catharanthus roseus; assembly: GCA_028651295.1. Taxonomy (NCBI): domain Eukaryota; kingdom Viridiplantae; phylum Streptophyta; class Magnoliopsida; order Gentianales; family Apocynaceae; genus Catharanthus; species Catharanthus roseus. The sequence goes on along the minus strand of JAPQWS010000102.1, from coordinate 12,336,383 downwards.
TTTCCCGGCGACCGGCGTATACAAATTAAGTTCATTTTTATTCTTCCCGTTGCTCGGCTTAGCTAATATTCTTTCATTTTTAAGAAAATGGTTCCGGGTACTTTCTCATTTTTTCTTAATTTTCATAATCTTTTATTACTGATTATGATTTGTTTTCCGTTCTGACATACATTATACTGAATTACATGATCCCCATGAATTCTTTTCCCTCAGTCTTCAATTGTACAAAAAAGATAGCAGAAAAATGAAAATGGAGGAAATCCTGTATTGATATTCATCTTAGGAAAAACTGATTCATATTTTGATCTTGATTTGGTATTCTTTCTTCTCCTTCTTGTTGAAAGAAAGTATAAATTAATGACTTTTAAGGCATTAAAGTTATTTGGGGAGTTTAATTAGACCACATTCTTGTATAAAGATTCAATCTTTGCCTGCCTGAAGATCTTGAGCTGAATTACAGTGAACCATAGTGCTTACCATATGTTGATGATATTGATCAACGAGTTCCCAGTTTATTTGGTTCATTTACGATTTTAGACCCAGTTTATATGCTTTAGTTTTATTGGATATTTGGATGGAACTGGAACAGATGATGAATTATTCAATTTTTGTTTTTCTTTTTTTTCTGCAGCTATGGTAAGACATGGAAATAGGTTATTTAAAAAATCGAATGGTGATCGGAACGTTCCATTTTCGGCATTAGTTTCACTGTTGATTCTACTATTTATAGTCATATTCTTGGTTTTTGGGGGTAATAATGACAAATCAAATCCAACTGGGCTAGTGAAGCAAAAGTGGAATGGTTTTAATTCTTTGGTCAAGTTAGATCCTACAGTGGAGTTCAGAAATGGAACAAACTTGATATGGCAGATCCCTGAATCACCCAAGGGTGTCCTATTTTTAGCTCATGGTTGTAATGGTAGAGCAGCTAACTTTTGGGATAAATCTCCCAAGTGTCCAAATTGTGTTGGTTTACCTGAAGAAAGACTTATTGTTCTTCATGCTTTGGCAAGAAAATTTGCTGTTCTGGCTGTATCTAGTGTTGGGAGATGCTGGTCTTTCAAGGAGGAAAGAGTGGTTGTTAAAGAAATTATAGAGTGGTGGGTTGCGAAGCAAAGGCTTCAGAAGCTACCTCTTGTAGCTTTGGGTGCTTCCTCTGGGGGATACTTTGTCTCTGTCCTTGCTGCAGACTTAAGATTCAGTAGTATTACTGTAATGATTGCTGAAGGGATGTTTGACAACATGGATATCACGAACAGTTATCCGCCAACACTTTTTGTGCACATGCCAAAAGATGAAGCAAGGATGTGGAAAATTGATAAGTATTTGAGTGTTCTGAGGCAGAAAGGTATCGATGTTGCAGAAATTAAATGCATGGAATTTCCTCTTACACCTAGTTATTTAGCCAATAGGATCCCAGGTATTGATCCTGCCACGTCCAAAGAATTGTTCAATTTATTTCTTGACAAAGGTTACATTGACAAGAATGGCTATATGACAAATGATGGTCGTGCTATACGTTGGAAGGCAGCTCTTCAGGAGAGAAAAATTCGTTTGCAAGATAAGTCCTTGGTCAATCACATTCAAGAGGAAATGAATCTTGCTTTTGCATATCATGAAATGACTAGCTTGCAGGTGGATCAAATCTTTGAATGGTTTGAATCCCATATGAGCTAGTAAGGTCTTTAAGGTGCCTTTTTCCGCCTCTCTTCTGTCTTAGAAGATCATCATGGAGAGTGCATTGGCAAGAATTGGTGTAATCAGCCTAAACTTTCTGCATATTGTTTGAGCCGAAATGAACGGAAGGTATTGGTTTGGTAATAAAATTTTGCTAAACTGGGAAAAGTGGACGCGATGGAAGAGTACGCAATGCACAATTCTTTGGTTCTAGGTGAAGATAACTGCTTCTGCAGGAAATATTCAGTTACAAAATGATAGATTTACTCGTTACATAGGAATAAAAAGACATTTTCTGTTTCTGCATGGCTACCGGTGTAACTGTACTGATAGTTTTCCATACGCAAACACAGAGTTGTATTGTTAAATACACTTCTTGCCGAGTCTTTAGCACTCTCTGGCCGGATTTGTGGCAGTGAATGAACTAAAATTTGTGTCATTCTCTTGTAGGATGATCTCTGATCGCAAAACTTAACATGAAAATTAGACAGGTGTTTGAAAAATTATTTCGTCCAAATGAGCATTTTGATTGTCGCTGTTCTCACCTTTTGAAAGACTAGTAGGAGCTTTTCAGTATTCTGTTTGGCCATAACTCATCAGATTTCTTTATATAACTGCATCTGCTTCTTGCTGCGCAGCAATTTCACCCCTATATTCGAGAAACCTGCCCTTGATGGAAACTATGTTCCTAGCCAGTAACTAGTTACAGAAACAGTTCATTCATTAGAATTACATGTTAGAAAAGAGTTTCTACATGATAAGACTCTTGATTTGGACACAAGCTCAATGCACTTGAGTTTTTCTCTTTTCTTTTTGTTTTCCTTGGTCAAATATAGAATTAAAGTTACAAACACAAACTTAGTCTACAAAAACCTGGCAAGCTGAGGAAGCAAGAAAAACGAAATGTCAATAATACATTAACAAGTTGCTATACTAAAAGAAACTTAGAAGCAAATTTCTTCTGATTACAATCCAACATTTCACTCAGACTACAATTCATGATGCCTTTTTGTCCCAAAAGCTTATGTCTTGACTCTAATCTTTTCTTCAAACCATGCCTAAAAAATTCTGGATAATCAGCAATCTCACCAATTTCTCTCCCCATCACATTTACCAAGAACTTGATTCTTGGTTCTAAAGAATTCTTGATACTCTTTATCAGAACAAGAGGATAACCACTCACCAAAGCTGCTATCTGCCTGTTGTCAAACCCCCATGACTGTAGATAAGAAAGATTAGGTTTTAGGATTTTGTTGACATCTCTACACAAAATTTCGGGGAAATTCATAGCTACACTTTGGAGATCCATCTCTGTGAGGCCTAACGATCTCAAAAAGTCTGTAGTAGGCCGTAGTCGTTTATCAACACTATAGCCCATAACAAAGGGGTGTTTTACCAAAACTTTACTAATCATTCCTTCTCTGGATAGACCTAGGTTGGCAAGAAACTCCACAATTTCTGAAAGTTTTGAGTCAATGCTGTAGCTGATGATTCTTGGATTCAGTAGAATCATTTTACCAAGTTGCTTTTCAGGGACTCCAAGACTTTCAAAGAAAGCCAGGAGGGGACAAAGCTTTTCTTCCACATTGTGTGATAGGATGTTAGGAAATCTGGTTATGGCAGAAGCAACCTCTGCTCGCTTTGTTCCCAATGTTGCAAGGCACTCAACCATCGGTACAAGTTTCTCATGCAATCCAAGAGTAAGGATTTTTGGACACTTTCCAACTACAAAAGGAAGTTTTCTCTCTCGAATGCCTACACTTTTCAAGTAATCCCAGTTTTCTGAGGCCTTTTCCCTTGGAATGCCCTCAAGGCGCTTGCACTTCTTCAACATTTCATTAATGCTTTTATCATCGAAGCCTTTGTCTTTGAAGAACCACATTATGCCGCCACTCTGGCACTTTGTGGTGTCCATATTGCCTGAGAGGGTCAAGGAAGATCAGCAATGAAGAGAAAGTATATTCTAAGCCAGAGAATGAAAATGCCCACTCTGTGTCAGAGACTGAAAGTAGAGCAAAATATTAAGATAGAATTACTTGGACAGTATACCACGAGTACAAAAAGCAGGAAAATAACTAACTCATTCAAAAGTATTAGTTTTTTATGCATGCACAAAGAAACAAGCTTTAAACCTATCTAGCATTTAAATGGCCTCCTCTTAGCAAACGCCCTTCCGAACATCCTAGGAACTGGGGATCATTTGCTCATTTGCTCACTCAAAGATTGTTAATATTGTTATAGTATAAGTTAACCAAGGGACAATGGTAGATACGTGGAAAGGGGAATTGTTATATGGTATTGTGGAGATTCAGTTACTGCATCTGTTTGCTGGTGTAGGTGACCCTTCAACCTCTTCCCATGGTTTGGGAAATTGACATAATTTAAGTCAAACCAAAGATAAACAAAGTTTCAACAAATTTTCAATTATTTTATATCCCTTCATGAATTTCAACAGTTTCTCATAACATAAAACTATAGTTTAAGTACGCGTTGGTTAAGCAAAGGAAACATTGTTCAAATTCCATAATGCATAGATACAGAACTATAAGCAACTTTAGAATTTCACTAACACTAAATTTTGCGTAACTTAATTCAAAGTAAGCAGAAAAAACCACTTCATGATCACATATTCAGAGAAAACCGTAAAAAGTTAAATACTCAATATAAAGAAAGAAACAGAAGTACACACCTACTAATAATAGTCGTGTTAAACAGCAGCCATCAAAATTGAACCAAGAGATGCAAAATATTAAGAAACCAAATATACAGATCCTTTAGACCAATATATTACATGATTTGCTAAGTGCCGAGGATCCATTTTGACAGGACGTGGCTTGGAATTTCTAATGAACCTTATGCCATAAATGCCTTATTTTAGGACATAAAAGTGCAAGAAATAAACGTATTTTCCAAAAGTAGCATTAGAGCACTAGTTACATAGAGCTCTAGACACTGGAATTGAATTGATTAGTGCAACAAATACAGAGGCTTCGGGGAAAAAAAAAACCCCACTTTGGAGATGCAATTAAGACATTACTACTTCAATGCATGTCTTAGATGACTCCCTTGTATTAAGGAAAGCATGTAAAAGTTTTGAGGCTTGGTTAAAATACGAGCATCTTTCATATTCAAAGACTCTTTTGAATTTTATATTCAGCAGCAGCAGCAGCAAGAGGAAGGAGAAGAAGAAGAAGAAAACCAAAAAAAGACACATTCAATTGGCACATTGACAAACAAAATAAAAATGCAGACCGAGAATCTACCCCAGAAAACCCACATGATAATCACAGAAATAATCCAAAATTACACATTCAATTGGCACATTGACAAACAAAATAAAAATGCAGACCGAGAATCTACCCCAGAAAACCCACATGATAATCACAGAAATAATCCAAAATCCACTGAACAAAAACAGAAAACCATTAATCTTTACAAGAATTAACTAAAGCGCTCAATACCATTCAATTGGGTATCCCTCGTTCTTTCACTTATTCAAGAAATCTACACAGATAAAATATAACACTTCTTGATGAACATGATGAAAAACATATGGAGGAAGAAGATACTAACTTACTTGGTAGAAGAAACTGCTACGGAATTGGAGGTTCAAGCAAATCGCTTCTCATTACAAAACTCTTTCCTCTAAGCTTCTTTAGCCCCTATGCGGCGGCGAGAGGCTAATTGGCCTTGCCGGTGAAGGAACTGGGTCCGGGAGGAGCAGTCAGTCAGTGAACTGAAGACACCCAAAGGCCAAGAGATAGGGAAAGAGCTTGCTAATGATTATAGTTTATGGATGCCAATTGAGGATAATTTCTATTAGACCCCTATCTTTTCTTGTAATTTAAATTCAGACCCAAATCAGGTTTGGACCTTGGACAAGTTACCCATTCATGTAAATTACGTATATGGTCCTGAAACTGGTGCAGTACATGTTAAAACAAATAAAATATATGATTATAATATATTATAATTTAAATTTAATGAATTTCATAAAATTTAAAATTCTAATAAAAATTATTGAATTATAAAAATTAATATCTTAAATTGAAATAAAAAATTTAAATGAAATAAAAGTTTTTTTGGATGTTTAAAAAGTTTATCATGAGACCTTTAAATTGGTTGTAAGAAATTTTTGCTTATAAGTGTTTACAATCCCTAACCCTTTTTACTTCAAATATGTGATTTCAATCATCCTTCAAAGAACATAAGTGGTAGTTGTTAAATGTTTATTTAACCATATTTGATGAGGAAAACCTAACAAATTTGTTAGATTGCCTAGTTATTTTTGTGCCTTTAAGATGTCTGTGGTATCTCACTTTTTGTTTTATTGGCTTTTATAAGAATCTCAAATATGAATTTAGATGATTTTCTTGGGATTTTTTAAGACATCTCCAGACTTTATCTGATTTACCTTGTCTTGTTATAGGAGACTTTAATGAGACCTTATTAGTTGGGGAAAAAACAGGATGTGAGCAAAATAATTGGCAAATTGAGAATTTTAGAAGTACTCTCTCAGATGTTGGGCTTTTTTCACCTAGGTTATGTGGGTCCAGAATTCACTGGGAAAGGTCCTAGGGAAGGGAATTGACTATATAAGGGCCCGTTGGAACCGAGGACTCGCAACTGCCCTTTTCTCTCAAGTCGTTCCCATATGCAATGTACAAAATATATATCAGTAAATCATTCTGACCATCTTCTCTTATCTTACAACTTCATCAAGCTATTTCTTTTTTGTCTAGTGGAGTTAACACAGTTAGGCTCTTTGAGCCCCATTGGACCAAGGATGAGTATTGTTTTTAATTCTTTGAAAAGCTCTGGTCGAATATCCATCCTTTTGCAATTCTGTCTGATAAAACTTTTGATCTATAATTTGGACCATCTCCTAGATTGGAATAAAAAGTAATTTAGTAACATTCCCTCACAAATAAAAAAGACAAGATCTAAGCTCGATGATATGTGGGCTCAACCCTTTTGGAGTTCTAGGGAGCAAGCTAGGTAAGAATTGAGCTGGATCGACTTCTCACTTAGGAGGAGGATTACTGGAAATCTAGATCCAGAGCTAACTGGCTCATGAAGGGGGACAGAAAAACCACTTACTTTCACAGAGAGACATGACAGAGGCAGAGGAGGAATTCCATCAATATGCTCAACGATGACAATGGGAATGAAGTGATTGATTTAGTTGAGATTGAGAATCTTATATTCTAATATTAATTTCTAGAATATTTATATGTCTAACAATTCTCATTCTTTGCCACAGTAAGGTGTCATTGACATTTGCTTTTAGACTATGAGATCTCTTTTCTTTCGGCTCTGTTTACTCACACGAAAGTAGTACATGCTCTCAAGCATATGAAGGGAAGGAAAGCTCCGGGCTCAGATGGTCTCCAAGCCTGTTTTCTCCACAAGTACTAGCATGTCCTAGGACAAAAGGTTAAGGAAATTAAGTTTCCTAGTTGACTTAGAAGTTTGTATTGGCATTATTTGAAGAAGCAAAGTTCTACTCTAATAAATAGTCCTATCCTTTTTTTTTTTAATAGATATCCAAGATCTTTGAAGATGAGTTTATAATGCTTATTTATTTGAGCATCATTCAGACATTCTTCTAAACCGAAATTAAGAGAGCACGTTCATATGTTCGAGAGAAAGAAGTCTGGGAATTTTCATGAGAAAATTCTGAAGCAGCAATGGTGTCAAGTCGTTCATGTTAAGACTGTTGTTGTCCCAACACAATGTTATTTTTTTTACATCTTTTGTAATATAGGTTGGGGTTGTGATCTTTCTTTGTGACTTAGTTACTTTGTGTTAGCTATCAGGGGTGTTAGCTCAAGTGCATCTAATCTAACATGCAGTGTGTTGTTCCAACAAGCTTCTGTCGATTATTATGGTCGAATTGATTACTAGTTAGGATTGTACAGTTGTCTCTTTGTATTTTCCTCATATAGTGGATCGGATCATGCCATGATCCCGCAAATGTAGACAATGTTCGCTGAACTGCATTAACAATTCTTTGTGTCACTGTATTAGGTCGTTTCTTTTATATTGTGTTAACTCATCCTCACCATTTAATACAACACAAGCCAAAAACTAAAGTTTTGTCATTTTCTTTATTGCTATTTTTATACTTTGTTAAATTGACATTAACACAACACCTCAACACATCACCTAACAAGAACTCAAATAAAGTTAATTGGTTAAATTTACTCAATTACTCCTCCCTCAACCCTTATAGTAACTAGTATGGTTTTGGGTATTTTAAATAATAATGAGGACATTTTTGTGATTAATGATACTTACATCACTTTGACCCCTAAAATTAAAAACCCCCCCCTTGTTAAAGACCTTAGTCCCATTAGTCTCCGTAATGTGATTTATAAATTAGTTTCGCAGGTTATTGTTAATAGGCTTAGGGGTTATATCTTTTATGTTATTCATGACAACCAAAGTACTTTTGTTGAGGACAAATTGATTACTGATAATCCTATGGTTGCTTTTGAGGCTTTTAACTCTGTCCTGTAGTAAAGTTAATAATACTAACCACTTTGCTCTTAAACTTGATCTTCGCAAAGCTTTTGATAGGGATGAGTGGAACTACTTGTAAGCTGTTACGATTGTGAGATTTTTCCCTTAAGCTTGGTAACCCTCATGATGAAATATATGTACTCTGTGCAGTTCTCAGTTCTAATAAATGGTTCCTTCTCCAATTTTCAATCCAACTTGGGAAACCGACAAGGGGATCCTCTCTATTCTTATATGCTTATCATATTTGCTGAGGGTCCTTTCGATATGCTATTAGACATGCTAAAAGGCAGAACTTTTTTCCCCGTCTGCGGTTTAGCAGTACTTGTCCTTCCATTTCCCACTTGATTTTTGTAAATGATAGTGTCATCGGTGGATCCTCTAAATACAGAAGCAATTAAGATTGTTCTACACGATTATGCATACATTTCAAGATAGGAGGTAAGTTATAAGAAATCCTCTCTATGTTTTGATAAATGGTCCTTGACTCTTTGCAAGACAATAGAACTTCTATTTTGGACATCTACCATAGGGGCAGTGCAGGGGCTTACCTTCGGTTGCCCTGTTTGATTGGTCATTTAAAGAAGATCTTCTAGTTTGTGAAAGATAGAGTTTGGAAAAAGCTCAATAGGTGGAAGAAAAAGTTACTCTCTCAGGCAGGTAAAGAGATCCATATTAAGAATGTAGAAAAAGCTATCACTACCTATGTCATTTCTTACTTTCTTCTACCTGCAAATATTATTAACTCCCTCAATTATATAGTTCGATAATTTTTCTAGGGAGGATGTGAGGACAATAAAAGAATTTGCTGAAAGGGTTGGGATGATTTGTGTAAGCCAAAGATTTTTCTTTTTTTTTTTTTTTTTGGGAAGGGAGAGGTGGCTAGGCTTTAAGAACTTTGAAGATTTTAATCTTACGTTGCACGCCAAATAATGTTGGAGCATTATAAATTCTCTTTCATCTTTGGTGGCTACATGCCTCTAAGCAAAATATTTCGCTAACAGGAGCTTCTTGATTGCCTCACTAGGTCGCATGCCATCTTTCCTTTGGCGTATTTTTTGGAGGGGCGAAACCTCCTCTCCCTTTGCCTCCGATTCCGTGTTGGAAATGGGCTCTCCACTAAGATCACTCTTGAAAGTGGGTCCCCTCTCTTATTGAACTTTCTCCATCTCATTTCCATTGATCCAAGGGTCTTAAGAGGATGGTGGCTGAACTTATCAATGATAATCAATGTTGCTAGAGAGAGGACAAGTTAGACACATGTTTCTTCATCATAAGGCGGATGTCATCTTCCAGATTCCTCTTCATCGGCCTGGCCAGAGGACAAGTTTGGACTTTTACTCCAAACAGGATCTGTATAATAAAATCCGGATATCGAGTTGGTATGAAGTTTATACAGAGATCAGTTATTGTTCACAGCACTTCAAATAAGGGCATTGAATCTCATATGTAGAATACATTACACAACCTTCCGGTACAAGTAAAGATCATAATGTTTATATGACGGATATATTCTGATACACTGCCTACTGGGAAAAACCTCATGAAACTGGAGCTCTGTGAGAATATTTCTTGTCTTCACTATAACAGTCCTGTAGAGAATGACATGCATGCCTTATTTGATTGTCGATTTTCTAGAGCTATTTTGCAGCATGTCTAAAAGGTAACAAATAGTTGTGAATTTCGGCATTTAATTCTAAGCACCTATTTTACTCGATACAGGAAGCATCAAGTAAAGAAGAGACAACTATCTTTGCTACTACAACCTGGCTCATTTGGTCTACCAAGAACAGACTTGAGCAAGAAGGTATCCGTCCAGATGAGACATTAATTGCTTTCCAAGTCTTAAATTTAACCGAGGAATTTCTGAGTTTGTCCAGGAATGTTATTTGTCCCTCCATCATTCCTCAAGTTCCTCTACAGAATAGTTGGCTACCGCTTGAACTTGGAACTTTGAAGGTCAAAATTGATGTTGCTTTTTCGAAAGAAATACTTGGTATTGGGATTCTGGTACGTAATCACATGGGTGTTCCCTTCTTAGGGAAGTTTGTCCTTCGTAATGAAAGCTCTGTGATTGACTATTGAGATATGCTAGGCATCATTGAAGGCGAGTCTGTGAGTTTGGGTTTCTCCACAAAACTGCTTCTAGAGAGTGACCGATCTTTTCTTGTTGTCAAGAGTCTTCTTGTCGGATTTGCTGACTAGCTTGAGGCACTTGCTGCTGATTTTTTGACACAGATTGATAGGGGCTCTACGAGTTTTTCCCATATAAAAAGAACAGGAAATGTTTCTACCCATCTTTTAGGTTGGACTGGCCTTGATTATGATGTTTCTTTGGAATGGTTCAGAAATATCCCTCATGATGTAGCTCAAATTATACTTCTTGATCTTAATAAAATATCATTTCTTTTTTGCTATAAAAGAAATGTGTATGGTATCAAAGGGTATGTGGGATAGGGATGGCAATGAAGGTAGGGACCCCAGTCCCCAACCCCATTCCCACCTCTCCTACCTTGTCACCGTATCCAACTCACCCCGTGTTTGGGTATAAAAATAATCTCCATCCCCAACCCGACATCTCTTAATTATCTCTATCCCCAACCCATTCCCTACACTTGGGGATAAAATCTAACTCCATTCCATCCAACCCACTGGGGAATTGAGGACCCAAGTGGGGGAATTAGGTGCATATTTCCAATTAGCATATTAATAATAACATAATAATATACATACTATAAAATCAAATGGATTAAAACTTTAAAAAATAATACAAGTAATAATCATTTCAAAATAAAGTCTAGCAATGTTAAAAAAAAGAAAAAAAAGAAAGGTGCTAGTTCAACAATCTTTAACCATGTTCAAAATAAATAATACATAACAAAAGTGAAATAACAAAAGTCCACTAAGACACACACATACACAAAATCACAAAATCAAATGGATTAAAACTTTAAAAAATAATACAAGTAATAATCATTTCAAAATAAAGCCTAGCAATGTTACAAAAAAAAAAAAAAAAAGAAGAAAGATGCTAGTTCAAGAATCTTTAACCATGTTCAAAATAAATAATACATAACAAAAGTGGAATAACAAAAGTCCATTAACACATAATAATAATAATAATAATAATAATAATAATAATAATAATAATAATAATAATAATAATAATAATAATAATAATAATAATAATAATAATGGGATGGATGGGGAGGGTGGTGATGAGACGAGTGGGGATGGAAAATCTGATCCCCATTCCCAAAAAATCCCCAAATTTGGGTAGAGAATTCATCCCATCCCCACTTAGGTCATCAGTCAAACTGGGTCAAGCGGACACACATGAATTAAAGACGAATTTGTACCCAGTTCTACTTATCCTATTGCTATTCCTAATATGAAAAAATATAATCCTAATTAATTTAGACTTGATATTTGAAGTATAAACAAAATTTAATTCTTGTTCAAAAGAAAGTACAATTTGACGAATAATTTTTACCATGACATCATAAAAATTTTGTACATTGGACATTCTACAACATTCACTATATTTATTTATGATTAATATTTTTTGAAGGGAAAGAATTGTATCATCTTGTTGTCTGTAATTATACATTTTTTTTAATTATTTGTTTGTACGTGACGTGTTTAGAGGAATTTAATTTCTACTAAAGAATCCTTCTAACTCAAAAAACTTATCTTCTCGTCACAAATTATGAGCATCATCGAGTGCTTACAATATCAAGTGCTTACAAATATATGTTATGGACTTGATTTTAAAATAAACTAATCAAATTTTTTAAGCATATTAAGTTAGCTTAATATTATCCACAATCACTAAAAAAACATAACATAATCCTCCTACAATAAAAGTTTAATATATTAGCATAGTCCAAAACATTCATTTCTACCCTAATGAATTTAGTCCATGACGGAGAGTCATTTCCTTGTCCAACTCCCTTTTTGTCTTTTTCTCTCTTTCATTTGCATGCATAAACATGAAATCCAGATTGCACCAAACATTAAAGTAATAATATAATCTCATTCCCTCAAACACCCCCCATATTTGTTCATCAGGTTAGCATTTCCTTTCCTTTTACTCTGTATTATTATTGTTTTTCAATGTGGAAAGAAAAAATCAACACTTTCTCCCCAATCATCTAATAATTTTATGGGTATATATATGAAATTGCAGATTTGATCCCCATGGAACTCTTTGAAAAAGCGCAGACAATTCGTCTACGAAGCTACAACGACAAATATCTAATTGCCGGAGAAGACGAAGAAACCGTTTACCAAGATCGCAACAATTCAACCAAAAATTCATTATGGACGGTGGAATTGGTAGCCGGAAGAGACGTAATTCGCCTGAAAAGCTGCTACGGAAAATACCTAACCGCCACAAACATACCGTTCCCACCTAAGGTGACCGGAAAACGGGTAATTCAATCTCTACCGAGTAATCAAGATGCGAGTATTTTTGAATGGGAACCAATTAGAGACGGTTTTCAGGTAAAACTTAAAACGCTTTGGGGAAATTATTTACGGCCTAATGGCGGACTTCCTCCGTGGAGGAATTCAATTACCCATGATATTGTCGTTATTCCTCAATGGAATAGAAGCCAGGAAAAAATTTTGTGGGATGTTGAGGTGGCCGAGAGTCCGAGGCATAAGCGGACGACGCCGTCTGATAGATCGTTTTCAGCATCTCAACAATTACAGAATCAGCAGGGAATGAGCCTTCAAGATTTCATTTAAAAATTTTACTATTATAAAAGTTGATAACATTTCATGTGTATATTCTGTTTCTCCTTGTGGATATTGCCCTGCAACTCTTACTTTCCGATGATGAGATGTGAATTTTTCATATAAAAAAAATATGTTGATTCTTTATCTTCCAACTATAGAGACACATCAATCAATAATGGTCATTCTATTAGATTCTTCTTGTAATACTTGGATGACAAAAATCAAATCCCTCATGGCCAAAATTTTAAATCTAAGGAGTGAAAGAAGAGGGTGATGAATTAAGGATGTGAGGCATTTTCAGAGAAACCATTTTTTTAAGTTGAAAAAGAAAAACTATCCTAACACTTTGTGATTTGTATTTATCAGAAAGTGGTAGTTTTATGAGGGACTGCAAATATAGCTGTGATATTTATGAGGTTTTCATCAAGTAGGTTTGTCTCCTTAATTCAATGTTCTTCAATGCAAATGCGGTGCAGTACTCGTCCCATTCATTCATTCAATTTAATCCCTTAATTCTCTGCCACAAGGACATTATGACCTTAATAAATAAGTTTGATTGATTAATTACAGAATAGAACGGTTTTTTTTTCCTGCAAAAGAGAATAGAACGTTGCCAAGACATTTTTATAGTAGAAAAAAAGTAGGATGACTTTAATGTTGCATGGATGGCTTTAATGCTTCCCACAAAATCTTCAATTAGCATTTTTTCTTTGTTTGGTGAGAAATTTAGTATCCTCTGATTTATTAAAATTACAGATATTTTAAAATATAAAAAGTATTTCTAACCAATCTTTTTTTTTTTATTTTTTATTTTGAAGGTGGGTTAAATTTTAACTTAATGAAATTGATCATTGTTAAAAAAATCTATAATAAGATGAATACATAGAAGCAACTATATTGAAACAACTATCTTATTTATACTTGATTTAAACTTAAGGTTACTGTTCATGACCTCAACTCTATAGCACCCAAATTACTAAGCTAATTAAACATCAAATTCCATAATTTAAAAAAAAAAAAAAAAAACAGCACACAAACTAGCAAAGCAAATTAATCATTCATAATAATTAACCAAATTGAATTCATAAAAAAAAAAAATGATAATTTTCATCAAGCTCTTGGAATTCGACCCTCATTAGCAAGCTTAAAGAGCTGAGCCTGAGCTGCTGCTGCCTTGTTAGAACTGAGTCCAGCAATAAACCTTTCTCTGACTTGTTTAGCTGTAAAAGGGAACCTTTGGTCTGCCATAGAGTTGAGCAACGACGCCGTTCCTTCTCTGTAAAGTGCTCCAAGTCCATCTCCACGTGTGTTTTCAAGTGCTTGCTGTAAACTCATGCTTGATCCAAACCCTGGTACACTAGCCACTCCAAATGCTCCACCTACTGTTCCCCACCACCCTAGTAAACCCCATATTAAAGATGGATGTGTTCTCCAATAGCTGCATTAAAAAAACATGAGTTACGTTAAGGGGTCTGTTCTCTCCATTTACTTTAAAAACGACTGAATAAAAAGTACAAATGATTTTTAAAAAGTTAACCTAACTTTTTAAAAGTGATATTTCTTTTAATTTCATTTTATCTTATAGTTTTAAAAAAACAAATTAAGAACATGGCGTAAGTGATGTAGACACCGACCAGTACTAGAACATAAGCATTTCTTGACGCTTGATGAGTGAGTTTACTAATGCTGCTGCCGTAATCTAAGTTGCCTAGCAATAAATTATTTATGATACTTTGATTTGTTGTATGAATGGCGGTAGTTTTAAGTAGTTTCGAGAAGGTTACATATTTTTTAAAACAATAATCATTTTTTTAAAGTTAAAAACAGATATTATTATAAACTAATATCTTATATAGTTTAAGATAAAATAGAAACAGGACCCATATCAATACCAGAAATAAGGATTTCTTGACATTTGATAAGTTGGTTTACTTATGTAGAGATTAACGTAGTCTAAAGTGGCGTAGGAAGAATGGTGCTATTATTACACTTTTTTTTTTCCCTATAACTATTATTACACTTTTAATTGTTTACATATAGTTTGCATTTGAACCAGTGAACTTATTCATTTAGGAAAAAAAATATAATATAACAAAATAAAACCAGGGAACTTACTCGCATGTAAAAGGTGGTGAATTTGGATCAATGGAAAATGGTGGGGACGGAATTGAGATTCCAGGAATGCTTGGGGTGCCTGGATCAATGATAGGAGTTGTTGGTGGACTTACAATGGATGGGGTGCTTGGTGGGCTCACAATAGTTGGTGTTGAAGGGGTGGTAGGGGTGGTGGGGGTGGGGCTGGGGGTGGTAGGGGTGGTAGGGGTAGTAGGAGGATTGTAAGTTGGTGTAGTAGGAGGAGGGTAGTATCCCCCAGATGGAGGAGTACTTGGCCTAGGGGTATAATGTCCGCCACTTGGGGGGTTACCACAGTTTGAAGGTGGGTTGCCACCTCTATGTGATGGTGTTCTGTGATGAGAAGAAGGTGTTCTTGGTGGACTATGTTGACCTGCATTTACAAAGAAAACCTCAACTGTTAGCATACTATGGACTCTCATTTCCTTAAATTTTAAAATACAGAAAGAGATTCATATCGTGTAGTCATTTTATTAGTTTACGTGGTATTAGGATTTTAATTTCCTTTTTTCGACGAATATAACACTATTTATATTGTGTTGTCATCTTATTCTTTTACTCGGTATTTTAAACCAACAAAATACCATTCATATTTGGTAGTTATCTTATTCTTTTCTATGATATCAAACATATTTTTCTTTTTTCCGACGAATAAAATACTGAAAGGATTGCCTATGTTATTGTTATTCATAGTTTTGATATCATTTGTTGAGACGGGCAGCAGAAGCAAGAAACAAGACAGAAACCATAATCCTAACAAACCCCTAACTACCGAAACAAAAACATGCAAGCCCACAAAAAAAGAAAACAAAAAAAAAAAAGTAAAAAAAACCTAATTTTTTCCTCTGAGAGAGAGAGAGAGAGAGAGGGAGAGGAAAAGACCTGTGGGAGGGGAACCAGCATGAGGATCAGGGTAGTAGTTCTTTTGATCTTCAACATGAGTGGCAGAAGAAATGACAGGAATGACCAAATTCTGAGAAAGCAATGTTGCTATTGTAGCCCAAAAGAGCAGTGAAGCTTGATTGCTTCTCTTAATTCTCTCCATTTTTTTTTTTGTCTTCTTTTTTTCAAGAAGAGAAGAAAAGAATCCAAAGAGAAGTAGATTTTGAATAAGAGAAGTGAGTGTGATTGAAAGGAAAGTAGAAGACAGGAGTGTATATATAAAGAGTAAAGTATAATAGTGGTAATTAATAAAAGCAGGTGATAGAGTATGTGGTTGGTTGTATTTGTTGCAGAGAGCATTTAAAGTGTCATTTAAAACTCCACATTTTATCAGTATGGAACTGTGTCTCAAAGCATATATATCTCAACTCTTTCTTCATTTTGTCATTGCTATATAAGTTATATTTAATTAATTAGGGGCAGAAATTTATTAAAAAAGCATTGAGACTCATTTAATCTGTTATTTTAGTCTCAGGAAAAAAAATACTAAACCAATACTTCATATGCCCCATGCGGTGCCATACGTACATTAGTTTGAGAGTGCTACAAGTCACTTTCTGCCATACATAGATAAACTCGATTACCTTAGGATATGATTGAAAAGGATCATAATCCGTTAACTTTCTCTGTTTTTCTTATCCATCTATAATATATATTGGAATGATATATAACGTAACGTTTTCTTTTTTTTTTTTTTTATCTCGTTAGATTTATGTTCAACAAAAAAATTTGAGAAAGTCAATTTGAAAGTGGAGAATTAATTGTATTTACCAAAAACGTAGATTATAAGTTGGGCATTTGTTATTTACATACTCTAACTTGAGGAGGAGTGTTGAGATATTTAGGAAATTTGATTATGCCACTTACTTGTTGTATATCTCTTCATAGTCTATAGGCCTCACATATGTGTATTTTTACTGTTGTTTAACCAGACTCAATCTGTATATATTTAGTTTGATACGACATTAATAAATAAGACATTAAATTACAACTTTTTCACTGAAAACTTTTATTATTTCATTTTATTTTATTTTTCTTTATTTATTCTTTTCATCTCTTTTTCTTTATATTCATCTTCCTATATTTTAGGAAGGGCATAAGAGAAACATCATTACCAAATATTTTATTGATTTTATACCCGTAATATTTGTAAAAAAAATAAAAAATATATTTATTTATTTTTAAAAGTAAGGAATATATATGTAGAGTTTTTTCTTTTTTCCTGGAATGAAAAAAGAGATTAAGTTGGGTAGGTTTTGGAGGCATAAGTGAGCGACACTTGGACAAGCAAGAACATGATGGGTTTAGACATGAACAACACAGAGAAATGTGGAGAAGTAAGAGATGAGGGAAAGGAATTGAATGTTGGGGCTGTTTTTATCTCACACCTTAATGACAATAGCAGAGAGGTGGTTGAAGTTTAAAAAAAAAAAAAAAGAAAAATGATAGAATTCCCACATTCAATTGCACAATTAAATGCCACAGTTACACCATTTTTCCGCCCCTGAAAACATTTATCAATTCTCAAGTTTTTGAGTTTGAAACCTTTATCAAAGTCCCAACATATCACAAAATTTACACACAAAAGTAGCGCCGGAAATTAATTTACACTAGCTAGTATAGATATATGTAGCAAAAAATACAAGTATTGGGTCATATTATAGACGAGAATAAAATCTGATTATTAATTAAGAGAAGTTCAATTTTTATTAACTGGGAGAAGCCGAAGGCCTGATTGGCCAGCGAAAATTGTAGATGGTGGTAGATCAAAAGAGTAACTCAAACATGTTTAATTAACCATAGTAAATGTTGGATGAGTGTAAATAAAATAGGAAAGCATGAGGTGGTTGGAAGCCATTTTGAATGAGTTGTCTCCATTTTAAAATAATAATAAGGCAAAAGCATGCAGTTTAATTGGTCTATATTATGATATATGATATGAATTTGCTGTCAATGATACATATAAAAAGGGGTTTTGAATGTGTAGTTGTGTCTGCTACAATGTCTGAAAACTTAAATCCAACAGCTAGCACAGTAGTAGCATTAGTAAGTTTGAACAGTATCCATGTGTGGCTCGGCTCTCCTCCATAATGCTTTTCCTCTCAGGTCTCAACCCTCTTTCTTTCAACTCTCTCTTTGCTTAATTTCAACCATAAAGTCCTTTTCCATTTAATGATGGAATCCGAGTAAAAGAAAAAAAGGACATTCAAATGAGTAAAATAAAAAACTCAAAACACCAAAAAGAGAAAAAATCAAGAAAAACAAAACATCATTTCTTTATTAACTCCGTTGTGTAACTAAAAACTGAGTTAATTTGTGAGTATATGTATAACTTTTATAAAAAAAAAAAAATGTGGCAGCCATAATGAAAAATAGCTGTTCAGGCCGTCCGGTTTGAAGAACACTCGACCAGAACAGGATCTCGAAGACACCAAATTAACATATTTTTGTTGAATTTAAAATAGATAAATGAGATAATAATAATATACAATGCGTCGGTTATGTCTGCAAATACATTTATCGTAAAAAATTACAATATTAAAAAATCTCTCTCAACTCCATAAAACCAAAATATAACTATGAAAGACTAGGGCCCACATACCTAGGCAAACAACTCAAAGCAGGCAAAATATAATAGTAACGGAGAGAAAGAAAATGTAAAATTAAAATGTAATGTATACGTCTATGTTAAAATTTGGCATTTTATTTTCATTCTTCAATGCACGAACATAAGATATTCTGAATACAATTTCGTTAATTTTTTTTAAATAAGATTAAATAGAAACTTTACATAATAATTTAATTTGTTTAAGGTTTCATAAAAAAGTGAATTGTTTACGAAAAAAGAAATGTGTATAAACGAAAATTTTTTATCACGTTTTCAAATGCATAATATTTATATTTGGTTGAATTTTAAAATTGCGAAACTACCCATTCAAACAAGAAGGAATTGTCTTCAAATACATATTTTAATACATTTTCTAATACACTCCTCTTATAATAGTTTTATTAATATAAGTTTTATAAAATTAAAAAATTTTAAATTTTAAAAGAAAATGTATTAAAAAAATATTAAATAATTTCAATGCAGAAAAAGCAAACTTCAAATTGGAGGATCAGCCATATCCAAAACTCAACTATATTATTTTTTTTCTAACTCAAAGTTCGAGAATTATGAATTAATTCAGAAGAAATCGAAGAGTATAAGTTCTCAAATAATAACATTATATTAATCTATAGTATTAAATCAATTCTTAAGTGACACAAATTTAGGACCCCACACCCATCATAAAATTCAACTGTACTATAGTTATTATGTTTTGATAGATTTTGGTTCAAAGAATTACGGTAGGTGGGTCAAATCTTTTATGGTTTGGGCTATCCCCGGGAAAGACAGGTGGAATGGGATTGTATGGTTGTGATGCATGTTAATATCGTACATGATGTACAACACCACCATTACCATTGCCGTTGTTGTTCGTGGCTAAGAAATTTTCTTGTACATTTACGAGAGACTTTGAAATGGTTGATATGTGTTTTTCAAGGGTACAAAATTAATTTGTAATTATGTAGAGGAACTACTATCCACTCAGATTATAATGAGAATGCAAAAGAACAAGATCCATGTAGTGTCATGTTGTCCTAACATATTTTTATTATTTTAATATATATAGATATTACTTTATTCATAAAGAATATTTTTTATATACCTTCAGACTATCTAAAAAGTTTTATTAGGATTATTAATAAAAGTAAAAGGTAATTTTAATTTTTTTTAATTTAAACAATTTAATTATTTTTTTAACTAAAACAGTAAATAATATGAAACAAAAGGAGTAAAATTAAGTAAAAGATTGCATTATAAATTTTGCGGAGGTAACTCAACCTAAATAATAAGATGAAAAGAAGAAACTAAAGGTTCTCAATTAAAAAACATGTCTCCATCCTTTCACAAAAAAAAATAAAAAAAAAAACATTTCTTCACATATAAAGATAATTTCAACTTATTGTTAAAAGTTTTTAAATAAATAGTTAATAGAATAAATAATGTACTAAATTAAGGGTACCAAAAATATTAGGGGCATTTTTTTTATCAATGCCTCTAATAAAATTTGCTTCAAACATGAACGAGGAGTCTTCCAATAACCGTCTACGTTGACCGGTGGAACGGCCCAATACTTTAGTCGAATTTATTTCGGTTCAGATATTAGTTTTCACTGCCTATATAATTGGATACGGCCCAATACTTTAGGACACCGGAGGTTTCTTTGCCCTACTTGGGCTGGTTTTAAAAAAAAAGTGATTATTTAATCACTTTTTTTTAAATACAGTGTGCGGCCATAAAGCACATAGCACTTATGTTATTTATATTGATAACACATATAAGGTGTGTTATTCCTAATTTGCAATTAAACTACTCTCTTAATCACGATTAATGATGTGTCATGAAATAGAAACCTTTGAATTTTATTTGCTGTGCAAAATCAAGTTCTGTGGCAACCTTCATTTTTGGAACATAGGTTTTGTCTACGCTATATTCGGGCAAATTTTACCAAGACCTTTAAACAAAGCAAATTAAAAAGTTTAATGTTGTAGACCGAAACCAAAGCTAAGCGATGAAATTTGAACGTGCCATGAATGAAATTAAAAGTAGAAATCTATAACCTTATAATTATTTAGTTAAGATACCATTGAAGAAATTGACGCTCCTACATAATGGTGGGTACATGCACGGAGTGATAACTACCAACATTTCAGAAGCACTTAACAGTATCCTAAAAAAAGTTAGGGTCTTACATTTAAAAGTTCTAGTTGAATTAATATTCAACAAAGTTGTTGAGTACTTTAACCAGCACCGTCACGAGGTATAGAATCGCGTACATCCATTTCTAACAAGAGCTTTTGACAAGTTTCTTCGGATCGATTGAAATCAAGAGACCACACAGTTACACTGTATAATGCACAAGTTAGTATTTACATGGTTAAATCTCCAATACGGCTTGATGGTCACGACACTAACTTTTACAGTTTAAAATGAATGAAAAGTCGTGCAGTTGTGGCAAATGGCACGAATATACATTGTCTTGTTCTCATGCTCTTGCAGTTTGTAAAGATATGGTACAAAGCCTGATGCTAACATGCTAGACATATATCCGTGAGAAACTTACAAACGAACATACCAATCTAATTTTTATTTGGTTGTGCATGAGGACTTTTGGAAAGATGCCCCCCTATAATTTAACATTCTATCCTTCAAATATGAATAGTCAATGGAGTCGAAAACAAGGTATAAGGCTTTGGAAGAAATGGATTATCAAAACTCTGATTCTCCTCCAAGATGTAGCAGATGCCGAATGCCCGGACATAATAGAAAAACTTGTAATAATCTCGGTTCAAGCAATGTATAAGTTTCTTTTTTTCAAAGTGCTATAATATTTTAAGGTTTATATTAATGATATTTCTTATTTGAATTTCTTATAAGTGCTTATATTCTTTTACTTAAATCGATTATAAATTATTGTAGTAAAATTTACAATAAGTGATAAAAACATAAAATACTTCAAATTATTTCTACGTACTTTCTATAAATTATTTTACTTAAAACGATTATAACTATTATCATAAAATATACACCAAAAAATATAAATAAAAGAATACTTTGTCTTTTTTTTTTTTGAAAAACAAACAAATTAATTATAAGTTTTGCAATATATATAAATACTTTAAATCGATTATAAATTATTATAGTAAAATTTACAACAAGTGACAAAAATATAAAATACTTTAAATTACTTCTTCGTACTTTTTTTATAAAATATTTTACTTAAAACGGTTATAATTATTATCATAAATATACATCAAATGATATAAATAAAAGAATACTTTGTCTATTTTTAAAAAAATTAATCATAAGTTTTTGCCAAAAAAAAAAAAATGATGTAGCAGATAACGCATATAGGAAATGCGTTATCCGTATGTATACAGGAAATGCATTGCCGTATGCGTTATCAGGAACATCAGCTGATTAGGTTGGGAAATTCATTTTTAAGGATAACACATCGCGTTTGCATCATCTATAATGATAACGCACGTAGCATGTGCGTTATGACCACACTCAGATTCTAAAAAAAATACGACTACTTTAATGATTTTTTTTTAAAAGAGGCCAAATATGGTAAAATGCCGACTCCAGAAAACGCATGTGTTGAAGATCTCCTATGCTAACTTGAGTTTTTTTTTTTCTTGGATAAAAAAATTATCTACTAATATGAAATGAGTTAGAATAAATTATTTAACAAAAATAATTTTCAAACCTTTTTTCCTAAGAAAATTTCCAAACCTTTTTCTCTACCCTACAATAAAATAGGAAAGTTGAGAAATTGGTAAATTGAGATAACCATAAAAAAGCAATTACATAAAATAACAAATCTAAAATAACACAATAAGGTGGATAGAATATAAAAATTGGAGGGTGGACCATGTCCAATGGACCTAACCCCACTTTTAACATTAAAAAATTCAAATTACAACCCACAAATTTGCCTCTCTCTCTCTCTCTCTCTCTCTCTCTCTCTCTCTCTCTCTCTCTCTCTCTCTCTCTCTCTCTCTCTCTCTCTCTCTCTCTCTTCTTCTTCTTCTAAACAGTAAAACTTTTCTATTCTAACCCTTTTGAGGCACCAAAATTTTCAATCGAACACTCAATTCAGCCTTCATTGGCTCAGTCAATAGCAGCGGTGGTAATGAATTGGCTAGAGAAGAGCTCCGCAAAAGGGAAGTCGAAGATGGTTTAGGAGTGGGTTGGTTTGTGTTCTTTTAATGAATTGGCTAGAAGAAGCAAAAGCGAAGGAGAGAGAAATTTTACCAAATAAGAAAGGAGAAATAGGATCATCTACTTTGAAATTCAACGATTTACAAATCTATTAGTGTATCAACAATTTTTAAAAATTGACTAATTTATATTGAATAAAAACTTTTGACAAAAAAGTTTAGTTTGTTTACATTGGCCGATATTGTTAAAAAACTGAAAATTTCCAGTGGCAAAACAATCAATGTTTTCTGTCATTAATGTCAATTTGTTTATATTATATACTTGTCAATATGACAAATCCTAAATAGATTATAACTAGGAAACTGAAATAAAATTATACAAGGTTTATGATTTTATAAGGATAATCCTATTTTAATTCTATATAAGAGTCCTTAATACTCCCCCTCAAGTTGAAGCATAAAGATCAGACATGCCCAACTTGGAAGCTAAATGATGAAATTGAGTAGGATGAAGAGCTTTAGTGAAAATATCGGCCAGTTGAAATTCGCTGCGATTGTAGGTGGAGAAAATAAAACCATCTTGAAAAGTATCACGACAATTAATTTCAATATGCTTGGTACGTTCATGGAAAATAGGATTTTCGGCGATATGAAGAACAACTTGATTATCACATGGAGCGGAATGGGGCGTGTGATAGGCATATGAAGATCATGTAGGAGACCGGATAACCACTTCAACTCATATAAAGTCATGGCTATAGAACGAAACTCAGCTTCGGCAGAAGAGCGAGAAACGGTATGTTGTTTCTTTATTTTCCAAGAAATAGGAGACTCATTAAGGGAAATAAAATATCATGTAACGGAACAACGAGTAATGGGACTGGTAGCCCAATCAGAATCACAATATGCAGTCAGTAAAAGTGGAGATTTAGATTTAAGAAGAATGCCACGACTAGGACTGCCTTTAAGATATCGAACAACTCGGATAGCAACCTCCCAATGAACACATCGAGGGGCGTGCATAAATTGAGCAAGTGTATGGACTACGTAGGCGAGTTCAGGTCGAGTAAGGGTAAGGTAGATCAACTTACCGATGAGTCTACGATAGCGACCCGAGTTATCAAAAAGGGATCTAGAAGCCTTGGCCAATTGATGATTAGGTTCAATGGAGTAGAGGCTGGTTTGGCCCCTAAAAAACCTGTTCCAAAGAGAATTTCCAAAGTGTACTTCCATTGGCATAAAAATAAACCCGAAGGGCTTCTTGCAATTTCAATACCCAAAAAATATTTCAGAGGACCTAAGTCTTTCATATGAAACACTTATACAATGAAGCTTTGAATTTATTTAGAGTGGGTAAAGAATTTCCATTAAGTAGTAAGTCATCCACATAAATGAGAACATATAAAAAAATATTTTCTCTTGTATATATGAAGAGAGAATAATCTGCATAAGACTGAGAAAAATCATACTTACGAAGAGCGGCAGTAAGTTTGGAGAACCAACACCGAGGAGCTTGTCGAAGGCCGTATAAAGATTTCTTCATAAGACAAACTTGTCCTTGGAAAAAAGGACGAAAGCTTGGTGGGGGTCGCATATAGACTTACTCGTGTAGATCTCCATGGAAGAACACATTATGGACATCCATTTGATGGATAGGCCAATTTCGAGCAGTAGCAACAGAAAGTAAAGTGCATACTGTGACCATTTTAGCAACTGGGAAAAAGGTGTCTGTGAAGTCAATGCCTGCCTTTTGTGTATTTCCCAAAATTACCAAGCGTGTTTTATATCGCTCTATGGTGCCATCTGTTTTATATTTGATGCAAAAAACCTATTTAATTCCCAGAGCACGTTCTCCAGGAAGCAAGGATGTTAAAGACCACATTCCATTTTTTTTCGAGGGAATCAATTTATTGGCACATAGCGGCGCGCCAGAGAGGACTAGTGATTGCTTCAGCGTAGGTGGTGGGCTCGGATTCTGTGGTTACAGATACTAAAATGCCTGTGTGAAGGAGAAAATTTCTCATAGTCCACAAAATGTGTTATTAGAGAAAGGGACGTATCTATGAGGTCTGAAGAGTGTGAGGGAGCGGAGGAGGAATGAGAAATAGAAGACTTCCATACAGTGTTACAGTCATAATTTCAGAGTTGAGTCAGAATAGTTTTAAGTCGGTACTTTTTTTAATGCCTAGAGTAGGCTGATTTTCTTTTGAGGATATGGGCTGAATGGTGGTGGGAACTGTCTCAGTCCTTGGGCCACAGGAGGATTGGACAAGCGCAGAGAGAGCTAGGCCAGAAGGAGAAAGGAGGCTGGGTCGAGTGGAGCTGGGCTGGGTGCATTAGCTGGATCGGACAAGCCGCGAGTGGGAGAGGAAGTTGGGCCGCGTGGAGCGCCTGGGCCATGGGGAGGGCTTCGCGGAGTTGGGCTATGAGGAGTGTTTAGGCCATGCAGATCTGGAACTGCAGTTGGGCTGCGTGGGAGGGTCTCCTATGGTGGGCTGGTGAGGTTTGTTAGATCTGTGCCACACAGGCTGATTGGGTACGGGGCTGGGCTGCCCTAATGTGATTTTTCTGGACCAAAACTCCCCCTGTTTGGTACAAGTGCTGCCTTGGAGCCAAGAATTTGTTCTCCAAAATTATATAATTGTTAAAAATCTAAAGTATATGTTAAAGAGTCCGATTGTTCCTGGTTTGGAAATTTTGTCTCATTAAAAATCACATCTCGCGATACAAAGGATTTTTCTCGTTGCAGGTCATAAAATCTTCAACATTTCTTGTTCAAGGGATAACCAAGGAAGACACATCTTCGACTGTGGGCACGTAATTTATCTTTGGGTGAATCGTGGTCATAAACATAAGCTAAACACCCAAAACTTTTAAAGTGAGATTAGGAGGGTTCTTTTTCCAAAAAGTAACTCATAAAAAGTCTTCTGTGTAACAACTTTGAAGGTGTTTGATTTATGAGATATCCGGCGGTGAGAACACATTCCCCCTAAAACTTTACCGGCAAGTTAGCACAGAAGCGCAGAGCCCGGGCGATATTTAGAATATGATGATACTTACATTCGACCCTTCCATTTTGTTGCGGGGTACCAGGAATACATGTTTGATGTATTATACCTTGAGCTAAAAAATAACGACAGAGAAGATGCCGGTAATGTTGATAACAACATGGTAGAAGAAAGCAATGTTCGTGTTATAAAGAAAGATATTTATTTTGTAGCATCCTCATACAGTTCTGGACTGATCATCACGACAGTCCAATTGAAAGAAAATAACAAAGACAATAATTATGCAGAATGGGCAAAAGCCATGCGCCTGGCTTTGCTTTTGAAGAAAAAATTGAGGTTTATTGACAGAACGATTCCCATACCAGAAAACGAGCCAGACCAAGAAGAAGAATGGTGGAAAATTAACACTTTGGTAAATTCGTGGATCCTTAACACTATAGAGCCTTCACTCAGATCTTCCATAAATTACTCTGAGAGGGCCGATGAATTATGGTCAGATTTACAAGAGAGATTCTTAGTTGGAAACGGACCACGAAAATACGAATTAAAGACGGCTTTAGCAAACTGTAAACAAGGAGGAGATTCAATAAATGTATATTATTCGCGCTTGAAGAAATTATGGGATGAGTTAGAAAATTACACTCAACTCCCGTCTTCCACCGACACACAATTATTAGCAGTAATTATAAAGAAAAGGGAGGAAGAAAAGATTTTTCAATTTTTAATGGGTTTGAATAGTGCAACTTATGGCACTGTTATATCTCATCTGATTCAACAAGAGCTAATGCCAAAATTAAAAATAATTTTTGCCCAGATATGTAAGGAGGAGCAGCACCGGAGTCTCACATGAATGATGGAGCACGACTACGACGGCGCCGTCTTTGCCAACGCCGGAGCAGGCCGCTCATCCTCAACAATTAACCTGTTTTGCAGCCATTGTAATAGGAGTGGTCATGATATCTCAGGCTGTTTCCAGCTTATAGGGTACCTTGAGTTGTGGCCTCGGAGTACCGTCACCAACACGAGCAACCGCGCGACAAGCCGCAGCCACGGAGTACAAGCTGCCGGGAGAGGAAAGAACAGGTGCGACATACCTAGAGCTCACCAAGCAGGCCGGGCAGCTGGAACAAGCAGACAACAGTAGTGGTCGGCCGGGAAAGGCGCCGCCGAGGGCTGGGCTCAATCCGTAGTTGTTCGTCGCACAAAAGAAGAAGACAGCCATGGCTATTTTTCTGTAACAGCAGCTGACCATGGAGGAAGAAGCAACAAAAACGAGTGGGTTTTTCAAACCACTTTCCAAGTTTGACTCAAAATCAATGGTCAAAATTGTTGACCATCCTAAATGACAAAAATGCCACTGACTATGAAAAATTATCCCATATGACAAATTTATGAATTTTGGATTCAGGATATTCTCATCATATGACTGGTAGAAAAGACTTCTTGAAAAATTTAAATAATATTTTCCTTATACTTTTGGTCTACCTAATGGTGCTAAAGCAATTGCTCTACAAGAAGGAACGATCTCCTTAAACCCTAAACTCAAACTTCTTAGTGTGTTCTACATTCCTGAGCTTAAATGTAACTTAATTTTTTTGTCCCAATTGGCTCGAGATTCTCGGTGTTTTATCACTCTCTCTGATGATTTTTGTGTTATACAAGACCATATCTCGATGAGGCCGATTGGAGTGGGTGAGCAGAGGAATGAGATTTTTTTCTACAAACATCTACAGTTACCAGAGATATATGCCTTTTCTAGAGAAGTCCTTGATTCAAGCATATTATGGCATATTCGATTGGTCATCCTTCGAATTTTGTAGTCAATAATTTATTTTTGAGATTTTCTAAAAAAAAAACTGACCTTTATAATGTCTGCTTACGTGCCAAACAGACACGTAATCGTTTTCCTTCAAGTACAAATAAAGCTTCTGCAAATTTTGATTTAGTTTATTGTGACTTGTGGGTTCCTAACAAAACTACATCTACCATTGGAGCTTCTTTTTTTTTTTTTTAACTATTTTAGATGATTATGCTAGAGTAGTCTGGATTTATCTCCTCTCTGAGAAAAGCGAAGTTGCATTTGTATTAAAAATTATTTTGCAATGGTCCAAAACCAATTTAACAAGACCATAAAAATTGTGAGAAGTGACAATAGAACGGAGTTCACCTCTCTAAAAACATATATTTTTGCTCTAATACCATAAAAGTTTTTTAGCGGAAAAACAATCAATGTTTTCTGTCATTAATGTCAATTTGTTTACATTATATACTTGTCAATGTGATAAATCCTAAATAGATTATAACTAGAAAATTAAAATACAATTATACAAGGTTTAGGATTTTATAAGGATAATCCTATTTTAATTCTATATGTCCTTAATAGAAACTAATGTAAAATTTCAATTTTAGGATTAATATTTCATTTTCACAAATAATTTCAGTGAATTATTTAACTTTAAATTATTATTTTTTGTGCAAAATAACTTATAGTTTTTATAATTTTGATTAGGTAAGAAGAGCAAAATATATTAACTTTTTAAGTATAATTTATACATATATAAAAGGCACAAGATCTTCTATAGCATTTTGTGTACCACACTATGCACTATCTTTCTTTTATAATATATTTTTCTTTTAAAGTTTATCTTTTTTCTTTAAATTTTATCTTTTATTTGTTATATTTTATTAATAAAATATAAAAATTAAAGAATAATACACAAAGTGGTATAACAGATCCAAGCCGGTACATAAAATATAAAAATTTTTTAAGGGACCATTCAAGAAAGCTATGCCACTTAGATTCTGTATACCTTACGAAGGATCCAAACTGGTAAATATATGTGCGTGTGTGCCTTTACGCAACTCAAATTACCTCGTTTCTTATTCTTTTCTATATATTCCAATTCCGTGCTTGCATTTCTAAATTCATGTATTTTATTTATGTATTAAGGGGAAAAAAAGCCAAGCGGATGAAGAGGAAAGGTAGTTCACATGCAGAGACTCATATAATCGGAGAAATGCATGGATTTAAACGCAGAAAAACAGTGGTGGCAGTGGCAGGGCAGCTGCAAATTGCTAAAGACCACCGCTGTATGTAATCTATGGACGGCGATCGTAAAGATACGACGGTGCAGAAGGAGGCGGACCTCGGCCTCCCTCAACCCATGCAAAGCAACAGAATATTCTGCCACCCCCACGTGATAATTGCTAGTTATCTATCAATCTATATGCTATATAATTATAATTCTATATGGTTTGGCAATTAGACTCGTTCAAATATTGCACACCTTAATTCTCTACAGACATTATACATATTCATTATTGAATTTTAAATAATTTTTCCAAATAAGAACTAGAATGCTTTCAAATAAATCTCTCTACAAGTTTCAATGTTAAAAAAATAATAAATGGTTGAACTTTATTTTTTTATATGGAAGAGAACAATGAAAAAAAAATTTATTAAATATTAAATTATTTTCACAATTTAATGAGTAAAAACAATACAAAATATTAGTGGGATGTGACAAGTAAAAAAAATAAAAAATAAAAGAGTAACATTTTACTCATCCATTATAATTTACCTATGGCTTGATATACTTTTTCTTTTCCAAAATATGTCGCTTTAATTAGTAAATTAAGAGAGTATTAAATAAAATTTTTCACATATCTACCCCTATTTATTTTTATTTCAATATTAATACAATCTAATAAATGCTTAGATAAATTTTAAATAAAGGGTTAATTGCAAAATACTCTCAAGTGGAAGGATAAAAATACTTTAACCCCTAAACTTTAAAAATAGGTAGTTTATCCCATAAATTATATAAAATGCCCGAAATACCTTTCATATAAGCTATAATATGTTGCAAAATAACCCCATAAAGCTCGATTAAAATTTAACAATAGTATCTTCCATATATTACAAGTATATTACAAAATACTTGCATAAAATTTGTAATAGTCTCTTTTTAGTCTATGTTATTTAAATATTGATTATTTAAAGAAAATTAGAATGCTGATTTTAAATTTAATTCAATGAAAAAATAAAATATTCGGAAGTAAAGTATTCAAATAATGGACTCATCTATTTTTTTCTTTATAGTAAATACTATTAATTTATTACAATAAATTAGTGACAAATTCTAATTTTTTAATTAAATGATCATTTAAAAGAATATAGAACAAAAAATTTGCAATAAATTTAACTTACATGAAATGGTATTTTAGATATTTGACATAATTTAGGAGGCAAATTACCTATTTTAAAGTTTGGAGGTAAAGTACTTTTACTTTCCCACCTAAAAGGTATTTTATAATTAATTAATAAATCAAATATTAAATATTTATCACCTTAATTAGTAAATTAAGAGAATATTAAATGAAAAAATATTGTGATGGTACAATCTAATAAATATATGGACAAATTTAATAAACCCTGACACCAAACAAGAAATACTACATGTATTTAACAATTGACAATCCTCTAAAGCACCAGTTGTTCCAATTTGTATGAATATTTTTGGGCTCTGAGCACCAATTGCAAGTGAGATTTCATATTCGAAATCTTCTTTCACCAACCTTGCATAACATTTATACATATATAATTTCTCTTATTTCTATGAGGAGAGAGAGAGAGAGAGAGAGAGAGAGAGAGAGAGAGAGAGTAAACAAATTTAAAATATATGCATCATTCCTCATTATCCATTTTAATTTTGTTTTCTCCAAATCGTTGTGGATGAAGAAGAAGAAGATTCTTGTTTTCTTTTATTTGACTTTCAATAGAAGCTATAAACCCTAATAAAGTATTAGGAGAAACCAGATATGTAGGGATATTTTGCTGATTGAAAATTCAAATAAGATTTGACTAATTATATATATATATATATATCATGAATTAAGTTAGCTGCCAATTTTTATCCTTCACATTGAATCCATCAGCTATTTTTTGATGATCACCCCATAAGATTTTATAATTTTCACCTCATAAAATTTGCACATGCAAATGCATATGATTAGTCGACCATAGTCGGTCGAAGAAACCGACATTTTCACTTCTTTTTTGTGTTTTAATTAAGTCAAATGTGAGAATAATATACCATTATTCATAATAATCCATTTCTTTATTAAATATATTTTCATTTTTTTTCGGAAAATATATTTTCATTTTTATTAATTTCCTTGGTGAAATTACAAATTTTCAAGAATAAGCATTTACTTTTTAATTAGGATTTATAACAAAATACCTCTTAAAAGTGAATGTGAGAGCACTTTAATCCTACCTTTTAAGAGCACTTCTTTTTTTTTTTTTTTTTTCCTTTTCTTTTTTAAGAGAAGAGAACTTTACTCTTAAAATATAAAACATGTAGACTTTACCTCAAGATCATCAATCTAAGGTCAAATTAAGTATAATGTCCAAAATATATTCTTGATGTAAGTTTTGTTTTGTTGTAAAATAATTCTTTAAGTAAAAACGTTTAATCCAGATCATAATTTATAATTATGCTTTATTACAAAATACTTATATGAAATAATATCCTTATTATTAAGGCAAACTAGCATGGGGATTCTAAATTTACTTAAATAAAAAATAAAATTTTTATTATAAATAAAATATAAAATTTTGTCAGTTTTAAATAGAATTGAAGTTTTTAATTTACATTTTAACATATTAGAATTTGTAGCAATTTATTATAATAATATAATATATAGACAAAATTTTAATTTTTTTCTTTAAATGAAATACTCTTAATTTTCTTACTTATTATAATAAATTAGTAACAATTCTTAATAGTCTTTTTGCATTAAAACGACGTCACGTTTGCATAAACACCATTAAAGATCTTTCATTTTTTTCTTTCAATTAATTTTAGAGTTACTTATATGCCATTTTATCTTGGACAAATCTTTCAATCCTTTTTATTTAAATAATTAAATCTTTAAAGAATATACATTACAAAAATATTATTTCAAACTTCATAAATATTTTATAATAAATTATAATTATAAAATAAATTACAATTATAATTAGGGTATAAATTAAACTAATTTATATCAATTCATAGAGTACTATTTTGCAACTAATAACTTAAAATGGTAAGCTTTGAACATTTTACTTCGTTTGACCCTCGTTGTGAGTAAAGTATATAATTTTGGGATTATAATGTTCTTAACCCCCACCCCCTCCCACAGTTTCCTAACTTCATAAGGCAATTTTCCTTATTTCTCTGACAAACGGGCTATTTTGCTATAAACCCTGCTAACTACTAGCAAGGATGTGTCATGAATATTACCACCATTTCTTGGGAAAATATTACAACCATATTGGTTCAACAATTTTTCGTTTTTAGTACTTTATGCTACTCTTAAATAAAATTTTAAGCCCTTGGGGTTTGGTAAGAACGACTATCGTGAACTTAATAAGTTTCTTTCTTTTCATTAGTTTCTAACGCCTACGTATATCTTGCATTTTGTCTTTTTTTGAACCATCTCCTCTGAGTATCTTGCACGGTACTTTTTTTATTAGAAGTATGTCAAGATCTTATATAAATTATTAGAATTTTATGCATTTATGTGTCTTCTTCTCTCTCAAATTTGTTGCAGCTCCCGTGTCTCCTTCTCTTTTCCTCTCTCTTCGTCCTTCTCCTTCTCTTCATCAATATTCACCAAAATTCTCCAATCAAATCTCTATCATCTCTCTCTCTCTCTCTCTCTCTCTCTCTCTCTCTCTCTCTCTCTCTCTCTCTCTCTCGTTTTTTTTTTTCAAGAGAATGATTTTCATGATTACAGCAACGATATTTCAATACTAGTAGCTACAAGTTCCAATGAAGTAGTAATTTGAGTTTTCATCTTGTTTGATAGATGACAAAAAATTTTTTAGTCATTTATTTACGTTTTTATATGTTATTGGATGGATTGTATAAACTAAATTTATGGAGAAATGTATAAAAGTCATTATTAGAGGAGATAAGGAGGAATAATTGTTTTTTTTCTGAGTAATTGATATTTTTTCTAATTGTTAAAGTTATATGTTATCGGAATTCCATATTTCAATTGTTTATGTTCCATGTTTCTATAACTATAATTTCATAATTATATAAGTAATAGCATATGTGGGTAGTAAAGTTTTGTGTTATAGAGAAAAGATGAGGAGGAAGAATCGTTTTTTCTGTGAATTGATATTTTTTAATTGTTAAAGTTATGTGTTATCGGAGTTCATGAGATATTTTCTATTTTCACATGGAACATGCATTTTATATATAGAGGACATTAACTTATAACACAGGGAACATGAATTCTATTTCCATGCAACACTAATATAGAAATCATGGAATCTTAGAGCAATAACACAAGTCATGAACCTCATAAAAAAATTCATTGAACATCAATAATTTTTTAATAGAACAAATAGCCTATGGAACATCAACACTATTTTTATGGAACATATTACATATGGAATATCAACATAATATTTCGATGGAATTCGAGCACAGAAACTATGGACATCAATGTTATCTTTATGAAACACATAACCCATGGAACATCAATAATAACATCAATACTATTTTTACAGAATATATAACTCACGGAACATAAATACTATTTTAATTTATGGAACATATTATACATGGAATATCAATAGTATTTCACTGGAACTTGAATACAAAAACTATAGAATATCAATATTATCTTTATGGAACACATCACCCATGAAACATCAATACTATTTTATAGAATATTTAATCCATAGAATATCAATAGAATTTTGATGGAATCTGTACACCCGAACATAGAACTGTGCACATGCGTGAGTGGATGCTGAATTAGTAATAAAATGAGAGTGTATCTTACAAGGTACATCAGGGTGTATGATATAAGTACTACTTGGATTATATGTTGATTATCAAGACAAGTAGTCCATGCTCGTCTTAAATATGTTTATGAGTAAATATGAACTTTAGTCCCCAACATTTTTTATTGGTTACATTTGGTCCCTAACTATTAATTTTAACTTTTTTCGTTCTTAACATATTTTTATCTGTTGAATTTAGTCTCCAACTATTAGTTTAAGTTTTTTCATCCTCAACTAATTTACGTATAATATTCTTGCTCTTCTTGGAAGATTTCCGATAACTTTGACCAGTACCGAATATTTTGACTCTGGGAATTTTAAAGCATAAAGAGTAAAATTAAAAATTCAATAAACTGAGTTTTGGTTAAAAACATCATTTTTAGAAAATAAAATCGTATTGACACAATGCGATTTCCTTCATTATCCTCAAATAGTTCAGATTGTTGCAGAACTCCAAAGTGTCTCCAACTTTTCGTTAGTAGTAATGAATATCGTCCTCTCTCCATTTCTTAATCGAGTTACAAGATAGAAGTTTAAAGTATTTTCTTATTCTCTAATTGTATCAAAGATGAAGAATCAATGGAGAATGTTGAGTTAATTTTAACTAAGCCTAATCCTGGAGAGGTAAACAACGTTAGATTTAGAGAAAATATGCATATAGAGTGAGTGATGCTGCCTAAAAAAGCTTTTTTCTTTTTTAAACTTTAGTTTATTAAATTTTTAATTTTACCCTATAGGGTTTATAAAATCGCCAAAGTCAAAATCTTTCGAACCGTTCAAAATTACCAAAAATCGTAAAGGACAAAAAAGACTACACGTAAATTAGTTGAGGATTAAAAAGAAAAATTCCCTTAAAATTCCATTCAACTATTTACTTAAATTGTACATTGCCCCTAAACTCATATTTTGTTTTTTTATATACCTAAACTAATATTGTATATCGTAAAGTAGCCTACCACCATAAATAGGGGTGACACCACCTCCCGAATTTCACATGCTGCTCACATGTGTTTGTAGAGGTGTAAAATTGTTCATTAAAAACTTTTCCGTCACAACAAAATGGTCCCTTAAATAGCAACGACACTACCTCTCGAAGATCATATGTTGAAACGTGTGTGTTTGCAATGTGGAAGACTTTTGTTTTGGAGGAAAAATTTTCAATAAACAATTTTACCCCTCCACAAACATACACGCGAGCAACATGTGTGATCTCCGAGAATTAGAGCCACCATTATTTATGGGGATAGCTATTTTATTATACACAGGTTTTACTTTAGGGATATAAAAAACTAATATATGAGTCCAGGAATATTATGCAACTTAAATAAATAATTGAGAGGTATTTTCAAAGAGTTTCTCAGATGAAAAAACTTAAAACTAATAAATAATGACCAAATTGAACAGACAAAAATATGTTTGGGATGAAAAAAAGCTAAAATTATTAGTTAGGGATCGTATCCGACCAATAAAAATATGTTGGAAAAAAAATTTAATTTAAAAGTTAGAAGAAAATATGTTGAGATTAAAGATGATATTTACTTATATGTTTACACTAACCATTGTCAATTAAAAAGAAAAAAGGTGGTAATAGCAATTATTTAATTAGAATTAAAGAACAAGTGTGTAGACTTGTTACAGCTTGTTTCTTGAAATTAAAATAAAGAAATCATTGACTCATATAGAGTTGATAAAAACACTACTATATATAATAAAAGGTTGACTTAATAATATTTGTTTTATTCCACAAAAAAAAAAAACTATATACTTAATTATTTAATGGATGATACATGTTGCCTCATGCAAAGCAGATACTATAAATCAGAATCACAAGTACCTTAATTTTCTCACTATAATTTTCTCACTAAACAAAAGCCCACAAGCAAAAACAGATCCTAATATTTCTTCATCAATCTTCTTTGAATCAAATGGCCTTTGATATGAACATTACTCTTACTCTGTTTTCTCTTTTTCTTGCCTTTTTTGTATTTTTTTTCATTTTCTTGACTCATTACAAGATCAACTCCGAGTCTAAAACCAAGAAAATATTACCACCAGGAGAATTAGGACTTCCTTGGATTGGTGAAACCATAGATTTCTTCAAAGCACAGAGGAAAAACAGATTATACGAGGAATTTGTTCAGCCCAGAATCCAAATGTATGGGAAAACCTTCAAAACAAGAATTATGGGTTCACCGACAGTAGTTGTAAATGGAGCTGAAGCCAATAAATTTTTCTTATCAAATGAATTCAAATTAGTGGTGAGTTCTTGGCCTTCTTCCTCTGTTCAATTAATGGGTTCTGATTCAATTATGGAAAAAACAGGGGAATCTCATAGATGCCTTCGTGGGATCATTGCCACTACTCTAAGCTGCAATGGACTTGAAAATTTGGTACCAAAAATATGTAAAACGATTGAAACCCACATGGAAAAGAATTGGAAAAGTCAAGAAATTGTTAGTCTTTATCGTTTGACAAAGATTTTGACTTTCACAATTGTTGTTGAATGCTTATTTGGAATAGATGTAAAACCAGGGACTTTGGAAATATTTGAGAAAGTTCTAGAAGGGGTTTCTTCACCTCCGATTAATATTCCGGGGTCGAAGTTTTGGAGAGCGAAAAAAGCAAGAATGGAGGTGGAGAAGTATTTGATTAATGAAGTTAGGAGTAAGAGGGAAGAATTAGAAAGAAGGAGAGGAGAAGGAAGAGGAGGAGAAGAGGAAGAAGGAATGTTGATTTATAGATTGGTTATGGCTATGATTAGAGGTGAAATTAGTGAGAAAGAAGTGGTTGATAATGTTGTTTTGCTAGTATTTGCAGCTCATGATACTACTTCTTTCGCCATTGCAATGACTTTTAGGATGCTTGCTCAATATCCAAATTGCTATGCTCGCCTACTTCAAGGTAGTAGTATTATTATTATTATTATTATTATTATTATTATTATTATTATTATTATTATTATTATTATTATTATTATTATTATTTTATTCATATTGTTGATTGATTAAATTGTTAAAAAAAAAAAAAAAACCATGATTTTTCTGCAGAACATGTTGATATAGTAAGAAACAAAACAAAAACAAGAGGTGAAAAAAGGCTAACATTGGAAGACACGAAGAAGATGATTTATACATGGCAAGTTGCTCGTGAAAGCATGAGGATGTTTCCTCCCATCTTTGGCTCCTTTAGAAAGGCAATTCAGGATATTGAGTTCCAAGGATTCACTATTCCAAAAGGCTGGAAGGTACTACTTGCTTGTATTTCTTTTTCTACACCCAAAATCACAACTTTCTATGCGAATCTCAATTGCATAATATAAAATATAAGCCATGAAATTATTATCTGCCAAAAAAAAAAAAAAAAAGGATTTTATTTTCATTGTTTGAAGTTTGATTCTTGGGGTGATGTTTTGCAGGTATTGTGGACTACATATGGAACCCATAATGAAGAAGAGTATTTTGAAGATGCATGGAAATTCAATCCAAGTAGGTTTGAAGAACCAATTCAACCATATGCATATGTTCCATTTGGTGGAGGGCCAAGGCAATGTGCTGGCTACCAATTGGCTAAATTGAACATTCTAATTCTTGTACATTATGTTGTAACACAATATGAATGGTCCTTAGTAGACCCTCAAGAACCTATTGCTGTGGATCCCTTACCTTTTCCTTCTCAAGGCATGCCCATTAGAATCTCCCCCAAATTCTCATAATTATTATCTCACAATTATTTCTTCAATTCTTTGTTATTAATCAAATCCTATTGATTATTTAATTTGATGTTCGGATAACACTTTTCATGGGGGTCAAGTTTGTGGGTGATGTGGGGAGAAAATAAAAAATAAAATAAATGAGCTTTGTTCATTAGCACTATTTGATTTGGATCTAAATGTTGTCCATGACAAGAATCAAAGGAAGATGCTAGGAGACTTCAAAATTCTTTAGAAAAGAATGTGGAAATCTGTCTTGGAAGTTGTTGAGATTCCTAAATGTTAATTTCCATCAAATTATAGGTGGTAGTAGAGATTGTTCGCTTTGGGATCTGTATTTATCAAAAAGGGCTTGTTACTATAGTTAAGATGAGGGATAAAATCGTCTTGGTACACATTCTAATACTATTTTTCTTATAAATATAAATTTTTTTAGACTTATGTACAAAAATTAAGGAAATTAAAAATATGACAAGTTTTGAAATAAAATGCCCTTTACACTTTTAATAATAAGGAGAGAGATAGAAAAAAATAGTGGGATAAATGATAAAGAGATTGGTAAAAATGAAAAAATACAATAAATACTTATTGAAAAGTACAAAAAGACTTATATTCTTGATAATTCTCAAACACCTTACAAGAACTTATATTTCCGACCAACCAGAGAAATTACATTTTATTGCAACACTCTTTTTTATAATAATTTTGTTAATAAATCCTACGGAAGAAAAAAGTAACCCATAAATTCCTTAAGATAAACCTTTAAAAAAACTATTATTGAAGAAAATATATTGGAGAG
Organism: Catharanthus roseus; assembly: GCA_028651295.1. Lineage (NCBI taxonomy): Eukaryota > Viridiplantae > Streptophyta > Magnoliopsida > Gentianales > Apocynaceae > Catharanthus > Catharanthus roseus. The sequence continues at coordinate 12,298,233 of JAPQWS010000102.1, read as the reverse complement.
TTGTATTATAAAATGTATTAGATTAAGAAAGATTCTGATTTTGCCCAAATTTGAGGACTTTCGACTCCCATTGTTTTTTCTTTGTTTAGATATAAGAAGTCTCATATTATTGAAAAATATTTTATATATATAAAATCATCAATAGTTCATACACAAGTCTAACAATGATGAATTCAAATTGTATTAAAAAGAATGTAAATTTTACATTAAGTAGCAATTGAACTTCTAATATTTTAATATTTTAGTAGGGAGATATTTGTAAGTTCCAAGGGTATATTTGTTTAAATATTTTAATTATGATTAACTTGTGGTTTGTGATAATGGAAGTAGTTTCGTAAGAAGAATAAAAGATATACAAAAGGAGTCTCAAGGATGATATACAAAGAAACAAAAGATCACTCAAGATTACAAGACTTTATGAAGATGAAGTGATCAAGTAAAAGACCTTGAAGACAAAAAGAATGGTTAGGGATAACTCTATAAGGTATATATGTAAACCTCTTTAACTTTTTTCTTTAAAGTATTGGTCATTTATGTTAGCATCGTAGAAGAAACTTTTTTTTTTTTTAAAAGATTATCTGTGAAAAACTAAGTATTCTTGGTAAAGCCTTGAGGATTTAAAGTTATTATATTTTATAAGCTTTTGCAACAAGAATACATGTTTTAAAAGTGAAGGAGAAAATATGTGTTTTACAATATTTCACAAGTTGTGAAAACAGGAAAATCGGTCATCCGATTTTTAAATCGGATGTCCAAAATTTTTTGAATATCATTAAACTTCTTTGGTAATATTTTTCCATCTCTACTCTCTCATCTTAAATTGTGATAAAAGGTTTTGTAAAAAACTCTTTGGCTGATCTTTTGATATTTTGTTATCTTGTATTGATTTATGATCTTTGAGGTTCATGTGCAAAACCCTTGAAGGGTGATCCTCATTTGTGGTGTTTTTGTAAAAGCTTGTGATTAGTGGAATTTGTGAAATTCTTGAGTTAAGTCTCAAGGTAGTGGATTTAGCTCTATTGAGAGAGTGAACCACTATAAATTCTTTGTCTTTTTCATTTTGTTTTTGCTTGTCGCCTATATGTTTATTGTTTGAACATTTTTTATAAAAGAGATTTTGTTTGGTTAGGAATTTTATTAAAAAGAGTTATTAAATTCTTATTCAAACAAAATTGGATGTTTTATATTTTAACTGTGCAAAAGGTTTTTAACTAACTAAAAACCTTATTCAACCCCCTCCCCCCTTCCCCTCTAAGTTCTTTTAATTGGTATCAGATAGGTCTTCTCTCAAAATGATTAACATCCTAAGAAGCAAAAGATCTTTCATTAAAATGGCTAGAATTTCAAACTTACCTTATGTAGAAGGCTCTTCTACAAATAGACCTCCTTTTTTTAATAGCAATAACTATACTTTTTGGAAGTCAAGGATTAAAATCTATATTTATTCTACTAACTTTAATTTCTGGAGTATTGTAGAAAAAAGGACCTTTTGTTCCCCAAAAGGATGGAAGACTCAAGAAGGTTGAAGAATTCGACGAATTTGACTCAAGAAAGATGACTCTTAATTTTTAAGTCATGAATATATTAAGGGCTTTGGATGCAAATGAGTATAACAGAGTGGGCAGATACGATTCGGCTCATAAAATATGAAAATTGTTAGAAGTCACTTATGAAGGCACAAGTCAAGTAAAAGAATCAAAATTGGCCATGTATGTGAGAGACTATGAATTATTCATGATGAAGCAAAATGAAAGCATTAGTAACATGTTTACAAGATTCACCAACATTACAAATGGGCTAAAGGCATATGGGAAAGAATACACAAGGGGAGAGAAAGTTTTAGATGCACTTCCAAAGGCATGGCAACCAAAAATTCTTGTCATGGAAGAATCTAAAGATTTGAGACTTCTTCCCATTGAAGAGCTCATAGGATCCCTTCACACCTATAAGATGAAAATAAAGAGATTAAATGAAATGGAAGAAGAAGACAAGGGAAGAAAATGTGTGGTGCTTAAAGTAAATGAGGAAGAGCAAACAGATTCATCTAACAATGAGGATGAAAATAATGAAGATGAAGATATGGCTTTGGTAGTCCGACAATTTAAAAAGTTTTAAAAGAAAGGTTTCAATAAAAGAGGGAAGAAACCTTCACTCGAGAAAGGAGGACGAAGTTCCTCGCTCTTCAAGGCTGGGTACTTTAAATGCAATAGCACCGATCATCTTATAGCTAATTGCCCAAAAGCCATAAAAAAGGAAAAAGGAGCATTAGAGGTAAAGCTTGAGGCAATAAAGAAAAAGAAGAAAGGTAAAGAGCTTGGGATCAAGACTCAAGTGAGAGTGAAGGAAAAGAGAAAGCAAACATGTACTTCATCGCATTGGAAAGTGAGGTAAAATCTTCACCTTCTAACTTTTCTAGTTCTATTGGTGATGATGACGATGATGATGATCCTAACTCTATACTTATTGAAATGTATGATGAGCTCAAAAAGATTTCCAAAAGAAACAATGATTTAAAAAACAAGATTGATAATTATTGAATGAAAATTTAAAACTTGTTTGTGAAAACAAAACTCTTCTTTAATCTCTAGAAGTTTTGAAAAATGAAAACGATTTCTCAAACAAAGAATTTCAAGAACTTGTCTTAGAGAACAAAGATCTTTGTGAAAAAGTTCTTTCTCTTGAAAAATGCATGGTTGATTACAATGATTTGAAGAAAAAGGTAGATGATCTTACCATGTGTATTGAAAAATTTACAAAAGGAAAAGAAAATTTTGAAAAACTTCTTGGTTCTTAAAGATCATCATTTGACAAAAACGGTATTGGTTATAATCACTCAAATACTCTTTCTGTGATACCCCCAACCCTACCACTAGGTCAACTGGGACTGAGTAGGGCATCTGCATGCCTCTCAGCACTAAACTATAAGTCCCAAAATAAGAACACAACCCTGGAATAATACTTATAGGTATATATACCAAAGTACGCAGCAGAAAACTTAAGTAAAGTGGATACTGCTAGTGCGCTCAAACAAAAGATTTAAGAAAACTCTCTGATCATTTTAATATAAAAATAAAAGTATCTTACATCATCAAAACCTCACGACAAAATAAAAAGAAGAACTTTACAACTGGCTCGAGTCTAAGAAAGACAAAACATAAATGCATGCCCTTCTAGGGAGATTTGGTCCAAAAACTCCCTGTCTAAAACTTCAGTGGCTTACTGGGTCCCTGACCGTCCTGAGTTAATCTCAGGAGAAAACATGAAATGGAAAAAATCGCGAACGCCCAGTGAGTCCACGTGTGTGTGTGCACTGTAATGATTTCTTTAAAACAATGGTGATGCAGTTTCATGAAAACAGTTCATGAAATGTTATAAGAAAATATATTTATTTATTTTTTTGTTACTTTAACAATACTTATGCTTGATCCTGCACGAGGGTTTCGAGTGAAGCTGGGAAGTTTGAGCGAATCAAGACACATCAGCGCAGCTTCTACACCCAAATTCAAAAGAACATAATGCAACAGTAGGGCTCCACGGACAATAACAAGGTCATCGGAACCAAGTTCCGGCATCTCGTAGTCAATACCATCCAAACACAATACGAGCGCTCGATTACCACATAACCACACTCCCATATCACTGGTCAAAACAGGCTACAGACTCTTGGGACATCTATCAAGTCTGCCCTGTGACCAACCTCAGTTTCGAGCCCTTCCTAACTCTCCACTAGGCAGCCGAACCCCACCGTAGAGCATGATGTGGTGTCCACATAGACCGATTGGGCCACACCCTCTGCAGTCTACGACCCTCTTCAAGTGGATTCACTCTCCCGAGTCTGAAACATCCATGCCATCAAAAGAGGTCCTCGTACGGGGGATTAGTCATAGACAGTGCGATCCTCTGACGCTTCCGAACACAAGATCAAAATCAGAACTATAACCCTGGTCGGAATGGGATTTTCATATGTATTTATAAACAAAAAGGCCATTTGTCCGGCCGTTAAGACAGAATCAAGTCATAAATATTTTAAGCAAAAATTCCCTTCCCCCAGTCACAGCATGCTCATGCAAATTTCACAATTATGCCAATGCCAGATCTATATTTATTGATGTCAAAACATGTAACTTTTCAAGCTAGAACATTTTCCCACATATAAACATTTTCAGAAAATCTGTGTACTGACTAGTTCTTCTTCACAACAATGATCTGTTTTAAAAAAACATCTATGTGGAGCGCCGCTCCTATGCATTTCTAATGAACATTTAACAAGTCATGGAGAATATCTCCAATTAAGAAAAGCATGTCAAGTTATAGCGTTTAAAAAAAAAAAAGTAACTATTTTATGATAAGTTTAGAGATCATATTTATATGACCCATAACGTTTGAAATAACTTAATAAAATGAGGTTTATGGACTTATCTAGATGCAGATTTAGTACTAAGATCCTATAAAATAATAATACGAAAATACTCAATACCTGGATATCAATCAAATAGCCTATTACCTAAGTAATATCGAGATCCTATGAAATAAATTGAGGATGTATATGTACCTATATATATACTCATAATAATTCTTTAAAAAGATAAAAAATCTTATACCTTTAAAAAAATATGCTCTCTTAAGGAACCATAATTAACTATATACTAAAATCCATTTAAACATTTAATCCTAAAAAAAATCACAAACTTAACTAAACTATATATATATAGTCTAATGAAAAGAAAAAATAATAATAATAATAAATAAAAAAAAAAAAGAGCATGCAAAGGACATGCAAACTAACCTCAATTGGAGACTACTATGGCTGCTCAAAAGCTTAAGGAAAAAGACTCAATATATATATATATATATATATGTATATGGCTGCCGAAAAGCTAAGGAAAAAAAAGAAAAAGACTTATGACATATATATATATATATAGGCATTATGGCGGTTAGGGGAGAAAGGAAAGAAAAAAAAAGAAGAGGAAAGATATGGTGGGTGAATGGTGTGCTGTTGAGATTGTGGCAATTTGCTTAATGATTAAGTTTTTTTTTTTTTTAAATTATCAAGTGCTTAAATTTCTAAAATACACACACTAGATATTAAAAAAAGAATCTACTTAAAGGCATTTATAAACCTTAAGAATAAAACCTCAATATAATAAAATTTTATTCTCATTCCTAAGTATCTCCAAAATATCACTAGGTGTCAAAAACACTATACTCCACCATATCATATTCAAACTCTACTTTCGTAACACCCGAAATTTTTAAAACCACGCTAGGTGCTTACTGGGTAGAGCGTTAAACTTTCAAACCAAACTCGCTTTGTAAAAGCTTCTTCACCTTTCTCACATCTTTGTTGCACATATTGTGAAAAGAATGGTCTAAGGCCACAAAATGTTTTATAAAAAGAAAGATTGAAATGGGAGTAAAAAATATTTGAAAAGTAAAAGAAAAGGCAACTAACTTTCATGGACCCAAAAGAATATGGGTACCAAAAGTCATCTCTACTTCTTCTATTGTAGGAACACAAATCAAGCTTGACTAAATGGTACTTGGGTAGTGGATGCTCAAGAAACATAAACGACAATGCATCTCTTATGAATGAGCTTAAGGAAACCGAAAGTTGGCTTTGTGACTTTTGGAGATAAGAAGAAAGGAAAAATCATCAGTATAGATAACATCAGCAACGACTCTTCTTCTTTAATTAAGCAGGTTCTCTTAATTAACGGTTTAAAGTTCAATTTGCTTAGTATTAGTCTATTTTGTGATAATGGTTCTAAATTTATTTTTTAAAGTGATTCTTCTTCTATCATTGATAAGCTTGAAACCAAAACAATTTTTGTTGTAAAAAAAGTTGGAAATGTCTATGTTTTTCATCTTCAAGATCTTATTTTTCAAAACTTAAAATGTCTCTCAGTTCATGATAATGATGCATTTTTGTGGCATAGAAGACTTGGCCATGTTAGCATGGAATTACTAAACCATCTTTCTTCAAAAGATCTTGTTAGAGGATTACCAAAACTATATTTTGAGAAAACTAAACTTTGTGATGCTTGCCAATTTGGAAAACAAGTTAAACCCGCTTTTAAACCAAAGAAGATGATTTCTACTTCAAAATCTTTAGAACTCATTCATAAGGATTTATTTGGACCAATGAGGACCACTAGTCTTGGTAGTAAGAGGTATGCTTTTGTCATAGCGGATGATTTTTCAAGATTCACTTGGACATTATTTTTAAACCAAAAGGATGAGGCATTTAGAGAGTTTGTCAAACTATTTAAAAGAGTTCAAACCTCCCTCGATTGTAAATTGATCGCTATGAGAATTGATAATAGGAGAGAATTTAACAATCAAGATTTTACAAAACTATGTGATGATTTTGGTATTAGACACAATTTTTCAACCGCTAAAACCCCACAACAAAAATGGTGTTGTGGAGAGAAAAAACCACACTTTACAAGAAATGGCAAGATCAATGCTTTGTGAAAACTCCCTACCAAAATATTTTTGGGCCAAGGCCGTTAACACTGCTTGCTACATGATGAATCGTATTTTCTTGAGACCATTTTTTAAGAAAACTCCTTTTGAACTTATTTTTAACAAAGACCCCTCAATTGGCCATTTCAAAGTTTTTAGATGTAGATGTTTTATTTAAAACACCAAGAACGACCTTGGAAAGTTTGTTAAAAAGTCGGATGAGGGAATATTTATTGGTTACTCTTCAAACAAGAAAGCTTATAGGATTTACAACAAAAAAACCTTATGTGTTGAAAAGTCGATTCATGTGAACTTTGATGAATCTAACATTTTTTAAAAGAAAGATGATGATGATGATGACGATATAGACAATTCTTTGAGCAACCTACCATTGCACACTCAAACTATGGAGGACATGCAAAGGAGGAAGAGGAGATTGTGGAGAAACAAGAAAATGATCAAGAAACTCAAAATCTTCCTCAAGATGTAATATATCCAAAGGGACACTTCAAGGATAAAATCATTAGAAAGGGGTAAGAACAAGGAGGAATTTCATTGATAACTTTGCTTTATTATCTCAAATTGAACATAAGTTTATAGATGATGCTTTATGTGATGAGTTTTGGATTATTGTAATGTAAGAGGAATTTAATCAATTTGAAAGAAACAAAGTTTGGACTTTAGTCACAAGACCTCATGATCACCCCACTATTGGTACAAAATGGGTTTTTATAAACAAACTAAATGAATCCGGAGAAGTAGTAAGAAATAAAGCTAGACTTGTTGCCCAATCATTCAATCAAGAAGAGGGCACATATTTTGATGAAACCTTTGCTCCGGTTGCTAGACTTAAATCTATAAGAATGCTTTTAGCTTTTGCTTATTTTAAGGGATTCAAACTTTTTCAAATGGATGTTAAAAGTGCATTTTTAAATGGTTTTATTGATGATGAAGTTTATATTGAACAACCTCCCGGTTTCATACATGAAAATTTTCCAAACTATGTTTATAAACTTTCAAAAGTGTTATATGGTTTAAAACAAGTTCCAAGAGCTTGGTATGAAAAACTAACTGGTTTTCTCCTTTCAAATGATTTTTCAAGAAGTGTGGTGAACACAACCCTTTTTACAAAAACCTCTTGCAACAACGATCTTCTACTTGTCCAAATTTATGTAGATGATATTAATTTTGGAGCCACTAATATTTACTTGTGTGAAGAGTTTGCCTCATTAATGAAAAAGGAGTTTGAGATGAGCATGATAGGAGAGTTGACCTATTTTCTTGGACTTCAAATTAAACAAACCAAAGAAGGTATCTTCATCAACCAAGAGAAGTACACAAAGGAACTTCTCAAAAGGTTTGGGATGAACGATGCAAAAGGAATAGGATCTCCAATGAGCTCATCGTTAAAACTCAACAAAGACGAAAAAGGTAAAAAGATGGATGAAAAACACTATAGAGATATGATCGGAAGCTTACTTTATTTAACGGCTAGTAGGCCAGATATTATGTTCGCCGTTTGTTTGTGTGCTAGATTTCATGCTTGCCCAAGAATCTCATTTAATAGCTGTTAAGTGTATTTTAAAATATTTAATACCTTCTTATGATTATGGTTTATGTTACTCTAAACAATCTTGCTTTGATCTTATTGCTTACACCGATGCTGATTATGTCGGATGCAAGGTAGAAAAAGTACAAGCGGAAATTGCCAATTCTTAGGGGTATGTTTAGTGTCTTGGTACAACAAGAAGCAATCATATGTGTCCTTATCAACCGCCGAAGCGGAATACATAGTAGCATGTTATTTGTTGTGCTCTAGTACTTTAGATGAAGCATACATTACTTAAGTTTAGTTTTGCTTTCAAAAATATACCTATTTTGTGTGATAAGACAAGGGCTATAAATATTTTTGTAAACCCTGTGTAACATTAAAAAATAAAACATGTTGAAATCAATATCATTTTATAAGAGATCATGTTGCAAAATGAGATAAATTTTTAGAATACATTTGCACAGAAGATCAAATTCCTGATATTTTTACAAAGCCCTTTTATGAAGATCGCCTTTGTTATTTAAGGAAATTACTTGGCCTTGGTAAATTCCATGACTAATGTGTGTTTTGAGTTTCAAATTTTTTCTTCACTTTTTAAGCCAAGAGTTTCGGACTACAATATCATGAGTCCAAAAAAAATCGGACGTCCTCTTTTCCTTAAAGTTTTAAGTTCTTTCTTTTCTTCACAAAAAAAAAGCCGAGAGTTTTAGAGTACAAAACTGGACACACCAAAAAAAAAAAAATAGGACATTCGATTTCTTATGATTTCAAAATTTCGGACGACCGTTTTTTGAAAACCGGTTGACCAATTTTTCTATTTTCCAATGACGGATGTTATAAATAAAACAAAAGGGGAGAAGTTTTCTCATTATTCTTTCACTACTCTCTCTCTCTAAAAACCCTTAATCGTCTCTCTCTCTCTCTCTCTCTCTCTCTCTCTCTCTCACCCAAAATCGGTTTCTCTTAAGAGCTGTCGTCGACTCTTTCTTTCTCAAACTCTCACAATCAACACTCTCTCTCTCTGAAATCCTCTCCATTGACTCAAATCTCTCTCTCTCTCTCTCTCTCTCTCTCTCTCTCTCTCTCTCTCTCTCTCTCTCTCTCTCTCTCTCTCTCTCTCTCTCTCTCCCTTCTCAAAACTCACACCTATATCTTCTCTCTGTCGAAGATTAATCTATTCTTTACTTCAATTTCTATAAAATGGTGAAAGTCAAGAATGCAAGTGTTGGAAGGGGAGAAAATTATGAAGAATGATGAAGTAGCAGAGGTGGAAGAACTTGAAAGGGAAAAGAGAAGAAAGTGGAAAGTGAAGTGAGGCTACTAGAAAGGTCCGTTTCAGTCAAAGTAGTTGCAAATTTTGAAGAATGGACAAGAAAAAGGAGAAAGATTACTCCAGGGCACAGAGTTGATTTATCTGATATAGAAGAATGGGTTTTTCAAGGAATGAGGAAGGTATATTGGTGAGAGGAGGGCAAGATGATGATGAAAGTGACGAGGAAGAATAAGAAGAAGATGAGGGGCAAGATGTTATAAATGTTGATGAAGAGGTTAGTGAAGAAGAACCTGAAGAGGAAACCTTTAGAAGAGAGATGAGACAGAAAAATAGACAAGAAAGGGTTGAAGAAGGACAATCATCGTGGGTATGTCTCAACTTATGGAGATGATGGCCTCTATGCAAGCCCAAATGAATAACCGGTTTGATGTCCTAGATGGAAAAATATCGGATATTCAAGAAAGGGTGATGAGGTTAGAAGCGAGAGGAAGAGAAGAAGACAAATAGGAAATGTGGATCTCCAAAGGAATGAAGAAAGCAAAACAAAAGGGGAGTTTCAAGTTTATTATCTTATGTTTCATTCCCTATTTTAACTTCTTAAGTTTCATAGCTTTCGTTTCTTTTTTGTTATTGACTATTTTTGGAACTTATGTTTTATTGCTTATGAAGCCTTGTTTTTGAAAATTTTATCTTCTTTGCTTATTTTAGAACTTGATGCTGATATCTTAATGACGAGAGTTCCATTGTTCTTTTTCAATAATCCCTTATATTCCTTATGCTTTTTGAGCTATGACAAAAAAGGGAGAAAAAAATATATAAGATGCATTATGTTGTTGATGGCATTATGTTGATGCATTAAGGGGGAGATATATGAGATGCATATTGTTTTGTTGATATTGTCTTAATGACTTGAGTTGTGTTGTCTTGATAGTTTGTGTTGGCAACATATTTTGAGTTGTATAAAGCTTTATACATTATGCCTTATTGCTTATATGGCCTTGAGTTTTATTGATGATGTTTTGGTGCCATATTTGTTGTGAAACATGTCTTAAGGGGGAGTTTTAAGGGTTTTTTTTTTTTTTTAACTATTCTTAAACCTTGGCTTAGTTTCAAAATATAAGGGGGAGTTCTTTCTCTCTCTCATGTTTTTTTTTATATGCTTAGTTTTTAATGTTGATCTTTTGAAGCATTCTCTTGGCTTAACTATGTTCTTTTTTTTTCTATATGGTTATCATCTTGCACCTTTGTTTGTCATAAATAAAAATGGGGAGATTGTAAGCCCCAAAGGCATATTTGTTTAAATATTTTGATTATGATTAACTTGTGCTTTATGATAATGGAAGTAGTTTTGTAAGAAGAGCAAAAGATGCACAAAAGGAGTGTCAATGATAATATACAAAAAAACAAAAGATCGCTGAAGATTACAAGACTTTATGAAGATGTAGTGATCAAGTAAAAGACCTTGAAGACAAAAAAGAATGGTTAAGGTATAGATGTAAAACTTCTTAACTTGTTTCTTTGAAGTCTTGATCATTTATGTTAGCATTTTAGGAGAAACTTTTTTTTTTAAAGATTATCTTTAAAAAACTAAGTGTTCTTGATAAAGCTTTGAGGATTTGAAGTTATTATATTTTATAAGCTTTTTCAACAAGAATACATGTTTTAAAAGTGAAGGAAAATATGTTTTACAATATTTCACAAGTTCTGGAAAATAGGAAAACCAGTCATCCAATTTTTTACTCTTTTAAGATAATCGATCATCCGATTTTCTGTTCTTTAAGAAAATCCAACGTCCATTTTCAAAACCGGTTGTCCAGTTTTTGTTTTTATTGTAAAAAAAATTATCGTTGCGAAAAACATGAAAAACAGTTATGCGATTTTTTACTCTTTAAGAAAATCAGTCATCCGATTTTCTATTCTTTAAGAAAATCAGACGTCCACTTTCAAAACCGGTCGTCAAGTTTTTATTTTTAATGAAAGAAAATGACCATTGTTGCTAAGAGTCACGGCTAATTTTTTATAAAAGGGCTATTGGTCAGCCATAAATGTAGAGTTGTTGAAGAAGTTTTAAGAACACTTTTAAGAGCATTAAAAGTATAGTTTCAATCTTCCTCATCATATTAAAAAGAAAAACTTCTTAGAGCAGCATTTATTGATCATTCTTCAAAGAAAGAGGAAAGAAAGCTTCTTGTAGAAGTTTATCATTTTCTTATAAAGCTTCAGGTAGCGTATGTAGCTTTATTGAGAGAATGAACTACTATAAATTATGTCTTTCTTTTGTGTTTTTGCTTGTTGCCTATATGTTTATTGTTTGAAATTCTTTATAAAAGAGATTTTGTTTTATTAGAAATTTTATTAAAAAGAGTTATTAAGTTCTTCTTCAAACAAAATCGGAATCGGAAGTTCTATATTTTAATTGTGCAAAATTTTTTTAATTAACCAAAAACTTTATTCACCCCTCTTAAGATTTTTCAACATCAATTCTTGCCTACTCAAAGATCCACTCCTTTTGCAATCCCGCTGCTTAAGCCCTTGGAGCATCAAAACCCCTAATACACTCACTCGATGTTACATATTGTAATACATATTAGGAAAGATTATAATTTGAATCCCTCAGATGATTTTGCGTGTTTCAAGTTAATTGATATGTTAGATATCGTACTAAAGAATATATATATATATATGTAAAATCTCTTTTTAAGTTCTTTTTATCCCAATTAATTGAAGACTGCTTGAGGAGCTTCAAAGAAACTGCCACTTGTGTGGGGTGGGTTTGGGTGTGGGAATGGTGAGGATAATTTGGTGATTTGTGACTCATAATCCACATTGAAGACATGCCTTCTGCAGAAAAGGTTACAAGACACGTTCAGATACACCAAATAAAGTTATAGACTAATCTTGCACATTAAAAGAATAGCAAAACCAGAAAGCAGAGAGTCCTTTTAAGGCTTTTTATCATACCCCTATTTATTCTTGGGATTAAACAGTAAAAAGGTGAATGAGTTCATTTCTTCTTCAATCAAAATAATTTAATCATTTTCTTAAATCTTCTCGTGCCCTGCTTTGAAACGACAGAAAAATCACAATGCTTATCATCATCAAGTACTGAAAACGCCTACAAGGAATCACAAAGATTATCCTAATAAACATGATTAGTACAAGATGATCAAAATAAAACTTGAATTAGGTATGCTGAAAACATTTTAGGAAGTTGGAAGGACAATGAAGACAGACACAAAGCTTATACCATCCTAAAGATAACTGGCAATAAATAATACGTTACTAGTAAGTGATGATCTAAATAAGACTTTCATAGTGATGAGCCAAAAACATACTATGATGTTGATGATGCAAAAGCTTCCTCCATCCATATAATATAGGAGCTTTTATGTGGCCCTTCCCCCCTCCCCCAAAATTTCATTTAAAGAGAATACCATAACCAGTGACCACAGAACTAGCTGTTAGAAGAAAAAGGAAAATACAGTGTGTAGACAAATTATTAAAATTTTCATTTCCCAAAATATTGTTTTGAATAAGAAAAATTCAAAGCTGAAAAGCAAACAAATTATGGTACAAAATTGATGGCTCAACTCACTATCAAAACATAGCTTATAGTGGTTCATCTTTCACACAACACTCAGCCACTGGAAGAAGATCATGACCTGATGGCTTCACCCCCTCCCTTATCCACTTGTTTAGAAATGCTACCTCAAATTTTCTGACCTGCAAGAGTAATGTTTTTCGCATCATAAAAATTAAGATGACAAGTAGCAGGATTTCTTCAATAATTTTGTTTGCACTCTCTCGAATGTCATGGTATACAAATTTACTCTAGGTATGAAGATAATTCAAATATCTACTTGCAAGGAAAGGGATTTTTTTATGTATAACAAGACAGAATCCTTCCTTCACCTGGTAGTTACCAATAGGAATAAAGTAGCTTTTGTTCTATTCCCAGTTAGCAGATGGTGGCAAACTATAGCCGAAGAACATTTTCTAGTATTAGAATGTTGATGCCAATGAAACAATTAGACACAACTCTCAAACCACATATGGTAGCCACTCCAAGAACTTCTTGATTAGTAAATCCTTTTGCATTATTAATGCAGCAAAGGCACTACTTCAGAACTTGGTCATTAAGAACAAGCTGAGATAAAACAGACCACCCATTTTTGTTGCACTGATGGAGAAGTAGTTGTACATCCACAGTTGGCTGTTCAAATTGTATAGTCCACAAGGGTGGTTAACAGTAATATGGAAACCAAAATTATCATTAGATATACAACTGTACTCTTTTTCCATGAGGATCAATTAATTCCGTGAAGCAAGTTACATAGTTGACTTAGATACCGTATAAGTAGGCCAGGTTGATTTCTGATGTACGTAACAGTAATGGAAGTCTCAAAACTATGGCCAAAAACTTATTTCTTTAGAAAGAAGAGGAACCAGATTGAGGTTTGAATTACTTTAAATGTCTCCACACACGTGAACATAAGAGGAACAGACAAACATTTCTCTATGCTACAAGAAGGAAAAGAATCATTATTGAATGGTAGCATGACACTCAAATCAACCACACTTTTTATGGATTAAACTTCTTCAGAAAATTACTGATATGGCATTTAGGAAAAACAAGAGGATGAGACAAAGAGAAAAGAGGTTTCTTGGGCCACTGCACACTTTTGGTTTCCATGGTCATTTGCAACAGCTATATTAGCATCTCATACACCACCAAAGCCAGGTCCACAACCATTTGCTAGATCATGGTGACATAGTATCTAAACCAGATGAGGGATATGCTTCTTCATGATGGGAACAGCCCATCTGCCCCTAAGGTATGGGCCCAAGATGGTCGGCCCAGAGACTGTCAAATATAAAGCCCATCAAGGCATAGCTGGCCCATTAACTTACTTGAACCACTTGAATCAGGAAAGGGTTTAAGAAAGTCAAAAGGATCACTTGCCTTATATCCACAACGATATACAAGGAAACATTGAGATCAATCTACTCACATATATATATATATAAGGTAGCTGTTCAATCTATATAACACATTCTACTCCTGAATACCCTTACTCTGTCCCAAATCAAATACGAACTTGGTATGGGAGCTTAATTGGGTTCATCCCCTGCTCCTGCTCTGTAACCTGTTTCTCTATTTTGCAGGTTCCAACCAAGAGCTGGACAATCAGGATCCATTACTCCACATTCACAAGTACTGGAGCATCATAGAAAATTGTCCCATCCGATCGGATTTGTAGAACCATAACCAACCCCCCCTCTCCAAGAAGAGCTTCCTTACTGGAGGAACATGATTTCCTCTCAGGGTAGAATAATAGAGGAAAGCAAACCAAAATGAAACTTAAACCTTTTAGATTCTAAGAATGGCTACAATAAGCCCTCTGGCCCAAGCTAGAGCAGCTCCCCAGTTTGTGGGTCAACCAGACCTTTCCCATATATTTTTTGGCAAGTTGACTAAACAGCCTATTCTACTCCAGCAATAAGATAGTCCTTCACCAGAAGCTGCTACACCCAATCAAGAACCAAACTTTGGCAGCTCCTAGTAAAGTGCAATACATTTCTGAGGTCATGCTTCTTATCATACTTGAAGTACTTAATTTTTTCTTCTTTTAATGCCTTATCGCTAATGCAAGAGCATTCAATTTTTTCTTCTTTTAATGCCTTATCGCTAATGCAAGAGCATTCCTGATACTATAACATGCTAATATCTATTAAAGGCAAGCTCACAAGTTCAACCATGAAGAATATCATGCGCAAAATTTCAAGAGCACATTAGCTTTTTGATGCAGGACAAAATCCAGAAAATCTACCCGCAAGAAAATAACAATTTAGGAGGAAAAAACAGACTGTAAAGTAAGCTGGAAACAGGAAAATAGTAGGAATAATAGGCGAAAATAAACCCCTTAGCATCACACTGAGAGAGAAAACACTCGATCCCTTAAGGCATCGCACTTTAGGCTTTGATTGAGTCACACAACCAGATTTGTAGATTCTATTAACTGAATACGAAAGCATGCATCATAGAATAGAGAACTTCTCTATTTATAGACTGGAAAACCAAATCCTAAACTATCTAGTAAAAGACACTTGAAGACTCTAATCCTACCGTAACTTGAAAAACTAGTCAAACTAGAATTTAGAAATAAAAATACTGCAATATTAACTAATTAAACTTCACAAAGGACTCTAATTCTGGATTACTCTAAATCCCATATAAGCTGTCCATCCTCTAAATCCCATCAAGGTTTGGGCTTTAGAAGCATCCTTTCCATGCTTTATAAACCTTAATTGGGCAGTTACCAATTTTTTCTATCACCTCGTAGTATTCATAGGCTATTAGCTTGAGGTTACTCTGACAAAGCAAGTGTTTATCTAACATTTTCTCTTCTCTTTCCATTTTAAGTAGGATCTCCGAAATGATTTGGGACACTTAAGTAAAGGTTATCTCAATGAGAGCAACTAATATCTCAGTTGCTACTACAGAAACATTTGCACCTAAAAGATATGGAGGCAGTACTCAGACTGCAAGTTCCGAATTGAATAAAGACCAAACACCAACAGAATGATGTTTGCAAGGTCAAAGCGCGATAAAAGCAGCTATGCAGTGTAGTGCATGCAACTATATGTTCGGCAGATGCCAGTACCAAGCTCCGCAGGCACAGGTATGACTCTTTCAGACTCAAGTAAAATGTTCAGCAAAAGAAAATAAATCATTCTCTAGACCAAATGATATCTTTAATTACGCTAACCTGCTTCACAGTGAGAGGCTCTTCTGCAAGGCTCAATGGTTCAGTCAAAATAGTTAGAAAGCCATTTCTATTACCAAAGACAACATCAGTGAAGGGCCGATCACCCACCTGCAACATGCAGTGCCATCTTATTCATTTAATAAAACAGGAGAGGCCATAGAAATGAAAAGTTAAATATGAGTTCTTGATACCATTATTAGTCTCGAGGATTCACAACTAAAGTGACTTTCAATTTCATCAGCTGTTCCTGCTGGTTTTTTCACCCCTGCAATCCAGCAAAGCAGCCAAAGGGGGGCAGCAAGAGATAAGACAGGATTAACATTCATAAGCTTTCATCCAAAAAAATTGCAGCATCCTGATACTAAAGTAAATTAATTTCTTAAATGATAAATCTTTCAAGCACTCTATCAATGTAAAAGAATTCATCACCCAAGTGGGCTTTGATCATGGTCACATGATCTATGCACGTAAGCATGCTTATGTTAACTTTCTATACACACATTCTTGAAAGAGAAAAAGCTAAAGCCAGGGAAAAACTTACCATGCCGAATTACTTTAATTCCAATAGCATTCTCAAGTGCTTTAGCTTTTTTACCATCGGGGTCATACTCATATAATCCTAAAATCCATAAAAGCAAGAATAGCTATGAATTAGTTTAAGAAGAACAATAATTTAACACATAATATAGCAACATTCAAATCAAAGGACAGTTACGAATGAGTATATTCAAATAGTACCTGCAGAATTGCTAAACACCGCAATATTGTTACCAAATTGAGATTTACACTCTTCTAGGGATGATCCAAGAGGTGGCCACAAGCTCAAAGAATAAGGAACCGTAAGAGTATTATCCTTATCAAAGACCACGCCTTTGAAACCCCTTCTCTTCAGCTCAGCCCAATCAATGTACCTTATATCAGGGGCAGAAACATGCGGAATAACCAAGTGTTTATCTTTAGCAAGAACCCCAACGGAGCAAGTAATGCCCTCGAGGTTAATTCTCTGCCCAATTGCAGCCTTTAACTCTGCCCACCTCATAGAAAAGCCCAAACTACTATCCCAATCACTATCTTCTGGTTCTAAATCCTCTTTGTTCTGGGGTTTTGGAATTTCATCAATATCCGAGTAAAAATCTTGGAACAAGATTTGGTCTTTCTCGTATGGGTAGTGATTATTTTTAGGGTTCTTTCTTTGGCTTTGTTCTTTACTGCAACTGTTTGTTGCAGTGAGAGTGACAGAGGACTTATTTAACAAATTGGATTTTTTGGAAAAATGATAATGGGTGGAGTTGAGAGAAAGATGGTGGGCATAAAAATGTCTAGGAATTGGATAATAGCTAGTTGTTGGCCATGGAGGAGCTGAGATAGACTGCATATTCAACAAATACTTTTTGCAGTTTTTTTTTTTTTTTCCCTTATTTTTAATTTGGATTAGATCGGAGAGAGACGGTCTCAACTTTCAAGATTGGAATTTCTCCAATTTGAAAGTTGGGACTTGTCTCGTTCTTCAGTTTGCTGATCCTTAATGCTTTTGTTTGTAAATATCTTTGGCCCTGTTTCTGATTACTGTTCGGTGAAAAGGCCCAACAAAAAAACTGATGTTCAAGGGTTATTTTGCCCAAACAGTCCAATATTAGTTGCCCCATTTACTGATTTTTCTGCCTCAGGCACCAGATTAATAAATAAATGACAGCAGTATTATTTTCTTAGGCCATCTCTAACTCATATAACCAAATTTGGGATTTTTAGTGTTATTACGATAAAATCATCTTCAACACATATCATCAAATTTTACATAAAAATAATATTCTCTTTATATTTCTTTTCATCTTTTATATTTTAATAATATATTAATTTACAAATACAACCCAATATTATTTGTCTATAACATATTCATCCAAAATATTATTTTTATATTACACTCTAACTAATTTAAAGTAACTAAATAATAAAATTGATTAAGAAAAATTTTAATTAAGAAGTTATACTTTACAAAATATTATACAATAATATAAAATTTCCATAAAAAATATATAATAGCATAAAATGTTAAAATACATTACAATAAGACATACGAAATACACATAAAATCGTTAAAAATGCGAATTACATAATCTAATAATTTTAGAAATTAGTGTATTATTTATTATTTTATTTATTATAATTTATAATTTTTATTATCAAGTTTATGATAAATTAAATTCAATTTATATAAATTGAATATAATTACTTTTTTTTACAAGAACATAATTACTTAAAAGTAATTTAATTATAAAATTATTTAAAAGATATTACACATTATTATCTATGATAAATTTTAATTTATGTAAAATAGGACTAAAGTGTAAAATACATAAATCACAAGACCTATTTTATAAATATAAGAATTAATAAAAAAATTAGAAAAAAACAAAATCAACAAAAATGGTGATATGAATGGTAAGTCACCAAAGTGATGAAATTGGTGATCAATTGGAGTGGGCAAATCACCAATTTGTCAAATATGATGATCTGCTGCCTTGTGGTTGAGATGCCCTATACATGAAAATACAAACACTTAGTTATTTGACGAAATGGGTAAACAGATTCTAAATCCTCAAAACATTTTAAGATATTTGTGTCAAACTTTAAAATTTCTAATAAAAGTCAAAACCCTAAAAACGGTCAATAAATTGAATATTTTACTAGACACCTTTTAAAAATAACTATATAAGTATAATTTTGACATCCAAAGAATATGTCTTGGGACGATTGAAGTAGCAGAACAACTACATTATCAGGACAACTGATAAAGTTGATCACATAAACTTATTTAGATGCAGCGCGTGCCACCTGATACACCTAAATAGATGATCGATCTAAAAACTGAAATAACAGTTTTGCAGATGACTAGATTAGCTTATTAGCTCGGAGTTCGGTAACTCGTCCAATTGACTTCCTAAATTTTAATAACCATTTTCTGAAGTGTGATCAACCTTAACTTAATATTTAACACATTGAAGACCGAGACAATACACATCCAAATCAAAACGTATTTCTTTCTTCAAACTTTTACCGTTTGTGATAGTAATTTTTGTCAGTTGTATTCATCTTTCAAGAATATATTTCTAGAATTATTCATCTATGCCCAATTTACTTCATTTTAAGCTTTCATTTACGATTTTTTTGTCTTATTTACAACTTTATTTAATTTTAAACACGTTCTATTTTCTCAAAGAAAGTTACGGAGGTTTTTTATTAGTCTTCCTAAGAATTTGATTTAGGTCATCTCAAAATATCATTAAGTGTTCATCAATTCATAATTTTTTCAGCCTAAATTGTTCATATTTTCTCAAAGAAAGTTACGGAGATCTGATATAACACATGCTACCCGCCTAAGATATACACTAGAGCCATACAATCGCTAACCAGGTCCACACATTTCATCTTTCTCTTGGAGGTAATCATACAACCATACTAATCAAGTTCATATTTTTCATCTTTCTATTCTTTCTATTTTTCTTATTTCTCTATGAAGAATTCAAATTTAAAATCATAAACTTTTATATGAAATTCCATTGCATTATGTACCGGTGAACTCATTTTATTCAAGTCAAGAAAGTTATCTATGTAAACAAATATCTTTAATTTAATAAGATGAGCATTCACTTATTGAAAATTCAAGAAAAAAATGTTATATTTACTTTCTTTAAAAAAAAAATAGTGATACTTATTTTCAAAAGGGAGAAAGTAGTCATTACTATTTCCTCATCACGTTTGATACATTAAACTAATATATAATGAAATTATTTATCATTCAAAATCTTTTCTCATTTGGAATGAAAGGAAATAGAATCCCCTTTCCATTCCAGTATCCGAAAGAAAAATGTATGATGAAATAATGATTCATTTTCTTTTTTTGAAAACATTAGTATTTTAGGTTGGAATTCAATGAAATTACATATAATATGACATAAATATCCTTTTACTATAAAATATATTTTTCATACCCTAACACACATTAAAACTCTAAAAAAAATTAAATATTTAATTGAAGTGTGTTATGAAATTATTTTGTTAGTGGATGTCCAATAAACCAAAACAATAGCTATCCTTTATCTTTAGAAGATACAAGTCTAGTCACGACCTTATCTAGTAAAAGATAGGATTTACCTATCTTATCACTTGATCTGTTCTTATATCTTGTTATAGCTCTATAAATAGGGTTATGAATGTCCCTTACTCTTTACTTTGTTTTAGTAATTTAATATTAGCTATCTTTTGTAATTTTTACTTTTACTTTGTCGCAAATATATTTACAACACGTTATCTCTAACGAAAAATTATTGGAGTTGTATAAAATGTTTTGCAAATCCTTATACTTTCTTTTCAAGTTTCTTAGGATAATCTATATTTTGAATGATTTAAAGGTTAAGGTAAGTTTTCCTATCAAAATCTCCTTTTTCATGATGAATTTTATTAAATTTGAGTATGTAACTTTTCATATCAGGAGAAGGAATTATCTATTGAATATGAATATTTTGTACTAAAATCTATTTGGATATGATGGTCTTGAAAATACCATAAGAAATTATAAAGCATCAAATTTGTTTGATTTTGGTGATATTTGGGATAAAATATATACAATCACCAGAAGATGATTGCTATATAAACACCAATTTGTAATTATGTTTTTTTGGCGCAAAAATATATCTATGGTATGAGTTTATGACTTTTAGAATTACTCATCAATTAAAGTTATATGAAACAAAATATTATTGGTGATGTGATAGAGGAAAAATTCTTCCTTACTCATACCTCAAATATGCTCTATAGGTAGCTTTATTGAAAAAAATATTTTTAAAATACTCATGATTTTTTTTCCTGTGGTGTTATGGTGTTTGTTAGATGAGGAAAAAGAAACCAAAGGGTCAGTAATTCTTGTGGTTAGTTTTGCACTTCAAACTTCAAAGCCCTAGCAAGATGTAGTAGGCCAGGTGACCGGTTGAGCTATTAACATTTCAAGAAATTCATTGTCAATGCAACTTAATCAAGCAGAAATGATCACATTGTTGTTAAAGTAGATAATGAAGTAACGACTAACTAGATCTTATGTGTATTTGAAATTGGAGAAAATAAGTATTGATAATGTACCATGATATTTGACTAAATAATGTAATTATTATATCCTGTAATTTATTTTTAAAAGTGATTTTGTTGTGATTTAGATGGATGTGATGAAAATAATCTCTACAATTATATTGGTGATATAATTTATCAAATTTTCAAAGTATATATTTTTACTTGAAATGAGAAAATTATGAGAAAGAAAATAATAATTATGATTTAATATATTATGAGAATATTATCGATATAATATGAATAAATATTTGCCACCTACTTCTAGTTCGTTTGACATCTTATATTACAAATTAGTTTGCATCGACTAAGAAAGAAGGAAAAATATTATTTTAATTTCTCTGAAATTATACTACGGATATTAATGATATCAATATGATTATTCATATTAATATGATACATTTAAATGTAGCTAACTTCTCTAGTATCTAGAAGAGATTTTTTACCTTTTTTTTTATAGAATTGTCAAAAGAATTGAATTAATATATGTTGTAATTTAAATTCTCATATTATTTTTCATTAGTTTTATTTCTACTTCATGAATGGAAAATATGGTGTCTCATACCTATATTATCCACATGAAAATGTGGTCATAAACATCTAAAAGTGAAAATAGTAGTCTAGTTCTAGAAGAACTATTTAATTATAATTAAGCTTTAGAGGAGCTAGTTAATTACAACTCTGGAAGAGTTATTATTATTTTGTGTGAAATATGCTATATCAACTAAAGTATTGCAAACGTTTTTTTTAGTTTAATAATATTCTTCCTAATGAATATGATCTCGATCAAGTGGATGAAATAGTATATATGTATTGCTATTTTTGTGCTATTCGAACAAATTTGTATTATAGAAACTATCATTTCTCTTCTACATCTAATTTAAAGTTTATGAATTTGTGATACATACTAAGTAACCTTAAGTTTACTTATTCAAATAATTTATCAATCAGTGTGACCGATTGGACCATCCCAAATTACAAAATACAAAAACTTATTTATAATTTTGGAAATGAATTCTCACGTGCTACTTGTTTACAATGCAAAAATAATTATATGAATATTTTAACTTGGGGCTGAATATGTTAAGGATAAACATAGAGAAATATAGTCAATGCATTGACAATATAGTCACATATATATTTGTTTATACGCAATATGTTTGCATCTTCTTCGTTATGAGCTCATATTTAAATTTCTTGCACCAACATAATTTGTCCCAATAATACTGATAGTTTTATATGGACATCCTAAATAATCTGTTCATGTACCAAATAGTTTCGAAGAACTATAGATGTCTTAAAATAATTTAAGTAAATTCTTATTAGCACTTGTTCGTATTTTGCCAACAAATTTTTTGAGTTTTCCTCTCTTTATAAATGGTTTGGGTCCGTAACTAAATATTATCTATCTCTAGATTAAATATTATTATATGTATTTCCTTATTGATCTGCCACAAAAACAATGAGATGGGAGCTCGAGGGAGATTATATGAAAAATGTTTGTAGCAAATCTTGAGGAGAAGATTTACATTTTGATGCTTTTGAATATATTTCCCAACAAAATAAGGAGATGATATGAAAATAAAACCATATGAATATAATATTACTTTGTGTCTTATATTCTTGATCCTCACAGAAGGTTAATATTTTACATTTGAAGTTAAAAAAAAAAAAAAAAAGTTATATAGCCAAGCAATTCACTGACCAACATCCAGACACAATAATTCTCCTATTATACTTGATATCCCTGAAGAATAACTACTGCCCTAAATGAATTCGGGATACAAAGAGAGAGCTAGATAAGTCGATCCCAATAAAATGTATTCTTAGTATAAGAAAGGAGCAAATAATTAAGATGATCACATATAGTAAAATTAAGAAAAAAATTCCAGAAGAAATTTTCTAAATATGACATATATTATTTATAAAAGAAATTCAAGTATTTGAAAGTTGTGATAATGAGATCACAATATTTCATGTCTTAATTATAAATTATTATGAAACCACAAAATAGTGCAAGTTGTCGATAGTATTTATGTGCATAATACGAATATAAATGAGGATCTAAAATGAAATACTGCAAACTCCAAATTCAATATTTGATATTTGAAATAATAATATTGTGCTCGCAGGAGAAATATGAAATGTCCAGACAATTAAACAAGTATATTTGAAGTGTACATATATTCCCAACTGGAATTACACATCGAAGTGTAAACCTAATAGGATGAAAATGAATCTTTATGAAAATATAATGAGAATCATGAAATATATAAATTATAACTTGTGGAACAAGATTCTTCGTAAAGCCAGGTATTTAGTACGAAGAATAATATTTTCTAATGGTGGGTACAATATATTTGATTTTATCATGTAAAATATTTAATATCTATATGAAGTCCTAGAAGGATTCGAGATGCCAAGGTATATATGAATAACTTTTTTGAAGAATATGATATCATTGTCTCAGTGATATTTTTAAAAGAATAACATTGGAATATCCAATATGTCCATGTATATTTTTAAAGTTATATATGAAATTTACTTATACTTGCCACTTATGATAATCCATTTATTAATCGTATGTCCTTATCGCATGACTTACTAATAATCATTTTGATAAATTAATGTTTCCCATATCAAGGGGAGACCATGATCAGCAACAGAAGGACATCACAAACAAGAGGAATATAACCAATACATCACTTGTCTAGCATATGTATTAGTGAACCAGAAGTTCACAAGTTTATCAATTTACTGTGAATTATAAAATTTAAAGCCCTAAGGGCATATTTGTAATGTTTTGATTATGATTAACTCGTGCTTTGTGATGAGTGGAAATAGCTTTATGTAGAAGAACAAAAGAGGCACAAGAGAAGTCTCAAGGGCAATCTACAAAGAAGCAAAAGATCACTCAAGACAACAAGAGATTATGAAGATGAAGTGATCAAGTTGAATACCTTGAAGACAAGAAGAATAGTTAGGGATATCCTATAATGTAACTTTGTAAAATTCCCTAACTTATTTCTTTGATTTTTGATCAAGTATGTAGCTCCTAAGAAGAAATATTTTTTGACAAACTATCTTTGAAAAACTAAGTATTCTTGATAAAGTTTTGATGTTTTAAATGTATTACACATTTCTTAAAGAGTATCAAGAATACATGTTTTAAAATGTGAAGGAAAATGTATATTTTACAGGAAAACCGGTTTAAAACCGGTCATTCGATTTTCTATTACTAAAAAAATTGGACGTCCTATTTTTCAAGGATATTAAAAAGGGTTATTCGATTTTAAACTTGGTCATCAGATTTTTCAAGGATATTAAAAGTCAATCGTCCGCTTTTAAAAAGAGTCATCCAATTTTCTGTTCATAAAAAAATAGGACATCTTATTTTGAAAACCGGTCAACCGATTTTCACTTTTATGTCAAAAAATGACCGTTGATCTGACAGTGACGGCTAGTTTTTACCTTCACCTGTAAAATGATTTTTGATCAGCCATAAATTCTAAGGAGTTGAGAAACATTTATTAACAATTTCAATAGCATTAAAAGTACACTTTTAACCTTATTTATCTTACGAAAGAAAATCTCCTTGGAGGTACATTTTTTATTATCATTCAAAGAAGGAGAAAAGGGTGCTTGTAGAAGCATTCAATTAAGCTGTATCATTCTCTTCTCGAGCTTCTTTGGTAACATTGTTCCGTTCTTACTCTCTTATATCATTTTGTGATCAAAGGTTTTGTGACAAACCCTTTGGGTAATCCTTTAAAAATTGTTATATTGTTGTGTTTTGTAAACATTGAGGTTTGAGTGCAAAACCCTTGAAGGGCGATCCTCATTGTGTTATTGTAAAAAACTTGTGATTAGTAAATTTGTGAAATCCTTGAGTTGAGTCTTAAGGTAGTGGATGTAGCTCTATTGAGATAGTGAACCACTATAAATACTTTGTCTCTCTTCCTTGTGGCTTGTCTTTTACTTCTATGTTTATAGTTTAATTCTTGATTATAAAATAGATTTTGTTTGGCTAGGAATTTATTAAAAAGGAGTTATTAAATTCTTCTTCAAATGAAATCGGAGGTTTATTTTAAACATTGTTCAAAACGTTTTTTTAAAGTAGCAAAAACTTTATTCACCCCCTCTAAGATTTTTCAAAAATAGCTATATGATGCTTTATCTTGATCTACTAGAGTTAATCAAATATTAAATTTATAGATTATCTATTTTAGAAAACGACTCTTAAGGACAAATGATAAGGTTAATTTTTAGTACAAATAAACACATTAAGTTTTAATTATTAGTCTTTAAAAATATTTTATTTATTTATTAAACATAATTATTTAATTTAATTTATTTTATTTTAGTGATAAAGAGAAAGAAGTCCATTAAAAATGAAAGAGCCCATAAAAAAATAAAAGAGCAGCCCACAAGTAAACCCATGATTGAAGGAGTTGGCTGCCATCAAGAACAAGAAAGAAATTGACTAGAGAAGGAGAGGAAAAGAGGAAGAAATTGAATAGGAGAAGGAAAACAAAAGCAGCACCTATAAAAAGAGGGAGCTGCGGTAAAGGTGAGAGACAAGAGCCAAGGGAAGAAAAAAAAACCAAAAATAAAAATATATATATATATATATAAAGAGAGGAGAGGAGGTTGCGGTGAGAGATTGAAGAGAAGAAACTGTTGTACGCAGCAGCTGAAACACACAGTTGTGCGAGCATTTTTTGAAAATCAGAAGAAGCAAAAGGCAGCCACACAAAAATTGGACGAAGCAGAAATATTGAAGCAGCGCCAGCAGCTGTAGTTGAAGCAGAAACCAGAAACTTCAGCAGCAGCTGTTGCTGGAGAGACAGAAGCAGCTGAATCAACAGCCGACAGGTACAGAAACAGCCGTTGCAGTAGCTGAAGCAGAAATTCCAGCACGCAGCAGAAAATTCCAGCAATCTGAAGTTACACTAATTTAAATAGAATTTTACAAGCTTTTCTTCTTACTTTACTAAGTCTTTATTTATTATCTGCATTTTTTTAAGTTATTTTTTGAAATTTTCTAACTCCTTCAAATATTCAATTCAAATCAAGAAGTTCAATTTGGTCAAATGATATAAAAAAGAGTAATTTCTAATTTTTTTTTTTTTCGAATTTGAAAACTCAACCAACCCCGTTTGACTAATTAATAAAAAAGGAAATTCAAATGGAAGGTTGGATTTTTTTTTTATTATTAAGGTTAAACTTAGCTAATTCGATTTCTATGGCATAGCGGATTTTATAGATATATACTTTAATGAGAAAGAATAGTAAATAAAGACACTAATGAATCTACTAAAAAAAAAAGCTATTCTATGGAATAAAAAGGTTTGAAAAAAAAAATTCACATATTTTCGCCTTTTTCTATTTTCGATTTCTAATATTTAGAGTATTAGATAGAAAAATCAGTAGCATCAATTGTCAGCAATTTTCTGTTGGGAAAAAAAACCATGATCCTCTATAATAATTTGGTTTCTTCTTTCCTTTTAACCATGAACTAATTTTCTTTTTAGAATCTTGATGAATTCCTAACTATGTGATTTTGATTTATTTTATTTTGGGAGATTTATTCTATTTATGTGATTACATATCTTTGAAAATTTCTTGGTTTGATGCAATTAATTCTTTGTGATTGTTCTTGTAAAACAATTGTTTGGTTTAATTGATACTTTAATCCATACTTAATTCTTGTAGTCTTGAGTATGAGAGATATGTGATTTTTGCAAGTACATTGTGGGTTTTAAAATTGAATAGTTCATGCTAATTTTAGATGATTTATGTCATAGGAATGCCATACTAATGGTTAGATGGATTATGTCATGCAATTAAACACAATATAGTTCTTTAGTGAATCGAAACTTGTAGACTAGATCACCACATAAAGGTTTAATCCTTTTTCTTAAATAGAATTAAATCATTGTTATATAGGTTAGCGGTGGATTCAAGGTTCTAAATCATCTCTTTGGTTAAACTCTTGCTATTTTTAGTTTAGTTATTTTATTCATTAGTTTTACTTAATTTAGTTATAATCTTTAGATAATAAAATTTCATTCTTCTTTTTTATACAATTAATTTAGGGAGATAGTAATTTAAGTAGTTAAGTCTTTCTTTGTGGTTCGACACTCCGATACTTCCATATTACTTTGATCTTGTGCACTTGCAAGTATTGTATTAAAACTTTATTATATAAATCCCGATCAACAAAATGTGAGCTTTTAAACTAATAATTTTATAGTATGCTTGAAGCGTGACTATCCTTTTTAACTTCAAAGAGAAATATCTTATAATGAAATAGTGATCCATATGGTCCTCTTGAAGAGCTTACTAAAGTAATCATTGAATGCAAATATTGTGATAAAAGGTTTCAAAAAAATCAAGCTTGAACATCTAGAAGATGTTAGACATATCATTATGCACAAAATTAGTTGTTTCGATATTTGAAAAGTAATAAAGAATATTGAAGAATTTTTATTCTCAAGTACTGTAAGTTTCTGCAGTATGTATACTAATATACTTACATATGGATGCAAGTAAATACTTCATATAATTCTTCAGTAATCCGACAATTTTAGAATGATAGAAACTTTATCTTTATGAATCTCCTTACAATTATTTATCCTAGATTATTAAGAAAATCCAATTGCAATTGAGATGGATTTTACGAAAGTAATAATTACTCAAATATACATATGTTATGTCATGTAAAATTTCTAGAATATATTGATTTATAATAACCACTTTCATCTCATGTTATATTTGTAATTCAAGTGGTTGACTTAGAAGGTGTGTAATCAAAATTGTTGATTGAAAATATTCGAAGAGAGTTGAATGAATCAAAGAGAGATTCCTTCATAATGAAGTTCAACTATATATCAAAGGAGAATGACGAAGTAAATTTCATAATGTTTTCTTCTCAAGAATATGGAGAAAATTAATATAAAATGATTTCAATCAAACATCATGATTTAGGAAAACATTGCACCAGCCTCTCTCTCTCTCTCTCTCTCTCTCTCTCTCTCTCCCTCCTCTTGCCCTCTCACTCTCACTCTTCCCTTTTGCTGCAGTCTCTGCTACTTCCTCCTGCTGTCTTTTTCGGGCAAGGCTGGACTCCGGCTTTGGCCGAACCTTTATCTTAGTCTGAGAATGGCTTTTACTATTATTTTCCTACTTTCTAATTCTTCTTTGTCTACAAAATATATTTCCTCTCTCTCTCTCTCTCTCTCTCTTGCTTGTTCCTCTTGCCCTCTTCCTCTCTCTCTTCCCTTCTGCTGCAATCTCTACTACTTCCTCCTGTTGCCTTCTCCGGCCAAGGCTGGACTCAGGCTTTGGTCAAACTTTTATCTCGGTCAGAGAATAGCTTTTACTATTATTTTCCTGCTTTCTAATTCTTCTTTGTCCACAAACCATATTTTTTCTTCCTTTCAAAATTTTTTAGCTAGATCTACAATCTACAAGTATATTTTCTTTTGGATCTCTCAAATCTTTGTTCTTCTCTTCTCTTGATTGATGAAGATTTCTTGATACCCAATTCAAATTTAGGCCCTTTATTAGTATTTTTTCACCTCTATCCTAGTAGGTCCTCAAGAAAACTGATACGCCTAGAGTCTTTTGGATTTCTATTTATGGGTCTGTTGGAGACTATTTTCGACATACTCGTAGTGTGAAGAGTTAGTTTTGAAGATATCAGAAGAAGATTATATATATATATATTTTATGTTTTGTGCCCACTCGTTTTTGAAGTGGGTTGTTTTGCTATTACTATGGATATTAAGGGTTTGTCTCTTATCCATTTGTGTAATCTGTTGTTTAATACAATTACTAATTTAGCAAAAAGAAAAATCATGAACCATAAGATTTTTTTACTAAGACATGACAGATTGCTATATTTGCTCAATGATGTATAAAATATGGGAGAAAACATAAAGAAGGTGTACTCTTTTCTCCTTCACAAGAATTTTTTTCCGAATGAGTTTTTCTCTAGTAAAGTTTTTAATGAGACATGTTTTTATGGACATTCAAGTATGAGTGTTGTGAAATTATTTATTAGTGGATATCCAATAAGTCAAAGTAATAGTTATGCTTTTATCTCTAGAAGATAGAAGCCTAGTTATGACCCTATCTAGTAAAAGATAGGATTTACCTATCTTATCCTGTTATGCCCTTAGCTTTATGAATAGGGCTATAAGAGTCTTGTATTTTGATGGTGAAAAATATAATAAGATTCTAAATTTTACACACTCTATAGTGTTCTTATTTGTTTTAGTTATTTTATATTAGCTATCTTTTATAATTTTTATTTTTATACGGTTGCGATTATATTTGCAATAAAGTGTAAATATTCATAAATAAGATTGATAATAATCATAAAATAATTCATTTTAAATATCAAAATAAAAGAAACTACGTTAAATAAAAATTAATTAAGCATAATACATAGAATAAATTTAGGGTAGCATAATTTAATATTTATTAAAATAATTCATATTTCTCTTGGAAAAGACGTGAAAAGATTATTTCTATTTTAAATTTAAATACCAATAATGAAATAAAAAGAGATGTTAAAAAATTCATTTCATTTTGCCGTATTCCCCGTGTACCAAATACAGTATAAGTTACGCGCAGCTAAAGTTAGCCATGATTGAAGATCCTATAGTACTGATAAATAAAAAAAGTCATATAGTAAAACACCTTTTATTATTTGGGTAAATTTTCAGTGTCTTTTGTCTTTATCTATTACTAGAATATAACTTAAAGAATGATCATATCATCTGCATTGTAGTGATACTTGACAATTTGTTTGATCTACCAAGTATTTGTTTCCAGAGAAAAATATAAACCGTACTTTCTAAACCACATATAATGTTAAATACTCACCAAATGTTGTCGGCAATGGCAATGCGTCAACTACCATCTTAAGCATAAACCTTTTAAAGTTTGATATTGTTTACAAATAATTCTTACCATCAAAATATTTAAGCAAATAAAGAAAACTAGAAATAAATAATATTTTTATAAATTTAAAGAGTGGTTATAATCTTTAAATTATTCTCGTCTAAAAAATGAAATCGGTTGATTTTCTCTTCGACTTGTTTCGAGAATTTCGCAAGTTAATCTCAGATTTGTCGGGTGACTTTTTCTTTACTTTTCAAAAAAGAACTTGAAGAAACTTCTAGCCTTAAAATTGAAGGTTAGTCTTAGTTTGGAGAACTTAAAAATGGAGGAAGATGGTCATCTTCAGAGTTTCACCACTTATGTAGATGGATTTATATGTGTCTTTCCTTATGCATTGGCCTTCTATTTATACCCCGTTTGAGATGAATGCATGAGATCACATTTGAACTTTAGATACTTATTTCTAATATTTAAGAAAAAAATATATTTGAAAAGAGAATTTATTTATCCAAGTGAATCTGTGTCTAGTGCTATTTTTAAAAATATGGCTAATCCCTCTAATTAAATAAACTGCAGTGTGATTAATTAAATATATAGTAATTTTAACGCATTCCTCCCCGAAATTGAGCCAGTAAAGATGCTTGAAGGAATAAGGCTCTTGCCACATTTAAAATATGACGGCCTTTACGTTCGACTCTATGGTTTTGTTGAGGGACGTAAACTAACATTGTCTAATGAATTATGTCATGAGAGAAAGAAAGACTTTTAAAGGCAAAAATTATATACCATCATCTATGCTAAGTAAATCCAAGTAGTACAGGAATGGTTATCGACTATAAAAAAAATAAAATGAACCACATATAGATCTGTGAGGATAGGGTCTCCAAACATCAATGGATCAAATAAAAAATAGCAATAGGCATAAATTCACTTATAGGAAAAGATATATGCGATTGTTTAGCTTGAAAACAAACAATGCAAAGTTCAGATAAAGAAGAGCTTGTAGAATTCAAAAAAGAATTATTAAATTATGCTAACACAGAATTAGAGGGATGGTCGAACCATTCGTTTAGTAAGTCCAAAGAAGCAATGGAAATATGATCAGTATGCTCTTATGAGAAGGTCCAAAAATATTTTAAAAGTAGAATAGGTCCATAGACATTAATTTTTTACTCTTGGGTACCTAAATATTTTATTTTTGGTAGAATAGGTACTTTATGGACGAAAATACCCTCGCCTTAACGGCTAAAAGAAATAGTTAACAGCTAAAATAGACAAAAATACCTATCCTACCAATAATAAAATGTTCGAGTACTAAAAAGTAACATATTAATATTTACGAACCTATTCTACTTTTGGAAAATATTTGAGGAAAAAACATACCATTTAATCTTATTTATTTCCTTATTAGATAACACGTGTGCTTCGCACGTACTTTATTTGGTCAGATTTGTCGTGCTAAGTGACTAAATTGACTTAATTGTTGAATTAAAATTTCACTAGTATATTAAAAAAATTAAAAATTAATCAGTAAAGATTAAATTTGTTAAATGTAAATATATTATGAACTAAATTGACTATTTACCATTAAACTCGTAGTCATCATATAGAATTTATATAGTATTAGTCAACTATATAGTTTACAAATTACTCCATTTATTTTTTTACTTATCACATTGTGTGAATTCCTCTGTTTTTTTAGTTGTCATGTTGTTGAAAAAAATTCAACTTTAACAAAAATCTTTCCATTATACCTTTTTAACCAATGTTGTTAGGCCCAGACTGGAACGGCCGATCAAATCGAGAATCAGTGGCCTAGCCGGTCCGATTGACCAATAGAACTGGATGAACAGCAGCCTGGTCAAACCTGTTCAAAACTCGCAGTCCGACAGAAATGACCCAAAAAATTGGGTTCTTTATTTTTATTTTTTTAAACAATAAAGTGTAGAAACTAAAAAATCCTAAAATTCTTCTATCACTCTCTACCTCAGTCTCTTGTTGTTCTTCTCCTTCCTCAGTCTTCACACTCACAAAGACAAAATGACGAACGAACAAGACTTTGATATACTTGTTGATTAAACTTTTGGACTTAGTATTGTACTTGTATTGAATTAGATTTTTCATTTGTGTTAGGAAATGGAAGATTTGCACTTTTTTATTTGGGTTGAATGAATGTGTTCTAACTTCTGAGTATTGATTTACATTTTTTGTTTTGAAGAGACATTGATAAGTACTTAGCAACTAGTATATGTTTTTCTTAGTTATTTTACTAAATTATTAATATATTAAATATATATGACATCATAATGATGTTATCCGGTTTTTTATACCAGTCTGACCGATTCGACACAATGACCCAATAGCTTGGCCGATTCAATGTCCGATCCGGTTCTAACAACATTGCTTTTAACATGTCAACCTCTCTACAATCCTTATGTTATGGAAAAGTGTACTTACTCCTTCCCAATAATTTTTACCATTTTCCAATATCTATTCTAACTATCATTCATTATTCCACATAAGTTTAAAGTTAAATTTAAAATTTTTTTAATGCCAATAAATTAAGTGAGATAAAAGGTAGTTCAGTCTATATATACAAAAAAATTTTTGATTCTGTATTACATAAAAAAATAGAAAGAATATTAATTTAAAATAGTAAATTAGTTAATTAGTAATAAAAAATATTTTTTGTTCTAAAAAAAGTTTTGAATTCGAACGACCCTCCTCCAACGAATGCATATACTTAAAGTTGGACTTGAGAAAAAAAAAAAATTAGTAATATTTTTGTGTGTGAGTTGGATCCTGGCTGCCCATTCCGTCATTGCAGCTGTATCCAGTAAATTGCCCACAGTCCCTCGGCCCTCTCGCACGCGGAGCCATAGTCTGTTTTAATAGCTTTAAAGGGAAAAAGAAACAAAGGTTTGCCAATTGCCAGCTCTTCTTCATCTCCTTCCCAGATCCTTCTTTTACTCCCACTTTGAATTCTGTCCCCCCCAAATCACAGCTATATAAACCCTTCTCAGCATTTCCTCATCAACCATCCATAACTAATTTCACAATATCCAAAAATATTCTTTCTCCTTCTCAATTCACTTAAACCATTTTTTTTCTCTCCTCAAATAATCATTCAAAAATGTTTTCTAAGTCAGTGCTTCTTCTGTTAATGGCTTCTTTCCTAATGGCTGCTTCTGCTGGGAATTTCTATAAAGATGTAGACATCACTTGGGGTGATGGAAGAGGAAAAATACTCAATGGTGGCCAAGATCTTACACTTTCTCTTGATAAATATTCTGGTTCTGGTTTCCAATCCAAGAATGAGTATCTTTTTGGCAGATTTGATGTTCAGCTCAAACTAGTAGCTGGAAATTCAGCTGGCTCAGTCACTACTTTCTTTGTAAGTCTCCAAACCAATTATTAGTTCATTACTTAAGCCTTTATAGCCCTCCTGTTTGTTCTTTTCTTTTTCTTCTTTTTTCCTGACAAATTGTATTTCTTGATTCAATGCAGCTATCATCTCAAGGAGCAATCCACGATGAGATTGATTTTGAGTTCTTAGGCAATGTGTCTGGGGAGCCATACACAGTTCATACAAATGTTTATTCTCAAGGAAAAGGGAACAAAGAGCAGCAATTCCGTCTCTGGTTCGACCCCACTGCAGCATTCCACACTTACTCCATTGTTTGGAATCCAGAACGCATTATGTAAGTTCAAATTCATCTCTCAATTTCATTTTCAAGAACCTTAAAAATCTATCAAATTTTGGTTGTGTTTCTGATTCTTACTTGTTACTCTGTTTTTTTTAGATTCTTGGTGGATAACAGTCCTATCAGAGTATTCAGCAACAACGAAGGAATGGGAATTCCATTCCCAAAGAACCAACCAATGAGATTGTACTGCAGTTTGTGGAATGCAGACGATTGGGCAACACAAGGAGGAAGAGTTAAGGCCGATTGGACTAAAGCCCCCTTTGTTGCTTCTTACAGAAATATCAATCTTGATGGAAATGCATGCTCTGGACCATCTTGTGCTTCAAAATCCCTTGATTCTTTTAACACAGCGGCATGGAAATCTCAGGCACTCGATGCTAAGGGCAGAAATAGGCTTCGATGGGTTCAATCAAAGTTCATGATTTATGATTATTGCAAGGATTTTCCAAGGTTCCCTCAAGGCCTCTCTGCTGAATGCAAGGGTTCAAGATTTCTTTAGGACCTCAGGAGACAATTACACCTATATTTCTATTCATTTTTTGTAATTAATTTAGAGAAGATGAAATTCATTGATTCTTTTTCACTATTGGAATAAATAAAATAATTCTTCCACTGTTATCTTCTTATTTGAGGGAAACAATGGGGTAAGCCATCACAATTGGATGTGTTTCTCCTCTTCCTCTGCTCTTTTCTAGAGCCATGCTTCATCCATACTCATGATAGTCTAAATATATATTTTCTAATACATTCTTTAATACACTTATTTTTTTAAGATTTTTTTTTTATTTTATAAGATTTGTATTAATAAAACTATTATAAAAAAAATATATTGTTGTATATTAGAAAATGTGTAGAGAACCTGGCCACTTTATTTCCTATTGAACATGAACCCTTAACTGAGATACTTAGTGGAATAAAAGAGAGTCACACCAAAACTAACACATTCATGTATCAAAGTTCATATCCAAGATTTATTAAGGGGAGAATGGACTTATTACTGCATGATTTGTCTGCATTTGGTGTACTTTAAAAAAAAAAAAAAACAAGGAGAAATCGACGAAATTAGTTTAATAAATATTCAGTTTTAAAAAATATCCAAAAATATACTTAAAGTAAAATTAGTTTAATAAATATTCAATTTTAAAATATCCAAAAATATACTAAAAGTATCTTACGGATTTTTTATCTTTATTTTTGGGTTAAATTAAAAAATGCCTTAAAGTTGGAACTATTTGTCAATTGAGAACATAAATTTTTTTAAGACAAGAAACTCCTAAAAAATTGAGCTATTATGTGAGGTCATGAACTTTGTTACAAAACCCCCCCCTGCGCCCCCAGGCCCCCCCCTCTGAAATTGGACAAATTTTGCTAGTTGATAATATGATTTTTTCCTTTTTTTTAAAAAAATTACTATTAATGAAATTAAGAAAAATGTTAATTTATCCCTCAGTCCAATTGGATGATCCCGATTTGCTCCTTTATTATATATACATGGTTTGCTCCTTTATTATATATATACATGTATATATTATTTATTTTTTAAATTTCTTCCATCATTTTCTTCCAATTATATAATGATAATTTTTCTACATATTATATATATATATATATATTCTCCACAATATATCATATTTTTCTCATTATTTTTATCTTCTAATATTTCGAAACACTTTTCCCCGGTTAATTTCCTCACGATCTATTGGATCTATCTCTTTCTATTTTCCCTTCTAATATATATTCTTCTTTTATATTGATTGATTTTCCTCCTATCATAGTATTGAGGTATATATTTGCATCGATCGAGTCCACGACCACGGCCTTGACCACGACAACAATCTCTTCCATGACTAGAAAATCTAGTTGTATATTCATTTCAGGGAAAGAAGTAAATCTAGTAGGTCGAGTCTCATAAATTTCTCATCAGTAACTCATTATTTTGTTAAGATAAAAGGAGAAATAAAATTAAATCAGAATACTTCTTAACAAATTTTCTCAATATTTGCTACTGCAAGAGCACATTTGAGACATGAAATATGGAGAATGTTTTTCTCTAACATATCAACATCCACAATGAGAAGTATTAATTCTGAACTTGGCTGAATTTTGTTTACTAATGGGTTTAAAATCCAAGGGTCGCAGATGCAGTCAATAATATTGTTTCTTGGGAAGAATTACCATCTTCAGGTGATCATATCTTTCGTTTAAATTATTCCACAAATTAAGTAGATATTTCGTTGTAAGATATTCTGCCTTCAAATATTCGTAGATGAGATGGAGAAAAATTATAGCATTAGCATGCTTATGATTTGATACTACATGATGTCTTAATGGTCTTCAAGACCCATCGCATCAAAATAAATTGTAGAATCAAATGTCCATGATAGATAATATTTACTATTAGTATTAAGAGAAATAAATTCAAGTTTTGCAAGATCAGTTATGAAAATAAAACTCATAAAATAGAACTTACCTAAATCTTTAAACATCCAAACTAGAAAATACACAAGTGAGAATTTTTATAAGGATTATATGAGGAAAAATAAAAGTCTTCCAAACTTTTTAAAAGAACCAAGGTAGAGATTTGCGTTGATAATGTGTTGTAAATTTGATATTTTACTTCAATAAAATAGTAATTAAAAAACACTAGGAAATAATGAGATAATAGAAAGCAATAGAAGCAATGTTTATTATTCTCCTTTTTGTTGTTGTACACTTCCAGTGACTCCTTTATACAACCATAAAAACAATAAAGCCTTAAAGTTATAGTAAGACAAACTCTATCTTGCATTAATATCAATTTAATAGGCATTACGAGGGCGATAACATAGGAGGTTTTTATAGTTTTATTAACCGTAAAGTTATTAAGAAAATAACTAATTGTGAATGTTTTGTTGTATACTACCTTATTAGAAAAGTAATTAATATATTTAGATTTTAGACTTTACTGTTAAATCACTTCAACTTTATTTAACAATTATTTTTCGTTTTATATTATCTATCATTTAAGGATAAGATACAAAAATTTAAAAAAAGATTGAGTTGTTTGGATTTAGAAGGGAATGTACTAAATTACCCTTTCATTTTCATTAATAATTGTAATGAAAGTTTATAAATAGTTATTTAATTCCAATAAGATATGGGTATATATGAAAAAAAAACATTTAATAATAACTTAATTTACCAAGTTTATGATATTTTGAAACAGGAAAAGCATGTCTAAACGGCAGATAATATAAAAGGGAGGAGTATATAACTACATTTAACTAGCTCTTAAATAATTAGGTGATTTTTTTTCAAAATGTTATCTAACACTTAAAAAAGTACGCATCTAATAACGTGTGTTATCAACGTAATTAATATAATAAGTACCTAATCAATTAATTTTAAGCACTATCAACCAAATCCTCAATGATAGTACAAAAATAAAAATATTATTATATTAAAGATTTGTCTAATCTGTGTCTTATATGGAAAGTTAATTTGATTTAAGATTTTTAATTTAAGATATAAGTTTCCTTAGAGTTCAATAATTTCTATTATGTTTTTAGATTTTATAAGCCTATTATAATATTTAAACTATCATAAAATAGTATGTTTTATTCATTTGAAATTTTCAAGTAATATAATGATGAATAAAGATCATTCCACAAGGATTGTTATCTAACTGGTGAACTCGCCTACTTCTAATTAGACTTAAACAAAAAATAAATTGATTGATTCAGATTAAGACTAATTAAGATGAATAATTAAAACAAATGATAAATGAAAATTGTTTAATAGAAACTTGATGATCAAAGACGGACGAAGGCACCCCTTCCAGTCTACTCTTTTTATTTCTATGGTTGATTTATTTTTGATTAATTCTTGATCCAGTTAACGGTGGAATTCTTGAATATAAACTAGATCTGATCTCTTGATTGAAAAGCTCACAGCCTCAGTAATAAACCAATCGTATCTCTACGTAATTTTAAGAAGCAAGACCGCAAATACCTCTGTGGAACCTCCCTAACTTTCGTTTCTAACTTATTAGAAACTGCGTAAAGAAATTGAATCTACATCTAGTCAGTTTTACGATGTGTTGTAATTACCTAGATCCAATTAAACCTAGTATCTTTTGGCTGTTACATGCAATTTATGAACATGCAATAGTTGATTAAAAAATCACAAGTATCAAGAATACATAATAACAATTAACGAAGGACAGGATAAAAGATTGAATCTTTAAATAAAAATAACTATATTTATAAGAGTTTCGACCTTCAAAGAAGGCCATAATCACAAAAGACTTAGCTACTCATATTAAACCAATAAATAAAAGAGGGTTTAGAAGAAGTCTGGAAAGCCACCCCCAAATTTGTATTTCGAGTTTTCGATAATAAGAGAGATATATAAACTAAAGTCTAAACTCTTCTATTTACAGAAAATACGAATCAAAACCAAAGAAGGATTATGAAATTACTAAAAAGTAAAATTTTTAATAAAACACACAAAAAAAAAAGAAAAGGAAATTACTTAAAACTATAATTATAAAATTACTAAAACAAACGAATTCTCAAAAGAAAATATAAAATATAAAATATAAAAAAATAGGAAGTTGTTGGCAGTACAATTCCGGTGCCGAAACAGTAATGTGATGCGGTTGAATTTAGAGAGAACCTAGGGCACGAATATATATTGTAGAAGCTCACTGGAAGGAGAAATATATAAACGGTAAAGATTATCTCCTCTAATTTGAGGCAATTAATTTCTCCTCAGAAGACATTAATCGTAAAAAGATGATACTGTCCCTCGTGCAAATAGAAACGAAGTGAGCTGAGTGGCAAGTCAACTCACTTTCTCTCTCTTCGTTCATTCTGTCGCATATGTAAGAGAACATTGATTGAACATATTATTCTTTTCTTTTCCATAAAATAAGAGCATAATAGGAACCAAAAAAAATAACAACCATTTGCAAATCATAAATTCCAAAAATAAATCGGATTCTGGTATTTTTTTTCATCAAATACTCAGTTCCAACTCGAGAAAGAATTATAATGAATGGAAATCACATTTTCGAATCGGGAGGCTAGTTGATGTTGAATGATGGTAGTGGCAAGGAAGGCGAGCTAAAGGAAGAAACCGATGATGTTAAAGAACTCCAATAACCAAGAGACCAAGAAACAGGGCAAGTATTCCTTATAAGCATAGGTAAATACTTCAACAACATTGATGAGTTTTTTTATTCATATCAATGCAAGGGTTTTATTGTTACTAAAAAATCTGGTTCGAAAAGAATCGGTCCTTTCAGAAAATATCAAACTATTAGCTCTTTCAAACGGTCAAAGAGGATAGAAAGCCCTACTCATATTTGTGCAATTTTGAGAGAAAATAGAATGTCTCAAAGGTTGTGGAACAACAAAATCACGAATTACACTCGTTTATGTCCAGGCTTATACTTGCTCATAGAAGTCTAAATTCAAATATGAAGAAAAACTGGAAATACAAGACATAGCTGGATTAAGGCCTAGCAAGAGTGTGAAAATTTTGGAGGCACAAGCTGGAGTATCGGACAAATTAGGATGTCTACCTAGAAACCGCAGGAACTATATCTAGAAGGTGAGGAGGTTGAACATTAGAGTTGGGGATGTTGATTGCATAAATAGGATGTTCATTAGAATGCATAAAAATAATAGTGATTTCTTCATTTGATTCTCATGGATGATTAAGGTAGGCTAGATAGTGGTTTTTGGGTGCACCTTTGAAGTAAAGTAGCTTATGAAGAGTTTAATGATGTAGTCTGTGTTGATTCAAAGTATCTTGTTAACAGATACAAGATGTCATTCGTGACTATTGTTGGAGTCAACCATCATGGCCAATCCACATTGTTTGGTTCAGCACTCCTATCTCATGAGGACGCAGAGACATATATTTGATTTTTCAGTACCTAGCTTGAAGCAATGGGAGCCAAGCACCTGTTGCAATTATGACCGATCAATGTGAGAGCATGTGTAATGCAATCAAGGAAGTTATGATGTGCAAGCTTCCAGATAATTTAAGGGTTTAATGGAGCAGTTTCGCGAGGCAAGAAAGGAGTTCGGATATCTTGTTTATGACAGTTTGACGAAATGAATATTTGAGAATAATTAGAATCAATTTGTTGCAAAGTATGGACTTGAAAAAAATCAGCGGTTGATTAAGCTATACAGTGAGAGAGAACACTAGGTTCCGTGTACTTGAATGACATGTTTTAGGCATGAATGTTGTCAACTCAAAGAAGTGAAAGTATACATACCTTTTTTGATAGATATCTCCATTCAACTAGCACTCTTAAATAGTTTGTAGAGCAATATGAGATTGCAATCAGGCATAAAGTAGAGAAAGAAGTGTATGTTAATTACAAATTGGGCAATGTTTTTGTCAGATCGATCACCTTCTTTGAATGGGAGAAGCAGTTCCGAGATGCACATATTATCGAGCTGTTTGAAAGTTTTCAAGATCAAATTAAGAAGATATTGTACTGTAATCAATTGGTCGGAGATGATAATGAGGAGATTGGATGAGAATCTGGTCGAAGAAGAGTTTTAGAAGTTCAGGATATTGGAGATTGCTTTGATGAATAACTTGTTTGTTAAGGAGTTTGTGTACACTATTTTGTATAAGGAGGGATGTATTTTGAAGTGCAATTGTAGACTGTTTGAGTACAGTGGGTTGTTGTGTCCTCACATATTAAAGATTGCTTCAATTAAGAGAATGAACAGATTTTCGAAAAGATATGGACTTTGAAGATGGAGAAAAGTTGTACACCATAGGCGCTCGAAGATTTTCTTCGATGAAGGATATCCCTACTGACCGATGACTTTGAAAGATCAAAGTTGTCGAGAAAGCTTTTAATGAAACTGTAGACTTAGCAATTGCAACTCCTGCAAGGCTGGTGAGTTTAAGGTAGGCTATTGAAAGCACCAGAGAGGAGTTATTGGATTTGAATGCACTTGATCGTAAAGACAATAGTGGTCGCCAGTTCCTTTGGGTAGGGAAGAAAGGGAAATTCGGGATCCTCGGGTAGTAGTCTCTCAAGGAAGACCTCGGAAAAATCTTTTAAGGTCTAACAATGAAGTTGGTGTCCGCAGAAATATTAGGACGTGAGCTCCTATTGTGAATACTAATTCTGAATGGCAAGGAAACAGGATAATGAATTCTAGCAGGAATTGTAGGTACACCAGAAGAGGTGGCGAGCAGGTATATTTTGATTATTTGAAATGCTTTCATTCGGATTTGTTGCTATCACAAGCTAACTTGAGCTGTGTTATACGTTTGTATCAGGTTTCTAACGTTCAATCTTAAGTTGTAGTTCCTTCTCATAATATTGTAAGGACACAACTGGCATTTGAAGAAGAAAATGAAGTGACTATTGATTTAAGTTTAGGACTATAAGTTGTACTAAATTCAGAACTCATATTATAATAATATTTTACGAACTGATATTCAGTATGCTTGTTTAGTTCATTGAATGGATACATTTGATAACCAGAGTTAATAAATTATAAATAGGTGCTGAGGTGGCCGAGATGTATAACTATTTTTTGCCCAAAATGAATGTCCGAGTTGTATGTCTCTTTTCACACTGGCCAAGCTGCGATCAAATGGAGTTACTAAATTATAAATCATCAATTGTTTTTTCTAGAATTGTAAACCATTACTTGTTTTTTTCTGGAATTATAAACTATCACTTGTTACATTAATAATACCATGCTTGCGTCCAAAAACTTAGATGTGAACATTAACGTCTGGGGACCTAGCTGACCAACCTATGTAGGTCCTTTCCTAGGCACCGAACTCGCCTAGCTATATGACTCTTTTTTCACTCAAAAAGAATGTCCTTAAATGGAGTTACGTACTTATAGTTGTTATATTTAGGGGAAAAAACATACTTATACCTGTTACATTATCAATACCATGCTTACTTTCTGTAACGTGGATCTTAACATTAACATTTGGGGACCTAGCTGACTGACCTACTTGTATGGATACTCTTTTCTATTGGGCTGAGATGCCCTAGGTGTATGACTATTTTTTTCCGCAAAACCAATGTCTGAGTTGTATGGCTCTTGTCAATCTGGCAAAGTTGTACTTATATTAAGTTACGAACTTATACTTGTTATATAATCAATACCATGCTTGTTTTCTGTAATTTGGATATGAACATGAATATTTGAGGATGGAGCTTACCTAGTGATAGGGGTGGTTTTTAGTACAAATAAATATCTTAAGTTTTAATTATTAATCTTTGAGAATACTTTTTTAATCGTAATTATTATATGTGATGGGTTTTATTTAATTTGCTTTTTTTGGAGATTTAAGATAGAATTTATGGTACAAAGTTTGTAGAATTTCAAGAAACAAGAAAATGGCTGTGGGGTTTCGTGGGTTATACAAAGAAAAAAAAAAGAAAAGCAAAGCCCATTAGGCTTTGATTTTCGGCCTAAAAGAAAAAACGATTCAATATGGTCATAGGAAGTGAAATAGAGGGGGTGAACATTCAATATAAAGAGAATAAGAGTTGGGGGCCGATAAAGCCAACTCGGAAATCCATAAGGATAACTCGAAAAAATTCAAAAAAATTTCATTTTCACCTAAACACTTTCTCTTTCTTCACTTAAATACTCTTTAGGACTACAAACTTCAATCTCAGATCTTGAAAGATCCGACCGTCCAAATTAAAAAAGAAAAGGCTAGTTCTTCAATCTATTGTCTTTTATTTATAATTTTACCGTCTTAGATAGATGAAATATATGTTAAAAAAGGAAAAAATTGAATTTTTTTAAAATAAATTTCTACCCGAAACAGGCACTTTCATCCGTTACCGACGAAAGTGCCGAAGTACTTTTGCCGTCGGTGAACGAAAGTACTCTGGCACTTTCACCGGCAATGTGTGTGAAAGTGCCCAAAATTTTTTTTCTAAATATTTATTTTTTTTAACACTTTCATCCGTTACCGGCGAAAGTGCCGGAGTACTTTCGTCGTCGGTGAACGGAAGTACTCCGGCACTTTCGCCGGCGACGTACGAAAGGGCCCAAATTTTTTTTTTTAAATATTTATTTTTTTAAACATTAAATTTTTTTAAATATTTAAATGTTTTAATTTTTTGTTCATAGTATATTTGATTATTTTATTAATTTTGTATATGTAGAATTAGTGTGACTAGTTGTTTAACATATTTTATGTGATAATTTTTAATTGTTAATATGATTATGGATTCGTGAACATTATGAAATGAATAAAATAACGAAAATGAAATAGGATAAAAATCGATAAAGTGAACAATAAAGTAATAATAAATGTGTCTGAGAATGTTATTTAATTTTGTCTATTTAGAGTTAATTTAACTAGTTTAAAATTGTTTGCTTATGATTATGTGTTTAATAAGAAAATGTGTTATGTAATTGCTAAACTATTTGTATTTTAATTTGAAATTCATTATTATTCTTGGCCTTAAATTTATGATATAATTCTAAGATTGAATAATTCATAAATTAATAACTATTACTAAAGAAGAATATTAATGATGAATAATAATTGAACGAAAGAAATAGTAGAAATGATATAATAGATACCTATAATTCTAAAGATAAAATAATAATGTGTTAAAGTAAATATTGAAATATATGATAAACAAGTATTAACGAGTTTGAATAACTAATAGATGGTTCGATCTAGCGGCCGTAGAGGAGATTCTAATCTTGGTCCTGTCACGGACAGGACAGGTTGAGTGAGGGGCGCCCTGTCACAGCTTCGTCTAGAGGTGTGAGGGGGCGACATAGTACTTCTGACTTCCCTATTACTCCTACCCCTCTTGCACCTGGTTTCCATCATGGTATAGGTGAACCCGGGTCTTCTACCCAACCACCGGCCGTACCTTTTAGATCTCGACCTCCCTTCCAACCCCATCTGTCACACACACACCTGTATCCTATGAGCCATATGGATCTTTACATCCACCTCACACCCCATAGACACAGTATATGATCCATACTTACATGCTCCTACTATTATGCGACCTCGCATACCGTATAGATCTGTCATCCAGGAGCCTATATTGGAGTTTTGGGGTCAGCCGAGGCAGATAGGGGTTGAGTTTTTTTATCAGATGCTTGGAGTCGCCCCTCAAGATTCTTCATGCAGCACACACGGGTATTCTTATACTGAGTATGATGTTTCATGTTCCGATCGTTATGTACTGGGGCCTGCAGATAGAGTTTTTGAGGGTGATAGGGTTGTTGGCAAGGAGCAAGAAAGAGTCCGATCCCTACATATTCAGGGAGAGGTGGATGAGAGAGGTGATGATGATGGTGATGGTGGTGATGATGATCAGGATGACGGTGATGATGATGGAGATGAGGAGTAGACCGTATATGTTGCACCTGTGTCACCAGCTAGTGGATCGGACGGGTGTCCTCGTCACAGGAAAGGGAAGGGTTTGACCGGCAGTTTTATGTCGATGATGAGTGAGTTTGCAGGGTCTCGTAACAAAAGACCCGAGGTGGCTCGTGATGTTCTCGCACCGACACAGAAGAGGAAGAAGGTGAAGGCTTTCAATTGGGAGTAGACAGAGGCAGCAGAGGGAGGTCCTATTGACCCAGAGCTCATCCCATCATACGGTGGACATGTGGCGGGTCGGATATGGTGTGGACAGGTATTTATCTTTATGTTAAAGTGACATATTATTATTGTTATTATTCTTTAATCTGTCAAATATTATTTATTATGATAAATAGAAAAAATAATAATGGAATAAATATATTATTATATAACTGTATAAATATATATATGTTTTATCTTCAGGATCGTGGTTTATTGAAGTGCCGATCTCGTTATATGGCTCTCATTGGTTGGGACCTTACCAATTCGCAGGCTCGG
The DNA here is from genome assembly GCA_028651295.1 of Catharanthus roseus. NCBI lineage: Eukaryota > Viridiplantae > Streptophyta > Magnoliopsida > Gentianales > Apocynaceae > Catharanthus > Catharanthus roseus. The sequence continues at coordinate 12,253,539 of JAPQWS010000102.1, read as the reverse complement.
CCCTTGGCCTCTGGGTCTGATCCGATGCACCTACGATCGTGCATGTTTCAGCACGCCAATGATGTATTGTTGTCGGCATTTGTTGAGAGGTGGCAGCCCGACACGAACAGCTTCCACATGTCCTGTGGTGAGATTACTGTTACACTGAACGATATGGAGCTAATTCTTGGGGTGCCCGCTTATGGTGCGGTAGTGGATCACATATTACCTAGGGAGCAGTTGATACGGGTTGTTCAGGATGATTTGGGTTTAGCTCTCACTGGGGGTTTAGGGTTTAGTGCATCAGAGCTTCACGCTGTTGCTACTAGCAGATAGACTTCATAGTCACATCAGGTCAGAGCTGCATACTACCTACAGTACATTTTAGGTAGCTCACTCATTAGTGATAAGAGTGGCAACATTGTACCAGCGAGACTGTGGCCACTTTTGCAGGATGTGAGTTCTGTTGCAGGATGTGAGTGCTGGCTGTCTTGCATATTTGTACCGGAATTTGGGTCAGGCTTCTAGGGTTGATGCGAAGGAGCTTGCAGGGTGCTGGTCACTATTAGAGGTATGTGTTTTAAAATTAACGTTAGTTATGTTATTTTTGTATTTTAAGGGTTTAGGGTTTATTTATATTTTTTTATATTTCCTTTTATATATTTTTATTGAATTTATATTTTATATTTTAGGTGTGGATATATTTGTATTTTCCCATGTTCGCACCCCCGTTTAGACATTCTTCCGAAGGATGCAAGCCTTACATCCAGATGTTTCCGACGATCGGTTATAAGAATGAGAATAAACTACTGGATATTCGCTTGAGACTGGATATGATGACAGCTGATGAGGTTCGATGGATACCGTACAGGACTCAGGATATTCATAATTGTTGGATTTCTACATGGCACGGGTTCATTGCGTATTTTGACTGCGTGGATCCGTACATGCCTGACTGGGTTATGAGACAGTTTGGTTTTAGGCTGTGTGTTCCCCCCCATCTTATCCAGCCTCAGGAGGCACGCCGCCCGCTGAACAACAGGATGTACGTCTTGAGGAACACTTTTGTCGAGGTACTGTGGCTTGAGGCACCTTCGCACTTACTGACAAAGTCATGGACTAGTGTTCCGGCCATTCCAGCGGGTTCCTGAACTGATGATTACATGGATTGGTACTTCCCCGCACTCACCCGAGGATTCAGAATCCCGAGAATATTTCCAGTGGCTATAATGTCCTGGTAGCTCCCACCATGCCACCAAAGGCTTTATTAGATTTGATTGCCCGTAAGTGTCAAAGACAGGATATTGACGGTGATGAGTTTCGACACAGAGTTCGAAATTTACTAAGGAAGCATTACATAGCTCTTTAGTAAATCTTTATGTATTCGGATATTGTGTATTTCTTTTTTTTTATTCCTGTTCTTTATGTATTAATGAGTTTTTGTGATATTCATTATATTTATTCCCCCATGTTCTGGTTTATTATTGCATATTAATATAATTACATGAAAAATGTGAATAATAAAAAACTCCGAACAACAAATTGCACGAAATATTACTAGGGGGCATATTACTAACACTTTAAAAAAAATAATTAATTATAAATTACCAATTGAAACATTATTACATAAAATGTCTCTGCGGCGGATACATTTCACGGTATCTCGTAACCCAATCTGCCATTCGATTACGATATGGGGCCGCCCATCCACTAACCCACATATCTCGATGATATTCCCATTGCACCTGTAATGGGGGCAAAGGGCATCCATCTACCAACTGTAACTGGAACAAAAAAAATATAATATTAATACATATACTTAATAAAATATCAGTCTGCAATAATTCAATTAATAGTAATAATAATAAAAAAGTTATCAATAATAAATACCTGTATAAAATGCTGAAATTCCTCTATGAGTCCGATGAATATCGTTCTAGCAGGCCCGTCATATTAGAAACAAGAGGCAAGACAGTGGTTGACTCTGACCGTGCAAGAAATACAACGCATAGATTGCATGTGCTAGCAATGACATAAAGGTGATCAGGTGTATCCATCCAATATTTAGGTGGCGTCGAACCCTCTTCCCAATTTGTCTTCATTATCAACTCTGTCACACGTTCAACTGAGTCGAACAATTGCTCATATACGTGCATACAGTGCCGTAAATCATAGTTCATTCTTCTACGAATTTCAACCCAATGATTTTCGTCCCCGAACAAAAAGTTTGATGCAACCCTAAATCCACAATTACCACCTCCAACTACATTCTTTCAGTTTTGTATAAATTGATACATAAACCAGGGAAATGTATTGATGAAAGGGAATGGCACTGGTGGTGAATCCGGACTTACAACAAATGATACACTGGACCTACCACTGCTACGTCCTCTGCCCCTACCCCTACCGCGAGGCGGCCTACCTCTTCCACTAGGACTAGGATTAGAACTTGAACCTGAACTGCTACCAGACCTAGAACCTGAACCATTGGACATTCCTATCTTCCTATGTGCGATGGAGACGTATTCCTAGTGAGACTTATCCCTTTTGGTAGAATTCATCTTCCGTCTTCCCTTCGTGACTACGGTCTCTGGGGGGTTGACAACGGCTGACAAGGATCATCAAGCAATACCGGATGTATAACACCTTTGATGAGTCGCCTAACTTCTCGGACATTAGAAATTGGACCAGTACTAATTTCCTGTAACAGTGAAGTGAGATCACGCATTTCGGATTCCATATCTCTATCGTGTTCTTCAGGAATATCAGAACCAATTTCTAGTTTTCTCCAAAAGATGTCAACATTTTTCTCTTGGATTGGAATTAAATATTGCACCGATAAACAAGTTCACATGCACATGGTAGACCTTGCGACTTCCTTAAATAATGCAAACAATTACTTCCCGGTTCTTCTACCATCTGACGTGCTTTCTTTAACTCTTCCATTATCTTCTTCAAACCTAAATGACTAATTTTATTACTTAAATTCTTCACGATGGGATTACTCTTGGCGCCATATTTCTCTTTAAGTCTTGAAATTTCCAAAGTGTATTTAATTTCTGCAATTTGACATTGGATGAGAGAGTCGATATTCAGAAACACGGTGTTCAAATCACCGTGACACGTTGATAGCCACAGCTTCAACACATAATGTTTGCTCTCTGCCCGGTTCGTTGTCTCTACCCCAAAATGCAACACTCGAGAGGTCCAAACCCTGAAAAATTTATGGGCAAATAGATTCAACCATGTGTTGAACAGGTAATGTAGAAAGTCGGGCCTGCTTTGCCACCTAGTCTTCAACACTTCCAATTTTCTTTGATATTCCACCTCATCTATTTCATTAATTAATTTTTTCCACGAACCATTAACGAACGATTGTGACACCTCTTCATTTTTCACCATCTCTGTCAACTTGGCCAACACATTCTGATCCATGCATCTTCTACATAACATATGATATGAATTGCTAAACACATCATCAATCACTAGCATTTGTCCACTTTCCCTATCGGTAAGAACGACTAAAGGCTCTCCTTCATTGATAACTGAACCCTAACAATTTGACATAGCAGATGTAAAATATAAGTGCTTGATTTGTTGAAGAACCCATCTGTATGTCATTTCACATAAAAGTTGTTGCCACTGTGAAGTTCTTTCTTGTTGGAGTCATCCCTACACATTCTAATTGTGGTATGTTGTACCTTAAAAAATAAGTGGGAAATTTAATTATTAACATTCACTAATATTTTTTCACGGACTTAAAAAAATTATTAACTATTTACTAAAAACAAAATTATAAAAGTTAAATGTTTGTGCGAATAAATTAATAAAGATATCTAATAATACAATTAATCCACTATAGTACTTACTTGTTCGTTTTATACGTCGTATCCATTATCAGTACATATGGCCACATTCTAATCATTGCAATTGATGTCGGGTGTGCAACGACAATATCACTAAGTACGTTGTTGTCCTCACGATTTCTATGGAAAATAGTGTAGCCCCTTTCTGCACTTAAGCGGAGAACTTCCTTTACCATATTTCTTACCTGCATCCGGTTCCTATTAATCTTGGCAACAACATTGTAAATTTTTTGGGAACTTAATATATCAAAATTTCATATTTATTAATGGAATAAAAACAAATCTAAAATATTTCAATAAAGTATTAAAAAAAATTTAATAATTCCCTAATAACTTACTTAACTACACAACCAACATCTTGTTCTCTGAAAAATTGTAATATTTGCGAGGTAAAAATGACTCTTCCTGAACTGCTCGGTCTGTTGCAACTGCTCCTCCGTAAGTCTTGCAGACTGAGCATGATCGTGACTATAAATAGTTATTTTATGGTTGTGCCTCCCGTTGTGTACGAACAATTGCCAATTTTCACTTGTTGCCATTTGCTCTCCCTTTAGCTTAAATGGACAACCACATTTTTTTGTCTCATAAGGTCCACGCCTTTTTTCGGTATTTCTTCTTCCTCATCGTCTACTATTGGTTTTTTATATTTTTTAACTAAACCTCCACGCTCGCAAGCCAATGTGACATATGGTCGACGGTCCAATGTTTTGGCTCTCTGATACCGAGTTATGATTAAATATGTCTTTGAATTCATTGCAATTTGTTTTGCCCACTCCATCAACTCATCTTTCGAACTAAATATTCAGTCAGTTATAAATAAATGACCAAGATCGATCTATTCTTCCGGTTCTAGAAATTCTGCAAAAGTATTTGGATCTTCATCACCCTGTTAATGTATAATGAAAAGTTAATATTACAAAAAATAATTAAAAAAAACAAAAAACAGAAAAAAAAAAAAAAACTTTTGTTTTCAAATTTTCGGGAACACTTTCACGCAGATTGGGCGAAAATTCCTTGACACTTTCACTCAATCTGGACAAAATTGAAAAAAAAAATTCAATTTCTTACCTCAAAACCAACATTTTCTTGCAGAGATTCTTCAAAAGGATCCATATTTTCTTCTAATTTCGTTTTAATGTTCAAAGTTGGGAGTTTTGTTAGAGAGAGGTTAGAGAGAAAGTTTGTAGAGAGAGAAAGTGAAATGTTTTTTTTTGAATTTTTTCGAGTTATCCTTATAGATTCTCGAGTTATCCTTATAGATTCTCGAGTTATCTTTATCGGCCCCTAAGAGTTCTCATCAAATTAAAATTGAGGTTCACGTTCTGTTCTTAGAAAAAACTTGCGCAGAGGTTATTTTATTCTTGGGGGCATCAACGCTGTAGGAGAGCTCCTGGGCTCTGCAAAAAACAACGCAGAAGTTGTTATCCTCTTTAGTCCGCGCCAAGGAAGAAATTGGAGAAGAAGAGGCCATGATCTACTTTAAGAATTTGGTTCTTTATTTCCTTTAATTATGAACTAAATTTTATTTTTAGGATCTTGATGAAGCCCTAGCATTATAACTTTGGTTTATTTTATTTTGGGAGATTTATTATATTATTTTATGTGATTACAAGTTTGATACAATTAATGCTCTGTGATTGTTCTTGTAGAATAATTATTTGGGCTAATTGGTACTTTTATCCATGCTTAGTTCTTGTAGTCGTGAGTATGAGAAGTATGTAATTTTTGCAAGTATATTGTGGGGTTTAAAATTGAATAAGTCATGCTAATGGTTAAATGGATTATTTCATGCATTTAAGTACAATATATTTCTTTAGTGAATCAAAGCTTGTAGCCTAGGTTACCACATAAAGGTGTAATCTTTTCTCCTAAATAAAACTAAATCATTGTTATATAGGTTAATAGTGGATTCAAGATTCTAAAAAATGTTCTTGATTAAGCTCTTGCTAGTTTTTATTTAATTAATTTTCTTTATTACTTTTAATTAATTTAAGAACATAATTTTAGATAACAAAATTTGATTCCTTTTATAAAATTAATTTAGGAAGATAATAGTTTAGATAGTTAAACTTCTCTATGGTTCAATACCCTTATACTGCCGTATTACATTGATCTTGTGCGCTTGCAAATGTTGGGTTTAAAACTTTGTTAGAAAAATCCCGACCACCTAGTTGTGAGACTGAATTGTATGGCTGTTTTCCCTCTGACCGAGTTGGTCTTATATGAATCTTTTCCTTTTTGATAATTTTCCTTACATCTCGCATTCCCTAATTTTTTTTTCGTATATTTGGCTAACTAACTCCAAATCGGGTGGGTCACCGAGGTAGCATTCCATGTCTATTACTCTTTCCATGCATATTACTTCTGGCCGACCAAGGTTTCAGGCAAAGAAAATCAATAGTTTACGGAATAAAAATCAACATTCAAAGTACAAATGACTGAATAAAAATCCGAAAACACATTAACCATCCTGAACACCAAGTATTTTAAACAATATGATGAAGAGAAATACTAAATAAACAGAAATCGATATCATCCACTTATTTTGTTGTGGTGTCCAATGTTTCGCAAACAGATATCTATATGGAAATCCATCCGTTTGATAATGTCTTCAATGTCATTCTTTCGTGATCCGCTTTAACTTTAGCAATGTCTCCCTTCATTTGTACAAGCTTAAGTTGATTACGAACCATATTTAAAGGATTATTATCAACAACAGTGCATACCTCATCTAGCCCCTTAACAAACCCACATGATCTCTCAAACCCCTAAAAGAAAGGAGATCACGAGTAGTTGAGTTACATTTCTATTGTTATGATTAAGGTAAATGAAATAAATTTAACAATTTCCGCACCTTGAAATTATCATATCTGATGAACTTTCTTCCTCTGGTCTTGATTGTCTTTCAAGTCAATATTGAAGCTGGAAACCCACACCAAATTTCAGGGAGTAAGAGATTTTGAGTTCAGATGCGAGTTTGCTATAGATGAGGATGATCTTTGGGAATCTTTGGTCATGGCCATTTCGCTTTTTCTTCGATGGAGTTAATAGAGTATTCGGACAAGAACAAAGAAGTGTGAAGGGGAGCAAAGTAGAGCTGGAGTGAGTGCTATGAAATCATGAGGTCATTGAGTTAATGAAGTTAATTTGATACAGTAAAAGTTAGATAACTATGGTTTAGGTTTAAGTTAACCACAGTTCAGGTTTTTTGTAACTATGGTTTAGGGTTAGGGTTTAGTTAATTACTCAAGTAAAAAATAAAAAAATGATAAATATAATCCCAATCCTACATTATAAATAAATTAAAATAATAATATGATCAATGATATTTATAATAAGTCAATATACATAATACATATATGTCTCGTATAATGTTTTATTTCAGTTAATTTGATATTTTATAAAGATTGACTGATACCGAACACGATATGCTTTAATACGTAATGAGTTTTACCGATTCGAATAAAAAGATTACTAATTATTAACATAATACACGTATAATCTTTCATTTCACAATTACAACTTAGTATTTATGATTGTCATTATTGTGTCATGAATAAAATTAATTATTATTGATGTTTATATAGGATATATACTAAATGAGTTATTAAAAAAATAATACATCACATTTTCATTTATTTATATTGATAATAAGTATATGTATATATTAAGTGAGTTATTATGATCATCATATATATTAAGCGAGTTATTATACACATTACCATGAAATAAGGTCATTAATAATTATATATGAAGCGAGTTATTATATAATTTTATTAATGACACGGTAAATACAATCATAATATTATTTTGTTAAGGAAATAAATGATTATACGATGTATTATTCAATAATATAAATATATTATCACAAATAAATTGTTTTTGGTCTAGAAACTAGAATTTCTACTATTTTCTATTTATTGTACTTCTACCACTATAATTTCAATAACTTGAATAATTTCTATATTTTATCAAATAACTTACTTTTGTTTTAAGGAACTTATTATTTTAAGTCATTTGATATAATAATATGATTATATTATTAGCAAAAATAAATTTTTTTCGTCTAGAAAGTTAGAATTTCTATTATTTTCTATATATTGCACTTCTAACAATATAATTTTGATGACTTGAATAATTTCTATAAATTATTTTTTTAAATAACTTATTATTTTAATTAATTTTATATAATAATATGATTATATTATTCATAGAATAAATTGTTTTTCGTAGAGAAAGTGAATTTCTATTATTTTCTGTATATTGCACTTCCAACACTATAATTTCAAGGACTTAAATAATTTCTAAATTTTATCAAATCACTTATTTTTTATAAGAATTTATTATTTTAAGACATTTGATATAGTAATATGATTATAGTATTCATAAAATAATTTTTTTGTCTAAAAATTGAATTTTTACTATTTTCTATATATTTGTACTTCTTGCACTATAATTTAAAGGACTTAAATATCCTTGTTACAAATACCGAAACCATTCGATAACCGACCGATATAGGTTTTTCCAATTTGAAGAAATCGGTTACTCAATGGTTTCAATATTCATCTAAAATTCTAATTTCTACTATTTTCTATATATTGCAATCCTAGCACTATAATTTCAAAGACTTAAATAAGTTAAAAATTTATTAAATAACTATACGAGTTGTTTTCATTAACAACATACTTGATATAATTATGATAATATGTTTTTAAATCATTAATATTATATATTATAATGTTAATTATTAATTTTAATTTGTGAAAAATACTTCTAATTAGTATTTCCCTCCCAATTTTCCCACCAAAATATTTCCCTCCAAAAAATGTAATAATTTTCACTCTTTTGCATTGATTAGACGAGCTATTGCATCATTTTATAGGGTGCAGCTTGAGGATAGAGTCAAAAGTGTGAAGGGTGTGTTCACACTCACTTTTGTGAGAGCTCGTAAGCAAATAAAGTTTTTAGCGAAGACATAATGGTCGACACGCTTTTCTCATTTATTTGGTTGTCGATTTGGGTTGCTCACCTCTTGGTCGCCAAGTTTTTGCTTACTTCTTGATCGACAAATTTTTTACCATCTTCTTTATCGTTTTTAACGAGTTAGTATTTGTAAACAGTGACTTAGTGTTATATGGTTATCAGCCTCATGATTCGTTAAATAGTATGGGAAATTAAAAATGACTATTAATATTAAAACCATAGCACACAATGGCTTCTTACATAGCAAAAAACGTACACAAATAACTAGTATTACATAGTCTCGCTCGTTGACCTTGTCAGTTACTTTTTTTAATTCTTGGTCGCTAAGTTTTTTGCTGACTTCTTAGTCGCCATGTGTTATGTCACGTTTTTTCCGTTTATTACGAGTCATTATTCGTAACCATTCACTAGCTGTTATTTTGTGAGTGTTAAGGTCGGGCTTATGAGCTCGCCAAGAGACATTGTCACTTTCCACATAATTTCCCTGTATCTCAGCTGAATGTTTGTTTCCATTAGTAACTCGTCTGTGTTATTAAAACTGAAATTAACAGCTCACCAATTTCAGGTGAACTTTAACTCGTCTGTTCCCACTGAACTTAACGATTATTTTCTTCTCCTTCTTTTTTTTTAATGAAGTAAAGTTATTTCAGAGTTACTACAGTTACAATGAAACTTAATACAACAAGTGAACTTATTTTTGTTTGTTCGAGCTATTATTTTATAGACGGATGATGTGAACCATTGAATGTTCTTTAATTTTTTTCTTTATTCCCTTAGAAACTTAATAAAAGAAAGGAAAGATGATAGTGCACATATACAAATAACTTAGAGCAAAATATATAAAAAATAAAATTCTATTAATATTCGATAATGTTTCAGTACAAAATATGAACCCAAAAAAGAACCCAAAAGAATATGAGTAAAAATAGAAAAAGAAAACATAAATAACCCAAACATAAACTAAGATAAGGGAGTATGGACAGTACTAGTTAGAAGCTGAAGCAGAAGCAGCACTAGTTAGAGCTCCCTGATGATTCAGAGGAGTTACGGCTCATAATATGCCTCCTCTTCCTTGAAGTTTCTGCCTGGCGAATAGCCTCCATGAGCGCCGCCTCTTCCCTAATGATAGCCTCTGCCTTAATAGCCTCTGGAGTTATACCCTCCAGGTGAGCAACCTCCGTCTCTGCCTCCGCCATCTCCTCCTGAGCCATATTTTTCTCGATTTCTATTACCATCTTGAAGAAGTTCCTTAGGGGAGGATCCATGAGGGTCATGATCTTGGTGACTCTTGCACCCCTATCTCTTATCATTCGCTCAACCATATTACTTCTCTCAAGCTTAAGACCGTCGAGTTCTTACCTGAGCTGCATGTTTTTATGCCTCTCACCCTCATATAGGCTTCTGAGGGTAAATGGGGAGGCAGGAAGGGGTTCTGGTTGAACAACTTGCATTTGCATAGGTTCGTCTTCATTCTAGACATTCCTAGACTTCTTTCAAGTATCTCTACTCAAAAGATCTCCGGAAGAAAGGAAGGATGAAAATTCTCAAACTCAGGCAAGAAGTTTTAGTAGTGAGGACTTAGGTATCTCGTCTCAACTATAAACATGAAAAGGCAGGGGGATGCTAGTGAGCCAAAACTTTTGAGGAGAGAATATATGACTCGACGTTTGAGGAGAGAACGAATTGGCGTCTATGTCTACGTGGCATGTACCACAGTACTTCATTTAATGAACTTCAAATCGAGCCAATCTCTGCACGTAGTTATGATCACATGTGTCACAGTTGTCGTTTTGTTTGAAAATCCTAGTCCTTTCTTCTTCTTTCTTTCCTTGAACCAAATAAAAAATGATAATCATGGATTGTAGATCACCTTAAATCATGGATTGTAAACACTTATGCAATTTATAATTTCTTCATAAAAATTAAAATTAATGGCAGTAAATCTACTTTATAAATGAAAGATTAATACAAAAATAAACGATAAAATTTCGCTAATTTTATCTAGGATTTTGAGTGGAATGTAAAAGTTAAATGCAAAACTAGGTCTAACTTTTTGTGGTTAAATTTGCACTAAATATTTTCTTTTCAAATGAATTGTATTTTTTGTTAGATGTAATATTTAATTAAAAAAAACTAGAACAATTTAAGGGGTTAACCTAACGGTACATACATTATAAATATACTGTAAAAAAAAAAAAGCATAGTGTTTAGTTGGATGTATAATTTGACAATAAATATCAACTTTAAAAATCAATTATATGACGTTAACTTGAAACTGAATATCTACTTCTTAAATGAATCGTAAACAAAAAAGATTAATTTTTAGTTGGATTAAAATTTAGTGAGGAAAAAACATTATAGGGGTTGTCTTGGCACTAAATATCTATCTATCCCCAAACAGTTAAACAAATAAACAAAAGCCTATTTACTGTATCATTCTTTTAGTAGGAAGTAAAATTTAATGGAAAAACAATTTCGTGATGATCTTTGCACAAAATATCTAATTTATAAATTAATTGTAAAAAACCTATTCATTGAAATTAATATTCTAGTGTGATGTAAAGTATATTTGAAGGAAAATATTACATTTGAGTTGAAAAAATCGGCCTAAATTTCGTTAACAAAAAAGCATTTTAGGAGGTTAACTTGACACTAAATATCCACTTCTTAAATGAACTGTAAACATAAAAGCTTAATTTTTATTTCAATTTAAAATTTAATAAATAAAAACATTTTATTGGTTGTCTTGGAACTAAATATCTATTTATAAATAAACTATTGACAAAAAAATAAAAAAACTAAATAAACATGTTAGGGTTTCCGCTTATCGAATAACAATTTTGAGGTTAACTTTGCAATCAATATCTAATTTATAAATTATTAAAAAACCCTATGCACTGAAATTAACATTCTAGTATGATGTAAAACATATTCGAGGGAAAAATATTACATCTGAGTTGATAACATGGGCCTAAATTTCGTTAACAAAACCTTAAAATAAATAACTATATTATAAGTGAATTGAAAAAAAAAAGAGGAAATTTGGTGCCGTAAAGTATGGTTTTTAGTTTGATGCAGTTTTTACCGGGCGAAAACATTTTAGGGATTAAATTGGCAATAAATATCTACTTTATAAATGAGTTGTAAAAAATAGGGAAAAAGCCTAACTTTTAGTTAGATGTACAATTTAATTGGAAAAACATTTTATGAGGTTAACTTGACACTAAATATCTACTTCTTAAATGAATTTTAAGCAAAAAAAGCTTAGTTTTTACTTTGATGTAAACTTTATTGAATAAAAACATTTTATTGGTTGTCTTGAAACTAAATATCTATTTATAAATAAACTGTTAACAAAAATATAAAAAACTAAATAAGCTTTTTAGGGTTTTTGCGTATCGAATAACAATTTTGGAGTTAACTTTGCACTAAATATCTAATTTATAAATTATTTGTATTGAAAAAACCTATTCACTGGAATTAAAATTCTAGTGTTATGTAAAATATATTTGACGGAGAAACATTACATTTGAGTGAAAAAAATTGGCACTAACTTAGCTTTATAAAACCCAAAAATGAATAGTAAACTCTAAACTGACCCTAATTAACAAGTGATATATATTTTTGTACTTTTGCACTTAAATGCGTTGAATGTTATGGTAATTAATATGGTTTGTTTGAAGAAAAAATGAGAATATGATCCAATCACTTATTTGAGTTTTTCTAGCCAAAAATGAAAATATTTTAACACCAAAAGAAGCACGAAATACCAACAAACAGAAGCCTATGAACATAAAAATTTGACAAAAGAAGGTCTTTCATTCATAAACAAAAGCACAAAATACAGTCGAGTAGTATTTAAACATGGATCTAATATCCCTGTTTAAGATAAAAGAAAATCACATGAAAACAATAAAAAAAAGAAAGAAGAAGAAGAAAACACAACAAACTAAGTACTACTCCGCATCCTCATCAGACTGTGTAATATGACCTTTTAAAAAGTAAATCCTACTTCGGTTGTTCAAGGGCTCCCAACGGAGTTGCTCGAGGTTATCTGATGGATAACATGTGAAATAGGCCTCCTCCTCTTGTTGGCGATCTCCCTAAATTTATTTTCTATGTCGTTTAAAAGGTTAGGCTCCTCGAGGAGGAGCTTTTCAATGATGGATAATTCATACCCCCGGACCATCCTTTCAAGAACGATCCTAAGCTCGTTCTTTGTCTGAAGGTACTTGTCCCTCATCTCTCTGTACATTCTTCTCTAGGTATCTGGCGAAGCACTTATAGATGAAGGTGGAGACTTGATAGTGAGCCACTGAGATCGGCGATTTCTCACCGAGAGTAGGGAGATACTGGCGATGGTTCGCGTACAATTTTCAGAGTGAGTGAGTAGATAAGATAGAGAAATTCGAGTTGAGTGTGCTATCTGACTCAATATTTGCGTCTCTTTATAGGGGAAAATGGGAACCTTCCCCACCACCATCTCTCTCTCTCTCTCTCTCTCTCTCTCTCTCTCTCTCTCTCTCTCTCTCTCGATTAGATGCGATGACCATCCCACTTTCAGGGCAGTGTAAATGGCTGGAGCCGTGTCAGTACATCACTTAGCCGTCACTTCAAGTTTAATATTTGATCTTTCTTAGTTCTCTTTTTTGTTTCACCTATTCTCTATGATATATATTCATAACCCAATGAGCTCTAAAATATGATTCATACATAAATTACATAAGAGACTAATATCATGAGATATTTAGCAAAAGAAAAAAAAAAAAAAAGACTAGTATCATTTGATGTACAAAAAAAATGAAAACATTGCATGCCGAGTTAAGGCTGGAGCGAGCTGGTCATATGCCAAACAGGTTTACTCGCTAGTAGGAGGGGTGGATGTTTGTGAATTATGCATGGACAACATTTGGGAGGGATTTAGGGAATCCGCTTGCTCGCCCACATTGGATGAAGTGTACGCGATTACAGAATCACCTAAGACATCACGTGCTTCATAAATTTCTTGAGCCACTTCTTTATCATTGATTAAACAGGATTTCCCATTGCTCAAATCATCAAACTTAATCTTGAACACTTGTGTCTCCTGAGCAACATAGGAATAGACATCTGTAAGCTCCCTTAAACGAGATGAACTTTGCTCTGACGATGCTTTGGCCTCTTTTAATTCCTTAACAAGCGTTCAAAAAGCGTATTAAACTCCTTCAATCAAACAAAAAGATACCAAATAGTTGTATTAAACAAAAGTTCATAAAGGGTAAAGATTCAAAAGTGAAATCTACATTCATACATTTAACCCAACAAAAAAAGGAAGAGATCCCCGCCATGTCGAACTCGGTCTCTACATCGAGAAATTAGGAAATAGGAAGTAAGAAAGAAGGAGGTAAATCCCGATGAGCTGCGTAAGGAGAAATCTCTTCTATGCTTCCATTTTTTAAATTGAAAATTCCACAGTCGCGATTAACTCCAGAGCATTTCGACTCTTCATAGAGCATAAAGATACGGAAGTGAAAAAAATTTCAATTTTTACTGCATTAAATGCAGTAAATATTTCTGGCATTCACGAGCTCGATCTCTACATTGGGACATAGTGCTTTTGGTCATAAGTGAGCATTGTAAGTTTTACGTTCAGCTCATAAAACATAAACATTCAAAAGTGAAATTTTCAATTAACTTTCTATCAAAGAAAAAGATACCAAATAGTTCAATGAAATAATAGTTCATAAAGCGCCAAGATACGAAAGTGAAATTTTAATTCAAATATTGAACAAGAAGAAAACAGATCTCTGGTTAAAAGAGAAAGTGACCGAGCTACATAATAAAGAGATGAGATGCATTGCCAACAAAAAAACAAATATAACACTGCCTAGCTCGGTCTCTACGTTGTGACATTAGGAAGGAAGATAAGAAGAAGCTGAACACCAAGAAGTTACGAAAGGATAAATCTCTTTAATACTTCCGTCTTCCAAGTGAAAAATTCCAAAGTCGTGCTCAACTCTATTGCAGTAGCACTCATCATATTAACAAGCCCATTTTTCCCAAAAATCATCAAAAAAATATATGGAAAATTATTCTTCAATCCTCCTCCTTCTCCAACACCATCCTCTGCAGTATTAAATGAAACTGATTCATTTTTGCCTACAAATAAAGCCACATTACCCAAACTTTCAACAGGAATCCATCTTTCAGAATCAACATCCAACTTATCAACATAAAACCTTTTTGTTCTATAGAAGTGGACAATGTTCGAACTCTATGGTGGTGGGTTCAAGGGATCTTCCCCTTTGGGAACAACTTCAAACCATCTCACAACAAGTAGTAGACTTTAATCGGACTCTGAAATATAGAATTGCTGGACTTTGTTCAGCTCTTCACATTCTGGCATATCTCTGGGAAAGGGCACCTTCATCTTCATGGTTTTTTGGGGGACATAATTGACGAAATTCTAGAGTTCCAATTGGCTTTTCTTAGACAATGCTAAGACAAAATGTGTGCATGCACTCAATGTAATGAAGTCACATTATTTTTCTTCTCCAAGAAAAGTCCGTTCGCAGTCTCCATTCTTAACAAAAGCCAATTTTCCACTAAGTCCATACTTATCTAGAACTCCATAGTTACTGCTGCTTATGGGATCATCAGGGTCCGTTATGGCTCCCTTTCTCATAAATGCTTCTGGGAAATTGACAGTAGAAGGCAGATGAATTTGAATATCAATTAGTGGATTAAATAGCGAGAATAAATCAAAATATAACGGATGCATTAGAAACCATCTGGCCCCGCATGATACAACCATTTCGTTTTTAATTTGCCTCTTTGTCATTAATGGATTTAATGATGGATCTTTATGATCAATCCTAACCACAGAATCAACTTTAATGATTCCCTTTTTCTCTTCTCCGAGGTTATAGTTTCATCTTCAGGAAATAACAGAAGTGGTAATTTCGCCACTGAAGCTCTCAACAAAGAAGAGATTTCAGCCTTTGCTAAAATGCACCAAGGACTATAAACAACTTTGAAGTGCATCTTTGAAGATAGTCGACAGAGGATCATAATCCAGAATATACCAATTTTGATTATCAGACCTTGGTCTTTTGTCCATCTTCAACAACCGTTTGGAGAGAGTAGTTTTGCAAAGGATTAGAAAGATAGTTTATTAAGAGAGTTCTAGATGTATTATGTATTTATAAAAAGAAGAGAAAATTCTGGAAGCCCCGAAACCTCATTATCTAGAGGAGAATCTGAAACATGATGAACATGCAGAGTAAAATGAAACACCATGATAAATGACAATCCTAACCACAGTGGATTAAATGCAGTAACTATGATGCGATGTTCCAATATACTAATTTCTAATTGGAAGATGATTAGGTGGCCAATACACCTTTTATTAGCTCGCTCTCTTTTTTCGTATGAGTAAATCGAGCTTGCATAATATAATTATTTGTTTGTGGAGATGGCTTGCTTTCTGTTGTTTGTATATCGAGACTTTCTTTATGGAAATTAATCGGAACATTTCGTATTTCTTTTATATGATGGAAGAATGAGATAGTAAATAGCCATACAGCTCGGCAATTATGCCATCTCATTATTTTCATTTATCTCGTCTATCTTCATAGTTGTGTCATTATCGATATCCGTTTAATAAAATGCCGTCTAAGATACGTCGAATTATTATTCATATAGTTACTTAATATTATTCAATTACATATATTTGTTTGGGGGTATGACTTGTTTTAATTGGCATGTAAACTGATCTCGCTATTGGATAATTTATCAATACTTGATTAACTAAAAAAAAAATTACAGGGCCAACTCACATACATGATTCTGTTGCATATTACAATTTCTTGTTTCCTGGATAAATTCCTTAATTTTTAATTTTTTTCTCATCAAACAAGAACAAAACCTAAGCAGATATTTGTATATAAGATGATCTTCCTCTGGTTATCTTTAGCTCCAGTAGTTTCTCCAACATCATTCCCATCCTTTTTACGTTTCTGCCCGAGTCTATCAGCGACTCTACTTCCATCAGCGTCATCATCGTCGTCGTCATCATCCGTCTGAACAAAATGCTCACTTTTCTAAAGAATAGAATTCCAAACACGGTGATATTGCAGTTGAAATTGGTTCGAAAACAACATAATCACCATGCTCCACCATATTCTGCTCCAGGAATTTCTGCCAATTGTTAACGAAAAATCGGTCATTGTTCTTTCTCTGCACACTAACTGACCAATGTTTCCCAGATGCATTTGTCAATGTTACGCGTGTAGGAAAATTGCACGATCTTTCTATTACATAAGAAGGTGGAATCTCCTGGGAAAGGCTTATTTTTTGAAGAACAACGAGGATCAGAGTAAAGTTAAAAACAAAAACAATCAGCTTGCCGCGCAGACAAATTCGTAATTGGTTTTTATTTTCATTATGAATTTGTAATCCATATTCCCGTTCTTAGACATGTTCTCTGCAAAATAGAAAATGATAATTCTAAAAAAATTGAAAGGTGAATAAGTAGTTCTTTCAAATAAGTTAGGTATAATATTTAGAAATTACTTTGCACACTTTTATACCGAGATGATGATATGTGAATTGGAATGTCGTGGCTATTTCTTTCACGAGTTAGGAAGTTGCAACTTGCTGAAACCGAAGCATCATTTTCATAGCCAATACCTTTTTTTATAGTTTTTTTTTTGTTTTTTTTAATGGAAATTTTTGGTGAATAATATAATCTATATGAATTCACCACAATAGAAGTCACATTGCTACCATTCTTTGAGCAACCATTTACTAAAGGGACCACGAGCTATATGAGGAAGTTCAGATAGTAATAAAGGTTGAAGGATAAAAATTCCAAGTTGGGATATGACTAAAAGCATAAGCCTTCACTTTTTAATTCCCAACCACTGCATTTATTGCAATAATTGTAACGGGACGGATTTCAAACTTTTGACATCTATGTATGACCAGTTTGATACTAGTGTTTTTTTGTGAGTTGCTTATTATAGAGCTCCTTGACTTGGCTATTTTTTTTAAACGACCTCGCCTTTATTGCATTCCATTTAGTATTCATATGAAATTGAATAGGTGTTTCCAGCTCACCTACATCCAATTCCATTTAGTATTCATATACAATTGAATAGATGCTTGATATATGCATAATTGGTTATACTTCTATATGTTAATTTCATCATTTTTCGATATTTTAATATGTAAAAGTGTGTATTTTAATTTAATGTCCCTATTCTTGTCTTAGATGCCTTCTGGAAGAGTTAATGATGAAAAGAAACGAAAACGGGCGAAAAACATACAAAAAACGACGAAAACAGAGCCGTCAGCAACAAACGAAGTCAAACCTACCGCGAGGTAGGCTAACCTACTGTCGACGGTAGGTCCTTGTCACACAAGAATTGGCAAGATAGAACCCTACCACGAACGGTAGGGCTCGACCTATAGTCGGTGGTAGGTTCTAGTAGTGAGGGTGGTTTAATCCAATTCAAACTCTGTTTCTTGTAATTTTCACCTCTATATAAGGGGTTTTTCTTCAGCTATTTGTTACATATAGATTTAGATAGAGAATAATATACTGATTAGGATTTAGATTAGGGTTTAGAACAAGACTAATTAGGGGTTAGTATTTCATAGTTAGGAGTAGATTAGATTAAACATTCTTCAAATTTCGGCTTTTATACAATCAATTAATTAAACACTCTTTAAATTTCTGCAATTTTTTTGTTGGATCTCAAGAATTGAAGAATCAATTTCAAGATTTTGATCTTCAACTTTACGACTCGAAAGAAGATCTTGGAGGATGTTCGGGACTTAAATTGCAGCTTCAATTCAATCCTAAGCTATCTTTTACTTTCTTGTTATTGAATTTTATGTTGAATTTTAGTTTTTATATAATGAATAGTAAGTAGTTCTTTATGTTGGGATGATGGTTCCTAAGTCTTGATTATGAAATTATTGGTTTAAATTCCTGAATTTGATATTTGTTTTAATTTAAGTTGTCTTCCTGTTGTGTTTGTTTGCAATTTAATTGTCGCGAGATTAGATTAATCACTAGATTATTCAGAATTGAAAATGAAGAACATTCTAGGGCAACCAATTAGGAGTTAATTGGGGTAATTGACTAAAGATACGATATTGCACTTTTAGGTATTTTAAATCACTTAATTTTATTGTGCACATAATTTATTAGGGAGAAAAGATATTTTCCTCTAAGGGTTAGTGAGTAGGGAGGCTTTCACCTACAGATAGGGATTGTCTGACTTGAGTGATGACCCAACTTAATTAATTCAAGATCATTTTCATAAAAAATTTTCCAATTGAAATAATAGCAAGGATTAGGGAGATTCCACCATCCAAACTCGTGCTTTATTAATTTTTTAAATTTTAAGTTTTTCACTGCTTTCTTAGTTTTTTATTTGTTTTCAGTTTTCTTTTACTATTTCATCTTCAACGACCATTTTTTCTTGGACTAAACATTAGAGACGCAATTACTACTTTCACCTTTACCGTCCTAGACAGATTCAACAATCGGGTTGAACTCACCTCTATAATGTTATGTCCACTTGTCTTGCATTATAGTGATTAGGAATCCCGTTTTATTTTTACAACCATCAATTATTAAGTTCATGAATGGAATAGATGCATTGGGAAATGATAAAGTAGTAAACCTTTCCCTTGAAATTTCATTTTCACATAATATTTCACGTTCATATAAACTTAAGCTTGGTCACCTTTTTATGAGTTCCTTATTATTCAGATCGTCTCTCTAGCTATTTCTATTGACGAACTCATTTCCTTCTGTTCCAATAAGTATTTATAAACAATTGAATAGAAGATTAATATCATGAATGGAACCTATGCATATTTAAGGTTTGCCGTGAAATTTCATATTCATCTAATGCTCTAACAGTTATGAAAACTTGATCATGGGTCATTTCTCTGAAGCTAAGTTATTTGGGCTCGCGATTAATGGAGCTCATTGTCGAAAATGATCCATACTTATAAAAGACTCCATATATACACAGAGAGCAATTGAACTTCTCTTACTATGTCTAACCTTCCAAAGGCTGCACGTGCCCCATTTCAAAATTGGTTGCATACACAATTAGGTGAGATTATCTACCACATTGTCTGGAATTCTTCCTATACTTCTTTAAAGAACCATAACCTCTCTCGCAGCTTATTTGCCAATAATGTGGCGACTATGCTAGCTTACTGCAAATAGGGTATCGACACCTCTATGGTATCTAACAGGAAGATCATTCAAAGGCTTTGGTTGAATACGTAACCATAGACCACTAATATGTCATCCTAATAAGATATTTTTTTTATTCAAGAACTAATGAAGAAGAGAGCCGAGCTCACCATGTGGTTGACTCTCTTTATCTTCCCTTGAAGGTCATTCATTCCCAAGATGCAACTTTCTTCTTGAGGATTCCTTTGATGGTTGTTCTGGAGAATTTGAAAAACACAAACACACAATTAAAGGTATAATAAAAGATATATATACAAGAAGAAACAAATAGACCTTCTTGTATGCAAGGGGAGAATCAACAAGGCTTGCAAGAGCCTTACCTATCCTCCACACTTCAAGAAGCACCTATATTCCCAAGCAACACAAATTAAGGAATTGGCAGTAAGGGATAGATAGGGTTTGGAAATTAGACTTTGACTCTTGAATTTGACTAAAATTATAAAGATATATCAGAATCATCCTCCATATCAAGAACAACAAAATTCACAAGAAAAGAAAGTTTCCCAATTTTAACAAAAACATCCTCTACTATGTCCCTAGGATATTTTTTAGATTTGTCAGACATTTGTAAAGACATAGCAATTTCTTAATTTCTTTTAATCCAAGTTTTTGATAAACAGGGAAAGGCATCAAATTAATACTAGCCCCTAAATCACATAGCACATTATTAAATAAAAACATTACCAATAGAACAAGGAATTTGAAAACTCCCTGGGTCATTGAGCTTCGGTGGAAATTTCTTCTGGAAGACCGCCGAACATTCTTCATTTAAGCATAATTATTTGAATTCGTTTAGCTTCTTTTTGTTTGCCAACATGTCCTTCAAGTGCTTCGTGTATAATGTCGTCTATGCTAAAGCATCTACAAGAGGAATGTTAAATTCCGTTTCTTGAATATTTCAAGAAATTTCCTAAAGTGTGAATCCATAATTTGGAATTTAGTCGTATTAGGAAAAGGAAGGGAATTAATATCAATATTATCATTATTACATTCCATCTTATCTTTGGGGTTTGGGGCCCATGGGATTGGTTTCTTCTTTTTTTTGTTCTTCTTCCTCAGCATGGAACTTCCCATGAATTTCACTCCATATCATTTGGTAGAGATTCAAGAGATCTATTTAGAATAGCAACTGATAACTGCCTCATTTGAACGTCAAGATTCCTAATAGAAGCCTTTATATTTTGCCTGTCCACTTCTATGGCAGAAGCGAATTTCTGCTCCATGAATTTACTCAAAACTTCCTAATTTGACTTTGTTTCATGTGGAGGTAGTGGTAGAGGTTGTTTCTGTATTGGATTATTCTAATGCCATAAAAAATTAGGATGGTTTCTTCACCTAGGATTATAGATAGGAGCATACAACTCATTCCTTCCATTATTCTGTCCAACAAAGTTACCATTGTTGGTTTCAAAATTGGAATTTAGCATATTACCTTACCCACATTGTAGGGTGATTTCCATAATAGAGCTTGCATCGGTTATTTATGGCAGCTACTTGTAATGCATCAAATCGTCGATGAAGAGTTTCAAATTGTTAAGCCACCACAGCTCCTGCATTGTGATTTGCCTCCATCACACATACTAGTTTCTTTGTAGGAAGATCTCTCAGACTTTACCATCGACAACTCTTGATCGCCATCTTTTCTATTAAGTTCTAAGCATCTTCCTCCAAGTTGGAAATAAAAGCTCCTCCACAAGCCGCATCAAGTGATGATCTCACCTCCGAACTACATCTATGATAGAATATTTGTGCTTCCATTCCTAGCTGCATCCCATCATTTGGACAAGTTCTAAGGTATTACTTAAAATGTTTCCGAGCATCATGTAATAACTCCATGGGTTCCTGCACAAAATTGTAAATTTTAGATCGAATTTGGATAGTCTTAGTAGGAGGAAAAATTTATTTAAAAAGGCTTGTAATTTAGCCCAAGAATTAATAGAATTAGAAGGGAGAGAATTTAGCCATGCTGGGGCTTTATACCTTAAAGAGAAAGGGAAAGCTTTAACCTTTTAGCATCTTCACAAACTTCATTGATTTGAAAAGTATTGCAAATCGTCAAGAAATCCTGAATGGGAGTCTGCGGATCGTTGTTTGACTTCCCAAAGAAAGGATTGTTTAGAACCATCTAAATGTATGCCTGTTCAATCTTAAAAGTTACAGCCGTGATTGCTGGGCAGTTTATTGACAGATTGAACCCCTTCAATATTTGGCTTGGTATAATCCTTTAAAGTCATCAGGTTTTGCATCTTAGGATTCTCACTAAATTTAGAGGAAAACTCTCCTTCAGATGAGTTAGTCATCTCATAAGTGACCTCGCTTTTGCGCTTCCTGTGAGAATGAGCAAAAGCCTCAATATACTTATGTATAAACTCTAAAGCATCTTTATTGGCAGAACTTCGTGTATCCATAAAACAAATAAAAAACAATTTTTTTTGGATTTTATAAAATTTTAAGACGTATAAAAGTAAAAACGGTTTAAACTAAGGCTTAGTAATAAAATTCCACACTAGATAAAAACAATCCCCAGCAATGGCGCTAAAAACTTGATGTGAACTTTGCAAGTGCACAAATATCAGGCAAGTAAATAATGATGAATAAAGATCATCCCACAAGGATTGTAATCTAATTGGTGAACTTGCCTAGTTGTAACCAGACTTAAACCAAAAATAAATTGATTGATTAAGATTAAAGCTAATTAAGACTAATAACTAAAACAATTTATAAACGAAAATTGTTTAAGAATTGATGATCAGAAACAGACTAAGGCACCCATAATCCAGTCTACTTCTTTTATTTCGATGGTTGATTTGATCTTGATTAATTCTTGATCTGGTTAATGGTGGAGTTCCCAAATATAAGCTAGACTCAATCTATTAGTTAAAAAGCTCCTAGCCTCGCTAATAAAATAATCGTATCTCTACGTGATTTTAAGAAGGAAGACTGTAATCACTTCTGTGGACCTTCCATAACTTTCGTTTTCTACTTATAGAAATCGCACAAAGAAACCGAAGCTATCCTATTCAGTTTTACCATGTGTTGTTATTACCTAGATCCAATTAAACCTAGTACCTCTCGGCCACTAGATGCAATCTATGAACATGCAATAGTTGATCGGAAAATTGCAAGCATCAAGAATACGTATTAACAATTAACTAAGAACAAAACAAAAGATAGAATCTTTAAATAAAAACAACCATATTTATAAAAGTTTCACCCTTCAAAGAAAGCATTAGTCACAAAAAACTTAGCTACTCATACTAAACAAATAAATAAAAAAAAAGGGTTTAGAAGAAGTTTGGAAAGCCACCCCCGAATCTGTCTTCTGAGTCTTCAGTACTAAGAGAGATATCTAAAACTAAAGCCTAAACTCCTCTATTTATAAAGGTTAAAAACCAAAAACTCGAGAAATATTTGGAAATTACTAAAACCTAAAATTCTAAACAAAAAAAAAGGGAAGGAAATTATTTAACACTATAATTCTAAAATTACTAAAATAAAAAATTCTAAAAGAAAATTAAAAAATATAAAGAAACAAGAAGCTATTGGCAGCATGATTCCAACGCCGGGTGAATTTATAGAGAAACCGAGGCGCGGATGTATGTCGCGGAAGCTTAGAAGGGCAAATATATAAAACTAACAAACTCGGCGCTGGAT
Organism: Catharanthus roseus; assembly: GCA_028651295.1. Classification (NCBI taxonomy): domain Eukaryota; kingdom Viridiplantae; phylum Streptophyta; class Magnoliopsida; order Gentianales; family Apocynaceae; genus Catharanthus; species Catharanthus roseus. The sequence goes on along the minus strand of JAPQWS010000102.1, from coordinate 12,229,794 downwards.
ATATTTTGCCAACAGTTCACGCCGCTCAAACACAATTACCTGGCATCCTTCCAAAGACAACAATTCAATTTGCCTTTCAAAGACAAATCCCATATGTTTTTTCCTTTTGTTTGTCTTTGCCTTTTGCTTTTATTTTTTCCTTTTTTATAGTCCCCTAAGTTTCTTTTATTGTCACTTTAGTCCCTATAATTTAAACAAAGTATAAAGAATGTTATTTGTTCTAATTAAACTCAATTTTTACTAAAATTTAATTAAAATAAACATCAAATTAAGCTAAAAAACTAATGAAAATATAATCTATCATCTATACATATTAATATATGCCCGGCATATGTGAGACAGGTCTTATATTAATTTTAAAACCAATCTTTTATAAAAGAATTTTTTTTTTCAAGAATTTAAAAAAGCGATTTCATTAAAGACCAAATAACAACAAACGAGGCAATGGCTCTCCAGGGGAGTGGATGGGCCAGCTCCCCCTTTCCAAAGGCCTGTCGCCTTCACGGTCCAGGAATGGCGCATCGTCAATGTATTCACACCCTACCACTAGCGATGCGAGTCAGGCGGGTTTGGGTAGCTTTTTTCGATTTGGGCCTCGATTCCTCGATGAGCATCTCTGATTTTAAGAATTCAAGATTTTTTAGGTTTTCAATTTTGCTTGTAAATATTGTAAAGCTGGCTTTTTTTCTAGTTGTGTGTTTCTCTTGTTGCTGACCTTGTAAATCATGTATGGCTAGGTTTAGTTTCTTTTCCTGTTTTTTCCTCCTTTGTAAATACTTGTCCCTTTGTTTTATCTTTTGGTGTGTTGGTGGTGTTTACAGCAATAGTTATGGTGGGACTGGTGTTTGGCCGGCTGGGTTTCTTTGCTTTCTATATCTGTCCCATGCGCCAAGGGCAGTGATGGTTGGGATTGTCGATAGAGGGAGCTAGTTGTCCTTGTTGCACAATGGTGGTTTGGCCCCCCAGTATGGTCTTTAAGGTTCTATGACATCGGGGGTGTCTTTTGTGAATCTACATCCATTTTTTTTGTTAGGGTACCAGCCACTAGGGCTGTAAACGGGTCCAGACCCTCAGGGTACCCCCAAACCCGGACCCGTACCCTTATAGTGAAACTTGGACCCAGACCTGGACCCATACCCTCCAGGGTATAAAATTCTGGACCCATACCCGACCTTTCAGGGTCCAGGATAGGGTACGGGTATACCCGGACCCGTATGACATTTTTCTATTTTATTTCCCTGTTAAACAAAAATATGTAAAACAATGTATAATTCAAAAAATAAAAATTTTAACATGATTAACATAATCTCCTTAACATTGCTTTCAACAAATAAAATCATTTAACATCTCTAATTCACATAATTATAAGTTCAAATATACACAAAATCGTCAGTGTGAGTGTGATGTGAGTGTAGTTGGTTGGTAGGTAGAGTACCGGTAGTAGGTTAGGGTTAAAGATAAGAGTAAAATAATATGTTAAAAAAATTATAAATTATATATTAATATAATATAATATATAAAATATATTATTATTTTATTAATACGGGTATACGGGTCTGGGTATCACCATACCTTACCCGGACCCATATAGCAGTATAAATATGGGTACGGGTACGGGTCCGGGTCCGCGGGTATAAATTTAAACCTTACCCGCTAAAAACGGGTACAGACCCGTGCCGGTACGGATAAGACCCGCCCCGTTTACAGTCCTACCAGCCACAGATGATTTGGGATCAGAACCAAGAGGCATTGCAATGGCCTAACTGACCGGCGACTTTTTTTTATGTCAGAGGCATCTTCAGTGCTTGACTGATTCATGTATTTTTGATTGTCTTTGATAGTCGTACAATGGTGATGTCTCAGTTTGAATGATTGGCAGTGTGATGAAGTTTGTGCCAGTGTCTCTTGAAGATGGTCAGGTCTTTACGGTCTATGAATAAGATGTGTGACTGCGGGTTGGTGCTCTCTTGAGGTGGAGATAGCGGCGGCGTCCACTGATGCATGTTGTTTCCCTAGATGCTGTGGAACTCTATGTCGGTTGGGCCACTTTGCTTTCATGGTTTGGGGTAGACTTGCTATGTGGTTTTGGGTTGCTGTTTTATGTTTCGGCCATCATTGATAGGGTTTGTTTTAGTCCATCATTATACAAATTTTTTAGCTTCATTATTAGACTACAGTATATAATTTGATTACCCGGTTAATAGCCTTTGAATAGGCTAGACCACTAGAATTTTATTAACTCCCCAACATTCGGATATACCGGGATGTTCTCTTCTAATATTTTGAATAAAACTATACAAGATTTGATAAAATTAAAAAAAACAAAAAACAACCACATGTCGTGGGTTATATGAATAATCAAAAGATTAGTAGAATTGATTTTATTTATCTCTGAAACTAACATTTTCTATAGAATTTTCTTTATAAAACTTTAAAATAAGTTATATTTTTATTAAGAACAAATAAGGTAGTACAACTTATTTTATATGGAATATGAATGGTCCATTTCAACTTCTTAGAAGTTAAATTAATTCTAGCAAAAAGGTGGATACTAACATTGCCAGCCTTATTTACATGAGAGAAGCCCATGGAAGTTTTGTCCATCTTGCTCAAGAAGTCTGAAACTAGAGTCCCTAATTCAAAGAGGTTTTCAAAGAGAACATTGAGGTTCTTGATAGCCATAAGCGGGTAAATATTGACCAGCAACCTCTTTGAGAAAGCAGAGCCCACAACATATTGTTCAATACCTAGTACCTCGCGATAATCCCCTATAATATTTTTAGTACAGGAAAAAGCCTTTGACAGGGAAATTCCCAGATTGTTCCAAACCAAAATACCTATGTCAATCTTTCTTTCAAAGAAGACAATATCAGTGTTTACCTTTAAAATTCTGTACTCTTGTAGGGTTTATTCTTGCAGCAAAGGAAGAAATTAGAAAGTGGTACTGGAAGGACATATAACATTTTGAGTCATGTTCAAAGTTTGCAAAGTAATAGTAGATTGATTCGAACATTTACATATTCACCTTCATGTCTGAGTTTGTTCCTTACATACTAGATAAGTCAGATGGTTGTATAAAAAACAACTACCTCATCCTAATTGAAATCAAATAAGATAGAGTGAATAAGGCACCTGAAGCTAAGAATTGATATCCAAATCTATCTATTTCTTTAAATGCTGATGTTGCAAGACTTCTTTAAAGAAACTGTAGTAAAAAAAAAGCATGTATGTCATTCTTTACTCGATGGTTACAAAAAAAAATTTACTTTAAATTTAACTTTAGAGTTTATAGTTTATTTTTATTTTATTAGATTTACTAATGAAAATATTATAATATAAATGTTACGGAAGTACTTTTATATAAAATGTTATAAAGAATTGAAATTGTTAGATATCACTCCCTTAAACTTTTATTTGTATGCTAATTGAGTATTTGTTCCTTCACACAATTAAGGATGGATGATATTCAAAATTTTCTAGTGATATTATGGATTTGAAAATTTTTTCTAAATTAGTTTTTAATAATTCAATTTATCTTAATTTAGTGTCAAAACTATTATTTTATTAATCTCAAAACAATTTTCTTCAAAAATTATGGCCTCGACCACTAACTCTGTGGTGCAATTAGGTAAATTATTGCATATATTACCCATGCTGTTAATGAATTAAAAGCAAGATCATCAATATCTCATTTTCCCCCTTTCCTCCATTAAAAAGGGAACTTTATATTATAACTTTAGCAAACAAAATATTTACAAAGTATGAGGTACAACACCTCTATGAGAGACATGTACCTATATAATAATATTAAACTCGGTCACAAGAGGCAAGGTGTTGTTCACCTTCGCATAAGAAAATGGGTTAAGTAAAAAAAAAATTTCTAAAGTTAAGAGTTTAGTCAACTAAGATCCTAAATTTTATTTTTAGACAAATAACTCCTGACCTTCTCTTAACATTAAAAAATGACGCAAAAAAACTTATATTTCTTAAAATACCCTTTAATGAAAAAGAGAAAATTCAAGAACATAAGTTCAGACTGTCAACTAAGGTCAGAATTACTCAAGAAGGTTGAATAATTATGTTCTTGATTGAAAAACTTTCAACTTTTAAGGGGGGAGGGGTTTCAAACTTAAATTCTTTAAGTTTTTTCTCAAAATTGAAGGGCATTTTAGAAACTAGACAGTTATTTTCATCAATTCTAATAGTAGAAGAAAATTTTAGGAGTTATTTGTCACCCAAAAAGTTCAGGTCTTTAATGGACAAAACCCTCTATGTATTTATTTATTTATTTATTTTTTTTTTTTTTTTGAGAGGGGCGAGGGAGGAGGGTTTTGGACTTAACTCTAAAAAAATAATATGCAAAAATCAGGATTACATACACCCTTATTCCTCCAATGCCATGCAAAATAACTTAGCACCCTAAACATAAAATGCCGTTCATGAGGCCTCTCCTTAGTGCTTAAGCTAAAAATATGTGATTTTACTTTTCGTAGATAACATGGGGATTGATAAATTCTACGATAAAATTACGAAATTTTCACGACAAAACCTCATTACTTCCAACCATCTCTCTCTCTCTCTCTCTCTCTCTCTCTCTCTCTCTCTCTCTCTCTCTCTCTCTCTCTCTCTCTCTCTCTCTCTAAACTCAATCTCTCTCACTTTCTCTCTACCTTCAGTTGAAGATTAATGAATATTTTGAAGATTTAGATGCTAAAAATGGAGATTTTTGAAGATTTTGTATTAGAAAATATCACCTTTGAGGTAAAAAAGACCCCAAAAATGCTAGAAAAGTGAATGGAAGTAACCGGCGTTCCAAATCAGCTGGTGCCCCAGCCATTAGTGTAGGAACCAGTTGGTGCCATAGCCTGGCACACCAACATGTTCTTGCGCCAGTTGCTTCTTTTCACCATTTTTAGCTTTTTTTTTTTTTTTTAAATATATAAAGGTGAATTATGTTTTATATTAATTTTTTTCACATATACTATGTTAAAGTTAGTGTTTATATTGTTTATGTTATGACTAAGAGTTTAGTTGTGATTATAATTAATATGTTTTAATTGTTTAATTTTTATTATAATTAATATGTTTAGTTTCATATCATGTTTAATTTTTAAGTTAATTAAATAGTTACTACGTTAATAAAGTTATAATGATGTTGTTACGTTACTTAGTTTTCTTTTTATTTAAAATATGAGTTGTTCATTTTTTTAATCTTCTAATGTTGTATAGGAAGAGAATGAATTATATTCTAAAAGAATTTGAGGACATTTTCCATACGGAAGATTTTTTGGACCACAGTTCTTTATTTCAAACGGATTGATTATTTGATTCTAAAGTGAAGTTGGTTGAATAGGTAAAAGAACGAGCAGAGACAGTTAACACATATGTGACGACTACGCATTGTTTTTCAAAAAGGACCTTTTTATCGGCATACGTTTATATTGGATGCCATAAGGGGAAGGGCGAAAAAAGTAAGGGTATAGTGAACGATGAAGAAAAAGAACAAGTTTCTGTAAGGCGGAGGGGTCTGTGTAGAACTAAGAAATGTAATTTCCCATTTAAATTGAAAGGTGAGAAAGATATTAGTGTTGCATGTTCGAAATTATACACAAAATACGGAAAGCACAATCATCAAATATGTATCTATCATCATGGTCATTCTCAAGCGGCAAAGTTGACGAAGGAGGAACTAAAGTTGACCGAGCAATTGAGGTGTCAGATGACACCTCTCTTTATAATGGTGAATTTGGAGAGAATAATCCAGATACTGTTGCATGTATGTTAAAGTATTGTTATGTGATTTTTACATGATTTATATGATTTTTAAATTTAATAACAAATTTATGTGATTTTGTTTTGCAATTCTCAGACCGTATATAATTCTCGAGCGAAGATGAAGAAGAATAGGATGGAGGGACATAACACACTGGAAGAAGTACTCCAGCAGTGTTTCAATCTTAGATAAACGTGCTATTGGAAGAATTGTGACGAGAGCACAGTCCTTAGCGATATAGTTGTTCCGCATCCGATATCCATTCAAATGTTGAAGACGTGGCCTTATGTACTTGTACTAGACACAACCTACAAAACAAACATGTAAGTTGCTTTACTAATAAAATATTTGGTTTCTTTAATAATTACTATAAATATATGTACGTTCTCATGTTAGTTAATTTTCAATTGTTAAATATTATTTTAAAGGAAATAATATATTGATTGTATGTTAAATATTATTTATTATTTAAAATGAATTACTTAAGTTTTTTTCACTTAAGAGAAATATAATATTTTAGTATGTACTTTAATTTACACAACGAAATTTATAAATGAATTATTTAACTTAATTTATCTAATTGTGTAGCAATGAATATTTTAAGTTTTACTAGTTCAATTGCGGGTATATTCTTTTCTTTATAATACTATGATAGGTATTTATTTGGTTAACAATAAATATTTATTATATTACTTAAGTACAACATGTCATCACTTGAGGCAATTGGATGACACCTACTGGAAAGAATTTCTCTATGGCTATTTCGTTCATGCATAATAAATAGGCTTCTACTTATGAATGGGTGCTATAGCAACTTAAGAAAGGATAAGTTTCACTTTGGTATCTGAAAATTTGCATTTGTCTTAAGTAAGTATTTAGTATTTGAAAAATCTCAAAAGAATACTTGGAATTAACATGTTCATCTCAAGTAGGCAGTTTTTTAGATTTCAAACTGGAAAACTTGTTTTTGGAGTTAATTGGCAGTAAAATGATTTAAATAAAATAGATGGGGTATATTTGTAAGACTAAATTCATTGGACCTTAGTTGAAATTTATCTCTCATCTCCTTCTTCCCTAAACTATATTCTCCAATCACCATTACGGCAAAGGTTCATATCGAAAAATCTCTCCAAATTTTCGAAACCTTTAGAACTTAGTAGTCGCTAAACAATACCAATAAGAATTAGAATTAAAAAAAATAAAAAAAAACCATTGATCATTTCCACATAATTATAGAAACCACGAGTCAAGAATCAAGCAAGAGGAATCACAGTGGATTTCAAATTTATTCTCAAGAATTAACTTTGAAAAGATTCAGAAGTTACAAATTATTAAAAAGGTTTGCAGGTTTTGAGAAAACAATGGAAATTGAAGAGAAGAAGAGAATTATGGTAAAGTTTTTCCTGTCTTTCAATGGCGAAAATTGTTAGCGTGTGAATAGCAAAAAATTGACCTAGGCACCATTGCTAGAGCCTTTGGGCTCGATCTTGCAAAAGTGAAGATCAATGGTCACTTTATAGGAAGAGGAGTTGAATTTATAGCCTCCTCTGTTATATGGAAAGCTCTTCTTCGTTGTTCTCAACACTTGCTTTGTCTACTTGAACTAGCAACTCTAATGCCCTCACTGTCGACGGAAGTTCCATGGGGAGAATTTCAAGATTTCTTCCTTCTAAAACTTCGAGAGATTTTGGGAAGCTTGATACAGAGGTTTTTAGATATGAAGCTTTGCAGTAATGGCTCCAAAATACATTTAGTTCAGGGAAGAAGATGAGGGATAAATTTCAATTAAGGTCTACTAAATTTGTTCTTCTAAATATATCCCATCTATTTTACTTATTTCATTTTTAGTCCCAATTAATTTAAAAAATAAGCCTTCCAGTTTGAAATATAACAAAAGTACCAACTTAAGACAAATATGTTAATTACAAGTATTTTTTTTTTCGATTTTTCAAAACTAAATACTTGAGACAAATGCAAATTTTTAGATAACAAAAATTGAAATTTATCCACTTAAGAAATTATATTTTGATGTTCCCGAACCGGTAGTGATCATTACCGATAAGGAGACAAGTTTGATGCATGTGATATCTGTGATGTTCAATAAATCATACAAATATACTGTGCAGGAGACATATTGAAAATAATAGCAAGGAGAAATTAAATCCGGTAATTGGTAGGCCAGCAATTGAAAGTTTGTATAGACGTCTTGGAGAAAACTAGTGAACTCCAAGGATGAAGATGAGTATGCAAAGAAATTGGAAAATTTGCATACCAATTGGAGAAGCATGCAGTGGTTCTTGGATAAATTGTATCAAGAATGGTTGAGCATGTGTTCACATAAATTTGTGAGAGTGTGGACCGGAAAACTTTTACACTTCGGGTCAGAAATCACAAATAGAGTTGAGTCTAAACATCAGTATTTAAGACATGGATCCAAACATGTCATGATGACTTAAATAATATCTTCAATAGGATAAATTCAAAGATTGAGATGCAGATTTTTGGGGTTAAGACTACACTTGAAGGACAAAAGATAACGTAAAGGATAATCCAGTGTGATGTAGATCGAGAAAGCCAAGAAGCTAAAGATTTATTGATTTGACCATTCACTAATACAAGGTCGAAGAAAAACAAGATTGAAGGGCTTAAAGATCAAGGCTTCCAAGTTGTTCTCAATCTTTTCAATTAGTAAGGATCAAACAAGGAAAAAAATTGGAGGTGAAAATTGACGAAGTGTTGCACAAAAGTTACCTACCATCGACGATAGCCCTGCCCCTACCGTCGGCGGTAGGTGTGTGAATTACAAAGGCTCTACCGACAGAAGCCTACTTATGACGTTAGGTTCCCTCTACCGTCGCCGTTAGGGCTTGACTGAAACTTGGATAATACGATCTATTTGAGGGGTTTTTGTTATTTGGCTTGTCTTTTCAGTTTTTAATCGAGGGCTTAAGGGGTATTTTAAGTCATTAAGATATAGGTTAGCTAGGGTTAGACTTTAGTCTATAAATATCACATTATAACTCAATTGTAAATAACGATGATGAATTTGCTGAAAATATGAGAGAGTTTCTCCAAGTTGCCTCTTGGTTTCTTCACCTTCTTAGAGTAGCTTGGTAAGGGTTAATGTCCTTAGTATTGTGAAAATTTGAGCCTTAGATTGAAGTATCTATGGAATCAATTGATCGTTCCAATTCCTTTCATTAGTTGATTCATAGAATTCACTTTCTTTGACTTAATTGTTGTTGGGTCTTCTAAATTGTGTACTAGGGGTTTTGAGGTCTTTGTTTTCTCAAGGTTCTAATTATCAATCTAGGAAAGAATTTAGCCTCTCAATATTAGGTTTATGAGACTTAGTTTCTCATAGGTTTCTTATTGGAGTGTTAGAATTTAAAAATCCTCAATAGAGATTCTTCAAAAAACGAGGTGATCCTTGGGAAGGAGTAGAGTCCGAAATTACGATCAAGTGGATCTACATCAAAGTGGTATTAGAGAAACCTCCAATTGAAGGTTAATTTAAGTTGTAAGTTTTTTAAATTCGTCAAAAAGAGAAAAGAAGTAGTACTTGATGATCTATAAAATTCCCATGAAGATCATACAAAAACTAAGTACAGAAAAATAGTTCCAAAAATCCATTGAAACTTTGGATGATTAATTGCGAATTGCTTATTTTTGTGATGAAGATGTTTTCCTTTGAGTGAGGATTCAGTTGAAACAAGTTTTACTCGATTTGGAGATCAATTGGATTGATTTGTGAAATGTGATTTAGATTCGTGACTACAGAAAAAGTGTAGATTTATTTGGGCATATCTTATGTTATACTAATTCAATTCGAATTAAATATATACTTAAATTCAACCTCATCGAGTAACGAATGTTCTTGAATTTTTTTTCATCTGATTTGGATTCGTAGATTTTCAGATATCATCATTTTAGTAAAAGGTTGTTGTCATCCCCGGTTTTCTGAAAAAAATTTTGTTTGTACTCTTTTGTTCTTTGCTTAGTCTAATTATTTTGAATGGGTTTAGTTTTTATTTCTAGTTGTTTCCTTGTGTGTTTCTAGTCTTTTGTTGATGATCGTTCTTGTTTGTTGGCTCAATTCCATAGGTTATATTCTTTGAAATTCATACACTTCAAGCATTTGATATTTTGCATCATTGAGCACTTCTCCAACTAAGTGCATTGATTGGTTTACTTGCTTCAGATTGTTGTTCTTGGTTTAAATTGGCTAAAAGGTTGAGGGATATCATAGAGGCTTGAGTGTTGAGTGTTTGAAAAAGGCAAGAGGGTGAGCTTATTGTGATAAAAGCCAATAAAGAGTGCTAAACACGAGTGAAATGAGTGATCATCAAAGAGTGTAAACACTAAGGGAGTGATGAGAGGTCCTTGTTTTGTTTTCTAACTTTTTTGTGCAGGTCTAAACAAGAAATAAATGGAGTATAATTAGTCTAATCCATCTTGGAAAAGATAGAAGCAAAGAGCAAACAAGAGGATTATCATTCCAAGCTTGCAAGGGATATGTATAATTTCTATCATGGTGGAGGCAATGGAGTCAATTCTTATGGTGGGAACAACTATGGAAATAGAAACTTCACTCCTTGAGGACATGTTGGAGATGGTAACTTCTCTTCTTATGATCATACTTCTTATGATGATTATGGGGATTATGATAAAGATAATGCTAAATATGATTATTATAAGCATAACCCATATGATTGTAATGAAGAGTATCATCATAGTTATGGTAGAGAAGTTTACTATGAGAGCTTATATGATGAAAATGTCTATAGAATGAAGAACGAAAGTGAGCGTATAGTCCATCTCAAATGCCATGTGGAAGATAGAGTTTTCAATCTTTTTGTTGATGTAGTAGTTGTGCTAATGTGGCTAGTACTTACCTTATGGAAAAGTTGAATTTGTCTTTTCTTGAACATCCTAAGTCTTACATACGCCATTGGTCAAATGATAATGATGAGATAAGCAAGTATGGGTCTCTATTTCTAAGGGAACATATAAAGATGTTGTGTTATGTGATGTAGCACCAAAGCAAGTGGGTCATTTATTGCTTGGAAGTCCTTGCATAAATAATAAGAAAGCTATATATAATGGGGACAAGAATTCTCACAACTTCACCAAAGATGACAAGAGGTTCATTCTAAATTCTTTGGCGCCTCATGAAATTTTTGAAGAGCAAAAGTAGTTGAAAGAAAGAGTAAGAACATTTTATCAAGAGAAAACGGCAAAGAGCATAATGAAGGCTAAAAGTTGTGAGGACACACAATTTTTCAAACCACTTCAAGGAGTTACAATAGTAGAAACCTTGCAACCATCAATGATGAAGAACTTTCAAAAGTAAATGAGCTTCCACAAGCTATAATTGAAGTTGGAGAAAGTGTTGTACTACATGTTAAGGAAGAGATATTTAATGTGGAACATTGTGATTTCATGAGAGATAAGAACATAGAAAAAGGAAGTATTGAAAATTAAGAAAAAGAAAGAGTGGAAGAAAAAGAGAGATTACGTATCTTTGATTCCATCTCTATCATTTCAAAAGAGAGTGAACATTTTGAGAGTTCAAAAGAGAAAGAAAGTGAGCTTGAGAAAAGTGAAAGAGTAAAGGAAAATGAGTGCTTCATTGAAAAACAAGAGAGTGAAAAAGAAGAGCAAAGAGAAAAAGAGATTAGTTGTACATGAAAAGAGTGAGGAAGTGAATTTCTATTCTAATGAAACTAACTCTTTTCTTTACTAGTGAAATCTTCTCTGTGCAGAATTTTGAAGATTCAAGCAAGGATGAAGATGGAAAGCTTGCTACAAGCCTATCAAGACCATAAACTTCTTTTCCTCTAATTCCTATTTGATATTTGAGATTTATTTTAAGGAAATTAATTTGTTTTCACTTGTTTTCATGGAAAATGAATATCATTTTACTTTCTCACCTCTCTTGTAACTTTACTAGAAAAGAAATAATTCACAGAGTTTAATCCCATTTCTTGTGTAATTCCTAGACTTGATGAATTTCATTTCAATATTTCTAATTATGTTTCTTATCTGCTACGAGTTGAAGACCAAGGAAGGAGCATGGAGAAAAAGCTTGAAACTATTCTTGAAGACTTATCAATAAGCCTATCTCTTAACCCTTGTCTTTCATTTTATGAAGTTTCTTTTGTGGAATTAAAGTCTTTATTGGTTTCTTATACTCTTCATGTGGGCATACTTGGTGATATATGTGTTATTTCTTTTGATGGGAATGTCTTTCTTCTTATGCCTTGTATGACTATACGTCTTTCTTCTCATACTTCTCTTGAGGATTCATTGATGCATAGTGGTGCTAAATTTGATCCTTCTTGTTGTGGCTTTGGCATGTTAGATTATACTTCCTTTGTTGATCCTAACACTGTTGATTTTAAGCTTAATTATGCTTTATTTGACATTTTAAATGATGAGTATTTAGGAAAGTTTTTTGAGGATGTTAATTATGTGTTTCCTTTCCTTGGTACTTTCATGAAAGATCTTGATGGAGTTATTCTTTTAAACCAACGTTTTCACCTTTTAAGTGATCACTTTGAGTTTTCTTACAATAAGTAAAAGATTTCAAGTGTTTTTAACTCTTTGAACTTGTTGTTTGAAAACATATTTGGATTCAAATTCTACCATTTACATTTCAAGGATTTCTTGTTAAAAGGTTTTGGAATCATGGTAGAGGTAGGATTTGAACAAGTTTGTACAGATTTTGTTGTTCATCATCTTTATTACTATATATCTTTCAAGGAGTGGTTTTCAAAGTTGTTCATTTCATTTTCTAGTCTTCAAAAGAACTCTGGTGCATTCATTTTGAAACATGAATTTGAAACATCATTGTTTTATCATCTACTTTTTGAAGAATTCTTTGATAGAATGGTTTTCAAAGAGGAATGTAGACAATCTTGGGATTTTGGAAATTTTTTGTCAATATTTCCTCACCACATACGTAAAATGATGAAATGTGAGACTCATTAATTCTATTATTTCATTCTAAATACCTTTGTGTTTATTTGGAAGGAGCTCTATGCATTATTTGTAAATGGACAACAAAAGTTCAACAAGAGGCATACAAGATGGATGAAATTCATAGAGGAATTTCTAAATGTCAATTGGAACAAGAGAGGTAAAGAAAATGTTATAGCCAATGCTTTGTCAAAAAGGTACATTTTATTCTCAACTTTACAAGTTCAATTACTTGGTTTTATAATGCTTAAGGAATTACATGTTAGAGGTAATGAATTCAAGGACATATTTCATGCTTGTTTGGTTGTGCGTGATGATGAGTACCTTATGCATGATGATGTTCTTTACCACGTTGGAAAGTTGTGTATTCCTTCTTGTTACTTTGGATTGTCATTACCTAAAGAAGCTCACAGTGATGGGTTGATGGATTGTTTCGATATTTCAAAAACTTATGTGATTTTACATGAGCGCTTCTTTTGGTTTGGTATGAAAAGAGATATAGAAACGTTTTATTGTTAGTACCTTAGAATAGAAAAGAGATAACTCTACATCATTGCCACATGGACATTATATTTCTTTGTAGGTGTCCAAAGAACCTTGTGTAGACATATATATGGAGTTTATATTTGGACTACTTAGGTTTCTTAAACGCATGGTTTCTCTATTCGTTGTGGTTTATGTTGATGAGATCTTGATTGATAGAAAACTTATGCATTTCATTTGTATCATTTCAATCAAGTTTTGTTTGTTTTGAAAAATGATAAATCACATGCTAACCTTGGAACATATGAGTTTTGTGTTGAACATGGTATTTTCCTAGGTTATGTAGTGAATTTTCAAGGTTTCCAAGTAGGTGCATGCAATCCAAGATTGGTTTATTTCCAAGAGCATTTGAAGAGAGAAGCTTCCATGGTTTTAGAAGCTTTAATAAGAAGTTCATCAAAGACCTTAGTGGCATTGCTACTCTTTTGGTGCATGTACCCAAGAAGATGATCGGTTTCACTTGGCAAATTTGTTTCCATCGTATTGCGTTTGTTTCCAAGAAAGCTTACTATTCTACTACTCTATCCATATCTTGAAGTTAATTATGGTTTCATACTTCTAATGTCTTTTGATATGCTTTCTTTATCTATAGATCATGCCCTAAGCAAGGAAGGGAAGATTAAAATGGAGTGTGTTTAGTTTCTCTATTTCGAGAATCATGAGGCTAATAAAGTCAACCATAAGAAATTTTGAATGACACAATTAGTCTTTGATCCTAGAGGTTGGGTTGGGATATCTTGAATTTGAATGATGTTCTTCCCAACACAAACCTATGCTTGATGTCCATGCCAGAGTGCCTCCGCACATTCTTGAATGCTTTAGTGCTTCTATAATTGATTTTCTGGTTGACTTTTATTTCGTGCTACCTTCCATATTTTGATATGTCTTTGATGTAGATCAAGATTCGAGGACGAATCTTTTTAAAGGAGGGACAGATGATGAATTTGCTGAAAATATGAGAGAATTTCTCCAAGTTGCCTTTTGGCTTCTTCACCTTCTTAGACTAGCTTGCAAAGAGTTAATATCCTTAGTATTGTGAACAATTGAGCCTTAGATTGAAGTATCTATGGAATCGATTGATCACTCCAATTCCTTTCATTAATTGATTCATAGAGTTTCCTTTCTTTGAATCAATTATTGTTGGGTCTTCTAAATTATGTAATTGGCGTTTTGAGTTCTTTTTTCCCTCAATGTTCTAATTATCAATCTAAGAAAAAATTTAGCCTCTCAATGTTAGGTTTATGAAATTTAGTTTTGTTTAGGTTTCTTATTGGAGTGTTTGAATTTAAAAATCCTCAATAAAGATTCTTCAAAGAAAGAGGTGATCCTTGGGAAGCAGTAGAGTCCAAAATTACAATCAAGTGTATCTACATCAACGTGTTAGCCGAGATTGTGGAAATGTAAGTCATTTGGCAATGAAGATTATTAAACAAGAGTTAAATATAGCCATAATGATCATGGCCGATCCAGCAAACCTTTGCGGACATTTGCTTCGGAGTTCACACTGTCTACTGTGTGCATGCGAGTTGATTACTGGATACTGTAGGTACCTTCTTATAAAGGTGGACAATCTTCGCAGTTTCTAGTCATCACTTGTGATATATGAGTTATCAGGAATGTAGCATCATGAATCGAACCCCAAGGATGACATGGCATATCATATGAGTGATATCAGCAGTATTCTAGCAGAGTTAGTGAACGACTACCATCATATGTAAGTGTATTATTGATTTTTTATTTTATTTAATTTAATTAATAAGTTATACTAATATGTGTATTGTTTATATTTTAACAATTGATGGAGTGGCATCGTTATGCTTGAGACATCGTACATCTCATATCTTCGTTAAACCCCGAGGGCCTGGTAACTTCTCCTTCGGACGCCGACATTACTAAGGGGCAGAAAAAAACTGACACGATGAGGAAGGAAAAGTCACATTGGGAGCATATATAGATTGCCCGTCAAGCGTTCAAGAACATTGGTGGATTTGGGTCTGGATCGGGTTTAGGATCAGGGTCTCGTGGGAGAGTCTCCCACCCCGTGTTGGTCACTCACTCCATTCTAGATCTAAGGGAAGAGGAAGGAGTTGTTGGTAGGGTTCAGTGAATTCATCTACCATAGCTGCAGATATTCCTTTGAGTGAGTTCCATTATATACATGAATTCCTACGTTTAATATATCCTTTAATTAATAGTTTGATGGGTCCAAGGAATGATAACTTTGGGTTATACATAAACAGATGTGGCATAAGATGAGAAACAACCAGTCTTTGTATGTAAATATACTTGGAGATCATAGGTACCATTGAGTTTTAGACAGTTGTATGCACTAGGAAGGCAATGAACTGAGAGAAAAGTGGATAGACGCACTTGACTATTTGCATGTTGGTGCGAATCTTTACTAGGTATGTGTAGTACTTATCGTCCGACATCCTGGAAGTACAACAATATTGTTGTATAAATCTGTTGGGGGCCCCCTTCAGAGGATGATTGTCATTGGGCCTTGGCAGATCGTGAACAGTTTATTGCAGTAAGTGAAATTAGACTTCAAAATAATTAATTTATTTTACTCTTATATATTTTATTTTCATTTATATTAATTAGAATATGTATTTTTCTTTACAGTTACATATGCAGGAAAACTTTATGATGCCACCTATAAATCTATTGTGGCAGTGGCACGCTGATCAGGACGTACATGATTATTGGGTTCCATATCATTCAGAGTTTGGAGATTGGTTGCTACGTGTGTCAAAATATATCCTCCTTCAACACAACCAACTCAAACATATGATATTCATTGATTTTGATATCTATTAATTTATTAATGAAAAACCTTATTTTAAAAAATCTTTTGTGTGATTAGAAAGATAAACCTCCAATTTGTTTGTGAAAGAATTCTAAAACTCTTTTTGATTAGAATCCACATCAAACAAAATCTTATAGTTTTGGCAATCAAGCAATGAACATAGAATTAAACTTTAAAGAATATGCACAACAATTTATAGTGGTTCACTCTCTCAAAGAGCTACATCCACTACCTTGAGACTCAACCCAAGGATTTCACAAATCCACTATCTTCAAAGTTGGTTACACAACAACACAATGAGGATCACCCTTCAAGGGTTTTATACAAAACCTCAAAGTTTACACAACACAACAATACAACAAATTTATCAAAGGATCACCCAAAGGGTTTTCCACAAACCTTTGATCACAATAAAAGAATAAAAAGAGTAAGGAACAACGTTACCAAATGAGCTTGAGAAGAGGAACATACAACTCAATAGAATACTTCTACAAGCTCCTCTTTACTTCTTCTTTGATGGATGATCAACAATGAAGCTCCAAGAAGATTTTTCTAGTTATTTTTATGAGACGAAGATATATGAAAGAATGTACTTTTAAAGCTCTTTAAATGTTCTAAAATGATCTCAATCCATTTTCAATCAACTTCCACTTCTTTTGCAGCTGATCAAAAATCAATATAAATATATGAAAGAGAGAGAAAGTTACCGTTGCACAGTGCAACGGTAATATTTTTCATAGTGAAAAGGAAAACCGAACGACCAGTTTCTAAAAACGGACATCCGATTTTCTTGTCGGATGAGCCCTTTTTTGAAATAGGACGACCGATTTTTGAAACAGAAAGATTGGGACGCATCCTACAAAAATTGGATAATCCCTCTTAAAAATCGGACGACCGATTATCGGACAACCGATTTTAAAATAGGACGTCCGATATTTCTAAAATCGGATGACTTATTTTGAAAATTTGATGACCTATTTTAAAAATCGGATGACCAGTTTCCAAAATCGGATGACCCTTTTTGAAAATCGGATGGCCCTTTTTTTGAGAAGGATTTAAAAGCCAGTTTTCCTTCAACAAAAAGAAATTTCCTTCACATTTCAAAACACTTCACAACATGTATTCTTGATACAATTTTAGAGATAAGAAAACTTTCAAAGGCATCAAAAACTCTATCAAGAATACTTGGATTTTCAAGAATAGTTTATAAAAAGAAATTCATCCAAGGAGCTTCACATTTGATCAACAATAAAAAATGAGAGTTTGGGAGTTTTACAAAATACCGTAGCATATCCCTAACTAAGACGCAAGTCTTCAAGGTCTTCTATGGCTTGATCTTTTCTCCTTTATTTTGCATTGATCACCAAGATCTTTTGCGTCTAAGAGTGTATCCTTGAGACCTCAAATATGCTTGTTTTGTTCTATAGAGACTAAGCTATATTCATCACACAAATATATGTCAATTATAATAAAAAACATATACAATAATGCCCTTAGGGCTAACAATCTCCCCCTTTTTTATTATGACAAATACATATGGAAGAAGAACAAAAGAGCAAGTATGATCAATATAGTAATGCTTCAAGGAAATCATTAATGAAAGTAAAGCATACCAAAACACCATAAGACAGATAACTCCCCCTTTGAATATGAAAACATGATGAGAGTTTGAAAGATCCTTTAGAAAGATAAGCTCCCCCTAAAAACTTGCTTCACAACAAATATGGCATCAAACAATCATCAAGGTAACTCCAAGCCATATAACCCATAAGATATATAGCCGACCAAAAGAAAGTGTGAAACTTAAAAGCAACAATAAGCATCTTGCAACACATAGCAATATCTCTCCTGTTTGACAAGTAAACAAAAGCATACCGTAATCTAAGCCTATTAGGCACATATGCTTGCAACTATTTCTCCCCCTTAGTTCTTGCACATATTTCTCCCCCTTTTGATACTTAGGAGAGTTTTTAAGGGATCATAGAAAAGGTAACTACAATGGGACTTTCAACATTAGAGTATCATCATGAAGTCTAAAAAAAAGGCATCACATGGCATCAACAACACACATTAGTCATTAAATATATCGATACCAAGCCATTTTTTCTCAAATAACAAAAACGTGCTTCAGAGAGGGGTTTTGTAAAAATATCAGCAATAATCCAAAACTCATCACATAAGACATCATCAAAACACTTAGGCTCAATGTGAGATAATAGGGCAAGGTTATCAATAAAGTACCTTCTTGTTCTTACCCCTTGTGATACATCGCCAATGATTTCCTTGGTGTGTCCCTTTGGATATATCACAACTTGAGGAGCACTTTGAGCTTCTTGATCATTTTCTTGTTTTTTTCTTCAATCTCTTCTTCCTTCATAGCATGTTCTTCCAATGCTTGAGTGTAAAAGGTTCGTAGCTTAAAGAGTTATCTATGTCGTCATCATTTCTCCTTTCAAAAATGTTAGTTTTATCAAAGTTTACATGAATGGACTCTTCAACACATAAAGTTCTTTTGTTGAAAATTCTATAAGCTTTCTTGTTTGAAGAGTAACCAAGAAAAATTCCCTCAACGGATTTTCTATCAAACTTCCCAAGGTTTTCTTTGGTGTTTAAAATAAAGCATTTGCATCCAAAAACTTTAAAATAGCGAATTGAGAGGGTTTTCTTAAAAATGAGTTCAAAGGAGTTTTCTTAAAAAAAATAAAAAATAAATAAAAAGGTCTCAAGAGAAAATGATTCATAACGTAGCATGCGGTGTTAACGGCCTCGGCCCAAAATATTTATGAAGAGAGTTTTCACAAAGCATTGATCTTGCCATTTCTTGTAAAGTACGGTTTTTCCTTTCCACAACACCATTTTTTTGTGGGGTTTTAGTGGAAAAAAAAAACTGTGTTATGCCAAAGACATCACAAAGTTTTGTAAACTCTTGGTTGTTAAATTCTCTTCCATTATCACTTCTCATTGAGATTAATTCACAATCAAGGGAGGTTTCAACCTTTTGAAAAGTTTGACAAATTCTTGAAAAGCATCATCTTTTTGGCTAAAAAACAAAGTCCAAGTAAATCTTGAGAAGTCATCCACTATGACAAAAGCATACCTCTTACCGCCAAGACTAGTGATCCTCATTGGTCCAAATAAACCCTTGTGAATGAGTTCTAAAGGTTTTGAAATTGAAATCATTTTTCTTGGTTTAAAAGAGGTCTTAATTTATTTTCCAAATTGGCAAGCATCACAAAGTCTAGTTTTCTCAAAATGAAGTTTTGGCAAGCCCCTAACAAGTTCTTTTGAAGAGAGTTGGTTCAATAAATCCATACTATCATGACCAAGCCTTCTATGCCACAAAAATGCATCATCACCATGAACCGAGAGACACTTTAAGCTTTGAGAAATAAGATCTTCAAGATAAAAGACATAAACATTTCCAACTCTTTTAGCAACAAAAATAGTTTTGTTCACAAGCTTGTTTATGATAGAAGAAGATTCACTTTCAAAAACAACTTTGTACCCATAATAACACAATTAACTAATACTAGATAAATTAAACTTCAAACCATCAATTAAGAGCACTTCCTTAATTAAAAAAGATGAACTATATCTAATTTTATCTATACCGATGATCGTTCTAAAAATAACAAAGCCACCTTTGGTTTCTCTTAACTCATTCATGAGAAACCTCCAACAAATGATGAGAAACCTCCTAATTCTCGCGTGTCCAAATGGGAGGCCTGTCCAAGATTTCTATACAACTAGGCAAATACAACAACACCTTAAGCCATTTTCTTGCACCTGCGTAGATTCTTCACTATAGGCCATAACTCGTCGCTGCCACAACTAGGCCACTCTTTTCCGGAAAAAGAAAATTTTCGAGAATGGAAAGCAAGTAATATGTTGCCCTAATCTCTATAGACAGACGTGCACTATCACCGGCAATGGATATAACTGACATAGGAATCCCACTATGTGTATCACTTCCCTTGGAAGCGGTAAGACTGTCTCCCAAATCCTTATTAATCATCTGGGTGATCTGATCTTGGGGCAAAACCTGGTCCAATAGTTCACCGTATGTAGGTATCCCAAGTATAAGCTCCACATTATGTAATGTGATCGTCATATCTCCAAACGACCTGTGGAATGAGTTCGTGTCTGGCCGCCACCTCTATACAATTGCTGATAAAATAGCACTATGCTCGTACTGGAACATGCATGACTATAGATGAATCAATCCAAATATAGCAGCCATCTATCTAACATTTCCATCACTCAGTGTATAGTCGGTAAGTATCACATAATGACCATGTAATCTCAAAATAGGTCGATCCTGCATTTGGAAAATCATATAAAAAACTCCAATTACATACAAAAAAAATTAAATAAATAAACATTTACACAACATTTATACATAAATAATAAAATCAAATAGTTAATAAGAGGATTGTAAAGTTTAACTGTCCACCATATATAAGCGGCGATGTGTCCATTGTATGATTGGAATCATGTCGGGCTCCTGAGCGCGTCTTATCTGCTGCCAAGTAGTCTTGGACTTCTTCAACCACTTCTTTCTACCACTGCCTCCGGAAGGCCTCGAAGCCTCAACAGCTACATCCTCAGAATGTTGACTCTTAGGAATCTGAAGAGACTTGCCCCTGTCATCGAGCGTCTCCGACTGATGATCCTGAACGCCCTCTTCGCACGCTTAATAACACCATCCCCTCTCCCCGTACATCTTGAAGATGATACAGGTACAACCTCTCTCTCCTCAGACGCCCCTTCCTCGTCCGCGTCATCTCACTGAACATCCTTACCATGTACCTCACTATCAATATCCTCACCCTCACTATCTCTCCCTACTTGAACTGTGTCCTTATTACCCTCATGACCATGAGACGGACAAAAATGTTGTCTTGACCTAGATGCATAGGAAGAGATATGCTCTATGAGCAATAATAACCTGCTAATATAATGGTGAATCTCTCGATACTCCTAATAAAAAATCTTCCACAACCAATGGAGGAAACTATGCACCCGGGGACTTTGGAAGTGGATGCCATTGTGAGCGGTCGAAAAAATTAGGGTGATAAAAAGATGATGTACGGGGGTGAGACTAAGGCTGTGGTAATGTAGAATCTGGATATGGCACTGGTGTATGTTGGTTGTGCAACATTCAAAACCTAGCGAGAACAGATAGAGGCAGAACGAAAGACCCGAGTACGCCAATCCCACGAAACATCCCATGGGGAAGTGTGGTAGGTACATCAAACGTGCATGTCTACCCCTAAGCCCCATCGAAGAAGCTGCTACCATACGGTCATAAGTCCACCTGCTCCTATCTGCAACCACATCTAAGCCTGGTTCTAGGAGTGGCAAATATGTCCATGAGCCCAAGACTCGCTGAAGTCCATATAATTTAGGATGGATAAAAGCCCACCCATGATATATAATGGATTTTGTTGGATATGGATATTAAATATAATGGATGGACATGAGAATATTCTAAATCCTCCACTTAGACAACTTATTGGGCAAACCAATGGACAACTCAATGGGATCCTAAATCTCCTGAAAAACAAAAGTACTCCACAAGAGAGAAATGAAAGCTGCATTTATAAAGAAGAACAATTACGTAGATTTCACATTACCATTCAGTCATCAGACTCCTCAATTACATTACAAAAGGATAAGAGGTTGGCCTTAATATGTGATCCATTTTGCAAGTTGTATTTATATAAATTGAATCTCCCCCCATATATACATATATATATATATTTCAGTTGTTCTAACATGTTAATTTGACTGGAGAAGTTAATCGTTCGACATAAATCAGTCTAATACTCAGATCATCAAATTCCCCCTCACCTAGAGAGAGAAAATGTCGTGAATTCTAGAGAGAGAGTGGAAGCGTGATTTTAGAGAGAGAGAGAGAGTGTGTGTGTGTGTGTGTGTATGTGTGAGGGAGTGAGTAAGCGTGATTTTAGAGAGAAAGTGTCGGGAATTCTAGAGAGAGAAAGGAAGCGTGATTTTAGAAAGAGAAAGTGTCGTGAACTCTAGAGAAAGAAAGTATCGTGATTTTTAGTCTATTTTTATTTATATTTTTTAATGTTTATCTCATTATGTGAATTTAGGAAAAAATTAATATCTAAAGAAAGATGAAGACAAAAAATTATTTCTAAAAATTTTAAAGAAATTTAGAGGATGAAAATCATGATTAAACCACATTAGAAAAAGTTAAAATAAAATAATAATTAAAAAAAATGTATAAAAATCAACAAAATGGTTGATGGGTTTACACAAACCCATTTGTCAATAAATTATAATGGTTCATAGGATATCCATAGAGTGTCCATCTAGGATGCCCAATGGGCACCCTATAAAATTAATTAATGTTTAGAGTGCCCATAGGTGACCCATTGAAATTCATTGTCCATTTAAATCTACTCATTTAAGTCCATTTGTGTTTAGGATATGGGTGGACAATTTACCCATTACCTATGTGACCATTTAATACCCTCTAAAAAACTCTCCCAATCCGCCCATTTGTCACCCCTACCTGAAGCACTACGTTGTGGCTGGTCCGAATCCCTCTGAACGAATTTTAAAATTACCTTAAATTATTTTCTATGTATTTATTTTCATCAGTCTTAATAAGTTATGAAAAGTCTTAGTATTCTATTATTATTTATTCATTATAAAAACTATTTGATTTGGATTGCCCCAGGGTCTTGTTTTATTCATTATTATTAAATTATTAAATTAATTAATTATTACTTAGTTTAATTTTATATCTTAAAAGATTTAAAAAATAAAATATTTATATTAAATTATTATACGATGATTAAATTAATCTCTAACTATTTTAAACAAACCTAAATTATTCAAATTATTTTTTAAATTATTAATTAATTTTTATAATTATTTAATTCTTATTTAATTAGGGAAGTAAATTATTATCATTATAATCCCCTTTTCATTTTTAGTTTTTAATTATATTTTTAATAAATAAATATTTAAATTAGATTATCTTAAATTAAGAATTTAATTCAAATTATTATTTCAAATAATTAATTAAGTATTATAATTATTTAATCTTCTTAATTTCTAAATCTACTTATTATTTAAATTAATAATATTTTAACTAAGCTAAACGTAATCAAGCTAAAAATATATACTAACACATAATTATCAATAATCCTACTTATATAACGAAACACTAATAACATTAGCGACATAAAACAAAATGGTTAACAATTCAAAAAATTCTAATAATAATTAATTACATTATAAAATTAAACAATTCATAATTACTACATGAAAAAACATAATTAACGTATGAAATTAACTAAAAAACTAATATAATGGAATAATATATAATAAGAATAATTTATATAACAACATAAATAACATTATTAATTAAAAAAAATCAAAATCGGAAAAATGGGGTGACTAGCGTACCACACTCACTCATGCGCCAGTAGGTGGCACACTACCCATGTCCTGCACCAGTGGTTGGTGCACCATTCCAACTGGTGCACCAATTAGGTGTGCAACCCCCTAACCGAGATCCAACAAATTTTTTTTTTTTTTTTTTGCTCAAAATGTAAACAAACGAGTACAGAATAATGTACTAACCCTTTTTTAGCTTTTCAACTATTGGATTTGTGTAAATCTTCCTTGGAAGGTAGAGAGAATTTGAGAGAAAGAGTTTAGAGAGTGAAGGGCCTATGAAGAAATGAGTTTTATCGTGGAAATTTTGTAATTTTGTCATATAATTTGTAAACCCCCGATAACCTTTATTGAAACTTGTTAGATTTCGCTTCACAAAAAAGGTGATGGAATTGTTAGTTAATTTATTGTAAACTAAAATGCTAAAGAGCAGTTATTATACTACCTCCATTTCATATAATATAAGGTTAAATTGGCATACTTGGGGTTTCATAGTATAAGGTTTAGTTACCTTTGTAGACTTTTTTTTCCAAGAATACCCCTAATAAATTAATGCATGAGTACCTAGTAATTCTCAAAATTTAAACTCATTCATATTTGATGAAGTCTTGAAATATGAAGAGAGAAGAGAGGGGAGAGAAAATAAAGTCATGAAAGATGGAGTTTACTAAACCTAATAAAGAGGTATTGTATGTATTTTACTAAAAAGACACATTGATTTCATGTTTTCTTAGTATGTGTATGGGTTAATTCCATTTTGGTACCCTTTTGTTTGGCCATTTGAATATTTAGTACCATTTTTTTTTTTTGTTGATTTTCATTTTGTTACCTTTTTGTTTGGTCATTTGACGATTTAGTACCACTTGTTTGTTGATTGACAATTAAATAACCAAAATAGAACTTCAGACCACTGTCAGATGTGATTTTTTTACTGTTTGTAAAGATTTAAAAATGAATGACCTCTTTACCCCTAGCAGACCATAAGAAATTGGATGAATTTTCATTCATGTTTAACTCTCTACAAATAGTAAAAAATCCACACCAGACAATGGGCCACAATAATGGATTAGTTCCATTTTAATACCTTTTTTTGCACAATTTATAATTTAGTACCACTTGTTTGTTGATAGATAATTAAGTGACTGATCAGAATTCCAGCGAAATCAATTTAGCCGGGAATATTGTGGCCCACTTCATGTGTGATTTTTTTCTATTTATATAGATTTAAACATGAAAATCCATCTTTTTTTTTTTAATTTAGTACCACTTGTTTGTTGATTAACAATTAAATGACCAAATTAGTATTTTGGCCAAATCAATTTTGCTGGAAATATTGTGGCCCACTGTCAGATGTTATTTTTTTGACTTTATCAAAATTCATTCCTTTCTTCTAGTCTGTCAGGGGCAAAATTGAAATTCATGTTTAAATCTTTACAAATAGTAAAAAAATCACACCTGACAATGTGGTCCATAATTATGATTTAGTCACTTAATTGTCAATCAACAAATAAGTGGTATTAAATCGTCAAATGGTCAAACAAAAAGATACCAAAATAGAAATCAACAAACAAATGGTACTAAATTGTCAAATTGCCAAACAAAATGGTACTAAAATGGAATTAACCATATGTGTATAGAAGTAACTTAACCATATACTATTAAGAAAAGGAGATAGTATTTAGTTCTCAATAAATTTATGTCTCTAAGTTAAGATCCCTAACATTTATTTTTACATTTAAAATAATCAACAAATTTTCAAACTCCATTTAAAATCCTCTTATACAATTTCTGCTAACTTTAGTGAACTCAAACTTTTCAGGCCATTTCCTGTAAGGAAATTGCTTAAGGCAACACCTAATTTAAGGGGGCAACACCAAAACAGGTCAAAAGGTTCCTTTACTTTCCTAATTCTTCTTCTCCAATTCTAGAACTCCCTCAAGATTCTATCTTCAAATATTCAAATTGGAAGCATTATACATCAAATCATCACAAAACGAGGTTAGTATATCCATATTTAGCTTTTTTCTTCATTTTAGTGATTTCAAAATTTCGAAAATAAGTTATGTAAGCCCTAAGGGAATATTTTGATTATGATTAAGTTGTGCTTTGTGATAATAGAAATAGTTTTATAAGAAAAACAAAAGATGCACAAAAGGAGTCTCAAGGGTAATCTACAAATAGCAAGAGATCACTCAAGACTACAAAACTTTATTGAAGATGAAGTGATCAGGTTAAAGACCTTGAAGACAAGAAGAATGGTAAGGGATAGCTTTATAAGGTATTTATGTAAAACTCCCTAACTTGTTATTTTATTTTATTTTATTTTTTTTGATAAATTATGTTAGCTCCTTAGAAGAAACATTTTTTTGAGAAGTTATCCTTGAAAAAAACTAAGTGCTCTTGATAAAGTTTTGATGATTTAAAAGGGTTACATGTTTTAAAGTTATTACTTCATGAATATATGTTTTGAAAGTGAAGAAAAATCTGTGTTTTACAGGAAAACCATTTGTCCGAAATTTTGTAAGTATAAAAATCGGTCATCTGATTTTTTACCCTTTAGAAATCAGACATCCTATTTTTGGACTCACATAAAAATCGATAATCCGATTTTAAAATCGGACGTCCGAAAATTTCTTAAGTATGAAAAAAGTAGTCTTCGTATTTTTACTTTTAAAACCGATTGTCCGGTTTTTTTTTACTGTCAAAAAATGACCTTGCTACTGATAGTGACGGCTAATTTTTTACCTTCACATAAAAAAAGGTTATTGATCAACCATAAATGGGCAGTAGTTGAAGAAGTTTTAAGAACACTTTTAAGAGCATTAAAGTGTACATTTTCAAGCTTCTTTATCATTAAAAAAGAAAAAACTCCTTGGAGCTGTATTTATTGATCATTCTTCAAAGAAGGAGGAAAGGAAGCTTGTAGAAAAATTTCACAAAGTGTATCATTTTTTTTATCAAGCTTCTTTGGTAATATTATTCCATCTCTCATCTTAATTGTGATCAAAGGTTTTGTTAAAAAACCCTTTGGGTGATCCTTTGATATTTTATTATCTTGTATTATTTTGTGATCTTTGAGGTTTGTATGGAAACCCTTAAAGGATGATCCTTATTGTTGTAGTTTGTAAAAACTTGCGACTAGTGAATTTGTGTGAAATTCTTGAGTTAAGTCTCAAGGTAGAAGATGTAGCTCTATTGAGAGAGTCAACCACTATAAATTCCTTGTCTCTCTCTCTCTCTCTCTCTCTCTCTCTCTCTCTCTCTCTCTTGTGTTTTTCTTTTTTTTTTTTCTCTATGATTATTGGTTGATCATTCTCTATAAAAGAGATTTTTTTTTGGTTAGCAAGTTTATTAAAAAGAGTTATTAAATTATTCTTCAAACAAAATCAGAGGCTCTATATTTTAAATTGTGCAAATATTTTTAATTAGCTAAAAACATTATTCACCCCCTCCCCTAAGGTTTTTCAATTGGAAACAGAGCGGATCTTCTTTCAAAAGGCTTAACATCCTAATAAGCAAAAGATTTTTATAAAATGGCTAGTATCTCAAACTTACCTTATGTAGAAGGATCTTCTACAAATAGACCTCCACTTTTTAATGACACTAATTATACTTTTTGGAGGGCAAGAATTAAAATCTCTATTCGCTCTATTAACTTTGATATTTGGAGTATTGTAGAAAATGGACCCTTTGTCCCCCAAAAGAATGGAAGAGTCAAGAAGGTTGCGGAATCCGCGAATTTGACTCAAGAAAGATGACTCTCAATTTTCAAGTCATGAATATATTAAGTTGTACTTTGGATGCAAATGAGTAGAATCGAGTGAAAAGATGTGATTCGGCTCATGAAATGTGAAAATTGTTAGAACTCACTCATGAAGGCACAAATCAAGTAAAAGAATAAAAATTGGCCATGTTTGTGAGAGACTAGGAATTATTCATGATGAAACAAAATGAAAACATTAGTGACATGTTCACGAGACTCACCAACATCACAAATGGACTAAAGACATGGAAAAGAGTATACAAGGGGAGAAGTAAATAGAAAATTTCTTAATGCACTTCCAAAGGCATGGCAACAAAAAACTCTTGCCATAGAAGAATCCAAAGATTTGAGACTTCTTCCGATTGAAAAGCTCATAGGATCCCTTCTCACCTATGAGATGAAGATAAAGAGATTAAATAAATGGAAGAAGAAGACAAGGGAAGAAAAGGCATGGTACTCAAAGTAAATGAGAAAGAGCAAGTAAGTTCATCCAGCAATGAGGATGAAAATGATGAAGATATGGCTTTAGTGGTTCGAAAATGCAAAAACTTTTACAAGAAAGGCTTCAACAAAAGAGGGAAGAAACCTCCATTCAAGAAAGGAGGACAAAGTTCCTCACTCTTCAAGGCTACGTGTTTTGAATGCAATAGCACCGATCATCTTGTACCCGATTGCCCAAAAGCTATAAAAAAGGAAAAATGAGTGTAAGAAGCAAAGCTTGAAGCAATAAAGAAAAAGAAGAAAGGTAAAGGCCTAATTTTTAGGAGCTTGGGATAAAGACTCAAGTGAGAGTGTAGGAGAAGAAAAAGCCAACATGTGCTTCATGGCATTAGAAAGTAAGATTCCATCTTCACCTTCTAACTTCTCTAGTCTAATTGATGATGATGAAGATGATGATGATGATAATCCTAATTCTATGCTTATTGAAATGTATGATGAACTCAAAAAGATTTCTAAAAGAAATAAGGAATTGAAAAACAAGATTCATGATTTATTAACGGAAAATTCAAAACTTGTTTGTGAAAACAAAACTCTTCTTAAATCTTAGAAGTTTTAAAAAATGAAAAGGATTTCTCAAACAAAGAATTTCAAAAACTTGTTATAGAGAACAAAAGTCTTTGTGAAAAAGTTCTTTCTCTTGAAAAATGCATGGTTGATTACGATGATTTGAAGAGAAAGGTGAATGATCTTACCATGTGTATTAAAAAATTTACAAAAGGAAAAGAAAATTTTGAAAAAATTTTTGGTTCTCAAAGATCACCGTTTGACAAGAATTTGGATATAATCACTCCAATACTTTTTCAAACCATCTTGTTAGAGGCTTACCAAAAATACATTTTGAGAAACTAAACTTTATGATGCTTGCCAATTTGGAAAACAAGTTAAGACCTCTTTTAACCCAAAGAAGATAATTTATACTTCAAAATCTTTATAACTCATTCATATGGATTTATTTGGACGAATGAGGACCACTAGTCTTGGTGGTAAGAGGTATGCTTTTGTTATAGTGGATGATTTTTCAAGATTCACTTGGACATTGTTTTTATGCCAAAAGGATGAGGTATTTCAAGAGTTTGTCAAACTTTTCAAAAAAGTTCAAACCTCCCTTGATTGAAAATTGATCTCTATGAGAAGTGATAATGGGAGAGAATTTAACAATCAAGATTTCACAAAACTATATGATGATTTTGGTATTACACACAATTTTTCGGCTGCTAAAACCCCACAATAAAATGGTATTATGGAGAGGAAAAACTGCCCTTTACAAAAAATGGCAAGATCAATGCTTTGTGAAAACTCCCTACAAAAATATTTTTGGGTAGAGACTGTTAACACCACTTGCTATGTAATGAATCGTGTTCTCTTGAGACCATGTTTGAAGAAAACTCATTTTGAACTTATTTTTAACAAAACTCCCTCGATTGGCTATTTTAAAGTTTTCGAGTGTAAATGCTATACTTCAAACACCAAGAACAATCTTGGAAAGTTTGATAGAAAATCTGATGATGGAATTTTTCTTGGTTACTCTTCAAACAAGCTTAAAGGATTTACAATAAAAGAACCTTATGTATTGAAGAGTCGAGTCGTGTGAATTTATAAATCTAATATTTTTAAAAAGAAAGATGATGATGACATAGATAATTCCTTGAGCAACCAAACTTGGAATACTCAAGCTATAGAGCAACATGCAAAAGAGGAAGAAGAGATTGAGGTGAAACAAGAGAATGATCAAGAAGTTGAAAATCTTACTCAAGATATGATATATCTAAAGGGACACTCCAAAGATGAAATCATTGGTGATATATCACAAGGGGTAAGAACAAGGAGATATTTCATTGATAACTTTGCTTTATTATATCAAATAGAACCTAAGTTTATAGATGATGCTTTATGTGATGAGTTTTGGATTATTACAATGCAAGAGGAACTTCATATATTTGAAAGAAACAAAGTTTGGAATTTTGTCCCAAGACCTCATGATCACCCCACTATTGGTACAAAATGGATTTTTAGAATCAAACTAAATGAATCCGGAGAAGTTGGAAGAAAGTAAGCTAAACTTTTTGCTCGAGAAGAGGGCATAGATTTTGATGAAACTTTTGCTCCGGTTGCTAGACTTGAATCCATAAGAATGCTTTTAGCTTTTTCTTGTTTTAAGGGATTTAAGATTTTTCAAATGGATATTAAAAGTGCATTTTCAACAGTGATATTGAGGAGGAAGTTTATGTTGAACAACCTCCCAGTTTTGTACATAAAAAATTTCCAAACTATGTTTATAAGCTTTCAAAAGCTCTATATGGTTTTAAAAAAAGCTCCATGAGCTTGGTATGAAAAACTAAGTGTCTTTCTCCTTTCAAATGAATTTTCAAAGGTGTGGTGGACACAACCATTTTTACAAAAATCTCTTGTAACAATGATCTTTATATGCCCAATTTTATGTGGATGATATTATTTTTTGAGCTACTAATATTTGTTTGTGTGAAGAGTTTGTCATTAATTCAAAAGGAGTTTGAAATAAGCATGACGGAATAATTGACCTATTTTCTTGGACTTCAAATTAAACAAACCAAAGAAGGCATATTCATCAATCAAGAGAAGTACACAAAGGAACTTCTCAAGGAACTCCAATAATCTCATCATTAAAACTCGACAAAGACGAAAAAGGAAAAAAGGTGGATGAAAAATCCTATAGAGGTATGATAGGATGCCTACTTTATTTAACGGCTAGTAGGCCGGATATTATGTTTGCTATTTGTTTGTATGCTAGATTCTAAGCTTGCCCCATGGAAACTTATTTAATAGTTGTTAAGTATATTTTTAAGATATTTAATATCCACTTATGATTATAGATTATGGTACTGTAAACAATCTTGTTTTGATCTTATTGCTTATACCGATGCGGATTATGCCGGATGTAAGGTAGAAAGAAAAAGTACTAGCGGAAATTGCCAATTCTTTGGAGATGCTTAGTGTCTTGGTACAGTAAGAAGCAATCATGCGTGTCCTTATCAACCGCCGAAGCGGAATATATAGCAGGTAGTTGTTGTGCTTAGGTACTTTGGATGAAGTATATTTTACTTGATTTTGGTTTTGACTTTAAAAATATATCTATTTTATGTGATAACACAAGTGCAATAAATCTTTCTGTAAACCCTATGCAACATTAAAAAACTAAACATATTAAAGTCAAACATCATTTTATAAGAGATCATGTTTGAAAAGATGTATTTTTAGATTATGTTTGCACAGAAGATCAAATTGCTGATATTTTTACAAAATCTCTTTCTAAAGATCGTTTTTGTTATTTAAGGAAATTACTTGGCATTGGTAAATTCCAAGACTAATGTGTGTTTTGATTTTCAGATTTTTCTTCATTTTTAAGCTGAGATTTTCGGACCATAAAATTAGACGTGCCTTGGAAAAATCAGACTTTCGCTTTTCCTTAAAAAGTTTCAAGTTTTTTCTTCACAAAAAAAAGTCAAGAGTTTTGGACTACAAAATCAGAAGCGTCCAAAAAAATCGGACGTCCGATTTCTTTTGTTATAATAAAATCAGAGGACCGGTTTCAAAAGTCGGTCGACCGATTTTTCTATTTTTCGATAGAAACTATATTTATATATCAGAAAGTGGAGAACATCTCTCTCTCTCTCTCTCTCTCTCTCTCTCTCTCTCTCTCTCTCTACATCGGCTATTTCTGTCTCTACAAACCTCATAGTTTGTTTCTCTCAATCTATCTCAGAAAAAAAAAAAAAATCGATCACTCTCTCTCTGAAATCGCCCTCACCGTCGACTCTCTCTCTCTCTCTCTCTCAATCTACTCACCATTCATTTGATTCTCTCTCTCTCTCTCAAAGATTTTTCGCTCTCAAAGATTGTTCTCTCTCAAAACCCTCTATCAAAACCCAACACTCTCCTACTTCAAAAATGTTGAAAGTGAATAATGCAAATGTTGGGGACCCTTGAATACAGTTAATGAACTCTATTATCCTGAAATGATATATGAACTCTATACTAATTTACATAAAGAAAGATTTCAAAAGCAAGGAAATATTACTTATTAATGGGTTACCTCTAGGGCGGGTAGTATAGATATTTCTTTTGATGATAGAATGTTAAACACCATCATAGGAACACATGAAAATGGTATTAGATTTTACACCAAGAACAAAAATGCTTTGATCCAATCTATATAGTGAGAGAAGATTTGAAGAATTATTCACTAAATGAGAAGTTCTAAAGAGGCATGACGATAGAAATGTTAATAGACTTGATGCATATGGAAGATTATTGCACTACATGATTTCCAATATAATCATTTCTAATGTTGGTCACAATCTTCTATTACAAACACGCACTCTTTTATTATGCTAGCATTACATGAGCATAGAAGAATGAATTTTGGATTTATGGCCATTGAACACATGCTAGCCACTAAGATCTCCTCTACAAAATGTTTTCCATATGGTTGTTCTCTCACTAAATTTTTCCAAAACTTTGTGCTAAATTTGGTTGGAGTTGGTGATCATATTGGTATTGGAAAAATCTATAACAAACATACTTTCAAAAGAATGGGATTTTCAAGAAATAAGGAAGGTATGTTAGAGAGAGGAAAACAAGAAGATAATGATGAGAGTGATGAGGATGATGAAGAAAATGAGGGGCAAGAAACTATGAATATGGATGAAGAGGAAAGTGAAGAAAAACCAGAAGAGGAGACTTTTAGGAGAGAAATAAAACAAAAGAAGAGGCAAGAAAGGGTTGAAGAAGGTCAATCATCCAAGAGTATGTCTCAATCTATGGAGATGATAGCCTCTATGCAAGCCTCAATGAATAGCCATTTTGATGCCGAGATAGAAAGATACCGGACATTCAAGAAAGGGTGATGAGATTAGAAGCAAGAGGAAGAGAAGAAGACAAATGAGGAAATGTGGATCTCCAAAGGAATGAAGAAAGCAAAACAAAAAGGGAGTTTCAAGCTAGTTAGCTTATGTTTCATTCTTTATGATTTAACTTCTTAAGTTTCATACCTTTTTGTTTCTTTTTGGTTATTGACTATTTTTGGAACTTATTGACTATTGCTTATGAAGTCTTCTTTTGAAACTTTTGTCTTCTTTGCTTATTTTGGAACTCCATGCTGATATCTTAATGATGAAAGTTCCATTGTTCTTTTTAAACGATCCCTTATATTCCATTATTTTTTTAGTTATGACAAAAGAGAGAGAAAGATATATAAGATGTTTATTATTTTGTTGATATTGTCTTGATGACTTGAGTTGTGTTACCTTGATGTTTTGACACTTTGTGTTGGCAACATGCTCTGAGTTGTATAAAGTTTTATGCATTTTGCTTGTTGCTTATATGGCCTTGAGTTTTATTGGCCTTGTTCTTACATGCTTATATGGCCTTGAGCTTTATACATTACGCCTTGTTGCTAAATATGGCCTTAAGTTTTATTGATGATGTTTTCGTGTCATATTTGTTGTGAAGCATGCCTTAAGGGAGAGCTTTAAGTTTCTTTTAACTATTTTAAAACCTTGGCTTGCTTTCAAAATAAAAGGGGCAGTTCTTTCTCTCTCATTTTTTTTGTGCTTAGTTCTTAATGTTCGTCTTTTGAAGCATTCTCTTGGCTTAATCATGTTCTTTTGTTCTACATAGTCATCATCTTGCATCTTTGTTTGTCATAACAAAAAAAGGGGGAGATTGTAATTCATAAGGGCATATTTGTAATATTTTAATTATGATTAACTTGTGTGTGACAATAGAAATAGTTTTGTAAGAAGAACAAAAGATGCACAAAAGGGGGTCTCAATGGTAATTTACAAAGAAGCAAAAGATCACTCAAGACTACAAAACTTTATGGAGATGAAGTGGTCAAGTTAAAGACCTTGAAGATAAGAAGAATGGTTAGGGATAGCTTTATAAAGTATTTATGTTAAACTCCCAAACTTGTTTTTTTATTTTTAATCAATTATGTTAGCTCCTTGGAAGAAATATTTTTTGAAAAATTATCCTTGAAAAAGACTAAGTGCTCTTGATAAAGCTTTGATGATTTAAAAATGTTACATGTTTTAAAGTTGTTACTTCAAGATTACATGTTTTAAAAGTGAAGGAAAATCTGTGTTTTACAAGAAAACCTTTTATCCGAAATTTTTGAAGAAATCCAATTTTTCCCCTTTTAAAAATCGGATGTCCAAAAATTTATTAAGTATGAAAAAATTCAGTTTTCCTTTTTTTACTCTTGTAGAAAATCAGTGCTCTTCAAGAAAATCGGACGTCCACTTTTTAAAATCGGTCATCCGATTTCTATTTATACTGTAAAAAAATGATCATGACTGTTGACAGTAACAGCTAGTTTTTTACTTTCATATATGAAAGGGCTATTGATCAGCAATAAATGGGTAATAGTTGAAGAAGTTTTAAGAACACTTTTAAGAGCATTAAAGAGTACATTTTCAATCTTCTTTATCATATTAAAAAGAAAAACTCCTTGGATCTGCATTTATTGATCATTCTTCACAGAAGAAGGAAAGGAAGCTTGTAGAAGCATTTCACAAAGTGTGTCATTTTCTCATCAAGCTTCTTCGGTGATATTGTTCTATCTCTACTCTATCATCTTAAATTGTGATAAATGTTTTGTGGAAAACCCTTTGGGTGATCCTTTGATATTTTGTTTTGTTGTATTATTTTGTGATCTTTGAGGTTTATATGTGATAGAGTTGATTTTTGGTACAATTAAACACCTTAAGTTTTAATTATTAGCCCTTAAAACTATTTTATTTATTTATTAAATATAATTATTATATGTAATTTATTTAGGTATTAAAGAGGAAGAAGTCCATCAAAAGTGAAGAAGCCCATGAGAAGAAAAGAAAGTGGCCCACGGTGGTGAAGAAGAAAAGAGGGCAGCCCACGAAAGAAGAGTGAAGAAAACGTGCTGCAAAGAAAAGAAAGAAAAAGGAAAAAAAGAGAGAGCCGAGAGAATAAGGAGAAGAGAAGAAATTTAGAAGTTGCTTAAAAAGTAGCAGCAGCTGCACGATAGAAAAGGCAGCCGCAAAATCGCAAAAGAGCGGAGAGAAGAGGCAACTGTGCTGCACCGCAAGAAAAGAAAACAGAAAGGAGGGAGATCTGCTTAGAGAAAGAAAAGAACAGAAAAAGAGAAGAAAAAAAATTGAAAAAAAAAAACAGCATGCAAGTGAAGAAAAGGATTGATCTTGTGCACTTGCAAGTATTGGGTTAAAACTTTTTGTATAAAAATTCCCATCAAGTTTTTGACGTCGTTGCCGGGGAAGGGTTAATTTAATTGCTTGTGTTACTGTCTCCTAAATTTTTTAGTATTTTTTATTTGTTTCAATTTTTTTTTATTATTATTGAAAAAAAATTTTGTTTTGTTATCTTAGTTGTCTTTAATTTTTTATCTTCTTTATTTTGTTATAATTCCCTTTTGTTTAGATATTTATTCTTCATTATTATTTGTGGTAATTTTTTTTTCTCTTTCTTTCTTGAATTTGTTTATTAATGCATGGTCGTCGTTCGCTCTCTGTTGATTTGAAAGAATTTGATCCTGAGATAGAGCGTACACTTAGGGCACTAAGAGCACAAGGAAAAATCACTAACACTTTTTACATTAAAATGGCTGAACATCCACGACCACTAAGGGAGTATTTTACTCCCAACACATATAACTCACCAATAGGTAATAGAATACCTGAAACTGAGGCTAATCAATTTGAAATCAAAGCTTCTACTTACCATCTTTTTATGGGCTTGATTCTGAAAATCCTTATAAGTATATTGATAAGTTTTTAGAAATTTGCTCTACTTTTAAATTGCCTAATATTACTAATGATGCTATTAGATTGCGCATTTTTCCTTTTTCTTTGAAAGATAAGGCTAAACATTGGTTACATACACGTGAGAGAGTAGGTACTTAGGCTGAGATGTCTAGGGAATTTCTAAAAGAATATTTTCTTATGGGTAAACTTACAAGGTTAAGGAGAGAAATAACTACTTTTTTCCAACAAAATAATGAACAATTTCACGAGAGTTGGGAGAGATTAAAAAAACTTCTTCGTAGTTGCCCTCATCATGAAGTCCCTAAATGGCAGCAAATACAAAGTTTTTATTCAGGATTAGATGAGAGAAATCACCAAATGGTTGATTCCTCTTGTGGTGGTACCTTTCTTCATAAAACTGCAGATGAGGCATGGGATTTATTTGAAAATTTGAGTGATAATTCACGACAACATGCCACATCCTCACGTGTAGGCATATCTAGGCAAATAGGAAATAGAGGAATGTATGAAGTTTCTCAAAATGTTGATCTTTCTTTGAAAGTTGATGCCTTATCTAAAAAGTTTGATCAATTGTTAGCTTTAAATACATTGCCTACTAATTCTCCTAATGTTCAAGGTGTTTTTGCAATTTGCTCTAGTCCTTCTCATGTTATCTATGACTATCCTAGTGCTTCACTATTTCCAGAATTTGTGCAGGAACTAGTCAATGAAGCTCAAGGATTTCACAGGCAAAATGACCCCTATTCAAACACGTACAATCCAGGCTGGAGAAATCATCCTAATTTCTTCTGGAAGCAACAAGGAGGGGAAGGTCAATTAGGCCAGCAACAATATCAGCAAAATAAACAACCTGGTATGACTGCTATTCTTGATTTTCAATCTCAAAGGTATGTACCTCCTCATCCTCCTCAAAGTGGAAATTCTATTTTTGAAGAAAAAGTTTTATCTGCTTTGAAAGGTTTGGAAGTTAAGACACAAATTCTAGACTCTCACACTCAATCTATTGCTAAGTTAGAAACTCAAATAGGGCAACTAGCTAATGCAATAAGTAGAAGAGATGAGGATAGGCTTCCTAGTCATCCAATAGAGAACCCTAGAGCTAATTATCAGGAGCAAGCTAAACCTGTAATTACTCTTAGGAATGGGAAGGAGGTAGATAATAAAGTAGGGGAACCCATTAAAGATAATGAATTAAATGAAAACGAAACTGAGGAGATTGATATAGAGACTAAAATTGAAAAGAAGGTAGAAAAGGAACTAGCTTCCTCTTCTAAGTCTACAACTCCAGAACTATCTCCCATGACTTCGTACAAGCCTAAGGTTCCCTTTCCTCAAGCTTTATTACCACCTCCACATCTTAGAAAGGACAATAAAATGGAAGACATATTAGAAACTTTCACAGAAGTTAAAATCAACCTTCCACTTTTAGATGCCATTAAGCAAGTCCCGGCCTATGCAAAGTTTCTTAAAGACATGTGCACTTTCAAAAGAAAAACTAAAAGTAATGTTTCTAAGAAAATCTTCTTAACTGAACAGGTAAGCTCTATTTTGCAACATAACACTCCACCTAAATACAAAGACCCTGGTGTCCCTACCATCTCTTGTCTTATTGGTGATCATAAAATAGATTGGGTACTCTTAGATTTAGGTTCTAGTGTGAACTTGATTCCTTAAACCATCTATGAAGAATTAGGATTAGGGACACTGCAACCAACTGATATGACTTTACAGTTAATTGATAGATCAATCAAGGTACCTAGGGGGAGGATAGATGATGTTCTTGTTCAAATTGATAAGGGTGTCTTCCCTGTAGACTTTATAGTCTTCGATGTGGAACCTGGTAGATCTTCTAATAATCATATCCCTGTTATTCTAGGCTGTCCTTTCTTAGCTACTACAAATGCTACTATTAATTGTAGAACTGGGGTAATGGATGTCTCTGTGATGAATATGAGGATTAGATTGAATATTTTTAAAGCTTCTTCACAACCAATTATGGAAGATGATTATGATTGTTATTTAGTACATATAATTGATGAATTAATTGAAGAAACTCTACCTATAATGTGTTCAAAATAATCCGCTTCTATTGAGAATGAGAATATTATGTTCATGGATAATGTAAATTCTATTTTTCCTTATATTGCACCACTAGAAAATTCTTCGTGGGTTGGGAATCATGAACATTTGCCTGTGCTTGCAAAATCCCCTGCTGTACCTTCTCTTGTGTGTCCACCCCGACTTGAATTGAAAACCATTCCTTCTAAACTTAAATATGTTTTCTTAGGTGAAAATGAAACTTTGCTTGTGATAATTTCATCTGAGTTAAAATCTGACCAAGAAAGGGATTTAATTAAAGTTCTTTCTAATCATAAAGAGGCTATAAGGTGGTCCATAGCTAATTTAAAGGGAATAGACCCATTTATATGCATGCATAGAATATATCTAACACACAATGTGCAACCTTCTAGGGAATTACAAAGAAGGCTAAACCCTAACATGAAAGTAATAGTAAAAAAAGAGGTAGTTAAGCTCTTAGATTCGGGTATCTGTTATCCTATCTCTGATAGTCCATGGGTTAGTCCTATATAAGTTGTACCAAAGAAGCAGGAGTGTCTGTAGTTGAGAATAAGGAAGGAGAGTTAGTTCCTACTAGGGAGGTTACTGGGTGGAGAATATGTGTGGACTATAGAAAACTAAATGCTGCAACTAGAAAAGACCATTTCCCTCTACCTTTTATTGATCAAATTCTTGAAAATTAGCTGGTCAAAGTTTTTAATTGCTTCTTAGATGGTTATTCATGATACTACCAAATTCCAGTATACCCCAAGGACCAAGAGAAAACTACTTTTACATGCCCTTTTGGTGCTTTTGCTTTTCGCAGAATGCCTTTTGGATTATGCAATGGGCCTGCTACTTTTCAAAGATGTATGCTTGCTATCTTTTCTGATATGGTTGATAAGTTTCTCGAGATTTTCATGGATGATTTTTCTGTTTTTGGACCTACTTTTGAAGATTGCCTTAATAACTTGTCTGCTGTTTTAGAAAGATGTGAAGAAGCTAACTTAGTTTTAAGTTGGGAAAAGAGTTATTTCATGGTTACAGATGGAATAGTTTTGGGACATAAAGTGTCTAAAGAAGGAATTGAAGTAGATAAAGATAAAATTGATTTAATTGCTAATCTTCCTCCACCTAAATCTGTCAAGAAAATTAGATCATTTTTGGGGCATGTAGGATTTTATATAAGATTTATAAAAGACTTTAGCATGATTGCTAGACCTTTAACTAATCTCTTGAGCAAAGATGTTGCATTCAATTTTGATGAATCTTGCATGAAATCTTTTGAAAAACTTCGCTCTCTTCTTATATCTACACCTATAGTCCAGGCTCCTAATTTTCTTTACCCTTTGAAATCATGTGTGATGCTTTTGATTTTGCTGTGGGAGCTATTTTGGGGCGAAAGATTGAAAAAAAAAAACCTCATGTCATTTACTATGCTAGTTGAACTCTTACAGATGTTCAAAGAAATTATACAACAACTGGAAAAGAGTTATTGGTTGTAGTTTTTGCACTTGAGAAATTTCGTTCTTATCTCTTACATTCCAAAGTGATTATTTATTCTGATCATTCTGCTTTAAAATACTTATTGTCTAAAAAATATACTAAACCAAGATTGATTAGATGGATATTACTTTTGCAATAATTTGATATTGAAATCAGAGATAAGAAAGATTCAGAAAATTTAGTAGCTGATCATTTATCTAGATTGTGGGATAATAATCATGATGAAGCAGTTGCTTTGAAAGATACTTTTTATGATGAGCAATTATTTTCTTTTATCACATTCTCCTGTTCCTTGGTTGCACCTATTATTAACTATCTCTCTACAGGTGAAATTCTAGCACATTAGAATAAGCAAGATAGGGATAAATTCTTTTTAATGGTTAAGTATTATTATTGGGATGATCCCTACCTGTTTAAACATTGTCCTGATCAAGTAATCTGTAGATGCATACCTGAATATGAATTTCATATATCTTAACTTTTGGTCACTCGTATGCATGTGGTGGACATTTTGGAGGTTGTAAAACTACTGCTAAAGTTCTTCAAAGTGGTTTTTATTGGCCTAGCTTATTCAAAGATGCTCATAATTTTACTTGCATGTGAAAGTTGTCAACGTATTGGTTCTATTTCTAAACATAATATGATGCCTTTACCACCTATTTTAATTGTTGAGATCATTGATGTTTGGGGAATTGATTTTATGGGTCCTTTTCCATCTTCTTTTGGTTATCATTACATTTTGGTAGCAGTGGATTATGTGTCTAAATGGGTGGAAGCTATAGCTACAAGAAGAAATAATCATAAGGTAGTTATTAAATTTATTAGAGATCATATTTTCTGTAGATTTGGTACCCCTAGAGCTATTATTAGTGATGGAGGAAGTCATTTTTGTAACCGTTCTTTTGAAGCACTTCTTAGGAAGTATTCTATAACTCATAAAGTGGCTACCCCTTATCATCCCCAAACAAGTGGTCAAGTAGAAGTGTCTAATAGAGAGATTAAATCCATTCTTGAGAAAACTGTTAGACCTGATAGAAAGGATTGGTCTCAAAGACTGAATGATGCACTTTGGGCTTATCGCACAGCTTACAAGACTCCTATAGGAATGTCCCCTTTAAACTCCTTTTTGGGATACCTTGTGCACTTGCAAGTATTGGGTTAAAACTTTGGTATAAAAATCCAAAACCTTTGAAGGGCGGTCCTCATTTTGGTATTTTGTAAAAACTTGTCACTAGTGAATTTGTTTGAAATCCTTGAGTTAAGTCTCAAAATAATTGATGTAACTCTATTGAGAGATTGAACCACTATAAATTCATTTTCTCTCTCTCTTTTGTGTTTTACTTTTTTTTCTCTATGATTATTGGTTGATCATTCTCTAATAAAGAGATTTTGTTTGGTTAGGAATTTGATTAAAAACAGTTATTAAATTCTTCTTCAAACAAAATCAAAAGCTCTATATTTTAAACTGTGTAAAATTTTTTAATTAGCTAAAAACCTTATTCATCCTCCCCCTCCCCCCAAGGTTTTTCAAGTTCAAATCATCCTGAATCTAGAAAAAAAAAAATGTAAAAATTTTGCCCCTAAAAAGCCATAGCCCTGCTGTTGAACCAGGAGAGCCGCGACTCACCCCTGGTAGGTGACCAGGCGCGTTGTGAGGTGTCCCTGGACAGCGACCCGGGGTGAGCAGCAGCTCCCCTGATTCTACAACCAGGGCGAGCTAATTTCTGTTTTTTTTTTTTTTTATGTTATCAAATGACTTCTTTTTTAAGTTTTGTTTTATTTTATGTTTTTAATATAATGTGTTATTTGTTTAATTTTATTTTATATGTGTATTGTGTAGGAAATGATGTTTTATTTGGTTAATTTATTTTAGTTTGTATTTATTATGTATAAGTTATTTAATTTTCTCAAAAAAAATATTCTTTTTACTGGCTTATTTGTACCCAACTACATCATTGACTCCCCTCGGCCAATTCTCACTCGACAGCTCCGTCCTTGATTAACTTGATTGGTTTTAGTTATTTAATGAATTATGTCAATTTGTAAATATTTACTATTGTAATTTTTTTTTAATGTTACAGCTTTTTGTTTTATGTGCTTTTTAACTTGTATCTATTATGCTTAAGTTATTTAACATTATGTTAATTTGTAAATTATTATTGTTGTATTTTTTCTTAAAATTATAGCTTTTTTTATGTACTTTTTAATTTGTATCTATTATGTTTAAGTTATTTAATGAATTAAATGAATTTTTAAATTGTTATTAAGGCGTTTTGTTGTTTTGGATATTAAAGCTTAGCCCTAGTTGTAAATGTCTCTTTTCTAACTATGAAAAAACAAATCTATAATTTTAAGATTATGAATGTAATTATGAAATAGATATTTAGAAAATAAATACTTTAATAAATAATTGGAAGGAATAATGAAATATGAAAATAATTAAATAATTAAATGAATAGTTGAATAATCAATTGAATAATCAGTTAATTAATTAAATAAACAATAAATAAAAAAATAAATAATTAGAAGAAATAAAAAATTTAAAAACTAAATAATACTTAGAAGAAATAATAAAAAGATAATTAAAATATAATTAATAAATGAATAATACTTAGAAGAAATGAATTAAAAAGTGCTGAAATAATTACATAAACAATTAAGGAAAAATTAGAAGAAATAATTAAATGCATAATTAAATAATAAATATAATAAATAATTAAATAAATAATTAGAGAAAATAATTAGTTAAACAATAAATTAATGAAATAATTATAAAATTTATTAAATAAATAATTAAAAACATAAATTTAATAACTGAATAATACTTAGAAGAAATGAATTAAAAAGTGCTGAAATAATTACATAAACAATTAAGGAAAAATTAGAAGAAATAATTAAATGCATAATTAAATAATAAATATAATAAACAATTAAATAAATAATTAGAAAAAATAATTAGTTAAACAATAAATTAATGAAATAATTATAAAATTTATTAAATAAATAATTAAAAACATAAATTTAAAAAATTATTTGAATAAATAATTAAAGAAATAATTAGAATTTAAAATTAAATAACTAATTAAGTGATTAATTAGAATAAATAATGAAATAATTAATTAATTAACTGATTAAATAAATAATTATAATAAATGATTAAATAAAAAATTGAATAAATTATTATAATATAATTAATAATTGAATAATACTTAGAAGAAATAAATTAAAAAATGCAGAAAATATTACATAAATAATGGAGGAAAAATTAGGATAAATAATTAAATTAATAATTAGAATAAATAAATAAATGCATAATTAAATAATAAACATAATAAATAATTAAGTAAATAATTAGTTAAAAAATTAATGAAATGAATAATTATAAACTTTATTAAATAAATAATTAAAAACAAATTTAAAAATTATTAGAATAAATTATTTTAATAAATAATTAAACAAATAATTAGAATTTAAAATTAAATAACTAATTAAGTAAATAATTGGAAAATTAATGAAATAAATAATTAGAATAAATAATTAATTAAAAAATTGAATAAATTTTTAGAATAAATAATTAGTTAAATGAATTATCAGAACAAATAATTAAATAAATAATTAGTTTATGATAATGAAGTAAATAATTAAATGTGAAGAAATAATGGAAAAATAATGAAGAAATAATTAGATGAAATAATTAAATAATTATACGAAATAAATACTTAGAAGAAGTTGTCATTTTAAAAATAAATCTTTAAATAAATACTAATGAGTAAAATTTTTTATGAAAATAGTTTAGATGGATCTTGAGGAGCATTTCCACAAGCATAAGCAGGGCTTAAGACCTATAGTTGATAGGAGCGTGGCTGCACTATACATCTTCGGCACGTCATAGGGCGAAGGCCATAGATGACCAGACTATGTTCGCACCCACACCTGGTTATTTTACACCTTATGAATCATTCGAGCTAGGATCATTCTCTATTAGACCACCTCCTCCACGGGACATAGGTCCACCTCATAGAGCAGAGCTTCAGTGTATATATAGATCAGATCCTATACCCTATCAGTCTACTACACGAACTC
Source organism: Catharanthus roseus (assembly GCA_028651295.1). Taxonomy (NCBI): domain Eukaryota; kingdom Viridiplantae; phylum Streptophyta; class Magnoliopsida; order Gentianales; family Apocynaceae; genus Catharanthus; species Catharanthus roseus. The sequence continues at coordinate 12,186,547 of JAPQWS010000102.1, read as the reverse complement.
TTGCGGAGGATCTTTTGATTGATACTCGGGAGGGGGGGCACGACCATAAGTAGTCTACACAGCCTTCTACAGCATATGGCGAGGAGAGGAGGACCTATATAATGAGGGTGAGAAGGAGGAGGATCAGGATAATGGAGGCAAAGAAGAGGAGGAGCAGACCGAGGAGCACAGAGAGGATTATGTGCACGTCCAGGATTATGATTATTATAGTGGTCCTCGTCCTTCAGGGCTTTCTCGATGGTCTCATCTGCGATGCTAGGTATCCGAGTTGAGGTGGGACGTTTAGATAGAGGGCATGGACATTTTACTGATTACCATGCAGGACGTTCAGATAGAGGGCATGGACATTTTACCAATTATCACGGAGGGCGTTCTGGACGAGGGCATGGAGCTCATATTGATGACCATCCGAGAGCTTTAGGTCGAGGGTGTAGAGATTGTACCCAATCAGTGTAGGAGTACTGACCCTGATTCATATCGTAGGGTTGCACCTATAGTTGAGAAGGATCAGAGGCTTGTAAGACGTCCTCGGACTACCTAGCCATCGCATTCCTTATCTCAGGGTATACATGATTCCACATTGATACCATCGTTCGATCATCATGTTGCTTCTAGTATTTGGTAAGGCAAGGTATGAATCTAATCGTTTCTTCTGTTTCTTTATTCCTAATTAAATTGCTTGTTCTTCTCATTATACTTGAAAATATTTCGTAGGAGCATGATTTATTGACATGTGAGGCCTATAAACTAAAAATCAATTTATAGAAAGCACCCAAGAATGATGACACATTCAACATCGTAGTTCAGTCTCCTCTTTTTTGGTTGAGAGATATGATATTCGAGCACATAGACCAACCTTTCGAACACATTTCATATTCGAGAATGGAACCCAATACGAACACATTTCATATGTCATTCGGAGAGATGACGGTCACGCTACATGACATTAAGTTGATCTTGGGCATACAAGCATATGGAATAACAGTTGACCATGGTCTAGACAAGGAAGAAAATGGTAACTTGATTATCCAACAGACCGAGTTGGGTAGAGAATCAATGGAGAAAAATTTAGAGAAGTGTAGTATAGATTTCAGGTAATTAAAGACTGCAGCAGAGAAGCTTCAGCGTCATGAGGATTTAGCAAGATATTACTTTGCATATGTGTTCGGCAGCATGCTATCTGTTGATAGATCTAGTTCTCAGTGTCCGACTCATTTCTAGTCATGCATAGGTGATATCTCTGTGATTGATAAGATGGGGTTGGAGGCAGTATGCTTAGCCTATCTATAACGACAATTAGGGGTTGCTTCCAAGGCCGGCTGTGGATCCATTACGAGATGTTTGATACTGTTACAAGTACGTATGTATTCACTCATTCTATACACTTATTGTGTTCATTATTGTTAAAATTACTAACTCTTTATTGTTTCTTACTTCAAGGCATGGATTTATCTATACTTCCCTATGTTTGGATGCCAGCCATCTTCTCAGCGACCTGGAGATCCACATATCCTCTGATTTCATCTCTCGCACATGACCCTGAAGGATTCCACACTATTACGACTGCACCGGATGACTCTGGATGTGATGCGTGCTGATGAGGTATATTGGACACTGTACCCACTGAGCGAGATCCATTGTATTTGGTATCACGTTATATCGTGACCATCAGGTATGAATAACAACACTTTCTCTTGTTATTGTTTTCGAAAATTAATGAAGTATGTAGACTAGATCCATTCACCAATTCATAATTCAACACTAATAGTTAAATACATTTAAAATAAATACTCAATATATATTTATATATTCATAATATATAAATATATACTTATATAATGGGTAGGAGTAATTATTATTTCTATGTTAAATAATCATGTGTTTTAAATAAATATGTATAAATATGTTGAGCAGTACATGGAGAAATTTATTTCTAAGTTATATATTTAGGTATTGAGAATATGTCAAGTTATACATGGCCAACAAAGTAATGAGACAGTTCGACCAACGCCAAAGAATTCCATCTCAATACTTGAGACCCGATCGCAAGCATAGTAGAAGACCGAACCCTGCATCCTATTGGGTTCGCTATACGCACATTAATGAATTTTGGAACAATGCAGAAGCCATACATTTGTTGATTCTAAAGACGGTGTTCCTTCTTGGGCGATGATTTCATGGATTGTTATGAGCTGGACGCATATTACAGTACAAAATCTTGAGAAGTTGCCAGATGGTAGCAATTTGTCTATACCCATACCAAAGGCAGTAGAGGCGTTAGTAGATGAGATTGGTGGATTGTACATTTACCCTAAGTTACTATCACATGAGGTGGCACAGGCGAGTTTAATTAAGATACATCATCTCATTCGTGGATACAAGGGACAGAGACGTTGAGCCGTATTTTTATACATATGTTAGTACTTTTTTATGATTATGTTCCCGTTTTCCTACGTGATATTTAAATGTATTCTATTGACATATGCTTAATATTATGTTAGGACATTTTTTATGTTTCTTATTTTCTATGACATAGTTTATGTTTTTGGTTCAATACAAGAATTTGTGTCCATAAACAAGAATATGTCATATGAGAATCGAGCAAATTAGAAAGAATATATAGTTACATAATTAATGAGCTCAGTAAATGAACGGTACAATTTAAATCAACATTGATATTTGGACCTGGTATGTTATATTTTTTGGCTAGAGCATCGAATCGACCTAAATTATGCTCTTATGTGCATTGGCCAGTAAGCAACATATAGCTTGCAAAAAGATGACCACAGTGGATGCACCAGAGTTATCGAAAAGTTATTCGACATACGTAACTGTAACAACAAAATTCAAATAAGTTAGGGAAAATTTTTAAATAAAAAACTAAAATAAAACGTCACGTAATAGGTCGATAGATATGGTACCGCTATGAAATGCCTCACCGGCTCTAAGAGACCGATAACAATAATTCTTTCAGGCTATCGTTTCTTCAAATATAGTGGCAGAAAAGTGACTAGATTCCTTTTTGAAAAGACAACCACAATGAAATTGTAACAATTAGCAATAAGCCCACAACATTGAGGTACCTTCGTCCAATGGCATGTGAACAAGGCCCAGCTCTCCAGTGCTCTAATGTATGCATAGTGTCGTCATAGTCATTCTCTAGAAGTGGCATGTACATGTTAGCTCTCACCAAAGTGTGGCATGTATGTCATACCACTTGTTTTGATCGTCATGTATATAATATGCAACCACTTTAAAACCACAATTTCTATCTACTCTAACATCCTCCCAAGCTTGAATACATGGAGAAATGAAATCTTGAAACTCGGCTCCATGTGAGAATCCTTTAAAACCTAATCCCGGTTCTGCCACTGATCTAGAAGAAGATGGCACTATAGGAGGTCGTCCCCTCTCTTGAGAACCAAATGCTCAACCTCCTTATCTCGGTGAACCACTCAATGACCGTCCTCCTCGACCTTGGGAACCATTGGAAGAGCTAGTTCTTTTCCAAGCCGTAGTTGATATTTGTGACACACATTCTAAGTATGTCTTATATCGTTTAGTTGATTCAGTCTTCCTTCGCCCTTAGTAACAACTGTAGAGGGTGCTAGCCTTTCATCCAGATCAGGTTGTAATATCTCATAGAGACTTATTCTTTCTTATCTCATCACTTCTATCGGTGTCCCTTCAGGTAACTGTGAATAAATATAGTGTATAATGTATAAGAAAGTAAATAATGTATAGAATAATTACAGAAAATGTAAACATAATTATAAAAAAATGTACATGCATAATTTATAATAAATTAAACGATAACTGGTCACGAATCGATGCCATCTCCACTTCAACGGTTTCCTCTAGGTTCAGCTTGTAATCATGTCTGGGTTTGGCTCCAATCACAAGTGTCAACCAGAACGCGTGTATTGCATTTAAATCTACCTTTTCTCTCTTCCTAGCCCGTAAAGACATTTCATGTGCGCAAGAAAGTTCATGTGATAGTCTGAAATAATATTTGCACTTATCTTCATTGTCCCTTGCTTCCTTGGCTCATCTAATTTCATCCAAAATTATATTCAAAGCCTTAGTACTTACTTTACAATGAAGAGGATACAAGAGAGGATGGTTTTCGACATTTTATAGATCTTTCGATTAATTCCGACTCAACTCTGATCTTCCTAATTTGTAGGTCAATCATCGAGTTTATCTGCTTGAACATCGTGCCAAAATCACTGCGTATAGTTCCTAGTCACGTCATCAGGAGTGAATGTGAGCTCTCAGCACGGTTAGTGGTCTCTGTCCCAAAATGCATTCTACATGCAGTCCATGCCCGGACAAATATGAACTAACACGGATTTAATCAAATATCCATCAGGTACCTTAAAAAAGCTGGTCGATTTGCCCAATTAGTCTTGATTTCATCCAATTTCAGATTATACTCCCCCACAGTCATAGATCAACAAGTCAACTCCAAGATCCCTGTGAGAAATTAGTTGCAATATCGGGCCCCACCACTTTTACTAACTTTGCATGAACATTAGTTTGAATATCTCTCCTACAAAGCATGTGATAACTATTGTTGAAGCCCTCCTCTATTACGGACATCAGACCAACCTCGCAATCGGTTACAACTACATTCGGCTAGTTTACTCCTTCATATAATAAACACAGGAGCTTTCAAGAAATTCCTCCCCATAGAAGTCATTCCTACAACCTCTAACAATGACATGTTGTACCTATTAAATAAATAAATAAATAAATGAATGAATAGATAAATAAATAAATAAATAAATAAAAGCATATTATCTTACTTGTTCGTCTTGTAAGTAGTGCCTATAACAAGTACTAACGGCCATGTTTGAACCATGTCAACAGACACAGGATGTGAAAATAAGAGATCCCCCAACATATTGTTGTTCTCGTCCAGATTTCTTGAGTAATGCATGTAACCTTTCTTAATTAATCTGAAGACGTGTTGTACTGGAGTAAGGCCCTCCATATTTTTCGCCTTCAATTTACTTCTCACATTATATATATGCTTCACTCTTTATAAAAAACGATAAAAAAATTTAATAAAATATTATTCAATGCAACAAAATATACATTAAATAATAACAAACTAAAAATTTACATAATTCATATTAAACAAATGCAATATAATAGAAAAATAACATAATGATAAACAAAATTAATAAAAATATATAATCATAAAATATTAACAATATGCATTAATTCGATACATGAAGAAAAATATACTTGACAGTAGACCCGGGATTAACCATAGTTAATTGAGTCACTATTTCTGCGAATCAACATGACACCTGGTCAGCTCCTCATTATAGCTATCTGGTCATCCATCAACTTAGAAGCCTGAGTGTGCCTGTCAATGTAAATACCCATCATATGAATATGCCTAAAATCTTTAATGAATAATCTCCATTTCGCTTATTTCATATCACGTAAAATGTGTTGCCCTGCATTTATGTTTCCTTCTCTCACCTTCTTCAACATCCACCTCTATAGTTGATCTTTTCTTCCTAGGTTTCTCTCCACATGCACATTGTAGTCATACATATGCATGAGAACCATCATTGCTTCCTTTCGATCGGAGGATAACCAAATACATATTATGTTTCATGGCTTGCTCTTTAGCCCATTCAATCATTTCATTTCTAGAATTAAATTCCCTATCTGTTTGGAAAAATTCACCGTAATCGACGTATTCTTCAGGAAATTCTTCAACACGATCATCGTCATTGTCATCGTCATCGTTATCAAAAAAAGATTGTTCAATTGGAACACCATCACCGTCCTATAATTTAAATAACCATGTTGTTATATTTTATCACAAATAAAGAATATTAACATATAAAATATTAATAACATTATTACATTAGCCCTTATAAGTTTAGCCTATCTACTTTATTATTTCTCTATAATATGTAATTCTTAATGCCACGTAATCTATAATTTCTCTAGTAATATATCACTTCTATAGTTCTATAATTTATAATTTATCTAAAAATATATAACAATCATAAGTAAAAAAAAAAATTATATTTAAATAATATCGCTAACCATAAACCATTAAATCACCTAATTTATAATTTATTTTATTCTCTGATATTTTATTTTCCTAATTTCCAATTTATATAATTATATTTAACTTAATAGGTGTAATTTTAAAGTATTCACTTATCTAATTTCTTTAATAATATCCAATTCTTAAATAAACTAAACAAAAACAAGTAAATAACTTAATTCCTCAAAATAAAAAATACTAAATAAATAATTTTTTATTATTAATAAACTAAATAAATAAACATTAAAGAAAAAAAGAATAAAAAACTAAATAAATCTTAAATAACTTTTGAAAATTAGCAAATAAATAAATAAACATTAAGAAAAAAACAGGCCCTGGTGAATCACAAGCGACTTGTTCAAAGTACCCTTGTTAAAAGGGGCCCGCCTCCAAAATTTAAAAAAAAAATCATAAATTATTTTTTTGGAAGAAATCTTACCTCAAAGTTAATGTTTTCCAACACTCATGCATAAGTTATGTCTATATCTTCATCCATATCAAATTAAAATAGCTCAAATTATCACAAAATTATGAGTTTTATACTCGTAGTGTTTGAAATGAAGGAGGAGAGCTCCAATTGTTTGATTAAAATTAAACTAAACCGTTTAAACATTTTGGGTTTGCACCCTTGAATTAAGTGTTGTATTAAGCATTCCCATTAAATACGCGAAAGTAGAAAAGCAAAATTACAATATTAAGAAAAGAAAAGGGCCTAAATAAATTTTGATTTTTTTTTTTTGGTAAATAACATTATAAAAGTGAAAGAATCATTTTCTTTATTTCGAATTATAAAAAAGAATAAATGAATTTCATCTTCTCTAAATTAATTACAAAAAATGAATAGAGAGATAGGTCTAATTTGTCTATTGAGTTTCTAAAGAAATCTTGAACGCTTGCATTCAGCAGAGATGCCTTGAGGGAACCTTGGAAAATCCTTGCAATAATCATAAATCATGAAATTTGATTGAACCCATCGAAGTCTGTTTCTGCCCTTAGCATCAAGCGCCTGAGATTTCCAAGCCGCAGTATTAAAAGAATCAAGGGATTTTGAAGCACAAGATGGTCCAGAGCATGCATTTCCATCAAGATTGATATTTCTGTAAGAAGCAACGAAAGGAGCTTTAGTCCAATCGGCCTTAACTCTTCCTCCTTGTGTTGCCCAATCATCTGCATTCCACAAACTGCAATACAATCTCATTGGTTGGTTCTTTGGAAATGGAATTCCCATTCCTTCATTGTTGCTGAATACTCTTATCGGACTGTTATCCACCAAGAAACTGAAAAAAACAGAGTACCAAGAAAGAATCAGAAACAGAGCCAAATTTGACAGGTTTTTTAAGGTTCTTAAAAGGGAAATTGGGAGATGAATTTAAACTTACATAATGCGTTCTGGATTCCAAACAATGGAGTAAGTGTGGAAAGCAGCAGTGGGATCGAACCATAGACGGAATTGCTGCTCTTTGTTCCCTTTTCCTTGAGAATAAACATTGGTATGAACCGTATATGGCTCCCCAGTCACATTTCCTAAGAACTCAAAATCAATTTCGTCGTGGTTTGTCCCTTGAGATGAAAGCTGAATTCAATCAAGAAACACAATTTGTCAGGAAAAGAAAAAAGAAAAAGAACAAACAGAAGGGCTAAATTAATGAACTAATTAGAGGCTTACAAAGAAAGTAGTGACAGAGCCAGCTGAATTTCCAGCTACAAGTTTGAGCTGAACATCGAATCGGCCAAAGAGAAACTCATTCTTGGATTGAAACCCAGACCCAGAAAATTTGTCAAGAGAAAGTGTAAGATCTTGGCCACCATTGAGTATTTTGCCTCTTCCATCACCCCAAGTGATGTCCACATCTTTGTAGAAATTCCCAGCCGAGACAGCCACTAGGCAAGAAACCATTAATATTGAAAGTTTCAGGATTGGTGAAGAAGAATACATTTTGATATTTGAGAGCTAATGAAGAAGTATGGAAACGATGGATAAGGGGAGAAATGACCAATGCTCAACCTCTGCTGGCACAGCCCGTTTTATACTTGTGGTTAGGGGTGGGGACTTGACTCGAGATAACAATGAAGGAAGGATCCATGAAAGAGAAATTGACATTATTACTAGTATAATTTAGTCTAAAAATAATAAAAACCACAGGCCATACCTGTGGGGGATTTTGGTTTTTGGTGGATATTAGTATTAAAAAAAAGATACTGTTCCTGACGCGTTGTGAAAACTAGACACAGCTATAAGTGGGGTTGTGGGTTGACAATGAGCAATTCTTTAATATGGTTTGATGAGTTTGAGCAATTTGGCTTTGTTTGGAGCATTTGGCAAAGGAAAGGAGAAGGTCGTTTCTCCCCCTAAAGGCACCTGATAATATGGAATTTGCTAAACAATTGAACCAAAGCGACTATTCATCCATTACATTCCCACGCTTTTGATGAGTTGTTGCATCGGTTGATTAGTTTCCCGCAAGCTAATATGGAGTCTTTCTCTGGGTTTGATATTTTCTATTGTATCTCAAATAAATGTTAGAAGTTTTACTTATATTTCTATGCAATTTAATTAGAACTTAAAATTTTCTGAAAAAAAATTAAAGTTTTAGTCCCACGTTCATTTTTATGATAACTACTCTTGTATTATATTATAAAGACTTTGCGTTAAGTCTTTTAGTGCCAGAATCATTTAAGGTTTGTAATATTTGTCTAACTATGGGCTAATAGTCAAATTATGCCACAAAACCATTCTTGTTAGTTTTCTCCAAGATAATTGTAATTAGGTTTTGGAGTTTGAGAGAATTTTATAAATTGATTGATTGAACCACATAAATTTTTTGTTATGTTTTCTGTTTTAACACTTTCATATTATTGCGTTTATTTGTTTTAGCTCCAACAAATTATAAATTATTTTATATTCAATAGTTTGATTTTTTTTCAAACTAAAGCATAGGACAAATAGTTTGAATTTGAACGTTAATTTTTTTTTTTTAGTGCCAAACATCTGAATGTTTCTATACATATTCAATTATATGTTCAAATAAAAAGTATATAACTAAAAATTATCTTCATCCTATTATGTTTTGACAATTTATGGTCAATTTTTCCTCTACTTATGTCACTTAACCATATTAATAGTAAAAAAATACTAGAATGTGGCAGTTTTCCGTATGCTTGGATGTAAATTATCATGTAAATTATATATGGTATGGGTATATAAAATAGAATTATAAATAAGTTGAGTTTGAATTCACATTGGCTCGAGCTCGGTTTGATACTGTTTTAATCAACTCGATTTGAGTTTGGGCTCGATCGAACTCGAATTCGATTTTTATTTACATAATTTTTTTTTAAAAAAAGTACTTATTTATATGATTAAAAAATAATATATATTGGTCCGATATGCTTGATGAGCCACTAAACTAGTTTTATGCAAGATCGAACTCGGCTCGATTGCATAGCGAGCCAACTCGAGCTCAACAGTGAACTCGAATCGAGTTTTGACTAAACGGCTAGACTCATTTACACCCTTAATATAAAATAGTAAAATATGCATAATAATATCTTTATTTACCAAAACTTGTAATCCTATAATATTTAGAAACATACATTTTTTGCATGTATAATTTTTTTTCACATTTTATTTGTATATTTCTTTTGTCATTTTATAATGATAGCATTATGAATATTTAACTATTTTATGAATAGGACTTTGCGTAACTCGGATTATGATCTTTTCTCAAAAGCATTAGAAAACTCCATATTTTGGCCCTTTTTACCATGCGTATAAAGTTAAATGATATGACTGGTGACAAAAAAAAATGTCCCAAATTGTCAAAACATGAAGAGGTGAACGCATTCTTTTCTATATTCTCTATAAACAACAATTGAAAACATTTCCTTCTTATGGCTCCTTAAAACGTAAACGGTTAAACTTAACACTTGAATTAAAATCAAATTTTGTAAATGTTTCAAATGTCAAGTCAAATTTAGTCAGATCGTGTGTTGTAATCGCTATTTCCCATGCTGAAAATTATGAGATTGATTATAGTGAGTTTATTATTATTATAGAAAGATATATTATGAATTCTGATTTTGCTGAAAATTAATGATTAGTTATTTGAAAACTGATGATAAGTCAAAATGACTGGCTATTAATAATTAAAAGCCATTCTGACCAATTTAAAGACATCTCTAAACTTCGACACTTACGTGCTTGCTAACTTCATTCATTCGTAATATTGACAAGAACTCTGCTAAGTTTTCTCATGTGAACAAGAACGTTAATATCTTTACGCATCTTTTATTTAGGATAGTCTTGAATTCTGATGTTATTTAAGAGTGGACAAGATTATTTTCTTGTGATCCTATTATTTTTTTTAGGGAAATTGTCCATTTATATATTTAAACTATACAACATTTTTTATTTCTACACAATTTTCTTTATTTTTCGTTTGTTATATACTCAAGTAATTTTCGTGACTACCCCGGCATCATATTTCACGGTGAAATTTGGCTAAAACTCTCACATGGCTCATGTAGTTTTGGACGAATTCTACCGCGAAGTACGGTATCGGGATAATTTTAACTACACGAAAATTGTTTAAGTATATAAAAAGCGAAAAATAAAGAAAATACATAAAAATAAAAAATATTGTATAATTTAAATATATAAAGACCGTTTCTCTCTTTTTATCATAATATATAATTTTTCCCTAAAATCAGGATTAACATAAGTCTCTTTGATAAGTTACATTTTGTTTTCTTTTTACAATCTTCAATGAACATTTATTCTTTTTACAATCTTCAATGAACATTTATTGTATAAAAAATAAAAATTTATTATACTTTTGTCAATTTTATCTTTATATCTTTCTTACTAATTTCTCATCTCTCTTATAATCTTCAAGATTGTAAGTCATAATGATTTACATCTTTACTTGAGAGTTGGACAATCTAGTAAAAACAATGAGGCGGATAATTTCATTTTTTGTATAAATAAATGTTCAAATATTTGATTTAAAAAAATAAAAAAAACAACCTTCTCTCCTGCCTGCCTCAAAGGCTCAAAGTAATGAAGAATTGCTCATCATCAACCCATTCACGGTTGCTCCCCCCCACCCCCCATTTAGCTGTTTCCAGTTTGCACTTTGCAGAACGCGTCAAGAAATGGTCCCTTCTTTTGACTCCACCAAATCCCAAAACCCCCACAGGTATGGGCTATTGCTATGGCTATGCCCGTGGGCTGTTACTAAATTATAATGTCAATTTCTCTTTTCCTGGATCCTTCATTCTTTCTTTCTTATCTCCACGAGTGAGTCCCCATCCCTAACCACAACTACATAAAGGGTTTTTGTAGCAGAGTTTGAGCATCGCTTCATTTTTCTCTCTATCCATTGTTTCCATATTTCTTTAATCATTAATTAGCTCTCAAAAATGTCTTCTGCTTCTTCTTCTTCTTCAGAAATGCTTAAAGTTTTTATATTAATAGCTTCTTGTCTAATGGCTGCTTCAGCTGGGAATTTCTACAAAGATGTGGACATCACATGGGGTGACGGAAGAGCCAAAATACTCAATGGTGGCCAAGATCTTACAATTTCTCTTGACAAATATTCTGGTTCTGGTTTCCAATCCAAGAATGAGTTCCTCTTTGGCCGATTCGATGTTCAGCTCAAACTTGTAGCTGGAAATTCAGCTGGCTCTGTCACTACTTTCTTTGTAAGTCTCCAATTAGTTCATTAATTTAGCCCTTCTGTTTGCTCTTTTTCTTTTTCTTTTCCTGACAAATTGTATTTCTTGATTGAATTCAGCTTTCATCTCAAGGGGCAAACCACGACGAAATTGATTTTGAGTTCTTAGGAAATGTGACTGGGGAACCATATACGGTTCATACCAATGTTTATTCTCAAGGAAAAGGTAACAAAGAGCAGCAATTCCGTCTATGGTTCGATCCCACTGCTGCTTTCCACACTTACTCCATTGTTTGGAATCCAGAACGCATTATGTAAGTTTAAATTCATCTCCCAATTTCCCTTTTAAAAACCTTAAAAATGCTATCAAATTTGGCTCTGTTTCTGATTCTTTCTTGGGTACTCTGTTTTTTTCAGTTTCATGGTGGATAATAGTCCGATAAGAGTATTCAGCAACAATGAAGGAATGGGAATTCCATTTCCAAAGAACCAACCAATGAGATTGTATTGCAGTTTGTGGAATGCAGATGATTGGGCAACACAAGGAGGAAGAGTTAAGGCAGATTGGACTAAAGCCCCTTTTGTCGCCTCTTACAGAAATATCAATCTTGATGGAAATGTGTGCTCTGGATCATCTTGTGCTTCAAAATCCCTTGATTCTTTTAATACTGCGGCTTGGAAATCTCAGGCGCTTGATGCTAAGGGCAGAAACAGACTTCGATGGGTTCAATCAAAGTTCATGATTTATGATTATTGCAAGGATTTTCCAAGGTTCCCTCAAGGCATCTCTGCTGAATGCAAGCGTTCAAGATTTCTTTAGGACCTCAAGAGATAATTGGACCTATCTATTTATTCATTTTTTTGTAATTAATTTAGAGAAGATAAAATTCATTGATACTTTTTTACTATCAAAATAAAGAAAATGATTCTTTCACCTTTTTCTTCTTATTCGAGACAAACATTTTGGTAAGCCCAGATTAATTTACTCTGTTGGAGAGCAAAATGAATGAAAAATCTTCCTCATGCTTCATCTCCAATTGAACATGGTCCCTTTAACTAAGATATTTGGTGTGAATAAAGAGAGTCGCATAAAAATCACTCCACTAAAATATTCATGGATCAAAGCTCATATCTAAGATCATAAAGGGGCTGGCAGGCTCAAGCAGGTACATGGGGGTAATCTAGGTGGGAAATGTATGCAAATAGTGTAGGTACGTTAAAAGATAAAAAGAAAAGGGAGCTGCAATTCGAAAATCTATGAAGATAGCCTGAAAATTTTTAAAAAGTTCATTTTTCTTTCTTTCACATTCTCTCTCTACATACTTTCTCTCTAACCTCTATCTAGGACTACAAACTACAATCTCTATCCGATGGTCCAAATTGAAAAAAATGCTAGTTATTCAATCTATTCTCTTTTATTTACAATGTTACCATTTTAGATCGTTGAAATATCTGTTAAAAAAGAAAAAATTGAATTTTTTTAAAAAAAAAAAACTGCCCGAAAATGGGCACTTTCGTCCGTTACTGGTGAAAGTGTCGGAGTTCTTTCGCGCCGGCGACATGCGAAAGTGCAAAATTATTTTATTTTATTTTTTTTTTAAAATTTTTTAAATGTTTTCGTCTATTACCGGCGAAAGTGCCGGATCTTTCCGCGCCGGTGACCGGATGTTCTCCGGCACTTTCGCTGGCGACGTGGGAAAGTGTTTTTTTTTTTTAATATTTAAATGTTTTAATTTTTTGCTCACCATAGTATATTTGATTATTTAATTAATTTTATGTATGTAGAATGAATCCTTTTTTTTTTTTAAAGAATCTCTACAAGAAAATATTGGTTTTGAAGTAAGAAATCGAATTTTTTTCCACATTTTCGGGCACACTTTTGCCCAGATTGAGCAAAAATCAGGCTTAATCTGGGCGAAAGTGTGCCCGAAAATGTGAAAAAAAAAATATTTTTTTGTGTTTTTTGTTTTTTTAGGTTTTTCTTTTTGTAATATTAACTTTTCATTATACATTAACAGGGTGACGAAGATCCAAATACCTTTGAATAATTTTTAGATCTAGAAGAATATATCAATCTTGGACATTTATTTACAACGGACCGAATATTTAGTTCGAAAGATGAGTTGGTGGAGTGGGCAAAACAGATTGCAATGAATGCGAAGACATTTTTAATCATAACTCGGTATCAGAGAGCCAGAACATTGGACCGTCGACCGTATGTCACATTGGCTTGCGAACGCGGAGGTTTAGTAAGAAAATATAAAAAACCAATAGTCGACGATAAGGAAGAAGAAATACCGAAAAAAAAGCGTGGACCGTATGAGACGAAAAAATGTGGTTGTCCATTTAAGCTAAAAGGAGAGCAAATGGCAACAAGTGAAAATTGACAATTGTTCGTACACAACGGGAGGCACAACCATAAAATAGCTTTTTACAGTCACGGTCATGCTCAGTCTGCAAGACTTATGGGGTAGCAATTGCAACAGACCGAGCAGTTCAGGAAGAGTCATGTTCCACCGCGCAATATATTACGATTTTTCCGAGAACAAGACGTTGGTTGTACAGTTAGGTAAGTTATAAGGGAATTATTAGATAATTTTTAATATTTATTTAAATATTTTAGAGTTGTTTTTATTCCATTAATAAATATAAAATTTTGATGTATGTAGTTCCAAGAAAATTTACAATGTTGTTGCGAAGATTAAGAGGGACCGGATACAGGGAAGAAATACGGTAGAGGAAATCTCCGCTTAAGTGCGGAAAGGGGCTACACCGTTTTCTATAGAAACGGTGAGGACAGCAACGTACTCAGTGATATTGTCATTGCACACCCGACATCGATTGCAATGATTAGAATGTGGCCATATGTGCTGATAATGGATAAGACATACAAAACGAACAAGTAAGTACTATAGTGGATTAATTGTATTATTAGATATCTTTATTAATTTATTCGCACAAACATTTAAAATTTTTTTTGGTAATTAGTTAATAATATTTTTAAGTCCGTGAAAAATGATTAGTGAATGTTAATAATTAAATTTATCGCTTATTTTTTAAGGTACAACATGCTACTATTAGAATGTGTAGGGATGACTCCAACAGGCAAGAACTTCACAGTGGCAACAGCTTTTATGTGCAACGAACAGACAACGACATACAGATGGGTTCTTCAACAAATCAAGCACTTATATTTTATATCTTCTATGTCGAATGGTCAGGGTTCGGCTATCAATGAAGGAGAGCCTATAGTTGTTCTTAGGATAGGGAAAGTAGACTAATGCCGGTGATCGATGATGTGTTTAGCAATCCTTATCATATGTTACGTAGAAGACACATTTATCAGAATGTGTTGGAAAAGTTGACTGAGATGGTGAAAGATGAAGAGGTCGCTCAACTGTTCGTGAATGGCTCTTGGAGGAAATTAATTAATGAACTTGATGAGGTGGAATATCAAAGAAAGTTGGAAGTGTTAAAGACTAGGTGGGGAATCAGACCCGACTTTCTATATTACCTGTTCAGCACATGGTTGAATCCATTTGCACATAAATTTTGCAGGGTTTGGACCTCTCAAGTGTTGCATTTTGGGATGTAGACAACGAACCGTGCTGAGAGTAAACATTCAGTGTTGAAGCTGTGGCTATCAACGTGTCACGGTGATTTGGACACCGTATTTTTTAATATCGACTCTCTCATCCAAGCTCAAGTGGCAGAAATTAAATACTCTTTGGAAATTTCAAGACTTAAAGAGAAATATGGCACCAAGAGTAATCCCATCCTAAAGAATTTATGTAATAAAATTAGTCATTTGGGATTGAAGAAGATAATGGATGAGTTAAAGAAGGCACATCAAATGGTAGAAGAACCGGGCAATAATTGTCTGCATTATTTAAAGAAGTCGCACGGTCTACCTTGTGCATGTGAACTTGTTAATCGGTGCCAACATTTAATATCAATCAAAGAGGAAAATGTTGTCATGTTTTGGAGAAAACTAGAAATTGGTTCTGATATTCCTGAAGAACACCATTCCCTTTCAAAAATGCATTTCCCAAGTTTACGTATCAATTTATATAAAACTGGAAGAACGTTGTTAGAGATGGTAATTGTGGTTTTAGGGTTGTATCAAATTTCTTGTTCGGAGACGAAAATCATTGGGTTGAAATTCGTAGAAGAATGAGCTATGATTTACGGCACCATATGCACGTATATGAGCAATTGTTCGGCTCAGTTGAACGTGTGACAGAGTTGATAATGCAGATAAATTGGGAAGAGGGTTCGACGCCACAGGAGTATTGGATGAATACACCTGATCACCTTTATGTCATTGCTAACACATTCAATCTATGCGTTGTATTTCTTGCACGGTCACTGTCAACCACTGTCTTGCCTCTTGTTTCTAATATGGATGGGCCTTCGGGAACGATATTCGTCGGACTCATAGATGAATTGCAGCATTTTATACAGGTATTTATTGTTGATAACTTTTTATTAATATTAATATTAATTGAATTATTGCAGACTGATATTTTATTAATTATATGTATTAATATTTTTTTTCCAGTTACAGTTGGTAGATGGATGCCCTTTGCCTCCATTACATGTGTAATGGGAATATCATCGAGATATTCGAGTTAGTGGATGGGCGACCCCATATCGCAATCGGATGGCAGATTGGGTTACGAGATACAGTGAAATGTATCCGCCATAGAGACATTTTATGTAATAATGTTGCAATTTGTAATTTATAACGTAGTTTATTTTTTAAAAGTGTCAATAACAATATTTCGTAAATTTGTCGTTCGAAACTTTTTTAATTTACATCTTTCATGTAATTATATTAATATGCAATAATAAACTAGTCCATGCATGCATGAGGGAATACATATAATGAATATGACAAAAACTCAGTAATACACAACCAACAGAAATAAAAATTAAAAAAAAACACAAAATAGTAAATAAGTATCTGAATACATAAAGATTTACTAAAGAGCATTCTAATGAAACCTTAGTAAATCTCGAACCCTACGTCGAAACTCATCATCTGCAATATCTTGTCTGTGACACTCACGTGCAATCATATCTAATAGTGCCCGTGGTGGCATGGCAGGAGCAATCGGGACATTATAGCTACTGGGAATATTCCCAGGATTCTGAATCCTTGGGTGAGTGCGGGGGAGGTACCAGTCCAAATAATCATCGGTACATGAACTCGTTGGAATGGCTGGGACAATAGTCCATGTCTCTGTCAGTAAGTACGAAGGTGCCTCGAGCCAGAGTGCCTCCACGAAAGTGTTCCTCAAGGCATACATCCTGTTGTTTGGCGATCGGCGTGCCTCTCGAGGCTGGATGGGGTGGCGGGAATACACTGTCCAAAACCGAACTGCCTCAGAACCCGGTCAGCCATGTACGGCTCCACGCAGTCAACATATGCGATGAAGCCGTGCCATGTTGAAACCCAACAATCACGAACATCTTGAGTCCTGTACGGCATCCACCGAACCTCATCAGCTATCATCATATCCAGCCTCAAGCGAATATCCAGCAGTTTACTCTCACTCTTATAACCGATCTTCGGAAACATCTGCATGTAGGGCTTGCATCCTTCGGGAGAATGTCTAAACGGAGGAGCGAACATGGGAAAATACAAATACATCCACGCCTAAAATATAAAATATAAAAATAGAATAAATATTAAATAAATAAACCCTAAACCCTAAACCGTTTAAATATAAAAAATGACATAATTAACGTTAATTTTAAAACACATACCTCCAATAGTGACCAGCAACCTGCAAGCTCCTTCGCATCAACCCTGGAAGCCTGACCCAGATTCCGGTATAGAAATGCAAGATAAGCAACATCCCATGCGAACCTCCCAACACGACTCACATCCCGCAGAAGTGGCCACAGTCTCGCGGGTATAATATTGCCACTCTTGTCACTGAAGAGTGAGCTACCCAAAATGTATTGTAGGTAACATGCAGCTCTGACCTGATGTGACTGTGAGGTCTGTCTGCTAGTAGCAAGGGCGTGAAGCTCCAGTGCATTAAACCCTAAACCCCCAGTTAGACCTAAACCCAGATCCTGCTGAACAGTCCGTATCAACTGCTCCCTCGATAATCTGTGATCTACTACCGTACCATAAGCAGGCACCCCAAGAATAAGCTCCACATCGTGCAGTGTAACAGTCATCTCACCCTAGGGCATATGGAAGCTGTTCGTGTTGGGCTGCCACCTCTCAACAAATGCCGACAACAATGCAGCATTGGCGTGCTGAAACATGCACGATCCTAGGTGCGTCAGACTGGACCCGGACACCAGAGGACCAGCCTGCGAATCGGTAAGCTCCCAACCAGTGAGCGCCACATAACGAGATCGGTACTTCAATAAACCATGATCCTGAAGATAAAACAGATAAATTTATATACTTATATAATAATATATTTATTCCATTATTATTTTTTCTATTTATCATAATGAATAATATCTGACAGATTAAAGAAAAATAACAATAATAACAACATGTCAATTTAACATAAAGATAAATACCTATCCACGCCATATCCGACCCGCCACATGTCCACCGTATAATGGGATGAGCTCCGGGTCAACAAGACCTCCCTCTTCTGCCTCTATTTGTTCCCAATTGGAACGCTTCACTTTCTTCCTCTTCTACATGGGTGCCGGAACGTCACGAACCACGTCGGGTCTTTTGATACGAGACCCTACAAACTTATTCATCACCGACATAAGGCTGCCGGTCAAACCCTTCCCTTTGCCGTGACGAGGACGCCTATCCGATCCACTAGCTAGTGCCACAAGTGTAACATATACGGGCTTCTCTATCATCATCACCGTCATCGTGATCATCATCACCACCGTCACCATCACCATCACCATCACCACCATCACCATCACCACCATAATCACCACCATCGTCGTCACCTCTCTCATCCGCTTTTCCCTGAATATGTAGGGATCGGACTCTTTCTTGCTCCTCCCCAAAAACCCTATCACCCTCAGAAACCCTATCTCCAGGCCCAGGTACATAATGCTCAGAAGATGAAACACCATACTCAGTATGAGAATACACGTGTGTGCTGCAAGAAGAATTCTGATGGGCGGCTCCAAGCATCTGATCAAAAAACTCAACCCCTATATGCCTCGCCTGAGACCCATCGTACAATATAGGCTCTTGGAAGGCAGATCTATACGGTATGCAAGGTCGTACAACGGTGGGAGCCTGTAGGTATGGATCATATACTGTGTCTGTATGGTGTGAAGGTGGATGTGCAGATCCATATGGCTCATAGGGCAAAGGTGTGTGTGACAGATGGAGATGAAGGGGAGGTCGAGATCTAAAAGGTACAGCAGGTGGTCGGGTAGAAGACCCGGCTTCACCTGTACCATGATGGAAACCAGGTGCAAGAGGGGTAGGAGTAATAGGGATGTCAGAAGTACTATGTTGCCCCCTCACACCTCTAGACGAAGCTGTCACAAGGCGCCCCTTAACTCGACCTATCCTGTCCGTGACAGGACCAAGATCAGCATCTCCTCTACGGCCGCTAGGTCGAACCATCTATTAGTTATTCAAACTCGTTAATATTTGTTTATGATATATTTCATTATTTACTTTATCGATTATCATTTCATCTTAATATTCTTCTTTAGTAATAGTTATTAATTTATAAATTATACAATCTTAGAATTATATCCTAAAACTAAGGCCAGGACTAACAATGATTTCAAATTAAAATACAAATAGTTTAGCAATTACATTACAAATTTTCTTATCAAACACATAATCATAAACAAACAATCTTAAGCTAGTTACATTACTCTAAGTGGACATAATTAAATAACATTATCAGAGATATTTATTATTACTTTATTCTTCACTTTATCGATTCTTATTTTATCTTAAGAATTATCGGTATCTATTATTTCACCGGCTACTATTTCTTTCGTTCAATTGTTATGCATCACTAATATTCTCCTTTAGTAATAGTTATTAATATATAAATTATACAATTTTAGAATTATATCCTAAAACTAAGGCCAAGAATAACAATGATTTCAAATTAAAATACAAATAGTTTAGCAATTACATTACACATTTTCTTATTAAACCCATAATCATAAAGCAAATAATTTTAAGCTAGTTACATTACTCTAAGTGGACAAAATTAAATAACATTATCAGAAATATTTATTATTACTTTATTGTTCACTTTATCGATTTTTATCCTATTTCATTTCTATTATTTTTTTCATTTCATAATCTTCACAAATCCATAATCATATTAACAATTAAAAATTATCACAAAATATGTTAAACAACTAGTCACATATATTCTACATATACAAAATTAATTAAATAATCAAATATACTATGGTGAACAAAAAATTAAAACATTTAAATATTTTTAAAAAATAAAAATAAATAAAAAAAATGCACTTTCGCACGTTGCCGGCGAAAGTGCTGGAGAACTTTCGGTCACCGGCGCCGAAAGAACTCCGGCACTTTCGCCGGTAACGGACGAAAACGTTTAAAAAAATTTTTTTTGCACTTTCGCACATCACCGGCGAAAGTGCCAGAGTACTTCCGGTCACCGGCGCCGAAAGAACTCTGGCACTTTCGCCGGTAACGGACGAAAGTGCCCATTTTCGGGCAGATTTTTTTAAAAAAAAAATTCCATTTTTTCCTTTTTTAACAGATATTTCAACAATCTAAAACAGTTATATTGTAAATAAAAGAGAATAGATTGAATAACTAACTTTTTTTTTTTTAATTTGGACGATCGGATCTTCCAAGATCTGAGATTAAAGTTTGTAGTCCTAGAGAGAGGTTAGAAAGAAAGTATGTAGAGAGAGAAAGTGAGAGAAAGGAAAATGAATTTTTTGAAATTTTTCAAGTTATCCTTATAGATTTCCGAATTGCATTTATCGGCCCCCAAGGAAAAAAAGGCTTATTTAGTCTTCAAAGTTGAGTTCTTGACATGACGGATTTTCTAATGTTATGGTTCCTAAACAATTTACAAAAATCTAATAAAATAATTTTGCTATTAAACTTCAAACTTTTGTTAAAAAAAAAACCACACGTGCAACACATGCAAGGTAATCTTAAAATTAAAATAGGTATTACAAGTCATTTCTCTAAACAAAACACACTTGAGGCCTTACTTTCGAAAAATGAAATTTATTTCCTTTTCCAAAATCTCACTTTCACGTGTATTTCTTCCAAAAAAAGTGATTTATAATATTTACTTTATGCTTTAGATTACTATACGAGAGTAGATTATGTAAACTTATTGAATTTTTATAAACTATTTAGAGATAATTAGGGCAGAAATCAAACTTTCAGTACCATATAATGTCATACCTAAGCATTTGGGAGTATATGGGCCATTTTCTTGAGATAAAAACAAGGTTAAGTCCAAAAAAAAGGGTACTTGTCAATTAAGGTATAAACTTTTTTTTTTTTAGACAACAAGCCCCCTTAAGTTGTAATAGTTTTTCAATTAAGAATATGAATTTTTTTGGGACAAAAAAATCACATAACCAGAAAAAGTTGTCAATTGAGGTTTTAATTTTTGCCGACAAAATTATTTTATTTGAGGTTTTTCATCATTGTTAAACCAGTGCATATATGATCGAATAATTGTTTCTTTAACACAAAAAATATTGGGGCTAATGTTAGAAATGGAATAACTAGTGGAAAGTGTTTGGAAAAAATAGAAGATAAAAGTAATGAGAAATGTGTTATATTATGGAGAATATATATATATATATATACATATATAAAATATATAAAAAATTATCATTATATAATTGAAAGAAACTGATGGAGAAAATTAAAAAAAAAACAAATAAAACATATATACATATATATATGTATATATATAATAAAGGAGCAAATCGGGATCATCCAATTGGATTGAGGATGAATTAACATTTTTCTTAATTTCATTAGTAGTAATTTTTTTTAAAAAAAGGAAAAAAAAAAAATATTATCAACTAGCAAAATTTGTCCAATTTCAAGGGGTTTTTTTTAAGAAAGTTCATGACCTCACATAGTAGCTCAACGTTTAGGAGTTTTTTGTTCAAAAAGAAGTTTATGTTCTCAATTGACAAATAGCTCCAACTTTTTTCGAACTTAATCTAAAAAACAAAAAACAAAGATAAAAAAATCCGTAAAATAATTTAAATATATTTTTGGACATTTTTAAAATTAAATATTTATTAAACTATTTCGTAAATTTCTCCTTGTTTTTTTTCTCTTTAATAAATCTTAGATATGAACTTTGATACATGAATGTGTTAGTTTTGGTATGACTCTCTCATTTATTCCACTAAATATCTCAGTTAAAGGTTCATGTTCAATAGGAGATGAAGTGGCCAAGTTCCTTTATATATATTTTCTAATACACACAATACATATTTTTTATAGTAATTTTATTAATACAAATTTTATAAAATAAAAGATCAATTCTAAAAAACATGAGCATTCTAGAGAATATATAAAAAACATATACTTAAAATATTGTGTGGGGATGAAGCATAGCTCTAGAAAAGGGCAGAGGAAGAGGAGAAACATATCCAATTGGGATTTTGCATTCATTTCTGCTCCAAAACAGTGGACATTTATCTGGGCTTACCCCATTGTTTCTCTCAAATAAGAAGATAACAGTGGAAGAATTATTTTATTTATTCCAATAGTGAAAAAGAATCAATGAATTTCATCTTCTCTAAATTAATTAAAAAAAATGAATAGAAATATAGGTCTAATTGTCTCCTGAGGTCCTAAAGAAATCTTGAACGCTTGCATTCAGCAGAGAGGCCTTGAGGGAACCTTGGAAAATCCTTGCAATAATCATAAATCATGAACTTTGATTGAACCCATCGAAGCCTATTTCTGCCCTTAGCATCGAGTGCCTGAGATTTCCATGCCGCTGTGTTAAAAGAATCAAGGGATTTTGAAGCACAAGATGGTCCAGAGCATGCATTTCCATCAAGATTGATATTTCTGTAAGAAGCAACAAAAGGGGCTTTAGTCCAATCGGCCTTAACTCTTCCTCCTTGTGTTGCCCAATCGTCTGCATTCCACAAACTGCAGTACAATCTCATTGGTTGGTTCTTTGGGAATGGAATTCCCATTCCTTCGTTGTTGCTGAATACTCTGATAGGACTGTTATCCACCAAGAATCTGAAAAAAACAGAGTAACAAGTAAGAATCAGAAACACAACCAAAATGATAGATTTTTAAGGTTCTTGAAAATGAAATTGAGAGATGAATTTGAACTTACATAATGCGTTCTGGATTCCAAACAATGGAGTAAGTGTGGAATGCTGCAGTGGGGTCGAACCAGAGACGGAATTGCTGCTCTTTGTTCCCTTTTCCTTGAGAATAAACATTTGTATGAACTGTGTATGGCTCCCCAGACACATTGCCTAAGAACTCAAAATCAATCTCATCGTGGTTTGCTCCTTGAGATGATAGCTGCATTGAATCAAGAAATACAATTTGTCAGGAAAAAAGAAGAAAAAGAAAAGAACAAACAGGAGGGCTATAAAGGCTTAAGTAATGAACTAATAATTGGTTTGGAGACTTACAAAGAAAGTGGTGACTGAGCCAGCTGAATTTCCAGCTACTAGTTTGAGCTGAACATCAAATCTGCCAAAAAGATACTCATTCTTGGATTGAAAACCAGAACCAGAATATTTATCAAGAGAAAGTGTAAGATCTTGGCCACCATTGAGTATTTTGCCTCTTCCATCACCCCAAGTGATGTCCACATCTTTATAGAAATTCCCAGCAGAGGCAGCCATTAGGCAAGAAGCCATTAACATGAAAACTTTAAGCATTGCTGAGGAAGAAGACATTTTCATATTTGAGAGCTAAAGAAGTAGTAGAGTAGCTAAAATGAGTTGAATGTGCTTAAGTTCAGCTGCACATAAGTCTTATATACTTGTGATTAGGGACGGCGATGACTGGTTGAGATAACAAAGGATGAACGATCCAAGAAGGAGAAATTGGAGAGTTGGATATGGCCACAGCCATGCTTGTGGGGTTGTTGATTGTGGTAGTGGCTATTATTTTAAAGGAAAAAAAAATGAAACACCATTCCATTTGGGGCTTCTCTAAAAGGAACCACTGCATTTTTTAAGCTTATGGGGTTAGGCCAAACACGTTTTGGGAAAACTGGAAACAGCTATACAATTTTAAAATGGGAACAAAAGGGAATGGATATAAATTTGGATGATTTTTTTTTCTTCCCCATGCCTCTTACCATGCTTCAATGACTTGGTAGATCCAAGAAATTGTTTTTGAAATTCAAATGTCTATTTGCATTACTTTAAGTTTGAAAATAATGGTTTATTTTGTTGTTAGAATTCGTAAAATATAATTTTTTTTATAAGCGGTAGGTCCTTAATATAGAAAATGTAAAAAAAAAACTACTACTTTTCTATTAAAGTAAAAAATGGTGTATTTTGTTGTTAAAAATGTAAAATAAAAAAAAATTTTGTAGTAGTTTTTATTGAAGGGTTAATTACATTTTTCTTTTCGGGGTTTGTTCAAATTACTATTTCATTCATTTATTTTGTATACAAATACATCCTTATCGTTTATATTAGAAAATAACTATTTAGTGACAAAATGTTTAAATTTTTTTTAAAAATATCAATGCTTCAGTGTGTCTAATTCTTATTTACTATCATATATTAAAATCATAATACCTTTAATAAATTTTTTAATTAGTCTAATTTTTTTAACGAAGAATATTATTGTTTTTATATATGTTAATAAATTATAATTTTTTATTAAAATCAATAGTTTAGATTAATAAGTTATGAAAATATAAATGATAAGAATGTATTTATAAATTAAATTCATAAAGATAAGGTGGAAGAAATTGTATTTGAAGAAACCACAAGAGGAAAACTGTAATTACCCCTTCTTTGAAGTATCATCAGAACATTAAATAAAAGGTAAAAGATGAACTTTAACGTTTGATTTGAAAGCTTGAATTTGGACTTTATTCATTTAAAATATTCCCGAAAAGAAGACTGAAAATTAATAATTTTGTTTATTTTTTGAGATTTCTAAAAATGGTTATGAATATAAAGCTCGTAGACACAAGATATGTGTGATATTATAGTGTTAAAACTTAATTATTATTTAAAAATGTAAGAGTTAAGTATTATATCTTATGAGATGAGAGTCATCTCGAGAGTCTCAAACTCTTGATATTGTCCTAGGTTAATATATGATGGAGCTTCCTAGCAAGGAAGCTAAGGCCTTAAAAGGATAAAATTGATACCCCTATTCTATTTAAGACAAGTGCGATGCTTTTTGTATTATATATAAGTATGGACATGAATATCAACATTACTTTTAAAATATTCATTTTGACATCGCAAGACCAATTATCAAGTTGTAGATAGCTGAGACTACTAGTTTCATAAGTCACTCTCAAATTTGGATGCGCAATCTGTTGCAATGCACGATTCTTATTAAATTCGATTTGACTTATGGAACACTCGTAAAATTTGACTCTTGTTTAGGTGTGAGGTCTTTGCTTTTGATATTTTACGGCACATATCAAGGAAAGATTTTCAATTATGTTGTAGATTTAATAGTATCGATTTTAAATAATATGCCAAAAGTGCCCTGCATTTTTTTAATTTTTTGTCAATTTGGGACTATTTTTTTGGCCACTTATAACATTCAAAAGAGCCAAGATCATTACACTTTATTTGAAGTTGAATATGTTTATAAACGTTCAAATATTTACCACTATAAAAAAACAGTGTTCAAACTCAAATTATTGTTGAGTTTTTTTCTCCCTTCGAACTCAACTTGAATAACTCGATTTAGTTTATTGATTTTGACTAAAGCTCAATCTCGATTATTTGTATCAAGTTCGAATTCAAACTCAATTTTTAAAAAATATATTATATATAATAATTAAAATAAAATAAAATAAAATAATTATATATTCTGATTTGATAGACTTAGCGAGCTATGAAGCTAGTGTTAATGAGGTTCGAACTCGGTTTTTCGCTTAGTGAGCCGGCTCGAGCTCGACTTGAACTCGGTCAACAATGAGCTCGAAACCAAGCTTTGACTGAATAACTTGCAAGCCACTCATGAACGGCCTGGCTCATTTACTCCCATATTGTCCTATACTTTCCTTTAAAAAAAAAAAAATCAAACTTGAATATTAAATAATATACTATTCAAGGTAGAATAGGAAATAGGGTTGTCAAATTTTTTTTTTAACTAACTATGGAGGTTGTGTCGATTAGACGTTTGAACTTTTACTTTCATATTTATCGCATGACAAATTTTTAATTAGGAAAATTAAGAATCCAAAAGTCTGAAACTATTGTCAATTAAGTAAATAAATGTTATATTTAGATAACTATTACTTTATTTGTTGTTTGATGATTCAACTCTTTTTAATGGTTGTATAAATTATTTATTTATTTTTTAATCTTTTGATGTAACCACTATTTTAAAAAAATGATTAAAAGCTCATAGCTAAAAATAAAACATTACAAATCAAAAGTAAATTGTACAGAAAGCGCTATAATAATATTTTTTTTAAAAAAAATCTTAACAAAATAGAGTGCTTAAGAAAATAAAGTGGCAGGAGGGAGAGACACTTAGAAAAAGATAAATTTTCAAAATTTAAAAAAATTTTAAAAATATAAAAAATAAGATATTTAAAAAATTTTATAACTTTTTTAAAATTCACAAGTCTCCTCTCTCTCTCTCTCAAGTTATTGATAGATATTGTTAGAGAAACATTTGATGGATTGTTAATGATAATTATAAAAGTATTTTAAAACAATTTAATAAGTAACGTTTAATTATGTTTAATTATGCCAGATTACTGGAAATATTTAATGATATTCCAATAATTTTCTTGTAAACAAACATTCTGCCATTAAATCAAAAGATAATGCAAATAATTCGTGTATATAATTGATAAAATGAATTGAACAAAATCATAAATTGATTATTTAATTAATAAAATATAACGTTTATGTATTAAATTGAAAATAGTTTCAAACTTTAGGGATGTCTTTAATATTAACAAATTTTTAATTATCCTAATCAAATATTAAGAGGCACTTGAATGTCACAATTAAAAAAGAAGTATTTAATTTACACCATCCTTATGGTTTATGCACTTTCTTAGATTTAACCCTATTAGAAAAGAGGAAAAGAGGGTTAATAAAACCAACTCGAGAATATAAAAGTTCAACGTGAAAAAATTCAAAAAATGTCATTTTCACAAAAAAAAAAAAAATCTCTCTCTACCTCACGCTCTCTATATCTTCTCTCTAACTCCACTTCATTCTATCTCAAATCTAGTAAATCCGATCGTTAAAAATTAAAAAAAAAGGTCAGTACATCAATTTACACTCTTTTATTTACAAATTTTCGGTTTAAAATTAAATAAAAACGCACCGGGATCGAAAAAAATTGGCCGAAATTATGTTGAATTTCGTCCAACCTGAAGAAATTATTCAAGGAATTTTTCCAGGTCAAGTGAAATTCCTTGAATAATTTCGCCAAACCTAGGGTATTCTCTTTTCTTTCCTTTGTTCATTATGTTTAAATTTATATATGTATATATTTATGTTATTTAGTTTTGTGTTTATAAATGTTTAAAATTATGTTTATTTGTTTATATTATTTAATTTTTTGTTTATCAATATTTAAAAATTTATGTTTATTTATGTTATTTAATTTTTTTTGTTTATAATACATGTAATTAATTGTTTATTTATAATTATTTGTTTAATTTAATTATGAATTATTTTTTACATGAATTATTTGAGTTTAAATGTTCGTTATTATGAGCATAAGTGTTACATTTATTCATGTTTATATTTCAACATTAATTTATATGTTTAGGTTAGTTTAGTTTATTTATTAAGTTTAGGGTTTAGAAAAAAATGGTCACAGTAGGTTTAGGGTTTAGTTGAATTAAGTACATTATGTAGTAAATAATAAATTGATATAATAATAGACATTATTTAATACAAAAGTATGAAGAAATTAATTTTAAAAGATTAATGAATAATTTTTATATAATAATGTAAATAATGATATTTAAATAATAATGTGAATAATAATATAATAATTATTTAAATTAATGATAATTAATACATAAAGAATAATAATAATTTAATGGGTGAAACCCTTTTAAATAGTAATTTAAATAATAAATACACTATAAACATAATAGCTATTTTTATTAATAATAAAAAATAATATAAATTAAATAATAAAATTATTTAAAAATAAATAATAAATAAAAAAATACTTTATTATAATATGCCCGTATGTACCAATAAAAAATACTATATTTTATTATATAGAATTTTATTATAATATGCTCATATGCCCGTATGTACTAATAAAAAAATAATAAGATTATAAATTCCCGTATATAATTTAAGGGAAATAATAAAATAATATAAACTAAATAATTAAGAATATAATTTAAATAATAGAAAAGTATAGAGAATGAAGTTAAATAATACGATATTAAAAATTTATATATGTAATAGTATA
Source organism: Catharanthus roseus (assembly GCA_028651295.1). Taxonomy (NCBI): domain Eukaryota; kingdom Viridiplantae; phylum Streptophyta; class Magnoliopsida; order Gentianales; family Apocynaceae; genus Catharanthus; species Catharanthus roseus. The sequence goes on along the minus strand of JAPQWS010000102.1, from coordinate 12,158,196 downwards.
AGATTTGAATAATATAATACATGAAGTAATATATATGAATTAGGTAAATCTATACATAATTATTTATGATTATATTTGGAAGTTTGTTTACATGGTTCAGGACAGAGAGAGATGATGATCTAGGTCTTGTGGTAAATAGGACTGATCGAGTTTAGAGTCATACAGTCACTACTTTATCCCGTGGTGTGAGGGGTTGTCATAATACCTTTGACATACCTAGTACTCCTACTCCATTTGGACATAGGATATATTATGACCATGGTGTACCAAGATCTTCTGCCTAACCACCTTCTATACCGACTAGGATTCGTCCTCCTCTCCCATCACATGATCCATATACTCTGATACCTTATCAGTTATATGGTTCATCTTCACATTTCGCTATATAGGTCCTGTACTGAAAAAATCTAAAAGAAATGCAAGATCATGCATCTCAGCATCCATGTCCATCTCTTGAAACAATGCATGGGTCCTTTGCAATTTAGTGTCGTTAAAAAATAGTAAATATCAGACAAATTAATAGGAATGAGGTATTCATACTGTGTAATTAACTCGCATGAATATGGAGTCCATGTGATGATGTCAAATAGCGTCCCCACTTATTCTTTGGAACATCAATGATCTCTGGAGCTATATTTAACTCATCCCAAATTTTCTTTAATGCCACATGACTGACATTGTTACTTATATTTTTCAATATTGGATTACTCATGGCATTATCTTTTCTTTAAGCTTGGAAAATTTCAATGACTTTTTAATCTCAGAAATTTGACCTTCAATCACAGAATCAATATTAAGGAACACTGTGTACAAATCACTATGGCATGTTGAAATCCACTGCTTGAAAACTGAATGTTCACTCTCAACTTGATTAGTAGTCGCTACCCCGAAATGCAATACTTTGCATGTCCAAACTCTTACAAACTTATGAGCAAGAGGATTTAATCAAGTATCAAATAAGTAATGCAAGAAACCTGACCTTCTTTGTCACTTTATCTTCAAATTATCTAATCTTTTATAGTACTCTACCTCATCGATTTCATTAATTAATTTGTGCCACGTGCCATATGTGAACCATGATGCCACCTTTTCATTTTTAATTATCTCAGTTAATTTTGCCAACACATTTTGATCAATGTGCCTTTTATATAACATGTGGTAAGATTTATTGAACACCTCCCCGATCACAGGCATCAAACAATTCTCCCTATTCATCATAATCACTATTGGTTCTTGTGGATTAGTATCTTGCTCATTCCCTTCTGACACTGCTGATGTAAAATATACGTGTTTAATCTGTTCAGTACCCATGTATATGCCATAACTTGCTTATTGCGCATAAATGCAGTTGCTATAGTGAAGTTCTTACTGGTCGAAGTCATCCCGATAGCCTCTAACAATGACATATTGTGCCTAAGTAATAAAATGCAAATTTAATACTTACAAACTAAATATCATAAATTTAAGTTTAATTCTACACTAAATTATTAAACTTAAACTAAAGTAATAAATATGAACTAATTCATTTAAAATATTAATTAAATAATAACAATTTTTAAAATAATTTTATATATGAAATCAACTAAATAATATATAAAAGAGAAAATCAATTAAGATAATAATATTTTTTAAACCCTAAAAAAGTTAAATTAAACATAAATTTAAATTATACTTTTATTTACAAGTAAATATATAAATTTAAGTACATACTAAAATATTAAAATTTAACTAAAACAAACTACTCATAAAACTTCAATATTCAATTTAAATATGCATTAAATGATAACAATTAATGTTAAATAATATTAACATCTAAAACTATTAAATTAATTATATGAATTTATAAAAAAAAAATATACATCTTTTAATAAGTATATACTAAAATGTTAAAATTACCCTAATATAAAATAATAATAATAAAATTAACTAATTCAATATAAATGTTTATTAATTCATTATAAATATTAATTAAACGTTCACGGTTACCTTTAAAATAATATTAATATTTTAACTTAAACAAATAATATATTCAATATTCACATCTACACTTAACAAAATATGTTAATATAATGTACTTGTTTGTTTTATATATCGTATCTATTCTTAGTTCATATGGTCACGTCTTCATCATTTGAATCGATATCAGGTGTGCAACAACAATATCACTAAACAAGTCGCTCTCATCATAGTTTTTGAAGAAGATCATAACATTGTTTAGCACTTAAACAAAGCACTTCATTCTACCGTGTTGCACCACTGCATCCTTTTCTTCTTCATCTTTGCAAGGACATTATATACCGTTTGGACATCACATAAATCATATAAATTATATTATTAAACCCTGAACACAATTTTAAAATATTATAATAACCTAGTAAATGTAATGCAACATACCTCACAGTACAATACTATTTTATTCTCGGAAAAATCACAACATATTACGAGATACCATATGACTCTTCCTGAACTGCTCGGTCAATTTTAGTTGCTCCTCCGTCAGTATTGCAGCACGAGCGTTACCATGATGATAGACACCTATTACATGGTTGTGCCTTCTTTCATGTATAAATAATTACCACTTTTCGCTCGTGGCCATTTGCTCTCCTTTTAATTTAAAGGGACAACCACACTTTTTCTTCTTCATGATCAACTCTAGACTTTGTTCTCTTTTTCTTTACACCTCCATGCTCACAATCCAAATGTAACATATGATTGACGGTCAGAAGTTTTTTATACCAAATATTGAGTGATACCCAAATATGTATTCGCTTTCAACGCTGTTTCTCTTGCCAATTCCATCAATTCTTTTTTCGAATTAAATAACCTATCTATTGCAAATAAATGCCCATGATCCACCTATTGTTCCGGTTCTGAAAATTTTTCTAATGTGTTCGAATATATGTTAGCCTTCTACATTAAAATATGATATGAAACAAATTAATAATTCATCTTATATAATAAAAAATTATAAAAAGCATAAAAATAATATTTTAAAAAACGAAATTGATATGAGTTTCACCCAAATGGGTGAAATTTCTTAAGAAAATTTTCCAAAATGGGCGAAATTATTCAAATAATTTCACCACGTTGTGCGAAATATCCATTTGAGTGAAACTCATATCAGTTTCTAAAAGTCAACTTTTGAGTGTTTTTTACTTCAAAATCGATATTTTCTTAAAAAAAATCTTCAAAATCATCCATATATATATCTTCAAGTTGTGTTAGAAGCAAAAATTTTAAGAAATATTTGAGTTTGTGATTAGAGAGAAGATGGAGACAAAGTTTGATGAAAAATAAAATTTTTAAAAATTTTTTCAGGTTGAACTTTTAAATTGTTAAATTATTTTTATTTTTACCCCTTTTTTCAGGTTGAACTTTTAAATTGTTAAATTATTTTTATTTTTACCCCTTAGAAAATATCAAACCTAGAAAAAGACTCCACTCATTCCAGCCTGCGGGAATCTAATCAACCGATGCAACAACTCATCAAAAGCGTGAGAATCGATGAATAGTGGTCTTGGTTCAATTGTTTAGCAAGGTCCTTTTCCCTAGCCAAATCCCAAATGCCGCCAATGCCTGCCCCAAACTCACACCAAAGCAAATTGCCCAAACTCCTAAAGCAATATTATTAAAGAATTGCTCATCATCCTCCCATTCCATTCACGGTTGCTTCCCCCCACCCCCACAACTTTGCTGTTTCTAGCTTTCACAACGCGTCAAGGAGAGTATCTAACAAAGAAATGCTTCCTTTTTAAATTTTAAATATCTACCAAATCCTAAACCCCCCACGGCTCACGGGTATGGCCTATGGCGGTCCCCACTCCCCATGGTTTATGATTTTTTTTTTTTTTTTTTTGCTGGAAACCATGGATAATGACTTATGACCATAGTAGTATTTCTATTAATTATACTAATGCCAATTTCTCTTTTCCTGGATCCTTCATTCTTTCTTATCTCCACCAGTGAGTCCCCATCCCTAACCACAACTATATAAGGGCTGCTTCCAGCAGAGATTGAGCATTGGTTCATTAATTTCTCTCCTTATCCATTGTTTCCATTCTTCTTCATTAGCTCCCAAATATGAAAACGTCTTCTTCCTCAGCAATGCTTAAAGTTTTAATGTTAATGGCCTCTTGCCTAATAGCTGCCTCTGCTGGGAATTTCTATAAAGATGTGGACATCACTTGGGGTGATGGAAGAGGCAAAATACTCAATGGTGGCCAAGATCTTACACTTTCTCTTGATAAATATTCTGGTTCTGGTTTTCAATCCAAGAATGAGTATCTTTTTGGCAGATTTGATGTTCAGCTCAAACTAGTAGCTGGAAATTCAGCTGGCTCAGTCACCACTTTCTTTGTAAGTCTCCAAACCAATTATTAGTTCATTACTTAAGCCTTTATAGCCCTCCTGTTTGTTCTTTTCTTTTTCTTCTTTTTTCCTGACAAATTGTATTTCTTGATTCAATGCAGCTATCATCTCAAGGAGCAAACCACGATGAGATTGATTTTGAGTTCTTAGGCAATGTGTCTGGGGAGCCATACACAGTTCATACAAATGTTTATTCTCAAGGAAAAGGGAACAAAGAGCAGCAATTCCGTCTCTGGTTCGACCCCACTGCAGCATTCCACACTTACTCCATTGTTTGGAATCCAGAACGCATTATGTAAGTTCAAATTCATCTCTCAATTTCATTTTCAAGAACCTTAAAAATCTATCATTTTGGTTGTGTTTCTGATTCTTACTTGTTACTCTGTTTTTTTCAGATTCTTGGTGGATAACAGTCCTATCAGAGTATTCAGCAACAACGAAGGAATGGGAATTCCATTCCCAAAGAACCAACCAATGAGATTGTACTGCAGTTTGTGGAATGCAGACGATTGGGCAACACAAGGAGGAAGAGTTAAGGCCGATTGGACTAAAGCCCCTTTTGTTGCTTCTTACAGAAATATCAATCTTGATGGAAATGCATGCTCTGGACCATCTTGTGCTTCAAAATCCCTTGATTCTTTTAACACAGCGGCATGGAAATCTCAGGCACTCGATGCTAAGGGCAGAAATAGGCTTCGATGGGTTCAATCAAAGTTCATGATTTATGATTATTGCAAGGATTTTCCAAGGTTCCCTCAAGGCCTCTCTGCTGAATGCAAGCGTTCAAGATTTCTTTAAGACCTCAAATGATGGTTACAGATTTTTTCCTATTGGTTTGTTTCGCAATTAATTCATTTATTCTGTTTGTAATTTTAGTTCAGGAAATATGTAATTCTTTCATTCTTTTTAACTAGTAAAATAATAACAGATAAACTTGTATGTACATTCTATATTTGCTATAATTACTTTCAAATAATTTATGTTTTTCTCGTCGTACCAAAATATTTTATTTTGTCTTTTTATATTGTCAAATAATTCTCGAATAGTTTAGTGTCACAATTAATGTGGAGGACAGCAAAATTCAGTTGTAATTAGGACTATAAATGGAGCGGGTCTTATCCGTACCAGTGCGGGTTTACACTCATTTACAGCGGGTAAGGTTAAAATTTTATACCCGTGGACTCGTATCCGAACCTATACCCATATAGATTCTATTAAATGGGTCTGGGTAGGGTACAATATTATCCAGATCCGTATAGTCGTTATAATAAAATAATAATATATATTTATATATTACATTATTTTTATTAATACATAATTTATACATTTATGACAATGAGTAGTTTATTTTCTTAGTTTAGAGAAAAGAAGAGAAATTTTTTTCATAGTTTAGAGAAGAGAAATTTTCTTCAAGGTTTCTTCTTCTTCGAGACATTAGTACTACTATTTTCTCCATTCGATGTTTCTTGTGGACTTGTTTCTCTCATTTAAAATTTTAAACCAGTGGTTGTTTGATCCAAAGGCGAATAGCAAATGTATGATTTTTGAAGGTTAGATTTTCTGAAACTTTTTTATATATATTTTTGTTTAACAGAAAAAAAATAAAAAAATATCATACGGGTACAGGTATATCTAGACCTTACCCTAAATCCTGAAGGGTCAGGTCTGGGTGCATAAATTTTAGACCTAGAGGGTCTGGATCTAGGTCCATGTTTCACTATAAGGGTATGGGTTTTGATCTGAGAGTACCCAGAAGGTCTCGACCCGTTTACACCTAGTTGTAACGAATACCTTCACGTGTGTAGCCGTAAAAAAAATTATTTTCTTCACATAATTCTAAATGCTACTCATCAAAAAATGGTTTGGATCCTCTGTAACATTTCCTGTAACACTCTCTGTAACATTCCTAATTTGGTATATTTTATTAATAAAACTTACTAAATAAAAGATAAAACCTAAGGGAAAAGGGTAAACTCTAAGGGGGAAAACCTATTATAAAAGGAAATGTTACAAGAAATGTTACATGAAATGTTACAGAGGATCCTGAGTGATCCAAAAAGAATAATAAAAAAATATAATTCCAACAACTAATCTCTATAAAAATTACCCTTCACATAGGCCTTTTCATAGACTGACCATTGGAATTATGTGAAATGATTAAATTACCACTTTTTACGGCTTCACATGAATGTGGCATGCATTCTCCAGCCAAATTCATTCTTATTCGATATTAATTGTCACAATAAATTATTTGAAATTTTTTGAAGTCATTGTTGGAAAATAGTGCGATATAAATGAGGAAATGAATGAGGAAAAATGGTTTCAAGAGGAAAAGGTTAGCATTTAAGGGGATTTGAATCCCACATGGAAAAATTAGAGGGAGGGGTTACTCCTTATATGAGGGAAGGCACTTGAATGAATAAGTTGCTAATGCAAAGCCTTGCCTTGTATGCACATGCCCAGGAGGAGTGCAAATCCCAGGCCTGGAAAGCTTGACCCTTGTGTATGGACGCAACCACAAATGTCGGACCAAAAAATGGTGCCTTATCAAACCATAGGTTTTGCCAAAAATTCTCTAATTAAAGGCTACTTAATAGGGATGGCAATGGGAGGGACGAGTTAGGTTGGGTACACTAACCCTATGTGTATGGGCGCGACCACGAATGCCGGACCAAAAAACGGGGCCTTATCAGACCCTAGGTTTTGCCAAAAATTCTCTAATTAAAGGCTGCTTAATAGGGATGGCAATGTGGGGGGGACGGGTTAGGTTGGGTACACTAACCCCCAGCCTCATCCCCACTTTTTTATTTTGTCCACATCCCATGATTGGGTATAAAATTTATCATCATCCCAACCCAATCTCTTGTAATAAAAACCCGTCCCCAACCCATTCCCGCCATTGGGGATGAAATTTGACCACATTCCCAAATCATGCGGGCAGGGATGAAATTCGACCACATTCCCAACCCATCCCCGCAAAACTCACTGGGTAATTGGGGACCCAAGTGGGGAATTAGATATTTCATTTACTCTATTAAACACAAAATAATAATACGCATGCTACAAAATCAAATGAATTAAAACTCAAAAAATAATACAAGTAACAATCCTTTCGAATAAAAAGCCCAACCATGTGCGTCCAATAACATACGTTCAATAACAAAACCACGAAAAAAATTCAAAAACATGAGTGCAGTAATAAAAGTAGAATAACAAGAATGAATAATCTTCAAAAACACAAGTGGCAAGTTCATTGAAATCGTCATTGATCAAAATCAAAATATAAATAAAAAATATAAATATACAGTAGCTCTAATGGCTGTAATCTAAACTGAATATAGGCAATTAAAGCTTTTATATTAAGCCTATAATGTAGTTGAACATCCAATTTACAAGAAAATATCATAGGTAAAATTCAGGAAACAAATTAACTACAAGATTCATTCCAATAGACTATGAATTGTTATAAGACTCGAAACCTGCATACATAGATATACAACTAACTGCTATGTATTTTACAAAGTTTGGCATTCATCCTTCACCAAAATGAAATATCACAAAAATTATTAAAAGGAAAAAGTAAATTGATCAGAAATCAAGAAGCATAAGTGAAACATAACTGACCAGCCTAAATAATATAGCCCGGAAATTAGGAATCTGGCAAAGTAAACCCGAATCTCACAAAGTCAAAGCACATAGACCATAACTTAGAAAATCCAAGAAATGAACTTCAAACAGAACCCATTATAAAATTCGGGAAAAAAATAGCATCGATTAAAAATCTGGAAAGAGAAATGCATAAACTCCATCTATAATCATAACATAGCACAAAAATCACTCTCCTGTTCAACTAAACAAGATTTTCATAAGTCTTGAATGAAAAAAAACTATCTTTTTCGTTCTTTTGATCCAAAGAAAGCAACCAAATCATCTAAATAAAGAAAATCATATATAAATACGTCTATAAATATATAAAGAGAAGAGGAAGATGGAGATGTTATCAAAGAATAACAATACCGTGAGTTGTGCCGAAGCTTTTATTTTTGTCTTGAAAATCACAATTGAGGTTTCATACAACAAGAAGCAGCGCGGAGATGAGAGATTCTTCTTCCTAGAGCCGCGGCAGCTACTGTGTTCTGTTAATGAAGGTCTAGCTGAATAGGTGGTTCATTGATGAAGGTCTCGGTCACGGAAGTGATGGTAGACGCGGCGGTAGGGCGACTGAGGTGAGATTTGAGAAGGTAAGGGCTAAGGGAAAGTCCGAGACTGAGAGGGTCAGACTGAAACACTTAGACTTAGGGTTAGAATAATGTTAGTTTTTTATTTTTCGTTTTTTCTCTTTAATATATATATATATATATATATAAATAACATATAAAATAAGGATTAGTGGGGATGGGTGGGTGAGGATGGGGAAAACTTGATCTCCGCTCCCTAACAATCCCCAACCTGGGAAACAAATTTAAAACCTATCCCCAACAAGATCCCTAGTCAAACCGGAGTCAAACGAGTTTAGATGGGCCGGGGACGTGTGGGTACCCGATTGGACCTGCCCCATTGCCATCCCTACTGCTTAATACATTATTTGTAACAACTAAATTCAATACTTCGCAGAATCAATATTTTTTCGTAGGACCTCCCCTACAGTATCGTCACCGACAAATCCTATTTGAAATAAAGGTGTGAGTTTGTCAAATGCTAGACAAGCCGCTACATTAGCAGCACATAAACCATCTTCGTCAACAAGGGCCGGCTCTTTGGATAAATAAATGGAAATCTTATTTGTAACAACTAAATTCAATACTTCACAGAATCAATTTTGTAATAGTCTGAAATCAAGACTGCACCAAATTAATTCTATAACAGTCTGAATTTAAGGCGGTACAGAATTAATTTTGTAACAGTCATGTTCAATGCTCCTCAGCCTATATATAGAGTTGGTTTTTTTTTTTTTTCCAGCAGAAGGTACATAGAAATTTTCTAGAATTTCTCCTAAATCTCTTTCTGCATTCATCTCCTTCTTCTTGCATAAGTTTTCTTTCAGTTCATTAACCTTGTTTGTTCGAGTTCGCCGGGAAAACAGCTCAAGTGCTGAGGAGTTTTTGAGTCCTATTTTATCTTGAGAAACAAACGTTCTATCATAACTCTAGCACTATCAGTAGAGAGGACGAATCTATTTTAAAGACATTGAAGCCACTTCAAGACTCGGGTTATTCTTTACTGTTTTCTTATGACTTTTTTTTTCTAACAAACTGTCTTTTTTAACAATGTGGTTTTAATAGTCATAAAAAAAAAAATAATTCAGCAAAAAATAATGAATAAAAGAAAAAATAATTCAGCAAAAAATAATGAATAAATAAAAAGTTAAAATGAAACACTTTGGATATCTAAATTTATAAATTTTTCATTTATTCTTTAACTAATTAATGTAAGATTCTCAACATTAGTAAGAATGCCTTGGGGCAGAACTTTCAAAGACTTAGATTTATAGGTGGGAGAAGCAGAAACCTATTTGCTCTTTGCAATTCTAATGAAGGTGATATTGCTCTCAGATTTAATTTCAATCTGGCCAAATTGCTGTTATAGGCAATTAAAGAACTAATAACACGATCTAATAGCTGTATCCAGTTTCCATTCCTTGAGCACTTGGCATGTCTGTTTTATGACATTTCATGTAATATTAGTTTTATAAAAAACTTTTATTTGTGATTTATCTTTAGAATTTCATGAGATTTATATATTAATAAAGTAATATATTAGAGGAGTTTAAATGTTACAAGTGTGCCATAAATGATGTTAATACATATATTAATTGGATAGGTCTTCTCTCTATTAAATTAAATGTAATAAGTATGGTGTTAAGCGTTCTTGTTAATAAGTATTTAATTAATATATATTTTTCAATATTACACTTCAAATTAGTAAAGAGAAAATGGAGTTGGTGCATATAAAGATACGAAAGAGGATACTCCCTTGCACCCCCCCCTCCCAAGAAAGAAAGAAGAATACTCCATTTGTTTTTCTTTTACTTGTTATATTGTGGGAATTTTGTATTTTTTTTATTTGTCACATTGTGGTTTCAAGATAATATTTAATGAAAATTTTCCTAGGATATTTTCTCATTGATAACAAATTCAAACATCTTTTTATTCATCTAACATAGAAACTAGTAGAAATAGAGAGAAAGCTTAAAGGAAATTCTAATCTACATAAGAAAAAATATCTAAAATTTCGTATTTTTTTAAATAGATGTACAAAATGTGACAAGTAAAAAGTACAGAGGGAGTATTTATTAAGGATTCTTTAATACTTTAATTCATGAGTTTGATTGTAGATTGTTAGGAATCGGACCCGCGAACACAAAATACTATTACATCCAAATAGAAGATAAAAGAATAGGTTAAACTAACTATTACAAATTGGAGTAGATCTGAAATAATAAACAAGTTAACAAAGATCTCCAATCAGAAGTAAATAAGAATTTAGTAAAGGAAGAATCTCAAGAAGAATATAAAAAATCAGCCTCAAGAATTAAACTTCAAATTACCAGGTTACCCTCCAAAGAATCTCTAAAAAATATCACTAAGGCTTCAATAGTTCCCACAGGAATTGGTCAAGCTAAAAAAGCCGACAAGATTCCGGTAGTAGTAAAGAACACCGGAGAAGCAGAAGTGAAGAGGCAGAAAAAGGCTCACAGAAGAGGCAGCCAGAGAAGAGAGCAAAGAGGAAGAGGAAGACTGAATTAGGATTGAGAGAGAAAGAGAGAGTATATAGTGGTGCCGAGAGAGAGAGAGAGAGAGAGAGAGAGAGAGAGAGAGAGAGAGAGAGAGAGAGAGAGAGAGGAAATCAAGAGTCTCGGTCAAGAGGGAGGAGAGGAGACGAATGAGAGTCAAAGGAGGGATTTAATGAAAATAGGTGGCAGTTGTGGGTCACCATAGGAGGGTAAATATGGCCCACCTGGCATCCCACTACTAGCCCAAGTCCAAGGGCTATTTTGAGTTCCACTGATATCATTATTGGGTAACAAAAATAAAGCCCGAGGGATTGTAGGCGTAACCCAATATACTCCACCTTGTACACAATATTGGAACTAGTTAAAATATTAATCAGTATCAATATGGAGCAAATCTTTGAAAAGAGTATACTTGTCGAGAGTAACAATTTTTATTCTAAAATCAGCAGGATTTTCTTTTGTACTTATTTTCTTTATATCTATTATTCCATTCGTATCATTTTCTCTAAGAAAGTAATATTTTACATTAACATGTTTAGGGCGATCATGATAAATATAATTTTTGCACAAATATAAACAATTTTGATTATCAGTAAAAATAGTAACTTTTGAATGTCAAAAATTTAATTCGGACAAGAGATCTTGAATCCAAATAGCTTCATTAATTACTTGAGTTGCAGTAATATATTCAACTTCTGTAGTTGATAAAGCAATCATAGGCTGCAATTGAGACTTCCATGAAGCACAATATCCAACAATAGTAAAGAAATAAGCAGTAGTGGATTTTTTAAAATCTTTATCACCAGCAAAATCTGTTTCTACGTTTAAAAGATTTTGACTATTTTGGAAAAATGTAAGCCTCTATTAATTGTACTATTTAGATACCTTAAAAGCTATTTTAAAACAGTCTAATGATCCTTTCCAAGATTAGACATAAAACGACTAAGAAGGTTTATAGAGAAAATAATGTCGGGTGGAGTAGAAATAATTGAATATATAACTGACCCAATTTCCATTCTATTAGGAATATTAGCCGTTTCTTTCTTTTCAATCAGTTTCAGAACAAGTTTTAGAAGATAACTGAAAATGACTTGCTCAAGGAGTGCAAACAGGATTGCAAGAATTCATGGAGAACTTTGAAATAATTTTCTTTAAGAAGGGTTTTTGAGAAATAATTAAAGAGTGATCTTCTCGATTCCTCAAAATGTTCATTCCCAAAATTCTAGATGCAATACCAAGATCTTTCATATCAAATTTAGATTTTAAAAGAGATTTTAGTTTAATTGGTCATCATTCATAGCATGCATCCACATTTAAAAATTAGGACTCCTAAGAATCTCATCAAAATATAAAGTTTCTTTTTCTTCAATGAAAGATGCAGCAGCTAGAGCATAAGAAATACAGTGGGAATAGCCATATATAGTAAGTTTCCTAGAGGTTCTTCTAGCCGTATCCCTAACCAATTGGTAATTATTGAGAGCATGAAATCGGGCTTCAAGATTATCATCATCATTATTATCATAATTTTCTAAATCCGGTTCATTATTGTTTTCAAACATATGTTTTGAATTGTCTTGTTCAATTTCTGGTTCTATTTCTGGATTAAAAACAATCCTAGAGGTGTCCTCCACCTCGTTTGAGACTTTTCTAACTAGGGGTTGATCATTAGTAATTGTAGAAACAGTTTCATCTTTAAGACAAGGTATGTCGGATTCATTGAAAACAACATCCCGACTAATTAGTATCCTCACCTCTGGTTCATTTTCTAAGCCAGATTTTGTACCCTTTAACACCATTGGGATAGCCAAGAAAGACATCCTTTTTAGACCTAGGTCAAGTTTACCTTCTCATTGGTGAGAAAAAGTGGCACAACCAAAGACTCTAACATGAGACAAGGTTGGTGGTGAACTAGACCATATCTCCATAAGAGTTTTAAAATTTGTGACAGTCGATGGGGATCAATTAATTAAATAGGCAGCTGGGAAACAAGATTTAGATATACCGGAATACAACATAAGACATCTAAGTTTATTCTTTACTGTCCGATTCATCCTCTCATCAATACCATTTTGCTGAGGGTTATACCTAATTGTTTTATGTCTAGTTGTACCACATGTAGAACATAAATCATCAGAGTTTTTGTTGCAAAACTTAAGACTATTAATTATTAGTTCTTAAAAACTTTAATTTCTTCTCGGTTTGGTTTCAACTAATTTTTCTATTCCTTAAACTTTTCAAGAGTTTAATCTTTTGTTTTTAGCAAGGAAACCCAAACATGTGTAGAAAAATTATCAACAATGGACCAGAAATAAATATTTCTACCATATGCGGGTACCTTTGCAGGACCCTACAAATCATAATACACATAATCTAAAATAGCAATAGATTTATATTTGCCAATAGAAAAACATAATTTATATTGTTTTCCTAAAACACAATGATCATAGAAATCAAGTGAATGGATTTTACTACGATCAAGTAGATTTTGTTTACTTAAATATGGTAAACCCTTTTCACTTATATGACCAATTATTTTATACCATAACATGCTATCATCATGATTAGTTACTAATGTAGCAGAGTCAAACAGTTTTACCAATTAAAGAATAAAGACCATATTTCTTTATTCCTTTAATGACAACCGAAGATCCTCTTGAAACAGTTAAATGACCATTTTTAGATTTGTAACTAGCGTCATTAAGAGTACCTAAGGAAATGAGGTTTCTTCTAGGACCTAGAACATACCTAACATCAGATAGTGTTCTAATAACACCATGAAACATTTTTATTCAAAAAGATCATATCCCTTTAATTGGATAGTACCCATTGTTTCCCATCAAAACTTTATCAGTTTCTATAGGTTTTTAATTATGAAAACCAATTTTTATTTGAACATATATGATAAGAACAATCAGAATCAAGGATCCAATCATCAAATATAGCAGAGGATTGAGAAACACACAAAACTTCCGAATGTATAGAGTTGCCATTGTTATCAGACTCTAATTATTTGTTTCCGTTTGTGTTATCTTCTAATTTTACCTTTTTCTATTTTTCTTATCACGGATTTTTTAAAAATAATTACTTTTAACATGCTCTTCTTTATCACAGTAAAAGCATTTGGTTTTACTTTTAGTCTTTTCTTTAGGTTCTCTAAACTTATACCTGCCCCTACTTTTAGGCCTATCTTTATGGCGGTAAGACTCTTTTCTTGGGTCTACCCTAACATAAAGATTTTTTCGATTTGTTTTATTTTCTTTCTTAAGGTCTAAATTTCTAATTCTAAAATCATATTTTACATCAGAAAGAACAAACTTTTTATGACCATATTTAATGGTAGTTTTGACATCAGCAAAAGATTCAGACAAAAAATTTAGTAGAATGATAGCAACATTTTCATTAGAAATATCATCAGCACCGTCCTGTAAATCTGGCATAATTTTGTTTAAATCATCTAAGTTATCATCAGGTTATTTTTAAGATGACATTTTAAAACTAAACAACGGCTCTTTCAAATAAATATTGTTTGAAATTGAGTGTTTCAAATACATTTATTCAAGTTTAATTCAAATTTCTTGAGAAGTATTTTTGTTCCTTATTTCTCTTATAACGTTGTGTCATAAATCTAAAATAATTGTGCTTTTAGCATAATCAAGTTTTTCTTTATCTTTTCAAGATTCAGGGTAATCTTTAGGTTTTGAAATAGCCGGTAAAACTTTGTTTTGTACTAAAACAACATTCATCTTTATTCTCCAAATACTAAATCACTTGTACCTTGATATTTGTCGGTTTCTAGTCTGGCTATGGCCATTGGAACCACAGAGCATAGACAGAAACAACAAAAAATATAATAGAAAAATGAACAAAGAAGCACAAATATTGACAAAAATATATATCCACAGAAATGGTAGCAAACCAAAACAAATAATTCCAGATATGGCAGTAAACCAAAATAAAAGTGCAGAAACAATAAGATATAAAAAAAAATGCTAACAGAATAATAATAGCACATAGATATCCATTTTTCTCATCACGAATTCTTTTAAAACATTTACTTTTCACATGCCATTTTTTTTTATCAAAGTAAAAATATTTGATTTTACTTTTAACCTTTTCTATAGGTTCTCTAGACTTAGACCTGCCCCTACTTTTAAGCCTATCTTTATGACAGTAAGACTCTCTTTTCTCGGGTCTACCCTTAAGATAAAGATTTTCTCCATTTGTTTTATTTTCTTTCTTAAGGTCTAAATTTCTAGTTCTAAGAGTATATTTCGCATAAGAAAGGACAAGCTTTTTATGGCCATATTTATTGGCAGTTTCGACATCAAGAATTTAATAGAATTATAGTAACATTTTCATCAGAAATATCATCACCACCGTCTTATAAATCTTGCACAATTTTGTTTAAATCATCTAAGTTATTATCAAGTGGTTTCGAAGATGGCATTTTAAAACCAAACAATTGCTCTTTCAACTAAATTTTATCTGAAATCGAGTGTTTCAAATGCATGTCTTCAAGTTTAATCTAAATTTCTCGAGCAGTATTTTTATCCTTTACTTGTCTTATAACATTATGACATAAATGTAAAACAACTGTGCTTTTAGTATAATAACGTTTTTTTTTAAAAAAAATTTCATCTTTCTAAGATTCAGGGTAATCCTCAAGTTTTGAAATGACCGGTAAAGCTTTGTTTTGTACTAAAACAATGTTTATTTTTATTCTCCAAATACTAAAATCACTTTTACCATCATATTTGTCGGTTTCTAGTCTAGTGTGGCCATTGGATCCACAAAGAGTAGACGGAAACAACAAAAAAATATAATAGAAAAATGAACAGAGAAGCATAAATATCATAAATATATAACCATAGAAATGGCGGCAAGACAAAACAAGTAATTCTAGATATGGTGGTAAGCCAAAATAAAAGTGCAGAAATAGTAAGATATAAAAAAAATGCTAATAGAATAATAGCAAAGAGATATCCAAAAAAAAGTAGAGGCAAGCCAACAAAAAGATAGGAATAATAATACTAAATAGAGCAGTAATAATATAATAGAAAGATATAAACAGAACAATAGTCGAATACTCAAGATAAAAGTTAGCAGAAAATTAGCCCAAAAATACGAATAGAAAAATAAAGAAATCAGAACAAAAAAATAGCAAAAATAAGACGAACAGTAATAAAGAAATTACTCTACAAAAATCGTTTTTAAATCTTAAACACCAACGCACAAATACAAAGAATTTTAATAGGATTCTTGCCAGGCTCGAGTTTTTATTTTCGAATTCAAAAGTGGCTAAAAAATCACAAAATCAAAAAAATATTTTGACAAAATATAAAATGAGTGTACTTAGAAGCTTCCCTGATGCGGAACTCACGGTTCACGCTGGAGTTCACTAATCTAAACTCAAGAGATTGAGAGAGAGAAAACCAAGTTCTAAACCACTGTTAGGAACTGGAACCGCAAATACTAAATACTATTATAACCAAATCGAAGATAAAAGAATAGATTAACCTATTTATATTAACAAATCGAAGTGTATGTGAAATAATTAACAAGTTAACTAAGCTTTCCTATCAGAAGTAAATAAGAATTTAGTAAAGGAAGAATCTCAAGAAGAACATAAAAAATTACCCTCATGAATCAAACCTCAAAATACCAAGGGTACCCTCCAAAGAATCTCTCAAAAATATCACTAAAGCTTCAATAGTTCTCTTATGAATAAGTCAAGCTAAAAAAGGTTCAAAGATTCCGGCAGTAGCAGAGAACACCAGAGAAGCTGATGAGTGTCAAAATCACAAAAATTGAAGTATTAGCTCAAAATTTTATAGAACAATGGTGAACACCTAGTCGAACCCAAAAGAAGTCTATAGCTTCTTTACAATAAACTGAAATAAAAAGAAAGATTTCATATGAGATGTTTTGAAAATAATTAAATGGAATAAAGTGTTTTTAAAACCAGATCAAGTTTTAATTCTTCACTTTTTAGGAATGTAAAAGCTTTTTCCTGTTCTAATACAAATAAACAAATTCGACTATTTTCAAAGCTGAAGGAATCAAACACTCAAAGAAATGAATTATATGAGAAGTCAGATGATCCAAGATATCAAGCAACTCGATTGAGAAGCAATTTCCATTTACTTGATATTGTTTAATATGAATGTAAATCCTGTGACTAAACAATTGCTCATAATCTGTAACAATGGACTTAGTCCTACTTCCTCCTAGTAAATTAACCTTGTAGCAGAAGACTATTTAGGTAGTTCACTTTGTTTCTATACCAACCCTCTTCACAATCAAGCGTGTGAAAAGAGCTAGAACACATACAACTATTCTTAATTTGACAAACGAGAATACAAATAGAATAACATAGATGAAAACAAGAAAGAAGTAAATATTTTATTAAAAGGAAATAACTTTTATAAAACTTCAAAATACCAAGACTTCAAATAATATCTTTGTTCTTTAAACACTCCACACATGCAATGAGGTCTAGTATTCTCTATTTTTAGAGGAGGAAAAAGGTAGGAAAGGATCCTAATTAGCTGAACCAAATATCAAATATAAACAAGTTTAGCAAAGCAATAAAGTCATATCCTAACTAAGTCGACTAAGAAAATCGACCAACTTCGAATTTTTTATAGTACGTGCCCACGCCTTATTTACCTCTTAAGTCTTTTTCACAAATTCCAGCAATTTGTTCGCAGCTATCCTCCTTTTTCTCCAAAGATGACTTTTTCTGCATAAAATCAAAACAAGAATAAAACCAAACTAATTTAAACAATTAAATCAAATAAACATGTGAAAATTAAGTAAAATACACACTAAATTAAATCGTATCAAATTCCCCACACTTGTACAATGCTTGTCCTCAAGTATTCAAAAGTTTTAACATATCAAGTTTCCGTCATCATCTTTCATCCATCCACTCACTCATTCATGCTTCAAACTAATATAGCTTATAGACTCACATTATACTCAAACAAGGAAGAACACTTGATAGATGGATTCTTTACAAATCACATATGCCAATAATCAATGTGATAATCTTTTAAAAAATTCAAATGTAATAGGACTTCCTCTCACAAAAATCACACAAGTTCACTCAAAGAATGATCAAGTCATTATCAACTCTCAAGTCACAAGGTAGAAACAAGTTTACTATAAGTTTGAAAAGTGATCACATCTCCAACGCTCACAAATGTGGCTTTAATGCAAAAATCTAAAGAATTTTTGGTGAAAAGGACAACATAATAAGGATTGAGAATTTGGTCAAGAATAGAATGAGAGATGAAGGACTTTTTACTTTAACCAAAGGAGAATTAATAATAAACCCTTCTTCACTTCATACTATATTGCTTTATCTTTCTTTTCCTTTTTTTTCTTCTCTTTTTTTTCTTTGGCTTTTTTTTTTTTCAGCTTTTTGTTTATTTTTTTAATAACTTTCCACCTCTTCTTTGACTTACACCAATCTATCAGTCCCCTTTAATCATTTTCTCCAAGTAATTAAACTACAAAAAATAAAGTCCTCATCTCATGGAATATTACAATAAGTAATGTATGAGATCTTTTCTTTGTTATTTTTCTTTTTTTAATGATAGCTCGAAATGGTTAAAATGAAAGAATAAAGCTTCCAGCTCAAGAGCTTTACTAAGAGATAAATCAAAGAGAAGTTTATTCAAAATAAAGAAATTTATCCTAAATACCCTTTTCATCTTAATGCATCAAAATCCATTCATGTAGTCTCAACATGCATAGCAAAGCAAATTTTAGAAACAATAAACCACAAGTAACAATCACACCATCAAAGAATAGAATAAGCAACATAATGACTGCTCTTAGGCTCAAAAGCTCACAAGGATGGTTTTGAAATCCCACACATATGTCATCTAAATTGATTGCCACAAAAACCGGGATTATGTGAAATGTAAAAACTCACTAATCATGCTACATCACCACATTAGCAGAATATAATCCCATAATACATAATAGCCAAAACATAAAAACAAATAAGTAGCCCAAGAATCGATGATTTTGACAAAATCAATGTGAAAAACTCAAGAACACCTAACAACCTTCAAATCCAACATTAAACAATCTTATTTTCAAAACTATAAAACTAAAACATCAAAACAACAACATAAAATTAAAACAACAAAAAATTTTCCAAACATCCCCCATACATTAATCATACATTGTCCAAATATTTACCAAAATAATGCCAAAATATCAACTTTAAGTAAGAAATATTCCCACGTGAATGTTGAGCACAGCAAAAGCACTTCTACATCGGTGGCGGATGAGGTTGGTTCAAACTCTATAAGATACCCACTAATTGCACTAATTTTTCTCGAACAATAAGAATTACAAAATAATAAGCAATATCCCCAAATAGATTATTATTCACAACTTAAAGAAATTCATAAATAAATTACTATCCGAAAATAAATTTCAAAGGAAAAACAGTAAAATTGTTATTTGCAAAAGTTAAAATGAAATAAGCTCTATCTGAATTTAAAATAGGTATCTCAAAAAAGAGAGCAGCAAATAAAGTTTTTTTTTTTTTTTTTTTAAAAACACAGAGAGCAAAAGACTTTTTTTTTTTTTCGATTTTCAAAATTAGCAGATCGGTCACATATGTTTTCTAATTTCAATAAAAAGATAAAATAAATGATGAGAAGATCGAATATGTTACATGATGTCAATAATTGGTCCCAGAGGTCTTGAATATCCAAATAAAGATAAAGGACTAAAAAGAAAAAGAAACAAAAAAATGAAGCAGAAGGGAAAAAAACCAACAAGGGAATGAAGAGAGAGAGAGAGAGAGAGAGAGAGAGAGAGAGAGAGTGCATAGGGGTTTTTAAAGAAGAAAAAAAACAAACTTTGGATAAGGATTTGATGAAAAAGAAGAGAATTGGTAAATGATTTTATGAAGACTTGAAGTCATGCGTCTTCCTTTTTAACGAATGCTTGAATGTACGTCACGATTCCTCTCAAGTTTTTTTTTTAATTTTATTTTTTTTGAAACAACATTACTAATGCGTTAAAACACTACTTTTATCTCCTATATTCAAAATTTCCGGCACTCCTTTTTAAATAGGCTATGGGCACGCCTTATTTGTAACTTTACCTTATTCTTCCCAGTTACATGCCTAAATTTTTAATAGTGAGCAGTCCTAAAAAAAGAAACAACATTAATTAGTATCAAAATTCAATAAAAATGATAATAACTAGTAAAAAATAAATAAAAACTAAAATTAAAATTTGGTTGTCCAATAGTATCGTTCTTTATTGTCTTTGGCTAGACACCTTGGGTCAAACTTTATTGTAAATGGGATCGATCTTTCATCCACATCTGAGGCACGATATTGCAAGTTTAGAAACATCTCTGGTAAATCACTTATAGAAATCTGAAACTTCTCAATCAAGTGGTCAATAAATGGAAAGTGAAAGTGGTTTTTCCTATTGATTTTATTTAATTCCTTAAAATCAATACACATTCCCCATCTATTTTTAACTCTTATAAGAATTATCTCATTTTCCTTATTTGGAACCAATGTTTTCTTTTTTTTTTCTTTTTTTTTTTTGGTGTGAAATGGAACCAATATTCCCCAAATATATATTTTAAATGCCTGGGTAAATGTTTCATCTCCAATTTTGGAGCTTTCTCAATAGAAGAAAAAATCTCCTTATTAGAGGTTGGAAGTAGAATGGAAGAATTAAAATTCAATTCCTCTTCATGTCCATTCTCCACATTGTCAAGAACTTTTACATCTGCATCGTCCTCAAAATCCAATCCCGCTCAAATGTTTCTTGCACAATTGGACAAATATCATCAATGAAATACAATGACTTGGAATTTTCAAGAACCTTCATTGCATAAAAAATTTTGAATGACTACCTTCTTATCAAACTCTAAGGAAAGAGTACTCCTATGCGCATCAATTTTGTTCTTTCAGTTTTCATGAACAGCCTCCCAAGTAAAATGTGAGAAGAAGAAGATTGATCATGAGTATCAATAATGGAAAAATCCACAGGAAAAATTAACTCATTAACTTTTACTAAAACATCTTTCACTACCTTATAGGATAAGAATTATACCTATCAACTAATTAAATTACTACTCTTGTTTATTTTAAATATCCTAACTTCAGTTTCTGATAGATGGAAAGTGGCATAACATTAACAGAAGCTCCTAAGTCTAGCTTGACTTTTTCCACATAATTATTGCCAATTATAAAGGAATTGTAAACATACATAGGTCCTTGTACTTTTCAGGAAACTTCTTATGAATTATTGCAGACATGCTTTCTCTAACTCTTATCTTCTCATCATTCTTCAATTTGTCCTTATTGGTGCACAACTCCTTGAAAAATTTTGCATATCTTAGAACTTGTTTTATAGCATACAACAAAGGAATTTTGATTTTTATCCTTTGAAAAGTATCTAGAAATTCCGTCTCCATCTTCTCCTTTTTTGATTTTGCTAATCTACCAAGAAAAGAAGGTGTAATTAGTACTTTTTAGTAATAGGAGCATAATTACTTATCTTTTCATTTGATGGAGAAATAATTTCTACTTCTTTATTTTCCTTGGGCTCTTTCTCCTAATGGAAGATTCTTGCAACTTTTTTACACTCGAAATGTGATTTCACTTACATTCTCCTTTGGGTTAACCTTTGGTTGAGATAGAAAATTTTCTCGTTTTGCCTCCAGTCAATTAACAGAAGATGCAAGTTGTGTGATTTGAGTGGCCAAATTCTAAATGCTTGCTCTTGTTTCCTGTTGAAATATTTGAGCGTCAGGAGCTAAAGATTTAACAATATTCTCTAAAGACATACCTTGTTTGGACGAGGAGCAGACTTGTTGAATCCATGAGTTTGAAAGTTTTGATTGCTTGTTTGCCCATATCTTAGGTTAGGATGATCGGAAAATGGACCATACCTCCTTGGTTGGTCAACAAATCTTCCCATTGCATTCACTTGAGTTGAAACATCATCTTGGCGTTATGGGCATGTATCAATTGGGTGATTAGTAGCTAGGCAAATTCCACAATTCCTAGCACTTTGTACCATCCCAAAGTAACTCTTTTAACAACAGAGGTTAATTCAAATAATTGATTTTCAATACTAAAATTACTTATTTCACTTGCTTTTCTGGGTATAACATCGATTCTTAAGCCAAATTGTTGAGAATTTTCTGCTATTCTGGAGATTTATCTCTTTTGCTTCGTTTGATGTTTTCTCCACAAGAGCTCCTATACTTGCAGCATCGATCATCTTCGGTCCATAGGCAACAATTCTTCCTAAAAGTATTGTAGCAACAATTGATCGAAAATTTGATGGTGCGGACAACTTGCATATAATTGATTGAAGCGTTCTCAATACTCGTACAAATTATCGCTATTATACTGAAAAATTCCACAAATTTCTTTTCGGATTGTTCTAAATCTAGAGGATGGAAAAATTTTCTCTCAGAACTTTCTCTTCATGTCATTCCATGACACAATGGACTCTAAAGGAAGATAATAAAGCTAATCTTTGACTTTATCTCCTAGTAAGGAAGGGAAAGTCCTCAACTTAATTTGATCCTCTGTAATTTCCTCAGTCTTCATTGTTGAATATAAAATATGGAATTCCTTCAAGTGTTTATGTGGATCTTCACTTGCAAGACCATGAAAAGTTAGTAGTCATTGGATAAAACCATATTTTAATTCAATTGTACCTTCAACATTGGAAAAATTAATGCAAAGATTCGGTTGATTGATGTAAGGAGTTGCCAAGTCTCTTAATGTTCTCTCTAAAGCCATTTCTTGCACTGGATGGACAAAAGTTTCCTCGTTTATAAATGAATGTTCCTCTTCTGTTCTTGACTCCCCACTTAGAACTTTTGAAGCTAAAAAGGCTTCTTTTTTTTTTTTTTTTTTGCCTTTGCGAACTTCTCAATTTCAGGAATATATACTAAATTTCTTGTTTGAGAAGATCTTGGCATACATCAGTTTATGTAAAGAAATTTAAAAAAAAAAACTTCTCTTCCAAGAACGCTAAATTTTGACGAGTGTCGAAATTACAAAAAATTAAGTATTAGCTCAAAATTTTGTAAAACAACAGTAAACACCCGGTCTAACCCAAAGGAAGTTTATAACTCCTTTACAATAAACTGAAATAAAAAGAAAGATTTCAAACGGGATGTTTTAGAAATAATTAAATGGTGTAAAGTGTCTTCAAACCAGATCAAGATTTTCACTTTTCAGGAATGTAAAAACTTTTTTCCATTCTTATACAAATAAACATCAATCGGCTACCTTCAAAGCTAAATGAATCAAACACTCAAAGATACGAATTATTAGAGAAGTTAAATAATCCAAGATATCGAGCAAACTCGATTGAGAAGAAATTTCCATTTACTTGATATTGTCTTAATATGAGTATAAAGCCTTTAACTAAACAATTGCTTATAAGGTGTAACGATTGACTCAGACCTACTTCCTCCTATAAAATTAACCTTGCGGCAGAAGACTGTTTGAGCAATTTACTAGCAAAATAACCTTGTAGCTGAAGACTGTTTAGGCAGTTCAATTTGCTTCTATACTAACCCCTCTTCACAGTCAAACGTGTGCAAGGAGCTAGAAAAAGAAAATTAAACGTGTGCAAGGAGCTAGAAAAAGAAAATGTACAACTATTCTTAATTCAACAAGTGAGAATAAAAATGTAAGAACATAGATGAAACAAGAAAGAATTAAGTATTTTATTGAAAAGAAATAACTTGTATAAAACTTCAAAATAGCAAGACTTCATATAAGTTCTTTGTTCCTTAAACACTCCACACCTTCAGTGAGGTCTAGCGTAGGTAGGAGAGAATCCTAATCAGTCGAACCAAACATCAAATCTAAACAAGTTTCCTATCCTAATTAAGTCAACTAAGAAAATCTACCAACTTCGAATTCCTGATAGCACGTGCACACACCTTATCTAGCTCTTAAGTTTTTTTCACAAACTCCAACAATTTTTTAACAACTTTCATCCTTTTTCTCTAAAGATGAAATTTTCTGCATAAAATCGAAACAATAATAAAAACCAACTAATTTAAACAATTAAATCAAATAAATATGTAAAAATTAACTAAAATATTAGACTAAATTAAATCCTATCATAAGTAGAAGTGAAGAGGCAGAAAAAGGCTCACAGAGGAGACGGCCAGAGAAGAAAGAAGATTGAGTGAAAAAGAGAGATTATATGGTGGTTTCAAGAGAGAGAGTCTCGGATAGTAGGGGAGTGAGGAAACTGAGAGTTTGAGTCAAGAGAGAGGGGAGGGGACTAGGGCTGTAAACGGGTCCAGACCCTCAGGATACCCCCAGACCCAGACCCGTACCCTTATAGTTAAACTTGGACGCAGACCCGGACCCATACCCTCCAGGGTATAAAATTTTGGACCCAGACCCGACCCTCCAGGGTCCAGGGTAGGGTATGGGTATACCCATACCCGTATGATATTTTTTTATTTTTTTCTCTGTTAAACAAAAATATATAAAATAATGTATAATCCTAAATTAAAAATTTTAACATGATTAACATAATCTCCTCAGCATTTCTTTCAACAAATACAATCATTTAACATATACATAAATGAATAGGGATATAGACCCCTTTAACTATATTAATTTCAGTCTGTAATCTAAATTCCTGGACAACCTATGAGCAAAGAGTATATGTAATAATAGGGTGTCGCCTAATAGATAAGTCAAATAGTAGCATATAAGATAGAGAACGAAAAAGAAAAATAAAAAAAAAGATTGTCCTTTTTGTCATGATCCATATTTTCAGCAGTTCTATGAAATAAAAAATAAGATAAAAATATTACTATCATAAATTGCTTTTACACGGGATGAAAGAATATATTTTTATATTTAGTAAAAATAAATTATTTGTGAAATGACATTTGAAATAAAGTTGAAAATAAATAAATAATTTGAAAGAGGTTAGTTGGGCCAAATCCATCAAATAAAGAGATTCTATTTAAGACCGAAAAGGAGAAAAAAAAGAGAAAATGACTGAAAAGAAGAAAAAAAAAGAAAAGGACTGAAAAGGAGAAAATAAAGAGAAAATGACTGAAAATGAGAAAAAAAAAAGATAAAAGGACTGAAAAGAAAAAAAGATAAAAGGAGAAAAGAAAAAAAGATAAAAGGAGAAAAGAAAAAGAAAGCTGGCAACAACAGGATTCAAACCTACAATGCCAAGCTAATATGAATTTTAACCTCCTCTCCCTAACCACTCAACCAGATATCTTTACATGTATTTAATATCTTCCATCTAATGTAATATATAATATATATTATTATTTTATTTATACGGATATACGGGTCTGGACATCACCATACCCTGCCCAGACCCATATAGCAATATAAATATGGGCATGGGTACGGGTACGGGTCCGCGAGTATAAAATTTAAACCTTACCCGTTAAAAACAGGTACAGACCAGCACGGGTAAGAGTAAGACCCGTCCCGTTTACAACTCTAGAGGGGACCAATAAGAGTCAAATGAGGTATTTAATGAAAGTAGATAGCAATTGTGGGTCACCAAAAATGGGTGAATGTGGCCCACAGACATCCCTCTACTAACCCAAGCACCATGAATATTTTGAGGTCCAATTGATATCATCATTGGGTAACAAAAATAAAGCCCAAGGAATTGTGGACTTAACCCAACATGAATCTTCTATGTCATTTCCAATTTTTTGCATTATAATTTTTCTCAAATACTCCCTCATATGTCTTTTATTAGTAGTTACATTTCGTATATTATATTATTTCAAAAAATACAAAATTTTAATTTCTTTTTATATGATTAGAATGTCTTTAAAACTTTTCTTCCTTATTACTACTAAATTTTATGTAGTATTTTTGCAAGTTTTTGGATGAGAAGAGTACTAAAAGATATTAACATTTGTTTTTAATGAGAGGTTATAATGGAAAAAAATCATTAAATATTGCATTATTTTCACAATATGAGAAATAAAATAAAACACATGAATTCCTATAGCGTGACAAGTAAAAGAAAATGAAAAAGTTATATAACATACGTAAGAAAGAAAAGGAAGAACGCTTAAGAAGATAAAAAGTAAAACACTTTGACATTGTTTTCAGGGTTAATTACTTGGATGTTTGTCCGAAATGCTATTTTTTTTAAAAAAAAGCAAAATACTATTACATCCCTCTATTTTGCATATCTTACAAATCCTTCATTATCATTTATATATTCTTATTATTAATTAATTAATTACTATTATTAATCTTAGTAAAAAAAATTTATCATAAAATAATAATTTGGTAGTACAAAGTTTAAAATTTCCCTAAAATATTATTTTGAGTATATATTCTTATTTATTATCATATATTAAAATCATCATATTTTTACAAATTTCTTTGTGTAATTTGCTTAATGAATAATATTATCACCTTGATTTAGGATAATAAAGGAGTAAGCCGCGAAAATAATATATTAGGAAGAGGGTTACTCTTGGTCTGTGGCCAAGTAAAGGTAGAACCAAATTCCCCGCCGATATATGCATCTTTTCAGTTATTTCAAAGTAACACAACGAATGCCAACTGTCTTTTACTTGTCTCGGATGCTTCCTAATTGGCAAGGTCAACCACTCACTCCCCTATAAATATAAACCTCATTTCTTCCAAAATTTGAGCATCCAAATCCATCTTATTTTCTCCACATCTTTTTTTTTTCTACAAAAAAAAAATGTCATCTTCATCGCCACTACTAATGCTACTTCAAATTTCCATGACAATGGTTTTCTTAATTATGGCTGTTTCAGCTGGGAATTTCTACAAAGATGTGGACATCACTTGGGGTGATGGAAGAGCCAAAATACTCAATGGCGGCAAAGTTCTTACACTTTCTCTTGACAAATTTTCTGGTTCTGGTTTTCAATCTAAGAATGAGTTTCTCTTTGGCCGATTTGATCTTCAGCTCAAACTTGTCCCGGCCAATTCTGCCGGCACAGTCACCACATTCTTCGTAAGATTATAATCTACTTTTTTGGTTCACGATAAATTCACATATTTTAATATATTTTAATTACTATCATTGTTAAATTAATTCTTCGTTTCAAGAAACTATTTTTCATTTTCAATTTATTGCCCAGAGACTTTTGTTTAAATCTTTTCATAACCGTAAACAATGTATGACATTTCTCTTTTAATTAATTTTAATAATTAAAGTATTTATTTTTAATTATAAAATGTATTTTTACGTATTTAATGTTATACCATCTAAATTTAATATATTTATGGAGCCACTAAAAAACCAGTGCATGAGAATAGCGTGATATTCATAGTCAAATTCCTTCATGGATTGCCTAAATTGTCAAAAGCTTGATTCATATATTGTTTTGCAATTATAAAGAAAACACAAAAGTAGTTTTTCACTAAAAATTGAAAAGCAAAAAAAATTTTTAAGCACGAATAACGAATTTCTCTACACATTCTTACTCAACGTTATCTTTTAGAATTTATAATTCTTTTATTGTATAAAATTTATTAATATATTATAAAAATAATATTTTATTATAAACATATTAAAAGACGTATTATTAAAAAAAAATTAGAAGACGTATCAAGAGTATCTATTTGATTGCCAAATTTATCAATATTATATGCGTTTTGTCTAACGCTTGCCCTTTAGATATTGGTTATAATATATGGATTAACTTTTTAATATAAGATATAAGTTTTCTTATTATTTAACAATTTCTATTAGGTTTTTAAAATTTTATAAAATTTGACTATCATATGGTATAATATATTTTATTCATATTTAGTACTGCCTCCGTGTCATAATAAGTTGTTTTTTCACATATAGATTAAGAAAACTTGAAATCAACGTGTATTTTTTTACTAAAATACTTACAATACCCTTTTATTAATTTTAGTAAACTACATCTTTCAAAACTTTATATTGTTTCTCCTATCTTTTCATTCTATATTTCAAGGCTTTATCAAATATGAATGAATTTAAGTTTTGAGAATTACTAGATAATGATATATTAATTGAGTAGGGATATTTTTAAGAAAAAAGTGTATAAAAGAAACTTAGCTATATATTATATATGATAATTTAAATTTATATTATAAAATAAATATTGTGTTTTATTCATATTAATGTGTGACATACGCACGACATGTTATAGTATATATGTCCTTTGTATAACAAATTCATGCTCCATATTTTCTTTGTCTAGTTAACATCTCATGGATCGGCTCACGATGAGATCGATTTTGAGTTCCTAGGCAATGTGTCTGGCCAGCCATATACAGTTCATACCAATATTTACGCCCAAGGAAAAGGAAACAGGGAACAACAATTTCGTCTATGGTTTGATCCAACTGCTGCTTTCCATACTTACTCCATTATTTGGAACCCTCAACACATAATGTAAGTCTTAATTCTCCTGTTATCATTTTCCAGAATTGAAAACTTTATCGTCATATCCTCTCATTTTTTAATTCATTAGTAGATAAAATCTAGAATGAGAAGGACGAAAAATTTTTATTAAAAAAAAAGTTCGAAATCTTCGAAGAGAGAATTAAAAAAACAAATGTTCAAAAAACTTAAGAAATTAAAACTTATAAAGAATTTTTACAAATTTTGAAGATCCTTGCTTCTGATTTTGTCAAAACTATGAAGAACTACTAAACTCTATCACTTGTTCTAGTAATTTTTCAATTCTATGTTGAAACATATCTTGTACTAATAATAAAAAATATTTAAATTGCATTAGTAATAGATTTCTAAAGTTGTGAGGAAACCTTAATTGGTTACTTTCAACTACATAAATAGAAAATAGTTAAAAATACATTCAAATTATATATTTACACATTTAATTAATCGTGTTTTAAACTTTCTTTAACATACATTTTATGCATAAACTATTTACAAATATTGTTTATGTTCATGACCTCTGAAATCCAATCATTTTTTAGCCGTATGATTAGTCGTGATCAGAGGATAATATTATCTCTTAGGGATAAATTAAACTTTTCGTTAACTTCTTTTCATGCACTACCACTTATTAATTACTTTGTTAAAATAGTTGAATTTTTTTGGTCATAGCCATAAATAGTATAATACAATAGTTCAATACGAATGTTTTTCTTAGAAAAGATTTAGGACATAATTAATTAAACATAAATAGTAGGAGAACTTATTGGCAAACTTTTGCTATTTTTTCTTACATAAATCAATAATTCAAATCGCTCTAACCCATGAAAACTCTCTCTATTATCAGTTTCTTGGTAGATAACAGCCCCATTAGAATATTCAACAACAACGAAAGAATAGGAGTTTCATTCCCAAGGAAGCAGCCAATGAGATTGCACTGTAGTTTATGGAATGCAGATGATTGGGCAACACAAGGAGGAAGAATAAAAACAGATTGGGAAAAATCACCTTTTGTTGCATCTTATAGAAACATAAATCTCAATGGCAATATTGCTTGTTCATCACCATCATCATCATGTAGTTCGAGATCATCCAAAGGCGGCCGTGATTCATTCAAATCAGGGGCATGGAAAAACCAAGGGCTTGATGATAAAGAAAGAAACAGGCTTAGATGGATTCAATCAAAGTTGATGATCTATGATTATTGTCAGGATATATCAAGATTTCCAATGGGTGTTCCTGCTGAATGTAGACGTCCAAGATTTCTCTAGCTAGGATCCACCGGTCGTCTTTTTAAATATATTTGTATATTTTCATTTGTAAATTATCAGAACAAAAATTCTTTCAATTATACGTTTTATCAATAAACAAAGAATTCATATTTGTTTTCGTCAACCTAAATTTAAAATTATTCTGTTTACCATATGTTTCGTTCACCCATTCATCTTAGATTTAAATTTTAATGGAAATTATTTAACCTAAGAACACTTGAATCGTAATTTTAAAATTTAATGTGTATTTTATATATATATATATATATATAGGTGTGCAATATAGGAAAGCGTTAGACAAATCTATCTAAAATTAATAAACATAATCTATATGAACATGTAAAGTTAGAAAAATTTATTTAAAATTGCTAACTGTGATTCATATTAATGTCTATTATAGGTATACGAGTTAGACAAAGCTATATAAAATTGTTAAATATAAATTGAACTGAATAAAAGAAATAATTATAAATCTATATATTTGTGAGATTCTTAACTTTACTCGATATGTTTCAAATTGGGTACTCATGATTTTAAATAGTATATCAAAAGTATTTTAGTTTAAATATTATAATAATCTCAAAAAAGTTTTTAATTTACATAAAAACCCTAAAGAATCCTATAATGGAAGGGTATTATCTTGTCTCTTATATTTTACGTGATCGTCTGAGTTTTTTCTCCTTTTGGAAAATAAGTCGTATGAGCACTAGTAATGTTGGTATAATTTCACATATACTTAGCCCATTAAATTTTTTTCCTCTAAAAAAATGAAGAGGTACAGACATTGTTGTATTATTTTTAGTGTTACAGCTTGATCTTGAAAAGCTCGTGACAACTCATAACTTTTCTTGACCAGTTCCCAAGTATACATATTTTCATCATTCTAAGTTGCTTAGGCTTTATAAATCAGCCACAAAATCACATGTTTTATTTGTGGCCATGGTTAATGAACATTCAAATTTCGACTATATCAAACAACTAAAATGCAAGAATATTATAGGAAAAATCAATAATTGGGTACCTTAAAATATCAAAAAAAATTGTATACAAATATATTATAACCCTCCGTCTCAAACTAGATTTCACACATATTAAATAAATCATTCATTTAGTTAAACTCATAATCATTTTAGTATTTCTCTTTTACAGCCTTCATTAGTATTAGTTTAGTTTCTCTGAATTTACTTGACACCAATATTGTTTTAGCAATCTTAATGCACTCAATATATAAAATATTACCTTTGTCATATTATCTATCGCTTTAATACAATATATAAGAATTAAGAAAATAATTAGGTGGTTAAGATTCAAAAGAAAATAGATTAAATCATTTATCATTAATAATTATCGTAAAAGTTTCTAGACAATTATTTAATTCTAACAAAATAAGGATATATATGAAAAAAATATAATTTAATATTCCATTGATTTACCAAAGTGACATGTACTACCTCCGTTTCATACTCCTAATATGAGGTTAAATTGCCATACTTTGAGTTTCATATTACTCTCTCAGATCAGAACATAAAGGATTTTTTACTTATGGACAAGAATTAAGGGCATTGAAATTACAAGGCAAGTTTTGAAATAAATTACTCCCTTCAGTCATAAATATAAATTCTTTGAACTTTTGCACACTTGTTGGGAAGAGCCTACAACTCTTATAGCAGTTTTTAGAAGAGTTATACTGGTGATCAACCCTGTTACATTAACAAAACCTCTATAGAAAACTATTACAAATTCAAAACATCGGAAGAAGAGAAAATATACTAATCTATTACAAAAAACGGATGATGGAGCCGGATAACAACTCTTAAACAAAACTCTTCAAAATTGGATGAGGTGTCCGAAAAGTGGACAACCGATCCTCCTTTAAATACTTGCAAAACAGATAAATAAAACCGGATGAGGCTGGCAATCGGACGCCCGATTTTTGTCACAAGACAAAATCGGACGATCGAAACAAAAAACCAGACGTTCGCTTTCAGAAATCGGACGTCAAACACAGAAAAACGGACTACCGTTTTCTGTGTAAAAAAGGGGAACAGAGATATTCGGATGACCAAAACGGATGAGAAGGAGTATGAGTCAGAATCTCGGTCAAACCCTCAGAACAATGGATGAGCCTCACACAACAACAATTCAATCTCTCATTGTCGGTTCTTTCCTTTACAAGCTACCCAAGCACGCAGTCAATCAAGAATAGCAACTCACGGCGATAGCAATAGAAGAATTCACAGAGAATAAGCAGGAATAAGAAACTGCAGAGAAGAAAAGAAAAGAAGAAAGCTTCATATAGAATAATGGGTCACACCTTATCTGTCAGCAATAAGAAAGGATGAGAGTATTTATAGAGTTTCTAAGATAAACATTCAAAACAAAACAGTCATCTGGAAGAATTGTTCAACAACAGAATAACCTGATACCTGAAAGACTGTTTCAAAAAAAGCAGCAGCCAAGTCACCTACGGAAGACTCAAGAGGATTGTGCTGTTTACCAGTCCGGCTTGCCCGGTATCTTGAATTAAAAATAAACTCATCCTATTTGGGTTGTCAGGCTCAGTCCAACTCATAACATGGAATTAAGAACATGATCTGAAAAGAAAAAGAGAAGAATGTGTGAACACAGACTCAATTGGCCCACAACACGAATTAATGATGAAGAAAACAATACAAATTTTAAGGTTAGATTTTTGTTTTACCTTCAATAAATAAGGAGAGAGAAAGAGATGAAGGAAGATAATAAATGAATTAAAGAGTGTAGAATTAGAAAATAGACAATACATACATGCATTTGAAATGTGTAAAGGACTTATAATTTTGACATTCCAATTTGATTAAAAGGACTTATATTTTTTACCAGAAGTAATACCCTCTACAGCTTCAATAAATAATGAGAGAGATAGATGAGAAATAGTAGAATAAATAATAAAGAGATGGGTAAAGATTAAAAAAATGTAATAAATACTCATTTAAAAGTGTAAAAAGACTTGTATTCTTAACAATTATCAAATACCCTAAAACCTCTTATATTTTTTATCGGAGGGAGTATAAGGTGATTTTCCTTTAAAAATATTTTTTTCTTAAGAACACCCCTATTCATATAATGCATCTGTACCTTTTAATTCTCAAAAT
The DNA here is from genome assembly GCA_028651295.1 of Catharanthus roseus. Lineage (NCBI taxonomy): Eukaryota > Viridiplantae > Streptophyta > Magnoliopsida > Gentianales > Apocynaceae > Catharanthus > Catharanthus roseus. The sequence continues at coordinate 12,125,236 of JAPQWS010000102.1, read as the reverse complement.
TTAAACTCATTCACATTGATAAAAGCTCGAAATGTGAAGAGAGGAGAGAGAAGAGAGAAGATGAAATCTTGAAAGATGAAGTTTATTAAATTATTACAAAGACATTAGAACTATTTACTGTAAAAAAAAAACACATTAATTTTAGATTTTTCTTAATATGTGTGAAGTAATAAATAATTTTATATTATGAAAGTGAGGTAATATTTAAAAAGAAAAAAGTATATCCAAACAACAAATAATACGAAGGAGAATTAGTACATGTTATATGTATATGTATCTGTGTACAGTTTGCATCAACAAACCCTCAGTTTAATTAGACATGTAAAGCAATCACATTTGACATGGAAACTAATTGAAGCCTTCATTGAAAGTTCCATTCCTACGCGTTATTAAGACATTCCCTCTTCCATTATTCTCAATAAACTAATCATCATGTCAACCCTATCTAAGATACTACCTAAAAACAGCATGCTCATCTACCAACCTAGCTTTAAGCTTAGACCCATCTTATATATAGGTTTCTCTAACATTGTCCTAGCCATCACCTCTCTCTCTCTCTCTCTCTCTCTCTCTCTCTCTCTCTCTCTCTCTCTCTCTCTCTCTCTCTCTCTCTCTCTTGTTCTTCACATATTGGTTCAAGAAAGTATGTCCTCTTTTTCAGCAATGCTAATTAGAATTGTGTTTTTGATGGCTTGCCTAATGGCAGCCACAGCTGGTAACTTCAATACAGATACTACCATTACTTGGGGTGATGGAAGAGGGAAAATACTCAATGGAGGCCAACTTCTCACCCTATCACTTGATAATTATTCTGGTTCTGGTTTTGAATCCAAGAATCAATATCTCTATGGACGATTTGACGTCCAAATTAAACTTGTACCTGGAAATTCAGCTGGCACAGTCACCACATTTTTTGTGAGTTACTTATTTGTCTCTTCTCTTTTATACGCTCACATTTCATAATTATCGTAATTTTTATTTATCGCACTATAAAAATAATACAATATGTAATGAATTTTTTCTAATTATATATTTCTGTAGAAAAAATAGAATTCAACCACTCTTAATTCTTTTTTTGTTTGGTAGAAAATTATAATAATATTAATAAAAAAGGGATATATTAATGAATGATGTTTTATTCGGTACAAGAACTATACAAATATAGTATATGTGGTAACATTTTGTTTGTGGCACACTCACCACATTCTATATAAGTTATTTCTTCTAATTTTTTACTTTTTCGATTTCATAATTATTATAATAATTTTCTTATCTGTCACACTATGAAAATAAGAAGGTATTAATTAATTTAATAAATTTTCTAATTATGACTTTCTATAAAAACATAATTCGATCTCTTTAATTCTTCTTTTGTAAAAAGTTGTATATGTATAAATGAAAAAATGATATTAACGAATGATGTTTTATTCCATGAAAAAACCATACGAATACATTATTTTCTTAAATGGCAAGATATCTTGTTTGCCACAAGTGGAAAAAAAAAAAAAACAGAAAGAGTATATATAATTTAAACTTGTGTTGAATATCGTTTTATATGAAGATGTGATACAAATGGTATTGTTTTGTTGATCCATGCACAGTTATCATCTCAAGGAACAGCTCACGACGAGATAGATTTTGAGTTCTTAGGAAATGTGTCTGGCCAGCCCTATACAGTTCATACCAATATTTACGCCCAAGGAAAAGGAAACAAGGAACAACAATTCCGTCTATGGTTTGATCCCACTGCTGCTTTCCATACTTACTCCATTGTTTGGAACCCTCAACGCATTATGTAAGTTAAATTAATCTCCTAAATAATAGTATATTGAATCCTTTATTTTTTACGCTTGGAATCCTTTATAACATTCTATGACATTATTTGTAATATATTTCATAATATTTCTTTTATAATATAGTTAATCCTGAATTTTTATCAGTTTTTAATACATCAACCAGGAGATATATATGACATAAAATATAGAATTTCTAATTAATAATTTCTTGACTTTTTTGGTGGGATAAAAAAATGCTTATACTTCTGAGCTATTAGTTTATCACTTTTCAGTCTAGACTACATTCCTTTCTTTCGGTCCGGTTTACGATTTCTTATGAAAAAATTTCTCTTTTGTCTCAGTTTCTTAGTTGATAACAGCCCTATCAGAGTATTCAACAACTATGCAGCATTTGGTATTCCATTCCCAACAAGTCTGCCCATGAAAATGTACAGCAGTTTGTGGAATGCAGATGATTGGGCAACACAAGGAGGAAGAGTTAAGACAGATTGGACAAAAGCTCCTTTTGTTGCTTCTTACAGAAACCTCAATATTAATGCCAATTCCTGCAATGCTACAACATTATGTTCTCCAAATTCTCTTGATGCCTTTAGAACAGCAGCATGGCTAAACCAAGGACTTGACAGTAAAGGCAGAAATAGACTTCGATGGGTTCAATCTAAGTTCATGATTTATGACTATTGCAAGGACTTCGCAAGATTTCCACAAGGCGTTTCAGCTGAATGCAAGCTATCAAGATTCTAATTATAGTACAATTCATGGCCATTTTTCTTTTATTTATTATTTCCAATTGATTTTTCCTCAATCTTTAAATCATTTTTAAGTTCTTTTACTTTGTTTATGCAATTTTATTTGTGTTTTCCTATTTGTACTCCAAGTTTATGTATCTCTTTGGAGATTTGAGAGGTGCTAATTCCAGGCAAATGCTCCTAAAGAACCAAGCAATAAGGCAGTGGCCTATTCTTCCTATAGTAGTTGGATTTTCCCAAGATCAATTAATATTTTTTTCTATAGTTCTTTATTTTTTTTGTTTTTAACCCATCTTTTATTTCACAAATTAATATACTTTTTTCAATAGACGTGTTTGATAAAAAATCTATATAGAAATCAATACACTATTGAATATCGAACCTATGATCTACTGGCCTGAATACGGTTTGCCCTAGCACAAAAATTGTGCAAATTAAGATAGTTATATTGTAAGCATATTGGTTAGAATTTATGCATAATATATTCAATGCACCAAGATATTCTAGATAGGACTAATCACAATTATTTGGAAACTATAGTTTACTTTAAAAGAAAAAAAAAACTAGAGTATTAAAATATCTTTTATAAGGACATGTGATTAGGAATTAATTAGTTATTAGGACGCACACGTTAATACATATTTATGATTTTTTTAGTATTATTTCTCATTGATTTACTAAGATGTTATTTAGCGTACTAATTATAAGCATGCAACATAACAATGAATAATAATTCAGTTAACTTATAAAGCATAATGAAGTTGAATTCAATTCATATATCTCTTTAATTATCAAAACACACATACACGCACACATATATATATATATATATCGTGTGTGAAAAATTAATCTAACAAATATGTATTCCCTCCGTTTCAATTTATTAGTATCTTAAGTCATTGAATAACTGTGAAAGAAAATGTTTAAACTGATTAATAAACCGATTAAATTACTCTACATATATTAAAATATATCATTTCAAAAATAAATTAAAAAAATACACGAGGTGCCTTTTCTCCAAAACAACAAAACAACAATTTTAATTAGAAAAAAAAGCCAAAACAACAATTGTAATTAATCTCAATAGTCAAAGATACATGAGTAGGTATGTATACCTTTAATTTCCTTACTAATAATAAGGACAACAACTAGAATAAAAAAAGAATTTTCCTTTCAAAAAATAATAATTCCCTAAAAAACATAATAAAACAATAAAAAATCTTGAAAGACTTGAACACATGCGGCTGCCTCATTCTCTGTAGGAATACCTAGCCCCTTTGTCAAGAAACACCAAGCTTTCTGTGAAATTCCCAACATAAAACGAACCACGATGATTAAACCTATTTGAATTCCTAATCAAAAGATTCTTCATCTTCTTCTTATGAATTACTCCATCTTCATCTTCATCTTCATGTTCATAATAAATCAAACTATTTTGTCCATTTTCACACAAAATCGCCCCATTTTTCCCAAATCCAACTGGTCTTAACCACTTTGTATTCACCTTCCAAATAACATCAATCTCAAAAGCCTTAATCCACGATTCTTCAACATTGTATTCTTTCATAATCCAAACACTCGGCGTCGAATCACTGTAGATATCATGTACCGTTACACACAGCATTTTTTTCCTTTCCCAAATTGTCAATTGCTTTGTTCCTCCTAACCCTACCGTCGCTAAATCTTTCGGCAACGAAATCTCCTTAAACTCGTCGTTTTGCATATTAAACGACACCACTGAGTAAATCAGCCGTCCTTCCGATTCCAAATTCCGATAAGCCATCCAATGGACCGACCCGTTGATAAAAACCGGCGTTTCTTGTCGTTCTAAACATAACGGTTTCCGAATTCCAACGACTAATTGCGATTCAAAATCGCCTATTTTTCGCCATGAATTTGAACTCAGATTGTAAAGTTCGACCTCTTTTTGACCAAATCCGAATTGGTGATCGAAATTTCTATGGTATGAAATTCTAACAACTTTATAATCGTTAGATTCGGGATCGAATCCAAACCCTAATGTTTGAGTAGAAGAAAATTCCCCAGATTTGGGCAATTGAATTGCCTTTCTAATCATAGGGTTCCATAGGATTATGTTTTTAGAAATGGATCTCTGATCATCGGATAGACAAATTAATCCGTTGCAGATTCCAATTAATCTAAAGAAATCACCGGAACAAGGAAACCTACATTCGAATTTAGAGTAAATATCGAAAGATTCATCATCAGAATGTAAGGAATAGTACTCGGTTCCTCTGGGTTGGGTACTCTTACAGCGGCGGACTAAATTATGAGATTTTTCAACTGATTTCTTCAGATGAAAAGAGATGAATGAAGGACCGGTGATAAGTTTATACCAGGATTTGGAAACGCTGGTACAACGTACGATGGATTTGACGGGTAATTTTAGCAGAATTTCAATCAGTAATTCTTCCGGAAAACCCGGATTAGAATTTTCAACTAACCCCGAAGCCATTGATAAAGAAGAGACATTCAAAAACAGGAAGAGGAAGAAAAGATTAAGAAAACCTATGATTTTTAATTACTGGCTCAAGTTCAGTCCTACTCAGCTATGAATGAACTAGAATGACAACAGAGGGTCTACAGGGGAAGAATGTTTTAAGCAGAGAACATACATATATATATATATATACACACACATTTAAGCAGAGTAGAGTTGAGTTTAGTTTAGTTTAAGTTTAGGTTAGTTTGGTCAAACAAAATGTGGCCCTATACAATATTTATTATTTATTGTATGCAAGAATTATATTTTTACCAAAATTGTTGGTTAGCTAGTTATGGAAAGAACAGCAAGGAAATCAATCTTCAAAGGAAATATTGTAATATTTTGTTAGTTAAATACATTCAGCCAGAGTGGAAGTGAAGTAACATGTAAAAAGTTATTAATTGTTCTTGAATTTAATTCAAGGTCCACAGGTCCACAATGGTTCTAGAAGTTATTACCGAAAAGAAACATTATTCCATCCATTTTAAAGTAAGTGTTTTAGGAGTTTAATTTTATTTCATAATAGTTTTTTTTTTTTTTTTAAATTTTTAAGAGTATTTATTATACTTTTTACAATTTTATCCTCATATCTCCTTATTTATTTCTCTCATTTCTCCTTTATTTATATTTCTCTCTAAAAAATTATATTTAGTACATACAAGTAAAATATTTTCTTGATTTTAAAACCCCTAATACTTGTACCAAAAGCTAAAATGACGCTTATTTTGAAACAGAGGAAGTATTATATTTTTATCATTTCAATAATTTTGTAATAAGTATGTGTTATCACTATAATAAATAAATAAATAAATAGAATTGCGACTACCATTATGGTCGCAATTCGGTCACTATTTCTCGTTTTGCGACCGTATTACTACACACATTCGCTCTTGCGACCAAAAATCGATTGCAAACAGGAACTTACGATCGAAGTGCGACTACACGTCGTGTTGTTCCGATCCGATATGTCTCGACCAACTTACGACCAAATGATTGCCTATTTTGGCGCCAAGGTTGCCAAATTTTGCAACCAAACTTTCAGTCGTCATTTGGTCGCTTTGTTTTTTGCTCAAAGTTTAGCTACTGATTATTCGGTTGCAATGGATCATAGATTTGGAGCTAAACTTGTCACCATAACTATTTTGCGACTTATATTTTGGTTTCGGTCGCCAATTTTTTTATTAATAGATTGTCTAAAATTTAATAGTTTTTTTCCTTTTGAGAGACTTGTTTGGTCGCTAATTGGTTGCAACTATATGTATAAATCATCTAGCATTTACAAATATAAAAAAAAAAAAACCACCAGAAAACAAGAGAGAACTAAAAAATAACCTTCATATAAAAAATCATCATTAAACATACCTTAAAATACCATTCATATCAACAAAAACTTACTACAGTATCATGAAATATTATCAAACTACTACAACATCATAAAGTATAAAATAGTAACCACAAAGTACTACAACATCATCCACTTCCTCAGTGTTGGAGATATCAAATCAGTATGTGATTTTCCTAGATTATCTTAGATTCTATAAGAGATTATTTGGTTATAATCCTATATTAATTATAATTAGGATACTTTGTATTATAGTATTATTATAGCAGTATTCCTTATTAGTAGTTAGTTAGAATCCTATATTGATTAGGATTAGGATACTTTGTAGCCTATAAATAGTATATTATAATGAATAAGAAGACGATAAATTGAAGCATTAAATATTATTCTTCTCTGCTCCCTAAATTTCTTAACACTCAGCTATAACCCTTTGAGCAATGTCCTCCATTTGTTGCTCAGATAGTGCTACAAGGAAGAGAGCTCCGACAGCTGCTCGAGCCTGCTGGCGCAAACTGGCCAACTCTGTGGCACTGAAGCCATAAGCGTGCCCCCTTGTAAGGCCCATATCGACCTCATACGTCATTTCCATGTTGGTAGGCATAAAAGCGCCATTCTTATGGTCCTACATCTTATTGGCCTTCAACATACAGAATTATTGCTGAAATTCAAGAAATCTTATAAATAATACATTTTAAGTAAATCATAAGATCATTTGTGAAATAAGAAGTATTAGAAAGAAACAACTAACCCAAAACTCATCTTGGCGGTGATCAATAAATTGTCCCGATCTCTCATGCCCATCTCGATGAGTGTGGAGCTTTCAATAAAGCTCATCATGAGCGAAGGCATTGCCGAGCCTCGCTATAAAATTATAAACGTTACACTCACAAAATCAAACAATCAAAAACCCAAAAAAGGAAAAAAGTTATACTCAACAACAATAATTTTCAAAATCTAAAGTTTATATTAATCTATATAAAATTGAACATTTAACGGGACCATCATGAAAATACAAAAAAACAATGTTCAAGAACCATCAAGAAAAAAAAAATAAATATGCAATGTTTCCAACAAATAATATAAACACATGATGGTAAGAAGAGATATTGAAGAATGAGGAATATACATGAGGGAACTTCAAGTCAAGAATTTCATTTGTACAAAAACATCTCTCTAGATATGTAATGGAACAACAAAATTTTTACTAACATCACAACATCTAAAATATTAATGCTCCAGTTTCAAAACTAGAAACAATAAATTAAAAGCACTAAGAAAGAAGTAGTAAATAGATGTTATCAACTTTCAATCCCTTTGATGGTTGATTCAAGTGGCTAACAATATTGTGGATCAATTATATAATCTCTTATATTTATACTTTATTACAGTCGTTTTGTATGACAAGTATAATTACAACCCCTTTACTGATGATTTGGATAGTTTCAAAAACAAAATACCAAACTTAAAAGCTAAGAAAAAAGCTCAAACAATACATTTTCATTGAGTCCCATATTGATGATATTATCCTAAGGTAAGATAAGGTAAGTAATTCACTCTAAAAATGCAGCCAAAATTGATGCAATATAGACAAACTGAATTACTAATCAAGAAATAAAGTTGAAAAGGGAACATTTGAACAAAACCATAATAAATAGCTCAATTATCACATTTGCACACTTTTAAAGTACTAACATATCACTGCAGGTTATTACTTATAAGAAGCTCACATATAGAATTAGCAATTTCAAACATGTTCTTGGCAAATCATCCACAACTGTTCACCAATTAAATAGAGAGAAAATAAATCAAACACAACATTCAACAATTAGACAAAGAGTTCGACTCCTCCATAAACAGTTAAACATTTAAAGTGGCTGAACTCCCCTATAAACATTTAAACATTTAAAAGAGTTCAGGCACCACCGTAAACAATTAGACATTTAAAAGAGTCCAAGCTCCCCCATAAACAATTACACATTTAAACAGTTTGTGCTCCCCCATTAACAGTTAAACATGTAAAGGAGTCCGAGCTCCTCCATAAATAATTAAACAATTATAACCACAGTGAAGAAAAAATTACCTCTAAAGCCTCCCACTCTAAATATGATCGGGAATCTGTCATTTGCTTACCAGGACCCTCATCGCCTGTCTCTCGTTTCGATCCTTTGTGGCTGCTTCAGAGAGCCAAAACTTTCTCGATCTTCCAATAATCCCAAAGGCGGGCATAAACATCATCTAAAATCCAGGCTGGCTTCTCCTTTGTCACCCACACGGCATACATCAAATCCTTGTACTTTTTGCTTGTTGATTTCATGAAACTCTCCCTCGCCTGAGTATGGTACTTAGGCTTCCAATAAAATTTTTTATGCATTTAGAGAATCTAAATGTTAAAAACAACAAAAATTAAAAACTATTCTAAATGTTAAAATATTGATATAATTCATTGAAACACAATACAAACAAACTATGAAACACTTACCATGACCACATCTCCTTTAATGCATCCAGAACTTTTCCCCAAGAAGGCTAAGCCCTATCCATACAAGAATGGAAGATATCGGTAATACGGTGGGAGGTATCATGTGATGGAAAAATGTACTGAACAAAAAAGACATTTAATGGTTAAAGATATTTTGACAAGGTATGAAAAAATAAAAGACAAACTTGAACATGTAAAAGACTCAATAAAAGTGCTATTTATAATGCAATTTAACTTCCTACCATGTATTTTACTAACATAGAAGTGCTATTCACAACCTATGGAAATGTTTCAATTTATAACACAATGACACATGTTGTGAAGAGTTGACATATCAAGATTTTGAGAAGAATATATATATATATATATATTTATATATAGGCACAGAACTATGCTTTGGAAAGAGGGGTCAGCCACCCTCCCATTTGCCAGAAAATGCCTATGAATTCGCCTTATTGTACTTGACGGAATCAGTTGCAGAAAGGCGGCCGTAGGCACAACAATAGAGCAGAGGGGCAGGGGCACGCTGAGGAAGAAGATGAAGATTGAACAGAGTTTTTGGTTTTTAATTTCATTAGATCAAAACGATGTCATTCTAATTAAAAAATCCTTATAACTTTTTGTTTTATTTTTAAACCCTATAACATTCCCTTTTCAAAGTTAAGAGGCTAGATTAAAAACAAACTAAAATTTAAACTAATGAACTAAATGTTTGTCCCCTAACCCCTTAACATTCTCTCTCTTTGCCCCTCCTATCCCCTATCCCTTCTCTTTTTCGTCTCTCTCTCTTCCTGACCACACTCCACTCCACCACCCACTAATCACCAGTAGCCCACCCAGTGCCCAGTAGAAGCAGCTGCTATCAGCTGCTGCCGCTCACGTCCCAGTGCTACCTCCGTCTGCCGCCTTCCACCATTCGCCGTTCGGTGGTAATCTCTTTTCTTTTCTTTTTTAATTATAATTTTTACCTTGAAATTTGATCTATGATTAGATATTCCACATTTGTGATAGAAATTATTTATAATTAATATTGTACATTTATTTGAAGTGATTTAGGGTTAAAAAAGTAATGAATATATTTTTCCTTGATGCTTGATATTTGAGAAGTTCTCAACTTTTTTTATAATTTGATTTGAGGTGCTTGAAATCAATAAGCTTTTTCTATTGAGACATGAGGTATTGTGATTTGTATAATTTGTTGTGGTTTGAATATGTTTTTTCTTGATGCTTGATATTTGAGAAGGTTTCAACTTTTTTTATAATTTTATTTGAGGTGCTTGAAATTAATAGGCTTTTTATATTGAGACTTGAGGTGTTGTGATTTGTATAATTTGATGTGCATAGATAAATAGTTGTATAACTTGTTGTGATTATTATTTAGGTATTTCACAATTTCTAAGCTGCCTATGAATAAATATATTATTAAATTAAACAAATCGAGTCCATCTACGTCAAATAACGTGGTTCATAATATTAGAGAAGATGTCACTAGTAAAAGACTCCGAATAGAAAAAGAATTATCAGATGATGACATCATTGGTGATCAATGGTTATGTAAACCAATTAATAGTATCCCCGTGGACATTAGAGATGAAATGAGAAGACGTTACTTGGCCAAAGGTCCCTGTCAACCACGTAAACATAAACTCCTGCAAACTATGTTTAGTGGATTAAGTTTGAGAAAGTTTAATGAGGAATAGTTTGAGAAATATGATTGGATAGAATATGGTGTACAAAAAGATTATGCATTTTGTGTATGATGTTACATGTTTAATAGTGGTAAGAAATCCGGCGGAGATGATGCTTTCATCACAATTAGTTTTAAAAATTGGAAAATAAAAAGGCTCTGAAACACTCAACAAACGTCAAGGAGAATTAACACCATTATTCTACAATTCATGTTTTGGCATATAGAAATCAAAGACAAAAAGTGGATTATGTGTTATAAAAAAAAAAAAGTAAAAGTAATGGAGATTGATTACCGCATTCGATTAACAACGGTTGTGGATGTGGTTAGATATCTTTTGGAGCAGGGTATGGCCTTTTGTGGAGATGATGAATCACAGGAGTCAGTGCACCGATGTAATTTTCTTGCATTGATCAATTGGTATTGTAATCAATGTGAAAAAATAAATAAGGTAATGAACTCAAATGCATCGGGAAACAACCAATTGACTTCTCCTAAAATTTAAAAGGAAATTATTAATGCTTGTGCAACAGAAGTGAGAAATGTTATTATCAATGAGATTAGAGACAAGTTCTTTCCTCTTTTAGTTAATGAGGCTCGAGAAAGTTTAATAAAAGAACAAATATTTGTGGTTTTGATATTTGTAAACGATCGGGGAGAAGTGATGCCAAACAGGAAAAGATCACAAAAAGACTGAATCCTATATCCAGTTCTTCTGTTTCCCACCATAAGACATTATCCTACTGAGGAAACAAAATTAGTGGACTATATGGAAAACAAATAAATGCATTGTATTCTATAAATTCAGTATAGAACAAAAAATTTAAATAAAAAGTCTGTATCATAACTATTCAATTAATCTAATAAAGGGCAAAGATTCTACAGCAGTCCAAACAATAAAAAGATATATGTTAAGAGCATCTAGCAAAGATGAAATGTGAATGTGAAACCTTATATCAAAGGCAATACTACTCTTTTCCTCTACAAATTTGAGAATTGGCACTCGAGCTTTTGCAACCACCTGTATTTTTTAAAAGAATTAAAAAAAAAAAAGAAAAATTCTAAAAGTTAGACCACAATGTTAGACCAAAAGATATTCAAATTCATATTAAGAAAACCAATATATTCTTTCCAACTCCTTTTTGCACTAAGAGTCTAAAAAGAGCCTGCAAGCCTATATTTGGATTATGGATATCTGAACCCAATGTCACAATCTGCAAGCCTATATCACGACAGCGAGCGGCATGAGCCGGAAAAGCTCAGTTCGTCCAGTAGAGGTAGAGATGAGAAATGAGAGCGCCGCGGTGAATAGAGAAGAGAAGAGAGAAGTGCGGCGGTGAATAGATAAGAGAAGAGAGAAGGAAAGAAAACAGGTGGTGGTGGTGAGAGATGAACAACAGTGAGGTAGGGTTTCGGTTTGGGGCTGCAGTAAGGTAGGATATCTCGGGCCTGTGAGAGATAAGAAGAAGAGGGTGAAGAGGAGCTGGGAGGTATCTGAATCAATTTAGGGAAAAGATTTAGCAATAGGGAGACCGAATTGTAACGAAGTGGTCGCAAATTTAAAAAAGTAATTGCGATGTGTTTTCGGTTGCTAAACTGTCGAAACTTTTTTAATTTTACGACCGGATTCACTTTCTGTCGTTCTTTGGGTCGCATATTTCTGTCTACCTGGTTCGGTCGCTATTTCGTCGAGATATTTACGACCAAACATTTCGGTCGCAATTTGCCATTGTTGTTTGCTATTTTTCTCGTAGTATAATTATGAAGCACGGTTGATATGTGCTGAGTTGTCTATATTTCTATATGTTATTTTTATCGTTTTACAATATTTTTAATATCTAAAAATGCATATTGTAGAATAATATCCTTTATTCTTATTTTAGATGCCTTTCAAAGGAGAAAATGATGAAAATAAACAAAAAAGATTGAAAACGGAGAGAAAACGACAAAAATGAAGCCGACGACATCAACTAAGTAGACCTACTGCTTGAGGTAGCCAACTTATTGTGGATGGTAGGTCCTTGAGCCACAAGCAGAGCTCGGACAAGAATCTACCAGTGATGTTAGGCTACCCCTACCGTCGACAGTAGGTCCCGACGATAAAGAGAAGATTTTGTGTAGAACCCTATCACGGATAGTAGGGGTCAACCTACTGTGCGCGGTAGGTCCTAACTGTAGCAGTTTTAATCCGATTTTAACTCTATTTTGATGTAACTTTTCCTCTATTAATAGGTAATTCCGCCATCAGCGCTGGATGAGGCAATTAGGAGTGAATTTAGGTTAGATAATTCCCAAAAATTCATCTTTACTTGGTTAGAAAATTAGTAAAACTTTTGTAATTAAAGACTTGGAGATTAAGAATCGAAGATTCAACATCACGGCTTTGGGTTTCAATTGGGTGACTCGAGAGACGAGCTTGGGCGACTTTTGGGATTGTGATTTCGACTTCAAATTCCTCCTAACCTTTCTTATCCTTTGTTTTTACAGAATTCAATGTTTAATTTCAGTTTTTATACAATGATTAGTGAGTGGATTTTTATGTTTGGATGAGAGTTGAACCCTATTTCTTGTTTACAAGGTTCTTGGTTTAATTTAGTGATTTCGATGTTCGTTTTTAATTGAGTTATCTTCCAGTTGTGTTTTGGTGCAATTTAATTGTCGCGGGATTAGATTTATTGCAAGAATGTTCAGAATTGAAAAAAGACGAACATTCTAGGGTAATCAATTGGGGTTTAATTGGGGCAACTCATTAGAGATATGATATTGCACGTTTAGGTCTTTTAAATCACCTATAATTATTGTAATCATAATTGGTTAGGAAGAGAAGAGATTCTCCTCTAATGGTTAGTGAATAGGTAGCTTTTGCCTAGAGATAGGGATTGCCCGATTAGTTGTGATGACCTAGCTTAATTAATTCAACATCGTTTTCCAATTGCATTAGTAATAAGGATTAGGGAGATTCCACCATCCAAACTCTTGCTTTAGTAGTTTTTTAAAACCTTCATTTTCTAGTTTTGTTTTTTTTAGTTGTAAAACCATTTTTATCTTTTTAGGTTAATTTCTATTCAAATCATTTTCAGACTAAATATTAGAAAAAACGATTAGTACTTGAGCCTTTATCGTTCCTCGAAATTTGACACTCAGTGTAGCTCTTTTACTATAGTGATAGGTTCACTTTCCTATTACTTTAGCTTAGTAGTTCATCCCCTTTGATTTTAAAACTCATACATCAACGGTAGCATATAGTAACTTCTGCAAACTAGGTAGAATGTTATCTAGCATATTTTTTCGTACAAGTTAGGTAATTACTTCAATAGGATAAATATATAAGGTCTATTTACGTTGGCGATTCTCTAGTCTAATCCAAGGTCCACAAATCATCATTGATCCTGATGTTATTTTTAAGAAAATGATCAATAATAATAACAGAGAATATATTTTTGTATTTTAAACAATTTTGTCTATATCATATGTTCATGAAGTACACATATATAAGTACAATATAGTAATATAGCAAATAGGATAAACATGTTATCTAACGTATAATATAGTAATACATGATATTGGGTGTATGGTACAAATGTAGTGATTGTTTAAGAAGGATACTATAAATAAGAAAATCTTCTTTTAGGCAAGTTGTATACCACACATCTACAGATTGCTTTCTTATTAGATATCAAATTTCTAATCGTCTAACATTTCATAACATGGTTCAAACGTTTGCGTTTAAAATAGGTGAAGCTAACTCCTCCTTTTTGATCTCTGAGAATATCCATGACACTCTTATTGATGGTTCAATCAATTACTTTTACATTTCAGAACTCTTGCTAATGATTTATATTATTAGTGTATGTAATATACGCCCATATCGTTTTTCGTTATTGATTTATTTCTTTTGATAGATACATATTCATATTGAAAATAATAAAAAAATTAGTAATAATACCTATAAGACATAGGAGTAAAACAATTCTTCCATATTGATCAAAACATATATATATATACATAAATATATTTATATATATATGCATATATATATATATACATGTATATATAAATATATATATATATCACTACAAGAAAAACAGTCTGTAGATGCCTTAATATCCCTTTGGCCTTTATAAACGCCTCAAACATACACCTTTAAAGTATACCTTTTAGAATGCCTTTAACGTATATCTTTTAGAGCATTTGGTATATATCTTAAAAGAAGTATATTAAGGCATTTACAGATCTCAACAAATCTTCAGATGATTACGAATTTAAATGACTTTAGGAACATTTATAAATACCTTTAAAAGTAAATTATAAAGTATTTCAGCATGCTTTCCTAGAATGCTATCATTTCTATATACTAATAGATTTCTAATGCATTTTTCATTATTATATAACTAATACAGTTATAACAATATTTAAAGTTCAAATGCAAAGATATTATACTTCAAAAAATACAAAATATTCAATGCAAATTAATTCTATTAAAAATTCAAAGTCAAGTGTAATAATACAAAAATTAATAAGAGTTTAGCATAATCAATCATTCAAATTGATTATTGATTATTTTGTACAAAAAGTAATTATATAGAATCTTAAAGTCTAGCTAGCTATGTAGAGAGACTTTCTTGAATTACACCTGAACAGTATAAGTAATATTTATCTCCTTTCAAAAGTATACAATTGCAGCTTCTGGATCTTTCTCATCTAGCTACACAACAGATATAGAACAAATACAAAAGATGAACATTAAATAGTGCGTAGAAGCGAAATATAGCTTATGAAATTTGATCCATTTTATTATCACACAAATAATCAAATAAAAAATAAATTTTCTAGTTGGGCAGAGGATATTCTAGCTAGGGTTTTCTACATTGCCAAACATTTATAATCCAATTTTTGGTATAAATGGAAGTACTTACTCTCATAACCTCTTATTCTATAAGGGTCAAATGGCAATATAGCAAGCATAGTTTCAAGCAACTCTATGTTATTTGAATCAATTTTAGACGTGAAAGAAATTGGTTGACTCTTGTTCCCAAGCTCATGCAATTCAAATCAAGGATAATAAGCAATGGAACATAAAATATTATATCATTGTTAGACAACCAGCCTCATCATGTGGTATAACCAGAACAATCCCAAAAACAAGCCAAGAAACTAGGAATACCAAAGGACATTGTTTGTGATGCTTTGAGTTATTGCATAACCCAATGATGGTGATTAGGCACACTAAAAGTGCTACATCTGTCAATTATTTTTAACAGAAAAATGATTAGTAAACATGTTCGTAAATGTTATGTCTAAGCAATTAGAAACATAACATTATCTACAATAAGTAGGTAAAGAACATAAGTTACAGAAAATAACAATATCTATAGCAATTCCAAGGGCAGCATAAACTTCAAAACCTCAAATAATTGTTAAAAATAAAATAAGTAATCTAAACCTCAAACAGCTATCACAAAGAAAAAAATAGAAAAATGAACAATTCATATGTCTACCTCCTTATCAACAGATCTACTCCCATCAACCAATGCTTGTCGTTTGTCATCAATATCAGGAAGTTATGAGAAAATACACCTTATTATTTCACACACAATATGGCATGCTATTCTCTCCAGTAGTTCACCCTTAGAACATGCTTGATGAACTATCTGAAAGTAGGTAATATCGCTATGTTGCATACATGATAATTACTTAAATGAACTGGATGATTTATTCTTCACGCAAGCCAAAGAATTCAAAGTATCTTCATCAACACCACTTCTTCAAAAGCAAGATCAGTAACCTCAAAATGGCAGCTTGTTAAATTTTCTTTTCTAACACACTTATGATGAATGATATTCTCTCCAATCTAAGCTAATGTTAACATAATTTTCAAATTAACTTCAAATATAGAGACACCTTAAATGAAAGAATATGCATATTATTCTATTTAATTACTCTATGTAGATTTGAATATATATATATAATTTCGAATAAAGCTAATGGATATTTGAATCAATTTATACAACAATTAAAAAAATTAAACTGGACTCTAATTTAGGTATTTAAATGTCTAAATTAAAAGTAATGAAAGTAAATTGATAGATAAATAGTACATGGTGGCTTCTTTTTTCTTGTTTAGTATGGGTTCCCTCCCTTCTCTTTTTTAGTAAGAAATTGAATTGTGTCCATGATGAAGAAAAAGTATTATCATTATTTCTTTTAAAGGAAATAGAATTTCGAATCAATTAAACATTCATATATCTAAAATGATTTTCTTTATTGAAACTTGTTAAGGATTCTTATGTAAATACGATTACTAATCCTAAACTATGTATATCTATGAGTTATAATTAGTACAGGTTTTCTAGACCAAATAGGTTTAGGATTTGTCACCTTGACAAATCTATATAATGTACACAATTTTACATTAATGGAACAGAAAACACAAGATTGTTTTCCCCACTGGAAACTTTCATGGTATCAGAGCCAATTGTCTAAAAAAAAAAATATCTCTCGTAATGAGTAATGACAATATTGGCAATGTTGATGACGACCTGGTAAGAAAGCCATGTTCGCTGAATGAAGAAAGATGCTTACTATGTAGCATCCGCTGATGGACCTGGACTGATTCTAACAATAGTCCAGCTACGAGAGACTGAGAAGGACAATAATTATGCAGAATGGGCAAGAGCCATGCGCATGGCCTTAAGATCAAAGAAGAAGTTGGGATTTATTGATGGAATAATTCCCATTCTAGATAATGATCCAGACAAAGAAGAAGAATGGTGGGAAATCAATAATCTAGTGAATTCTTGGATTCTCAACACTATCGAGCTCTCTCTTCGATCTACTATATATCACTCCGAGAGAGCCGATGAATTATGGACAGATTTGAGGGAAAGATTCTTGGTAGGCATTTGGCCAAGAATATATGAATTAAAAGCTGGCTTGGCAAATTGTAAACAAGGCGGAGATTCGATACAAGTATATTTTTCACGATTGAAAAAACTATGGGATGAATTGGAAAATTACACTCAACTTCCGTGTAGCACAGATACAGAACTCTTGTCTTTTATCATAAAAGAAAGAGAAAACGAAAAGATTTTCTAATTTGTAATGGGATTAAATAGTGCAATTTATGGCACTGTCCGTTCCCATATGATCCAACAGGAACCTATGCCCAAATTATGAACAATTCTTGCTCAAATTTGTAAAGAAGAACAGCACAAAAATCTGACACGAGCCGCGGACCATACCAGCGACGGCGCCGCCTTCGCCGTCGCCGGCGCCGGAGCAGAACACCGAGGACCTACATCAAAATTTTATTGCACATATTGCAAGAGAGCCGGTCATGAAGTCACCGGCTGCTTCCAACTGGTGGGCTACCCAGAATGGTGGCTGCAGAACAATCCTCAAACCACAGCTGCCGGTCGCGGAACTCCACACAGAAATTACAGTCGATGGCGCGGCGGCAGATCTGGACGCGGTGGACGGACAGCAGCTGACGGCAAGAACCCATGCCATCGACGGAGCACGCCCGCTGGAAGCTTGGGCCAACTCCACCTCTGCTAGGCGTGGACGAATAGTGGCAGAAAACCCTAGCGGCGGCAACAGCTTCGTTGGAGAAGAAGACTGGAGCGGGCGGATCAGGCCTATCGGGCTGAGCACCAGCAACAACGGGCCGAGCACCAGCAGCAGTGGGCCGGGCCTTTTTCCGAACCTGACAGTTGACCAGTGGTCAACTTTGCTGACCGCATTAAAAAATTCAAGTAACACGCAATCCGAAAAATTATCTGGTATGAAAAATTTATGGATTTTGGATTCAGGGTGCTCTCATCATATGACTAGTAGAAAAGATCTCTTAACAAATTTAAATAATATCTACCCGTATACTACTGGTTTACCTAGTGGCGCTAAAACAATTGCCCTGCAAGAAGGAACAATCTCTTTAAATACGAGACTCAAACTTCATAGTGTCTTCTATATTCCTGAGCTTACGTGCAACTTAATTTTCTTGTCCCAATTGACTCGTGACTCCCGATGTTTTATCACTCTTTCTAATGATTATTGTGTTATACAGGACCGTATCCCGATGAGGCCGATTGGAGTGGGTGAGCAAAGGAATGGGATCTTTTTCTACAAACATCTGCAGTTACCAGATCTATTTGCTTTTTTTAGTGAAGTTCTTGATTCCAGCACATTGTGGCATATTCGATTGGGTCCTCCTTCGGATTTTGTAGTAAGTAAATTGTTCAACTCTTCTACAACCAAGACTAGCCCTTGTAATGTGTGCTTACGTGCCAAACAGATCCGTGATCATTTTTCCTTGAGCATAAATAAAACATCTGAAATCTTTGATTTAGTCCATTATGACTTATGGGGGCCCATACAAAACTACATCTACTATAGGAGCTTCTTATTTTCTAACTATTTTGGACGATTTTTCTAGAGCCGTCTGGATATATTTACTATATGAGAAAAGCGACGTCGCGTCTACCTTAAAGGATTTCTTTGCAATGGTCAAAACCCAATTTCACAAAACCATAAAAATAATTTGGAGTGACAATGGCACGGAGTTCATATGTCTCAAATCATATTTTTCTGCTCAAGGCACAATACACCAAACAACCATTCCTAGTACTCCACAACAAAACGGACGAGTTGAATGTAAACATCGTCATATTCCAAATGTCGTCCGCGCCTTGCGTTTTCAAGCTAATCTGCCAATCAAGTTTTGGGGAGAATGTGTTCTAACAGCAGGATATCTAATCAATCACACACCTTCAAAGTTATTACACGGTAAAACTCCTTTTGAGCTATTGTTTGGAAAGAAACCTTCATACTCTCATGTTAAAAGTTTCGGATGTTTAGCCTATGTCCATGACCATGATCCACCTAAAGATAAATTTCGAGCCCGCAGTCGAAGGTGTGTTTTCCTTGGCTATCCCTTTAACAAGAAAGGTTGGAGATTTTATGACTTGCAAACAGAAAAATTTATTATATCCCGAGATGTGATTTTTGACGAGACAAGCTTTCCATACAAAGAAAAATCCGAAGCCTTAATCCATCCTACGGATTTTACACAGTTATACAATTTTGGAGAACAAATTTTGGGCTCCAAGAAAACCTGTATACAATATAAGGGGAGTATTGGCCAAAAAACCAACAGCCCACAAAAGAAACACCCTAGCTGCGGCCCAGAAGCATTGAGCGGCCCATCTGCGCCAGCAGCCTCGCCCACTCCTGCACGCGGCCCATCAGCTTCGCCTGGCCCAATCGCGAGCTCCGCACCAGCACCTCCAGCCGCCTACCGAAGCCCAGCAACACGCGGACCAGAAACCTTGCGCGGCCCATCTGAGTCAGCAGCTTCGCCTGGCCCACCGGCATGCTCCGCATCAGAACCTTCAGCAGCCTCCCGAAGCTTAGCATCACGCGGACCGCGGCCCAGCTCTCCTGAAGCCTCATGCGACCCACCTCCAGTTGTCGCTCCTCATGGCCCAGCGAGAGCAACCGAACAAGAGGTCCATTCCAGCCTTGGGCCAGCCACATCTTCTGCCCAAGACAAAGCTGCGGCAGATACCCAGGCACCCACATCCAAAATAAATCCACAAGAAAATCCGTCCATTCTCAGCACAAGAATAAAAAGTATTCCGCATCGACTCAGAGACTATGACTGCAATACTATATGGAAGTCTTCTACATCCCCTTCCTCCACTGCTCACTCACCCTCTCCGGACCTTTCAGGTACGTCCCTCTATCCAATAACTCATTTTGTGGACTATGGAAAATTTTCTCCTTCCCACAGACATTTTTTAGCTTCTATAGCCACAGAATCCGAGTCCACCACCTACTCCAAAGCAGTCTCAAATCGTCTTTGGCGCGCTGCCATGCGCCACGAAATTGATGCACTTGAAAAAAATGGCACATGGTTCTTGACATCCTTGCCTCCTGGAAAACGTGCCTTGGGAAGTAAATGGGTTTTTCGATTTAAATATGAAAAACCTTAGAGGGGGGGGAGGGGGGGGGGAGGGGGGGTGAATAAGGTTTTTGGCTAATTATCGAAAAACCTTTGTTAATTTAAAAGGTAAACCTCCAATTTTGTTTGAAAGAGAATTCTAAAACTCTTTTAATAAAATTCCGAACCAAACAAAATTTTGTGGTTGAGACAAATAAGTAATAAGCTTAGAAAGAAAAGAAAAGGGCACAAAGATTTATAGTGGTTCACTCCCTCAAAGAGTTACATCCACTACCTTGAGTTAACACCCAAGGATTTTCCAAATCCACTATAAACACAAAATTACACCAACTACAAATATGAGGATCACCCTTCAAGGGTTTTGCACACAACCTCAATTCACAACACAATGCAGATCAAAGGATTACCCAAAGGGTTTTTCAACACAAACCTTTGATATCTGTAATAAAGAAAGATAGGTTCAAGAACAATATTACCACTTTTGAGCTTGAGAAATAATGGGTACAACTCGATAAAATGTTTCTACAAGCTCCTCCTTTCTTCTTCTTTGATGATGATCAATAATGAAGCTCAAGAAGATTTTTGTTTCGGATTGAAAGTGTTTGCAATAAATGTACTTTTGAAGCTCTTGAAAGTTTTAAATGTTCTCAATGAATATTTCACCAAACTTGTCTCTTTTATGGCTGATCAAAAAGTCTATATATACTGTCTTAAAAAAAGTGACCGTTGCATTCAGTGTAATGGTAATAATTTTTTACAGTAAATATGAAAATCGGACTACCGGTTCCTGAAATCGGACGACCGGTTCTTAAACAGAAAGATTCGGACTTGTCCAGCTAGAAATCGGACTGCCGATTTTTTTAAAGTAAAGAAAATCGGACGATCGGTTCCTAAAATCGGACGACCGGTTCTTGGACAGAAAGATTCGGACTTGTCCATCTAAAAAACGGACTGCCGATTTTTTTTTTATTTAGAAAAAATCGGACGACCGGTTCTAAAACCGGATGACCGAATTTTTATTTCTTCAGCCAAGTTTCTTTTTAAGACAAAAGTTTTCTTCATTGTTTCAAAAATATGCATTCTTGACAATCATTTTAAAGAGAAGAAAAACCTTCCAAAAGCAACAACTTCAGTCAAGAATACTTAGATTTTAACAAAAGTTTATATTTGAGAAAATCGTAAAAGGAGCTTCATATATGATCAATAATCAAAGAGTAAGATTAGGGAGTTTTACAAGGGAGTACCTAATTACACTCTAACATAGACAATGCCTTCAATGTCTTCAATGTCTCCAATGACTTGATCTTGGAATGGCTTGGTCTCTTCTTCTCCATTTTGCCCTCATCAACAAGATCTTTTGCTTTTAGAGAGTGTAGACTTTGAGACTTCACAGGTGCTTCTTTTGTTCTATGAAAGGTTAGCTAAAATACTCACACAAGCATATGTTAATCATAATCAAAATCATAAGTATTAATGCCCTTAGGGCTAACAATCTCCCCCTTTTTGATTATGACAAATACATATGCAAGAAGAACAAAAGAGCAAGAGTAAAGTATGGTGATGTTTCAAAAGATCAATAGTAAGAGCAAAGCACAACAATCACCATAAAAGAGAGATAACTCCCCCTAAACACATGCTTTATGTTAAATATGGCTAAAGAATATTACAAGATCAAACTATGCCAAAAAGCCCATAGCAACATAACATCACAAGGCATAAGCTAACGTCACAAGGCATAAGCTGCAACATATAATATCAAACACCATCAATAATCAACATATTATCAAGATTTCTCCCCCTTACATCATAGCAACATAACATCACAAGGCATAAGCTAACATCACAAGACAAAAGCTGTAACATATAATATCAAACACCATCAATAATCAACATATTATCAAGATTTCTTCCTCTTACATCATAGCAACATAACATCACAAGGCATTAGCTAACATCACAAGGCATAAGCTGCAACATATAATATCAAACACCATCAATAATCAACATATTATCAAGATTTCTCCCCCTTACATCTTGCACTATTTTCTCCCCCTTTTGTCATAAATCAAAAATTTTAGGAGAGAAGTTTCAAGGTATCATAGAAGAGGTAGCAATAGGACTTTCAACATTAAATTATCATCATGAAGTCCATAACAAAAGAGGCCAATCAACAAAGAAAAAGAGAAACAAAAGGATAACAAAAGCAAATTAAGATTAGAAATTAGCAAGTTAAAAACCATATCATTAAGAGAATGAAAACAGGAGTTTGAAAGGAGTTATACACAAAACAAGGGAAAAAGAGAAGGTTTTATAAAAGAAATCTCAATCATCTCTATCTCCTCCTCCTTGCTCGAGTCTCTTAACCCGTTCTTGTGTGTCGGTCATTTTTTTATCCAATGTATCAAGCCTTTCTTGAATGTTGGAGACTTTCCCATCCAAAACCTCAAAGCGACCGTCGAATGCATCAAACCGAGTGTTCATTGACGTTTGTAGAGAGGCTATCATATCCATTAGATGACTCATGCTCCCCGAAGATGAGCCTTCCTTTGTTCTTTCTTGTCGCTTCTTTTGCCTTGTTTCTCTTCTTTAGATTTCAACCTCTGTTTCTTCATCACTGTCCTCTTCTTCTATATCCATGTCTTCTTGATCTTCATCATCATCTTCTTCATCATTGTCATCATCATCTTGTCCACCTCGGATGAATGTCCCATCTTCATCTTTCTCAAACCCCATTCTTTTGAAGGTTTGTTGAGTGTAGATCTTGCCATGTCCAATGTGATTACCCATGCCAACCAAATTGATCACAAAGTCTTGGAGGATTTTTGTGATAAAGCAACCATACGGCAAGCATTTCGTTGAGGAAGATTGTGTAGCTAGCATATGTTCTATAGCCATAAATCCAAAATTCATTCTCCTATGTTCATGCAAGGCTAGCATCACAAATGCGTGCATGTTGGTG
The DNA here is from genome assembly GCA_028651295.1 of Catharanthus roseus. NCBI lineage: Eukaryota > Viridiplantae > Streptophyta > Magnoliopsida > Gentianales > Apocynaceae > Catharanthus > Catharanthus roseus. The sequence goes on along the minus strand of JAPQWS010000102.1, from coordinate 12,101,757 downwards.
ATAGATGATTTATGCCCAAGATTTGGAATAATGATGTTAGAGATCATGTGATGGAGCACTCTCCCATAAGCATCAAGTTTGTTAACATTCCTATTATCATGTCTTTTTAAAACCTCTCCCCTAGTGAAAATTTCCGCAAACCGTTTTTCACTGTATAAATTAGGATCAAAGCATTTTTTGTTCTTGGTGTAAAATCTTATACCATCTTGAGGAGTATCCAAAATTTCATTTAACAGTCTATCATCAAATGCAATATCCCTTCCCCCAATTCTAGTCACAATCCATTTGTGTGGGACATTATCCACTCTTTCAATTCTTCTCTTGTAGAGATTTGCATAAAACTCATATATCATATCCACATAATAGAGTTCATTCACAATTAGCAGAGGTATCCAACCAATTATTTCAAAAAGATGAGGGATAGCCTCCATACCTTGCATATCATGTAAGTCTACCCGATGACCCGGAGCAATTTTCCGTCGATTTCTAGTCCATTCTTCAAACCTGGCAGCCTCCTTACTGAAATAAACCTCTCTAAAGCCCTAGCTGTAGAAGCCCCAGTTCCAGATGGTACTCTCTTTCCCTTTCCTTTCCCTCTACTCGTCCTCCTTCTTCAGGATTTTGGCCTTGACCAACTTGAGCATTCTTTGTTTTAACCATTTTGGAGAAGTTCTTGGGTAGGGTTTTAGATGAGATGAAGAGTTTGAGATTGGTAGATTGTAGCAAACAAAACAGAGGGAAAAATAGCTTCTTTGTTGAGTTGAGAGATGAATTTGAAGAAAAAGAAGAAGAAAATTGAAAATCGGATGGGTCTTGTGAAGAGGGGGTTTTCGGTCGAGAGAGTGAGAGAGAGTTGAGAGAAAACTGTGAAGAGTTTGAGAAAATTCTGATTTTAAAACACAGACCCGACCTTATTTTTTCAGAATTCGGTCGACCGTTTTTTAAAATCGGTCTTTCGGTTTTTTGGGATTTGAAGAAATCGGACGTACGAGTTTTTGTGCAGGCGTCCGGTTTTATCGTCCGAATATCTCTGGAATTTTTTGAAGGGAAAAGTCTGAGTCCGGTTTTAAAACCGGACGACCTATTTTTAAAAGAGGCGTCCGAATTTTTTGAAAAATTTCAGCACGACAGAAATAAGGGAAAAACAAATAATACAAGCAACACACATTACTCATTAAATTTCCCGATACTAAGTAATTTTCTTAAATAGCGAAAGCAATCTTCCAAAAGAAGTTTTGTAAAAATATCGGCAATTTGATCTTCTGTGCAAATATATTCTAAAGATACATCACCTTTAGCAACATGATCTCTAATAAAGTGATGTTTGATTTCAATATGTTTTGTTTTTGAATGTTGCACAGGATTTATGAAAATGTTTATGGCACTAGTGTTATCACACATAATAGGTATGCACTTAAAAGAAATACCAAAATCAATTAATGTATGTTTCATCCAAAGTACTTGAGCACAGCAACAACCGGCTGCGATGTATTCCGCTTCGGCGGTTGATAGGGACACGCACGATTGTTTCTTGCTGTACCAAGATACTAAGCATCCTCCCAAGAATTGGCAATTTCCACTTGTACTCTTCCTTTCTACCTTACATCCGGCATAGTCCTCATCGGTGTAGGCAATAAGATCAAAACAAGATTGTTTAGAGTACCACAAGCCATAATCATATGATGAAATTAAGTATCTCAAAATACGTTTTACAGTATTAAATGAGATTCCTTGGGGCAAGCTTGGAATCTAGCACACAAACATACGGCAAACATGATATCCGGCCTACTAGCCGTTAAATAAAGTAAACTACCGATCATACCTCTATATGTCTTTTTATCAACAGTTTTACCTTTTTCATCTTTGTCAAGCTTCAATGACGAGCTCATAGGAGTGCCAATACCTTTTGCATTGCTCATCCCAAATCTTTTGAGAAGTTCCTTGGTGTACTTCTCTTGATTGATGAAGATTCCTTCTTTCGTTTGCTTGATTTGTAGGCCGAGAAAGTACGTCAATTCTCCCATCATGCTCATTTCAAATTCCTTTTGCATAAGTGAGGCAAATTCTTCACATAAAGAGACATTAATAGTACCAAAAATGATGTCATCAACATATATTTGGACAAGAAGAAGATTATTGTTACAAGAGGTTTTTGTAAAAAGAGTAGTGTCCACTACACCCCTTGAAAAGTTATTTGAAAGAAGAAAACCACTTAACTTTTCATACCAAGCCCTTGAAGCTTGTTTTAAACCATAGAGTGCTTTTGAGAGTTTGTAAACATAATTTGGAAATTTTTCATGTACAAAACCGGGAGTTGTTCAACATAAACTTCCTCCTCAATATCACCATTTAGGAAAGCACTTTTAACATCCATTTGAAAAAGTTTGAATCCCTTAAAACAAGCAAAAGCTAAAAGCATCCTAATAGATTCAAGTCTAGCAACCGGAGCAAAGGTTTCGTCAAAATCTATGCCCTCTTCTTGATTGAATCCTTGGGCAACAAGTCTTGCTTTATTTCTAATGACTTCTCCGGATTCATTTAGTTTATTTCAAAAAACCCATTTTGTGCCAATAGTGGGGTGATCACGTGGTCTAGGGACTAAAGTCCAAACTTTGTTTCTTTCAAATTGATTTAACTTCTCTTGCATAGCAATAATCCAAAACTCATCGCATAAAGCATCATCAATAAACTTAGGTTCAATTTGTGATAATAGGGCAAAGTTATCAATAAAATACCTTCTTTTTCTTACCCCTTGAGATACATCACCAATAATTTCATCTTTAGAGTGTCCCTTTGGATATATCACATCTTGAGGAAGATTTTGAGTTTCTTGATCGTTTCCTTGTTTTTCCTCAAACTCTTCTTCCTCCATTGCATGCTCTTCCATTGCTTGAGTGTACAATGGTTGGTTACTAAGAATGTTATCTATGTCATCATCATCAACTTTCTTGTCAAAAATGTTAGTTTCATCAAAATTAACATGAACGGACTCTTCAACACACAAGGTTCTTTTGTTGAAAATTCTAAAAGCCTTTTTGTTTGAAGAATAACCAAGAAAAATTCCCTCATCGGATTTTCGAACAAACTTCCCAAGATTGTCCTTGGTGCTTAAAATAAAGCATTTGCATCCAAAAACTTTAAAATAACCAATTGAGGGGGTTTTATTAAAAATGAGTTCAAAGGGAGTTTTCTTTAAAGAAGGTCTCAAGATAACACGATTCATAATGTAGCAAGCAGTGTTAACGGCCTCGGGCCAAAAGTATTTAGGAAGGGAGTTTTCACAAAGCATTGATTTTGCCATTTCTTGTAAAGTGTGATTTTTTCTCTCTACAACACCATTTTGTTGTGGGGTTTTAGCGGCCGAAAAATTGTGTGTTATGCCAAAATCATCACAAAGTTTAGTAAAATCTTGATTGTTAAATTCTCTCCCATTATCACTTCTCATAGAGATCAATTTACAATCAAGGGAGGTTTGGACCTTTTTGAAAAGTTTAACAAAAACTCATGAAAAGCTTCATCTTTTTGACTTAAAAACAAAGTCCAAGTAAATCTAGAGAAATCATCCATAATAACAAAAGCATACCTCTTACCACCGAGACTAGTGGTCCTCATTGGTCCAAATAAGTCCATGTGAACAAGTTCCAAAGGTTTTGAAGTTGAAATCATGTTCTTTGATTTAAAAGATGTCTTAATTTGTTTTCCAAATTGGCAAGCATCACAAAGTTTAGTTTTCTCAAAGTGAAATTTAGGTAGGCCTCTAACAAGTTCTTTTGAAGATAATTGGTTTAATAAATCCATACAAACGTGACCAAGTCTTCTATGCCACAAAAATACATCATCATCATGAACCGAGAGACACTTCAAGTTTTGAGAAAGAAAATCTTCAAGATGAAAGACATAGACGTTTCCAACTCTTTTAGCAACAAAAATAGTTTTGTTTTTATGCTTATCAATGATAGAGGAAGAATCACTTTCAAAAATAACCTTTTTTCCACTATCACATAATTGACTAATACTAAGCAAATTGAATTTTAAACCATCAATTAGAAGAGCATCCTTAATGAGAGAGGAAGAATTGTTACCAATATTACCTATACCAATGATTTTTCCTTTGTTCTTATCTCCAAAAGTGACAAATCCACTTTCGGTTTTTTTGAGATTGCTCATAAGTGATGAGTCTCCGGTCATGTGCCTTGAACATCCGCTATCCAAGTACCACTTAGATGGCCTTGATTTGTTACAAAAGAAGAAGTAGAAATGATTTTTGGTACCCACATCTTTTTGGGTCCATGGATGTTAGTTTGATTTTCTTTAACCTTTCAAATGGTTTTCACTCCTCTTTCAATCTTTTTCTTTATAAAACACTTTGTGGCTTTATGACCACTCTTTTCACAATAGGGGCAACAAAGGTGTGAGTGAGATGATGAAGCTTTTACAAACCGTGTTTGTTTTGAGAAAATATTGGAATGAGTATATCCAATACCATTTTTATCAAAAGGTGATCTTTGAGAGCCAAGAAGTTTTTCAAAGTTTTCTTTTCTTTTTGTGAATTTTTCAACACATAGAGTGAGATCACTCACCTTTTTCTTTAAGACATCATAATCAATCAAACATTTTTCAAGAAAGGAAATCTTTTCACAAAGGTTTTTGTTTTCTAAAACAAGTTTTTGAAAGTCATCATTTGAGCACTCTTTTCCTTTCTTCAAAACTTTCAAGGATTCAAGAATAGCTATATTTTCACAAATGAGTCTTGAATTCTCATCTAACAAAAATTGAGTTTTGCTTTTCAAATCTTTGTTTCGTTTAGTAACCTTTTTGCACTCATCATACATTTCAATAAGCATTATACTAGGATCAACATCACAATCATCATCAAGGATACTACAAGAGTTAGGAGGTGAAGATTGTACCTCATTTTCTAGTGCCATGAAGCATATGCTGGCCTTTTCTTCTTCTTCATTTTCACTTGAGTCTTTATCCCAAGTTCCTATTAGGCCTTTGCCTTTCTTCTTCTTCTTTAATGCCTCAAGCTTGGCTTCTAAAGCTCCCTTTTCCTTTTCAATGGCCTTGGGACAATCGGCTACAAGATGATCGGTGCTATTGCATTCAAAACACCTAGCTTTGAAGAGTGATGAGCTTTGTCCTCCTTTCTTGAGTGGAGGTTTCTTTCCTCTATTGTTGAAACCTTTCTTGTAGAATCTTTTAAATTTTCTCATTATCAATGCCATTTCCTCATCATCATCAACCTCATCTTCATTGTTTGATGAGTATGTTTGATCATCTTCATTTGCCTTGAGTGCAATGCCTTTTCTTCCTTTTCTTCATCTTCCATTTCATTCAATCTTTTTATTTTCATTTCATAGGTGAGTAGTGATCCTATGAGTTCTTCAATAGGAAGTAGTCTCAAATCCTTTGATTCCTCAATAGCTAGTGTTTTTGGTTGCCAAGCTTTTGGAAGTGCATCAAGAATCTTTCTATTAGCTTCTCCTCTTGAGTACTCTTTCCCATATGCCTTTAGGCCGTTTGTGATGTTGGTGAACCTTGTGAACATGTCACTAATGCTCTCATTTTGTTTCATCATGAATAGCTCATAGTCTCTCACCAACATAGCTAACTTTGACTCCTTTACTTGATTTGTCCCTTCGTGAGTTACTTCAAGTAACTTCCACATTTCATGAGCCGATCACTCTATTATATTCGCTTGCATCCGAGGCACAACTAAGAATATTCATAGCTTGAAATTTTAGAGTCATCTTCCTTGAGTCGAACTCATCAAATTCTTCAACCTTCTTGGCTACTCCATTAATTTTGGGAATGTAAGGACCTTTCTCTACAATGCTCCACAAGTCAAAGTTAATAGAACAAATATATATTTTAATTCGAGATTTCCAAAAAGTATAGTTTGTTCCATTAAAAAGAGGGGGTCTATTTGTACAAGAGCCTTCTACATATGGTAAACTAGAATTATTAGCCATAGTAAAGTAAAGATCTTTTGCTTCAAGGATGTTAGTCCTTTTTAAGAAGCCCTGCTCTGATACCAATTGAAAAACCTTAGAGGGGGGGTGAATAAGGTTTTTTGCTAATTATCGAAAAACCTTTGTTAATTTAAAAGGTAAACCTCCAATTTTGTTTGAAAGAGAATTCTAAAACTCTTTTAATAAAATTCCAAACCAAACAAAATTTTATGGTTGAGACAAATAAGTAATAAGCTTAGAAAGAAAAGAAAAGGGCACAAAGATTTATAGTGGTTCACTCCCTCAAGGAGTTACATCCACTACCTTGAGTTAACACCCAAGGATTTTCCAAATCCACTATAAACACAAAATTACACCAACTACAAATATGAGGATCACCCTTCAAGGGTTTTGCACACAACCTCAATTCACAACACAATGCAGATCAAAGGATTACCCAAAGGGTTTTTCAACACAAACCTTTGATATCAATAATAAAGAAAGATAGGTTCAAGAACAATATTACCACTTTTGAGCTTGAGAAATAATGGGTACAACTCGATGAAATGTTTCTACAAGCTCCTCCTTTCTTTTTCTTTGATGATGATCAATAATGAAGCTCAAGAAGATTTTTGTTTGGGATTGAAAGTGTTTGCAATAAATGTACTTTTGAAGCTCTTGAAAGTTTTAAATGTTCTCAATGAATATTTCACCAAACTTGTCTCTTTTATGGCTGATCAAAAAGTCTATATATACTGTCTTAAAAAAAGTGACCGTTGCATTCAGTGTAACGGTAATAATTTTTTACAGTAAATATGAAAATCGGACGACCGGTTCTTAAACAGAAAGATTCGGACTTGTCCAGCTAGAAATCGGACTGCCGATTTTTTAAAGTAAAGAAAATCGGACGACCGGTTCTTGGACAGAAAGATTCAGACTTGTCCATCTAAAAAACGGACTGACGATTTTTTTTTTATTTAGAAAAAATCGGACGACCGGTTCTAAAACCGGATGACCGAATTTTTGTTTCTTCAGCCAAGTTTCTTTTTAAGACAAAATCTTTCTTCATTATTTCAAAAATATGTATTCTTGACAATCATTTTAAAGAGAAGAAAAACCTTCCAAAAGCAACAACTTCAGTCAAGAATACTTAGATTTTAACAAAAGTTTATATTTGAGAAAATCGTAAAAGGAGCTTCATATATGATCAATAATCAAAGAGTAAGATTAGGGAGTTTTACAAGGGAGTACCTAATTACACTCTAACATAGACAATGCCTTCAATATCTTCAATGTCTCCAATGATTTGATCTTGGAATGGCTTGGTCTCTTCTTCTCCATTTTGCCCTTATCAACAAGATCTTTTGCTTTTAGAGAGTGTAGACTTTGAGACTTCACAGGTGCTTCTTTTGTTCTATGAAAGGTTAGCTAAAATACTCACACAAGCATATGTTAATCATAATCAAAATCATAAGTATTAATGCCCTTAGGGCTAACAAAATACAAAGCAAATGGCACCATCGAATGATATAAAGCCCGCTTGGTGATTTTAAGAAACACACAAATGCCAGGTATCGACTTTACAGACACTTTTGCTCCAGTGGCTAAAATTGTCACCGTTCGAACTCTACTTTCTGTTGCTACTGCTCGAAACTGGCCTATCCATGATATGGATGTCCACAATGCATTCCGTCATGGAGATTTACTAGAGGAAGTATATATGCGACCTCCACCTGGTTTTCGCCCATCTTTCCGCGGTCAAGTTTGTCTCTTGAAGAAATCTTTATATGGACTTCGCCAAGCTCCTCGCTGTTGGTTTTCAAAACTTACTTCAGCTCTTCGTAAGTATGGCTTCTCCCAATCTTATGCTGATTACTCTCTTTTCACATACTCTCGAGACAGCATTTTTCTATGCGTTCTCATTTATGTGGATGATTTACTAATTACTGGAAATTCCCTACCCACTCTAGAAAAATTCAAAATTTCCTTAAATAAATGCTTTCATATGAAGGACTTTGGTCTTCTCAAATATTTTTTGGGTATTGAAATTGTAAGAAATCCTTCGGGATTATTCTTATGCCAACGCAAATACGCTTTGGAAATTCTCTCTGAGACTGGTTTATTGGGAGCCAAACCAGCATCAACACCCATTGAACCAAATCATCAATTGGCAAAAGCCTCTGGACCTTATTTTGATAAACCAGATCGATACCGCAGACTAATCGGGAAGCTGATTTATCTTACTCTCACTCGACCTGAGCTCGCCTAAACAGTCCATACACTTGCTCAGTTTATGCACGCCCCCCGTTGTGCTCATTGGGACGCCGCTATTTGTATCGTTCGATATCTCAAGGGTAGTCTTGGATGCAGTATTCTTCTTCAATCTAAATCTCCTCTTTTACTGACCGCCTATTGTGATTCAGATTGGGCTACCTGCCCAATTACATGACGATCTATCACAGGCTATTTTATTTCCCTTGGTGGATCTCCTATTTCTCTTGTTCTTCTGCCGAAGCTGAATACCGCTCTATGGCAATGACTTTATGTGAGTTAAAATGGTTATCCAGTCTACTCCGTGACCTTCATGTGCCTATCACTCATCCAATACCATTACACTGTGATAATCAAGCTGCTCTTCACATTGTCGAAAATCCTGTCTTCTATGAACGCACCAAGCATATTGAAATCGATTGTCATTTTGTCCGAGATGCCTTTTAAGAAAGATTCATTTCTCCCTTCTACATCCGCAGTGAAGTTCAGCCCGCTGATATTTTTACCAAAGCTCTACAACCAATACATTTCCATCGTTTAGCATCCAAGTTGGGGATTACTGATATTCATGTTCCAACTTGAGGGAGAGTGTTAAGGATTCTTATGTAAATAGGATTACTAATCCTAAACTATGTATATCTATGAGTTATAATTAGTATAGGTTTTCTAGACCAAATAGGTTTATATGTCACCTTGACAAATCTATATAATGTACACAATTTTACATTAATGGAACAGAAAACACAAGATTGTTTTCCTTACTGGAAACTTTCAAAACGTTAGACTTATAAATTCTTTCATATTATTTTAATCCTTTACCAAATTATTTTTGGGAAAAGAAAGAAAATATTTATCGCATTAAAACTTTGATCATTCTAAAAACTAACTATATATATATAAAAATTCATAAAGGTAAAGTCTTTAATGCAACTAAAAGAAAGTCTTAGTTAAATTAAAAAAAAATAGTTTTATTTTTTAATTTAGAACCTACCATTTCTCTCACAAACAATATAAAATATACCTTTAAAAAAAATCTTTTTTTTCCAAACTTGATCTAATCCAAGTGTTCCCTATTTTCTCAAAAAAAAAATAAATAAATAAAGAAAATATTATCTTCGAGTTGTTATGCATATACGTTCGGCATGGCATGTTTTAGGCTAGGAGTTTTTTTTTAGAATTTAATTTTTGAAATTTTCTCTCTTGAAGTTTTTATTTTTTCAAATTATTAAACTTGTTGGTTTTTTACCTAGATTGCTAGTAATGAGTATTAGATGAATTATTAAAATTAATGATATTTTAAGTTAACTAAATGTTTATTCTATTTAATTACTCAGCGTAAGTTTGAAATATATATAATTTTGAATAAAGCTAATGGGTATTTGCATCTGTTTATACAACAATTAATAAAAATTAAACATGACTCTAAATTAGGTCTGTGATTGTTTAAATTAAAAGTATTGAAACTCAATTGACAACTAAAAGAGTACATGGTAACTTCTTTTTTCTTATTTTTTCTTATATAATACAGGTTCGATCCCCTCCCTTCTCCTTCTAAGTAAGAAACTGAATTCTCTTCAGGATGAAGGAAAAAATATTATTACTATTTCTTTTATGGGAAATATAAGTCCGAATCAATAAAACAATTCATATATTTTAAAATGATTTTCTTAATTTAAACTTTACACTTTTAAATTCTTCCCTATTACTCTAATCCTTTACCCTTTTTTTGGTTTTTGGAAAAGAATGAAAATATCTCTTGCACATAAAATTTTAATTAAATCAAAGGAGTCGAAAATTTTGAATCAAAATGAGAAAATTAATAAAAAATAACATAGAAATAATATATGAGACAAACTCAAAATTTTTACCTATTAGCTGAATAAGGTCCTCCCAGAGATTTGTCGTTAGAATCCTATAAAACTTAAAAGTTCAGTAATGTAATAATTAGAATCAAAATTAATGTATGAGACAATCATAAACTTTTTATCTCAAGTAGGTGAGTAAGAAGCTCTTAAATATCAGTCTTTATAATTTTAAAATTCATCAAAAATAAAAGATATCTAATAGATATAGAATATGAAGGAAGTAAAATTGCAACATCAGTACAAAACATAAGAAGGAAATGATGGCACAGAAACGGAAGTAATTTGAAGATAACAAATCTGTGGTCCATTTATTCATATAGAAGCTATGCCTTAAAAAAAATAGAAAGCTATAAATTAATATGGATATATTTTATTTCAAATTTTGAAGTTCAAAATAGATATATTTTGTTATATAGATATGCATGAACAAATGAATTAGTTTAAACCCTCATTTAGCAAAAAAAATTAAAAAAATTATTTTAAACCCCCTACTATCATATGATTTAGTTTAAACTAAAAAGATTTATGGAAATTTTAATTTATTTAATACATAAAAAATTGTACGATTGACAAAAATATGGATAGAGTTTAAGCATTAGCTAGAGAGGTAGAGAAAAAGTATAATCCTTAAAAAAAAAAAAAAGTAAAAGGATAAAGGGTACGCAAGTTTGCATTGGATCTTGATCATTGGATTTACGAAAAAGAATCATAATGATTGGAATCGGTCAAGCATTTTAAAATTGAAAATAAATGTTAGATTCTTTTATTAGTTTAGTAAATCAAAAGTATTCCAACCAATCATACTATTAATAACTTATTAACAAAGCAAAAATTTTAAAAATTTGGTTTAGAGTATTGAGAAAGTTAGAGAGACCTCACAAATAAATATGTGTTAAGTCATTACTTCTATAGAATAAATATGTAAGGTTTATTTATGTTGTCGATTCTCTAATCTAATCCAAGGTCCATAATTCATTATGGATCTAGATATAGGTATTAAGAAAACGATCGGTATAATATAAAAGATTCTTACATACTTTTATATTTTAAACAATTTTGTATCATATTATATGTTCATGACGCATGCATATATAAGTAGAATATAGTAATATATCAAATAGGGTAAACATGTTTTTTAATGTACAATATAATAATACATCAAATAGGGTATATGGTATAAATATACTAGTGTCTAAGGAGGATAATATAAATAAGAGGATCTTTTCTCAAGCAAGTTGCAATGTCGCATACCACACATTTACTTATAGTTTTTTTATTTTAGAAATAGAATTTACACTATCTACTCATATTTCATATCATCGTTCAAACGTTAGCGTAAAAATTTAGTGATGTTTACTCTTACTTTTCGAGCTCTAAGAAGTGGCCATGAAACTCCTGTTGATGGTTCAATCTTTTGTTTTTGTTTTTGTTTTTGTTTTTGTTTTTTTTTTTTTTTGATGAATGATTGTTCAATCAATTAGTTTTACTTTTCAAAATACTTGTGTTGATGATTTATTTTATTGATATATGTAACATATGCCCTTATTGCTTTTCTTCATTCATTTATTTCCTTTGATAAATACAGATATTCAATTTGAAAATAAGAAGAAAATTAGTTATTAGAACCATATTATATAAGAGTAAAATGATTATTTTAGATTGATTGAAACAAATATAGATAGGTGGAGCTAATAAATAGAATTGGGCGATACATCAATTCCATATCGTAGATAAAATTGATAACCACATAAACATATATATAATTCTAACTTTTATATTGTATTCTAAGTTTTTACTTTTATTCTAGAGTACACCTTTCTACATTACAATAATACTAATAGATTATATAGTTGAACTCATCTATATCTTTCTACTGTATGATCTATCTGTTAGAATACTGCCAATTCTATTTCACTTATTTCATTCAAATGCGAAAAGTGGAATCATTTTAATTTTATTTTGTCAATTTCTTATAAGAATTAAGAATTTATAAGTAATGATTAATTAATTAATCATGCTAACTTACTGTTTTTACGTAAATGATAAGAAGAATGATGGTAGGAACTAGAATGAATAGTGAAGTAACAATAATGCAAGAAATTTTAACTCCATAATCTAATTTTATGTTTTATTTTTACTTTACGATAACTATAGGATCTAATTACTACTACAAAGTCTATTTACTATTACAAAATAACTCAGAATAAAGCAGCGGAAAAGATAAAGCTTGTTCTATTACAAAAGCTTTTTCTTCTTCAACATATCAGTAATGACTGATCAAGAGTGCCAAAACAGAACTGTAAAAATAACAGTTAATAAAATAAAGAAATTGAACAAAAAGGGACAGAAAACTTACCACCACCGCGGATGGTATCGCCGGCGGGAAAAAGGAAGCACCGAGACCGAGACGACACCGAGCAGCGGTTGCCATTCACGGACTGCATGGAGGCATCAACGGTAAAGAGATGGTACAACCGAAGTCCTCAGATTCGAGCCTCAATAGTGAAAGAGTCACCGGTGCCACTCTCCTCTCTCTCCCTTTCGGTTCTCTCTCAAAAACTCACCAAACAGATGATTGGACAACAAGAAGACGATCAATAGAAGCCGATGGCAATGACAGCATCACAGAAGACCGGCGAACGGAGGAGAGCAAGGAACGCTGAAAGCCGCAATAAAGAAAGGGAAGAAGAAGAGACCAGTTTGAATACCAACAACCAAGGCAAAAGAAGAGAAGAAAAATAATAAAAGAGGAGAGAAAAGGCTGCCCAAATACGGAGGGGGAAAGTGGGATTAAATAGGTCAAGTCACAATGGACAGCCCGGGTCGGCCTGGCCTGGTATCTCTGACCCAGTCAAGACATATCACCTATTCCTCTACTGAGGCCCATGGGTCATCATTGGGTAAGGTACATGGGTTGGAAAACTGAAAAATATTGGGAAGACTAAGGCCCAAAAGCCTACAATCTCCACCTCGAACAATATTTTTCCAACCTTCGTGTGACTCAACAAGAGTCAAACCGCATCCAAGTGAAGGAAATCCATGCAAAACATAAACTTGTGAGAGCTCACAATTTTAGTACCAAAATCTGCAGGATTATTATCAGTACTAATCTTATTTATGTCAGCTAAACCACCAGAGACTTTTTCCCTAATAAAGTGATATTTGACATCTATATGTTTCTTTCGTTCGTGATAGACTGGATTTTTACATAAATGTAAACAACTCTAACTATCAGTATAAATAATAGCTTTTGAATGTAAAACGTGTAATTTATTCAATAACCCTTGAAGCCGAATGGCTTTTTTGGTAGCTTCTGTAGCCGCAATGTATTCAGCCTCGGTAGTTGATAAGGCAATTACCGGCTGCAGTTGAGATTTCCACGAAACGCAATTACCCGCTAGGATAAAGAAATAGGATGAGGTAGATTTTCCACCATCCTTGTCACCTGTAAAATCATAATCAACATAACCAATTAGTTCAAATATATCAGACCAATTGTGATAGTGTAAGCCTCGATCTAGGGTTCCATTAAGGTAACGTAGCAGCCACTTGAGAGTAGCCCAGTGATCCCTCCCAGGGTTAAATATTAATCTGCTGAGAAGGCTTATAGAAAAAGCAATGTCTAGTCGGGTAGATATTATTGAGTACATAACCGTGCCTATGGCCATTCTGTTTGGGATGTTTGCCATATCTCTTTTCTCACTCTTGGTTTTAGGACAGGTTTTATCAAAAAGTTTAAAATGGCTCGCAAGTGAGGTTATAACGGGCTTACACAGGTGCATAGAAAATTTGGATATAATTTTCTGAATAAAGGGTTTTTGAGATAGAAAGAGTGAATGATCAGCTCTATCTCTTGTAATACACATCCCAAGAATCCTTAATGCAACCCCTAAATCCTTCATATCGAATTCAGATTTTAGCAAAAGATTTCAGATCATCAATCTCAACTTTATGTCTGCAAGCAATTAATATATCATCTGCATAAAGAAATAAGTAAATAGCACTATCAACATTATTACCAGAGAAATAAAGATAACTATCATAGTTGCTTTTAGTGAAACCAACTTTTAACATAAAAGAATCAAACCTCTTGTACCATTGTCTGGGTAATTGTTTAAGTCCGTATAGGGACTTTTTCAAAAGACACGCCATGTGTTCTTTACCTTTAACCTGAAAACCTGGTGGTTGATGTATATATATTGTCTCTTCGAGATCACCATGCAAGAAAGCAGTTTTAACATCAAGTTGTTCAAGATTGAGATCATAAAAAGCAACAAGAGCAAAAATAATCCTAATTGTTTTGTATTTGATGACAGGAGAAAATATTTCGTTAAAATCAATACCCTCAACTTGTGAAAAACCTTTTGCAACCAGCCTGGCCTTGAACCTTGGAGGTTCATTAGTAGACTTAGGCTCTTTAATTTTAAAAATCCATTTGCAATCAACTAATTTTTTTTAAGGGTTTTGGAACAAGAATCCAGGTTTTATTTTTATTTAAAGAAGACATTTCCTCATCCATAGCACCTAACCATAAAGAGCGATTAGGGCAAAAACATCAGAAAAATATAATGGTTCTTTTTCTTCCACATAAGATACAACAGCAAATGCATATGAAACTATGTAGGAATAACCATATCTAGGGTGTTCCTTAGGCACTTTTCTAACCGTATCTCTCGCAAGCTAGTAATCCCTAAGTGCTTGAGCTTGAGTCTCAGGATGCTCTTCCTCCTCATCAGAACCTTTTAAAACAAGGTCAAGGGTTTCAGGAATACTAGGAGGATCAGGTGTGCTACTAGAAGGTGCAGGTAACTCTCAGTTGGTTTCAGGTTCCTGACGGGGTTCTAAAGAGGGTTCGGAGGTGACCTCCACCTCCACAGGAATACTACTAGGTGTGAGAACACTAGGTGGACTATCAGAGACAGGTTTATCTTTAAGACAGAGTATATCTAACTCGTTGAAGATGACATCCCTACTGATAATTACCCTTACTCCTGGTTCACCCTTTAACCAAACTCTATAACCCTTCACCCCACTAGATATCATATGAACACTCCCTTTCTAGACCTAGGGTCTAGTTACCGTCCTTCTGATGTGCAAAGGCCGCATACCAAAAAACTTTAAGGTTGGGCAGGTTAGGAGGTTTACCACACCAAATTTCTATAGGAGTCCTAAAGTTTATGGCTATAGAAGGGGTTCTATTGATGAGGTAGACAGCCGTACTAACAGCTTTCCCCTAAAAAGGTTTTGGGACACCCGAAGATACTAGAAGACATCTAACCTTATCCATAGTGGTAGGGTTCATCCTCTCAGCTACTCCGTTCTGCTGGGGGTTATACCTAACCGTCCTATGGTGTAGGATGCCATGAGATACACACAAATCAGAAAACTTCCGGTTACAAAACTCAAGACCGTTATTAGTCTTGAGAGTTTTATTTTATTTCTAGAATGATTTTCGGCAAAGCGTTTTCATTCACAAAACTTTTCAAAAATTTGATGGCAAATCTGACTTTGTAATGTGGTGGAGGAAAATGAAAGCAGTTTTGGTACAAAATAAAATTGCACCAGCTATTTGTAGCCCCGAAGAGTATCCGGAATCTTGGAGGCGCGAAATTCTTACAGAAAATAAGTGTAATTTAGTGGCTAGAAAAATAAAAGATTTGAAAAGTTTGATTTGAAAAATACAATACCCATATTTTTCGTAAAAGAAAAATTCCCCCCCCTTTTTTTTAGGAAAAACGGTGTTGTTTTTTTATTATTATTTTGTTTAAGGAAAAAAAACAAACGGCGCAACAACGTGTGAGGCACGGAACCTAATAAGCACAAAATGCAAACAACAACAGTATATATAACCGAAAACGAGAAACAACAAAAATAATAATATCTCAGAAAGAGCAGAAAAAGACAAACAGAGAGAATATAAAACAAAATAATAAATGAGTATTTTGAAAAACTGAAAAACGCACCAAGGCGTAGATACTTGAAGTCTCATGAACTCAAGCCAGGCTTGGGTTTTATGTATATTTTTTTTCAGAATACAAGAACAACCGAAAAAGAAAAAAAAACAAAACCGCGGAAAGAAGAACAGAAAGAATCGGTAACAGCAGATCGAGAAACAATAGCAGAACCGTAACGCAGTTCACAGAGAGGAGAAAAATAGTAATAGTAAACAGAATATCAACCACAAATAGAGAGCAACACTAGCAACAAAATAATTTTGGAAAAAATAAAAGGAAGAAAGTAAGCAATACTTCACTGGACGGATCTGAGGAACTCAACAGTTCCCTCAGATCTAGAAATCCGAAAGGTCACCGA
Organism: Catharanthus roseus; assembly: GCA_028651295.1. Lineage (NCBI taxonomy): Eukaryota > Viridiplantae > Streptophyta > Magnoliopsida > Gentianales > Apocynaceae > Catharanthus > Catharanthus roseus. Next base: position 12,085,355 of record JAPQWS010000102.1, on the reverse strand, counting down.
CGCCGCTAAAAAGCACTGGAAAGTTGCAGTCGTTTTCGGACTCTGATACCACTTGTAGGATCTAATTACTATTACAAAGTCTATTTACTATTATAAAATAACTCAGAATAAAGCAGGGGAAAAGATAAAGCCTATTCTATTACAAAAGCTTCTTCTTCTTCAACAGATCGGTAATGACCGATCAATAGTGCCAAAACAGAACTACAAAAATAACAGTTAGTAAAATAAAGAAATTGAACAAAAGGGGACAGAAAACTTACCACTGCCGCGGAAGGAATCGCCGGCGGGAAAAAGGAAGCACCGAGACTGACACGACGCTGAGTAGCGGTTGCCGTTCACAGACCGTGTCGAGGCATCGGTGGTAAAGAGATAGTACAACCGAAGTCCCTCAGATTCGAGCCCCAACAGTGAAAGAGTCACCAGTGCCACTCCCCTCTCTCTCCCTTTCGACTCTCTCTCAAACACTTACCAAACAGATGATCACACAACAATAAGACGATCAACAGAAGCCAACGATAGTGACAGCGTCACAGAAGACCAGCAATATAGGAGAGCAAAGGACACGGAAAGCCGCAATGAAGAAAGAGAAGAAGAAGAAGAGACCAAGTCGGATACCAACAGCCAAGGTAAAAGAAAAGAAGAAAAATAATAAAAGAGGAGAGAAACGGCTGCCCAAATACCGAGGGAAAAAGTGGGAATAAATAGGTTAAGTCACAACGGCAGCCCGGGTTGGCCCGGCCCGGCCTGGCCCGGCATCTCTGAACCAATCAACACATATCACCTATTCTTCTGTTGAGGCCCATGGGTCATCATTGCGTAAGGTAAATGGGCTGGAAAAATAAAAATTATTGGGAAGACTAAGGCCCAAAAGCCTACAATAACTTAGGATTTCATCCCATAGAGATGATAAACCTTCAACTAGTAAATTCAAGGAATGAATATCTTCTCAATCTCGTAGATTTTGGATCGTATAAATATCATGAATAACGATATCTAAGCTCTCAGATCAATTTGTCATTGAAAGTGGAATAGTATAATATATAATCTTTTTTTTTTTTTTGGTAACCCTGGTATCCGAGAGTTCTCGACTAATCCAGGAGGGATCGAGGGGCACAAGGCCCATATGGCTACAACACAAGGCTGAAAATCCGGCATAAATTCGTACCTAAGGTAACTCTCTAACTCAAGACCTCTCACTTTGCATGCCATATAGAGGTACCTATAAGAGAGAAGAGGCTCGCCATCTGGTCACCACCTTGTTTTCATAATATAGGAATCTACTATCCATGCCGCATCCCAACTTGGATTTTGAACCCAATCCAAAATTCATTTATTCATTATGAGTTTCCATTCTTTTATCGATAATCTGTTCTACGTGCAATCTATCTAATATGATGAAGTTTAACAAAATTGCTTTCCCATTCCTATTAGGCAACCCAAATAACAAAGAAAAGAATTATTCATTCACCTGGTAAGAAGAGTGTGATATTTGATTGATCTATCCATATAGAGACGAAATTTAAGAGTTAATATATTTTCCTCTCTGATGAGAAACGATATAGAGTCGCACTAGGTGCCAAACAAATATAAGATTTTAAAGTAAGAAGATAGATATTCATTGGAGAAGGAACTTGTTCTATTCTAAATTCTAGTCACTATATCTCTAATTAATATAATCATCATGTCGAGACCAAATCACTAACGCATTCAAGACGTCTCTAAATTTAGAGACGAAATATCTACGCATCAAGTTTTTTAAAATTGAGACGATATTGAGACCAAACTACATTGTCTCTATTTTTCTCTTCTTGTGAGTCAAAATGGAGACGGAATATGTCATCTCCATTTGCCCATCATTTCGGTGTGCAGAAATTAATCATCTCTAATAAGTGCCAGCTTGGATGGAGTGATTTGGGGTAGGGGTGTAAACGAGTTTAACTAAGCCCAAACTTACCCTACCTCGAGCTCGGCTAGATTCTTTTGTAATAAGCTGGAACTTGAGCTTGAGGTCAGTCAAGCCCATTGATTTCGGCATGAACTCGGGATTGTTTTTCTTTGTACGGAATTCGAGATCAATTCGATAGCTCATGTTTATACAAACTTGAGTTCAAGTTCAAGATTTTTTAATATGTATAATATTTATATTATATATGTATATTAATATTATTATATATATGTATATTAATATATATATATATATGTATATGTATATTAATATATTAATAATATTATATGTATATTAATATCTATGTATATAATATTAATATTTATATATACTGGCTTGGTAAGCTTAACGAGCCGTCGAGCCAGTATTAAAGAGGTTCGAACTCAGCTTATTTTCTTAGTGAGCTAGCTCGAGTTCAGTTAACAACAAACTTGAGCTGAGCTTTAACCAAGTAGTTCACGAGTGGCTTGACTCGTTTACACCCTAAATTTTGGGTGAAGAGAAGAGAAATTGAAAGAAAGGGGATTCTAATCTCTTATTTGAGAGTTTTTAATAGGAAGAAAGGGAAAGAAAAAAAGAGAAGTGAGGTGATGAAATAGAGGACTTTCTCTCCCAAAGTGGGATGAAAGGGAAAGAAATAGAGAGAAAGTCTTAAAAAGATTGTGAAATAACAATTTTGTCCATAAAGATAATAATAAATTACATTATCATTAAGTATTTTATTCTTTCTATTTAAGGGTTATTTTTTTTCTAAAGATAGCCTTCTCTCCACTTCTCTCCAAACTCCCAAATAAGAAAATCCCACTTCTTTCCTGTTCCATCCAAAATTTCCAAACAACACTTAAATAAATCACATCACCTTCTTTTATCTTTCCTCCTAAACTCCCAAACATGACCTAAGAAGATGCCTCTATTTGGTTGCTATATGGGGGCTAAATAGAGTTTGATTTATTTATCTATTTTTTACTCGAATATTAGAGTCGTAATCGGGAGGAAATGTTCGTCTTTATTATTTCAAACTTCAAAAAATATTTTGTAACATACTACAAGTATAATTTATAGATGTGCTAAATTTATTTTAGGGTTAGTTCCAAAAAGTACCACTAAAGTTGAGAGAATAAACAAATTAGGGAAAATATTGATAGGCAGTGATAACAAAAAAAATAAAAATAAATGTATAAAAAATAAATAAAGAGCTAAGAGTGGTTGTTGATTAACAACATTAAATAGAGGCCCATAGAAATAAATTAATATAAAAATATATGAGTTGATTGTTTTGAATATAATAAAGAAAGATGAAAATGTTGAAGGATGAAACAGATTATAAAATTTAAAAATATTTAGATAAATTGGGGGTAAATTTAATATGAAAAACAAATAATGAGTTTTAAAACTCTTTTTTCAAATGGATATTTAGGGATCTCTCTTGTTCATGGATCTTGAAACCATATCAATCAATATAAATTTCTCAATAGATCTATCTATCGATAGAAAGTCTAAATGGATCTGGTTGTTGGGCGGCCGGAAGGTTGCCACGAGTAAGTCAGTTTGGGAGACTGCACCGGAAACGTAGCTTACCGAATTAGTTGCGACACACATGGGAATGCATGCTATGAAAGAGAGGGTTTGATACATCAACCATCTACTCAATATCCTTGTACGAGTCCACAATCACTACACGATATGAACCCTGGTTTGGTGAATTAAAGTTGGCTTTGTCGGATCCTCCCTATCTCCTGATCGAGCTTGTGAAATTATACATTTATCCTAAATTGGCCCTCGATTGACAATTAGAAAAGAATGGTCCCTTACATATTTTTTTAATTTTAGGAAATAAAATGCTCACTCCCTAACGTAAAGGGGTATTTGACTATAAGCCTTTTAAACTAATAATAGAAAAAGTGGTCAAAATGGTCCCAAAAGTTAGGACCTGGACAAGTTTATTTTTAGTAATTAAGGTCCATAAGATTCTACGCACTTTTAAACATTGGACATGTTTTTGTGGGGTTGTAGGTGCTATGGAGTTTACCAATCAGTGTTACTTTTGGTTTTTCAGTTGGCCATTCAACTTTGGTTGTTTAATGGACACAGTTGTTGTGGTATTTTCTTTGTGGCAGAATTATTTCATGTTATTTGATTTGATGGTTTCTTTGCTGGCAAGGAGGGCGATTGCTTGGAGTTTGCGGATCGACTGTTTAGGGTTTGTCGCGCGGCTAGTGGTGTGTGAGATGCTGTAGTGCCCTAGCCGTGTTGGGTTGAGAGATGGCTTTTTTTTTTTTTTTTTTTGTGGTCTTGTAGGTTTCGGCTGGGAACTGGCCTTTAGTTTTGTACATAGGTGTTTTTTTTTATTTTTTTTTTATTCTACTTAGTTAGCTTGTTAGATGAAAATTATCGAGTTGTACTCTATAGTTTGCCAATAATGACATTTGTTTTTGTTATGAAGCTTATTTTAAGAATTTTCACCCTTTATATTTAGATGTACCTCAATATTATAACAGTTTTTTTTGAATAATAGATATCAAGCATTTGATTAAAAAAAAACAAGATTCAAGAAAAATATGAGAACTGGTGGCACATGAACAACAAAATCTATAACATCCTGAGCCCGCGGGATAGCCAGAGCGCGACTCATACATGTGGCAGCACCCTACTTGGCAACCGTTCTCATTATGCAAAAATAGATAACCCAAAGTGGCCGTAGGTACTTAGACCTATGCTTATATACTATACATATATTTCATACATATCCCATGTGGGATTAGGGTTTCACATTCACCCCTCCCCCCTTTACGGCCCTAATTTCCTTGCTAGGTGCCTCAGACTTAGACCAGGGAGTGCGGGATTCTAGAGGTCACTCCTATTGGCGTAGCACTTAGTTCACATGGGATTTTAAAGGTGGCTCCCACGAGTATAGCACTCAGTTCTCACACGTTCGACTAGTATGCTCTAATACCATAAATGTCTTGCTCCGAATAGGCACGTTACCCGGCAGCATCTATAAGGAAGTACCAAAGATATTAAACCTCAAAAGGTACACACTTTTGTAAAGTAATATTATAAGTCTTACCTTAGTCCCAAAATAATAAACTAATTCTCTTAATAGAGTATACTATTTTTTCCTTTTCTAAAAAAAACGATTATACTACTATAAAAAAACTCTCCAATACAAAACTAAATACCCTCAAAGTTTTCATATAATGAATATATCACTTAAAGATCTCTAACTGATGTCTTCATTATTCAAACTCTTCGCCAATCCCAATTTCAAGCTCATCTGCAAAATATAAAAGGGTGAGTTACACTAACTCAGTAAGAAATATAAACCATTCTTGGAATGAGAGTTTTTTCTAAAATATATAAAATAATTTGTAGAAAGATTAGTCTTTCACATGGAAATTTAAGAATAGACCATGCTTGTCAAAGAAACTTTTATCTCCCAAAATATTTCATCTTAAAACACAAATAAAACAAATTGTCACGTTTCAACTGCCAAAATCAACTTCATCAAATTGTTTCCACTTATTTATAAAAATAATTCAGTGGTAAATCTTTCCAAAGAAAGCAAGTAACAATCACAAAGCTAGTCAATATTTTCAAGGAAAGAAAGTAAAGCATTTTTCTAGAAGAAAACTGGCAACTATGTCAAACAAATGAAAATCAACAAATGCAGTAGAATACAAAGAAATAAATAGTCATTGTTGAAACCCTTTTTCTTATCAAATTAGTGAAAACTGATTTCAGAAAAATCCATAGAAAATAATCAAGATAGTTTACAACACAATTAAATACAAGCCTTTAAAATTTATAACCGATAAAAACAAAAGCTCATGGTGTTAAAGGACACAAAAGTGCACTGATAGTAGCTCCTACCTGTTGTACCCGTTAAGGAGGGCAAGACGAATGGATTGCTAGGTATAACATATCCTAACCGAGCCAGATAAATATTTAGGGTATGTCTCTCCAATGTTTTCCGTTCACACACATGAATGCAAACTTAAATATTTCATCGAATATTAAAAATCATGAACTATATACTGCATTTAAACATTTTATTTAACACTTTAAAATCATAAAAATTTATGAACATACATATTTATAAAACTTTACCTCCAAAATACTTTCATTATATGCTTATTCCAATGTTATACAAAAACTAGCATTCATAAAAGTATTCATAACACCGTTCAAACAACTTTACTAGAAAAAATCGGCATTTAATGGAAGCAGAAGGGTTTACATCTCTTACATCATATTTGCAATTCATTTCCTCCTGAACTTAGCAAAACACTGCATATGATTCCTACAGTTCAAAAACACCCAAAATTCCAATCAATTTCCACGTAACCAGATCAACTAATTCAACCCTAATTTCTCTTATCGACCCACATGAGTAAAACAAAGAACTAACAATGATAAGGAAGGCTCTAAGTTAATCAGAAGTTGAAAAAACATTACCTAATTAATTCGACATTTCAGTCTCTGGACCAACACTTCCTAATATTCCACAAGTGTGGGCATTCTTCTCCTCTCCGCTTCTTAACAGAGATGTTCAATCGTTCAGTAAACTGATGTCTAAAATATCAGTTTAGTTGCGCCCTTTGGATTTTCAATTTACTACAACTATACCCTAAAAGTCTTAAAATATCTAAAATGCCCGAAACTCTTAAATGGGCTTTACAAAAAAATCCCTAATTATAAGAAATAAGTCACATCTAATCAAAGTCCAAAATACATCATAACAATTATCGAGCCTTTTGAGTCGGGTAACTATAAAATCAATGTCTAATTTTTAATTTAAAATCAAAATCTTTATTGCCAAACATCAAAGTTCTATATAAATCAGTGTCATTTAACTAAACAATTTTGTTAACACCCATTTCATTAGGCCGTTTGACAATATCTTGCATGTGTTTCTGTTGAAAACGGGCTTAGATGTAACTTAACTCATAAAAAGTAGCTCAAGGGGGAGAGTATCACTTAAATTTATAAGAAGTTCCTTTGCTTACTAACTATTTAATGTGGAATTCTCAACATATTTTCCTCACGCCCTTGACTATATATTGTGTAAAGTTTGCAGGACTAAACATTTGCAAGTAATCTGATATGTGGTCCAGTAATGAACTAGATGGCTCTAATACCATATTAAAATTTTGATGTAGGCTTAAACCCCTAGAGGTACCTAAGGTAATTACCAAGCATGTCGTACACTAACTAGTCAATGTCTCAAAATAGTCTCTCACACTTAGAACTGAACACTTAGAGTAGGAAATTATGAAGGTGGAGTAAAGCCTAGAAAATAGGGAAAAACAAAAAGAACATCAACAAAGAGAAGATCTCGTCATAGTTAAGTAGTGTTACATGAGGCAGCCAAGGGAGAAAGATTGGAGAGAGATGTATGCAATCCTCAAAATATTTTTAGCAAAAAGGTTTTTAGGAAATCAATTTCCTAAATTATGTTTTGATATATATTGGTATAATTTAGATTTATTTTAACAAAGATCTATTTGAGTAAAAAGAGTTCTGTCTCTTTATCTCCATATTTCTAAAGATGGATTTAAATGGTTTGAATATTAAAAAGGACCTTTGAAGATTAGCAAGAAGTTTTGAAGACGATCAATAAGACTTTGCGATAAACCTTGGAGTGTTGCGATGATGTTGAAGAGACCAACCATGAGTAGAAGATCATCTCAACATAGGTCTTTCTGGCTGCTCTTTATATGGAGCCTTTGGACTTCACTTCTTAAGAAATTAAGAGTGCACATTTCATATGAGAGAAGTGAGGAGGTCTGAGAATTTTCAGTAGAAAATAGCAAGCAGTGATGGTGTCAATTGCCTAATATTGTGTTGTTGTTGTTTACCTTGTTAAAATAAATGCTTAGCTGTTAAGCCTAAATTCTGCAATATTTCTGGGTCATAGTTGTCCTATTCCTTAGGGGATTAGCTAGTTGTTCTATTCCTTAAGAAGTTAGTTGCTTTATTCCCTCCAGATTTCTTTATGCACATTTTTCCGTAGTTTTACGTTATGTTTCGACCTATTTAATGACTTCATTTGTTAAGAATAAAACACGGTTTTCATCTTTTGCTTCTCGATTTAACACTGGTATCAGAGCAATATAGCAGCAGCTATTATTAGAGAGAAAAGTTGAGTGAGTAAATAAAATAAAGAGTGTGCTTATTAGTTAATCTTGCAGCAGAAAAACTAATATTCGGCAATAATGACAATCGAAACTTTTGTACAACCAGCGATTCCTCGTTTTGATGGTCACTATGACCATTGGAGCATCGTCGATGGAGAATTTTTTACGATCTAAGGAGTATTGGCGGATCGTCTCCGAAGGGATCCCGAATCATCGAGTAGTACGACGGCGTAGCGCGAGAAGATAGATCTCAAAGCAAAGAATTATCTTTTCCAAGCAATTGATCGCACAATCTTAGAAACTATTCTTTGCAAAGATACTTCCAAGCAAATTTGGGATTCCATGAAGAAGAAATATGAAGGATCAAAGCGGGTTCGGGAGGCAGCGACTACAAGCTCTACGATCCGAATTTGAAACATTACGGATGAAATTTGGAGAATCTGTTTCGACTTCTTCTCAAGAACAATGTCAATTGTTAATAAAATGTTGATTTACGGAGAGAAGATGGAGGATGTGATTGTGGTTGAGAAGATTCTTCGCTCAATGACACCGAAATTCAACTACGTGGTCTGTTCAATTGAAGAATCAAAGAACATTGATCTTTTATCACTTGATGAACTTCAAGCATCTTTACTGGTTCATGAGAAGAAAATCACTCAACAAGACAAAGAAGAGCAAGCTTTGCTGGCCTCATCAAACATTTATAAAAAAGGAGGTCGAGGACGAGGCAGAGGTAGACAGAATAATGAAGGGAGAGGCTCACAACATCATCAATCCCATGATGATCGAAGCTTCATATTTCGAGGAACTGGCAGAGGCAGAGGAAGAAGTCGTGGAGGCCAACAATCAAAGGTTGCTCATACGAGGTCAGTAGACAAGTCGAATGTGGAGTGCTATCGCTGTCATAAGTATGGACATTATCAGAATGAATGCAGAACTAACCTGACAAAGGATAGTGGAGAAAAATCAAATTTTGCAGAAACAGAGGAGGAGATATCTTTGCTGATGGTTTGCAACACCAAGGAAGATATGAAGAAGCAATTGTGGTACCTGGACACCGGTTGCAGCAATCATATGTGTGGCGACAAAGAAATTTTTCTCATCTGGATGAGTCATATAAGGACAACGTCAAGTTTGGCAACAACACCAAAATTTCTGTTATGGGAAAAGGCGAGGTAATGATTAGAACAAGAGGGAATAATTATCAAATAATCTATAATGTTCTCTTTGTTCCAGATTTGAAGACCAACTTGTTAAGCATTGGTCAATTACAAGAGAAGGGCTATGAGATTGTAGTAAAAAATGGTGTCTGTCGTATTCATGATGACAAGTTAGGCTTGGTTGCTGAAGCTAAAATGACAACAAATAGAATGTTCCCTTTGAAATGTCTGACCTTGGTTTGATGCATTATTTTTTGGGCATAGAAGTTATTCAGTCCAATGCAGGCATCTTTATCTCTCAAAAGAGATATGTGCAGGATATCTTAATCAAGTTTGGAATGCAAGATTGCAATCCGGTCCAGTACTCAGTCGAAACAAGTTTAAAGCTTGTTAAAGATCCAGATGGCAAAAAGATTGACGAGACCTTCTATAAGCAAATTGTTGGAAGTTTAATGTACTTAACTACAACAAGGCCAGACATCATGTTTTCTGTAAGTCTCATAAGCAGATTCATGGAAAATCCAACAGAAATGCATCTTGCGTCAGCGAAACGAATTTTGCGGTATTTGCAAGGAACAACAGACTATGGAATACTCTACAAGAAAGGAGAAAAATCGGGAATTGATTGGGTTCATCGATAGTGATTATGCGGGGGATCAAGATGACGGGAAAAGCACATCCGGATATGTGTTCATGATGGGGGTCCGGAGCTATTTCATGGTCATCAAGAAAGCGACCTATAGTCACTCTTTCAACTACGAAGCGAGAATTTGTAGCGGCAACATCGTGTGCTTCCCAATCAATTTGGTTGAGAAATGTTCTTAAAGAACTTCGCTTGATCAAGAAGGTTCAACTCCAATTTATTGTGACAACAATTCAACAATCAAGTTGTCCAAAAATTCAGTTTTGCATGGTCGAAGCAAGCATATCGATGTTCGGTTTCATTTCTTACGCGATCTTACCAAGGACAAAGTTGTTGATCTCATTTCTCTGCGAAGCAAGGATCAAATTGCTGATTTGCTCACAAAGCCCCCTTAAACTCGATGCATTTCGAAGCTCGAGAAAATTACTTGGAGTTTGCGGCATGGAAGATTATGTTTAAAGGGGGTGCACTAAAGACAAGTTTTAGTATTAAACTTATGTTGTTAACATTAGTTTAAGGGAGGGTGTTAAAATAAATGCTTAGTTGTTAAGCCTAAATTCGCAATATTTACGGGTCATAGTTGTCCTATTCCTTAGGGGATTAGCTAGTTGTTCTATTCCTTAAGAAGTTAGTTGCTTTATTCCCTCCGATTTCTTTATGCACATTTTTTACGTAGTTTTCGTTATGTTTCGACCTATTTAATGGCTTCATTTGTTAAGAATAAAACACAGTTTTCATCTTTTGCTTCTCGATTTAACACTGTTAGAATTTTTGGGCTTGGGCCTAACTCACCCCAAAAGGTACCTCAAGAGGGGAGGACTGCCCAAGTTTTTATAAGTTGTAATTATTTTCTTTAATTAGCCGATGTGGGATTCTCATTCTCAACACACCCCCTCACGCTCAGGCTGATCATTTTTGGGCCTGGAGCGTGGCATTCTGCAGGATTGGACATCTGCGGGTGGCCCAACATCAAGGCTCTGATACCATGTTAAATCGAGAAGCAAAAGATGAAAACTGTGTTTTATTCTTAACAAATGAAGCCATTAAATAGGCTGAAACATAACAGAAACTACAGAAAAATGTGCATAAAGAAATCTGGAGGGAATAAAGCAACTAACTTCTTAAGGAATAGAACAACTAGCTAATCCCCTAAGGAATAGGACAACTATGACCCGAAATATTGCGGGAATTTAGGCTTAACGACTAAGCATTTATTTTAACACCCTCCCTTAAACTAATGTTAACAACATAAGTTTAATACTAAAACTTGTCTTTAGTGCACCCCTTTAAACATAATCTTCCATGCTTGCAAACTCCAAGTAATTTTTCGAGCTTCAAATGCATCGAGTTTAAGGGGGCTTTGTGAGCAAATCAGCAATTTGATCCTTGCTTTGCAGATAAATGAGATCAACAACTTTGTCCTTGGTAAGATCGCGTAAGAAATGAAACCGAACATCGATATGCTTGCTTCGACCATGCAAAACTGAATTTTTGGACAACTTGATTGTTGAATTGTTGTCACAATAAATTGGAGTTGAACCTTCTTGACTGAAGCGAAGTTCTTTAAGAACATTTCTCAACCAAATTGATTGGGAAGCACACGATGTTGCTTTGCTACAAATTCCCGCTACGTAGTTGAAAGAGTGACTATAGGCTGCTTTCTTGATGACCATGAAATAGCTCCGGACCCCCATCATGAACACATATCCGGATGTGCTTTTCCCTGTCATCTTGATCCCCTGCATAATCACTATCGATGAACCCAATCAATTCCCGATTTTTCTCCTTTCTTGTAGAGTATTCCATAGTCTGTTGTTCCTTGCAAATACCGCAAAATTCGTTTTGCTGACGCAAGATGCATTTCTGTTGGATTTTCCATGAATCTGCTTATGAGACTTACAGAAAACATGATGTCTGGCCTTGTTGTAGTTAAGTACATTAAACTTCCAACAATTTGCTTATAGAAGGTGCTGTCAATCTTTTTGCCATCTGGATCTTTAACAAGCTTTAAACTTGTTTCAGCTGGAGTACGGACCGGATTGCAATCTTGCATTCCAAACTTGATTAAGATATCCTGCACATATCTCTTTTGAGAGATAAAGATGCCTGCATTGGACTGAATAACTTCTATGCCCAAAAAATAATGCATCAAACCAAGGTCAGACATTTCAAATTCAGACATCATCGAATTCTTAAACTGCTCTATCATCTCCTCACTATTCCCAGTATAGATTAAATCATCCACGTACAAACAAACTATGAGCATTTTTCCTTCAATGTCAAATCGCATAAAAAGTGTATGTTCATAAGGACATTTCAGAAATCCTTTTCTTAAAAAATAAGCCTCGATACGACTATACCATGCCCGTGGGGCTTGTTTTAGACCGTAAAGAGCCTTTTTCAATTTATACACCTTATTCTCATCTCCTACTTTTATGTAACCCAAAGGTTGATCAACAAATACTTGCTCTTCCAACTCGCCGTGTAAGAAAGCTGATTTGACATCCAATTGAAAGATTGACCATGAATTTTGAGCTGCCAACGCAACCACAAGTCTGATAGTGTCCTGCCTTGCAACAGGAGCGAAGACCTCTTTGTAATCAATTCCAAATTCCTGCTTGTATCCCTTTGCAACTAGTCGCGCCTTATGTCTGTCAACTTCGCCTTTTTCATTCAATTTTGTTTTATACACCCACTTTACGCCAATGGTTTTCTGTCCCTTGGGAAGTTCAGTCAACTCCCATGTCTTGTTCCTTTCTATGGATGAAATTTCATTATCCATAGCCTTTCTCCATTTCGAATGTTGAACAGCTTCCTCAAAAGTTAAGGGATCGCAATCTGAAAATAAAGCTAAATTTACAAGTGAGTCTTCATCAGATTGATTAATCCCAGTTACCTCATAGTCAGCCATCCATGCAGGTCTTCTTCTAATGCGTTGTGGATGTTGACTTATGGCTGTAGCTGAATCACTTGTTGGTTCATCTGGATTTAAATACTGCTGCTCTGTAATTCTGATCGGTTGCTCTTCATCTTCTTCAAGATCTGCTGGTATAGTTTGCTCAATATTTTTTTTATTCCACTCCCAGAAATTCTCTTCATCAAAAAACACGTCACGACTTATAACAATCTTCTTAGTGTGAGGATTGTACAACTTGTAAGCTTTGGAATTATCGCTCACACCAAGAAAAATGCATTTTTCACCTTTATCATCTAGCTTTTTCCTCTGTACATCCGGGAACATGGGCATAAGCTATGCATCCGAAAAATTCGAAGTGATCAACTGCTGGTTGGTGACCATTCCAAGCCTCCTCTGGTGTCATGTTTTGAACAGCTACTGTTGGACTTCGATTCAAAATGTGAAGACTCCAATTTATCGCTTACGGCCAAAAAACTCTTTGGCACCCTCGCTCATTGTCAAAAGACTTCTCACCATATTCATGATTGTGCGGTTCTTTCTTTCACACACTCCATTTTGTTGTGGAGTATAGGGCTGCTTGTTAGTCGTCGTTTAATTCCATGTAACTCACAAAAAATCTGCAAATTCATGTGAGTTATACTCTCCACCACGATCAGTGCGTAGCACTTGAATTGGACAGCCTGCTTCTTTCTCAACAACTGCCTTAAAAACTTTGAAAGCTGTTAAGGCTTCAGATTTTTCTTGTAAAAAATAAGCCTATGTTTTACGACTCGAATCATCAATGAAAGTGATTATGTATCGTTTACCTCCATTAGAGATAGGATTGATCGGACCACAGAGGTCAGAATGCACAATCTGCAACAGCTCTCTTGCTCTTTGTGTTTTTCCTTTTGGAAATGGAGTTCTCGGTTGCTTGCTGATGACACAACTTTCACAAATCTCTGTTGGAGTAGAGAGCATTGGAAGGCCAACCACCATTCTCTTTTGCTGCTATAATCTGGAGGGAATAAAGCAACTAACTTCTTAAGGAATAGAACAACTAGCTAATCCCCTAAGGAATAGGACAACTATGACCCAGAAATATTGCAGAATTTAGGCTTAACAGCTAAGCATTTATTTTAACACCCTCTCTTAAACTAATGTTAACAACATAAGTTTAATACTAAAACTTGTCTTTAGTGCACCCCTTTAAACATAATCTTCCATGCTGCAAACTCCAAGTAATTTTCTGAGCTTCTGAAATGCATCGAGTTTAAGGGGCTTTGTGAGCAAATCAGCAATTTGATCCTTGCTTCGCAGATAAATGAGATCAACAACTTTGTCCTTGGTAAGATCGCGTAAGAAATGAAACCGAACATCGATATGCTTGCTTCGACCATGCAAAACTGAATTTTTGGACAACTTGATTGTTGAATTGTTGTCACAATAAATTGGAGTTGAACCTTCTTGGTCGAGCGAAGTTCTTTAAGAACATTTCTCAACCAAATTGATTGGGAAGCACACGATGTTGCTTTGCTACAAATTCCATCACGTAGTTGAAAAGAGTGACTATAGGTCGCTTTCTTGATGACCATGAAATAGCTCCGGACCCCCATCATAAACACATATCCGGATGTGCTTTTCCCTGTCATCTTGATCCCCTGCATAATCACTATCAGTGAACCCAATCAATTCTGATTTTTCTCCTTTCTTGTAGAGTATTCCATAGTCTGTTGTTCCTTGCAAATACCGCAAAATTCGTTTCGCTGACGCAAGATGCATTTACATTGGATTTTCCATGAATCGCTTATGAGACTTACGAGAAAAACATGATGTCCCGGCCTTGTTGTAGTTAAGTACATTAAACTTCCAACAATTTGCTTATAGAAGGTCTTTGTCAATCTTTTTGCCATCTGGATCTTTAACAAGCTTTAAACTTGTTTCAAATTTGAGTACGGACCGGATTGCAATCTTGCATTCCAAACTTGATTAAGATATCCTGCACATATCTCTTTTGAGAGATAAAGATGCCTGCATTGGACAGAATAACTTCTATGCCCAAAAAATAATGCATCAAACCAAGGTCAGACATTTCAAATTCAAACATCATCGAATTCTTAAACTGCTCTATCATCTCCTCACTATTCCCAGTATAGATTAAATCATCCACGTACAAACAAACTATGAGCATTTTTCCTTCAATGTCAAATCGCATAAAAGGTGTATGTTCATAAGGACATTTCAGAAATCCTTTTCTTAAAAAATAAGCCTCGATACGACTATACCATGCCCGTGGGGCTTGTTTTAGACCGTAAAGAGCCTTTTTCAATTTATACACCTTATTCTCATCTCCTACTTTTATGTAACCCAAAGGTTGATCAACAAATACCTGCTCTTCCAACTCGCCGTGTAAGAAAGCTGATTTGACATCCAATTGAAAGATTGACCATGAATTTTGAGCTGCCAACGGAACCACAAGTCTGATAGTGTCCTGCCTTGCAACAGGAGCGAAGACCTCTTTGTAATCAATTCCAAATTCCCTGCTTGTATCCCTTTGCAACCCGATCGCGCCTTATGTCCGTCAACTTCGCCTTTTTTCATTCAATTTTATTTTATACACCCACTTTACGCCAATGGTTTTCTGTCCCTTGGGAAGTTCAGTCAACTCCCATGTCTTGTTCCTTTCTATGGATGAAATTTCATTATCCATAGCCTTTCTCCATTTCGAATGTTGAACAGACTTCCTCAAAAGTTAAAGGATCGTAATCCGAAAATAAAGCTAAATTTACAAGTGAGTCTTCATCGATTGATTAATCCCGATTACCTCATAGTCGACCCATCCATGCAGGGTCTTCTTCTAATGCGTTGTGGATGTTGATTTATGGTCTGTAAATTTGAATCACTTGTTGGTTCATCCGGATTTAAATACTGCCGCTTTCTGTAATTACGATCGGTTGCTCTTCATCTTCTTCAAGATCTGCTGGTATAGTTTGCTCAATATTTTTTTTATTCCACTCCCGAAATTCTCTTCATCAAAAAAACACGTCACGACTTATAACAATCTTCTTAGTGTGAGGATTGTACAACTTGTAAGCTTTGGAATTATCGCTCACACCAAGAAAAATGCATTTTTCACCTTTATCATCTAGCTTTTTCCTCTGTACATCCGGAACATGGGCATAAGCTATGCATCCGAAAATTCGAAGTGATCAAGCTCGCTGGTTGGTGACCATTCCAAGCCTCCTCTCGGTGTCATGTTTTGAACGACTCTCTGTTGGACTTCGATTCAAAATGTGAAGACTCCAATTTCATCGCTTACGGCCAAAAACTCTTTGGCACCCCTGCTCATTGTCAAAAGACTTCTCACCATATTCATGATTGTGCGGTTCTTTCTTTCACACACTCCATTTTGTTGTGGAGTATAGAGCTCGTTTGTTAGTTGTCGTTTAATTCCATGTAACTCACAAAAATCTGCAAATTCATGTGAGTTATACTCTCCACCACGATCAGTGCGTAGCACTTGAATTGGACAGCCTGCTTCTTTCTCAACTAACTTCTTAAGGAATAGAACAACTAACTTTGTCAGGTTAGTTGAATTTCGGTGTCATTGAGCGAAGAATCTTCTCAACGCAACCACAAGTCTGATAGTGTCCTGCCTTGCAACAGGAGCGAAGACCTCTTTGTAATCAATTCCAAATTCCTGCTTGTATCCCTTTGCAACCAGTCGCGCCTTATGTCTGTCAACTTCGCCTTTTTCATTCAATTTTGTTTTATACACCCACTTTACGCCAATGGTTTTCTGTCCCTTGGGAAGTTCAGTCAACTCCCATGTCTTGTTCCTTTCTATGGATGAAATTTCATTATCCATAGCCTTTCTCCATTTCGAATGTTGAACAGCTTCCTCAAAAGTTAAGGGATCGCAATCTGAAAATAAAGCTAAATTTACAAGTGAGTCTTCATCAGATTGATTAATCCCAGTTACCTCATAGTCAGCCATCCATGCAGGTCTTCTTCTAATGCGTTGTGGATGTTGATTTATGGCTGTAGCGGAATCACTTGTTGGTTCATCTGGATTTAAATACTGCTGCTCTGTAATTCTGATCGGTTGCTCTTCATCTTCTTCAAGATCTGCTGGTATAGTTTGCTCAATATTTTTTTATTCCACTCCCAGAAATTCTCTTCATCAAAAAACACGTCACGACTTATAACAATCTTCTTAGTGTGAGGATTGTACAACTTGTAAGCTTTGGAATTATCGCTCACACCAAGAAAAATGCATTTTTCACCTTTATCATCTAGCTTTTTCCTCTGTACATCTGGAACATGGGCATAAGCTATGCATCCGAAAAATTCAAGTGATCAACTCGTTTGGTTGGTGACCATTCCAAGCCTCCTCTGGTGTCATGTTTTGAACAGACTGTTGGACTTCGATTCAAAATGTGAAGACTCCAATTTACTGCTTCTGGCCAAAAACTCTTTGGCACCCTGCTCATTGTCAAAAGACTTCTCACCATATTCATGATTGTGCGGTTCTTTCTTTCACACACTCCATTTTGTTGTGGAGTATAGGCTGCTGTTAGCTGTCGTTTAACTCCATGTAACTCACAAAAATCTGCAAATTCATGTGAGTTATACTCTCCACCACGATCAGTGCGTAGCACTTGAATTGGACAGCCTGCTTCTTTCTCAACAACTGCCTTAAAAACTTTGAAAGCTGTTAAGGCTTCAGATTTTTCTTGTAAAAAATAAGCCCATGTTTTACGACTCGAATCATCAATGAAAGTGATTATGTATCGTTTACCTCCATTAGAGATAGGATTGATCGGACCACGGAGGTCGAATGCACAATCTGCAATGCCTCTCTTGCTCTTTGTGTTTTTCCTTTTGGAAATGGAGTTCTCGGTTGCTTGTCGATGACACAACTTTCACAAATATCTGTTGGAGTAGAGAGCATTGGAAGGCCAACCACCATTCTCTTTTGCTGCAGTGTCTTTAGTCCATTGAAATTCAGATGTCCATAACGAAAGTGCCACAACCAAGCATTATTACTGAGCCGAGTTGACAAACAAATCTAAGAGACATTATCCAAATAGAGAGGGAACATTCTATTTGTTGTCATTTTAGCTTCAGCAACCAAGCCTAACTTGTCATCATGAATACGACAGACACCATTTTTTACTACAATCTCATAGCCCTTCTCTTGTAATTGACCAATGCTTAACAAGTTGGTCTTCAAATCTGGAACAAAAAGAACATTATAGATTATTTGATAATTATTCCCTCTTGTTCTAATCATTACCTCGCCTTTTCCCATAACAGAAATTTTGGTGTTGTTGCCAAACTTGACGTTGTCCTTATATGACTCATCCAGATGAGAAAAAATTTCTTTGTCGCCACACATATGATTGCTGCAACCGGTGTCCAGGTACCACAATTGCTTCTTCATATCTTCCTTGGTGTTGCAAACCATCAGCAAAGATATCTCCTCCTCTGTTTCTGCAAAATTTGATTTTTCTCCACTATCCTTTGTCAGGTTAGTTCTGCATTCATTCTGATAATGTCCATACTTATGACAGCGATAGCACTCCACATTCGACTTGTCTACTGACCTCGTATGAGCAACCTTTGATTGTTGCATAAATTTGGTTGAGAAATGTTCTTAAAGAACTTCGCTTCAGTCAAGAAGGTTCAACTCCAATTTATTGTGACAACAATTCAACAATCAAGTTGTCCAATAACACAATGTTACTTTCTTTAAATATGTGTAATAGATAGTTGGGTTGTGTTTACTTTGATTCTAAACAGTTTGTATTGCTTTCGGGAATATTAGACGGAGTGCGTCTATTTTAATACGCAGCTTAGTCGATCCTTCTTGGATTCTAGGTTGCTCAATAGACTGGTTTGTGCAACTGATCCTTTTTGTTCTCCTGATTTAGTGAATTAGCTCAAATGATCATGACCCTGCAAATGTAGGTATTTCTTTCCAAATTGCGTTAACAATCTTGTGTTGCCGTCAATTACTTTACTACTATGTTATTAACACATCTTGCTCATTTGACATAACATAAGCCAAAAATTTTAAAAGGTGTTTTAAGGTCATTAACGCTCATTTATTTATGTTAAGAACCTTTTCAACCTTACAAGATTAATTTAAGAAAAGCTCCCAAAGTCTTTGGAGTTATTATCAATTAGGTAATCTATTTTTTAATTTCGATAACTGAGTACCCAAATCAAATTCGGTCTTCAAAATAACGTTGAAAGCTCTTGAATCTCACATATCATGTTTAAAATTTTAAATATTTTTACTTGTTTTGAATGTTAGAGTTGAAATTCCTAAAAATCCTATTGAATTTTATAAAAAAAAAAATTTCAGACAGAAATTTGATTTGGTATTCAATTGTCTAAATTAAAAGACAAGGTACCCAATTGAAATGATCCCAAACTTTAAGTTTCTTAAATTGACCCTTACTAAAGGGATTGAATATTGCTTAGTATTAATTTTTTATTTGAATTTTGTAAAGAATGAAATTAGGAGTTTTAGGGTGTTTGAGAATGGTTAAGAATATAAGCCATTTTATACTTTTCAATGAGTATTTATTGAATTTTTTTTTCATTTTTACCCATCTGTTTATCATTTATTCCACTCCTTATCTATCTCTCTCCTTATTTATTTGAGAGTGTAGATGGTATTTTGTTTCAAACTTGTATTGCTTTCAATGCCTTTAATTCTTGTACATAAGTTCAAAACCCTTATATTTCGGATTGTAGGAAGTATTAAATTTCAAAATAAAACTCAATTCAAACACTACCTCCATTAGAAATATAAGGAGTATTAGGGGGATTGAGGATGGTTAAAATATAAGGGGTTTTACACTTTTCAAGAGGCATTTATTACATTTTTGCATTTATACACATCTATCTATCTGTTCATTTGTTATAATCTTATTTTATATTTCTCTCCTTATTTACAAAGGGTATAAATGGTACTTTGACTCAACAATTGTCTAGTTTTTAATGCTATGAATTCTTGTGCACAAGCCTAAAACCTCTTATATTTATCATCAGAGGCAGTACATGTTAGTCCCGCGATTTTTTTACTTGTCACAATGTGTTGATTTCCATATGTTTTTATTTATCATATTGTGAAAATAATACAATATTTAATGAATTTTTTCCATTTTCTCTTACACAAAAAATAAATTTCAACTTGTTTAACTCTTCTAGCATTGGAATTTGTAAAAATAACAATGAGGAGAGAGGTTAATTTACAGGGCATTCGGGTTCATATAAAAACTATTTAAAATTTTGTATTTCTTTTAATCTTTATGATGTATAAAAGGTGAAGACTTATAAAAAATATATTAAGTAATTGCGAAATTAATTTTGTATTTCTTCTCGATGGTTGATCCAATGGTTTTCCTGTACTAGCTCAAGCAGCCTTTAAAGCCCCTAATAATGCTTTGGCGTGGGATTAGATTTGGCTTACACTCAACAACAGAGTTCTGTAAATGCTGAATTGCTTTTTCCAATTATTATTTCATATAATTTTTCTTTTTATGTTAGGTCTCACACATTTCATTTAACTAATCATTAATTCACTTTTTTTCATTATTTTTGCAAACATGAGGTATCTTAAGTGAGTTCATATGCATAACAAAGTCACACCAAACTTTCAAGGAAAAAAGAGTCACACGATACCTAGGTTAATCCACATCTGAACTAGGCAAGACAATAAGAGCGGCAAAACTCTCCACAAGACAATTGTATTCCCAATTACTTTCCAAAATGAAGATATGCCCAATGTCGTCACCATTTCCATAGTAGTTGGAGATCAAGTGCCATCTATAAATTCTTTTTTGTGTGTGTTTCTACAAATTTTCATTCTAAAAACTCTATAAACACAAATAACTATCTTTTAAGAAATTATATAAAAACTAACGTATGCTATGTCTATTTTCCTTCTTCCTCCTTCTATTACTAGCTCTATTACTAGTCTCATTCGCAATTACTGATAGGGGAATGATAAGCACAAAAAGTTTGCTAAAAGGCTTGAACTGATTTATGCATGCCAAACAGCAAGGGAGGTTTGGAATTTCGAGACCTGGAAGACTTAACTCTTCAAGTAAGGTTGGAAAATTATTTAAAAAATCCTGTCTCTATGCTCTCGAGAGTCAT
Source organism: Catharanthus roseus (assembly GCA_028651295.1). Classification (NCBI taxonomy): domain Eukaryota; kingdom Viridiplantae; phylum Streptophyta; class Magnoliopsida; order Gentianales; family Apocynaceae; genus Catharanthus; species Catharanthus roseus. The sequence continues at coordinate 12,064,399 of JAPQWS010000102.1, read as the reverse complement.
GCAAGCAAAGCTTTTCCTTTGGATGATTTTTCATCGACTGCTCTTGGCCACCGACCTTAATATGTCTGGAGGAGCATTCTTGTTGCCAGGCCATATCTTCTACAAGGGCTTAGATAGAGGAAGGTAATGATCAATTAGTTAATATCTGAGGAGATAAGTGGCTTATTACTCCGTACTTTTTAAAATTATCTTCTCTAGAGCATTTGACTGCTTTTGATTGCCTTCTCAAGGTTTCCAGGCTCATTGATTTTGAGAAGGGTATTTGGAAGCAAGATCATATACATTAGCATTTTAATCCATATGAGACAGAGAGTACTCTTAAAATTCCTTTTTGTGATGCCTGGCCTAGGAACGAGCAAATCTGGCCCTATAATCCAACAGGCCAGTTTAATGTGCATTTGGCGTATAAGTTCTTTTTCCAAACTAAAACTAATATTACTAATGAGGGATTGTTCTTCTGACTCGACAATAGAGAAATTCTAGACCCGCCTATGGGGCCTATGCACTGCTCCTACAATAAGAGTTTTTCTATAGAGGGTCTATAATAACATTCTCCCAACGCATAAAAACCTTTCAAAGCAGATTCCTTCTATCCAAGTTTACTGCCCAATATGCTCTAAGGTTGTTGAAGATGTGATGCATATCTTCTTTCGATGTCATATCAAGTATCATTAGAAATTTGGCTTGGTTCGCATTTTTCTCATTTGGTTAGATGTTCCAGAAGCCGGCCACTCTTCCATCTATTGTTGAACGCATGTTAGATTGGCCAGATCATGAAAGTTCCCGATTTGATAGTATAAATAATTTGCTTTTTCTGCAGATCCTTCCGAATCCTTCACATATCAGCTGCATCATCCCATGGAAGCGGTCCTAGCATCTATTGTTTCCTCTTCTAGAGTGTTGACCAAAGTTGGTGTACCTATGTCTATAACTTAACAGAAGGGAAAAACTGTTTCGGAAGCTCTGTCGGGCTCTGTGAACCGACCTATTATGCAGAAGTAAACAAATAGGAGACTACCATGACACTACCTGATGGATACCATTAGAGGCCACCAGATTCGGGGCAATTCAAGCCCAATGTTGAAGCTTCTTGGTTTATGAGCAGTTTTGGCTTTGAAGGTCTTATCCGCGACCATCAAGGGAGGGAGCGAATTACCTTTACAGGAATTGCTACATATTCTCCATCCCTAGAACATGTTGAGGTAGGTGTTGTTCATGAGGACCTTAGACTAGCAGGGCGATTTGGTTATATACTAATTTTACTCTGAAAGTGATAGTAAGGGTGTGGTTGATCTATTCAAGTCTCGTACAGGAGTTCTTTGTCCTTTGGAACATGTTCATAGATAGATTTTCACTCTTATACATAAAATTCATGTCTTTTTATCTTTTACTAGACGAAGTGCTAATGTGCCGATTGTTTACAAAAATTCTTGCCTGCAAAATAATTAAAGCAAACTAATTTTACTCAGAAAGTGATAGTAAGGGTGTTGTTGCGTATTCTCTTTGAAAACTTGTTCCGAGAGTTTTGCAACTTGATCTCGGAGTTGCCGACAAACTTCCTCTTCTACTTTCTTCTAGCCTTGAAATCAAAGACTAGTCTTGCTTTGGAGGCTTTTGGAAATGGAGAATGCGTCAAAATTTCAACACTTCTGTTGATGGAATTCTTGTCTTTCCCTTGGCCTTGCCCCTCTATTTATAGGCAAAATTGAGAGGGATGATGCTACATTTGAATTCCAAATGTTCATTTCAAATATTTAGGAAATAAATATATATATGAGGTAGAATTATTGGATTGACCAAGCAATTTTCCATAGGTAACATGGCATGATTCTATTGTCGGACCACTCCTTGCGTTCTTATTTGTTGGAGCCTTCTAATCTTGCCACTTGTTCAATTTTTATTGTCCGAAAATATTTGAATTAAAATAAAATTCAAATAAAACTTTATGGATTTTTTGAAAAATTTATATTCTTATAAATTTGCCCCTTGATACTTCTTCAGAGGCTTGGGCCATATCTTTTAGTGAACAAGTATCAATATTTAATTGAATTTTAGGCTAAGGAATATGTCTTGATGAACAAGCCCATATAATTAGCCAAATAATTGAGCTAATTTTTGCCCAATTTGAGTTTACTTGGACCTGCTGCATTTTTTCTTACTCAAATAGCAGTCTGAAAGTAAAGTATCTCCTAATATATTGTACTTTGAGATTGAGCATTAATTTTGCAATAGAAGTCTTCTGCAATCCTGAGTTGACATTAAAGATAACCATGCAAGGAAACCCCAATATAGGTATGAGTATTTAAGTAAAATAGTTGACCGAATGTGATAAAGTGACATCGGATTCTTTCATCATGAAATTAGAGATTGAATTTGTAGTAAAATCCTATTGTACAAGTCATTCAATATCTTCAAATTAAACCAGGTTCCAACCTTTTTTGAATGTCGGCTAGTCTCATTTGAATTAGAAGTTCATGATTCACTTAACTCTATTTTGACTAATTTAGTTTAAAGAATCTTCTAGAATAGCCTTTTGAAATTGGCCAAACATCATGCATATGATAAAGATGAACTTATAGTCTTTATCTGAAATTCGAACCAATAATGATCTGATGCATGCCAACTAATCAAAGTACTTTTTCATATTAAACTTCATGATGTCCTCTGCAAATCCAATCGAGATCCGAAGCTTCCAAATCCTTTTATATCATAACGTTGGAATTCCAATTAAGTCAGAAGTCTTCATTGTCCTTTGGCTAATAAAAGACACATGTTCTCGTATTCTATTTCAACGAGAAAAAAAAAACCATAGGAAGTTTAGTGTTCTATTAAGTGACCATCACATTGAGAACACATTAAATTTGTTTGCTTGCTAAAGCCCACCTCCTATGAATTGCTTCTCTTGATCAAATTAATAAGTTTACTATTTTTTTTACATCAACTTTTGACAATATATGTAAAGTAAATATATGATCTTTGATTGCCACAACCATAACTCGGTTGAGAAATTAATCGACTCCCTTATTGTTTGAGTTCTAAACCCCTTTTTGAGCTGAATCTCCTAGGTGCACAACAGATCGAGATCCAAGAGAGAAATTCATTATTGGTTCTTAACTACCAAATTCATTCAATGATTTTGACATCTTCTTGCATGTGAGATCAACTTTTTCCCTTCTTCATGTGAGAAATTTTGTTGTCGATGTTCTAATTATATGAGCTGCAACATTTTTTTTTTCAAATTATGAATCTTGTGCTCCATTGTCGTAAAAGCTTGAACATCTTTTATTTCTTCTTCTCAATTTCAAGCGATAGATGCAGCAAGTCCACATCAATTTTGGAGAACCACTTTGAGAGCTAAGATTGGTACTTAGAGACAACGGGCCTCTCAAAGTTCACAAGGCAAGGCGAGGGTGCATCAATAGATTTAAGCGAAACAACAGAACTTTGAAGGTATAATCTTCCCCTCATCATAATTCTGCAATTCTTAAATTTCAAAATTTGTGCACCATTTTTTTCTGAATATCAAATCCCACTGTACATGTTAAATTCGTGTTCAAAATCCCTTATTAGGTTCACATTTCTTTATGGCTCTCTCACCTTTTTCTTTTCTTGGCATATAAAATGGCTGGTTTACATGAACTTTATTTTTTATTATTATTTCTTTACTTTTCGTTGTGGTCATAAGAAGCAGTAGCATGTCCCTTTTTTTTCTTCAATTCTTTTGGACTTGGAGAGTCTTATTTTATGGTGGCCCTCTTTACCTTCATCATCACTTCTTCCTTTTTTTTTTTTTTTAACTTTGACCGTCCAAGTTTTTTTTTTTTTTTTTTTCGTTTTCCTTGACAGCCTTAGGACCAGACTCCAAATAATTCTTCCTTCTTTTTTTTGGCAACAAAATAATGTATGCTCCAATATATTAAGTTTGTACTCAATTTTCTTTTGAATAAATCGAAATAAAGTACACATTGATATCTTTATAATTTGGACAAAATTGATTTTTTCTGTCGCAAATCAATGATATATTGGAAAAATTATTAGAAAAATCCATGATTGCACTCAATTGATATTCAATTTCTTGTGATTTCTCTAAACTTGTTGAGGCTTGAAATTTACACTCAACTTCTTGTTTTTCTTTTCTTTTAATAATTTGTATTGTTATACATCAAATCCAACCACAACACCTTCATTTATATCACCTCCTTTTCATGTAAAGACGTTTGGCTCATATTGTCAAGACTATGCAACCCTTGTTTGATCAGCAAGAAGTACCCCTCTTTTTTTTTTTAAAAATATATCTCAAAGATTTGGATCGTTTATTACTCCACAAATTTTTGCTGTGTTGATCGATTGTGATGTATTCAAATTTTTTTTTTTTTTTTTTTTGCATCTTGAATTTTCTATGCTATATTTAGCAATGTTTAACGTTGTATTTAGTAATTTTATGCGCTGCATTTAGGATCTCAGGGTGCTATATTTGTGTTGTATTTTGGAACTCCCTATGCTGCATTTAAGAACTTTTGGTAACATATTTTTTTAAGTCTTTGACCCCCTTTCTTGTATGCTTTGCATTTTTTTCTATTGTTCTTTTTTTTTGCAAAATCATTTAATTGAACACTTTGGAGGATACCTTTATGGACCAAGCTCTTATTTCAAACATGTGGTGGATTTAGCTTCATGGTTCAGGCTTCAATTTCAAGCTTGTGGTGGACTTAGCTATGTGGACCAAGCTTCGTGGTGGACTTAGCCCCGTGGGTCAGGCTTTAATTTCAAGCCTATGGTGGATTTAGCTTCGTGGGTCAGGCTTCCATTTCAAGCTTGTGGTGGACTTAGCTTTGTAGGCTAGGCTTCTATTTCAAGCATGTAGTGGACTTAGCTTCGTGGACCAAGCTTCTATTTCAAACTTGGTGGACTTAGCTTCGTGGGCTAAACTTCCGTTTCAAACCTGTGGTGGACTTAGCTTCAACATTCGAGGTCCTTACTTGGTAATTAAGATATCACCAAGAGTTTTTTTTTTTCACTTACTTGATTTCTTGCATGGATCCCTATTTATTCCTTTGATTTGCAGCAAATTTCCATTTCTCTATAATGGAGATTAAAGACTATGATAAGCTATAACGACATATCTTCATCACTGATACCCAAAGAGGATCTCGCATGAGGCCTTTATCTCGGGAAGTTTACCCTGCACTGATTGAAGTATCCCATATTGAGTCAGCTCCTCTTAAATTAAATCCTCATCCCACTCACTGGTCTTCGTGTTCTATGCGAGAAGTGATTGACCTTAAATTGACCAAATTGACTCGGCAAGTACAATTGTTGATGTCTTTGAATCATGACAACAAGTCAAGTTCCAATAGCTTCTACCGTCCATTTACTCATTGTAACGCTGATAAAAAACTCTTGGAATGCTCCTTCTTTTGACTTTGGAGAGACTTCTTACACAACAAACTATTGGGAGTAGTTAGAAGATATTCTTACAAAGTACAAGGACTTACTTTTCGAGTCAAAATTTACGACGCTCTTCATGTTTCCTTGTTCACTTACAATCGTTGTGGCAATGTGATGTGCTCTTTTTGTGAACTTTGGTGTCCATCCACGAGTACGCTTCATACTTCTCATAGAGAAATATCTATTTCTCTTTGGAGACTTGCGATCTCTTAGCAGTCTTCCCATCGATGGAGCTTTCTTTGACGAAATTGTTCCTTCTGCCAGGGACCTTCTTAGTGCAGATGATAACAGTATTCCTCGGAGTTGTAATTTCTTGTTCTTTGCACTCTTACACTTGCTGGAGGTGATCTGAATGCATGTCCTTTGAGACTTAGACACGATTTTGGTTCAAAGGGCCGACAAGATATACATCTCTCCCTTTACGACAAAATAGGAAGAGAACATCAGGAAAACCCAGTGCAACTTGCAATCCAACAATCATGAACTGGGAATTTTGCCCCTCGAAATACGCTGGAGTGGAAGAACCATTCATCACCCTTGATATCCCTGATGATCTTGAGAAAAGAGACATATTTGGCAGCATTTCTCCCATGATGGATTTGTAAATTTCTTCTACCTAGAAAAGAAATTGGTTACATCCGTGCAAGCGTGTTCAAAATTGCAAGTTTGATAGCTTCAGAGATAAAATTTGCTCTTGCTACCTCTATTTTGACAAGCATCTATCATGGCTTAAACATGATAGTGTATTCATCATCTTTGAAGCATGTCGAGGTGCGCTTCTAATTCATTATGTGTATGCATGGATTGCTCGATACTTCAATACTCATCACAGACATGATCAATATTTGTTGGGTGCTAAGATGACAAGGTTTCATGGAGAAAATATGGCTAGATATTTCAGCGCTTCTGGAGCAAAAGATCTTCTCCAAAATATTAATCCAACTTTTATTACTTGTAACAGCATGTCGAAGGAAGAAGAGTGAACTTTAATTGATGATAGAAGGTTGTCATTGACTTGGACTGATTACTTCATCAGCCTGTGCTCCAGCTTCCTGACTTGCTGCCAGAACAATGTTTACAAAATACAATCCTACAGTCCTCATCGATTTTGTAGGCAATTCATATTTTGTCAAGATAGTCCTGGTGACATTTAGAAACAAGCCTTATTCCCAAACTCTTTAGGATGTTTCACAACTATGAGAATCATCTATACTTTTGGATACAAAGTTTAAAGTGGTTCTTTCAACGAAGCTTGCAAATCCACTTTCTATAATGAAATATCATACTTGGTGGAATTCGAGAACATATAACACTTCGAAGGTAGTCAAGGTCAAGCTTCCAAGTGCTATAAGAAATCTACCTGCTACCGAAGTTCGTAGTACATCTAAAGCACCTGAAAAGACTTCAGCTTTAACAATTCCTAATTCTAATCCTCCACGCAAAGTATCCAATCCAATTATGATAGCCATTGGTACCCAATCTAGCAACACTGATGCTGATGGAGATCATCATTGGAACCGACGCCCTTCGAAAAAGAAGAAGACTTCTGAAGCTCCTATTCTATCATGAAGTGGATTCCTGGAAGGCATTCTTCGTTCAAACATGTCACCTCAAGATTTGGTTGTTCGTGTAAGTCCTTTTTTTTCTTACTTCTATATTTTTTTAACATATTTTTTTTCCTTTACATCAAATGCATATACTAGCTCCAAATATTTTATTTGAAGACGCTTGAAATCCCTCCTACTTTTGAAGAAGTTTCCCCCTTTGGTGGTGAAGACACGAACATCTTACCTAATCATATCAATTTGGGTGAGAGTAATGAAGACACGGTCCAAAGTCGAGAGTTTATTCCTTCATCCATTAATGATCCTATCGTAGCACTTGTTAGACAAGAAGTACCAAATTCATTGCCTTCATCTTTTGGGAGAGGGAATGTTTTGGAAGAACAACCTACTGTTGTTGTTTCTCAATTCCATGGAGTTGATGTGATTAGAGAGTGTCAAAATTAATATCTACAACTCTTATGGCATAGGATTGCTGACAAGCTTTCGCGAACTTCAATTGAATCTATATCTTCCATTGGAGTCAAATGTGACATGATCCTAGCAGAGATAAAGAAAGTGAATGCCAATACTATAGCTCCTTTGGAAAAATTTCTGATTTCTTTGTTTGAGAAAGCTCGGAGTTTTGATGCATCCAGATCTGCAACTTGTGATATGATGACAAAGGAGATATATCTTGAATCCTTTCCGAAGTGAAGAGGCAACTTAAAGATATTGCTTCAAAAGAGCAAGTCATAACATCAAGTTTAGAGGATTCTCAAGTAGAGCTTAGTTCCATCAAAGATAAATAGAATGAGTTTCAAAAGGAACTCGATATGCTGGAGGAACGTAAGCAAGAAGTTTGTGCATCTATTTGGGGATACGAAGAGGAATTGAAGAAAGTACATAGAGAATCATGGTCAAAGAAAAAAGAAGTTGCTACCATAGAGAATGCCCCTTTCTAATATGATGAAGTGGTGAAGAATTTAGAAGCTTCAAGAGAGATTTTAGCAGCAAGTAGATAGGAACTGATAAATTATAGCCTTGTTATTTGATTTCAATTCCTGTTATCTTAAGAACAAATACATTTGACAAGTTTTTTTATATCTAATACATGAGTTCTTCTTTTATTACCTTTTCCTGCTTTGTCTAGTTTTATTTCTAACTTTTTTTTCATTTATTAAGAGTCAAAGCAAAGAAAGAGAGCTTTTGGATTGATATGACTGAACTTAAAAGTTGTCTTGTAAGCTACCTACGTATCCCAAAAGGGAATCAAGTCAAACATAGTTCAAAGATTATTAGGAGTTTACCCTTCACGGTTTATACTCTTGGCAGTCAGGAGTATCCATTTTTACCAACTTGGACTTGTTAGAATGCTTTAGCAGTTTAAACATGTACAACATCTTTGGTGGTCGCTATTCACAGTTTTAAGCTCATGAGAGCCAAGAGCATCCAGTTTTACCAACTTTGTTAGGACGTTTTAGCAGTTTATCCTATACAACACCTTTGTGGGTCTCCTTTGCATTTTTACTTTTTTTTTTCCTGAGCCATAAGCTTTTTGCATTTTCTTTTATATCACGCATACTAGCGTTTTAAGAACTTTCCATTAATATGACTAACTTTCAATCTATCTTTATCAAAAATGTTATATGCACCATTTGTATAAACTTCTTAGACAACATGTGGACCGTCCCACTTTGATGAGAACTTCTTTATTTTCTGAGAAAGATAATCGGTCTTTGAACAGCTAGCACCATATCACCAACTTGGAAGCATCGTGGACAAACTTTCTTGTTGAATGTTTTAGAAAGTCGAGCTTGATAACATTCCAAGCGTTGTTGAGCTTCAAATCTTTTCTCATCAAGCACTTCAAACTCTTCAAGGCGAAGGTGAGCATTTTCTTCCTCTATAAGCTCCTATTGAACAGCAATTCTCAAGGAAGGAATTTGATGCTCGAGTGGAAAAACTGCTTCAACACCATATAACAATGCATACACTGTAGCTTGTGTAGGAGTTCAAAATGTAGTGCGGTAAGCCCACAAAGCTTCTTCAATTTTAAGATGCCAATCACTTTTAGACTTATCAATGACCTTCTTTAGTAAGTTGCAGAGAGTTTTGTTAAATGCTTCCACTAAACCATTTGCAGCAGCATAATACATAGAAGAATGATACTGCTTGAAGTCAAATTTTTCGCAAAGTTTAATCATCGAACTATTGCGAAAAGTCTTGCTATTATAAGTGATATATATCTTGGAATTCTATAACGGAATGTAATATTACCATGAATGAAGTTGATCACATTTTCCTTCTTGACCTCCTTTAACGCAACTGCTTCAGCCTATTTGGAGAAGTAATTGTTGCCGCTAATATGAAGACATGTCCACCAAAAGATTTTGGTAAAGGTCCCACTATATGAAGTCCCCATGCATCAAATGGCCAGGATGCAACAGATGGATGTAATGGTTCTGGTGGTTGATGAATGTAATTTGCATGAAATTGACAAGCTTGACATCAACGAGCATAACCCATGCAATCCTTTACCATTGTAGGCCAATAATATCCCATTCTTTTTATGCAAAAGTGGAGCTTGGGTCCAGACTGATGTGTTCCACAAATTCCAGAATGTGCTTGTCCTAATGATTGCATAGATTCTTCATCTCCTAAGCAACGCAAAAGGACACATTCAAAAGATCGCCTATAAAGTATATATTTGTAGTAAATGAATCTTGGAGATCATCTTCGTACATCACTCCTTTTCCATGGCTAATCAGGTAAAATGTCATAGCATAAGTAATCAATTATTGATTGACACCAATATTCTGTTTCATTTTCAGTAAAGAAACAGCATGAGTTTCATGTTCTTCTTACTATTCTGTTTCATCATCATCATCTTAAAATGCCGGTAAAATTATCCAACTTTGGCAAATTGAAATTTATGTTTCTAGACTTGAGAAACACAAGGTAGATGCGAGCTTTGCCAACACGTCTGCTTATTTATTTCCATTTCGCGGGACATACTCTATCTCCACATCTCCTAACCATTCCATCATTAATTTAGCATATTTGCAATAAGGAAGCAACTCAGGTTTCTTCACATCATAAATGTCAAGAAGTTGATTAACAGCCAACTTTGGATCTCAATAGATCCTAAGGTGCAACTGCTTCATATCCACAGCCATTTCTAATCCAAGAATGAGTGCTTGGTATTCATCCATGTTATTTGAGCCCTTTTCATTCAAGGTGAATGAATATGGTAAGATATCACCCTCAGATGTGACGAACACCACTTTTGCACTAGCTCCATCTTGATGTGCAGCACTCATCAAAATACATCTTCCATTGAGGTAAATTTCAATTAAAAACACATCTTCATTAGGTAAGTCATCAGTCAACTCCCATCCTGCAGGTATAGGGTATTCAGCTAAAAGTCAGCTAATACTTGTCCTTGACAGCCTTTTGAGGAATATATACAGTTTCAAATTGTTAGAGGTGTAGATACCACCTTGCTAGACAATCAGATAGACAGGCTTTGTCATCACATACTTGACTATATTTTCTTTGGAGATTGATGCATCGTGTGCACCTGAAAATAATGTTTAAACTTTTGTATGGCAAGGATTAGAGCCAAGCATAACTTCTCAATCGGCAAATACTTAACTTCATTGGGAGTCATCATCCTGCTCAGGTAATATAAGGTATTTTCCTTACCTTTTTCATTTTCTTGAGCAAGTAATGCTCCCACAGAATGTTCTTGTGCAGAAATGTATAAAAGCATCATGTATATGTGCAACTAAATTGGAGCTTTTGTAAGATAAGCCTTAATACTTTTAAATGCATTGCTACATGCATCATCCCACTTGAAAGGTATCCCTTTTCCTATCAAATGAGTGAATGGTTGATATCTTCCTGCAAGATTTGATATGAATCACCACAGATAAGCTAACCTTCATTGTAAACTTCTCACCTCATTCACAGTTCGAGGTTCTGGCATTTTCACGATGGCATCAATTTTATCTTGTTCAATTTCGATGCCAGATTTACGCACAACGAAGCATAAGAATTTTCCTGAGGTGAATCTGAACGCACATTTCAGAGGATTCATCTTTATTTTGATAACGTCGAAGCCGTTAAAAGACTTTTCTTAAATGGTTCAAATGGCCTTCTTGTTTTCGTTGCTTCACCACCAAATCATCAGCATAGCACTCAAAAATTGTATGGAGCATGTCATCAAAAATCCTTTGCATTGCTCGTTGATATGTCGCACCTGTATTTTTCAAACCAAATGGCATTACTTTATAACAGTAAATACCTTTAGGTATGCGAAAAGCCATCAATTCTTCATTTTTTGGAGCTATGCATATTTGATTGTAGCCAAAAGATCCATCCATGAAACTCAAAACTTCATGAACAATAACAGCATCAACCATGATTTCAGTAATTGGAAGAGGAAAGTTATCCTCTAGGCACGCATTATTCAAGTCTCTAAAATCAACACAAACTCACAGTTGCCCATTTTTCTTGCGTACAAACACAATGCTAGATATCCATGTTGGATATTTGACCTCACGAATAAACCCACCCTCAATTAATTTGTTGACCTCATGTTCAATTTGAAGAATCAATTTGGGACGAAAATGGCTTTGAGCCTGCTTTATTGGCCGAGCACTTCTTTTTATAGCCAAGTGATGGATAGCCACTTTTGGATCTAATCTTGTCATTTCTTTGTATGTCCAGGCAAAGACATCTTTGAACTCATGTAAAAGTTGAATATAGGATTCTTTTTCTTTTGGCGTCAAAAAGTGAACTTATGTAGATTGGGCGTTTATCATCTTTACTGCCTAAGTTAACTTCTTCAACTCATTTACAGTTCTTTTAATGCCTTCTTCAAGTTCAGGAGGAGCATCCTGAGCATCTTCTTCTTTATAGCTTTCTAGATCAAGAATGTTGATATGATTGCAAGTGACAACTTCTTCATAATCCTCCTCATTTTCTCTTCTTGCAGGATTACAGGTTGAATTATCCACACCAAAACGGACAACAGTTCGAGTTCATCCATTTTCTATTCGGATATTTTTCACAAATATATTTTCATCCCTTTGAATCTCGCCAGCTCTGATCAATCTTTCAATTTCCCTAACAAGTATCATGGTTTGTCGAGAAATAGGTCGAGGACTAGTACTGTGTGAGAATATAACGAAGTTAGATGACCCTACAGCTTCTTCATCTTCTTCCTTTGGCCTTGTCTCCACAATAGTGTGAAATTTGGCTTTCAACACATTATCGCAATTCACAAGAAGTGTAGTTTTCCTCTTCATTCTAGAAGGAATTATGATGCGGCAATTGTTTACACTATCATCCACACATGGCATCGTTCCAATCCTTTCTTTCTGTGAAGATTTCTTCAAAAATCCATGTTCTTTGAAAGATAGCTTTCTTGCTGTTTTGATTGCCTTTGCCCCCAAACGCTCAAACACTGACCCACGAGGATCTTTATTCCCTAGTCGATCAAAAGTAGACTTTGGGTTCACCTTTGAATCTTTATCTTTCACAAAGATATAATGATTATTTTTCCTTTTTATTGAAATTTGCATAGGATATGATGGTTTATATCCTAACCCAGCACATGAACTTTCCAACAGTGTCCATTTTCTTTCAACATTCTCTGAGTTTCATTCAAGCCATGCACTTTTGAACCAGTTACTTCAAGAATGAGCTTACCGAAAGTATTCGAGCTTTGAGGATAATATCCAGCTTTGGCCAAAAGTTTGTATGCATTAGAATCAAATCCTTCCTCAATTCTTCTAACAGGCAATGTGTCATGCTCCACCTTCGGTCCTTGTTCAGGGTGCAAAAAATCCTTTCAAAATAGGCTTGATCATTGGTTTTCTGCTTCAATCTTAGTCAATGGTACAGTGCAGTCTTTCAACTCGTGTACTTCAACTAAAGTAGATTGACCACTTTTCCTCAGTGACTTAGGGATGTATCGCAAAATAGGAGAATCCTCTTGCGACAATTTAGTTGTCTTTCCTTTGTCTTTACTTACAGCTTTATTTCGTAGAGTGTCTTTTAAATTTGAGCTTCCAAGTTTGATGACACTTGCTTTCCTACAAAGGTTACACTTTTACTTTGCAAAAACAGTGTAGAATCTGCAATGTGGGTATCTGCTTCAGTAAAAGGCCTTTTATTGGCAACGATCTTTCTTATGACTCCATTGCTAGAATACTTGAAGCATTGATGAAGTATAGACGGCACCACTCCATTGTCATGAATCCACGGCTGCCCCAGAAGAATGTTGTAAAGGTTTGGCATCAATAACATGCAAAAGAACACTGAATTTTATTCCATCAATCATCAAGTCCAAACAGATCGTGCTAAGTGCTCTTTGTGCCCCTTGATTGAAACCTTGTATCATGAGGTGGCTTTGTGACATTTCCTCTGTAGCAATTTCCAACTCTTTCAACATTCGCATAGAAAGAATGTTTATAGCAGAACCTCCATCCAACAATATTCTGTTCATCTTCTTTTCACGTGTGTAACTAGACACAAACAAAGGCATGTTGTGAGGCTTTGAACCAAGCAATACGTGGTCATCATTGAATGTGATTGTGGCCATAAATTTTGCAGACTTTTGTGCAACCTCATTACTGTCATGCTTGTCATCTAGTATATGAGATTTGCTTGAAGAAGGGTCTTCCTCTTCACAGTGGATAGCAAAATAATATACAATCTCTGATTCATTCAACAATCCTTTCGAGAAGAATTCTCCCTAGGTAATTGGTTACCGATTGTTGAAACGAGTTACATCTTTTGGCTTAGCTCTTTTGGGATCAGCAAATTTATTTCAGGTCACTTTTCTTTTTACCAATTTATTTTATTTAATTTGTTTGTCGTTTGCTCGCTTTGATTTGCCACATTTTCTTCATTTCACAACTGTCCATCCTTCTGAATTAGAGTCAATTCCACCATTAACCGTAGACATGGTATGAAAATTCTCAAGAGATTGTTCAGAGATGTCTTCCACTTTGTTTTTTAGTAAGGAATTTGTTTAACTCTTGATATCAATTTTTATTAGCTCAAACTGCCCAAACTTGATTACCACAAACTGAGGGGCAAAATTAGATTGATTCAACACTTTAGATGGAAGAGATCCATGTCTTATGCTTATCTGGTTTGCAGATACTCTATCTTCTTCCATCAAAATTCGTCCTTTACGTCCCAACTCCACGATTTTGTCCTTAAAGATGAAACATTTTTCAATGGGATGGCCAAGAAGATGACGATACTTGTAATAATTTTGATCTGTAGTTCGTCCTGCTTTCTCCGGATGTTTCATCTCAGGCAGCTCAATCGTTCCTACCTTCAACATTTCATAAAACATTTCTGGAACATTAGAATCCAAAAAATGGTACAGTTTTCCCTACATTTCTTTCAATTTTACCTTCTTTCTTGCACCATCTTGAATAGTGTCTATTTTCTCTGTAAGCTTTTTACTAACTTTTGTAGAAAACTTAACAGGTGTGACAATCCTTGAATTATATTCCTAAGCCATTAAAGAATTTTTGTTGACTTTTTTTATGTCTTGCTTTTCCTTCTTTCGTGACTCCGAAACTGGGATACTTTGGTCTACATGCACTTTGAGACTTAACTCCATATCATGCGCACGAGTGGCAATTCTTCAAAGGTCCTTGGCTGAATTCCTTTTAGAATGTATTGGATACCCCAATTCATACCCTGAATACACATCTCAATTACAAATCTTCTGCACAGTCTATCTCTACAATCCAAACTTAAGCTTCTCCACCAATTGATATAATCAATTACAGGTTCGTCTTTCCACTATTTTTTATGACTCAGTTCTAGCATACTTACAATTCGACGAGTGCTATAGAAATGATTCAGAAATTCAGTTTCAAGTTGTTCCCAACTATCAATCGATCACGGTGTCAGATTGGTGTACCAGTCTATTAGACCTAAGGGCATTATTGCATATGATTTTGATTATGATTTACATATGTTTGTGTGATGAAATATTTAGCTTAGTTTCAATAGAACAAAAGAAGCATATTTGAAGTCTCAAAGCTACACTCTTAGAAGCAAAGGTTCTTGGTGATCAAGGCTAAATAAAGGAGAAAAGATCAAGGCATTGAAGACCTTGAAGACTTATGTCTTAGTTAGGGATGTGCTAAGGTATTTCTTTGTAAAACTCCCTAAATCTCATCTTTGATTGTTGATCATGTATGAAGCTCCTTGGATTAATTTCTTTCTATAAACTATTGTTAAAAAATCCAAGTATTCTTGATAGAGGTTTTTATGCCTTCGAAAGTTTTCTTATCTCTAAAAAGTATCAAGAATACATGTTTTGAAGTGTTTTTGAAATGTGCAGGAAAGTTCTTTTTGTTTAAGGAAAACTAGCTTTTAAATCCTTCTCAAAAAAGGGTTATCCGATTTTCAGAACTGGTCATCCGATTTTCAAAACTGGTCATCCGATTTTAAAACTAGTCATCTGATTTTTTCCAAGGGCAAAAGATCAGACGTCCTATTTTAAAATTGGTCGTCCGATTTTTAAGGGGGATCATCCGATTTTTGTAGGATGCGTTCGAATCTTTCTGTTTAAAAAATCGGTCGTCCTATATCAGAAAATGGCTCATCCGATTTTCTTGATCGTCCAGTTTTCCTTTTTACTTTAAAAAATATTACCGTTACACAGTGCAACGGTAATTTTCTCTCTCCTTCATATATATTGATTTTTGATCAGTTGCAAAAGAAATGGAAGTTGATTGAAAATTGATTGAGATCATTTTAGAACATTTAAAAAGCTTTAAAAGTACATTCTTTCATATATATTCATCTCATAAAAACAAATAGAAAGATCTTCTTGGAGCTTCATTGTTGATCATCCATCAAAGAAGAAGCAAAAAAGAGCTTGTAGAAGTATTCCATTGAGTTGTATCTTTCTCTTCTCAAGCTCATTTGGTAACATTGTTCCTTACTCTTCTTATTCTTTTATTGTGATCAAAAGTTTGGGGAAAACCCTTTGGGTGATCCTTTGATAAATTTGTTGTACTGTTGTGTTGTGTAAACTTTGAGGTTTTTGTGTAAAACCCTTGAAGGGTGATCCTCATTATGTTTATTGTTTAAGATAGTGGATTTGTGAAATCCTTGGGTTGAGTCTCAAGGTAGTGGATGTCGCTCTTTGAGAGAGCGAACCACTATAAATTGTTGTGCATATTCTTTAAAGTTTAATTCTCTGCTCATTGCTTGATTGCCAAAATTATAAGATTTTGTTTGGTGTGGATTTTTATCAAAAAGAGTTTTAGAATTCTTTCACAAACAAATTAGAGGTTTATCTTTATAATCACACAAAAGATTTATTAAAATTAGCCAAAACCCTTATTCACCATCTCTAAGGTTTTTCAATTGGTATCAGAGCAGGGCTTCTGTAAAAAAGTGTTAATATCCTTGAAGCAAAAGATCTTTCTTCTACTATGGCTAATGTTTCTAGTTTACCATATGTAGAAGCCTCACCTACAAATAGACCTCCTCTTTTCGATGGTACAAATTATACTTTTTGGAAATCTAGAATCAAAATATATATTTGCTCTATTAACTTTAATCTTTGGAGCATTGTAGAGAAAGGACCTTATGTTCTTAAAAAGGATGGAATAGTCAAGAAGGTTGAAGAATATGATGAGTTTGACTCAAGGAAGATGACTCTAAACTTTCAAGCTATGAACATATTGAGCTGTGCCTTGGATGCTAATGAATACAATAAAGTGAGCGGATGCAACTCGGCTCATGAAATGTGGAAGTTACTTGAAGTAACTCACGAAGGCACCAATCAAGTGAAGGAGTCTAAGTTGGCTATGTTGGTGAGAGATTATGAGCTATTCATGATGAAACAATATGAAAGTATTAGTGACATGTTCACAAGGTTCACCAACATCACAAATGGCCTAAAGGCATATGGGAAAGAGTACACAAGGGAAGAAGTAAATAGAAAGATTCTTGATGTACTCCCAAAGGCATGGCAACCAAAAACTCTTGCCATTGAGGAATCAAAATATTTAAGACAACTTCCTATTGAAGAACTCATAGGATCTCTCCTCACCTATGAGATGAAAATAAAAAGATTAGATGAAATAGAAGCGTCAAGAAAACGAAGCTATGTCAGTAGCCCTACCTTTCGATCGATACACAATTGAGGAGGCCGATCATGAACGGTACAGGCCTTGGCTAGATGAACAAAACACAGAAGATAACAAGCTAGGCGAAGACAAAGGAAGAAAAAGCATAGTACTCAAAGTGAATGAGGATGATCATATATGCTTGTCAAACAATGAAGATGAGATTGAGGATATGGCCTTAGTAATGAGGAAATTTAAAAGATTTTACAAGAAATACTTTAACACAAGAGGAAAGAATCCTCCATTCAAGAAAGGAGGACAAAGTTCATCACTCTTTAAGGTTAGGTGAATTGAATATAATAGCACTGACCATCTTGTAGCCGATTGTTCCAAAGCTATTGAAAAAGAGAAAGGAGCGTTGGAAGAAAAACTTGAGGCATTAAAGAGAAAGAAGAAAGTCAAGGGACTAATAGGTACTTGGGATCAAGATTCAAGTGAAAGTGAAGGAGAAGAAAAAGCCAACCTATGCTTCACGGCAATAGAAAATGAGGTACAATCAACACCCCCAAATCTATCTAATCATGCTGATGATAATGATGATGATCTTAATTCTTTAATTATTGAAATGTACGGTGAATGCAAAAAGGTTTCAAAAAGAAACAAAGACTTGAAAAACAAAACTCAAGTTTTGCTTGATGAAAACTCAAAACTTATTTATGAAAATAAAACTCTCCTTGAGTCTTTAGAAATCTTGAAAAATGAAAAAGAGTGCTCAAACAAAAATTTTCAAAAACTTGTTTTAGAAAACAAGAACCTTTGTGAGAAGGTTTCCTCTCTTGAAAAATGTTTGATTGATTATGAATCTTTAAAGAAAAAGGTGAATGATCTCACTTTGTGCATTGAAAGATTTACTCAAGGAAAAAAAAATTTTGAAAAACTTCTTGGTTCACAAAGATCTCCTTATAATAAATTTAGCATTGGATACAACCACTCTAATACTTCTTCAAAGCAAACATATTTTGTTAAAGCTTCTTCATCCTTCTCCCATTTTTTGTTGTACCTATTGTGAAAAGAGTGGTCATAAAGCCACAAAATATTTTATAAAAAGAAAGATTGAAAGGGGAGTAAAAACCATTTGGAAAATAAAAGAAAATCCAACTAACATTCATGGACCCAAAAAGATATGGGTACCAAAAGTCTTTTCTACTTTTTCTTTTGTAGGAACACAAGTCAAGGTCATCTAAGTGGTACTTGGATAGCGGATGCTTAAGACACATGACCGGATATGCATCCCTCATGAATGAGCTAGGAGAAACCGAAGGTGGCTTTGTTACTTTTGGAAAGATCATCGGTATAGATGATGATGACATAGATAACACCCTAAGCTACCAACCTTTGTACACTCAAGCAATGGAAGAACATGCTTATGGAGGAAGAAGAGATTGCAGTAAAACAAGAAAACGATCAAGAAGCTCAAAGTCCTCCTCAAGTTGTGATATATCCAAAGGGACACTCCAATGAAATCATTGGTGATGTATCACAAGGGGTAAGAACAAGAAGGTACTTTATTGACAACTTTACCCTATTATCTCAATTGAGCCTAAGTTTATTGATAATGCTTTGTGTGATGAGTTTTGAATTATTGCTATGCAAGAGGAATTAAATCAATTTGAAAGAAACAAAGTTTGGACTTTAGTCCCTAGACCACGTGATCACCCCACCATTGGCATAAAATGAGTTTTTTGAAATAAACTAAATGATTCCGGAGAAGTTATTAGAAACAAAGCTAGACTTGTTGCCCAAGGATCCAATCAATAAGAGAGCATAGATTTTGATGAAACTTTTGCTCCGGTTGCTAGACTTGAATCCATTAGGATGCTTTAGCTTTTACTTGTTTTAAAAGGATTCGAGCTTTTTCAAATGGATGTTAGGAGTGCTTTTCTAAATGGTGATATTGAGGAGGAAGTTTATGTTGAACGACCTCCTGATTTTGTGCATGAAAAAATTCTAAATTATGTTTACAAACTTTCGAAAGCACTCCATGGTTTAAAACAAGCTCCAAAAGCTTGGTATGAGAAATTAAGCGATTTTCTAATTGGTATTATGTTATCT
Organism: Catharanthus roseus; assembly: GCA_028651295.1. Classification (NCBI taxonomy): domain Eukaryota; kingdom Viridiplantae; phylum Streptophyta; class Magnoliopsida; order Gentianales; family Apocynaceae; genus Catharanthus; species Catharanthus roseus. Next base: position 12,045,174 of record JAPQWS010000102.1, on the reverse strand, counting down.
TGATGCCATGTTTTTTTTTTATAGACTTCATAATGATCTTTAATGTTGAAAGTCCAATTGTAGTTACCTTTTCTATCATCCCGTGAAGTCTCTCCCAAATATCTTTTTGATTTATGACAAAAAGGGGGAGAAATATGTGCAAGAACTAAGGGGGAGAAATAGTTGCAAGATGCTTATTGTATTGCTTTTAAGTTTCATGCTTTCTTTTGGTTGGCTACATATCTTATGGAGTTACATATCTTATGGAGTTACCTTGATAATTGTTTGATGCCATTCTTGGTGTGAAACATGCTTTTAAGATGAGCTTTTTTTTTTTTCCTAAAACCTTGGCATGTTTTCAACTTCATAGGGGGAGTTATCTCCCTTACGGTGTTTTGGTATGCTTTACTATTATTAATGATCTTTTTGAAGCATCACCATGTTTTTATACTTTCTCTTTTGTTCTTCTTGCATATGTATTTGACATAATCAAAAAGGGGGAGATTGTTAGCCCTAAGGGCATTATTGCATATGATTTTGATTATGATTTACATACGTTCGTGTGATGAAATATTTAGCTTAGTTTCAATAGAATAAAAGAAGCATATTTGAAGTCTCAAAGCTATACTCTTAGAAGCAAAGGTTCTTGGTGATCAAGGCAAAATGAAGGAGAAAAGATCAAGGCATTGAAGACCTTGAAGACTTATGTCTTAGTTAGGGATGTGCTAAGGTATTTCTTTGTAAAACTCCCTAACTCTCATCTTTGATTGTTGATCATGTATGAAGCTCCTTGGATGAATTTCTTTTTATGAACTATTCTTAAAAAATCCAAGTATTCTTGATAGAGTTTTTGATGCCTTCGAAAGTTTTCTTATCTCTAAAAGAGTATCAAGAATACATGTTTTGAAGTGTTTTTGAAATGTGAAGGAAAGTCCTTTTTGTTTAAGGAAAACTGGCTTTTAAATCCTTCTCAAAAAAGTGTCATCCGATTTTCAGGACTAGTCATCCGATTTTCACATCCGATTTTCAAAACTGGTCATCCGATTTTTTCCAAGGCAGAAAAATCGAACGTCCGATTTTTAAGAGGGATCATCCGATTTTTGAAGGATCGTCAGAATCTTTCTGTTTCAAAAATCGATCGTCCTATTTCAAAAAGGGGCTCATCTGATTTTCTTGTCCGTTTTTAGAAATCGGTCGTCCGGTTTTCTTTTTTACTGTAGAAAATATTACCGTTACACAGTGCAACGGTAACTTTCTCTCTCCTTCATATATATTGATTTTTTATCAGTTGCAAAAGAAATGGAAGTTGATTGAAAATTGATTGAGATCATTGTAGAATATGTAAAAAGCTTTAAAAGTACATTCTTTCTATATATTCATCTCATAAAAACAAACAGAAAGATCTTCTTGGAGCTTCATTGTTGATCATCCATTAAAGAAGAAGTAAAGAGGAGCTTGTAGAAGTATTTTTTTGAGTTGTATCTTCCTCTTCTCAAGCTCATTTGGTAACATTGTTCCTTACTCTTCTTATTCTTTTATTGTGATCAAAGGTTTGTGGAAAACCCTTTGGGTGATCCTTTGATAAATTTGTTGTATTGTTGTGTTGTGTAAACTTTGAGGTTTTTGTGTAAAACTCTTGAAGGGTGATCCTTATTGTGTTTGTTGTTTAAGATAGTGGATTTGTGAAATCCTTGAGTTGAGTCTCAAGCTATTGGATGTAACTCTTTCAGAGAGTAAACCACTATAAATTGTTGTGCATGTTCTTTAAAGTTTAATTCTATGCTCATTTCTTGATTACCAAAACTATAAGATTTTGTTTGGTGTGGATTCTTATCAAAAAAAGTTTTAGAATTCTTTTACAAACAAATTGGAGGTTTATCTTTCTAATCACACAAAAGATTTATTGAAATTAGTCAAAAACCTTATTCACCCCCCTCTAAGGTTTTTCACAGTCAAATGCATTCCTTTTTTTAGGGAGCGCACAAATTGCTTGACTAGGAGATCGCCATGAGTTCCTAGATTGTTGCAATTTCAACAAAATGTGCAATATGCTATTTGGAATTTCCTTTGCTATTGAACTGCTGCATCTTGGAAGGTTTGATATCCCGCTGGCATTTTGAGGTTATCAATCCTTTTGGTATAGGGCTTTACATATGTAGAGAAAGACTTAGCAGTTACTTCATACTTATCTTTGATCGTCCCCATGATGAAGTCCTTCAGTTGATCAATCGGAATTGACCCATCAAAGAAGACTTAGATGTTGTGAGCCTCCTTTGATGATCCAGAACCTTCTCCAATTGCAGTTTGTTGCTTAGCAACCTTAGCAGATCTCGAATTGTTTGAGTCTTCGGGTTGTTTTGGAGCAGCTTGGCTCGTTTCTCCATAATTTGTCAAATCAATTGAGCAGTTGAGCAATTGCTATATCGTGTTGTTGGCAATGTTCTGCAAATCTTTCCACCAGTTTCGTCAGATTTACTATTTGCTTTTCCATTGATGAAAAATCTGTCATCATAACAAGCATAGCTGAAGAAGTTGCAGATGAAGGCTCATAATAGGATTTGTTTGACTTCAAAACCTGTGGAACAAACAAAGCAGAGTTTTCAACCTCCTCCTTCTCCTTATGGCTTGAATCAGAGTCCACATCAAGGAGTTAGAGAGTCTTGTTTATCGCTGCCTGAACATCTCCTTCTGCCTCCAAAGAAGAAGTGCTCTTAAAGACTAGATTTGTGTATTTGAGAATAGAGCTATCAACAGAGTGTTCCTGCGAATTCTTTTCTGCAAGAGCTCTTGTCGTACTTCTTGTGATCGAACCAGTGTAGCCAGTTGGCGCAATCAGATCAGTTTTCGCCCCAGCAGATGAAGCCTTTGAAGAAGCAACCTTTGAGGTGGTGTTGGTTGAATCCATTGATGATGTTTGTTATGCTTGAAGAGAAGAGATGAGTGGTAAAAACAGTCCCACTGAGCGTGCCACAAATTTGTTTAAAAGGAATTCTTGCATGCAAAATAATTAAAGTAAAGAAAGAAAACTAGTAACAAATAATTTTTGTAAAATTTAAAGTGGGTTACAATCTTTGAAAATTCTCGTTGAGAGAATAAAAAGTCTGTTGATTCTTCTCTTTTAAAACTTGTTCCGAGGGTTTCGCAGCTTGATCTCGGAGTTGCCGAAGAACTTCCTCTTTTACTTTGTCGAAGAAGAATTTGAAGAAACTTCTAGCCTTGAAATTGAAGGCTAGTCTTACTTAGGAGGCTTTGGAAATGGAGAATGCATCAGAGTTTTAACATTTCTGGTAGATGGAATTCTTGTCTTTCCCTTAGCCTTGCCCTTCTATTTATAGGCAAAATTTCAGGGGGTTGATGTCACATTTGAATTTCAAATATTTAGGAAATAAATATATGCATATGAGGTGGAATTATTGGATTGGCCAAGCAAATTTCCATAGGTAACATGGCATGATTCTATTTGTCGGACCATTCCTCGCGTTCTTATTAATTGGAGCCTTTCAATCTCTCAACTTGTTCACTTTTTATTAGCCGAGAATATTTAAATTAAAATAAAATTCTAATAAAATTTTAGGGATTTAATTTGCAAATTTTATATTCTTACACCAGCACATTTATTGGACGCTCATGCTATATCAAATTACCCTTTCAACACTTGAATGAAGATGGTGCCTCATGTTATTTCTACTGTTGTTCAAATATATTTAATATAAAAATTTTTCCACTAAAAAATGTATATAAAAAAGTTACATTTTTTTTTTAACAAAAAAAAGTTACAAATTAATTTACTTTACATAGAAAGAAGAAATTTTTTTAAAAAAAATGAGTAAATTGATATTTTCTTTCGTTTTCTTAAAGCTCTTTTGGTCTCTTCTTTTGACTGATTGAATCTGCAATCTCGGCAATTTAAAAGCAAGAGGATTGAAACTTTGTGCTAGTTAGCATGTGATTAAACTGGACCTTTGTCCTTCCAGATCCACCATGGTCAGTCATTACTGGTCAACCAACACAACATGCCATCCACACCGCCCCCCCCTCAACCCCAAACATAAAACGCCGAAAAAAAACCAATCAGACAAATTACATAATATTAAAAAAAATGTGAAATAAATAATTAAACAATGATCTTATTGTGGTTTATTAAATATATCCAAAATGGGATTTATTGTCATTTTCCAGTGGATTCAGGGCACTTGAGACATTGCATACCTGAAGCGGAGATTAAAAAAAAAAAAAAAAACAATGGTCTAAACTAGACAGAAAAATTCTCCTAACCATGCACAAATCATATTTTTCCAAATGGTAATGGTGGCAACAGGGCTGTAAACAGGTCCAGACCCTCACACCCAAACACATATCTTTATAATGAAACTTGGACCTAGACCCGTATCCATACCCTCCAAGTATAAAATTTCTGGACCCACACCCGACTCTCCAGGGTTCAGGGTAGGATCTGGATATACCCATACTCGTATAACATTTTTCTATTTTTTTCTTGTTAAACAAAAATATATATAAAATAATGTATAATCCTAAAATAAAATTTTAAATATGATTAACATAATCTCCTCAACATTTCTTTCAACAAATACAATCATTTAACATATATATAAATGAATAAGGATATAGACCCCTTTAACTATATTATATCAGTCTGTAATCCAAATTTCTGGACAACCTCTGAGCGAAGAGTATATGTAATAATACAGTGTCAGCTAATAGATAAGTCACATAGTAGCATATAAGATAGAGAACAACAAAGAAAAACAAATAAAAAGATTGTCTTTTTTGTTATGATCCATATTTTCAACAGTTCTATGAAATAAAAAATAAGACAAAAATATTAGTATCATAGATTGCTTTTACACGGGATGAAAGAATATATTTTTATATTTAGTAAAAATAAATTATTTGTGAAATGGAATTTGAAATAAAGTTCAAAATAAATAAATAAATAATTTGAAAGGGTTAGTTGGGTCAAGTCCATCAACTAGAGAGGCTCTATTTAGGATTGAAAAAGAGCAGCAAGATTAAAACCTGCACCAACACAACAAAGTGGTTTTTAAGTTCGTCTCCCTAACCACTCAAACATACTTCCTTAGTACATCCATTGCCCTCCATCTAATATAATATATATAAATATATAATTATTTTATTAATACGGGTCTACAAGTATACGGGTCTAGGTATTACCATATTCTGCCCATACCCATATAACAGAATAAATACGGGTACGGGTACAGGTCCGCGAGTATAAAATTTAAACTGCACCCGCTAAAAATGGATATAGACCCGTGCGGATATAGATAAGACTTGCCCAGTTTACAGCCCTAGGTGGCAAGGTATTTCTGAATTATGAAATGAATCTCATACTTTCTATCTAAATTTTATCATGTCGAACTAGCCTAGCTATACTTTTTCTTTAGGGGTGTGATTGGTTAAGTTTAATTTATAATTTTTGTTTCGAATTTCGTAGTTAATTAAAATTGTTCGAGAAAGTAAATCTAAGCACCGACCACGAGAAGTTTGTATGAAAAATCTGTATTGATTTCAAAAGAAAATTCTATCCGAGGAATCAAAACTATCACTTACCGATTTTCTTTTTGGATAAAAGTTTTATAATGTTTTATCTTTTTAAAACATATCATTTTCAATAAAGTAATTATATATAAACAAATAACAATTGATTTAATAAATTGAATTAAATTAGAGTAAAGGCATAATTGAATTGACTGTGAAAAGTACTTATATGAAATGGAAACAAAAGGTGCATTTTCGTTATATTGACAATTTTATCTCGTTTGATCCAATTTAATTGGATTAACTTTGATCCACATAAATCGGGTGGCTTAGCGTATGAGTGAGCAAATTGTAAATGTTTAAGAGATTGGAGGTTTGAATCCTCCTCAGGGCAACCTAAAACGCCCAAGAACAAATCCTGATCCTGAATAAGAGTTAAAATTCTACAAGCGTTCTATAGATCGAGTCCGTAATCTGAATCAGTCAGATCATATAGCTAGTGGTGGAGGATTATGTAAACATAAGGGAGCCATGGCCCTTTAAAATATTAATATATATATATATATATATATTACAAGCACTCCATATATTAAGTTCGAATGAGTCAAGATCATGTATAATTAGATATTAGACACATCTTAAAGATATTAATAAAAAATTAAAGAAAAAACTTTATTCGGCATAAATTTTTTGTTTTCTATATACCAAAAAATATAGTATCTTAAAGTTTTTCTTTTTTTCAGAAATACACATAGAATTTTTCCTAGCATGTAATACCTAACGACATGGGTTATAATGTGAGCTCTTCATGGGTAGGAATGAGCAGTTTTTCAGAGCATGCTAATGTAAAGCTGCTGAAGCCAAAAACTGAAAATTTTAAGAAGAAATGGCGGCCAAGATGAATTATGAATATTATTATTATCACACACGATAAGACATTGTTTAAGATTCACGAGTAATGGAACCTCAATTCTCTCTCTGTCTAAAGAATTTGGAAAATTAGGACAGTGGAATGCCAATAAAGGACCAAACCACCAACCCCTTCAAAAAACCATCTCTAACCACCAATTACGCGTATCCAGATTCGCCATAATCAATCATATACTGATTGCCAGCTTAACATATTCAACCTCACCCCCAAAAACCTCCCAACTCCAAAACCCCGTAAAAGCTGGGAAAAGGAACCTATTTTCTTTGTCCTTCGGCCACTAATATTTAATAGTCTTTTTTCTTTTTTGGAAACTAACATTTAATTAATAGTAGCCAGATAATCCAATGCATCTTTTAATATACTCCTTCTACTACATTAGAGGGTATTTTTAGACAGCTTCTGAAGAGTCTAATAAAGCTCCAAACTACCGTTCTATAATTTAAATTTTTAATATTTTTAAAAGTCAATAGTATTTTGATCATTTACTTTATTACTAAAATTTGAAGAGATATCTATCGGGTCGGGTTGGCTCAATCTCATAATATATAAGTAAATTGCATGTTCAATTACTCATTTAAATTTGAACTCATACTGTTTATTATAATCAATAGAGTATAGTACATTAAATTTTAATTACAGGTATAAGTTAAATTATATGTTCAATTATTCATATTTAAATTTAGAGCCTATATTGTCTATTATAACCCATAGTGTGATGGTTACATAGATTTCAGACTAATGACTCGTTCAACCACAATATCTGAGATTATATATATATATATATATGAGTGTGTATATATATGTATATATATATTTTGTGTTAGTTAGTTTATACTAGTTATTAATTTGATACATAAATAAATTTTAAATTTATTTAGTTATTAAAGGATATAAAAATGCATTTTTTTAAAATAATATAAAATAATTATTACGTAATTAATACGAAATAATTCCTCAGACATCCTAATCAAATCATCACCATCTATTTTTTTTTTAAAAAAATATTTCTAATAGCATTCCATTGGTAACAACAAGAAGTTTCAATGGCAACACCTCTGTTTCATATTATTTTTTAGTTCTTTTATCTTATTAAGTTCTTTTGCTTCGGATTCCATCTCGATGGAATCCTCGCAACAGGTGAAAGTGAATGGTCCCAAGAGCAATTATGATGCAGTGTGAAAGACTTGGCAAGATTGGCTTCGTACTGGTACCACAAATGTTTTGGATGAACAAGTTTCAACTTCTCTTTTTTTTACCTCCTGTAAATCAAAACGTTCAGAGTTGTTCAGATTTGAGAGATGAGAAAGGAGCACCGACCGAGCGCCATGGATGGATAAGAAATTGACAGCAGAGGGATGCAATTTTTCTTTTTCGAGAGCATTGTGTAAGGTAAATCTATGGAGAATCATAGAAAAATTGTTATTGGAGGAGATGAGGAAGAAGAATTATTTTTTCCTGTGTAATTGATGGTTTTCCTGGGTGTTAAAGTTAAATGTCACCAAAATTACAATATTTCATATTTCAATTGCTAATGTTCCATTGTAATATAACTATGGTTCCGTATTTCAACAATGCCAGTGGCAACTTTATTTTCATATTATTTGATATTTTTTGTCTTATTCACTATATTATGTGAGGTAAATTTTCTATGGAGAATTATATGGGAATTGTTATTGGAGAAGATGAGGAAAAATTGTTTTTTCCTATGTAATTGATGTTTTTGCTGGGTGTTAAAGTTATATGTCACCAGAATTACGGAGTCCTATATTTCAATTGTTAATGTTTTATGTGATATAACTATAGTTTCATATTTCAATTGCTAACGTTCTATAATAGCAGGAGCAACTTTGTTTTCATATTATTTGATTTTTTTAAAATCTTATGTAGTGTATTGTGTATGGAAAATTATGAAAAATCGATATTTAGAGTAGATGAGAAGAAAAAATCATTTTTTCTGTGCAATTGATAAATATTCTCATGGAACATTATTACAACAAAGAAAACCTAGTACAAAACTTACAAAAACCTATACAAAAGTGATGAAATATCTATTATATTCACATGGAACATTAGCACATAATCCGTGATATTATTACAACAACGCAAAACTAGCATAAAACTCGTGTAAACCCGTAAAGAACTAATGGAACATATATTATATTATAGTGGAACATTAACACATAATCCATGAAATATTAATACTACTTCTATGGAACATTAGTACTATGTTACCAAAGTTACTAAGTTACATATTTCAATTGCTAATGTCTCATAGGAATATAACTATACTTTCATATTTCAATTGCTAGTATTTCATAATTGCAGTAGAGTTTATTTTCATGTTAGTGATATTTTTCCACGTGTAATTGAATTTTCAGTTGCTAATGTTTCAAGAAAATATAATTATAGGTTCATTTTTCAATTGTTAATGTTTCATGGAAATATATTTGTAGTCCAATAATTACATAATTGTCCATGTCATAATACATAACTTAGGAAACATCTTACGGGCACATGCATCACTTGTTTCCACTGCGACTTCACCCAGATGCACCTGCACTCGAGCACAGAGTATAACTAGTATGTTCGTAGTCAGCTTTTGGTCAGTTTAAGCAATGGTATACAAAACCACGGAAAAACGTCTCCCCCTCTCCCCCACATAGAGTTGTAACAGGGTGAGTCTTACCCGTACTCGCGTGGGTCTATACCCATTAATAGCGGGTAAGGTTAAAATTTTATATCTGCGGATCCGTATCCGTACCCGTACCCTTATAGATTCTATTAAATGGGTCTGGGTAGGGTATGATGATGCCCACACCCGTATACCCCCATACCCGTTATAACAAAATAATATATATTTATATATTATATTATTTTTATATTTTTCATCAATACATAATTTATACATTTATGATATTGAGTGGTTTATTTTCTTAATTTATAGAAGAGAAGATAAACTTTCTTTATAGTTTAGAAAAAAGAAATTTTATTCAAGATTTCTTAGGGTCTCATAGTTTAGAAAAGAGAAATTCTCTTAGGGCCTCATAGTTTAGAGAAGAGAAATTTTCTTCAACATTTCTTTTTCTTCGAGACATTAGAACTACAATTTTCTCCATTAGATGTTTTTGTGGACTTGTTTCTCTTATTCAAAATTTTATACCCGTAGTTATTTATTTCAAAGACGAATAATAGAAGCATGATTTTTTAAGGTTAAATTTTTGAAAATTTTTTTATATATATTTTTGTTTAACAGGGAAAAAATAGAAAAATGTCATACAGGTATGGATATATCCAAACCCTACCCTATACCCCGTAGAGTCGAGTCTGAGTTCATAAATTTTATATCCAAAGAATATGGATTTAAATTTGGGTTCATGTTTCACTTTAATATCTAAATCTGAGTCTAGAGTACCTAGAAAGTCTAGACCCGTTTACGCCTCACCACACACCAACCCCCCACGCCACCAAACAGATTCCAAAGAGACCCTTTTGGGTAGCTTTATTAGACCAAATGGCCATATTTTCTGGTGTCCTCTACTCATCATGGTCGGCAGGCAAAGCAATTCAATTTTGAAACTACTCATAATTGCTAATACCCTCTAATCTTTCACTATTCCTATTAAAAAAACTTCCATCTTTTGACAGCTCGCACTTCGGTTTTCCCGTTGCCAAATAAGTAATAGTTTTTCCAACCTCCAAGACCACCTTATATATATATATATAAAAGATATATATATATAATACTACTTGAAGATTTCTCTCTAATCCCATTGAAAGAATTTCATCAAATCCAGCAATGGCTGCCTCTCTGTTTCTACTTTCTCTGTTCATATCTTCCCTTTTGTTTTCATCTTCATCAGCTGGAAATTTCAAGAAAGATGTTATTGTTACATGGGGTGATGAAAGAGCCAAGATTCTTGATGGAGGAAAACAAATTACATTATCTTTAGATGAATGGTCAGGCTCCGGATTTGAATCCAAGAATCAGTTTTTGTTTGGCAGGATTGACATGGATCTTAAACTTGTTCCTGGCAATTCTGCTGGCACTGTCACTGCATATTTTGTATGTTAAATTTTCATCCTTTTTTCACAAATAATTGATCCCTTTTTCTGTTTGATATCTGATCTTGTTTTTGTAATGTGCAGTTATCCTCTCAAGGACCAGAACATGATGAGATTGATTTTGAGTTCTTGGGGAATGAAACAGGGGAGCCTTATACTGTTCATACCAATGTTTTCACACAAGGCCATGGAGGTAGGGAACAACAGTTCTCTATGTGGTTTGATCCCACTGAGGATTTCCACACCTACTCCATCATATGGAATTCTCAACAGATCATGTAAGACTACTCTTCTCACGGACAATTCAGTTTTTCTTTCGGTGAAGTTTTCAAGAAACCTTTTTTCTGGGACAGTATCGATTTTGAGATTTTTATATTGATTTCAATTAAAGTTCTTCTCTTACAGACAATCAGGTCTTTCTTTCTGGTAAAGATTCCAGCCGTAAATCTTTATAATGAGATTTTTATAAATCTTTACTGGGATAGGATTGATTTTGAGATTTTCATAATGAGTATCGATTTTCCATTCCAATTTTCAGATTCATGGTAGATGAGATTCCAATAAGAGTATACCAAAATCTTGAAGAATCAGGAGTACCATTTCCAAGTAAAAAGCCAATGAGACTGTATTCTAGTCTATGGAATGCTGATAGCTGGGCAACACAAGGTGGGAAAATTAAGATTGACTGGAAAAAGGCTCCTTTCAAAGCTTCTTACAGAAATTTCAGAGCTGCAGCCTGTGTTTGGACATCAAGTTCATCATCTTGCAGTGGAAAAACCACCACAAATTCCTTAATTTCCACAAGCAAATGGATGAATCAAGAACTAGATTATAAGGCCTTAAAGAAGCTTCAATGGGTACAAAAGACTTATATGGTTTACAATTACTGCACTGACTATGAAAGATTTATCTATGGTGTCCCTTTTGAATGCACACATGATGTGTCCAACAGGCAGAGATCATAAATTCAAAAAGTTTATGTTATTCAAGACTGTATATATTAATAGATTTCTTTGATTATTTTTCATTTCTAAGTTTTATGTGTTCATGAGAAATTCTTGCTATCTCTGGAAATGGAAACAGAAGATGAAAATGACCAATTAGTTCTAAGTTTTGCAGTTCATTGCTGAGTCTCAGAATAACACAGCAACCTTAATGAAAGGAGATAAGTATTAGTTTAAAACAGATGACTTCAAGAAGGTGAAAGGTTCAAGAATCTGCGAGAGCCACAATACGAGGAAAAACTAGTTCATGTCTGCACATAACCCACAGATTCTATAGTTGATGAACCAATTAAAGTAATGTTTTTTTCAGAAACGGAAATGATGGATTCAAATAATACAATGACACAAGTGAAGACACCAAATCTGGAAAACATAGGTCTCCTTAGATCAGTTTATGTAGTTAGCAAATGTAACATGTTCATCTCCTCCATCTGCCTTCCTAAAGTTAACAGTAATTAAATATAGCTGCACATCAGATACTCTAATAATTGCACGATCTGTCACCCCGCCCACTAATAATATGGACTACTATACATGTTATTTTATCAAATAAAGATCAGATTAAGACGGGACTTAAGGATTTTCCTAATAAACTACTCTGCCATTTGAGCCTCCTGCATCAAACTATGCAAAGTATCCAACCCTGTATTGTATTGTTCAGTTATTATTTCACAGCCCCTTCTAGCATATTTTTTTCTAATTGTGATATAAAGATAACCCCAGGCAAGAAGAGGGAGTTCTTGAAAATTTGCCCCGGGGGAGGGGGTGTGACGGTGTATATGTGACCTTGAGCCTCTTAAGAGTTTAGTTCAAATCTTGGACACTTAAAATATTGCACTTCCCTCTGATATGTATTAAATAAATAGTATGAGTGTCACCCCACTAACAGCAGAAATATTCAACAGCGGAAGAAAATTCTTAAAACATAGAAAAATAAAAAGATAACATAAAGCTTGATTGCTCTAACTTGTAGCACAGATCTTCTGACTAGCGAATAAAACGTTGTATTTTTAGTACTCATCTAGGGCAGGAATTTCTTGGGATTGAGGATAACATTTGGTCATTACAATTCTCAATTATCAAAGAGACACAGACACCGCTGCTCAATGTAAACTACAATCAGATGATTACCAACACATTCTTAGCCCACAAGCAAGTGCTTGCTAGACTCATTAACTACTAACATAACTCACAAGAATGGAAATGCAAAAAAGAGGTCCAACAATAAGAAAATACATCTCATATCAAAGTCAGCATAAGATTGCAACAGCGGATCAGATCAAACGATGTTATCTCATAGAAAGGTACTATATCATTTCACCAGAAAATTCAAATACCTAATATAATTAGTATCATACACCAGAAAGAAATAAATTTGTAATTACATCAAGAAAAGGGCAGTCAGTACAGGCAGCAGATAGAGAAAAGCATTCAGGAGTTCAAGCCGGTTCAGATAGTATATTAGCAAATAGAAGCGACCTCAATAAATACTCATAGTCTTCTCCAAAGTGCTAGAGAGATCACCAGTACAAGGAACAGACGGGATCTGTTTAGAAATTGTGCTTCCTTTATCAGTTGAAGCTGCCTGTAATTAATCCTTAACTGGAGCTAGACTATTCCAAGAGAGTACGGATGCAACATGGAAATAAAATAAATTCAGAATAGTAGAAGCTCCAAAAGAATAACTAATATAGAAGACAATTGTAATGTAAAATCCATTACAGGAATTGTTGATATATTATAAGATTGCTAGTTTAACGGACCAATTGGCTTCATTCCCTACAATTTACCTATCAGTTTACATCTTTCAATGTTCACAAAGATAGGAAATTCCCTGGCAGTCAGAAGCTGAGTAGCTTCAAATCTTTAGAGCAACCACGACAGCAATTTCTTGATCTGAGAAAAAGGATATATGGAGAGTGAGAAAGTTGACAGTGTTAAGAGTATCAGCAACAGGTGGTGTTGATTCTAAAAAAACGAAAGAATCTATTGAACTAAGAATCTATTGAACAGCTGGCTCAAGTATAGTAAGACAGAGAAGAAAAAAAATAAAAATAAAAAAAAGGTATCACTGTAGATTGGAATCCAACGATCAAAAGTTTTTTTGGGGGGGTCGGAAATAAGAATTAAAAAATCATGCAGCATTCCCCAACAATGCAGCAACTATTAAAGATGCACATTTAACATTTCCCTATTCAAGATTGTTTCTATATAGAAAAGACATCAACAGCACTAAATGTTCACGGCAGACAGATTTTTTGTTAAAAAACATATTGAATTCAACATGCAGCATTCCAAAAGACATACCCAATAGATAAGTCTTGTCAGCAAAATGAGCAGATAAACGGTGAAATCCCAATTCTAAAAACAGGATCTTTAAAGCAATTTAAAAATCGGCAAGAAACTTCAAAAGACCATCAAATGAAGGAACCTGTGAAAAATAAAACTACACAATCAGGAAATAAGTTTGTACCAGATCTACCGATACCATGCAGCATAGAAATGCCACCAAACCAAATAATGTACTTGCAGTTCATCTCCAGTAACTTTCCTTTCAAAACAAAAAGATCTGAAGCTCGTAAATGAATCAACTGGGAGAGGCGATTGACCTGATTCAAAAGAGTTTAAATTACTTCTCTTCTTCTTAAAAGGTTTTCTATTTCGCCTCGGATGGTCCGCCTTTATTTGGGTTCAGGAAAAATCTCACATATCTCGTGTAAGGAAAGGAAAAACATGCAACTAATTAAGATCGAATTTCAGCCATAATCTGAAATAAACTCCACATTGCTGTTCTGGCATCAAGTTCTATTTTGTCGTATCAGTACTAAGATATCATAAGGATTTAAAATTGAATTTACACAACGGTGTTGTGACTCAGTACTTTTGTTTCTTTTGTATCCTAAGTATGTCATCTTTTGTTCATCGCTATCTTCTATTTGCACATGCTTCCATTTATTTGTCCGGGGATGCACCAGGAAGAAGTATCGGAATATCAATCTCCTCACTTCCTCAAAAGTCAAATTACCTAGAACTTGGCACTCAACTACTAATCCAGGTAATTCTAGTTTCGTCAAGTGTTGTTCCTATTTCCAGGAGGAGGCCTTATAATTATCAGTCCGACCAAAACAACTAAAGGATATCTTTTACATTTATATGTAGATTGTCATATGTCATTTTGTTGTAGACAGGCTCCCTGTTAATTAACACCCTCAGTACTTTTGTTTCTTTTGTATCCTATGTATGTCATCTTTTGTTCATCGCTATCTTCTATTTGCACATGCTTCCATTTATTTGTCCGGGGATGCACCAGGAAGAAGTATCGGAATATCAATCTCCTCATTTCCTCAAAATTCAAATTACCTAGAACTTGGCACTCAACTACTAATCCAGGTAATTCTAGTTTCGTCAAGTTTTGTTCCTGTTTCCAGGAGGAGGCCTTATAATTATCAGTCCGACCAAAACAACTAAAGGATATCTTTTACATTTATATGTAGATTGTCATATGTCATTTTGTTGTAGACAGGCTCAATCTTTCAATTGTATCCCGTTTAGCACCTCAATTCTGAATCTACTCAGCAAAGGATTCTATATTTGCACAATTTGAATCAAAAGCTAAGATTATACATATTCTCAAGAAATGCACCTAAGGAAATTCCTTTTGCCAACTTTCCGCTACTAATTCACAAGGATCAATACCTATAATTGAAATGGAAATTTTAAAAAGAATAAGAGTAAGGCATTCCACAAAGGCATAGCTTGGTTCTATACCTGAAATTGGATAAGAAAAATTTAACTTCCTAATTCCCTGAAAATTCATTGCTTGTCCCTGTATCATGCTCACCATGATTTACCATTTCACTTTGTCCTATTAATGGAACTGGTCTATCAATTGGGCCTCCACAACCTTGCCCGTATGAAAATGATCTTTATAACTCTTTATGCTTCTCTGCCATTTATTTTAGAACATAGATGCTGTGTATATCACCATGAGAAAAAGAGACAAACTCGAAATGCTCAAAAGAAAAGGATTTGATATTAAAAAAGCGTCCATCATTTTCTCCATGAAGCTTAAACCCCAGCGAATAAGGGTCCAAAGCACAAAATAATGCATTGCAGAAACTCCATTTATTAATTGAATACTTTTGAACAAAGGAAACAAAAAACAGAAATGAAAAAAAGAGGAGGCCCTCCGCAGAATTATACTAATTCATTTCAAATGACACGTGATTACCAAACTTCCTGTAAATTCCATAAATTTCTAACCTTTTTTACATTTACCATATAAAGGATAAAGAACCCATGTCAGAAGAAAAACAAAAAAACAAAAAACAAAAATGAAAATCAAGAAATGGGAATGATAAGTAATCTTAAGTTCTTTTCCAGTTTTTACCTTTGTTGAAGCCGAAACAGCCCTCTTGTCAACAAATGCACTTGTTGGAACGCCATAGCAATAAAAGCCTTTTCGGGTTTGAAGTTAAAAACCCTAATGAATCTGCTGCAGACTTGCAGAACACAACCAAAAACAAAAGAAAAAGAAGAAAACTAAAAAAGGAAAGGGGAAAAAAAGAAAAGTTTGTTCAAAACAAGTTTTCAATTCAAACTGTCTCTTTTTCTTTTCTCAAACTCCCAGTCTTTAGTTACAGTCCCGAGAGGACTCTCTTTTTCTACTCTCTGTGAGAGGGATGGATGATTTTTTCCTGTGGGTTTAAGAAGGGGTTTTTGTTTGCGCGAATCACGAGGAAGAGGAAAAGGGTAAGGACGCTGCCCACAGGGGAATAAGTTAGCTGATGGTCTTCTTCCATAAATTCTTCGACTTTGAAATGTACACTCGCGCCACATTCGCCCCTCCCTCCCCTAGTCCTAGAACTTCACAATTCACACTACCCCCATTTTTTTTTATAAAAAAACATGCGGTAGGAATTAGGTGTGGGGATGGAGATCCCGTCCCACTACTTTATATTAAATTTTATTCTCGCTCTGTTTCATTTACAATTATATTAAAATTTTTATTTTTATTTTTATTTTAATGGGAATAAAACTAATCTCCTTTCCGTCTCATTTCTACACGAAAAAATGGAACTAAATATCTATGTTTAGTCCCGTAAAAAATATGATTTAAAATTTTCATTATAGCCTCGCTATAATATAAAAATAGTCTCATTAAGTCGCCAATAAATAACTTTAAAAACATACCAATTATAAGTTAATTTAAAATTTGAAATACATGTCCAACATAAAATTTATTAAAAACTACAACATAGAAGGGGATAGGACAGGACGAGACGGAGATGGAACGAGTCGGGACGGGAAAAAAATGAAATTCCATCCCCATTTCATCCCCGATTTTACTGTCTCGTCCCCGTCTCATCCCCAGTCAAAGTCAGGAAATTCCCGTCCCATTCAGGACGGGACAATATCTCGCATTTGGCGAGGGTTTTGCCATCCCTAGTAGGAATATGTTTTGAACTCAAAACCTTTAATGTGAGTATATGGTCCTTCATTTCTTTTATACTCATTTTAGTCTGACAATTATATATCACATCCTAATTTCGTCCTTTTATCTTTTTTTTTTCCTCATTTTAGTCCGACAACTTTTTATCTTTAATACTTTTTGTCTCCGTAGCAACCAGTAAAAACATTTTTAGATAGATTCAATTTGAATTGAGGATCTCGAATTGTAAAATTCTCTAAAAAAATCCTTCAAAATGTAAAAAACGTATCAATCAAATCTCTCACCTTACTTCTGTCGAGTTAATATCATGCAAATTTATTAATTTGAATATTGGGAAATAGCAAAGAGATCTATTCATTTGAGGATGAGGGAAGTGACAAGCATGAATAAGCTGATTTTCGGTGAACACCCGGCAACGGTGGAAGAGGAAGATATACTACATCGAAGCACCAAGAAAATAAAGAATACTGACTGTGGTACCCAAGAACAGCTACCGAACAGGAAATACCAAATCTTATAAGGATAAACCGATCCAAGCACAGAGACTCTGTTAAAGCGATGTCCAAATAACTCATAAATAAGGCGAATTCCAACGAACATCTAGCAATGGCAAAAGAGGAACATGCTCTATATTGAAAAGCACCAAGAAAATAAAGAATACTTACTGCAGTACAAAAGAACAACTACCAAACAGGACAAATACTAAATCCTATAAGGATAAACTAATCCAAACACAGAGACTCTGTTCAAGCAATGTCCAAAAAAACATCCAGCTCCTTAACATAAATGAGAAATCTGATGGGGAAGATGAAATGGATGGCATCCCCTCTGTACGAATATCAATGGTAGACAAACTCAGAATTTGTTCACAGTGGCTCCATGCTCTCATCATCAAACCCTATGGCAAAGATAATGGATTCAGTTACCTAGATTACAAACTAAGAGATCTGTGAAAACTGGTAGGCTCCGTAAACTTAATAGACCTAGGGAATGGTTTCTTTATTGCCAAGTTTCACTTGGAGAGGATTTCACAAGGATCATAGAAGGAGGCCCCCGGTTCATTAACGGGCAATACTTCACTGTCATACTATGGCAACCAGATCTCAATCCAAGAAGGGAAAAGATATCAATTACAACTATATGGGCTAGATTTATGGGACTACTAGCCGACTACTATGATAGGATTATCCTCCAACGAGTGGGAAACCAATTAGGCAAACTCCTGAAGGTTGATGCCAGGACAACTAATATGGAGAGGGGACTGTATCCACGAATCTGTGTATAAGTAGATCTCCAGCAACCCTTGATCCCAAGAGTTTGGATTGGAAGGAACCATATACAAGTGGTTCAATACGAGGGTATGGATTTTTGTTTTGATTGTGGTGTGATTGGACATAGTAGCAAGAACTACCCAATGGCGATTTCAACCTCTGATGTGGCAAAACAAAAGAAGCAAGGCACCAATCCAAAACAATCACTAGAAAAAACATCTAAGCAAACACAACAGGAGAAAACTGAAACATACGGTCCATGGAACATTGTCACATACCGAAAACATCCTCGGCAGAGAAAGACCACCAAGCATCAACCAAGGCCCAAAAAGAAAAGCCCAGAACCTATGTGGATCTGGATTAAGAATTTGCTTCCCAAGCATCTGAAAGAAAAAGCATTTGGAAGCCCAAGAATAAAGCTGGACAAACCTTAAATCCTTCACTTGAAACAAGCAACTAAGGCCTCCAGAAAATGACAACTCTAAAATGGTAATTAATGTGAAGGAAAAGTTCCAGGAGAAAATTAGCACCAGAACGATATACTCAGACACCTCGAAAGATAAAATGGACACTCTCAATACTTCCACTTCACAAATTAGGAAAGACTAGTCTATAGCTGATAAGAATACTCTGCCAGAAGAAGGATTGCAGTGTAAAAAGCCTACTGTCACCCCTATGGACGGAGTTGGAAGCCAATCCCTTTTGAATACTATCTCTAAACCCATTATCCTAAATCACATTCACAGTTGAGCAACCATCCTCACTCATAAACACATAAAACCTCAAAGAGCAAAAATGATCCCCCTAAGGAAGAACCAAAGACTCTGAGTGCTAAACCAAACCTACTCAAAAAACAAGAGAAGAATTCCCTATGCAAACCGCTCAATGAACAACCCACAAAGCTCCAACAGGACTGCACTTCTGAGAAACAACGCTTACCAAACCTTCAAGAATTGGATGGGAACACAAATGTTGTTCAAGCAAGAAACTCTCATTACTAGCCCGCAACTGCAACAAGCAAACCAACTGACCAACCCTCTAGGTGTGATGGAAATATAGACAAGGGAAAATGCAATAGCATTTACAATGGAATTCAACCAGTAGGGGACTCAGCAATGGATTTGGCACTAGAACCAAACAATAAACTACAGGAATCACATGATGGAAACTCAAGTTCCCAGTTAGACACATAATATAAATCCTCAATGGAACTTGATGACATCCCAATCAGCATTAAGGGAACACCACGACAGTGAAACTCTGGTCAGACACAAGGGGAAGGAAGTAAGACACGTAAGGGAGGAACAAAGCATAATAGAATCAGTAATCCTATCTTGACACCCAATAAAACTAATTCTACTATATTCAAGAAGTAGAGAAATTGCGGTCATCCCTGAAAACTGGTTGAAACAAATAAAAATATTCATAAAAAGCAGAGAGGTGAGGGAAGAGATGGATTACAATGTGACAATATTACCCTACTCCCAGAACTAGGGGACATCAACCAAGAGCATTCCCCAAGGGATTCCTCAGCAGGACAGAAAGGAAACAATCTCACACCAACAACCAATCCATAAAGATTCTCTTATGGAATGTCCGAGGAGCAGCACATCCTGATTTCCTCAATAATACCCAAGACCTCATATGATTCAACAGACCAGCTATTTTAGTTTTGTTGGAAACTAAAGTGGAAGGACCTAAAGTGCTAAAATTTGTGCCAAATTACCTTCTGACTGTATGAGAGAGTTGACCATGTCGGTTTCATGGAGGCATTTAGATGTTTTGGAACTACCTTGCTATTGATCTGGAGGTTATTGCTGTTGGAACACAAGCTATGCATGCTAGTGTGAAGGTAATAAATTCTAACCTACTTTCTTATTTGACTGTTGTTTATGCTGCTTCAACAAATACTATTAGAACCTCTTTTTAGGACAACTTAAGTGATATGGCTAGATAGTTTACCAAACCAGGGTTTATTATGGGAGACTTTAATGATCTCCTTAACTGATCCGAAAAGTTTGGAGGAAGACAACCCTAGCTTTGCTCGAACCTTTGCTTTCAAAAGTTGCATGGATGATTGCAACTTAATGGACTTTGGATTTGAAGGCCCGAGGTTCACTTGGACAAATAAAAGAGAGAATGGTCATCTCATCTTTGAGCCGCTGGATCGTGCTCTTTGCACACCAGACTAGTGTGAACACTATCCTGAATCAACTATTTATCACCTACCAAGAACACGGTCTGATCATGCCCCTATTCTATTCCATCTCGATCTTGATCATCATGCGAAAAAAAAACTTTTCGTTTCGAAACTATGTGGCTTTCCCATCCAGGCCTCACTGAAGTTGTTAAACAAGCTTGGCAAGATCCCTTAGCAACCTTTTTCCAAAGCTCATCTGCATTCCAAACACTAGTTTCTAACTGGAATAGGGAAATCTTTGGTAATGTAACTTCTCTCTAGATTAACATGTATCAGAGAGCTCTTCAAATTAACCCATCTCGCTTTCTTAGTAATCTAGAAGTATTCCTACAAGCTGAGTATGATTATATCCTAAAGCAAGAGATAGAGCTCTGGGCCCTTAAGTCTAGAATGGAGTGGATCATTTGGGATTACCTTAATGTCAAATTCCTCAAGGTCACTATCCTTCACCAAAAAAAAAAATGCAACAGAATCCTTTCACTAAGGAGAGATTCGGGAGAATAGATTTATGATCTACCACAAATCAAGAATCTTATTTCCCAGCATTTTGAAGTCTTGTTCACATCTGCTTATATGTCGTCGCTTTGGAAGCAAGAACCAAGTCATTTCTCGTGGATTCGACCAGCTTTCCCCCAACTGAATCAAGCGATTGCTCAACCAACGACCAGCAAATTCCATAATGCCATTTCTAGTTTCAAACCTTACAAAAGCCCAGGACCAGATGGTCTCCAACCATTTTCTTCCAAAGTTTTTTTGTCACAAGTTAAAGACCTGTTATCCACCTCATTAATACCATCTTCTCCTCCAAGTCTATTCCAGAGAATCTCAACAAGGAATTCATTTGCCTTATCCCTAAATGAAATTCTCCAGAATTTATTAAGAGCATCCGTTCTGTAAGTTTATGTAACACTTTATATAAAGTGGTTACAAAAATCATTGTCAATCGTATATGGCCGAGATGTAAATGTGTTGATAATGTCCTCCTTGTCCAAGAAGCAGTACATATGCTAGAAAAACCACAAAAGTTGCAGAAGGTGCAATAGCAGTGAAGATTGATCTAGAAAAGGCATATGATAGACTCGAATGGAGTTTCATTAAATAAATGCTTGAATTCTTCAAATTCCCAACCCCTCTCACGCAACTCATAATGAGCTGTGTCTCCTCCACCTCCATGGAAATTCTTGTCAATGGGGAACCAATTCTATGCAACCCTTCCTCTAAAGGAATCTGCCAAGAAGACCCTCTAGCACCTTATCTCTTCATTTTGTGCCTTGAATTTCTCTCTATTTGCATTGAGTAAGCTGTTCGACAGAAAAAGTGGCGCCCTATCAAAATTGAAAAACAAGGAACACTCATCACACACAGTTTGTTCGCAGATCATGTGGTACTTTTTGGTAAAGCATACAAAGAAACCATCTCAACCATACGGGAAGTGCTTAACGACTTTTGCTCCAAATTAGGATAGAAAATAAATTTCTTGAAGTCTAAGTTCCTTACATAAAAAAATGTCCAGCAACAAACCATTAATCACATCCAATCTGCCAAGTGTTAGCCATACTTCAAATTTTGGAAAATACCTTTGATACCCCATAAAACAAGGAGCTTACAGAGTGTAAGACTTCTATTTTTTATTGGAAAAAATCCATAACAAGTTAGGAGGATGGAAGGAGAATCTTCTCTCGTTTGCAGGAAGAACAATAATTATTGGCAATATTGTTACTCTAACCCTTAATTATTATGCTCAAGGTGCTAGAACTCCAAACACCATTGATGGAATCATATATCTCATCTAAGATAGCATCTAGTTAAGTCCAGTACAAGTGGTACAAAAAAAGGTTGGAATGACGGTGGTGGGAAACGAGAAGAACAGCTAATCCCAACATGGGTAATAACTGGATGGAGGGTGTGCATTTACAACAGACGGTTGAATGAGGCGACCCGAAGGGATCACTTCTCTCTTCCATTCATTGATCAAATGCTGGAAATTTAGCAGACCATATATTTTATTGCTTCCTTGACGGATTCTTGGGCTACATCCAGATTCCCATTGCTTTGAAGGATCAGGAGAAAACTACCTTTACATGCCCATACAATACATTCGCATATAGACGTATGCCTTTCGATTTTTCTAATGCTCCTGCTACTTTTCAACGTTGCATGATTTTTATATTTGAAGGGTTGATGGGGATATTATGGAAGCATTTATGGATGATTTTTTTTGTTTTTGGGAATTCATTTGATGCTTGTCTGTCTAATCTTGAAAGAGTGCCTTCTTTTAAATTAGGAAAAATGTTATTTTATGCTCGAGAAGGGATATTCCTTGGTCATTAAAATTTCTAAGAAAGACATTGAGGTTGATAGAGCTAAAATAGAGACATTTGTGTTACAAAGATCTGTGACCCAAAATAGCTATTTACTATTACAGATTTCCTATTTACTATTATAAACCAGCGAAAAGCAATAAAACATAGATCTATTCTAGTACATAAAATTCGGACGAACCAGAAGATGCCTCAGAGAAATCAAAAAACCGAAGAAGGTTTCTCCAGAAACCGGACGTGCAAATCAGACGGCTAGGGCAAAAACCGGACAACCGATTTTGGTATAAGACGAAGGTCTCCAAGAAAAATGGACGAGCAAATCTGATGATCACTCGGAAATAGGTCGTCCAATTTCTATGTAAACAAGGAGTCCCTCAGAATTTCGGACGACCCTCTCATACCAGAAAATGATTAAACTCTCACTCTCGTGTCCTCTCCTTCTCAGATGAACTAAGCACGTCATCAGACCAGCATCGACAAGTGGCGATAAACAAACCACAAAGTGGCGCAAAAGAAGTCCCAGAGAACAGTAGCAGCAAGGAGGCAGCTGCAGAGAGAGAAGAGAAAAGAGAAGGCTGCTCCAAAATTAGGGTAACAAATGTGGAGAAAGAGAGCTTATATAGAGACCAAAAGTCACCTTGGACGGGCCGGGTTCAACCCGGTCCACCCGGCATCTTGGCCAAGAAAATAAAACTCAAACTCGGCCCACCCGCCATCTTGGCCCAGAAAATAAAACTCAATCCACTCTAGTATGAGGCCAAATCCAACATCATAGGGAAAAGTGGGCTGAAAAATGAAAAAAAAGTGTGAAAATTGGGCCAAAATGGCCAACAAACTCTACCTTGAACTTATTTTAAGTTAATTTCCCAACCAAGACAGACTCGGAATGAGTCAATATTCATCAATATGAAGGAAATCCCTAGACAAAGCAAGCTTGTCAGTTGTCACAACCTTAGTACCAAAATCAGCAGGATTATTTTTAGTACTAATTTTAACAACATTAGCTAAACCATTTGTAACCTTTTCTCTAATGAAATGATACTTAACATCTATGTATTTTGTTCTCTCATGATAGATAGGATTATTACACAAATGCAGACAACTTTGACTATTAGTAAAGATAGTTGCTTTGGAATGCAGAAGATGCAATTTAGATCAAAGTCCTTGAAGCCACATAGCTTCCTTGATTGCCTCAACGGCAACAATATACTTAGCCTCCATAGTTGAAAGAGGAAGTACAGGCTGGAGCTATGATTTCCATGAAATACAATTACCAGCAAGAGTAAAGAAATAAGACATAGTAAACTTTCTAAAATCTTTATCGCCAGCAAAATCAGAATCCACGTCACCAACCAAATCAAAATTTTCAGTCCAGTTATGATAATGCAAGCCTCTATCAATCGTCCCATTAATGTACCTCAATAACTATTTAAGGTCCACCCAATGATCCCTACCTGGGTTAGACATAAAATGGCTCAAAAGGCTTATAGAATAAGTAATGTCAAGACGTGTAGAAATCATATAATACATGACTGATCCTATAGTTATTCTATAAGGGATGTTGGCCATATCTTTCTTCTTTCAGTTTTAGGACAGGTTTCCGAAGAAAGTTGAAATGGCTCGCAAGATGGGTACAAATAGGCTTACACAAATGCACTGAAAATTTTGAAATAATTTTCTTCAAGAAGGATTTTTGGGATATAAACAAGGAATGGTGAGCTCTATCCCTATCAATGTTCATGCCGAGAATTCTAGAGGCAGATCCTAAATCTTTCATTTCAAATTCTGATTTTAACAAAGATTTCAGTTTTATAATCTTTTCTTTATGTTTGCAGGCAATTAGCATGTCGTCAACATAAAGCAACAAATTAATGGTGTTGTCAACATCATCACAACAAAAATAAAGGCAACTATCATAATTGCTCTTAACAAAACCAGCTTTAAGCATAAAGGAATCAAACCTTTTATACCACTATCTAGGTGATTGCTTAAGCCCATATAAGGACTTTTTCAAAAGACAAGTCATATTCTCATTTTATTTCACCTCAAAATTGGGAGGTTAACGTATGTAAATGGTTTCATCAAGTTCACCTGTAAAAAAGAAAGTTTTTACATCTAACTGTTCAAGCTCAAGATCAAAGAAGGCAACAATTGCAAGCATAATCCTAATCATATTGTACTTAACGACAGGAGAAAATTTTCATTAAAATCAATACCTTCAACTTGAGAAAAACCTTTTGCAACCAATCTAGCCTTGAACCGTGGAGGTTCATTATCGGATTCAGGTTCTTTGATTTTGAAAATCCATTTACAGGCAGTTAATGTTTATTTAGGTGGTATAGGAACACGCACCCAAGTTTCATTCTTATGCAAGGAAGACATGCCTTCTTTCATAGCATGCCTCCACAAAGAGTAATTAGGACTCTTTAAAATATCAAAGAAAAACACATAGGTTCCTTTTCTTCCACAAAAGATGCAGCAGCAAATGCATAAGATACAATGTATGAATAACCATACAAAACAGGTTCCCTACACACTCCCCTAGCCCGATCCCTAGTTAATTAGTAGTCACTAAGGGCTTGTGATTGTGCTTCAGGATGATCCTTATCATCCTCACAATTTTCTGATTCAGGCACATCGGTTTCAGGTACACTACCTAGGTAATCTGACTCTTCATTGGTTTCGGGGTCTAGTGTGTGCTCTAGAGAGGGTACGGAGATGTCCTCCACCTGGACAGGAATGTTCCTAATTGTGGGAATATTGGTAGTGCTAACGGGATCAGCTTTAAGACAAGGTATGTCAATCTCATTGAAGATCACGTCCCTACTCACGGCAACCTCACACCCGACTCAGCTTCGAGCCAAACTTTGTAACCCTTAACCCTACTAGGATAACCTATAAACACTCCTTTCTTAGACCTAGGGTTAAGCTTCCCTTCCTTTTGGTGTGCAAGGGCAGCACATCCAAACACTCTTTGTTAGACAGGTTTGGTGGTTCACTGGACCACAACTCGATAGGAGTTTTGAAATTAATGGCAGTGGATAGAGACGTATTAAGTAGGTATAATGTTATACTTACAGCTTCTCCCTAAAAAGGCTTAGGAACACCATATGACACCATGAGACACCTAACCTTGTCCATTATGGTCCTATTCATCCTCTCAGCAACACCATTTTGCTGAAGATTATGCCTAACAGATGCATAATACAATGCAAAGCACACAAGTCATTGAATTTTCTATTACAAAATTCCGAACTATTGTCTGTTCTTATAACCTTTAGTTTATTTCCAGTTTGATTTTCTGCAAAACGTTAACATTCATTAAACTTTTCAAAAGTTTGGTCTTTAGTTTCCAATAGAAAAACCCAAACGTGCTAAGAAAAATCATCCACAACAGAAAGGAAATAAACATTGCCACCATAAGTGGGTACCTTTTCAAGACCCCATAAATCACAATGCACATAATCAAGAACAACAGTGGACTTGTGTGTGCCATTGGAGAAACTAAGTTTGCGTTGTTTGCCAAGAACACAATGATCACAAAAATCCAAAGAATCAATCTTATCACCATTCAAAAGATATTGTTTGTTCAAATGAAGCAAACCCTTTTCACTGATGTGGCCTATTCTCCTGTGCCACAACATGGTTTTTTCGAAAACAGTTTTTGAAAATAATGCAGATGATTCACAAAAGATTTTTCCAAGCAAAGTATATAAGCCATTTTTCTTAAAACCTTTAAGTATGACTAGAGATCCTTTGCAAACACGTAAAACTCTATTTTCAGATTTGTAAGAGTAACCATTTGTATCAAAAACACCAAGGGAGATTAAGTTCCTCCTAAGATCAGGCACATATCTTACCTCAGTTAATTTTCTAGTCAAGCCATCATGCATTTTTATAAAAACAATTCCAATTCCCTTGATATTACAAACTTCATTGTTTCCCATAAAAACATTTCCATGATCAAGGGTTTCAAAATTAGAAATCAATACTTGTTTGAAGTCATATGAAAAGTGCAGCCAGAATCAAGAATCCATTAATTAGAAACATTAGAGGAAGAAGCGGAACGGGACACACACAAACCTCAGAATACATAGAATTACCATTTGGTTCAAAATCGTGGGTTTTTTCAGTTTTATCACTGCCATTATCTCGTTTATGTCGTTTCTCATCTTTGATCCGTTTAAAACACTTAACTTTCATATGACCATCTTTGCCACAATAAAAATATTTCACCTAGTCTTATCTCAAGATTTGGACCTCCCTTTACTTTTAGATCGGTGATTGAAAGATTATCTCCTGTCAACCCTCCCTCGTACGTAAAGGTTCTCTCTGTTTGATTTTTTTTTTTCTTTTCGCAAATCTAAATCCTTTGACTTCAAAGCGTTTTTCACATCAGACAGAGTCAAGTCATCTCTACCATATTTGATAGCAGATTTCACATTATTAAAAGACTCAGGCAAAGAGTTCAACCAAATCACAACAATGTTTTCATCAGAAATCTTCTCACCAATATTTTGGAGTTCTAAAACGATTTTGTTCAAATCGTCAATAGTTTCGTAAAGATATTTTGATCCACTCATTTTAAAACCAAAAAGTTTTTCCTTCAAATAAATCTTGTTTGATAATGACTTTCCCAAATAAAGTTTTTCAAGTTTTGTCCAGATTTCAAAAGCATTGTCTTTTTCATCTATTTCTCTCAAAATGTTATCATTAAAATGCAAGGTGAGACAGTTGTGTGTATAACTAAGTATTTCAGCAAGTATTTCACAGTTCCAAGATTTTGGATATTTATCAGGGCTACAAATAGCGGGTGCAATTTTGTTTTGGACCAAAACAACTTTCATTTTTCTATTCCACATTACAAAATTAGATTTACCATCAAACTTATCCGTTTCAAGTTTTTGAGTGGACAAGATGTACATAGACAAATAAGAGTAACTAGGAGGTGTAAAAATAAAAGATGAAAGTTTGTCACGCAAAAATAGCACCGATATTTTTCCCAAAAAACGAGATAGCCAGAAAAATAGGTAATATACAGATAGTTAAAATAAAGTCTCACAACAGATAGCACCGGTTGAGCAACAACCACAAAACAGATAACCAAAAAAAGAAATAAGAAAACATAGGCTGAGAATAGCCCCCCCAAATAGACAATAAATAGATCTCAACAGTCACAGACAATAAAAAAAATTTTGCAATCAATAAGAAAAACACCAAGACACAGATGGTTGGATTCTCAACAAGACTCAAGGCAGGCTTGGGTTTTTATTTTTCAAGGAAAACAAAAATCACAAAAATATTTTAGATCCGTGATCAGAGATACCAACAGCAAATAATAGTGGTAACAGATTTGAGAAACTTAAAAACAACTATAAAATGAGAAAGAAATAGTAAAGACTTCCCTAAGTCACTTTCATAAAATTCAACAGCTCTCGTAAAAGTGAAAGGAAACTCGAGAGGTTTTGGATCTAAAAAGTTGCACCAACTGCCGTCTCCGGAGTAACAACGGCGCCACTTCTATGGGCTGGAAATTGAGAGGGTCACCAAAAAGATCTAATCTTTCTAGGTCTGACGCCATTGTTACAAAGATCAATGACCCAAAATAGCTATTTACTATTACAGATTTCCTATTTACTATTACAAACCAGTGGAAAGCAATAAACCATAGATCTATTCCATTACATAAAAGCCGGACAAACAAGAAGATGAACGATTGAAGAAGGCTTATCTAGAAACCGGACGTGAAAATCGGATAGCTAGGGCAAAAACCGAACGACCGGTTTTAGTATAAGACGAAGGTCTCTGAGAAAAATGGACGAGCAAATTGGATGATCACTAAGAAATAGGTCGTCCGATTTCTATGTAAACAAGGAGTCCCTCAGAATATCAGACGAGCCTCTCACACAAAAAAGGATTAAAACTCTCACTCTCGGTCCTCTCCTTCTCAGATGAACCAAGCACGTCGTCAGACCAGAGAACAGCAGCAGCAAGGAGTCGCAAAGTGGTGCAAGAGAAGTCCCAGAGAACAGCAGCAACAAGGAGGCGGCTGCAGAGAGAGAAGAGAGAAGAGGAGACTGCTTCAAAATTAGGGCAACAAATGTGGAGAAAGAGAGGTTATATAGAGGCCACAAGTCACCAGGGGCAGGTCGGGTTCAACCCAGCCCACCCGGTATCTTGGACCAAGCAAATAAAACTCAATCCACCCTAGTGTGAGGCCCAATCCAACATCATCATACGGAAAAGTGGGCTGAAAATGAAAAATAAAAATGTGTGAAAATTGGGCCAAAATGGCCTACAATTTGAAAGGTTGCCTCCACCTTCCTCTATGAAGGCGATTAGGAGTTTTGAGGACATGCGGGGTTTTAAGGAAATTTATAAAGGATTTTTCAAAAATTACTAAGCCCCTTACTACATTGCTTGAGAAAGATATGCCTTTTAATTTTGATGATAACTGCTTAGCTGCTTTTAATTTACTTAAAGAAAAGGTCACAAAGTCTCTAATTTTAGTCTTTCTAGATTGATCTCTTCCCTTTAAATTGATGTATGATGCCAGTGACTATGCTATAGGCGCTATTCTAGGCCAAAGGAAGGGTAAGTTTTTCCAACCAATATACTATGCAAGCAAGACTCTAAAGGACGCCCAAGCAAATTATACAACAACAGAGAAGGAGTTGCTTGCAATAGTATTCGTGTTCGACAATTTCGTCCTTATTTAATACTTTCTAAAGTCATAGTTTACACTGACCATTCTGCTTTGAAGTACCTCCTCTCGAAGAACGTTGCTAAACCTAGACTCATTAAATGGGTGCTTCTTTTGCAGGAATCTGATTTGGAGATCAAAGATAAGAAGGGAGATGAAAATCTAGCGGCTGATCATCTTTCTAGATTAGAGAATCCAGGTTTAGAACCATTGGACGAGGAACATATTGATGACACATTCCCAGATGACAACTTCTTTTCTATAAAGCTATCATTGATTAATCACCTTGGTTATAGCTAATTATTTAGTTTCCAATGTTATGCCTGTAAGTAACAACCAGAGAGGAAGAAATTCTTTACAGACTTGAAGTACTATTTTTGGGAGGACCCATACCTCTTCCATTAGTGTGCTGACCAAATTATCCGACGCTGCGTGGCTCACCCTAAAACAGATGAAATCCTGAATCGTTGTCATAAGAGTCCAGTTGGCGCACATTATCAAGTCAACGGGACTGCTCAAAAAGTACTCGAGTCGGGCTACTACTAGCCAACTTTGTTCAAGGATGCAAAAAGGTATGTTATGGAATGAGACAGTTGCCAGCGCTCAAGTAACATTTCAAAATGCAATGCTATGCCTATGTCTACTTTCCAAGTTTATGAGGTGTTAAACTATTGGGATATTGATTTCATGGGCTTTTTCCCTAATTCTTTTAGTAATTAGTATGTTTTAGTCATTGTGGAGTACGTATCTAGATGGGCTTAGGTTTAGACCTTACCTACGAATGATACTAAAGTCGTGATTAAGTTCTTAAAGAAGTTATTTTATTGTTTTGGTGTTCCTAGAGCTATTATAAGTGATAGAAGTACTCATTTTTGCAACCAACAAGAGATTGGGAGTAACTTATAAGCTAGCTACTCCCTACCATCCGCAGAATAGTGGTCAAGTAGAAGTAGTGAATAGGGAAATTAAATGCATCCTGGAGAAAAATGGTGGTATGTACCCGTAAAGACTAAAGTATTAAATTAGATGATGCTCTTTGGGCCTATATAACAGCTTACAAGACACCAATCGGGTGTACTCCCTTCCATCTCTTATATAGAAAATCATGTCATTTACCTATCGAAATTGAGCATAAAGCACATTGGGCAATTCAACTAGTTAACTTTGACTATGTTCGTGTACGGAAACTAAGGTTACTCAAGCTGAAAGAACTCGATGAATGACAATTGCAAGTATACGAGAACTTGATTTACACAAGGAAAAGATAAAGAGATGGCATGATAGACACTTGGTCAGAAAGGAATTCAAAGAAGGAGAGTCTGTACTCCTCTACAACTCCCGTCTTTGCCTCTTTCCTAGAAAGCTAAAATCTCAGTGATTTGGACCGTTCATTGTATGTAAGGTTTTTCCTTACGGTACCATCAAGGTAACACACCCTACGCAATGTACATTTAAGGTGAATTCCATCACCTTAAACTATATTTCGGTGAGAAAGTAGGAACCCTTCAAAAGAGTCATTCATTCTTCCAGACGAATGAGATTGACCATAATACCATGTTGTAAGTTGTGATTGTATCATTAAATTCCTCTATTTTCTTCACTTGTTTTAGTTGAATATCTTTATTAATTTTTTTGTGGTGTTGTAAAAGTCCTTGGGAGTGTTACTTGCTCGCTTATACTACACCTTGTGCCTTGAGAGTATTATTGGAACTGTCGAGAGCGAAACGGGTCTGAATCACACCCCACAGAGTATTGTCCAGCAGACCGGCAGAACCTGAAAATTGTTATGGATTAAATTATAAGAAATTTTTTAAATAAAAAATGAATATTTGTGAACAATTTGCCTACCATGGACGGTAAGGTCACAAATGAAGAAATTTGCCCAGGCAGAAGCCTACTGCAGATGGTAGGAGTGGTAGGCTCTTCGACGTTTTTCACCTTGAAGGAACAGAAGCCTATTATGGACGATAGGCTTAGACTACTGTATGTGGTAGGGTCCCCTGGAAGCTGTATTTTGGAAATTTTCCGCATGAAACATCCCAGTGGAGCCCCGCAATATGTCATTCAAGGAAATGACCTACTCTTCTAGAAGCCGACACGAGTTGTTTGTTCAAGCAACCAAAAGATAACCTCCCTAAACCTTTCAACTGCAATTTTCTTGATTTCTCTTGTTGTCTTTGTTAGCCCTAAGGGCATTATTACTTATAATTTTGATTATGATTAACATATGTTTGTATGAGTATTAAGCTAATCTTTCATAGAGCAAAAGAAGCATATTTGAAGTCTCAAGGCTACACTCTTAAAAGCAAAAGATCTTGGTGATCAAGGCAAAATGAAAGAGAAAAGATCAAGCCATTGAAGACCTTGAAGACTTGTGTCTTAGTTAGAGATATGCTAAGGTATTTTCTAAAACTCCCTAACTCTCTTTTTTATTGTTGATCAAATGTAAAGCTCCTTGGATGAATTTCTTTCTATAAACTACTATTAAAAAAATCCAAGTATTCTTGGTATTCTTTGATGCCTTCGAAAGTTTGCTTATCTCTAAAAGAGTATCAAGAATACATGTTTTGAAGTGTTTTTGAAATGTGAAGGAAAGTTCTTTTTGTTTAAGGAAAACTGGCTTTTAAATCCTTCTAAAAAAAGGGTCATACTATTTTTAGAACTGGTCATCTGATTTTAAAACCGGTCATCCGATTTTTTCCAAGGGAGAAAAATCGAACATCATATTTTAAAATCGGTCGTCCTATTTTTCTAGCTTTAGAAAAATCGATCGTCTGATTTTTAAGAGGGATCATCCGATTTTTGTAGGATGTGTCCGAATCTTTCTGTTTCAAAAATTGGTCGTCCAGTTTTTAAGAGGAACCATCTGAATTTTGTAGGATGCATCAGGATCTTTCTGTTTCAAAAATCGGTCGTCCTATTTCCAAAAAAGGGCTCATCCAATTTTATTGTATAAGGAAATCGGACGTTCGTTTTCAGAAACCGGTCGTCCGGTTTTCCTTTTTAGTGTAAAAATATTACCGTTACACAGTGTAACGGCTACTTTCTTTTCTTTCCTATATATATTGATTTTTTGATCAGCTGCATGTGTGAAGAGAAGTTTGGTGACATATTTATTGAGATCATTTAAGAACTTTAAAGAGCTAAAAAGTACATTCCTTCAAACAATTTTTCATCTCACAAAAACATCTTCTTGAGCTTCATTTTTTATCAAAAGTAAAAAGGAGCTTGTAGAAGTATTCCATTGAGTTGTATCTTCCTCTTCTCAAGCTCATTTGGTAATATTATTCCTTACTCTTCTTATTCTTTTATTGTGATCAAAGGTTTGTGGAAAACCCTTTGGGTGATCCTTTGATAAATTTGTTGTATTGTGTAAACTTTGAGGTTTTTGTGTTTAACCCTTGAAGGGTGATCCTCATTGTGTTGCTGTGTAACCAACTTTGAAGATAGTGGATTTGTGAAATCCCTGGGTTGAGTCTCAAGGTAGTGGATGTAGCTCTTTGAGAGTGAACCACTATAAATTATTGTGCATCTTTATTCTATGCCTACTGCTTGATTGTCTTATCTATAAGATTTTGTTTGGTTAGTTTTTTTTTATTATTAAAAAGAGTTTTAGAATTCTTTCTCTAACTAAATCGGAGGTTTATCTTTTAATCACACAAAAGATTATTTAAAATTAGCCAAAAACCTTATTCACCCCTCCTCTAAGGTTTTTCAGTCTTTTTAGTTACTTCTTTATGTTTCATTTACAGTATTGGTTTCTTTTTCTTATTTTCTTATCTTTGTGTGGGGATGGCTTCCCAATATGTTTAATCGCTTTATATCTGCAGGATTACCTCCCATGTATATGTTTGTTTGTTTTTCTGTTAATCTAGCCCCCACATTGAGGACAATATGGTTTTAAGTGTAGGGGGTATTTATGTCTTTTTATTCATTTTCTTTCTTTCTTATGATTTTTAACTTTTGAGTTTCTTATTTGAAAATTCCCAAAAAACATCAGAAAAGTTGAAAAACCAAAAACTTTTATTTCCTTTCCTTTTTCTTATACTTAGAAAAAACCCAAAAAGATTTTGTTTTTGAAAAGGCTTATTCCTTAACCATTTGAAAACCAGAATTACTAATATTCTTACACGATCAATGGTTTTCATACACTTGTAAGTGTCGTTTAGTAATAGAAGCTTAGGAATCTTAGGGGATTAGCATGGTGAGAATTAATTTTTGGGTCCTTGCCTATATTCTTTTGTTTTTCTGTCCTTGGAAGCAAAGAGTTCTAGTCTAGGGTGGTCCCGAAAATGATGCTCTTAGGCCTTCATTATACTGTTTGTGCCTTTCTTGCCAAATCCTTAAATGAAATCAACCCCTAGTTCCCTTTGTGCCTTCATGCCAAGGGTTCCAATCACTTCTTTCTTTGTTCTTTAAAACTTACACTGCATAAAATCTCATTTCGTGGAGCTGATGTCAATATACCTTTTTAGCCATTTTGTGTGAGAAAAATAGGCAAGTGTGGGGGTAAATGAGTGAAGAAAGAAAACATTTCATCTGAAAAGGGTATTTTGGGAAATTTAAGAAGCCCGGTACTTGTGGCTGTTGAAAAGAGAGAGTGATTTTGATGCTTGAAAAAAAAATGAAAAATCGTAGAAAACAAAGAAAAAAATAAGAATGCTTGTATATCTTTTTAATAATTCTGGAAAATATCAAGCATCATTTCTCTTATAATTGAAAATTCATGTGAATCTTAAGAAAAATGTTGTTAAGAAGGGTATGTGTTAATGGAACAAAGTAGGACCTTCAAGGGTGTTGAGAAGAGTGAAAAGCGGCTAGAAAGTTGTTCTGTAATTTTGTCATCTTTCCTTTTGATTGCGTTAGTTCTATTTTAATTGTTTTTGTTCTCTTTTAACCTTCGTTTGATCCCCTACACATGTCCTAAGCCTAACTTTACAAGCCGAAAAGTCCTACCTAATTCGAGAACGACCAAGAATAGGACTTAGTGTGGATAAGTGATAGAAAAACATGAGTTTGTTGTGTATCATCCTTTAAAGTATTTCACTATGCTACTTACTTGATATTCCTTATCTCCTATGAAAAACGACATGAGCAATACACACACACACACTGTTGATCTGTAACATTTATTAGTAATTTATGGTGGAATTGGTGATTCTTATAGTACGTCTTTTTTTATTTGCCTTTAGAGTTGAGTTAGTAGAGTGTTCTATTGAAGTGGCATATTTCTTAGTTTTTGTTTGTTTTTTCTTTTGTTTTATTTTGTTTATGTGTTATTTCTACTATCCTTGTCTTGTTGTCAATCTGTGATCTTAATTGTCTTAGGTCGGTTTTTCTCGTTTTCCATGTATCGTCTTTCTTAAATAAAAGTTTTAAACTTCTCCATTTTTCTGTTTAGTTTGTGTTGCTTGAGGGTAAGCAACGAATAAGTGTGGGGATATTTGATATGTTCTTTTTTGTCTATATTTCTATATATTATTTCATCGTTTTACAATATTTTTAATATATAAAATTCATATTTTAGACTAATACCCTTTATTCTTGTCTTAGATGCTTCTAAAGGAGAAAAAGATGAAAAGAAAAGAAAACAGTTGAAAACAGAGTGAAATGACGAAAACGAAGCTGACGACAGACATGAAGAAGACCTACTGCCTGAGTTAGGCCAACCTACTGCCGACGGTAGGTCTTCGAGCAACAAGCAGAGAAGGAACAGAACCCTACCATGATAGTAGGCTACCCCTACCATTGCCGGTAGGTCCCATCCGAACAAAAGGAAATAGAGACAAAACCCTACCGTCGGATGCTAAGCCTTGACCTACCGTGCGTGGTAGTTCTCGGTTATAGTAGTTTTAATCCATTTTTAACTCTATTTTATGTAATTTTTCCTTTATTAGGAGAGAGTTCCGCCATTAGGCCAGCGAGATGTGATTATGGGCAAACTTAAGTTACAGAATTTCCCTAATTTCATCCTCAATTAAGTAGGAAATTAGTGAAAAAATTGAAATTGAGTATTTAGAGATGAAGATTTGAAGATTCAACATCAAAATTTCGGGCTCCAATTGAGCGACTCGAGATACGAGATCAGGAGACATTCGGGATTGCTATGTAGACTTCAATTTTCTCTTAAGCTTTCTTTTCCTTTCTTTTTACTGAATTAAATGTATCATTTTAGTTTTGATACAATGATTAGTGAGTAGATTTTTATGTTTGGATTAGGGTTAAACCCTAATTCTTGATTACGATGTTCTTGGATTAATTTACTGAATTTGATGTTTGTTTTCAATTGAGTTGTCTTCCAATTGTGTTTTCTTTCAATTTAATAGACGCGAGATTAGATTTATCGCAAGGATATTTGGAATTGAAAAAGGAAGAACATTCTAGAGCAACCAATTAGGGGTAAATTGGGACAATTGATTAGAGATATGATATTGCACTTTTAGGTCCTTTAAATCACCTATAATCACAGCACTCATAATTGGTTAGGGAAAGAAGATTCTCCTCTAACGGTTAGTGAGTAGGGTGGCTTTTGCCTAGAGATAAGGATTGCCAATTAGTTGTAATGACCCAACTCGAATAATTCAACATTGTTTTCTAAAAAGGTTTTCCAATTGAATTAGTAACAAAGATTAGGGGGATTCCAACATTTAAACTCTTGTTTTAATAGTTTTTTAAAATACTTGGTTTTCTTGTTTTATTTACTTTAGTTGATAAACCTGTTTTTAGCTTTTTAATTTATTCTTCTTCAAACTATTCTTTAGACTAAACATTAGAAAGAGTGGTTAGTACTTGAGCCTTTATCATTCCTCGAGATTCAACACTCGGGTATAGCTCGATTATTACAGTGATAAGTCCATTTTCCTGTTACTGTAGTTCTTAGTAGTTCATCCCATTCATTTTAAAACTCACACATCAACAGCCTAGGCAAAAACTCAAAATGGCCAATTTAGCATCAAAACTGCTTTTCAGATCTTGCAATAGAAATCAATAGAGGATATGCGAAACGCCATGAATTGGGAATAGGCTTGGAAAATAAAAGCCAATAAGAAGAGTTCTATCCTTCGTATGGTTATGTCAACACCGAAGAATGGCCACAAAAACTCTTCTCTGCACTCCCCAAATAATTCCAACAAACATCTATGAGAGCTTCAATTTGGCACCAAAGAACACTGAACATGCTATCCGAACATGTTCAGTAGCTGCTAACTTTTGGAACCAATTAGTGATTGATAAAGAAAATACATGTCTGAGGAATCTCCCTTTCCAAGATTGGTTGAAGTAGGGATGTAATCTTAACAACCCATCCCATAAACACAAAGTCAGATGGGGAACCATATTCGCCTATGGATGTTGGCATATTTGGCGTGCCCGCAATCAGACTTTCTTCCAACCTAACACTCCAGTTAGGCCCCTCCTCCCCCCTCCTCCTTGCAAATTGCTTTGTTGGCAGCGGCAGAGTATGAGGCCATTAGGACTTTGGCAACCGCCAAGCCACAAAGATCCTCTAGGATCATTCACTGGATGCCACTCCCTGCAGAATTGGGTCAAATTAAATTCTGATGGGTCTACCAGGGGTAACCTGAGACAAAGAGGTGTGGGTGATGTAATCCGAAACAATAAAGGAGAATGGCTTGCAGGTTACCAAACATATTTAGGGAAAACCACCAACATCCTAACTGAGCTCTGGGTGCTCAGAGATGGGCTTTTGTTAGCTACGAAAATAGGAATTTCCCATATAGAAGTTGAAAAATTTTGATGATGATGTAGTAGTAGTCCAACTTATTAAACAACCTACTACAAATACTCACCCTTTCTCTACTATTTTAAATGACTGCAGGTTCCTAATCCACGAGCTGCAGCCCACTAAGCTCATCCACATCTTCAAAGAAGAAAGCCAATGCATGGATATGCTGGAAAAAGTAGGAGGAAGTTCCTTATCCTCCTCCCCTACTTTTTATTTTATTGCTCCCCTTTTTATAGGCATGTTAGTGGCATTGGATGCCCAAGGAGCGGGCTCTATTAGGCGTGTTTGTACTTGACTTTATTTCTTTTAATGAATGAACTTTCTTTCTTGACCCAAAAAAAAATAGGGAAGTAAATTTTGGTTTTATCATATTTTGTTGTACAGTTAGTATCCATGGCTAAAGCCTAAACTTGGCGTGGTCCATTTGAAGTTGGTTTCGAAATAGTCTTTCAAAGCTTACTTAGATATAACATGGTAAAAGTTAAATGATAGTGCAAAAATTTTCATTTCTCTCTCTACTATCCCTCTATCTACCTTCTCTCTAATATATATCTAAAAAAGTTTATGAGCTTTTTACTTTGAAAACCGTAAGAGGTGACATATGAGTGATTTAAAAGATTATACATAATAAAACATTGATTTAGAGATAAAAACACTATGAAATTGAAGAATTAATTTTTTTCTAAAACTAGAGGAGTAACTCTAGGCCGACAGACTCCAAGGAGAATTCCACCAAGATGGGTGGAACTCCAAAGGAAGTTCCGCCAGACCAGACCAAGAGTCCTTAGGAGTTCCACCAGACCAAGAGTTACTTCCCTAGTTTAGGTTTTTTGTTTTTTGAAGTTTTTATAATTATGTCATAAAATTAGTTTCTTAGTTGATTTTATGTTATTAGTTAGTTGTTTAGTTGATTTTGTATTATTATTTTAGTTATAAAGTTTAGTTATTAATGTTTTAAGAAAATTACATAATACTTGTATTAATTTAAGTTTTAAAAATACTAATAATTAAAAAATAATTAAATTAAATTTTGATTACTAAAATAATTTAATTTAAAATACGAGTTGCTATTTCTTAAGTTTATTAATTATATAATGTAGGAAAAATTATATTTTTAAAATTTAAAATTTGGTATTTAACATGCGATAATATAAATACACAATCTTAAAAAACTACTAGTATAGAAATTTACCTCCAATAATGACCATCCGCCTCCTAACACCGCCCTTAAAGCTACACCAAGATTCCAATACAAGTATGCAAGTGATGCTGCACCCCATGAATAACTGCTACACTGGCAAAATTTCTTTATAATTGACTATAGTTTGTAATTTACAATGTTCCCGCTCTTTTTAGTGAAGAGAGAACCGTCTAGTAGGCCGCCATGTAGCAGGCGGCTCTCATCTCAATTGAACACAGACTATTCTCGTCATCTGCAACGATCTTAAGATTGTAAAAGGCGATACCACCACATCCCATCAGATTATACTTTGCCCCAGTTTAATTCACGTCCACTATCCGAAACACGACCGTAAGCAGGGATACCAAGTATAAGCTCCACGTCATGTAATGTAATAGTCACTTCACCAAAGGGCATTTGGAACGAGTTGGCACTTGGCTAACACCTCTCTACAAAAGCAAACAACAACTCATTGTGCAGGTACTAGAACATGCAAGACTTCAAATGGAGAAGGACATTTTTTTCCATCTCCATTACTGCCGAAAGCATAGACGTCCAACTCGTCAGTATCAAAAAATGCAAACAGATCTTTAGTTGATTTCGCTTCTGCATAATACAAAAACAATAACCAAAATTAAAAAATTGAAATTGTATATTACAAAAAAATAATAAATACATTTATTAAATATGAAATAAATACTTAATTAAGTATAAAATTTACCTCTCCCCTTCATATAGGAATAGCTACGTGTCCACTGCATGATGGAATAAGCTCAAGATCCTGAGGACCTCCAGTAGCGGGTCATGTCTACTGCCCAGAAGAAACATTTGTCCTTTTCTTCTTGCTCTTGGTTGGCTCAACGGTTGGATGTGGTTGCTCGAAGGCAGAAGCTCCCGGACCACGTCTGCTTGTAGGAATAGTCATACCACCGGTTGTAGGATGGGACTCTGCAAGCCTATTCTGTCTTACCATACATCCCAATCCCAAATACTATTTTTTTGTACTTTCTTTTTTCCCCTTTTAGGCCCAAGCCTCGATGACGGTGGAAGATCATGATAAGAATCACTCAAACACTAAATTAGAAGTCAAGAAATTCAAAGAATAAGTTAGGAATTAATTTGTAGAGAATAAAAGAGAAACCTAGATGAACCAAATTGAAAATTAAACATCACCCAACAATCCTTGCAAAACTAGCAACAAGAACTATTGAAATAGAAATTAATTTCTTCCCCAATCATCAACCCAAGAATTAGAAGATGAAGGCACCCATTTTACACTCCAAATAAGAACCCTAAAACAAAAAAGGAATTAGAACCTCTAGATGAAAATGGAATGGATTCTTCAATAGTTTAGAGACGACATTCAAGAGCAGACTAAACCCAGAAGAGTCTTGCAAGAAGAAAATGTGAAAACCTCTCCACTCTCAAGTTTCTCGTTCAAAATACTAAGTCCAAAAATTACGTTATATAATGGGATATTTATAGTTTTTCTAGCCTAAAATCATTAAGGAACTAACAAACATTGTTTAGGGACTTAAATTCCCTTGATTACACATCAATCTAGATAGGGATTTAAACATCCAAAACCAAACAAAGCTGAAAAGAAAATAAAAAACCAAGGGTTCATGTGAACAGCAGATTTGGCACTGGATTCTCCAAATCATGCGCCAGGTTTGGCAAATTCTCCAACAAATTGTCTTCCCGAGAGTTTCCGGCACGCAGATGCAGTGGATCCGGTTTCGGATTCATATTGATCCTTTTAATGACTGGTTAAGCTCTTGATGCCTTCATT
The DNA here is from genome assembly GCA_028651295.1 of Catharanthus roseus. Taxonomy (NCBI): domain Eukaryota; kingdom Viridiplantae; phylum Streptophyta; class Magnoliopsida; order Gentianales; family Apocynaceae; genus Catharanthus; species Catharanthus roseus. Next base: position 12,005,015 of record JAPQWS010000102.1, on the reverse strand, counting down.
AAAGTTGTATATCATTCTCTTAGCTTTCTATATCAACTTGAATCACTTCATTCAGAATTATATAACTCATGTGATGATCATTTTACCAAGATATGTTAAAACTGGAAAGCGATCTAGGTGTCTGAGTTTCTCCAAGGATTTTATGCAACAAACAAGCTCCAATTCAAACAAACTTTAGAAATGTAGAATTTTCAAAGAGTCTTACACAAAGTCGATGAAGGCTTCATCTTTGTTCTTTGATCATAAGGTTGTCGAAAATATGTTTGAAGCAAACATGTCTAAGCTTTTTTGTACGACCTCTCCTTCTTTTGTTTGATTTGTACGACCTTCCCCTTCTTTAGCTTGATTCCTATCATTTCCCCTTCTTGAAGTTGATTCGTTCACGAATCATCACCTTCAATCATAAGACAAGCAATGAGTTCAAAGGTAATATAGAAATGTAAAGTTCCACGTAATGCATCACTTTTACAATGAGGAAGAAGTCTCTTATTCGTGCAAGCTTTAGGAAGGGTTGAGCTAAGGTAAGGCCAAGTGACCCAAAACAGGAGATGAAAGGACAAAAAATCTTCCATGAGGTTTGTTGGTTTCAAGAAATATGCAACACTTATAGCATAAAATACCAATAATAGAAAGAGTTTTTCAAAATAAGCCTAAGCACAAGCAAGGACTACCCCATTAGAAAAAAAATTAAGCCACTTATGATCGCTTTCATGGAAAGGTAGATGATATTCATTAGAAACTTTGGGTCATTACTCACATGAAGTGTGCAATTTGAAACTATCAAGAGCCAAGAATAAATGTATGAGAAACTAGGCTTCCCATTTCTATATTCATAATGCAAGATCCAAGAGGTTAAAAAAATAATGAGATTCAAGGTCAAGGAAGTTATAGCAAGAAGATTCTTTTTGAAAAACGATGGAATATAATAATAAGAGGTTTTGAAATCATATAGATCCCTTTTGCAACATGATCATTCCTCCATAATAGCTGTCTTGATGGAAAACGAGAATACCAAAAACCTTCCATCTCCTCATTCAATGATACTTCAAAAGAATTTTCCACTATATTGTCCACATGCTCAAAACAAAGAATCTCTAAAAGGCTACTCTTAGAAAAGCCACATCTCCACAAGAACTCTTTGAAAGGACGATGGTAAGAAAAAGTATATTCATTCAAAATCCTTCGAAGGTGACACAAAAGTTTTGTTCAACAAAGGATGACAATGGTAGTTTCCTCTAAAGATCAACTTCCCCATAAACTCTTTGGAAGGTAGATGATAAACTAAGGTACCACAAACCTCATGTTTTAAAGATAATATTGAGGACATCTCACACAAGGGAGCTTTCATATTCAAAGCATCAACACTTGGAAGAGCTCCATTTTTATAAAAAAATTGAGATATAGCGATAGCATTCAGCACAAAGGAATCATGTAACCAAGACAAGGAATGAAAAAATCTAAGACGATTTTTCTTAGTCACCTCATGAATATCATCAAAAACATTTAAGCTCAAACAATATTGACCTTTTCCAAAGATATTTCACAAATCAACAAGGGATCCATAATTCTAGAAACATGATCAAAAGAATCATGGAATAGAAAACTAATTGTAATTAAATGCTTTCTACCAAACATGTTCCATAAGAAGTTAAGAAAAATAAGAGCATCTTCAACACATATGCAAGCATAAGGAAAAGAACTTAATCTCTTTAAAGAAAAGTTCAAAGCATACACAAGAAGAAGAAGGGAAGAAGCTTATTGATTTTGTGAAGGTTCCCCAAAGCTTCCCTTCTATTTCTATGTTATTTACTCCAAATTCCTGCGCAGAGAAAATACTAGAAAGAAAGTGGCTAATTCGTTTAGGCAAAAGCAACATCTCTTCACTAGAAAGTGAGCTCATAAGTGGCTCTACAAGTAAAAACTAGCACATTCTTCCTCTCTTGCATTTTTACTCTTGCTTTCTTCATTTTTCCTCTCAAGTTTTGCAATTCTCAAATCTTCTTTTATCTTATCTTTTCTTTCAACATCATTTTCACTTTTTCTCCATGAGACAAGACTCTCTTCTTTTTCCTTTGAGCTGTCTTCCTTTTTATGAACATCTTCTTCCTTTGAGCTCTCATCCTCTCCATGTTCTTCAACCGACTTAGGATTAGGAGCATGAATGCAATTTTTCTTTTCTTGCTCACTTTAAATTCCTTCATCCTCCTTTTGTTGACATTCACCTTTTAGAAATTCTCCTTCTGAATGGGAGTCAATGACCTCCACTTTGTCTTCTTCTCCAAGAGGTTTAGAGACTTCCATTTTTTCCTCAAGCTTCTTCTTTTTATGCCTCTTTAAACCTTCAAGGTACTTGACTTCGAAGTCTAACCTCATGGCTTCTTTCAAGGCTTCTTTCAAAAATCCCCATGTCTTGATGGGTTTTATCTTTTTCTCCCTCCTATATTCACAAATCTTATTCCATCACCATATAGCTGTTGAAGTAAAAGATTTTGTAGCCAAGTCCACGTTTTCTTCTTTTGTTATGTTGTAGTAGTGGAACACTAGCTCTACTCTCTTTTCCCACTCTAAGTAGGGTTCTGGTTTAAACTTCCCAGGAAAAAAAGGCAAAGATATCTCGAGATGATTGTGAACTTCAACCCCATAGTCCTCTCTATCATACACCTCTTCCTCACTTTGATAGCTCCTCCTATAGAACTTCTCACATTACCTATTCCCCATAGGAGCACATCTTCTCTCTCTATGTTGCTCCATCTAATGTTCACTCTTATAGTAGACATGCTTACCATCTCTCTCATATCCCCATTTTTCACTATATGTTCTTCCACTATAAGCTCATTTTCCGTAGTAGTACTCGTTATACTCATATAGATCCTTCTCTCCTCTACCCTTATAGATTTCATGCCATGGTACTCTTTCCTTTTCTCCATATGAGACCTCTTATGACTCTATTTTTTCTCAAAATTACTATCCCCATGAGACTCACTATCTTAATATAAGGGACACTACAAAAAACAATAAAAATTGTGGGGTTTTTTTTAGTTTAGCGGCGGTTTTGAATCCTCATAAAATGGTTTAGTGGAGATTTACTATACCGCCGCTAAACAATTGTGACGGTTTTTTGAAAACCACAGCACACATTGTCGCTAAATATAGTACTGGTTTTTTCCCTTGAAGAACTAGTAACAAGAACCATTGAAATAAAAGTTAATTTCTTCCCCAAACATCAACCCAAGAACCCTAGAACAACAGGGAACTTAAACCCAATATTTAAAAGATGAAGGCACCCACTTTACACTCCAAATAAGAACTCTAAATCAACAAATGAGTTAGAACCCTTATATAAGAATGGAATGGATTATTCAATAGTTTAGAGACAACATTTAAGGGTGGACTAAACCCATAGAAGAGTCTTACAAGAAGAAAAGGAGAAAATCTCTCCACTATCAAGTTTCTCATAAAAATACCAAATCTGAAAATTACATTTTATAATGGGGTATTTATAGTGTTTCTATCCTAAAACCATTAAAGAACTAACTAACATTGTTTAAGGACTTAAATTCCCTTGATTACATATCAATCTAGCAAGAACAGGGGTTTAAAACACCCAAAACCAAAAAAAAACAAAAAGAAAAAGAAAAAAGCAAGAATTCATTTGTGAGGAGGATTCGGGGCCATATTTGGCAAATTCTCCAACAAATCGTCTTCTCGAGAGTGTCCTATTCGCTGATATAGCGGATCCAGCGGGATTTCATTTTTAACCTTTTAACAACCAATTTAGCTCTCGATATTTTCATGAACTTTGTATCTCTGTATCTTAGATTTCTATGGCAACTTAAATCACTTAATTTGGACTTGTAGAACTTAAGTTATGATCGTTTTACCAAGATTTGTGAAACGGAAAAGTGATCTAGATGTGCTGAGTTTCTCCAAAGATTTGATGTATTAAACAAGTTCCGATTCAAACAAACTTTAGCATTATAGAATCCTCAAAGAGTGTTCTACAAAATTTATGAGGCTTTATCTTTTTTCTTTGATCGGAAGGTTGTCAAAAATATGTTTGAAGCAAATGTATCTAAGCTGCCACTTTAAAGAGTTGTACAGCCTCTCCTTCTTTCATTTGATTTGTACGACCTCAGCATTTTTTCGTTTGATTCCTATGATTGTGTCGGGATTGATTTCCTACTTCCAGCTGAATAACTTCTTCCTTCCTATAGTAAGGAAAAATCAGATCAGGGAGGGTCAAGCCATAACAGATTGATGTTGCGAGCCTGAACACCCCTCCGTATAAAAAACCGTTGATCTCCGCAAGGTCATGAAGGAGGTCATAGTGCAGCCATTTTGCACAGCATAGGCCCTTCCACTTTTCAGACAAACTCTTTCATATCCAAATACCATCATTTGCTCGTGAAACGTGCTTTTCCAGCTACCAGGGAAGAAGAGACAACTCATTTATGATTCCAACTGAGAAGACTAGTAAAAGAGAGGAAAACAAGCTTGACCGATTTCTCAAAGTCGGAGACGAGCATTCTTGCCATACCATTCAATGAGTCCATTGATGTACTACCTTGATTCACTCCCCGACTAAACTTACTATATAAAGATAGAAAGAGAGAGATAGTACGTCTCTTAAGCGGCCGAGAGTGTTATGTCAAAAGGACCATCATAAGCACCACCCTCGCTCATGCTTATATCATCTTCTAGCACCTCATCATTATCACTGTCATCCTCATCCACGTCATCCTCTCCCTCAGGGAAGTTATCCTTTCCCTCAACATCGGCACACTCTCCTTTAGCCTGGCCATCCATGCTCTTTACCAAGTCATCAGACCCTCATAAAAAAAAAAAAGTAACCCAACAGCGTCCCATACAGTCAGAAGTAAAGGGTTGTTATACGCGGGGATCAATGTAACAGAAGGCGAGGCAAACATAGTGGGATGGCTAGATGACCCTGGTGCATACGGGTTATATGAATAATGTTGAGGAAGATAAGGTTCAGAAGAGGAGGCAAAAGGGTAGTATGAAGGAGGAGCCAAAGAACTATGAGGCTAGAAAAAGGAGGAGGCACAGGAGTGATATGAAATCGAGGTGTAGGAGTTGTGTGATATAGGAGGCATACGAGGACGCATAGGAGGAGGTTGGGTAGATGACCCTGGTGTACTAGGATAATAACATATTCCAAGACCAATGCATAGTAGGTAAATCGCTCGTGTTATGACGAGCCCTCTCTAGCAGAAATTGTAATCGTACTGTCATGAAGATTACCACTTCTCTCTATCTAAGGACCTAAATTATCATTTACCTTCTTTGCTCGTCACAAACCATCTAAACTAATTTCAATTAACAAAAAATAATTATGTATATTCTCATACCTTTATCTAAATTTTCTTAGATTCTGAACATTTGTAAATGAATTGGTGTACTCTAAGTCTAACCATATTTTTTTATAATTTTTTTTTTTACTTTTTTTAATTGATTAATCTGTCTGTATATTTTTCAGAAGGATAATACAGTTATTTACATTTCTAAATAATATTTTTCATTCTAAAATAACTTTTTCTTTAGAGTAAATTCTAAAACAACGTTAATAACTAGTAATCTAATTTCCAATAATTTATATTTTTAAATACTTTTGAAAATTTTGTATACTAAAATGAAATAAAAATATGTACTACTCTCAATCCATTTTTTTTAAATTTCTTCTTCATTATCATATTATTATTTTTATTATTAAACTAATACAAAAATATCTATTATTTAAGTTTTCTATTATTATAAAAAATCGGTTTTTTTCTGGGCTGGGCCCATTTTTAAAAAGCCCAGACTGAAGTGGGCCAGTTTTTTTTTTTTCGATTCAGACCATAATGCACAATGGTTGTGCGTTATCTGTAATGATAACGCACAATCATTGTGCATTATCAGTTAATTAAGCTGGTCAGCCAACGTGGCTGATAACGCACAATCAGTGTGCGTTATGACTCGGCATAACGCATAATTGTTGTGCGTTATCAGCCACGTAATTATTTTTTTAATTTTTTTTTAATTTTTTTTTCAAATTTTTTTTAAATGTTTTTTTAAAAATTTATTTTTTTGTTTACAATTGTGTTATTTAATTTATTTTATTTTTTTGAATGAACATTTATTTTGTTTTCAATAAAAATTTCTTTTGGGAAAACTTATAATTGTATAAGTTTTTTCTTAGTAATTTGTTTAATGAATTGTTTTTTTTAATGAAAATTTGTTTTGGAAAAACTTATAATTGTATAATTTTTTAAAAAGACTGTATTTATTATATTTAACTTATTTTGTGCTATTTATATCATTTGCTTGGAAAATATATTTACATTTTGAACATTTCATTGCAAGTTATTTGAAGAAGTAATACTAAAGAAACCGTAAAAATGTAGAGCAATGATGTAGTAATTAGAAGAAATTGAAAAAAAAATTTCATTATTATAAACATGTTTTATTACAACTATTTCAAGAAAATGTCAAACTTATACATTGCTCGGTCCGGGGTTATTACAATTTTTTCTATTATGTCCCGACATGCGACATCTACCACATCTTGGGGGAGAATCCGGATTTCTATAATCCATTTCCCCCTGAAATCGCTTGCCTTGTTTCCTACCCTGTTCCTTTTTCATGTTTGGAGGATAGAATGTCAAATTAAAAGGGACATCCCTCCAAAAGTTCTCACTCAAGACCGGATGAAAATTCGTTTGGTAAGTTTTTATGTACGTTTGTCGCGAATATATCTTTGGTACATAAGCATCTGTTCTTGACCCATTTTCTCTACACACTGCAAGAACATGAGAACAAGGCAATGTATATATTTGCCATTTTCCGCAACTACAAAATTTATTATTTAGCCGCAATGTGTAGACGTTGTTGCCCTTACCAGAAACTCGGATTGGAGATTTGACCATGTATATTCCCTCTCACGCATTGTAAGTTGTAACTTTGTGTTCTCTTGATTTCAATTCAATCCGCAAGAACTTGTCAAAAATTCGAGTTGGAAATAGATGCACACAATTTTCTGCCTCTTCACGGTATTGGTGAAAGTACTTGACTAATTTGTTGAATATTAGTTCAACCAGGGCTTTTAAAGGTAGAACCCTAGCTTTCTTCAACATACTGTAAAGTGCCTCGGAAATGTTGGTTGTCATGATACCGTGTCTATGACCGCTATCATGCAACAGTGTCCATTTTTCTGCGTCCAACTTCATTAAGTAAATGTATGCATCCACATTTCTTTCTTGAATCTCTTTCATTACATGGTCAAATTTCCATTCTTTCTTTTCTGTTCTGGCCTGCCACATCAAGCTTTTTAGGGTTGTATTTTTAAAGGTCTTATTGAAATTTTCTTGAATGTGGCGTAAGCAAAATCAGTGAACTGCAAATGGTGGTTGCCACAAAGGTTGACTTTGAACAGCTGAGAAAATACCTTTGTGGCGATCAGAAATGAGGCATACGTGGCGATCTTTGACAACGTATTCTCGCAAGTTTTTAAGGAACCAATTCCAACTCTCGGAAGATTCCTTACCAAGAATTGCAAAAGCAAGTGGGAACAAGTGATTATTTGCATCCCACGTACTTGCAATTAACAGCACACCCTTGTATGGTCCTCTTAAGTGTGTTCCATCCACAGAAATCACCAGCCGGCAATATGGAAATCCGTCTATACACGGTAAGAAACACTAGAAAACAAATTTGAAAATATAATTAGGGGGACTGCTTGTTCTGTGATGCAAAAATTCCTAAACAGTCCCCGGGTTTATATCCTGTACAGCTTGTAAGTATTTGGGTAGAATATTGAAGGTTATCCCAGCTACCAAAAACCCTCTCGATGGCAAATTTTCGAGCATACCATGCCCGCTTGTAAGTACAACCAGTTTGATACAATACCTGCACCTCTTGAATGATGTTCGAAACAAGTATCTCAGGATCGTTGGCAACTAAGTGTGATATGGACATTGATATAAATTTTGAAGACAGGTTTCTATGTTTGTTTTGTTCTATCTGTACAAGGCATGTGTGTTATTTAACGAATCTGGTTATTTCCCACCGATTGTGCGTGGCTTTCTTTTTTATACGGATATACCATGCACAGTAATTATCGTCATTGTGATGGTAACATCTTGCGGTCCATGTATCTATCTTACTTTTCATCACCCGGTACTCACGCCCCACATTGACAGAGTACTTACGAACCGCACTTACTGTCTGCACTTTGTCAATGAATCTCATGCCTAACTGTATGTCAGTCATGGAATCGTTCCAGTCGAGTAATCGGACGGTACCAGATTCTATAGTGTCATCTACAGGAGAACCCGAGCCAATATCTAGGAATGCTCCATATTGTGTGTAGTCATACTAGCGTTACTGAACCATTGGCTGATCTCCCATTGGTGTACTGTGTTTTCGGTGACCGGGTTGACAGGGTTTACAGGATTGATTGGAGTTTGGAACTCTCTTTCTTCCGGTTCATTGTCATCATCCGATTCAAATTGACTAGAAACGGCATCTTCTCTGTCTGACCTGTCAACCTCATCGTCATCATTGTTTACGGCACTGTACAACATGGACGGTTCATCAGAAACTATCTGTGTTACGGGCGTAATATGTTCTGGCAAAGATGTTGTGTTCATGTCGTGAGTAATTGGAATATTTTGTTGTTTGATAGACTCAAATTCAACAAGAATATGAATTCCTTCCTTCGATATGTCGGCCGGAATAGTCCATAAATACCGCATTTCTTCGTCGTTGTTCATGCTATATAAATTAAATTAGAACATAAGATGAGCCTCGTAGTAACGTAGGCTCCCTCATCGTCACTCGAACACTCCAGAGATTGGGATCCATATCTCGGTATTTCAATATTTTTTTTACTAGGTCCGAATGTAAAATTATTCGGTTCGTTGGCAATGTCCAACTTTTCCGAATTGTTCCAGTAAAATAGGGACCGTATGCATCCCTTGCAATTTCAGAATCCCAAAATAGCTGTACTCTAACAGGGTTGATTGATTCCATTTCAGAAAACAGTAAAATGTAAGTGTTTAGGGCGGGTGAATATGAAGATGGTAGGAACTTCAGGAATTGAACTTAACAGTGAGTGGTTTGCTGGATTGTTCTCAATATGTAAAGAATGTAAGTGTTTAATGTATTTATAGACTTCTTGGATTGCTGCATTTTGGGGTAAGTTTAGGGTTGCTGCTTGAATTATTATATATGTATTATTGTACATGAATTATTTTTTTAGTGGTTCACGGGTTTACATAATTATTGTCCTTGGAGGAAATTGAAAGAGAGAATTATTGTCCTTACTTCTGAGAAAGCTATGAAGGAGGACGGTGAAATAGTGAAAAATCAATGCAATTATTGTTCTGTGCTTGACTAATGAATAAGGATAACGTAGATTGGTTGTGCGTTATCCAGGAGATAACGCACATTGGTCATGCGTTATCCAGGAGATAACGCATGACGGTTGTGCGTTATCTCCTGGATAACGCACACCGAATGTGCGTTATCCTTCTTCATCCGTCACGCCATGCATGCACATGCACATGCAGCTTTTTCCTTTCTTTTTTTTATTTTTTTATTTTTTGTTTTCTTTTATTATTTTTTTATTTATTTTTTTTGGATGTACGTGCAGCTTTTTCCTTTCTGCTTTTTTTTGTTTTCTTTTTATTTTTTTTAATTTGCATGCACATGCAGCTTTTTCCTTTCTTTTTTTTTTTCCTTTATTATTTTTTTAATTTTATTTATTTTTTAATTTGCATGCACATGCAGCTTTTTCCTTTCTTTTTTTTTTTTTTGTTTAGGGTTTATTATTTTTTTTAATTTTTTTCTAACCGCGGCATTTTCTGCCTCTTTTCGTTTATTAAATAAATTTGAATTTTTTTTTTACTTTTTTTTCTTGAGTGTTTACCCTTTTTTAGTTTATTCTTTGATACATAAACTCTTTTTTTTTTTTCAAAGTCAATTAAAGCATTTCGTTTCGTTTGTGGTTTTTGCAAATCAAAGTAAAGAATCTATTTTCATACTGAAATAATAAAAAATGTACAATGAACACTGTAAAGTTTATTTTAGATTACATATAACTGAACTATGAAAAATAAAAAATTATGTCTGCACAGCTAAGGCCAGTCGGATGGCGTGAATCGGACGATTTTCTTCCCAACACGATGCCCGCGGCCGAGAGCATCCTGCCCCTCCTCTTCGTCAGAAGAAGATTCCTGTGATATAGGCTGATGTGGCGTTGATGCACCGGCTGTGCCAGGAGGAGGTGGTGCCCTAAACCTCCCAAACCCGTAGGCTGAAGGATGCGAAGATTGGAATGCTGTAAATCTTGAACTAGGCGCCGGAGGCATTTGCGACGTCCCAGATCCACTAAGGAGAGATTCGGGATCTGGCGTCAACCCCAAACTATAGGACGGCATATCTAGGTGGGGGCTGTCAAATAGATCAACATAATGTTGACTGCCACCAGATCCTCTCACTGCTGGGTGGGGGTCGACATGTTCCTGCCTTTGTGGAGCAGGAGGTACAGGAGGGCGTCCAGCACCTGCTCCCCGGCCAAGATGTCTCCAAGCAACCCTTTTAACTCCATGAGCCCCTCGGTCTAGAACGTGCTCTCGGGGACAGGACTGGAGGGCTGAACAGGGAATGTCGCCTGTATATCATGCTGTGAAGGGGTGCATCCCAAAGTGCCCCCGATGGAGACCATGCATCGCCGGATGATCGTCTGCACTTTTTTGATAACCGCGGCAATCTGTGAAGGAGATGAAGGTGGCTCCCGAATCGCCACTGAAGCCATATCATCCACTTCCTGCAACATGGAAGTCTAAAAAAAGAAAATAACTAAATAATTTAGAATTTAACAAATGAAATAAGTACTTACCATAAATTAGAAATTAATAAATGAAAATAAATAAATAAATAAATTAGAATTCAACATAAATAACTGAAACGCATAAGAACTTACTATCATCCGTCTGTCCACATCGGCAGGCTGATAACCATGCGCACGGGTATCACGGTTAGCTGGATTACCGATGTAAACCCGTGTGATACCCCTGTACCATCTTATGTACTCATCACTGGGGTACGATAATGCCTCAACATATTCTACAGCAGGACTCGCCACTGGTTCCAGACATCGACATGGATAGCATGCTGTGTAACCCAGGATGTGTTGTCATTCCCTCTTAACTGGATCCGGTGAAGGTCCAAACAAGTATCGACTGCATCCGGAACCATCTGAGCCCGTGCGAACTGTCGCATCACACGTCCGGGATAGCGGTACTCCACTATCTCATAACATATGAGGGGCACCTCTGCCCGCCACAAGTCAGATGGAACCAGAGGGCGGTCATAATACGGGAGTCACATAAACTGTCATGTCAAAACTCAAAGTCAATAAAAATGCAACAAGGAAAAGAAAAAACAATTATTTACAAATAATACAAGCTATTGTAAAGCATACCTTGTCAGATGGCATAAAGTCCAACTGGTCTCTGTATGTAACCAGAGTGTGCGTAGGCAGCTGGCTACAGTCAAATGTTGTGCACCATATTGCGCCAAGAGGAGCAAGAGGGTAGGTCATCATCTTCGTCATTAGTTGAGGCCGCAATGTAGGTATACGCGATCACGCCCATATCTGAACTAACATCAAAGCCCCTCCAATCTGTCGCGCACCCCCCAAAGCTGCGGTGCACAGTTGCCTATACAGAAACCCAAGAACGCAACTACCCCAGCTATATGTCTTAATAGCATCAAAATCCTCCAACAAGCTGAGGTAGTGCACGTGAACCAAATTCCCAGAGAAGTCGGGAAGCATGTGTCCGCCAATAAGTAAGAAAATAAATCCACGAGCGTGCAGTATTAGATCGTCGTCGGTCTCTGAACCAGTGAACGCTCTCAGAATCCATGCTTCCAATGGTTCCTTCTTCACTTTGTAACCGAAAAAGTGGCTGAGAGACAACCGCACACCAAGAAGTCTCTTGATAACGTCAATCCAGTATTGTTTAGGGTGTAAACTCCAACTAGGTCCGGTAACAACCATGCCGTCTATCCCAAAACCCCACAGCGCCTGTACATCTTGGAGTGTAATCGAGACTTCACCGCACGTTAGATGAAATGTGTGGGTCTCTGGTCTCCACCGCTCGACTAATGCTGTGATAAGCGCGTGGTCCAATCCAATATAATCACACCTAAAGACTCCCTCCAAACCGGTCCATCAATAATCTCAACCAATCTAGAGGGAGCCGCACTATAGCACTGAAACAGGTTGCAGCCAAAATGCCTACACTGGAGGTCAGTATAACACGTCTCCCGATCCCACTCCAGATCAAACCCGATCTGTGCTCATGCTGTCTGGATAAGACGTTAGTAACAATGGGCCCCGAATGCACCTGTGCTGGCACTTCTTCCATCTACATTAATTATATTTTCTAAATATTGTGAACGTCTATATGTTAAAATTAAAAAATTTTAAACATATTCTAATTCCTAGAATATTAAGATTTAATTGTTATTACGTTTAACGGTTGTAAAGTTTATAGTTTTACGTTCTCATATTTTCAAATATCAGGTATATTGTAAACACAATTAATCAACGATTTAGGGAGTTTTAAATAAATAAGATTTTAAAGTTTTTAAGGCTTACTGTTACGTAATAAATTTCACTTTTACTGTTAGTTTTTAAGGTTCACTGTTAAAAAATATCGGTTCCCATATTTTTAAATGAAATCCTAAAATCTAATATCAATTTTTTCATGAAAAAAAATTATATTCATAACATTAAAAAAAATTTTAAACATAAATGCGAACCACACTTTCACCAAAAAAAAAAAAAAAAACATAAATATAAAATTTTTGATTTTAATAATAGATTTTTAAGTTTTGTATTATTTAAATTTTACAATTTTTAGGTTGCAAAAAATAAAGTTTCAATAATTTCTACTGTTTAAAAAAATAAAAATTAGAAATACCGAATTACATAAACCCATATTTTCTAACATTCAAATTAATTACCTAAATAATTAAAAAAAATTTCTATTAATCATAAAGTAAGAAATTAAACCTACTTATCTAAATAAATTCATGAAAAAAATCCTAAACCCCAATATCACTTTTTGAATGAAAACAAAAATTCATACACATTTATTAATAACTACAATTTTAAACATAAATCCAAAACACACTTTCACAAAAAAAATAAAAAATAAAAATATAATGTAAAATTTTGGATTTTAATAATACATTTTTAAGTTTTGTATTATTTAAATTTTACAATTTTTAAGTTGCTAAAAAAAATTTTTCCATAATTATCTGCTTGTAAATTCATGAAAAAAATTTATCCCTAATATCACTTTTCAAATACAAAAAAACAATTTCATACATAAAATTATCCAATTCGTACAAATTTATTAATAATTACAATTTTAAACATAAATCCAAAAATTAAAATAATGTAAAATTTTGGATTTTAATGATACATTTTTAAGTTTTGTATTATTTAAATTTTACAATTTTTAAGTTACAACAAAAAGATTTGTTTTCATATTTTCTACATTTAAAAAAAATGTTAAAAATATCGAATTACATATTATCATATTTTCTACTCAATAATTTATACGAAATATGCAAAATAATAATCTAAATAATTTCTAATAATCATAAAGTAAGGTAATAAAGTGAACATAATTATCCACATAAATTAAAGAAAATAATACATCACCCTAATATCACTTTTTAAATTCAAAAATAATTATATACATAAAATTATCACATTTGTACAAATTCATTAATAACAAACATTTTAAATATAAATGTAAAACCCATTTCCACAAAAAATAAATTAATTCAAGTTAATAAATAAAATTCATAAAAACCATTAACAAACAACAAATACCGAAATAATCACACTTAATATGTAATAAACAAAAAAAATCCTAACTAACTAAAAACTTACTGAAAATTTAAAATGCAACTTTAGTAGCCTTCGTACTCCAAATCCTTAATAGTCTTCGTACTCTAAAGAAAATCTCTAAAATTTAATAATTTAACTGTAATTTTCAAAATAAAATATACATTCATTAGATAAAAATAAATCAACACATAATAATAAGAAAAAAAAATTACAGTAAAATACCTAGCAGATGGCGGAGGCAGGAACAAAAATTTTTCTAAAGAAAGAAGGATGGAAAAAGGAAGAAGAATGAGATGAAGGTGGCTGAAAAAATGAATAAAAATTGATGGAGAAGGGGGCTGTAAAAACAGTAAAGAGGAAGGAGAGGAAATAGAGAAATAAGGAGGAAGAAAGGAGGAAAGAGAGTAAAAAATGGGGTTGGGAAGAGGCTGGGGGAAAATAAAAAGGGGGAGGAAGGAGGAGGGGGGAGCCGCACTGCAAATGAAGGAGCGGCGGCTAGGGTTTTTTTTTTTTATAACATGATAACGCACAGTCACTGTGCGTTATCAGCTTAATAACGCATAATGGCTGTGCGTTATTAAGCTTGATAATGCACAGTCATTGTGCGTTATCTACAGCTCAGCGCCAGTTGGAATTCACGTCAGATTTTTACGCGATTAACGCGGTTATTAAGGATAACGCACAATGGTTGTGCGTTATCATTACAGATAATGCATAACCATTGTGCGTGATGGCCTGAATCGGAAAAAAAAATGGGTCCACTTCAGTCTGGGTTTTTTAAAAATGGGCCCAGCCCAGAAAAAACCTAAAAAATCTATTATCATAAAATTTTATTATTTTTTATTATTAAATTATTAAGATAGCTATTATTTAACTACGCAAAAAGAATTTATAAATTTTTTAATTGATTATTTAATTTATTATTAGCTATTATTTAATTATTTAATGAATTATTATTAGTAATCTATTTCTTATTCCCTTGATCCGATCTTATATTTCTACATACTCTTACATTTTTTATAGATATTCTAAAAAAAGTAAAAATATGAAGTACTCGTAATTCAATTTCCTATTTTTTTTAAATTTCTTCTTTATTCTCTTATATTGTCACAATTTCCAATGGATCAAATTTTTTTCTTATTTATCTTATTTATTTTTCCTATATATTTATATATTTATGATGTCTTATTTATCAAATGTAATAAATAAATATAATGTAAACATTAACAATTAACACTAATACTCTTAAAAAACAAATAACACTAATAACAATCAACAAAAAATAATAATTAATAATTAACATTAACAACAATAATTAACATTACTAGATCATAAATATAATATATACCGTGATAAAGTGATATCTCAGTTAGTTATGAGCACTTTTACCATTTGATATGTCATTAATTCGATTCACACTCCCCTCCCTATTATATAAAAATAATAATATGTACTATTAATATGAACTAAGCAATTAAATTTAAACAATTAATTATCAACTATCTTTTAATTTCTACTGCGTTATATTTAACATGCCCCTTCTTTTTTGCTTGTAATTCAATTAATTATACTTGTTTACGTTAGAATGAAACAAGAGAAATTTTTTTAAAAAGAAATAAGGAAAAATATAATGAAAAATCAACTTTAGGTAATGGTAAAATGAGAAGGTGCCTACGTGTCGTCCATTTATCCAATATATTAACCCATTTCAGAGCAGTTTCTCAGCGACATTATGTGCTTAACCTTAGCCAAACATATTGGCCCATTTTAGAGCAATTTTCACTTTTCAAGCCAGGAAGGAAAATTAGTTATTTTTAATTACATGAAATCTAAAGTTTTATTTTCTGAAAATATAAAACCAGAATCTTCTTCTGAATTTTGTGATACACTAGGAATATCAAGTACATCCAAATCCAACATTGAAAAAATATCTAGCATTCCCTATTAATGCCAATAAGGATATAAACGAGTTTAGTCACCCGTGAGGCGGTTCGTTCACCAAACTCGAGCTGACCCGTTAAACAATTGAACCGAATTCGAACCTTCATAAGATTAGCTCGAGTTAAGAAAATGAAGTAGAAGAAACATAGTCTTTTCCACATGCTGTGACACATGTACTTATAGTTCAAACTATAAAACTGGGTACCATGAGTTAAAATATACAGAACTATCTTCTTATGATATTCATCTGTAGAAAATATATTAAGAAAAGAAGAAGAGACGAGGAATTAGAGAAAGTGCAAATCATCACTATCTAAAGAAATGCCAAACCTTAAGTTGATCACCACATAAAACTCCATTAGCATATCATACAATTCATCAACACATTTACAGTGAACTCAAGATAGCATATACAAGTGGAAATTCTATTACAAATTCAAATAATTCCAATAGACAGACAGACATGCATCAACGACTTATAAATATTATTAAGCAGTATAACAGCCAAACAGAATAAGCCAACATAAATGTCAATATCAAGCCAGAACATCTTCTCAATAAATGCAGAATAAGGTTTCCTTCTTATATCATAAACAACAGATATCATAGACCACTGAATTCTACATTTGCTGCAATGTAAATACAGAGCTTACCAGAAAGCTCCAAAATTTAAACTAAATAGTCTTAGTATCAAAATTGAAGCAAAGCAAAAATTTGCTCAGAGTATTTCATTTCTTAAAATGTTAAGCCCAAAACACGGCAAACCAAACCATCCCTGCAGGCCAGACATGGAGAACACCACATATCCGAAGGATGCCTTACTTTAGGTATTATACTGACATTCTACTCTTACCTCTTTTAGCTTTCTTTGCTGGGGAACCTTCCTTCAATACTTTCCCTGTCTTAATTCTTTTAGTTGTTTTCTTACCTAAAGACGCTTCTGCACCTTCAGAAGACGATCTCTTTTTCTTTCCTGCAATCTCCCTGTGCTTAACTACTTTCTTTCCACGTTTTCCATCACCTAACAAGCTTAGAACTGCTCCCTTCAATTTTCCCTTCTTACTCTTATCACCTTCAGATTCGGGACTATCAAAGTCATCATCATCCTCCTCACTCTTATTCACCTCCATTTTGCCATGACTTTCATCATTAGTGCCACCAAGATGTTCATCCTCACTCTTCTTCTCCTCTTTATCCTCATCATCCTCACTTACTAACTCAGCTTCACCTGCACCAACATCCATATATCGAACCTCATGAATCCTCCCTTTCTTCTTCTTCTTCCCCTTCTTCTCCTCTCCCCGACTCTCCTCCTTCACCTCCGCTTCAACATTGCTTGCTTTATCACTTTCCTTGGCTGCGGCAATCCTGAACTTCACATCAGGCAAGGCCTGGTAAACTGGCAATGCCAGTGAATCAGAGAACTTCAAATGCAAACTTCTCAAACCACCCCATTTCTTAGGCACCAACTGAACAGCCCCTTTGATTGCCTCCACCACATTCTCCACAATCTCCTCACTCTCCATTGACACCTTCGCAGCTTTCATCACACAACAAGTCCCCGTCCTCATATACAGCAGACTACACCCCGCAGCCCTTTCAATCTGTTCCCTCCAGTTTTTATGAGTAAGGTCCAATGGTATAGGCAATTTCTTTTTCTTGAAAAAGGACTTGCCCAACAGCTTAGGAAGAAAATGAACAATCCTCCTATCAACCAAAAACAGATCATAGGAATCACAGAGTTTCCTTTTAGCTTCAAATGGTTTGTAATTGGTCTTGAGCTTTGAAAGCTTCAGCACTTTGGATACAGCTATGTTTTGGGACTTGATGATCTTCTGGGCAGTCTCCTTTGTGAGATTGGAGGTGGGTCTGTCATCAATTATAAGGCAAAACTCAGAAGAAGCATCAAAAAGTGGGTGAGGGATGCAAATTTTGTAGGGGTTAGTCCTAGGTTTCTGTGGGATTTTTTTAAGAGTCAAATTGAGGTAGATGAAATCATCTTGAGGTAGAAGCTGAGGCTTCTGGGTAGCTGATTGAGCGTCTTTCCATTTGAGCAAAGCTTTGACAGCAGCTGCAGCATTGCTGGTGACCATGGAAGTGGCAGAGGCAGCATCAGCAGCCATTGTAGAAGTTGAGTCTTACAGAGACCAATGTCGTTACAACTGGGTCACTGAGAACCTGAATGGCACGTGGCAAAAAACTGAATGATGTCATAAAAATGAAAAATTATAAATATATTAATAATTTAGAAATTTCTTTTGCCCCACTAAAAATGTCTATTAATACATGTATCCACCGCATATAAAAAATGAAATACAATTCATCGAAATACAAATCACACATTATTAAGCACAAATGCAATGTATAATTTAAAACAAGCACAATTCAAGTATATCGATACAAAGGCAATTCATCCAAATCCAAACATGAATGCAGAATGGTAGAATCCAGCAAAATGAAAAACAAAAAATTTGCATAATAATATTGATTAAAAGATGAAATAAATAAGGATCAACCATCTGAATAATAGTAAAAGAAAGGAACTTAGTTAGGTCACGAGTTGGCACCATTTCTATAAGAAAAAAATGACCCTGTGGAACATTAATAAATCAAATACAAAGTGACAAATTAAAGAGGTTGTCAACCCTCTCCCAGTTTTCCCTGACTATAATGTCAACAGGCAATTCACTACCCCAACTCTCAAGAGTATACCGTTTCTTCTTTTCCAACTTCCATGGCCAGCTTCTCTAAACACATAATTCCATTTCCTTTGACTTCTAGTTCAATTCATTCTCAAGTTTTGCTATATGCTAAACAATGAAAAACAAAACCCCAAAAAGAAAAAGTTTAAGTCTTCGAGAGAGTATAGACGAGAGTACCTTGCACTGGCAGGCCTGCACCGAGGAGACAACACCAGGACTGGAGAGAAGGAGAAGAAGAGAAATCAAAACAACAGCAGAACTCGAGCTTTTGGTGTTGACCGGCGACGTTGACTCGATGAGATGAGGTGAGCTGTGGGGAGGGCGTGAGGCGGCCGGCAATGGTGGGACTATGAGCGTCGGCAATTCTGAGGGATGGTAGAGAAAGAGGATTAGGGTTTTACCCAGTCTTAAACCTCCAAACCCTCGCTCGGTTCCTTCCCGGGTAATGGGTATAGACTCGGGTTTTTTTTTTCTTTTTCATTTTTTAATAATATATATATATATATATTCAGGTCCCAAATTTTTTTTTTTTAACTTCTATGGTCTCAACCCATTTTTTCCATTTTTTCCAGCGTCATATATGCTCTTTTTTATAGAATACATTCGAAGTTTTAAAGTTGATGATGAATACTTACAAGCCATCTTAAATTATATTAATCACTCTATAGATAGAATTAAATTCTGCATAAAATTGGTTAGAATCGATAATGCCAATCTCCGGTGCTACCATGGATGCTATGACATCCCTGCCCTGATCTCGAATCACCATCCCCATACTTGCCTTGCCATTGGAGAAAGTACTGTCAATTGCAACAGAGTACCAACCTTCTTCCGACAGTTTCTAGTTCTGTATCTTGCCTTAGTGTGACTAATTCCCTATGAATGTGAACCTAGCTTGCCTATATTTAGCTCGCCATTTCTTGGCTACCTCCACAAGCTTACTAGGTGTTTGTGCCTTTGCTTCAAAGAGCAATTTGTTCCGAAATGTCCACAGCTCCCACAAGATTATCAAGAACTTAGCTACCTCCTCACTCTAGGCAAGAATAGAGAATTAAGGACCTCCTCTTTCCATGCCTTTAAACTTAGATCAATCAGATCTTATACTCTTAAACTAGGCCGCAAGAAAATATTGTTTATTAGCACTTCAAAATAATGAGTTTTCAGCCAAGGGTCTTTAAAAACCATCATTTGCTCCCCACTACCGATTCTCCATCTTAACCCTTGCTTTAGTAATTCTTTATCTTTCAGTACACTCCTCCAAGTGAAAGAAATATCAACACTCACCTTTGCTCCCATGAAGGGTTTATTAGGATGATATTTAGCCTTGAAAACTCTAGCAACTAGTGATGTGGCTGATTGAGCAGCCTCTACGCTTGTTTAGCGAATAAGGCGAAGTTAAAAGGCTCCAATTCTCAAAACCCCAATCCCTCTTCCTCTTTCGGCTTACATGTAGACTGCCAATTCTTCCAGCTAATTCCCCGACTTTGATAATTCTTACCCCACCAGAAACTTCGAATAAGAATGGCTATTTTATCACATATGCCCTTAGGGGGTAGGAAAAATTGCATCGCATTAGTTGGAATGACTTGATCAAGATCTCTTTTCAAAATTGTGATAGGAATCAAGGTGGCAAAAAGAAGATATTTTAAGTTTGTGATGAAGAAAATTAGAAGAAACCAATCTTGGAGGGCTTGAAGGGTAAGCTAAGAGGTTGCATGAGCTTGGAAAGATGGTGGACAAAGAAATCAAAATTTAAAGAGCCCATTTGGAAGCCAAAAATAGTTTGATGTCAAGCTTATACAAGTGGAAGACCAAAGGAAAGAGTTAGATGGCTCAAGAGAAGGAAAAACAAGTGTGTTAGCAAAACAGGGAGAATCCAACGGCGGATTCTCAAACTAGTGGCGGATCCGCGGCAGTTTTCAGT
Source organism: Catharanthus roseus (assembly GCA_028651295.1). NCBI lineage: Eukaryota > Viridiplantae > Streptophyta > Magnoliopsida > Gentianales > Apocynaceae > Catharanthus > Catharanthus roseus. The sequence goes on along the minus strand of JAPQWS010000102.1, from coordinate 11,984,515 downwards.
AAAACAAATTCCGAGAGTTTCAGCGACTCATACCCAGTGCTGGATACAAATCTGCGACTGCCTTCACAATTTTCCTATTTTTTTACATTTAAGCACCCTAACTTTTCCAGCTCAATTATTTTGCTTCAAGACTATATATTAAGTGTTTTTAAGCTTATTTTCTGTATGTTTAATAGTCCTAAGATTCCTAAATTACTAGTACTAATGAGCTAAAGCTTGAAATGTATAAATACTTCTTATTGGGGCTAAAAACCCTAACCATTATCATATATCCAAAATTAAAGACTTTTTCTTGTTCTTGAGAGCTTGAGAGAAACCCTCTCTTTGCCATCTATAAATTGGCTTTATTAAGGGAGTGATTCACTTTTGGGGCATCTTAACCTAGAGTTCTTGTTCAGGGATTCTAGTAGATCAATTTTATCTATTGAACTCATTTAGGAGTCCTAGTTTTTTTTAGTTATTCAAGGGTTTTTATTTGGTTTGATGACGAAGCCTTTGGTGAATGGGGTTAGGATTCTAGATTCCTTGTTGATCTAGGGTTTTAATTTCTTCATTGAAAAGAACTTTTTTGCTATACTTCTTGGGTTTCTAAGGGTAAGTTCCTTAGGAGATTTTAGGGTCTTGAAGAGTAGTTTTTGTTTTTGTATTGGGGGGTTCAAAGGGGAGCTATAAATTGAAATTTTCTGCTCAAAATCAGTTACAAATCAATCCTTTATCGGCTTGTGATAAGAGGCGCTCTTTCCGTCCTTTCACTTTCTTGGAGGCTCTATCTTTAATATATTGGAAATTTGGCGTGTTAGCCCTAAGGGCATTATTACTTATGATTTTGATTATGATTAACTTATGCTTGTGTGAGTATTTTAGCTAACCTTTCATAGAACAAAAGAAGCATTTTTGAAGTCTCAAGTCTACAAGCAAAAGATCTTGGTGATGAGGGGAAAATGAAGGAGAAAAGAACAAGCCATTCCAAGATCAAGTCATTGAAGACATTGAAGACCTTGTTTATGTTAGAGTGTGATAAGGTATTTCTTTGTAAAACTCCCTAATGTTACTCCTTGGTTATTGATCATATATGAAGCTCCTTTTACGATTTTCTCAATATAAACTTTTCTTAAAATCTAAGTATTCCTGATTGAGGTTTTGATGCTTTTGAAAGGTTCTTCTTATCTCTAAAATGATTATCAAGAATACATGTTTTTGAAACAATGAGGAAAGCTTTTGTCTTAAAAAAAAAAAACTGGCTGTAAAAACTCAAAAATTTGGTCATCTGGTTTTAGAACCGGTCGTCTGATTTTTTCTACACTAAAAAAAATCGGCAATCCGATTTCTAGCAGGACAAGTTCGAATCTTTCTGTTTAAGAACCGGTCGTCCGATTTTCTCTTTTATTGTAAAAAAAATTATTACCGTTACACAGAGTGCAATGGTCACTTTTTCAAGAAAATATATATAGACTTTTTTTTTAATCAGCCATATAGGAAGAAGTTTGGTGAAATATTCTTTTGAGATCATTTAAGACTTTTAAAGAGCTTTAAAGCACATTTATTGCAAACACTTTCAATCCCAAAAACAAAAATCTTCTTGAGCTTCATTATTGATCATCAAAGAAGAAAAAGGAGGAGCTTGTAGAAACATTCCATTGAGTTGTACCTACTATTTCTCAAGCTCAATTTGGTAACATTGTTCTTAAACCTATCTTTCCCTCTTATTGATATCAAAGGTTTGTGTTGAAAAACCCCTTGGGTAATCCTTTGATTTACATTGTGTTGTGAATTGAGGTTGTGTGCAAAACCCTTGTAGGGTGATCCTCATATTTGTAGTTGGTGTAATTTGTGTTTATAGTGGATTTGGAAAATCCTTGGGTGTTGACTCAAGGTAGTGGATGTAACTCTTTGAGAGAGTGAACCACTATAAATCTTTGTGCTTTTCTTTCTAAGCTTATTACTTATTTGTCTTAACTACAAGATTTTGTTTGGTTTGGAATTTTATTAAAAAGAGTTTAGAACTCTCTTTCAAACAAAATTGGAGGTTTATCCTTTAATTAACAAAAGTTTTTCGAAAATTATTAAAAAAACCTTATTCACCTCCCTCTAAGGTTTTTCAATTGGTATCAGAGCAGGGCTTCTCTAAAAAAGGACTAACACCCTTGAAGCGAAAGATCTTTATTTTACTATGGTTAATATTTCTAATTTACCATATGTAGAAGGCTCTTCTACAAATAGACCTCCTCTTTTTAATGGCACAAACTATAAGTTTTGGAAATCTAGAATCAAAATATATATTTGTTCTACTAACTTTGATCTTTGGAGTATTGTAGAGAAAGGTCCTTTTATCCCTCAAAAGGAAGGAAGAATCAAAAAAATAGAAGAATTTGATGAATATGATTCAAGAAGGATGACCTTGAACTACCAAGCCATGAACATCCTAAGTTGTGCATTGGATGTCAATGAATATAATCGAGTAAGCGGATGTGACTCAGCCCATGACATGTGGAGGCTATTGGAAGTCACTCATGAAAGAACCAACCAAGTCAAAGAATCGAAGTTGGCCTTGTTAGTAATAGATTATGAACTCTTTGTGATGAAGCAAAATGAGAGTATTAGTGAAATGTTCACTAGATTTACAAACATCACAAATTGACTCAAGGATTATGGAAAGGAATACTCAAGAGGAGAAGCAAATAGAAAAGTTCTAGATGCACTCCCTAAGGCATGGCAACCAAAATGTCTTGCAATAGAAGAATCAAAGGATTTGAGAACTCTCCCAATTGAAGAGCTCATAGGCTCTCTTCTCACTTATGAGTTGAAAGTAAAAAGGCTAAATGAAATGGAAGAAGAAGAAAAGGGAAAAAGAAGCATAGTTCTCAAAGTGAATGAAGAAGAACAAGCTAGTTCTTCCAATGATGAAGATGATCATGATGATGATGAAGATATAGCCTTGGTTATGAGAAAATTCAAAAAAATCTACAAGAAAGGTTTTAACAAAAGGGGAAAGAAACCTCCATTCAAGAAAGGAGGACAAAACTCTTCATTATTCAAAGCAAGATGCTTTGAATGCAATAGCATGGAGCACCTTGTAGCCGATTGTCCAAAGGCTATTGAAAAGGAAAAGGAAGCATTGGAAGCCAAGCTTGAAGCACTAAAGAAAAGGAAGAAAGGCAAGGGACTTATTGGTGCATGGGACCAAGATACAAGTGGAAGTGAAAGTGATGAGAAAGCAAACATGTGCTTTATGGCAATGGAGGATGAGGTACAATCTTCACCCTCTAACTCTTTTAGTTCAATTGATGATATTTGTGATGATGATTCTAGAACTATGCTTATTGAAATGTATAGTGAGTGCAAAAAGGTTTCCAAAAGAAACAAAGATTTGAAAAACAAAACTCAAGTCTTACTTGATGAAAATTCAAAACTCATTTGTGAAAATAAATCTCTTCTTGAGTCTTTAGAAAACTTGAAAAATGAAAAAGATTGTTCAAACAATAATTTTCAAAAACTTGTTTTAGAAAACAAGAAGCTTTGTGAAAAGGTTACCTCTCTTGAATCATGTTTGGTTGATTATGAAGGTTTGAAGAAAAAGGTAAATGATCTCACGTTGTGCATTGAAAAATTTACTCAAGGAAGAGATAATTTTGAAAAACTTCTCGGTTCACAAAGATCACCCTATGATAAACATGGCATTGGATACAACCACTCTAATGCCCCTTCAAAGCAAACATATTTTGTTAAAGCTTCTTCATCATTTTCCCTTCCTTGTTGTACTTATTGTGGTAAAAGTGGACATAAGGCCACTAGATGCTTTGTGAAAAGAAAGGTTGAAATGGGAATTAAAACTATTTGGAGAGTAAAAACCACTAACATTTATGGACCTAAAAGAATATGGGTACCAAAAGTCATCTCTTCTTCTCATATTGTAGGAATATAAATCAAGCTCCAAGTGGTACCTAAATAGTGGATGCTCAAGACACATGACCGGAAATGCATCCCTCATGAATGAGCTAAGAGAAACCGAAGGTGGCTTTGTTACCTTTGGTGATAAGAAGAAAGGGAAGATCATCGGCATAGGTAACATTGGTTATGGTTCATCTCCTTTAATTAAGGAAGTTCTTTTAATTGATGGTTTGAAGTTCAATTTACTTAGTATTAGCCAATTATGTGATAATGGATGCAAAGTAGTTTTTGAAAGTAACTCTTCTTCTATCATAAACAAGTTTGAGAACAAAACTGTTTTTGTTACAAAAGGGTTGGAAATGTCTATGTCTTTTATCTTGAAGATCTTATTTCACAAAAGCTAAAATGTCTCTCGGTTCATGATGATGATGCATTCCTATGGCATAGAAGGCTTGGCCATGTTAGTATGGATTTGCTAAACCAACTTTTTTCTAAAGAACTTGTTAGAGGATTGCCAAAACTTACTTTTGAGAAAATCAAATTTTGTGATGCTTGCCAATTTGGAAAACAAATAAAATCCTCTTTTAAACCAAAGAAAACTATTTCAACTTCAAAACCTTTAGAACTCATCCATATGGATTTATTTGGACCTATGAGAACCACTAGTCTTGGTGGTAAGAGGTATGCTTTTGTTATTATGGATGATTTCTCTAGATTTACTTGGACGTTGTTTCTAAGTCAAAAAGATGAAGCTTTTCATGAGTTTGTTAAACTTTTTAGAAGAGTTCAAACCTCCCTTGATTGTAAATTGATCTCTATGAGAAGTGATAATGGGAGAGAATTTAACAATCAAGATTTTACAAAACTTTGTGATGATTTTGCCATAACACAATTTTTCGGCCGCTAAAACCCCACAACAAAATGTTGTTGTGGAAAGGAAAAACCGTACTTTACAAGAAATGGCAAGATCAATGCTTTGTGAAAACTCCCTCCCTAAATACTTTTGGGCCGAAGCCGTGAACACCGCTTGCTACGTGATGAATCGTGTTCTCTTGAGACCTTTTTTAAACAAAACTCCTTTTGAACTCATTTTTTTAACAAAACTCCCTCCATTGGCTACTTCAAAGTTTTTGGATGCAAGTGCTTTATCTTGAACACCAAGGATAATCTTGGAAAATTTGATAGAAAATCCGATGAGGGAATTTTTCTTGGATACTCTTCAAACAAGAAAGCTTTTAGAATTTTTAACAAAAGAACTTTATGTGTTGAAGAGTCCATTCATGTGAGCTTTGATGAAACTAACCTCTTTGAAAAGAAGAATGATGATGACATAGATAACTCCTAGAGCCATGAACCTATCCACACTCAAGCTTGGGAAAATCATTCTAAAGAAGAAGAGGAAATTGAGGACATACTAGAAGAGGATCAACAGACTCAAAACATTCCTCAAGATGTGATATATCCCAAAGGGCACTCAAAGGATGAAATCATTGGCGATGTATCACAAGGGGTAAGAACAAAAAGGTGCTTCATAGATAACTTTGCTTTATTATCTCAATTTGAGCCAAAATTTATCGATGATGCTTTATGTGATGAGTTTTGGATTATTGCTATGCAAGAGGAATTAAACCAATTTGAAAGAAACAAGGTTTGGACTTTAGTCCCAAAACCCCATGATCACCCCACCATTGGCACAAAATGAGTTTTTCGAAATAAACTAAATGAATCCGAAGAAGTCATTAGAAACAAAGCTAAACTTGTTGCCCAAGGATTCAATCAAGAAGAGGGCATAGATTTTGACGAAACCTTTACTCCGGTTGCTAGACTTTAATCAATTAGGATGCTTTTAGCTTTTGCTTGTTTTAAAGGATTCAAGCTTTTTCAAATGGATGTTAAGAGTGCTTTTCTAAATGGTGATATTGAGGAGGAAGTTTATGTTGAACAACCTCCCGGTTTTGTACATGAAAAACTTCCAATTTATGTTTACAAACTCTCAAAAGCACTCTATGGTTTAAAACAAGATCCAAGGGCTTGGTATGAAAAGTTAAGTGGTTTTCTTCTTTCAAATAACTTTTCAAAGGGTGTGGTGGACACTACTCTTTTTACAAAAACCTCTTGTAACAATGATTTTCTTCTTGTCCAAATATATGTTGATGACATTATTTTTTGTGCTACTAATGTCTCTTTATGTGAAGAATTTGCCTCACTTATGCAAAAAGAATTCGAAATGATCATGATGGGAGAATTGACATACTTCCTCGGCCTACAAATCAAGCAAACGAAAGAAGGAATCTTCATCAATCAAGAGAAGTACACCAAGGAACTTCTCAATATATTTGGGATGAGCAATGCAAAAGGTACTGGCACTCCTATGAGCTCGTCATTAAAGCTTGACAAAGATGAAAAAGGTAAAACAGTTGATGAAAAGACATATAGAGGTATGATTGGTAGTTTACTTTATTTAACAGCTAGTAGGCTGGATATCATGTTTGCCATATGTTTGTGTGCTAGATTCCAAGCTTGCCCCAAAGAATCTCATTTAATAGCTGTAAAACGTATTTTGAGATACTTAATTTCATCATATGATTATGGCTTGTGGTACTCTAAACATTCTTGCTTTGATCTTATTGCCTACACCGATGCGGACTATGCCAGATGTAAGGTAGAAAGGAAGAGTACAAGTGGAAATTGCCAATTCTTGGGAGGATGTTTAGTATCTTGGTACAGCAAGAAACAATCGTGCATGTCCCTATCAACCGCCGAAGCGGAATACATCGAAGCCGGTTGTTGCTATGCTCAGGTACTTTGGATGAAACATACATTGATTGATTTTGGTGTTTCTTTTAAGTGCGTACCTATTATGTGTGATAACACTAGTGCCATAAACATTTCCATAAACCCTGTGCAACATTCAAAAACAAAATATATTGAAATCAAACATCACTTTATTAGAGATCATGTTGCTAAAGGTGATGTATTTTTAGAATATATTTGCACAGAGGATCAAATTGCCGATATGTTTACAAAACCTCTTTCGGAAGATCGCTTTTTCTATTTAAGAAAATTACTTAGTAAAATTTAATGAGTAATGTGTGTTGCTTGTATCTGTTTTTCCCTTACTTCTATTTCTATTTTCTTGCTGAAAAAAAAAATTTCGGACGCCACTTTTAAAAATAGGACGTCCGGTTTTAAAACCAGACTCAAAGTTTTATCTTCAAAAATTCCAGAGATATTCGGACGATAAAACCGGATGCCTTCACAAAAACTCGGACGTCCGATTTTTTCAAATTACAAAATACGGACGACCGACTTTTAAAACCGGTCGACCGAGTTCTGAAAAAAGGGTCGGGCTGTGTTTTAAAATCAGATTTTTCTTCAACATTTCACACTTTTCTCTCAACTCTCTCGACCGAAAACCCTCTTCCTCACAAGACCCATCCGATTTCTTGTTCCGATTTTCAATCTTCTTCTTCTTTTTCCTCAAATTCATCTCTCAACACAGCAAAGAAGCTATTTTTCTCTCTATTTTGTTTGCTACAATCTGCCAATCTAAAGCTCTTCATATCCTCTCAAACCCTACCCAAGTATTTCTCCAAAATGGTTAAAACAAAGAATGCTCAAGTTGGTCAAGGCCAAAATCCTGAAGAAGAAGGCACTAGTAGAGGGAAAGGAAAGGGAAAAAGGGTACCTTCTGGAACTGGGGTTTCTACAGCTAGGGCTTCAGAGAGGTTTATTTCAGTGAAGGAGGCTGCCAGGTTTGAAGAATGGACTAGAAATCGACGAAAAATTGCTCCAGGTCATGATATGCAAGGTATGGAGGCTATCCCTCACCTGTTTGAACTAATTGGTTGGATACCACTGCTAATTGTGAATGAACTCTATTATGTGGATATGATATATGAGTTTTCTGCAAATCTCCCCAAGGGAAGAATTGAAAGAGTGGATAATATCCCACACCAATGGGTTTTGACTAGAATTGGGGGAAGGGATATTGTATTTGATGATAGACTGTTAAATGAAATTTTGGATACTCCTCAAGATGGTATAAGATTTTACACCAAGAACAAAAAATGCTTTGATCCTAACTTATACAGTGAAAGACGATTTGAGGAAATTTTCACTAGGAGAGAGGTTTTAAAGAGACATGATGATAGGAATGTTAACAAGCTTGATGCTTATGGGAGATTGCTCCATCACATGATCTCTAACATCATTATTTCAAATGTTGGGCATAAATCATCTATCACCAACATGCACGCATTTGTGATGCTAGCCTTACATGAGCATAGGAGGATGAATTTTGGATATATGGCTATAGAACATATGCTAGCTACATAATCCTCCTCAACAAAATGCTTGCCGTATAGTTGCTTTATCACAAAAATCCTCCAACAATTTGTGATCAATTTGGTTGGCATTGGTGATCACATTAGACATGGCAAGATCTACACTCAACAAACCTTCAAAAGAATAGGGTTTGAGAAAAATAAAGATGGGACATTTATCCGAGGTGGACAAGATGATGATGACCATGATGAGGAATATGATGATGAAGATCAAGAGGATATGGATGTGGAAGAAGAGGAAAGTGACGAAGAAACGGAGGTTGAAGTCCAAAGAAGAGAAACAAGGCAAAAGAAGCAACAAGAAATAACAGAGGAAGACTCATCTTTGGGGAACATGAGTCATCTAATGGATATGATAGCCTCTCTACAAACGTCAATAAACACTCGGTTTGATGCATTCGACGGTCGCTTTGAGGTTTTGGATGGGAAAGTCTCCAACATTCAAGAAAGGCTTGATGCATTGGATCAAAAAATGACCGACATACAAGAACGGGTTATGAGACTCGAGCAAGGAGGAGGAGATAGAGATGATTGAGATTTCTTTTATAAAACCTTCTCTTTTTCCCTTTTTTTTGCCTATGAGTTTTTTTAAACTCCTTGTGGTTTCTTTCTCTTAATGTTATCTTAATCTATTTTTGTTATGCTAAGTAATCCATTTGTTGCTATCCTTTGTTGCTTGGACTCTTTTGTTATGGACTTCATGATGATATCCTAATGTTGAAAGTCCAATTGCTACCTCTTCTATGATCCCTTGAAATTTCTCTCCTAAGATCCTTATTTGATTTATGAAAAAAGGGGGAGAAAATAGTGCAAGATGTAAGGGGGAGAAATCTTTGTTTGTAATATGTTGTTATATGTTGATGCTTATGCCTTGTTGGTGCCTTAGTATTTCTTATACTTTGTGGTGTTGCTATGGGCTATTTGGCTTAGTTTGGACTTGTGATCATCTTTAGCCATATTTGATATAAAGTATGTTTTTAGGAGGAGTTATCTCTCTCTTATGGTGATTGTTGTGCTTTGTTCTTATTATTGATCCTTTTTGAAGCATCACCATACTTTTACTCTTGCTCTTTTGTTCTTCTTGCATATGTGTTTGTCATAATCAAAAAGGGGGAGATTGTTAGCCCTAAGGGCATTATTACTTATGATTTTGATTATGATTAACATATGCTTGTGTGAGTATTTTAGCTAACCTTTCATAGAACAAAAGAAGCACTTTTGAAGTCTCAAGTCTACAAGCAAAAGATCTTGGTGATGAGGGCAAAATGAAGGAGAAAAGACCAAGCCATTCTAAGATCAAGTCATTGAAGACATTGAAGACCTTGTCTATGTTAGAGTGTGATAAGGTATTTCTTTGTAAAACTCCCTAATCTTACTCCTTGGTTATTTATCATATATGAAGCTCCTTTTACGATTTTTTCAATATAAATTTTTTTTTAAAATCTAAGTATTTTTTATTGAGGTTTTGATGCTTTTGAAAGGTTCTTCTTATCTCTAAAATGATTATCAAGAATACATGTTTCTGAAACAATGAGGAAAGCTTTTGTCTTAAAAAAAACCTGGCTGTAAAAACTCAAAAATTTAATCATCAGGTTTTAGAACCGGTCGTCCGATTTTTTCTACACTAAAAAAAATCGGCAGTCCGATTTCTAGCAGGACAAGTCCGAATCTTTCTGTTTAAGAACCGGTCATCCGATTTTAGGAACCGGTCGTCCGATTTTCTCTTTTACTGTAAAAAAAATTATTACCGCTACACAGAGTGCAACGGTCACTTTTTCAAGAAAATATATATAGACTTTTTTTTTTATCAGCCATATAGGAAGAAGTTTGGTGAAATATTTTTTTGGAGATCATTTAAGACTTTTAAAGAGCTTTAAAGCACATTGGTCATCCGGTTTTAGAACCGGTCGTCCGATTTTTTCTACACTAAAAAAAATCGGCAGTCCGATTTCTAGCAGGACAAGTCCGAATCTTTCTGTTTAAGAACCGGTCATCCGATTTTAAGAACCGGTCGTCCGATTTTCTCTTTTACTGTAAAAAAAATTATTACCGCTATACAGAGTGCAACGGTCACTTTTTCAAGAAAATATATATAGACTTTTTTTTTTATCGGCCATATAGGAAGAAGTTTGGTGAAATATTTTTTTGGAGATCATTTAAGACTTTTAAAGAGCTTTAAAGCACATTTATTGCAAACACTTTCAATCCCAAAAACAAAAATCTTCTTGAGCTTCATTATTGATCATCATCAAAGAAGAAGAAAGGAGGAGCTTGTAGAAACATTCCATTGAGTTGTATCTACTATTTCTCAAGCTCAATTTGGCAACATTGTTCTTAAACCTATCTTTCTCTCTTATTGATATCAAAGGTTTGTGTTGAAAAACCCCTTGGGTAATCCTTTGATTTACATTGTGTTGTGAATTGAGGTTGTGTGCAAAACCCTTGTAGGGTGATCCTCATATTTGTAGTTGGTGTAATTTGTGTTTATAGTGGATTTGGAAAATCCTTGGGTGTTGGCTCAAGGTAGTGGATGTAACTCTTTGAGAGAGTGAACCACTATAAATCTTTGTGCATTTCTTTCTAAGCTTATTAATTATTTGTCTTAACTACAAGATTCTGTTTGGTTTGGAATTTTATTAAAAAGAGTTTTAGAATTCTCTTTCAAACAAAATTGGAGGTTTATCCTTTAATTAACAAAGGTTTTTCAAAAATTATTAAAAAAAACTTTATTCACTCCCCTTCTAAGGTTTTTCATGGCGATTTATTCTACCCCCGAATACGGGAGCCCTGAATACTTTATATGATAATTCTCAAAACTACTCGGACTCTTTCCATGTGGTCCTTGCTCAACCCCGCCTCTTCTAGGACTGATGACATTTGGAAATTAATCATCTGTCCCGAAGCCTCTTCATAATTTGCAAATATTTCTTTAAGAGTGTTAGTCGATTGCTCTATAGTTTCCATGAGTAACAAGCTATCATTAGCAAAAAAATAAGTAGGTAATTTCTAGAGCATGCTCTCCCATTCGTCTTTTTCAATTTGTTCAATAAGTAGGGATAATTGAAATAAGCAACTTGAGGGAGAAAATTGGCTAAGTGTTGGAGAAGGGGCAACCTCCCGCTGATGGTAGCCCTGCTCCTACCATCGCCGGTAGACTTTTGGACTAGAAGGGCTGAAAAGTTCACCCCTACCACCGACGGTAGGTCTCACCCTACCATTACCGGTAGGGTTCGGCTAGGACATGGTTAATGCGATCTATTTGAGGGGTTTAACTTATTTGGCTTGTCTTTTCAGTTTTTAATCAAGAGTTTAATAGGTATTTTAAATCATTAAGCTATAGGTTAGCTTTAGCCTATAAATATTCCATTATAACTCATTGTAAACAGCATTGGTGAATTTGCTGAAATTTGAGAGAGAATCTCCAATTGCTTCTAGATTTCTTTACCTTCTTGGACTAGCTTGCTAAGGGTTAATGTTCTTAGATTGTAGAATCTATGAAACCAATTGATCATTCAAATTCCTTTCATTAATTGATTTATAGAGTTTCCTTTCTTTGAATCAATTGATCTGGGGTCTTCTAATTGTGTAATTGGGTGTTTTAAGGCATTTGTTTCCTCAAGGTTCTAATTATCAATCTAGAAAATAATTTTAGCCTCGCAATATTAGATTTATGAGGCTTAGATCCTCATACGTTTCTTATTGAAGTGTTGAGTTTAAAAATCCTGAATAGAGGTTCTTCAAGAAAAGGAGTTGATCTTTGGAAGGAGTAGAATCCAATCTAGGATCAAAGTGGATCTACATCACAATGTCTTTTACTTCTGCCCTATGGCGCTACATACTTGGGAGGTATGGGGGAAGGAGTTGAAGGGATTTATGTGTAGTGCTGGTTCATGCCAAGATGTTATTGGTAATATTCTGAATGCACAGAAATGGTTTGAGGGTGAGGAAGTAGCGGAGTTCCTGATTATCCTGTGGGAGTTGTGTACTGCTCGGAAGAAACTGCTCTTTGAAGCAAAGGCACAAACACCAAGTGAGCTTGTAGAGGTAGCCAAGAAATGGGAGCTGAATATAGGCTAGCTCAGTTTTCACATTCATAGGGAATCAGTCACACAAAAATAGGACATAACAATGGAAACCGTCGGAGGAAAGCTGGTACTCAGTTGCAGTCGACGGTGCTTTCTCCAGTGGCAAGTCAGGTGTGGGGATGGTGATCCGATCTCATGTCGGGATGTCATAGCATCCATGGCTGCACCTGAGATTGGCATTACCGAACCAGCACATGCAGAGCTCTTTATGCAATTTGGAGGGGAATTGGTTTGGCTCAGGAGCTATTTTTGTCCAACCTGATCATTAAAACTGATTGACAAATGATGTTGAACATAATTAATTATGGAGTAGAAGATTGGGTCCCCTTTAGGCTACCGTTTCTGCAATTCAAGCTATTTTGGGTAGTGGATGTGGAATAGCTTTGCTTTTTATATAAGCAAAGAAATAAATATTCCTGCTCACTTAATGTCAAAACATGCCTTAGACTTAACTGAATTTTTAGTTTAGATAAAGGAAACCCCAAATTTTGTAAACTCAGCCTTTCTGAATGATATTTCTTCTACTCAATGAATTTCACCTTCCAATTCAATTTGTATAAAGAAACAGACGTACATGTGCCCTCAAAGTTGTCTATGGAAACTGTTAAGAAGTCCCAACACAACTATACATATTTTATTTTATTTTATTTTTATTCCAACTATACACATTTTATACAAATTCAATCATAATGATGATGATCAATAATAATAATAATAATAATAAATACTTTCCAAAAGGGTATAAAGAAAGGTGCATATGATAAGTTGAAGTACCCAAAGTCTAAACAACCAGTCATGGTTTTGGATTCAAAAAAAGCAAGAAAATTATGCAATTAAAAGTATGAAAGATTACTACTTCTACTACTACTGCAAACCCCACATCTAACTACCATTCAACTTCAATGTGCCCACAACACCTCATCTTCCAACTTCTTCTTCTAAAACTTCATCATCTCCCACTTATAGGACAATCCCATCTCATATAATTTCCTTCTGTTCCTTGGGATTTTTTTTTTTTTCAAAGATTCTTTTGGGTTTTTCTGCTCTTTGCTGATCCAGAGATGGAGAATAGCAAAGAGAAAGAGGAAGTTGTTGAGGAAGTTTCAGTTACTAAGGATCAAGCAGAAACAGCTGATGGAAAAGTAGAAACGGTGATTGAAGTGGATAAGAAGGAGGTTGTTTCTGTAGAAGCAGAGTCTAAAACAAAGACAGGGAAGGCAGTGGCTTCTGCTGAAGAAGAAGTGATTGAGACTAAAGAAGAAGTTGTAGTGAAATCTGATGGTACGACAGTTGTAGAAGAAGCCGAAAAAATTACTACCATTGAGGATCAGGCTGTAATAACAGATGATGTTTCCAAAGGGTCATCTGAGGTTGTTGTATCGGAAGAAAAGACTGAAGATATTGTTGCTGCAGCTGCTGATGCTGAGGTTGTTGTATCAGAAGAAAAGACTGAAGATATTGTTGCTGCAGCTGCTGATGCTGAGGTTGTCCCCCCTGGGGCAACTCCTCCAAAGAAATTGGAGGAGGCCGAATCATCAAGTTCAAACACAAAGGCCAGAGAATCATCAGGAGATGTTCATGATTCAGCTCCAAAAGAAAATCCTGCTGCAAAAGGCAATAATCAAGAAATATCTGAAAATCTGAGAAGCAATGAAAATCAGGTGCTATTACTGGTTTAGACATTCTGGTTTCTTTGGCTATAGAATGTCTTTATATAAAACTAACCATTTTTGTTGATTGACAACGTTTGACAGCAATCTGTAGATCCAGCAGCACCAACAAGGCAGACTTCTTCTTGGACAAACTGCTGTGGCCTATTTGATCTTCTGAAACATTCTTCACATCAATAAATTTTTAGGTAAATCTACTAATGAATCTATGTATTAAATCCGATCTGAAGTTCATTTTATAGCATGCAGAAACATTATTGTGAGTGGTGGATTTTGATTTATGATGAAGAATGGAGCGTGAGCAAGAAAAACCATTGTTTTCTGACATTAGACAAATAAGGTATATTTCAAGATGATATTATTAGTAGGGCTGGTGATAAATGTATTATTTTGGTGAGTGTATTTTTAACCTGTTGTGGCGAATTTGTAGCAAGTTCATGTTTGTTTTGCTTCTGTTTATTGCTTTACAATTCAAATAAAAAAAAAAACAATTGTAAATCTAATTGATATTCTTTTTAAGCTTTGAGTTTTGTAAGTAAGAGTTCAATGTTAAATCAATTATTCAAAAGGGGGGAAACTCAATCTTACAGACACCCTTTAGAGTTCATAGAATTTACCCCCCAGTGAAAGTAGCATTTCTGGACCAAAAATAAGATAAAAAAAACAGAAGCCAAACACCCAGACATAATTTAGCTAAAACCTTTTCAGGTACCAGTTGGAAAATATCTGTAAGAACATGGAATGGTGTGGCAAGTTTCCAAAAGTTTTGGCATGTGGGGAAGTGTGTAGGTGTCTATCTAGCAATGGCCTAAGATGATTTTGACATGTGGAGTGCCTATGGTACCAGGCCCCAACTCTCTACTGTTAAAAAGGCAAACCATTGGTGGAAGCTACTTGGATCCATCAAGCGAGCATCTCTGTCTGAGAATTGAGCAGCCCACCAGTTTGTTCTTCCATGCTCTCAGAATATGTCCCCATAATTTGATCTTGGCATGGCAGAATAATCAGTCCACTGCAATGGTTATGTTTAAGAAAAGTTTTAGCAGGCCCTGCATCAGAAAAATCCCAGCAAAGAAAAACAGAGAACTGAAGCATCTCATTAGCACACAGATCCTCTCCACCCCCCACCCCACCAACTCCCCCTCAAAAAAAAAAAAATTAAAAAAAAACAGAAGCAGACACTTTGTTCCGAGGATACTCTATCGTTCAACTATGTTTGTAGTGACTTGAAGAAAAATAGTCACAAATAACCAAGTGTATTAACAGTTTTTGAATTGAAGTACAAGTTAATGAGATTTCCAACAGTAGATGATATCCAGGCAATTCAAAAAGGATATTAGACCTGAAAATGTGAAAGAATGATTAAAAATTACATCAAACTCAAGGTACAAGTGTTACCTAACCAAATGGATGGATGCCAGTTGCCAAAAGCTTAATAAATCCACAAATTCCAAATCAGACATCAGAAATAATTGAGCATAAATATAAAGATCTCGTTTCATCAAAATATATATATATATATATAAAGATCTCGAACTCATGTGACATTATTCTTCGATTCAAGTCCAAAACCACTCCCTGTGGTACCAAGGAACAGGGGACGATGCTCTCCGAAAAGGCTGATCTGCAACTGCTGGTTCACATTTATATTCCCTGACAATATTCTATAGGATGGCCACTCTATTGATGATCACAAAGAATCAAACCTAACTCTACGCGTTTTTTCGTTATCTATAAACAAATTGAATAGTAAACAATCTTACTCATTTTTCTATTTTACACAATTGCAAAGCCTTCTCATGCTCCACATATTTGGATATTAGAAATTAAAAATCGTAATAATGCAGGAAACATCATTAGTTCTGCTAATTATCCACCAAAATAGAAGTATTCTTGAATCAGAAACGACAAAGGAAAAGCAGAGGGTATAAGGGCAATCAACAGATGAAATGACACTCTCAGATGGGCCTTAATTGAAAAGGTAGGTAACATAGTGGAGGAACTATTCAGGTCTAATATTCTTGCTCTTTCCAGCTGAAATGTAAAAATAAAGGTATATTAGAACTTTTCAGAAGGCTTCAGTAGGAGAACTGTCGAGTTATTTCAATCCTTGTCTAGTCAATATTTCAGCTACTCAATTAGCTCATACAAGGAAGAATATGAACAATTCGAAGTCACTATAAACATAAATTATGTCATCTATCAATTAAACAGAATTTAAAAGCAGAATACAGCATAATTTGAATCAAAATCAGTTTTAGAAAATACTAACAAAGTAGTGCCAACCAAAAGTGGTTCCAGGGAGATGACTGCCAAGCAACACAAATTATGTCATCTATCAATTAAACAGAATTTAAAAGTAGAATACAGCATAATTTGAATCGAAATCAGTTTTAGAAAATACCAATAAAGTACTGCCAAACCAAAAGTGGTTCCAGGGAGATGACTGCCAAGCTACACTGATTTAAGAGAAATACACTTCCACTGGGGTCACTGAATGATCGACATTACTAACTAACATCTGATCCATGAAAGGAAAGCAAAACATTTTTCATCTTCGGAAATGGTCAGTCTAAAATATGTATGTAATCTACAATGGCCTATATACTAAAGCCAATCAATGTACTTTTAACACAAACTATGGTTAGCAGAGAGGCTGATAAACAATCCCAAGTAAACATTCACTCTAAGGAAATACATAAATAACACAATCCACTGTTTATGAAGTAAGGCTGGATAGGAAAAATTACAAATCAATTGAAGCTGAATACATAATAAAGAGAACTTGAATCTAGAGCAGAAGTCAGACTAAAAATCCATTACTGCAAAGCATTTGATACACTACAGTTTCCCAAACAAAACAAGCATATTGCTTAAAATTTCTTAACCAAATAATACTTCTAGTTCAACAAAGGTATCAGCTAATGCTAGAAATCTCGAACAAGAAAACCCAACATAACCATAACATATGTCAAAATTGATCCATCCAACTCTCAAGGTTAGTAATAAAATCCTAACCTGCAAGTTCTCCTCCATCTTCAATCTATTTAATTCACCTTTTTTTAGCATGCAGGTAACAAACCACCCCGGCAACAGCAACAGCACTTACCAGAGAAACAGCAACCACAGGCCACTCGAAGCCACCAATAAAATTTCCCTTCCCCGTCTCCTCAACAACTGCACTCCCTCTGTCCTCCTCTACAATATCTGTCTTCCCATTCACTTCACCATCGATTTCCTTTTGTTTCTCTTCCAACATACTAATCATCCTCTCCTTCTCCTCTACCTTGAGTTCCAAAGCCTCGACCTTTTCCATAGTCTCAAATTTCAACTGCTCAATTTTCCTCTGCAAACCCTTTATCTCCTCCTCCTTCTCAAGCTCCCTAACCTCCACACTCTCCAATTTAGCAATCAACAAATCCCTCTCATTCTTAATAGCATCCAACTTAACAGAACTCTCTGTTTTTCCATTTTCCAAATTCTCCACCTTATTTTTCCACTCTGATGCTTCCTTATTAGTCTCCTCTAAATCACTCATAGCCGATATCAAGTCATGTTGCAGCCTGGACACCTCTGCTTCCAACTCTGCTGCCCTACCAACCACAGACTGCATAGCTTTATTTTCCGATCCCAATTTCTCAATCTCGTTCTTCAAATCCTCATTTTCAGCGTTTGACTTGTTCACAGACTCCTTCAGTTTCTCAATTCTATCCTTTATAATCTCATTTTCATGAACTAGCTCCTGTTTTTCTTGTTCCAACGCCGTGATCTTCTGAGACAGTTGAGAAACCTTCGGTTCAGAATCAGCACTATCATCTCCAGCAATATTCACAGTCCGATCTTCAGACACTTGGCCGTTGATCATCGTTGTCTCATCCGCCATACTTATAACCTAAACAACAATACGAATCCCAAGCTGAACAAATTGAAATTTAAAAAATCCAGCAATTTCAAGTACTATCCAGCAACCAAATCATTAAAAACGGGAGCAAATTTCACATCAAAAATGAGAAAAGAAGGAAGATCAAATAAACAAGTTAGATTCACAGAAAAAATTACGGTTAAATCGAAATGAAGATGGAAAAAGTCGTACCTGTTGGATAGTGTAAGCGGTGGCTATGACTGCGTGTGGTAATGGAAAAGTGATGATTTTTCGATTAGGGTTTGGGAAGGGAGGGGGGGGGGCGGGTTCAGTTCTTCTGTATGCTCACAGAAAGAAATGGGGGAAATTGGAAAAGGAGCTTTTTGGCGTCGTTTTGGGTGGTGCTGCTGCTGACCAACGGACGGTTGAGGATTGTTGTTTATGATTTGTGGGACCCATGTGATGGTGACATGATGGAGCAGCCTATGATATGGGCTTAATGGGCTTCTCATCATAATAATAATAATAGCGGCCTGATAGATACCAAATACAACAACAATAAACTTTGATTTTTGGGGATTTTGTACTTGGTGAACTTGCATAAGAAATATTGGTATGTAATGTAACTCAACCCCAATAATCTCCATTTTCACTCCCTCTTACCTTAAAATCAACCATTCTTTTTTCAACCCCCCATAAACCAAACCAATATAAACTAAAAAGTCTTTTACTAGTGAAGTTGCTTTTTTGCATTTTATTTTATTGACAACACAACTCATCAGCTCCTATACATTTTCTATTTAACACACTTTCTTTAATAATAATAATAATAATTTTTTCTTAAAGTTTTTATTGTAAATTTAAAAGTTATTTTTCATTTTATAAAATTTACATTAATAAAACTAACATATAAAAAGTATATTACGGAATGTGTTAAAATATTTCCTAAACAATTGTAACCGCAACACAACTAAATAAAATAGTAATTTACTAGTAAAAAGTGTTGTTATTAAAACAAATGTTTCAAGTTCCCATCACACTCTTTTCCTCCGATGTATAATAAAAAAAGCATATCTTGAAAGTCTAAACATTTTATAGATTGAGCTAGTGTTTTTTAATGGAAAAAAAAAAAAAAAAAGCTAGTCTTTCTCCCCTTTTCTCGTTAGCCCATGAGAAGCACCCCATGCTTTCAAAGTTCTTTTAGAATCTTAGGAACAGAAAATAAAAAAGAACCATCCTTGTTTTTCTTTTTTAATTTTTTATTATCAAGGAAAACAAACTTGAAGTTAAAAGAATCACCCAAGCCCATATTGGATAGGTTCAATAATGGCTCGCATGACTCTTACTAAGAGTCCACAAAAATGGGAATCCAAAAAAATGAGACTTTCAATAAAAATTGGGTTCCAAGAAAGAAACCTCGTCCATGACAGAACTATTTTTTTCTTCCAAGTCCATTCTTCACTTGTCCTCTTCATTAACTTCTTTTTTTTTTTTTTTTTTTCCCTCTAAGGGATTGATTTTTGGCGGGAAATCAAAAAAGCTGATCTGTCAAGCTGTCGCATGATAGTACAACTTTTTTTTCTTTTTTTTTTTTTTTTGATAATAAAGATATATCGCATGATAGTACTATAAGAAAAGCATATTTCTTCCAAATAGAAATTTTCTTATGTCATATTTCATTTTGATAAAATTTATGGGAGTTATACATAACTTCTTTTAAATTGAAAATAAAATAATTTTCCACTAAATGAAAAAAGATAATACACCCTACATATTTAGCAAATAATAATAATAAGAAATCCAACATTTTTTTTTTTTTTTTTGAGAGAGGGGAGAATAGAGGGGCTCGTATCATCTATATTACTTTGTATACCACTCTCTGTATTACTTTTTATTTTTGTATATTTTATTAATAAAATATAATAAATAAAAAATAAATTCTAAGAAAAAAAGATAAACACAAATAATAAAACATATTATATAAAAAGTATCTCCCCATCTTTGTTTCTTTCTCTCTTTATGCCTTCACTCTCTCTTCTCTTTAATAGAACTTATTTCCTGTCATGGCCTAATTGTTTCTCCTTCTTTGCTTTGATTTATTATTATATTTTTTTCTTACAAATCATGATGAGTTTCTTTGAACGAGTTTTTCTTCAAGATTTAAGATGCAGAAGCAAGTTTTACCTTCGATCTTTTTAGATCTAGTGTTTGTTCTATTAGAACAACTTTTTAACTCGAATTTAATCTGGGCTTCTCAACAGGTTTCTACATCTCTCCGAGACAATTTTTAGATCGTTGATTTGTCCATAAGTTTGTAAATTTTTGTGTTTCAACGAAAGTTCATGACCATGTTTTTCCCTTGTTAATGTGATTTGAAGATTGTGAGGAAGACTTCGAGAAGAAATTGTTGTGTGTCTGTTTAGTTTACTAGTACTAATATATTTTATCCGTCACCTAGTGTGTGGTTTTATATTGTTACTTTAACTATTTGTATGGTTGGCTAAGTTTCTCAACATTTCTTTTTCTTTTTCTTTTGTGTTGGAGAAAAAGTTTGAGAATTATTTTAATTTAATAGCCCTGACTTATTTCATATCAATTGATAAAAAAAAATTATAAAAAGAAAGTAATACATATAACTGTCAATCGGGCTTTTTGGGTTGGGCTTGCCTTGGCCCGAGCTCAGCCCGAATAATTCAAGCCTAAGAAAGAAGAGCCCGAGCTCGGCTCACATTTATTCAAGCAGAATTTTGGACAATCCAACCTGAATTAATTTTTTTCAAAAAAAAATTAAACAAAAAATTTGAAATATAATTAAAGATTTTTAATTCCAAACTATTTTTACTATTTAAATCTATTTCATTATACATTTATAAAATTACACATTGAAACAATAAAAAATATTCTTTCAAATGAATCAAAATTTTATTCTATTTTAATATTTATTAGATAATTTTTCAACTATTAATAGATAATTACAATATAATATATATATATATATAAATGTAAAAAGCCCCAATGCCCCTTGAACTTTTTCGAATTTTGGTTTTGAAATCTCAACTTAAAACGACAAGTATTGGACTCTCAACTCCAACAACGTATCAAAATTGAACCTTCCATCCATTTTGACTGTTAATTGATTAATGGTCAAATAAGTCAAAAGATATAATTGGAATTTCACTCACAAAAATTTTCTTTTAATCCTTTAGAATTTAACAAAATTTAGTTAGGTCACTATTTTCAATTATTAACTCTTTCAAGGATCTAATGATAATTTGTGAAAATTCTATCCATATTTTTATCTTCTCCTTCAACTTCCTGCAAACATTACCACCACTACCACTACCGGATGACCACCACCATCGACAGCTGCCGCTGCCGTTGTTGACAGCCACCGCCGCTGTCTTCCTCCCTCTTCTCCTCCTTCTTCCTCCTCCTCCTCCTCCTTCTTCTTCCTCTTCTTTCTTCCTGCTCCTCCTCCTTCTTCTCTTTCTTCTTCTGCTACTGAAGCGTAAGAAGAAGAAGAAGAAGAAGAAGAAAAAGAAGGAGGAGGAGGAGGAGGAAGACGGTAGAGGAAGAAGAAGAAGAGGAAGATGGTGGTGGTTGTCCAGTGTCGAAGGTTGTGGAGGAGGTTGAAGAAGAAGATAAATTTTCATAAATTAACATTAGTTCTTGAAAGAGTTAATAATTGAAAATAGAACATAATTAAATTTTATTAGATTCTAAGGATTAAAAGAAAATTTTGTCCATGAAATTTCAATTATACCCTTTGACTTATTTGATCGTTAATGAATTAACAATCAAGATAGATTGTTCAATTTTAATACATTATTGAAGTTAAGAGTACAATACTAGCAATTTTGAAGTTGAGAGCCGAAAATTAAAATTCGAAAAAATTCAAGGGGCATTAAATTTTTTACTCTATATATAATTATAATTATAATACATAAACTATTATAATATAATAGAAAATTATAAATAATATATATATATATATATATAAACGGATTGGATTCAAACTTAAAAGATTAGCACTAATTTTTAAAAACCAAACTGAAAGGGTCGGTTTCGGAAAGACCCGAATTCATTCATTCACAATCCTAAGTAATATATAAAATGGTAGAGCAATATAGACGGGATGGAGATCACATTGTGTACTTAAAGCTAAAGACACACTTACATTTATTGAAAAAAGTTGTCCAAAGAAAACATTACATCACAATATCTTAGCCACATGCTGTCCGTACAATGGGTACCAAGGAAGACAATAAAGATTTCCTTGATTGTTTGTCCTTTTCTGAAAAATCAATTATTCCATCATAACTTACGGAATTCATCACTTCCAAATCACAATAATCCCCTCTTCGTTTTTATTTTTCATTTTCCCCCTAAATTCAAGAATCCAAGCTACATTCGCAAGTATTGGCTTTGTTTAGTTTAATAGTCCATTTTGAGGAGGCAAATGGCTTCAACTCAGAATTAATGATAATATTTATACCATTAAATTACTATCTTGAACCATTAAATTACTATCTTGAACCACTATGGAAAATCTTAAATGGATAATATTTGTCTGTTTTGTTGAAAAAACAAGATTTATCATTCTACTAAGAGTTGATTTTGGATATGAGAAAAATAAAAATATATATAGTTCTTCAAGAATGTAACAAAAGTAAAATTCCTACAAACATAGATGGAAAAATATTTCCACTATCACCTATTTCTTTTACCTACTAAAACAACAATCTGCCCCTCCCCTCGCACCCAACCCTTTTCTATTTCTCTAAAGAAGAGAAATCTATCCAAATTAAACACTTAAAAAATCAAAAGAAAATTCTAATCTTTGACAAGGCTTGAAAGAGCCCTTCAAATTCCTGCCTCCCCAAACCAAAAGGATGGAAAAAAAATAAAAAAATGATGAAGATTTGTGCTGTGGAAAATCACCATCTTCCACCACTGCAGACACTAAAAATCAAAGATAGAAATATAATTATAGATTTTGATATATAAAGATATATCAATGATGAATCAACCTCCAAGTTTTCTCCTTTCCTTCTCTGAACCTTCAACAAAGTCAGCAAGAAATTTCAGGGCTTTAACTTGGAACTGCAATGCCAAAATATAACCAGCAGTTTCTTCAAATAGCTTATCAACCCCAAGAGATTCACCTCCCGGTACAATTCTCTGTAATGCAACGATTCTCTTCTCAATTTCAGCCTTCTCCTCTGTTTCATGACTTTTTGAGACATTATTACAAACACTTGGTGTGCTCTCTTTAATCATCATCTTTTTTTCATTATTATTGCTCCTCCTCTTCCTTATCCTTCTCTGCCTCTCAGACCGCCTTGTCCGGCGGATGTAAGACAAAGATTCTTGAGCCGCTGCATTTTCCATACAAGATTTTTTCCGGGCTATGCTCTGTTTTCTTGATAATGTGGCTATGGTTTCGGTTCTGGGCTCTTCAAATTCACCACTGTTACGGCTACCGCTCTCCATGGAATATATTTATCAGATGAAGAAGGGAAAAGAAGGGTTTCTGATGAGAGATTGGATGGTGGAGGGAGAGAGGGGGAGAGGGGCAGAGGCTATGAGGGGGAATGGAACTATAGAAGGGAAGGTGGTGTGGAGTGGTGTTAAATTATTGTTTTGAGTTCTGTAAATGTCAATGCCAACGAAGCTGTCCCTACCAATTTTGGGCTTTGGCTTCCTAAGACCCCCTGATTATGGTTTTCTGGAGAGTAGGAAGCTAATTGCGTCACGCTCTTCACCATCAGTATCTCTACGCGCTTCGCGAATTCCTTTTACCTTTTGTTTCCACATTCCTTTTTATAGAACAAATTAACCATTGTACTCTCACCCCTTCATATTATCTGTCACTTTAAAACATGAAAAAAGTATTAGACAGTCAGTGATTAGGTTATTTTAATTTAAAATTAAATAAATTATATTATCCTTCCTTAAAAATATAAATTTATTTTAATTATTTTTAAATATTTATTATATTGCATAATTATTACACTAAATAAAGATATATGCGTAAAACTTTCATTTAATACTCTGCACGGTAAAAGGAACTGCTCTCATTTAAACATTAGAGTGGTGAAATGAAGTCGCATGTTGCTCTAAAACATGTACAATAGTATTCTTAAAGCATTTAACAAAAGAAATATAACTATAAAACTTATACAAAATATCTCTAATAATTTGGTAGAATACATAGTAGATGTGTCTCGTCAGATAAAATGCAGTCTACAATACTTTTGCAATCTCTTTTCACAAGTATGTTTGAATAGTTAAAGGGTGTGTATTCGGTTTTCGCTTTAGAAATTCAGTTTTATGAAATTCTTTTGCAAAATCGAACCACATCATATTTAGCTATAAACCAAAAAAGAAACCAAAATTTTTTGATTTAATTCGGTTTTGTTTTAGTTTAAACTAAAATTTGAATAAAACACGACAAATCTTATACATAATCAAGAAAAATTTAAGCATATTTTAACTTTTTATTAAGAAATAATGAGATTTCAAGAAGCTCATAAAATTTAAAGGCATTAACATCATAAAATGTTAAAATTAAATTGAAATAATACACATTTTTTAAAATTAACAACTAATTCGATTATTTCAATTTTTTTATTTTTCGATTTTGTAAAGATGAAAACCGAAAATCGAATCAAATAATTATTATACATTTTCAAAATTAAAAAATCAAAAAGTTGAATTGATATACAAAATTTAATTAGGTTTGATTTGATTGTCGGTTTAAATCGAATCGTGAACTCCCCTAGTTATAGCGGTCAACAAAACGGAGTCTTTAAAAAATACTCGGAGTTTTGATATATTCAGCTGAATGCGAGCCAGATAGCTATTTAGTAAAGCCAAAATGTCTTATAATTTGTGATCACGCAACAAACCTCCCACACCGGCCAATTCTTTACTCCAAGCAACGCAAACATTAAATTTCAACCATTTTCATTAGGTGGTCGCTAGGTCGAGTCTGTCCTAACAAGACTAGAATCCAATCCTGCTGTCATACCTTTGTTCTTTTGTGGGATTTAGATTTGGTCCGAGGATGTGCTTTCCTTTTATGGGACTCAGAGTTTTTTCATTAGACAAATTCTTAAAGCGGTTACAAAATTGTCCTAACGAAAAGAAATATACAGAGTCGTATTCAAAAGAAAGACGAGTTGTAGCAAGAACATCTACAAGCTATTAAAAAAACTGTTTGAGAATAAGAAAAATTCTGTTATTCCATATCTTTTAAAATTTATAGTCTCGAGTATGCGCTATCTGCTTTTTATCTCTTATTATATTCTCAAATGAAATGCCATCACACTCATTTTCTCTCAACAGAGGCAATCATTTAAAAATAATAATTTTCATCATCAACCCATCTCCTAAAATATTTCTTCAGCATGGAGATCTTAGACCGCTGGCAGTTAGACCTTCTACCTCTGAACTGTTCTCATTTGTGGACCAAATCTCTCATCTTTCTCTTACTGTACTTTCGACTATTGTCTCAAAAAGAGGGTTGCAAAAAAGTTAAAGCTGACTCAGCTCAATCTTGGCACGGGATCAGGCACTTCGTGACTCATCCATGGTTAAGTAGCAATGGCCTTTTTTGCGTGCAAACTTTTGACAATTCTTTGAGGAAGTATACTTGAAGATAGTAAAAAAAAAAAAAAAAAAAGAAAAATTTGAGAAAATGTTCAAATCTAATTTGTGTAGTAAAAAATCTTCTTAAAAAAGAAATAAACCCTAATTTAAACCGATCGTGAAGATTGCATGCTAAATATTCTTAGTTAGAACTAATTTATTAGTTAGAATTGCTATTTTTTCATAAAATAGTTAAAATTACTATTCCGATTATGTCACATTTGGAAGAGAAAAGAGGAGGAGAAAGAGCGAGTGGGGTTGCGTTGCGGCAAAAGAGAGTGGAGATGAGAATGGCATTGGATAGGCAGTGGGAAGGGTGGAGAGAAAACCGGATAGAGTCGCAGGTGGAAGGAGGGGCCCAGGGTCAAAAACAAACGGAAAAAGCACATGTGATCACATGAATTTCTTGAACCTACCACTACCCATGTGCAACCCTCCTCCTCCTCTCCTTTCTCCTCCCTCCCCACGCCCTCTCCCTTCTACACCAATGCCTCCCCACCCTTCACACTTTGAATATTTTTATTACAGAAATTAATTCAGAATTCTATTAAAAATAATATTATTTTTTTCTAAAATTCTACTTAGATAAATGTTTTCATAACATCTATAATTTTTTCCTTAAAATTTGTAATCAAATTTTTCGCCAAGGAGAGAGAAAATAAAAACTAAAAAGTAAAACATTTATCCGAAAATCTAATTTGAATTTAATGAAAATTTTTCATTTAAATTATCTTGAAATCAAACACTACTCGATAACAACTTAATTAATTTTAATTAATGTTAAAGAAAATAATAAAGAAAAGAAGAGTTATAAATAATAAAGAAAAGAAGAGTTATAATACTATGGCAATAAAATTGTTTTGAAATACTCTTTATCCATTATAATGATTTTTCAATTCACAAATTTTTACAATATATAATAAATAAATAAATAAGAGAAGAATTTAAGAATTACCTATTAATATTAGATAACATTTTTTAATCTATTCATCAAATACTTTTCACGAATTTAGCATTTTTATATCATATTATATTCAGACTAATTTTTATTTAATTAGTATAAAATTACAAAAATAATAAAACTATATCATAAAATGCAATCGCATCTAATTAGTACTCTTGTTTTATATTAATCGTTTATTTTAAAATATTTTAATATATATATTTTTATTTTAAAATTTTATAAATAAAAATATATAATTTTATATTTTAAAATAAATAATTTAACTTATTTAACTTCTAATTAAAATAAACTAATAAATTTTTTAATATTTATATCATAATATAAAATGGAAAGAATAATACATAAACATCAATCATATTAAGAACTTGAACATTTTCTTTTTTTGCATGACGGTATAGTTCATTTAATTGTGAGAAATATAATTTTTTCAACGTAAAAAATAGTTCTGTACGAAAATTTATAAATTTTATTTTTTAATAACAATTTGAACATTTTCTTTATTATGATGGAAGGCCACGTTTCACTTTCTTAGGAAGGCCCTACACAAATACCATAAGGGGAGTACGTCGTGGTGGTGGGTGGGCCACGGAGATGAGGTGATGGTGGGGTGGTGGTGGTGGTGTTTCCAAGAAGGGAACAGGAGACGGCGGTTTAGAAGAGGGTCATTGGGATTGTGAGTGATATAGGGTGGGTTTTTTTTTGGGGGTGGGGGGAGGGGGGTTGGGGGGTGGGGGCTGGGTTTGTAGTTGTAGGGCATTTGGGACTCCATGTGATCAGACCTACCAAATCTTCTGTTGCTGCACTGCCCTGCCCTGCCCTTCCCTTCCCTTCCCTGCCTCGCCTCACATCTACTACATTTCTTACTATATAAATATATATATATATATATTTAATTTTATTTTAATACTCCCTAGTAATATACCAGTATATTGTATTATAGAATCAATTTTTGACTTTTCTATTTGCAATACTACTCTATTTGTACATTGGAAGTACAAATTTTCTTGGATCAATTGCCATTTCTTGTCCACTGCAATTCCTTGCCCAGATTCACATTTGGATTTTCTTCTCTGTTTCTTAATCTAGGGTTTTCTATCACTTCATTTGTTGAACAATAATAATGAAGATACAGTTTATGCATAAACAATTTAGGGGATTGGGAGTAGGGTTACAATTTTTCGATCCTTATATTCTCCTAGTATTCTCGGTTCATTTATAACGTTTAAGTTATTTTTTTCATTTAAATTAAGAAAACATGAAATTAAAATATTTTTTATAATAAAATATTTATAAATATATATTTTATAGTAAAATATTTATAATATTTATTTATTAATTTTATAAACTTCTTATTCCAAAACTTTATCTTCTCTCTTCTCTCATTTCTTCATATTATAAAATTTTGTCAAATGTGAATGAATTTATGTTTTGAAAATTACTAAATAGTGATATATTAAATGAATAGAAATATTATTAGGAAAGAAAAATTTATAAAAAAAATTACCTTATATTATTAAATTTTAAATATAATAACTTAATTGTTGAAAAGAGTTACACTAGTGATCAACCTGTTACATAAACAAAACCTCTACAAACAATTACAAAAACAACGGAAGAACAGAATACAAATATTCTAATCTATTAAAAAAACCAGATGATAGAACCGGATAACAAACCTTAAAAGTGTCTCTTCAAAATCGGATGAGGTGTCCGAAAAGTGGACTACCGATTCTTTTTCAATCCAAAGTACCTGCAAAAATCGGATGAGCAGGTTCGATTTTTGCTAGCAAAAGACAGAATTGGACGAACAACTTACAAAACCGGACATCCGTTTTGTAAATCGGACGACTAGTTTCTGTGTAAAAGAGGGGAACGGAGATATTTGTATGCCAAACATAGACGAGGACGAGCGGTATTGCTGTAAAATTCAGATTCTCGATTAAACCCTCAGAACAATGGATAAGCCTCACACAAGAATAATCTAATCTCTCACTCTCGGTTCTTTCCTTCACAAGTCACCCAAGCACGCAGTCAACCAAGAATGGCGACTAACGGTGGCAGGAACAGAATAATTCATAGAGAACAGGCAGTAACAGAGGAATAAGAAACTGCAGAGAAGAAGAAGAGAGAATAGAAGGTAAGAAAGCTTCACACAGAATTATTGGTCACCTCAGATCAGCAGTAGGAAGGGTGAGAGTATTTATAAAGTTCCTAAGGTAGACAGATTCAACAACAGATAAACCATTTGTAAGATTCGTTCAAAACAGAACATCCAAGTACCTGGAAGACTCTTTCAAAAGACCAATAGCCAAGTCACCTGGGGAAGCCACAAGAAGAGATTGGGCTGTTACCAGCCCGGCCTGCCGAGCATCTTGGGTTAAAAAAAAAAAACTCATCCTATTTGTGTTGTGGGGCTTAGTCCAACTCATCATTAGGTTATAGAACATGGCTTGGGAAAAGAAAAATGTGTGAATAAACGCCCAACTGCCTACAAGTTCCACATTGAACACATTTTTATCAACTTTTCAGCTAATACAATCAACCTGCATCAATATGTAGAAGGTCCTTACACAGAGCAAACTTGTCAGTTATCACAATTTTAGTACCAAAATCAGCAGGATTATCTTTAGTACTAATTTTGTCTATATTAACAATGCCATTTGAAACCTTTTCACGAATGAAATGATACTTAACATCTATATGTTTAGTCCTTTCATGATAAACAAGATTTTACACAAATGAAGATAACTCTGACTATCAGTAAATATAACAGCTTTAGAATGTAAAAGATGCAGTTCAGATAAAAGTCCCCGAAGCCAAATGGCTTCTTTAATTGCCTCCGTGGCAGCAATATATTCAGCCTTCGTAGTCAAAAGAGCAACTACATGCTGCAGCTATGATTTCCAAGAAACATAGTTACCAACAAGGGTAAAAAAAAAAAGAAGTGGTAGACTTTCTATCTTCTCTATCATCTGCAAAATCAGAGTCAACATAACCAACCAAATCAAATTGTTCAGACCAGTTATGATAAAATAAGCCTCTATCAATAGTCCTATTAATGTACCTCAATAGCCACTTAAGAGCAGCTCAATGATCCTTACCTAGGTTAGACATAAAACGGTTCAAAAGGCTTATGGATTAAGCAATATCAAGACGGGTGGAAATCATGGAATACATGACAGATCCTATAGCCATTCTATAAGGGATGTTGACCATATCTTTCTTCTCATTTTCAGTTTTGGGACAAGTCTTTGAAGAAAGCTAAAAATGACTTGCAAAGGGGGTATAAACAGGCTTACACAAATGTGTAGAAAATTTTTAAATAATTTTCTGCAAGAAGGACTTTTGGAATATAAACAAAGAACGATAAGTTATAACCCTATCAATGTTCATGCCTAAAATTCTAGAGGCAGATCCAAGACCCTTCATCTCAAACTCTGATTTCAAAAAATATTTCAAGTGCATAATCTTATCTATATACTTGCAGGCAATAAGCATATCATCAACATAAAGAATCAAATAGATGGAATTATCAACAGTATCACCAGAAAAATACAAGCAACTATCATAATTACTTTTAATAAAACCAGTTTTAAGCATAAAAGAGTCAAACCTTTTATACCACTGTCTAGGTGATTACTTAAGCCCATACAAGGACTTTTTCAACAGACAAGTCATATGCTCCTTACCTTTCACCTCAAAACCAGGTGGTTGGTGTATGTAAATGGTTTCATCAAGTTCACCATGCAAAAAGACAGTTTTAACATCAAACTGTTCAAGCTCAAGATCAAAGAAGGCAACAATAGCAAGCATAATTCTTATAGTTTTATACTTGAAAACAGGAGAAAAGATCTCATTAAAATCAATACCTTCAACTTGAGAAAAACTTTTTCCAACCAATCTAGCCTTGAACCTTGGAGGTTCATTAACAGATTCATGTTCTTTAATTTTGAAAATCCATTTACAATCAATCAATTTTTGTTTAGGTGGTTTAGGAATAAGCACCAAAGTTGTTTTTATGCAAAGAAGACATGTTTTCATTCATAGCGTACATCCACAAAGAGCGATTAGGACTCTTTAAAACATCAGAAACACAAGCAGGTTCTTTCTCTTCAACAAAAGATGCAGCAGCAAAAGCATAAGAAATGATGTATGAAAAACCATACCTAGAAGGTTCCCTTGACACTCTTCTAAATCTATTCCTCGATAGTTCGTGCTTTTGGATGATCCTCATCATCATCAGAATTACCTAGATCAGGCTCATCAAGTTCAAGAGCACTAGTTGGGTTATTAGACTCTTCATTGGTTTCAGGTTCTAGCTCGAGTCCACAGGAATGTTCTCAACTATGGGTATATCGGTAGAACTCTCGGGTTTGGTTTCAGTTCTAAGACAGGGCATGTCTAGTTCGTTAAAGACTACGTCTCTACTCAAGATTACCCTCATACCTAGTTTACCTTTAAGCCACACTCTGAAACCCTTTACCCTACTAGGATAGTCTATAAACACTCTCTTCTTAGACCTAGGGTCTAACTTCCCTTTCCATTGATGTGCAAAAGCAGCACACCTAAATACTCTAAGGTTGGAAAGGTTTGGTGGTTGGTCAGTCCACAATTCTATGGGAGTTTTGAAGTTTATGGCAATGGAAAGGAGACCTATTTATAAGGTAATTGCTGTACTAACAACCTTTCCCCAAAAAGGTTTAGGAACCCCTGATGAAACCAAAAGACACCTAACTTTATCCATAATGATTCGGTTCATCCTCTCAACTACCCCGTTTTGTTGTGGATTGTGCCTAAGGGTTCTATGATGCATAATACCATGCAAAGCATACAAATCATGAAACTTCTTGTTACAAAATTCCAAACCGTTATCTGTTCTTAAAACCTTTAATATATTTCTGGTTCGATTTTCGGCAAAACGTTTCCATTCATTAAACTTTTAAAAATTTTGATCTTTGGTTCTCAAAAGATACACCCAAACATGCCGAGAAAAATCATCAACAATAGAAAGGAAATAAACATTGCCACCATAAGTGGGTACCCTTTTCGGACCCCAAAGATCACAGTGCACATAATCAAGAAGAGTAGTGGATTTGTGTGTGCCCATGGAAAAACTTAGTTTGTGTTGTTTGCCAAGAACACAATGATCACAAAAATCTAAAGAAGTAATTTTATCACCGTTTAAAAGATTTTGTTTGTGTAAATAATGCAAACCTTTTTCATTAATGTGGCCAATCTGCCGATGCCAAAACATAGTCTTTTTAGGAACATTTTTGTAGAAAATAATGCAGATGATTCACAAACAGTTTTTCCAAGTAAGGTGTACAAACTGTTTTTCTTAAAACTTTTGAGCATGACTAGAGATCCTTTACAAACACGTAAAATTCTATTTTCAGATTTATAAGAGTAGCCATTTGTGTCAAAGACACAAAGGGAGATTAAATTCTGCCTAAGATTAGACACATACCTCACCTCGGTCAATTTTCTAGTCATACCATCATGCATTTTGATAAAAACATTTCCAATTCCCTTGACATCACAAACTCGATTGTTTCCCAAAAACTTTTCCATGATCAAGGGGGTTTAGAATCACAAAACCAATGCTTGTTGGGTGTCATATGAAAAGTGCAGCCAGAATCAAGAATCCACACATCAAAGACTTTAGAGGTAGATGGGAAAGGGGATACACATAAAACTTCAGAAAGCATAGAATTATCATCTAGTTCAAAATCGTGTGTTTTGTCGGTTTTATCTCTCCCATTACCTTGTTTACGTAATTTTTTATCGTTGATTCTTTTGAAACATTTATTTTTCATATGTCCACCTTTGCCACAATAAAAACATTTCACTCTATTCTTATCTCGAGATTTAGACCTCCCTTTACTTTTAGAGCGGTGACTAGAAGGTTCTCTCCTGTCAACTCTCCCTCGCATGAAAAGATTCTCTCCGTTTGTTTTATTTTCTTTTCGCAAATCTAATCTTTTAATTTCAAAGCGTTTTTCACATCAGAAAGAGTCAAGTTATCTCTGTCATACTTCATAGTAGATTTCAGATCATTAAATGACTCAGACAAAGCATTTAATAAAATAACAGTAATATTTTCATCAGAAATGTTTTCTCCAACATTTTGGAGTTCTAAAACAATTTTTTTAAAATCAGCCATGTTTTCAGAAAGGGATTTTGACCCGCATATTTTGAAGCCAAAGAGTTGTTCCTTTATATAGATTTTGTTTGATAAAGACTTTCCCAAATAAAATTTTTCAAGTTTTGTCCAGATTTCTCTGTTTCATTTATTTCTCTTAAAACATTATCTTTCAAATGCAAGGTGAGACAACTATGTGCATGTCCAAGTTTTTCAGCTAGTATTTCTCCTGTCAAAGATTCCGGATACTTGTCAAGAGTGCAAATAGTGGGTGAAATTTTTTTTTGACTAAAACAACTTTCATTTTTCTGCGCCACATTACAAAATCAAATTTTCCATCGAACTTGTCTGTTTCAAGTTTTGGAAGAGATATGTTAAACAGTGGCAAATAAGAGTAATGCACGAAGAATAAAAGATTTAAGGAAAAGTTTTGTCACAAAAAAAAAAAAAAAAACCCGGAAAAACAATACAGCTAGAAACGTAGGCAAAAAGAAAATAATAAACACACAATAGATCAATCAAATAGCAAAGGCTGAGCAACAACCACAAAACATATAATCAATAGAGAAACAGTAAAAATAATCTCAGGCTGAGCAACAGCCCCCAAACAGAGAATAAAACAATCTCAATGATCACGGACAATAAAGAACAACTTTCACAATCAAACAAGAAAAACACCAAGGCACATATACTTGGGAGTCTCTATAGGACTTAAGCCAGGCTTGGGTTTTGGTTTTTCAAGGAAAAATAGAAATCACAAAAATTTGGTCCGTAATCAGAGATATAAACAGTAGAATATATATCCAGACAATAAACGAAAGGAAAGCAAAAAGCATTAATAGTGACCTGTGCCAGATTCACGGAACTCAACATTACTCGTGAGTCTGGAAAGCAACTTGGCAGGTTTTGGATGACATCTGCGTCGATAGAAAAATTTTACAAACACCAGAGACCAGAAATATCAAATCTCCTTCTGGCTGTGATACCACTGTTGAGAAGAGTTACACTAGTGATTAGCCTTGTTACATAAACAAAACCTCTATACACTATTACAAAAACAGCCGAAGAATAGAATATAAATATTCTAATCTATTATAAATAATTGGATGATGGAACTGGATAACAACTCTTAAAAGTCTCTTCAAAATTGGATGAGGTGTTCGAAAAACGGACTACCAATTCTTCTTCAATCAAAAGTACCTGCAAAACTTGGATGACAAAATCGGATGAGTAGACAAAAATCGGACATCTGACTTTTGCCAGCAAAAGACAGAATCGAATGACCACCTAACAAAGCGGACGTTCGTTTTCAAAATCGGACGACCAACACAGAAAATTAGACGACCGATTTCCGTGTAAAAGAGGGGAACATAGATATTCAGACGCAAAAAAAGGACGAGTAAGAGCAAAAAACGACCGGTTTTGATGTAAAATTCAGAATCTCGATCAAACCCTCAAAACAATGGATGAGCCTCACACACAAGAACAATCTAATCTCTCACTCTCGGTTCTCTCCTTCATAAGTCACCCAAGCACGCAGTCAATCAAGAATTGCGAAGGAACAGAAGAATTCACAGAGAACAGGCAGTAACAGAGGAATAAGAAACTACAGAGAAGAAGAAGAAGAAGAGGGAATTGAACGTAACAAAGCTTCACACAGAGTTATTGGTCACCTCATATCAGCAGTAGGAAGGATGAGAGTATTTATAGAGTTCCTAAGGTAGACAGATTCAACAACAGATAAGCCATCTGGAAGAATCGTTCAAAATAGAACATCCAAGTACCTAGAAGACTACTTCAAAAGATCAACAGCCAAGTCACCTGGGGAAGACACAAAAAGAGATTGTGTTGTTGCCAACTCGACCTGCCGGCATCTTGGGTTAAAAAAAAAAAAAAACTTATCTTATTTGTGTTGTGAGGCTCAGTCCAAATTATCATTAGGTAATAGAATATAGGTTGAAAAAAAAAAAAAAGTGAACAAAGGCCGAACTGGCTTACATTAATCTTATATTTTGAAACGAAATGTAATAAATTTATTCTTTTTCTTCACCAAACAATAGAGTGACAAGAAATTCTAACTTCATCCCAATGGAAACCTATTTTGAACAGATCAAAGACATTTTATTCCATTTTATTCTATAATATGAAATGTGCTATATGAACTTTAGGCATGCATCCAGGTAGGGATGGTCATTCAGTTTTCGATTCATTTTTTTAAGAAATCTAGTTTTATTCAATTTATTCAGTTTTATGAATTTGTTTTGAAAAGCCGAATCACATCATATTTAGTCATAAATCAAAACAATAAACAATTTTGTTGTATTTAATTTCAATTTGATTTCAGTTTAAACTAAAATTTTGGGTAAAACATAACAAATTTTATATATAATTAATAAATGTAAAGCAAATTTTACTTTTTGTTTGGAAGTAACAAGATTTCAAGAATCTTATAAAATTTAAATTTAAAAGTATTAACATCATAAAATATTAAAATTAAATTCAAATAATATGTATTTTTAAAATTAACGACTAATTTGAATTTTTAATTTTGTAAACATGAAAATCGAAAATCAAATTAAATAATTATACTTTTTAAAATAAAAAAATTGAATTGAAATATAAAATTTAATTTGCTTTGATTTGATTATAGGTTCAAATCAAATAATAAATCCCTTTACATTTATGGGCGCAACTACCAAAGGTTCTGGAGCCTCACTCTAAAAAAAAGTTTTATGCTTTAAATATATATGGTATAAAATTATATATATTTTAAGTAAAAATTAGTATACATTTTTATTATTACCTCTTAAATAAATAAAATTTAAATTGTTAATTATAAAAATATTAAATTATAATTAAATAATATATCAAATTTTTATATTTAAATTTTAACCGGTTAGGGGAGGAATGTCTACAACCACGCCCTTGTATGCATCATTTTGTCTTTGTTTTTCATTTGATTTGAGAACAACATTTTCATAAAGAATTTACCCACCACAATATATACTTACGTCTGTCGTATTGAGAGAATTTATATGTACAAATTTTGATCTTTGTTATTATACATACGAACTTAAAAAATGATATCATGATATATTTCAACAAATAAGATCGAAGTTTAAGGTTGGACAATAAAGATTATTCTAGTTAAAATTGCATTGCATCGGCCTCATGCATCCGTCCCTCCCTCCCTCTTAATCCATATAAGAAATGGAATACGGAAATAAATACAGCCAATATAAATCTAAATATTGCATTAGGGTAGCAAACGAATTCCCCTGACCTTGGCATGGGCATGGGCATGGGCATGGGCAGGCACTTGACAGAATTAATTCGCCAACTCTTGTTGAGTTAATTGACCTCTCCACCTTCATTAATAATGAATATAGAAAAAAATATATTGATTGTAATAAGAAGATGCATGCATGTACAGTACAGACAGTACTTTGATTGTGATCATCATCATCTCTGTCAGGCTCAGGTTCAGGAACAGATATTTATATTTTACTCCTTTAGGATAAACTCCTCATTATGTTAATTTCTTTGTGTACCTATCATTGTACATTTTAATTGTTATTATTTTCACTTTTCAGCAAAGAATTTCTTCATATTTGTCAAGAGTATGATTAATGTGAATTAACTCTAATTTAAGATTTCAGTTTTTGTTACGTTTTTTTTAGGAAACAAAAATATATTTTAATTAAAATTAAATAAAATAGTTCGAACTATAATAAAGATAACTATTCTTGGATAATTTCAAATAAAATTTTAATGATACTCAAATTGAAAGATTGGCAGGAATAATTTGCCACTCTTTTTTACTTTAGGATAAGTTCGTCGTGAACCTATTAATATTTTGGTGAGGTCAGTAATTAAAATTCCAAGTTTAGAAATATCATCAGCTTTATATGGGAGAGATTTTTTATTGTCAAAAGTGAATAATTTTTCTAAGAAAGTGAATCCCACAATATAATATTTGATAATATGATGTAAGAATGGCTTGAACTACATGTTTTATGAGTTTTCTTTACTTGCCACATAACGTTTTCTTTCCATTCATTTGATTTTCATCTAAACTCTCTTGAATTTAGTTGCTTAAGAATTCAATAATTTCTTGTTGAATTTTAAATTTGATAAGATTATTGGACTTAAACTAACATGTATAATACTTTTATCCATATTAACATGTGTTTCGAATAAAACACGTTTTATACATCATTATGATAATTGTTTATGGGAGTTTATAAATTTCAAAATAAAATTACGAGATTTCCACGATAAAATCTCATTTCTTCCTATTCTCTTCTCTCTCTAAATTCTTTTTCTCTCAAATTCTCTCTACATTCCAAGGAAGATTTAGACAAATCCAACATTTGAAAAAATTAAAAAACTGTTAATATATTATTCCATACTCGTTCATTTACTTTTTGAGCAAAAAAACACGGTCGTATCTCAGTTAGGGGTTGCGCACCCAACTAGTGCACCAGGGGAGTGGTGCGCCACCCATTGGCATACGGCAGGGATGGTGCGTAATCTACTTGTGCATAGACTTGTATGGTGCGTAACTCACCCCCTTTATGTGATATTGATTTTTTTAATTAATAATGCAATTTATGTTATTATATTAATTGTTCTCAATATATATTAGCCCATTATTTAATATTTTAGTAATTTCATATATTATTTTATTTTTTCATGTAGTAATTATGAATTGTTTAATTTTATGACGTAGAGTTTTATGAATTGTTAACTTTTTTATGTAGTATACTAATTTTATGATGTAGTTGATTGTTATTAGAGTTTTATAAATTGTTAACTAATTTGTTTTATGCAGGTAATGTTACTAGTGCTACGTTATATAAGTTAGATTAATGATAATCCCGTGTTAACTTATGCGTTTAGTTTAGTTGCGTTTAACTTAATTAAAATATTTATTAATTTAAATATGAAGTAGATTTAGAAAGTATAGAGATTAAATAATTATAATAGTTAATTAATTATTTCAGATAATAATTCGAATTAAATTAGTTTGTTTAATATTTCCTAATTTAATGATAATCTAATTTAAATATTTAGTTATCAATCTTTTAGAATATAATTAATAATTAAAAATGAAAAGGGGATTATATTAATAATAATTTATTTCATAACAATTAAATAAGAAATAAATAATTACAAAAATTAATTAATAATTTTAAAATAATTTGAATAATTTAGTTTTTTTAAATAGTTATATTAAGTTTAAAATCGTTAGATTAATTTAATCTTAGTATAATAATTTAATATAAAAAAATTTTAGTTTTTAATTTTTTAGATATAATTAAAACTAAATAATAGTTAATCAATTTAATAATAATGAATAATAATAAGAACAAATTTCATAGTTGAATAATCATTAAATAATAATTGAGTACTTAGACTTTTCATAATTTATTAAGAATGAAGAAAGTATATACATACAAACGATTCTGCATATTTTTCATGTTATATAGATACCTTGGAACAATGTTTCACTTGTCTTTAGAAGGCCGAATCTGTGTGCTAATAATCATTACGTTTTTTTAAAAAATTTTGTCTAAAAAATAATTCTCCATAAACTTACTAAAAATAATTCTATATGTTTCTCATGTTCTAAAGATATATCGCATAACATTTTACTTGCGTGTTGAAGCCCGAAATTGTTGGTTAATCATCACGTTTTTTGAAAAAATTTAGGTCGGAAAAATAGTCCGCTATAAAATTGCTCAAGACGATTCTGCTTATTTTTCACATTGTATTGATACATTGGCACCATGTTTCACTTGTCTTTAGGAAGCCGAATCTAATTGCTAATCATCACTTTTTTAAAAAAAATTTTTTGTCCAAAAAATAGTTTTCCATAGATTTGCAAAAAATAATTCTGTATGTTTCTAATGTTGTAAAGATACATCGCACAACGTTTTACTTGCGTGTTAAAGCCCGAAACCGAGTATTAATCATCATGTTTTTTTAAAAAAATTTATATCCGAAAAACAGTCCTTCGTAAAACTGCTGAAAAGGATTCTGCTTGTCTTTCATATTGTATTGATACATCGAACAATATTTCACTTGTCTTTAGAAGACCGAATCCGTGTGCTAATCATCACATTTTTAAAAAAAATTTTGTCGAAAAAATTGTTTTCCATAAATTTGCAAAAAATAATTCTGTATATTTTTCACGTTGTAAAGATACATCGCACAAAGTTTCACTTTCGTGTTGAAGCCCGAGTCGTGGGTTAATCATCACGTCTTTGAAAAAATTTAGGTTCGAAAAATAGTCCTCCATAAAATTGCTCAAAACGATTCAGCATGTTTTTTATGCTATATAGATACATCGGAACAATGTTTCACTTGTCTTTAAAAGGTCGAATCCGTGCATCACGTTTTATAAAAAAAATTTTGTCCAAAAAATATTTCTTCATAAAATTGCTAAAAACTATTATGTATGTTTCTCATGTTGTCAAGATCCATCGCACAACGTTTTACTTATGTATTGAAGCCCAAAGTATGGATTAATCATCACGTTCTTTAACAAATGTAAGTCCGAAAAACAGTCCTCCGTAAAATTGCCTAAAACAATTATGCATATTTTTCATGTTGTATAGATACATCGGAACAATATTTCACTTGTCTTTAGAAGGCCGAATCCGTATGCTAATCATCACGCTTTTTAAAAAATTTTAGTCCAAAAAATAGTTTTCAATAAATTTTCAAAATAAAATTCTATATGTTTCTCATGTTGTAATGAAACATCACACAATATTTCACTTACGTGTTAAAGCCCGAAATCGTGTGTTAATCATTACGTTTTTTGAAAAAAATTAGGTCAAAAAAATATTTCTCCGTAAAATTGCTAAAAATGATTCTGCATGTTTTTCATGTTGTATAGATAAATCAGAACAATGTTTCATTTGTCTTTAAAAGGCCGAATCCGTGTGTTAATCATCACGTTTTTTTTAAAAAATCATTGTTCCAAAAAATAGTCTCCAAATAAAATCTCAAAAAATAATTTTGTATGTTTCTTATGTTGTAAAGATACATCGCACAATGTTTCACTTGCGTATTAAAGCCCGAAGTCGTTCGTTAATCATCACGCTTTTTGAAAAATTTAGGTAAAAAAAATAGTCCTCCTTAAAATTGTTCAAAACGATTCTGCATGTTTTTTTATGTTGTATAGATACATCGGAACATTGTTTCACTTGTCTTTAAAAGGTCGAATCCCATCACGTTTTTTTTTTAAATTTTGGTCCAAAAATAGTTTTTCATAAATTTTCAAAATAAATACTGTATGTTTCTTATTTGTAAAGACATATCGTACAACGTTTCACTTGCGTGTTAAACCTCGAAACCGTGTGTTATTCATCATGTTTTTTGAAAAAATTATGGTTCGGAAAATAGTGCTACTTAAAAATGCTCAAAACGATTCTGCATATTTTTTATGTTGTATAGATACATCCGAATAATGTTTCACTTGTCTTTAGAAGGCCGAATCCGTGCGCTAATCATCACGTTTTTTTACAAATTTCGTCCTAAAAATAATTCTCAATAAACTTGCTAAAAATAATTCTGTATGTTTCTAATGTTCTAAAGATATATCGCACAATGTTTTACTTGCGTGTTGAAGTCCGAAGTTGTTGGTTAATCATCACGTTTTTTGAAAAAAATTAGGTCTAAAAAATTGTCCTCCGTAAAATTGCTCAAAGCGATTATGCTTGTTTTTCATGTTGTATTGATACATCAGCACCATGTTTCACTTGTCTTTAGAAGGCCGAATCCATGTGCTAATCATCACTTGTTTTAAAAGAACTTTGGTCCAAAAAATAGTTTTCCATAAATTTGCAAAAAATAATTCTATATGTTTCTCATGTTGTAAAGATATATCCCACAACGTTTCACTTGCGTGTTAAAACCCGAAACCGTGTGTTAATCATCACTATTTTTTGAAAAATTTATATAAAAAAATAGATCTCCGTAAAATTTTTTTAAACGATTGTGCATGTTTTTCATATTGTATAGATACATCAGAATAGTATTACAATTGTCTTTAGAAAGCCGAATCCATTTGCTAATCATCACGTTTTTTAAAAATTTTGTAGAAAAATTAGTTCTCCATAAATTTGCAAAAAATAATTATGTATGTTTCTCATGTTGTAAAGATACCTCGCAATACGTTTTACTTGCGTGTTGAAGCCCGAAATCGTGGGTTAATCATCACGTCTATGAAAAAAATTTAGGTAAAAAAAATAGTCCTCTATAAAATTGCTCAAAACTATTCAGCATGTTTCTCATATTGTATAGTAATATCGGAACAATGTTTCACTTGTCTTAAGAAGGCCGAATCCATGTGCTAATAATCATCACGTTTTTTTAAAAAAATCTTTTTTGTAAAAATAGTTTTCCAAAAATTTGCAAAAAATAATTCTGTATGTTTTTCTTGTTGTAAAGATACATCGCACAATGTTTCACTTGCATGTTGAAACCAGAAGTTATGGGTTAATCCTTACATCTTTGAAAAAATTTAGGTCTGAAAAATAGTCCTCCGTAAAATTTCCAAAACGATTTAGCATATTTTTCATGTTGTATAGATACATCGGAAAAATGTTTCACTTGTGTTTAGAAGGCCGAATCTGTGCATCACGTTTTTTAAAAACTTTTTGTCTCAAAAATAGTTCTCCATAAAATTGCTAAAAATAATTATATATGTTTCTCATGTTGTAAAGATGCATCACACAAAGTCTCACTTGTGTGTTGAAGCCCGAAGTTGTGGGCTAATCATCCCGTTTTTAAAAAAAATTTAGGTCCGAAAAGTAAATCTCCGTAAAATTTCTTAAAATGATTATGCATATTTTTCATGTTATATAGATATATCGGAACAATTGTTCACTTGTCTTTAGAAGGTCGAATTTGTGTACTAATCAGCACGTTCTTTTTAAAATTTTGTCTAAATAATAGCTCTCTATAATCTTGCTAAAAATAATTTTGTATGTTTCTCATATTGTAAAGATACATCGCACAATGTTTCACTTGCTTGTTGAAGCCGAAGTCGTGGGTTAATCATCATTCTGAAAAAATTTAGGTCCGAAAAATAGTCCTCCGAAAATTTGCTCAAAACGATTCTGAATGTTTTTCATGTTATATAGATACATCAGAACAATGTTTCACTTATCTTTAGAAGGCAAAATCCGTGTGCTAATCATCACGGTTTTTTAAAAAATCTTTCTTCAAAAAAAAGTTTTCCATCAATTTGTAAAAAATAATTATGTATTTTTCTCACGTTGTAAAGATACATTGCACAATGTTTCACTTACATGTTGAAGCCCGAAGTCGTTGTTTAATCATCACGTTTTTTAAAAAATATAGGTCTGAAAAATAGTCCTCTGTAAAAAATTGCTCAAAACGATTCTGGATGTTTTTCATGTTGTCAAGATACATCAGAACAGTGTTTCACTTGTCTTAAGAATGCCGAATCCGCGTGCTAATCATCACATTTTTTTGAAAATTTTGGTCCAAAAAATAGTTTTCCGTAAATTTGCAAAGTAAAATTATGTATGTCTGATGTTGTAAAGATACATTGCACAACGTTTCACTTGCATGTTAATTCCCAAGTCGTTTCTTAATAATCACATTTTTTAAAAAAATTTAGATCCGGAAAATTGCTTAAAACGATTATATATGTTTTCATGTTGTATAGATACATCGGAACAGTGTTTCACTTGTCTTTAGAAGGCCGAGTCCGTGTGCTAATCATCACTTTTTTAAAAAAAATTTTGTCAAAAAAATAGTTTTCTATAAATTTGCAAAAAATAATTTTGTATGTTTTTCATGTTGTAAGATACATCGCAGCACGTTTTACTTGCGTATTGACGCCCGAAGTCGTGGGTTAATCCTCACGTCTTTGAAAAAAGTTAAGTCCGAAAAATAGTCCGTCATAAAATTGCTCAAAACGATTCAACATGTTTTTCATGTTGTAGAGTAATATTGGAACAATGTTTCACTTGTCTTTAGAATGCCGAATCCTTGTGCTAATTATCACGTTTTTTTAGAAAAATTTTGTCTGAAAATAATTCTCAAAATTACTAAAAATAATTCTGTATGTTTCTCATGGTTTAAAGATACATCACACAATGTTTCATTTGCGTGTTGAAGCCTGAAGTT
Source organism: Catharanthus roseus (assembly GCA_028651295.1). NCBI lineage: Eukaryota > Viridiplantae > Streptophyta > Magnoliopsida > Gentianales > Apocynaceae > Catharanthus > Catharanthus roseus. The sequence goes on along the minus strand of JAPQWS010000102.1, from coordinate 11,941,732 downwards.
GTTGATTAATCATCACGTTTCTTAAAAATTTAAGTCCGAAAAATAGTCCTCTGTAAAATTGCCTAAAATGATTATGCATATTTTTCATGTTGTATAGATACATTAGAACAATGTTTCACTTGTCTTTAGAAGGCCGAATCGGTGTGCTAATTATCACGTTTTTTAAAAAATCATTGTTAAAAAAAAGTTTCCCATAAATTTACAAAAAAATAATTCTGTATGTTTCTCATATTGTAAAGATACATCACACAACGTTTCACTTGCGTGTTGAAGCCCGAAGTCGTTGGTCAATCATCACGTTTATGGAAAAATTTAGGTCTGAAAAATAGTCCTCCATAAAATTGCTCAAAAAGATTCTGCATGTTTTTCGTGTTGTATAGATACATCGGAACAATGTTTCACTTGTCTTTAGAAGGCCGAATCCGTGTACTAATCCTCAAGTTTTTTTTTTTAAATTTTTTTGTCCAAAAAATTGTTCTCCATAAAATTGCTAAAAATAATTATGTATGTTTCTCATGTTATAAAGATACATCGCAACACATTTCACTTACTTGTTGAAGCCCGAAGTCGTAGATTAATCATCACGATTTTTTGAAAAAATTAAGGTTTGAAAAATAATTCTCTGTAAAATTGCTCAAAACGATTCTGTATGTTTTTCATGTTGTAAAGAGACATCGGAACAATGTTTCACTTGTTTTTAAAAGGTCGAATCCGTGTGCTAATCATCACATTTTTTAAAAAAATTTTAGTTAAAAAAATAGTTCTCCATAAACTTGCTAAAAATAATTTTGTATGTTTCTCATGTTGTGAAGAGACATCGCACAACGTTTCACTTCCGTGTTAAAGCCCGAAGTTGTTGGTTAATCATCATGTTTTTGAAAAAATTTAGGTCCGAAAAATAGTCCTCCCTAAAATTGTTCAAAACTATTCTGCATGCTTTTCGTGTTGTATAGATACATTGGAACAGTGTTTCACTTGTCTTTAAAAGGCCGAATCCATGTGCTAATCATCACGTTTTTTTATAATTTTTTGTCCAAAAAAGAGTTCTCCATAAAATTGCTAAAAATAATTATGTATGTTTCTAATGTTGTAAAGATACTCGCAGCACGTTTCACTTGCGTGTTGAAGCCCGAAGTCATAGATTAACCATCACGTTTTTTGAAAAAATTAAGGTCCGAAAAATAGTGCTCCGTAAAATTACTCAAAATAATTTTGCATGTTTTTCATGTTGTCTAGATACATCGGAACAATGTTTCACTTGTTTTTAGAAGGCTGAATTCGTGTGCTAATCATCACATGTTTTAAAAAAATTTTAGTCAAAAAAATAGTTTTCCATAAACTTGATAAAAATAATTCTATATGTTTCTCATGTTGTAAAGATACATCGCACAACGTTTCACTTGTTTGTTAAGGCCCGAAGTCGTTGGTTAATCATCACGTTTTTAAAAAAATTCAGGTCCGAAAAATAGTCCTCCGTAAAACTGCTCAAAACGATTTTGTATGTTTTTCGTGTTGTATTGATACATCGGAATAGTGTTTCACTTGTCTTTAGAAGGCCGAATTCCTGTGATAATCATCACGTTTCTTAAAATTTTTTGTCTAAAAAATAGTTCTCCATAAAATTGCAAAAAATAACTCTGTACGTTTCTCATGTTGTAAAGATACATCGCATCACGTTTCACTTGCGTGTGTTGAAGCCCGAAGTCGTAGATTAATTATCACGTTTTTGAAAAAAATTAAGGTACGAAAAATAGTCCCCCGTAAAATTACTCAAAACAATTCTGCATATTTTTCATGTTGTCTAGATATATCGGAATAATGTTTCTCTTGTTTTTAGAAGGCCGAATCTGTGTGCTAATCATCACATTTTTTTAAAAAATTTTAGTCCAGAAAATAGTTCTCCATAAACTTGCTAAAAATAATTATGCATGTTTCTCATGTAGTAAAGATACATCGCAGCACGTTTCGCTTGCGTGTTGAAGCCCGAAGTCGTAGATTAATCATCACGTTTTTTAAAAAATTAATGTCCGAAAAATAGTCCTCCGTAAAATTACTCAAAACAATTTTGCATATTTTTTATGTTGTGTAGATATATCAGAACAATGTTTCGCTTGTTTTTAAAAGGCCGAATCCGTGTGCTAATCATCACATTTTTTTAAAAAATTAGTCCAAAAAATTGTTCTCCATAAACTTGCTAAAAATAATTCTATATGTTTCTCATGTTGTAAAGATACATTGCACAACGTTTCACTTACGTGTTGAAGCCCAAAGTCGTGTGTTAATCATCACATTTTTGAAAAAAATTTAGGTCTGAAAAATAGTCCCCTCGTAAAATTGCTATTCTTCATGTTTTTTATGTTGTATAGATACATCAGAACAATGTTTCACTTGTCTTTAGAAGGCCGAATCCGTGTGCTAATCATCACGATTTTTAAAAAATCTTTGTCCAAAAAATAGTTCTCCATAATATTGCTAAGAGTAATTCTGTATGTTTCTCATGTTGTAAAGATACATCGCACAACGTTTCACTTGCGTGTTAAAGTCTGAAGTCGTTGGTTAATCATCACGTTTTTAAAAAAAATTTAGGTCTGAAAAATAGTCCTCTGTAAAATTGCTCAAAACGATGCTGCATATTTTTCATGTTGTATAGATACATCGGAACAGTGTTTCACTTGACTTTAGAATGCCAAATCCGTATGCTAATCATCACGTTAGCTAGCACTAGTAAATCCTACATCTGTTAAAAAACCTAGTTGAACACCGAAAGGAAAAACTAAAAAGAGAAAGCTATGTTCTTTTTTCCTAATTATTATATAAATCTAGAACCAAGGTTAATTTGGGTCTTCTCATCAAAATTAGTAAACTATCACACGAAAAGAAGGCAAAAATCAACAAGCCAACAATTGAGAAATTAGATAAATGGTGGATTGATTTAGAAGAACGTACATTTTGCTAGTTAAATATCAAAATTCAAAGAGCGTGAAATCAAATGTGCCACCATGTGCTCTGCCTCTGCGTGATTTATGGTGCCGATGTGATGGTGTGTTTAGCGTACTTGCGGCGGCATGAGAAAAAGAAGAAGAATTAGTAGAAGAAGGGGTAAATAAGGGAACGAAGAGGAAGATGGGAAAGCAGGAGAAAAGCTTGATAGTGAAGAAGAGAAAAAGAAGAAAGAGAAGAAGAAATGGAGAAGAAAGGGTGGTGGCGTCAATGTGAGATGAGAGACTAAGCATGGTGGCTGCATGAGTGAGAGTAGAGAGTCTCTTTTGAGACTTGAGTTGAGAGTGAGGATGAAATGAGAAGAGAAGAGAGAGTTAGGTTTAGGGTTTCTGAAAATATTTCATTTAGGACCTCAAGAAAATTATTAATTCAAATCAGGTCCTAAAGTATTAATATAAAATATGAATAAGAAACGGGTCAGCCTGTGAATCGGACTGGACTGGTCCGCAAAAGCCCGCATTCAAAACGGCCCAGTTTGGGTTCATTTTTTACGGCCTAATTTTACAATTCCCTAAGAAGAGACTTGTTTCGTCGATTATGGGTGAAGCAGAAGCCCTGCAGAGGGAACATATCCGTCTATTTTGCGGACGTTCCGAGCCAACCCGCGGGCCTGAGCCCGTTTTGATAGTGCTATTTTATGGGCTTTTCTCTAATTCTTTTGGTAATTAGTATGTTTTGGTCACTGTCGAGTACGTGTTTAGATGGGTTGAGCTCAAGCCTTACCCACGAACAATGCTAGAGTTGTGGTTAAGTTTTTAAAAAGTTATTTTCTCGTTTTGATGTCCCTAGAGCTATTATAAGTGATAGGGGTACTCATTTTTGTAACAAACAACTCGAAAAAGTGTTTAAGAGATTGGGAGTAACTTATAAGCGAGCTACTCCCTATCATCCTCAGACTAGCGATCAAGTAGAAGTAGTGAATAGAGAATAGTTTACAGGACCCCACTTTGTTGTACTCCTTTCGTCTGTTATATAGGAAGTCACATCATTTACCTGTCGAAGTTGAGCAAAGCTCTTTGGGCAATTTAACTAGCTAACTTTGACTATGTTTGTGCAGGTAAACAAAGGTTACTCCAGTTGAATGAGCTCGACGAATGGCGACTGCAAGCATACGAGAGCTCAAGTTTATACAAGGAAAAGACAAAGAGATGGCATGACAGACACTTGGTAAGAAAAGAATTCAAAAGAAGGAGATTAGTTGCTCCTCTACAACTCCCATATTTGCTTCTTCCTTGGGAAGCTTAAATCTCGGTGGTCAAGATAGTTTAACCTAAGTAAGGTTTTTTCTTACAGTACCATCAAGGTAACACACCCTACGCAGGGTACATTTAAGGTAAACGGCTATCGCCTTAAACCATATTTTGGTGTAAACGTGGGAACCCTTTAGAAGGATTCCCTTCTTCTCCAAAACGAGTAAGACTAGCCCTTAATAACATGTTGTAGTTTGTGATTGTATCATTACATTCCCCTGTTTTCTTCCTTTGTTTTAGTTGAATAATTTTAATCATTTGTTTGTGGTGCATAAAAGTTCCTCGAGAAGAGTTACTTGCTTGCTTATGATAAACCTCGTGCCTTGAAAGTGTCATTGGATCGGTCAGGAGTAAAACGGGACTGAATCGCACCACACGGAGTAATTTTCAACAGCATGGAGAACCCTACTGCAGATGGTAGGGTACCTTACTGCACGAGGTAGAGTCACAACTAGGGAAATCCATCCAGGCAGAAGCCTACTGCGGACGGTAGGCTTGACCGACTGCCTGCGATAGGTTCACACATCAGGAATTGAGAAGGAAAAATAGCCTACTGCACGCGGTAGGGTCCCTTGGTAACTGCGTTATGGAAATTTTTAGAATAAAACTTCCCATTGGAGCTCTGACATACGTCATTCAAGGTAATGGCCCACTCTTTCAGAATCCGGCATGGGTTGTTTGTCAAGCAACCAAAGGACAACCCCCTAAACCTCTCACCTCCATTTTTCCTTCTTTTTCTTCTTCTGTCTTTTTAGTTATTCATTTATGTTTTGTTTACAGTTTTTTGTTTCCCTTCCTTATTTTCTTGTCTTTTTGTAGGCATTGCTTTTCGATATGCTTAATCACCTTATATATACTTACAAGAAAAGTATTTATGTCCTTTAATTCCTTTTCCATTTTTCTTCTGATTTTTAACTTTTGTTATCTTATTTTAAAAAAATCCCAAAATATAAAAAAACTTGAAATATTAAAAAACTTTTATTTCTTTTCCCTTTTAAACTTTTTGCTATACTTAGAAAAAGAAAAAAAAGATCCAAAAAGATTTTTGTTTTACCACTTTAGTAGGATACATGATTGCGAAACCCTTTAGGAATTTCGAAATGGTAAATTACTTGATCACTTTGAAAACCACAATTACTAATTTCCTCACACGATAAATGATTTTCATGCACTTGTAAGTGTTGATTAATAATAGAAGCCTAGGAATCTTAAGGGATTAGCATAGTGAGAATCCTTTTTGGGTCCTTCCTTGCATTCTCATGTTTTTTCTGTCCTTGGAAGCAAAAAGTTTTAATCTAGGGTGGTTCCGAAAATGATGGAAGCAAAGAGTTTCTGTCCTTCATTTTACCGTTTGTGCCTTTCTTGATAAACCTTAATCGAAATCAACCTCTACTTCCCTTTTTGTGCCTTCATGCCAAGGATTTTTAATCCCTTCTGTTCTTTTTTCTTTAAACCTCACACTATAAAAACCTTAATTCGGGGAGTTAATGATTAGAATAACTTTTTAGCCGTTTTGAGTGAGAAAAATAGATAGGTGTGGGGGGAGGGGGAGGAGGGAGGGGGGAATGAGTGAAGAAAGGAAGTATTTGGATAAAAGGGTAGTATGTGTATTATGTAAAGCTTGGTACTTGTGGTTGTTGAAAAGAGAAAGTAGAATTGATGTTTGAAAAGAAAACAAATGAAAAATTGTAGAAAACAAAGAAAAAGATGAGTGTTTATTTATCTTTATAGCTAATTCTTGAAAATATCGAGCATCTCTCTCTCTCTCTCTCTCTCTCTCTCTCTCTCTCTCTCTCGCTATCTCTTATACTTGGCAATTCATTCGAATCTAGAAATAGATTATTAGGTGGGTTGTGCGTTAATGAACGAAGTAAAACGTTCAAGAGTGAGTGGGAAGAGTGAAAAGCGGCTAGAAAGTTGTTCTGTAATGTTGATATCTCTCCTTTTGGTTGCGTTAGCTCTGTCTCAATCACTTTTGTTCTCCTTTTACCTTCATTTGACACCCTGTGTATGTCCCGAGCCTAACATTTACAAGGCAAAATATCATACCTAATCTGAGAACGACATAGAATAGGACTTAGAGTGAATGAGTGATAGAAAAACAAGACTTTTGTTGTGCATTAACCTTAAAAGTATTTCACTATGTTAATAAACTGACATCCCTGACCTCTGTAAAAAACAGCATGAGCAATACACACACACACACACACTATTGATCTGTAACGTTTATTAGTAACTTGCGGTAGAATTGGTGATTCTTGTCGTTCATCTCTTTTGATTCTTGGTGATTCTTATATTTTTTAAATTTATATAAATTTATAATTCTTTGTAATATATATGTATTTTGTTTCGTTATAGGCTTGGATATACCTATACTTTTCCATATTTGCAAATCTATAATGGGACGTAGAGGTGGTACAACTGCATTGTCCGACTATCGGATGAGGTTAGATATCATGACCGGGGCTGAGGTTTAATGGACACCTTATAGGTCAGCAGAGATACACAGGGTATGTTTTTCTACATACCACAACCTTTTAGCTTACTGTCCTTGGGTAGAGTTGTACATGCCCTAGAGATGTATATGGCAATTCGGTTGGACTCAGGGTGTTCCACATACTCCCGTTACTAGTCCGGTCAAGCATTGTAGGCTAGCTTCAACTAAGTCATACGTCATGAAGCACACTTTCACAAGGGCCTTCTAGGACGATGCTGCGAGTCAATATGTACATGATGATCATATGCAACATATTGCATTGCCGCCACACGTTCAAGTTACATGTCGTGCTATCTCTGACACACCTATCCAAGGATATAGAACTCGGAGTTACTTCCGCTCGTTATTGAGTTGCTACCATGTTCTCATCCACCAGCTATTGTATAAGGTGACTCCTTAGATCCATATGTTACGGATGATGATCCGAAGGATGTAAGTACCCAGGCTGTGCGATATAGAGAGATGACTCGTCTTGTACGTAGCTGGCATTTGTTTAGTGCTTAGATTTAACGCATTGATGATATTATATTTATTCTATGTAATTTTTCTCATGTTGGCATGTGTGGATATAACGTTTATTTTGGCTTGTCGTGAAGCTCATTTATTTTATGTATGATGATATTGTATTTATTACATTTATTACTCTTTGAGAATGTTTAGTACTCTTTTACGTTTAATTAATATAATGTTTATTCCAAGAACACACTAAAAATCACAACATGAAAATAATTACTAAATTACGAATAAAACGACATGAAATAAAATTTAAAAATTAAAAAAATATCACAATCAATCAATATCGTATGTTTGAGTATGTTGTGTTGAAGGGGGATACATTTGAGCGCACTTAGCAGCCTATTTTCTCAATCGTGAATGATATAGAATCCAATAATCATATACGTCTTGATGAACATGCAATTACCACAACAGATTTACATGTGGCATCATAAAGTCTTCCTGCATGTGTAACTTTAAAGGAAAAAACATATTCTAATTAATTCAAATGAAACTAACATATATGATGGAACGAGTAATTAATTATTTCAATTAAAATTTCACTTTACCATGATAAAGTGTTCACGATCTGCCAAGTTTCTAATGACAATTGTCCTCTGAGGCAGGTCCCCCAACATATGTATATGGCAGTATGGTTGTACTTGTAGGGCGTCGGACAATTAGTACTATACATACCTGATAAAGATTCGCAACAACATGCAAATGGCCAGGTACTTCCATCCAATTTCTCTCGAGGCTATTTCTCTCTAGTTCAAGCAACTGCCTAAGACAATATAGTACCTCTGATTGCCAAATATATTTACTTATAAAGACTAGTTATCTCTTATCTCACGCCACATCTATCTACGTACAAGAGGCTAATTTTCTACATCACCATTCACAAAATAAGAAACCACACTAAACTCCCAGTTACCAATCACCCGTGGGATCCATCTAGCTAACAATTAAATGATATATAAAACACGAGACTTCATGTATGAAAGAGAACTCACTCGAAGAACCATGTGCAGCTATGGTAGATGAAGTCACCGAACCACGCCCACTACTGCATCCTCTAACCCTAGATCCGGAATGTGGTGGGTGACTAGCACGGGGTGGGTACCCTCTCTCATGAGACCCCGATCTTGAACCCGAATCGGACCTAGATCCACTACTATTGAACTCTTTATGGGCAATCTGTATATGCTCTCAGCGTGACTTTTCCCTCCTCATTGAGTCAGTCTTTTTTTACCCCTTAGTAATGAAGGTGTCCGGAGGAGAAGTCAACGAGTCCTTGAAGTTTGATGGCAAGATGGAATGTAAGATTTCTCAGGCATAACGACGCCACTCCATTAATTGTTAAAATATAAACAACCGCATAATTAGTATGACTTATTAATTAAATTTAATTAAAAAAATCAATACTATCTATAATACACTTACCTGTGATAGTGGTCGTTCACTAAACTCTGTTAGAATACCGCTGATATCACTCATCTGATATGCCATATCATCCTCAGGGTTTGATTGATGATGCTCAATTTCTGATACCCTGTCTATCATAAGTGACGACTAGAAATGGTGAAGACTATGCACCTTTAAAGGAAGGTACCTGCGGTATCTAATAATTAACTCGCAAGAAAATGGTAGACCATGTGAACTCCGAAATCAATATCTGCAAAGATTCGCTGGATCGACCATGATCTTCGTGGCTCTATTTAACTCTTCTTTAATAATCTTCATTTCCAAATGAGTTACATCTCCATAAATCTTGACTAAAACTAGATTATTCTTTGCATTATCTTTCTCCTTCAACCGGGAAGATTCAAGTATTTCTTAATCCCAGAAATCAGTATTTCAATCTTTGGATGTATCTTACTGAAGACAGTATCTAAGTTATCGTGACATGTTTGGAGCCATGTCTTCAATACTGAATGTTCATACTCAACCCAATTCTTGGTCTCCGACCCGAAATATAAAATTTTTCCAATTCACACTCTCATGAATTTATGTGAACACTTGCTCAAGCATTCATGATAAAAGTAATCCAAGAAACACTACATGCTTCTACAGTTGGTATTCAATTTTTCTAATTTCTTTCCGTAATCATCTTCATCCTGGGAGTTCGTTAGTCTTCTCCAGATTGTTTGTACAAACTTTTCAACTGCTGGCTTACTAATTACCGATATTAATTTTTTCTTGATATTCTTTTCAATATGTCTCATGCACAACATATGGTATGATCTATTGAACATCTCAGATATCGCAGCATCAAATCTGTCTCGTTATTGGTAATGACCACTGCCGGTTCAGAAACATCAAAATATAATTTCTTAAATTGCTATAGGACTCATTCATAAGTAGCAGTGTTCATTATGCATGAACGTATTAGTTATAGAGAAATTATTCCAGTAGGTGAATGTCATCCCAACTGCCTCAAGCAATGGCATGGTGTACCTAAGTAATATAATAATATTTAAGCTTAACTAAATAAATACCTATCATAGGGTTTTTTGATGTAATTGGTCCTTTTTAGAAAAAAAAAATGTACTAAACTGGCCAAAACTTTTTTTTTTATTCTGTAACAGGCCATAACTCACAGAGATTGTGTGTTATTCTCTATGATATGCACATTTCCGGTGCGTTATCAGTAATTAGGAGTTAAACCTTCAAATTAATCTTTATTAAATGACGTGGCGTTGATGTGGCAGTGGGGTGGTTGAGCTGGATGATAACGCATACTGATTGTTCTATTAATTTCATATAACCTTGCATTGTTAGTATTTATATAATTTTATGTTATTAGCATTTAAATTTATGAGGACTTTTATTTTTTTTTTAAAAAGCATAGAATAAATTGTTAGGTACTTCAACCAAGACCGTGAAGAGGCGCAAAACTGTGTGCATCCATTTCCGACCAGAGTTTTTGACAAGTTTCTGTGGATTAAATTAAAATTAAGAGACCACCAAGTTACAACTTACAATCCGTGAGAAGGAATTTACATGGTCAAATCTCCGATCCGCGTTGATGGTACAGGCAATAACGTCTATACTTTAAGAATGAATAATAAATCATGCAATTGTGGTAAATGGCAAGCATATACATTGCCTAGTTCTCATGCTCTTGCAGTTTCTAGAGAAAATGATATGAGAGCAGATACTTATGTGCCATATATATATTCGCGAGAAACGTACAGAAGAACATACCAATCGAATTTTTATTCGGTCGGGCATAAGGACTTTTGGAGAGTTGCTCCTTATAATTTAACATTTGATCCTCCAAACATGAACAATGAACGGGGTAGAAAACAAGGCACAAGGTTTCGGGGGAAAATGGATTATCGAAATCTGGATTCTCCCACAAGATGTACTAGATGTAGCATGCCGGGACATAATAGAAAAAATTATAATAACCCCGGTTCAAGCAATGTATAAGTTTGTTTTCTTGAAAGTGTTGTAATATTTTAGGGTTTCTATTAATGAAATTTTTCTTTGAATTTCTTCTAACTACTTCATTACTCTAAATTTTGATAGTAAAATTTACAATATTTTAAATTACTTCTTCATATTTTTTTTAATAAAATTGTTTTAAGTTAAACATATTTTCTTTTTAAATGGTTATAAATATTATCATGAAATATACATCAAAATAGGTTAAATAAAATAATACAATCTTTTTAAAAAAAAATTATATAACTATAAGTTTTGAAAAAAAAATTCTCAATTTTGAAAAAAAAAAAAAACCTGATGTGGCTGATAACGCACAACACTCATGTGTTATTACTGGTTTATAACGCATGTGCTCTGTTCATTATAAGCTACATCGACCGATTAAACATTAAAAGTGTAATTAAGTGATAATGCACAACTAATGTGTGTTATCTTTAATGGTAACGCACAGAAGTTGTGCATTATGGCCAAATTACAAATAAAAATAATTTTGTGACCACTTTAGTAACTTTTTTTAAGAAAATGACTAATTACATAAAAAAAAACCCTATCATAGTATTATAAAGAAAATAATACATCTACAATTGAACTAATAAAACTTGAAATATTTATTATTATATAATTGGATAATTAAGTTAACTAAATTCATTTATAAATTTCATTGTTATAATAAAATATTATATTTAACTTAAGTAAACTACTAATAAAACTTAACTAATTCATTTTAAATATAAATAATATTTAACATACAAGCAATATATTACTTACTTTAAAATAATATTTAACATTAGAAAATGAACTAACATGAGAACATGTGTATATTTATAGCAATTACTAAAGCAACCAAATAATTATTAAAGCATCTTGTTTGTTTTGTAGGTTGCGTCTACTATAAATACATAAGGCCACGTCTTCAACATTTGAATGGATATCGAGTGCGCAACAATTATATTGCTAAGGACTGTGCTCTCATCAAAATATCTCCAATAGCACGTATATCTAAGGTTGGAACATTGTTGGAGTACTTCTTCTACTGTGTTACGTCTCTCCATCCTATTCTCCTTCATCTCACCCGAACATTATATATGGTTTGAGAACTGCAAAAAAATCATATAAATTGCTTATTAAATTAAAAAAACGTATACAATATCATATCAGTTTAAGATAATTAAACTAAGTGATACAGCATAACAATACTATAACATACCTCGCAGCAATATTCTTATTATTCTCTCGCAAATTCACTATTATAAAACGAGGTACCACCTGTCACCTACTCAATTACTTGGTTAGCTTTAGCTCCTCCTCCGTCAACCTTTCGAATCAAATAATCAATCCGTTTGAAATAAATAACTATACTCTACAAAATCCTCCATATGGGAAATTTCCTTAAATTGTTCGGAATCTAATTCATTCTCTTCCTATACAATATTAGAAGATAAATGAAAAATTGAACAACGCATATTTTAAATAAAAATAAAACAAAGTAACATAACAATATAATTATAATTTCATTAACATAGTAGCTTTTTAATTAACATAAAAATTAAACATGGTGTGAAACTAAACATATTAATTAAAAAAATTAAACAATTAAAACATATTAATTACATCACAATTAAATAAGTAATTATGACATAAACAAGGTAAATGTAAAATTTAACATAAATAACTCACATAAATTAATAACGTAATGATATAAAAATTTTTATATATGAAAAATAATTAAATAAAACATAATTAACCTTCATATATTAAAAACTAAAAAAAAGAGCTAAAAAATGGTGAACGGAAGAGGCTGTGGCATCAAGACCAACTGGTTCGTGCACCAGTAGCTAGTTGCTTCCGTTTAATTTTCTAGCATTTTTTGAGTCGCTTTTATTTCAAAATTGATGTTTTTTCTAGTCTATAATTTTCAAAATGATCTATTTTCAGCATCTAAATCTTCAAAATGTTCAATAATCTTCAAATGAAGGTAGAGATAAATAAGAGAGATGGTTGGAAGAAATGGGCTTTTATTATGAAAATTTCGTAATTTTATTGTGAAATTTATCTATCATCGTCATTTAATAATATAAAGGAATCATGTAATATAATAGAAAAATTAAGCTAAAATTTATTATAAACCTAACTAATGCTTTTAATTTATATAAAATAAAAGAAAGCTTATCTATGCGTGGGAGAAAAATAAAATATAGACACAGCTGATAGATACGAAAGAAATAAGAAGTTATGTGGGGGTTTCAAGAGACAAAGCATGCATGGATCATTCATGGAAGATGATGATGATCAGAGAAAGTGTGGGATGATGAATTGAATAATGATAATAGGGAGCTGGGCCTGGGCGGGGGGAAGGGGGGGGGGTGTTTAGATGAGCCACACATGCACGGCACAATGTTACTTGCACTTCTCCGATCCTTCCTCCATAAATTTCACTCACAAGAAGGCATGAAGAAGGCATGGGTGAGACTCTCAGCCGTGCCTGGTTGGTGGCAGCAGTTGGGTATATATATATATATATATAGAAGTATTGTAAAAATGTTCGATATTTAGAAAGAAGTGTTTGGTATCTAGACTATAAGACTCTAAATTTCAGCGGTGCTCGATGTTCAAGATACAATCTTGACTAGTCTAAATTTATAATACGAAACCTATAGAGTACGACTCTTATTCGTATAAGTATAGGTCTTAGACATTTTACTATGTCATGAGGAAGATTCAAATTTTTAACATTGTAGACATTCGTAATGCACTTATTTACTATGTCAAGTTATTGGGTTGATTGAGTTTTTTCTTCAACACGTGTTGATCAATATCTTATTATGTAACTTATTTCATCATTAATAACTGTCTTACATGCATCGTGTGAAAGAATTATGTAACTTATGTCTATATGAGTATAGTTCAACTGATTTTTAGATTGCACTGCAGTTGATAGCAAGACTCAAGGTTTGAATCTTGACAGGAGTAGTGAAATTTTCAAGATCTCCCACATAAAAGCAGTATCTCGTGCACATTAGGTCTTGAAGTCAACATGATTTACATTCTTTATCCGGAGGTCAGGTAGTTTGGTAAAAGTCTTGAGAGCAAAGAATTTTACCATTTAGTATTAAGAAAGATACCAAAAATTGTATAACTTATTTTTATTATTAATAAGTATTCTAAGTGCATTGAATAGGTCAATTCTAGACAGATTCTATTATGAGATATGGTATAGTGGCATAGAGGGAGGTACGTAAATTCTTGGATGTCACAAAAGTGAAAACTGAAATACGGCATTTATCTAGTGGCTTTTTGAGTGAATTTTACAAAACTTTTTAGGCAATTAGTTTATGAGAAAGCAAGCTGGCCATGTTCTCCTGCTGTTGATCTCTTGTTGTAGTACTTTACTTGAGTGTGATAAGTGATGGCAAAGAAGTTGTTGCATTAAATACCAAAGTTAAGCTGCCTGATGAATCCATTTTGCTCATTCATTTAGTTCCAAAGTTAGAAATGCTTTGGCAATTGTCAAAAATTTACGACTACTAACTATGATGAATGAAGGACCAAAAAAATATGGCAAGCAAAGAAACAAGAAATTGACCTCTCCATTGCATCTTTGCTACATAATGGATCTCAAATGACCTTCACTACTCATACCACTTTGATACTGTTTTTGTCAAACTTTTTTGGTGGCGTTTAGAGAGAAATGCTGTCATTGTGCTGGCCCTGATCTCCTCTCAGTCATGGTTTTTTTTCTTTAACCTTAAACCTCCCTTTCAAACTGGTATCGTAATCAATTATTAAACGAGTTGCTAATGTCAATACAATGTTATGAATTCGACTCCTCCATATGATACTATGATAAAAAAATTCAAGATCGTCATAACTCAAACAAGTCAAACTTTAAAAGACTTCATAGGCCGAATATGAATTTCTCAAGATCTGTGTACCTCTAAATACTATGTGACACCAGAAGTGTAAATAGGTCAAGTCTTACTCCCTTCCCAAACACTTCCTTTTGCAAAGCATATGAGTAAAGTTTTATACTCAGATCCAAACACATACCCATACACATAACTAATTACTTTCTGTTAAATGGGTATAAGTAAGGTATTATATTACCTAAACCCATTTACTCGAGACCTAATCAAATAAAATAAGAATATATTTATTTATATTATATCCAATTATTTAATTTATTATAATTAAGAAAATTTGCTTGTCACTTGTGTGACAAAATCTTGCATTGATTTTTTTGATCAAGTACCGTAATATTCTCCCAAATTTTGAGTGTTTGCGTTAATCAAAATTTTTTTCTGTTCTTGCTTTGGTTAATTAACTTTTTTATATGTTTAATTGGGATGTTCAGTACAATATGTAGGGCGGTAAATGGATGTAGGCCCTCAGGGTAACCCCCAGACTCAGACTCATAACCTTATAATAAAACTTGGATTCAGATTTGGACCCAGACCCTTTAGGTATAAAATTTCTGGACCCACACCCGACCTTCCAGGGTCCAGGATAGGGTCTAGGTATACCTATACCCGTATAACATTTTTCTATTTTTTTCCTTGTTAAACAAAAATATATAAAACAACGTATAATTGTAAAATAAAAATTTTAACATAGTTAATATAATTTCCTCAATATTTCTTTCAACAGATACAATCATTTAACATATATATAAATGAATAGAGATATAAACCCCTTTAACTATATTAAATCAGTCTGTAATCCAAAATCCTGGACAACCTCTGAGCAAAGAGTATATGTAATAATACAGTGTGGCTAATAGATAAATCAAAGAGTAGCATAAATAGAGAACAAGAAAGAAAAACAAAGGAAACGATTGTTCTTTTTGTAACATGATCTATACTTTCAGCAATAAGATAAAAAATAAAAAATAAGACAAAAATATTACTATCATAAATTGATTTACACGGGATGAAAGAATATATTTTTATATTTAGCAAAAATAAATTTTTTGTGAATTGACATTTGAAATAAAGTTAAAAATAAATAAATAAATAATTTGAAAAATATTAGTTGGGCTGAGCGCATGTACTATTTTGCATTTAATATAATATATAAATATATATTATTTTATTTATACGGGTCTAAGTATTATCATACCTGCCCACACCCATATAACAAAATAAGTACAGGTAAGGATATGGGTCTAAGTCCGCAGATATAAAATTTAAACCTTACCCGCTAAAAACGGGTATAAACCCACACGGATACATGTAAGACTCGCCCCGTTTACAACCCTAACATCAGGGAAACAAAACGAAAAAAAATAAAAAATGATATTATATATTTTTTTAATAGGCAAAAAAAGAAATGACTATGCTAAATAAATATACCCTCATAGATCTCGAATATGATATGGGTCTATAAATTAAATACTATAGAGTCTGAGTCTGGATAAAGATCTGATTCTGATACCGGGCGTACCATACTATTTGTACCCATTTACACCCCAGTGTTACTAAATCCCTAATTATTAAGAAAATGAGACTAAGATGTTTAATAAGATGGATGATAAGACTAGACAGCTATAGGCCCTAAAATTGGATGCCAATATAACAGAACAAGACACAAAAAGGAAAAGGATAAATAGGTCATATAAGAGGTTCAACTTGTTTCCCTAACATGAAGACACTTTGAAACTTACACACAAAATACCCAAGTTTTTTTTAAAAAGTTGGTAAATATTAAAGCACCACATGCTCTCCCCACACAGAGGCACATTTGCGGGTCCAAACAAAGAAACTAAAGTATCATTTCACTAACATGTAGTATTTATCAAAAGCGAAAACATAAGGGTCACCTGACAGCTATAAAGAAAGTTGGCTCTTGGAAGAAGACAACACCAACCTATGTACACCCAACGCCCGAAATTCTAACTTCTGAACGATAATCCTCCAATTTAAAGCCAGCCTTCCCCCCCTTCCATTATCCCGGTAACAGCCTGCACTCAACGCCTAACATATAATATGCCTTCTACTAATACATTCTAGAAATGCCAAACTGAACGGTTCCTACTTTTCTACTGGCAGCGGCACTAGCAGCTGCAGCTGCTGCTGCAGCAACACCTATTCCACTATATTGAGATCTTGACTGCAATAAGTTTGCATCGATCGTGACCCTGTCATCAGCGTGGTCCTTTGTCACTGCAGCTCGTGTCATGTAAAATGGGTTGCTATCAATATCAATGGCTATATCTGGAGCTAATTTCGAAGCCATGCAAGGCAATTGTCTTGTTTGTGATTGTGAAGAGATCCTCTCCGACTCCATGGTTGTTTTTTCTTGTTTTCCTGGACCATTTCCAGGATAGCAATAAGCTGAAGGGTTAATATGCGGAGGAATAACTGCACTTCTGACAAATGTTCTAGGATCATAAGCTTCTTTAGTAACATTCCCATTCTCATACGGTAGAACTGGACCCACCACTTTTCCTGGTTTTGCTGAATATAGAATACCAATGAACTGTCATGAAAGTGCCATTTTCCTTTCCCAGTCATATTAGCTAAAATTCTGAGATACTAGGAAACAATAGTTAAAAATAACTCTCAAGTAACTTTACCTTGTGTAATCCTCTGCTGTGCCAGCAGAGTTCTGGAAAGATTAGCAGGAAAACCATCAGAATCTCTGGGGTTTCTATTGCATGGTTCATCCCCAACCGGCCGATCTTTTCCATTCGCAACTCTTGATTGTTCTTTAGAAGCCCCTGCATTTGAATGTACAATTGTAGACCTGCATGGGAAACATGAATTGCTTGTAACTCTCATTAAGCAAAAAAACCTACCAAAGGCATGTCTAAAGCGCATCAGAAACCACCCCTCCCCGGCTCCTTTTTTAAGGTGTTGGGGGGAGGGGGGTTAAAATAGAAATTTGTTCACGCTAAAAGCCATGTAAAGCATGTCAGAGACCTTTCACATATTCTAAGAGTATTCAGGAAACCAACAAGATAGTTGAGGATTTCTATCATAATCATTATCATGATTGACAGTAGCCAAGTGCAAAGTCTGCTAATCAACTCAGCAAGCTTAAGTACAACAATTAGTACTTTGGAAAGAAACAATAATATGTTTCTAGGCTCATTTAATAGAATATAGAGATTCATAGATTTGACATAATCCCATTAGTTATATCGTTAAAAAAAGAACTCCAAAATAACACCTGTGGTAATACAAAATAGACATGCGAAGATTGTCTTAACTGCATGTCCAACATATCTAATACCACATTCTAGTCGAGTTTCAACTGCATCCAATACTAAACATCCAACAATTTTTCTATGACCCAGCATAAAGACATTTCCTCAAGGCATCCTCACAATGATAGATTCAAGGTTTCAAATGGTTATTCCCCCAAAACAAGTGCACAAAAGCTACAACCTCAATAAGCAAAAGTTGTACAATTCCATTCATTGCCTGATGATCAATTCATATTCAAAAGTAACCTAGAGAAAGACAAGATGAACAAAGAGGAGACAGATGACAACTTATAAATTACCTAGGAAGAGAGACATGTTTTCTCTCAAAGGGAATCACTGGCCCACTTTTACCACCATTTTCTTCCAGATGAGCAAACTGCTTCTTAAACTGATCAACAGCACTGCAATGCATAAAAGTGCCGCAAGAACAGAATTTAGTCACTCTGAGAATGATGTAGTTCACAAGCACAAAAGTAAGATGATATCATTTATACCTAGGATATAGAAAGTTGGTCCTTTCTACACCATTCATGTAATCTTTCAGCAGCTGAGGATGATACTCTAGTATCTCACGAAATATTAATTCGCGTATATCCTCCTTCGTCACCCTGCGCCTCTCAAACTCAAATTCCATCTTTGAAATAGGCTGAGAAGATGGCTCCCTCTCGACTTTGGCCAGCCCTTTGAAATATGGATCAGCCAATGCCTGATATAACAGCCAAAAAATATTAGAACCTTTCATTCATTACTTTATATCTCGTCAAAAGCTTTTGAATACAGAATAGAAACTCAAATAAAGAAGAGCAAGCTAACCATGAATTAATAGGAAACAGAGAACTACTCAGAAATTGATCAACAAAGGGGATTTAACAAAGTAAAAATAAACACGTGACTTTCAGGGAATCCCTTTTCCAAAGGGGGAAAAAATCAAAACAAAAGGGTAGACCAAATGATAAGATCGCAAACCTGTTCAGCTGTAGGCCGGTCCTTTGGATCAAAAGCAAGTAACTTTTCTAGTAGTCGCAGTGCTAAAGGATCTGCATTTGGAAACTTATGAGCAAAAGGCACTTGCTGTTTCTTCCGCATGGTGGTAAGATATCTCCTGGCTTTCTCATTTCGAACCTAAAAATGAACAGGAGAAAATTATTAACATTGAACCAATACGTGATATACACATCTAACCGCATCAAAACGTAATCTACTGCTAAAGAAAGACAGTAGGAAGCGTACTCGAGATATGGTATCCATTGAAGGTGTCCCAAGCAAATCTGTCATCAAATCCAGTTGGTGAACAACATTTTTCCCAGGGAAAAGTGGTTTCCCAGTCAAAACCTCAGCAAAAATACAGCCTATACTCCATATATCAATTGCGGGAGTGTACTGCGGGTAGATGCAAAACCAGGCGGGGCAGAATAGAATAAATTGTATCAGGTTAACTAGTAAAGAAACATATAAAGAAAAATCTACAGACTTAAGAATTTCTCTAAATTGGTGAAACATTCACACCATACATAACAGAAAGTCATTGTAAAAATTAAATCCACAATGAACGAAAAATATACTGCAATGATTCAGATTTATGCACCCATGACTCTTTGCTTTAAAAAAAATTAATTGACAAATGGACTATCGAGTATTTATATTTCATCTGGTTTCCCTTGTATTTTAATCTCGAAATTGTTTCACTGAAGATCCATTTTTCAACTAAACATTCCTCACAGTAGAAAAAGCTGAAATTGAGGAAATAAAAAACTAACCGGAATTGAAAATCAAAATTGCCTCCTTAATTAGAAGTAAGCAATTAATTCTTCCACAAAACAAGAAACATCAATGAAAATGTCTGTCAAGATAACTCACTTTGGATCTGATATTTGACAAATCAGTCAGAACACCAAGCTTTTAAACCAATGGAATTGTTTAAATGAAATCTCATCCCACATAGCCAAGTGCAAAGATAAATGAAATTCTTCATTCAATCGCTTAGGAATTGTTTTATTTGCATACTCTAGTATTGTACTTATTGATCTATCCTTTTTAGTCGTGCTCCTACAGGGCAACTAGGCAAGCTTCTGGTCATGTGCAAGAAATGGAATTATAAGCTGTTGGAAAGGTAGTTCCTTTGCAAAAGGAAACCAGAAGAAACAGTTTCGGGAAGCATAGGATCCAAAGATAGAATGCGAAGGACAAAAAACATAATAATAAAGCTCGCATAAATCCATCTTTTTACTCTGAATTAAATCAGTAAAAACAAAAACTTGTTTAAATATTACCATCTCATTGGCCGACACCACATGCATCTAGTTAATATTTGTTATGCCATCACAAAGTAAAGACTATTAGCAGTGCAACTGCAGTGATCTATCTTTCCACATACAGCATGATTGAATTATGAATTCCCAATGGTCATCATACTTCCTAAACCCAGAACCAAGTCTACCTTCCAACAGAGCATATATATTGTTGTCCAAATATCAATGCAGTTACTAATTCCAAACGCATCAACTATAATATGTCAAAGTATAAAACCAACTAGGAGCTTCAGATTATGCAAATGTATGTAATTATTTCTGCAAATAAAAATAACCTGCAAGTCAATATCAAATATTGCCTATTCGGTCACCTGCCAGAAGTCAACAGATACATGTTTCTTAGTTTCGGATCCCTAACTACCAGAGCAAAGCAAGGCTAATTTATACCTTAGAGAAAAACGAGCCACATAATTCTGGAGCTCTATACCACCTTGTAGCAACATAATCCTGTAAAATTGCAACATCAGTGGAAAGTATTAGTGCCAGAAATTTTTCCACCCCCCAAAAAATAAAACATCTCCCCCAGAAAAGAAAATAAAATAAAAAATGAAAAGAATAAAGAATGAGAAAAAATTACATATCCAATTACAAGAACAAATTCAGCTTCTTACCGTCCAAAATACAGTTGTTGGCGTGTCATTGAATGCAACTCTGGCCAAGCCAAAATCACAAATTTTCAGCTTGCAGTTTGCATTTGCTAGTATGTTTTTCGGTTTCAAATCTCGATGGTAAACATTAGCTGCAGTCAAATATGTGATCATAAGATGTTTAAACAAGCAATAAAATGCAACTGATCAGCCTTCCCCTATCTCATAGAATAAGGCCCGGAAAAGCAATCTAATCAAATAGCAAAAAGTGAAACTCTCTGTCTAAAACTAAATCCACTTTCCGGCATATTCATTTTATAGAAAAGGTAGAATTCAGTTATGGATGGTGGGAATAGTATTTGGTAAACAATATACAACTCTGAACTTGTTTACAACTTCAGAATTAACACAAAATTATAAGTACAATGATTCTCATGAAAAAGGAGTGGTAAACTACCTTTAGCACACATTTTCAGCTATAGGGCCCAATTCTAACACAAATTTGAGGAATGTATTTGTTGCTACAACTATACATGAAAACACCTCAAGTGAAATCTAACAAGCCGGCAAATGGGATATAAATTACCTGTGTGGATATACTTTAGGGCACGAAGCAACTGATAAAGAAAGAACTGATAATGTTCCCGAGTCAAGTCATCGTTAGCCTTGATGACTTGGTGGAGATCCGACTCCATGAGCTCAAATACAACATAAATATCCTTAAATTCTCTTCTTGAAGGTGGAAGCATGATGTGCTTAATTTCAACAATGTCTGGATGGCGGAGAAGCCTCAGAAGCTTTATCTCCCGAAGTATTCGAGCAGCATCAGAAATGTGTTCAAAAATATCATGTATTTTCTTTATAGCAACCTTTTCACCTGTGTGAGTGTCAATAGCAGAGCAAACAACACCATAGCTTCCTTTTCCTATTACCTCCTGAATTTTGTACCTATTTGCATCACCGTAATCAGAGAAGAAATCCATCTCCGCAGAGCTCTGTGTCATTTACCACACAAAAGCCTAATTAGTCATGGCTACTGAGTCAGACACAATACAACAAGAAATCTTGCATAAATATTTATTTCTTGAATCTCATCCCCTCAAGCAGAACCTTTGAGGACTTACTTCAACAACCCTCCCAGAACCTATCCTGTTAGAGATTGGGACAGAATAGTCCCAAGAGAAGTATGAAATTGGAGGTCAATTTTGCCTTTCTCTTCTTGTAGCTTAAGGGGTTCCCCCATAAGCCAAAAATAGAAGAGATATCCGAACACACGGAATTTTTTCAGATCAAATCAAGTAATAAAGTTGCAGCTACAAGAAACAACCTGACTACAGATATCCCAACGCATAGAATATTTCAGATCAAATCAAGTACTAACTTTGTAGCTACAAGAAACAACCTGACTACAAAAGCCACGTGTATCAAGCTAATAATACAAGTTCAATAATGATAAAGCTGCCTGATTCTTGTTGAACAAATGAAAAAAAATATAAAGAATCAAAAACTTCAATCTCGATTGGCAAATATGAACAGAAGAGATGATATCGAATGCAGTGATTGCAAGAAGAGAAGGAACGCATATAAAAAAAATACCATCTTTGTGTTGCAGAATCAGGTCCCACAGGGTACAGAGATATCAAAATATGCTTAAGATAAGAAACAGAAAAGTAGCATTTAATATTCCAGCACAGGAATGTAATCCACCAATCCCCAAAATCCTATCCCTGAATTCACTATGTCCACCATATTCCCAAGAATTAAAAACAAAAACCTCAGCACAATCATATGTAACCCAAAAATAGGAAATTAGTTTTATTCTTTCCAATCTTTTCTTTGTTACTATCTAATTGGGATTGGAAATATCACAATTCTCTAGAATAGATAAAAGGCTCACTTTTTTCCTGTGATCGGGCTGCATTCTTAATATAATCTCCAGAAGCCTCAAACCAGGGGAAAATTTTCAATTTTGTTGAATCAATACGGGTTGAAATTTGAGAAAGAGTTCAGCCACATTTGCCCCAACGGCCCCGGCTTCGAATCAAGAAGGATAAATCCCACCTGGCTCTCTTCGAATTATTGAAAAAGAATTCAAGAAACTTATTCAAATCCTTCATACACCTCTCCTCTTCTTTAATTTCTCCTTCCCAAAACCCCCTTCTCAGGACCTCGTCATACAATGCCTTCTCACCTCCTAAATAAAAAATAACCATAGAACATTCAACACAAACCAATCCACCATTTGCTCAAGCTCCCCTCCTTTTTTCCGTGCCAAAATTTTGCAAAACCTTATCCTCAATCCCGGTTGTCAAAACAGACCCCCCATATTTCTTCTCCACTTGCAAACCCAAACATAAATTCACGGGCACAAAAAGGAAAATCCTGAGAAGAGAACCCTTAAGAGGAGGTAAGGGAGATGGAGATCTGTCGGTGAAGAGGCAGATGGGGTTTTAGAGAGAGAGAGAGAGAGAGAGAGAGAGAAACAGAGGAAAGCAAAATGGTAACTAAAGATTTAGAGAGAGAAAGAGGCGAAGGAAAGTTACACCTAAATAAAGGCATGAATCTAGGGGGTGCAATTGTAATCCAATACGTATATATTTTGTATGTATATTTTCTATATTTTTTTCTGAATTCTTTATTTTCTATATTCTTTTTTTCTGAATTGTATATTTTCTATATTTTCTTTTTGAGGGGAGTATATTTTCTATATATTCATACATATCAAAAAAGAATTGCTCAAAAAATATATATAATCAGAAAGAAAAATCCAAATTCAATATAGAAAAATCTATTTTCTATATTCATACATGATGGATCTCTTGTTTGCCGATTTTCCTAAATATAATTTCCTTTCTCCTTATAAAAAATATATATAAATAAGAAAATTTTCTAATTAATCCTTTAAGTTTGGATCTTAATATAATATTATAACCTACGAAATTTATTTTTTTTGGTTATGATGCATCCTAAATAATTTAGAGAAATTCAATAATATCGTTTTATCGCCAATATTTAACATTCATGAAAAAGAGATCTCCATGATTTGCTCACTGAAGATCATTTAAAGGACAAAATAGGTATTATAAGGCATTCTTTCCAAAATAAACACCAATGAAAATTTTGGAAGGAAGCAGATTTTATTTCTTACAAAACGAGATATCAAGTAAATTTCTTTTGAAGTGAATAAAATATAGGAAAATTTATGTAAATACCCTTGAGATTTATCTAAACTACAAAATAAACATCATCCTTCAGAAAAACTACGTATCTACCCTCCAAAATATTAAGCATAACAATTTTACCCTTTCCGTTAGTCAACTAACATTTGACTAACACATATGTCATAAAATTAATTTACAACCTTGAATTACCCTATACCACATATGAAGACATTTACATCTTAATATTATATTTTTTTATTGACCAAAAAAAAAATCTATTTGAATACCAATCTCAACGAAATCTTTCTCTATTTGGCCCTACACTCCTCACATAATTTTGAATTTTCAAAAACTCCAAGATAATAAAAAAAAAAACTCACTTTTTCCAAATCAAACCTTTAATCTAAATTATACCAAGTTTAATTATCCAATTTTGCCCTTTCCCTTTCATTTTTTTCTTTTCTAATTTCCTCCTCTACCAACTTGATTTAGGGCCCTAACTTTTTGTTTCAATCTCTGACTTATATTCCGTTATTTTCCTGGCTTTCTATAGCTCCAAACGTCTACTATCCTCAATACTCATCTCTTCCTTACTCTCTATTTTTAGTTTTCGAGTTCAATAATCACATTTAGAGAAGATGTAGAAGCTTCGAAATATTCTTTTTTCCCGAAGAAAAAAAGCTTGGAAATACTAATATTAATTGTTCATAGACAGAGCAACAGGGTGGAAAGACTGAAAGGAAAGAGCAATGGGGATTGCAAGGAGCTTCGTGGATAAAAGGGAAGAGGAGACAAGATCATTTTGTTAAAAAAGAGTGACGCAGTGCTCTCACTAGAGGAGAAGGACCAACTTCATAGGAGTACTAAGAAATATAGACAGAAACAGCATGGTGACCATGGTGGATTGGTGACAGATGTGACCTTAGAAAAGAGGAGGGAGGGATTGTATCGGAGCAGACTCTGGTAAAGGTACATGATGTACAAGAGGCTTGGGCTACGGGCTCATTGGCCAGTATACTGTGTTAGCTAGCACTTAGTCGGCGGTTATATACTGGTAAGGGAGAAGAGTATGACGACCTTCAAGCTACGGTATTGGAAGTCATTACTAATCTCAACGGGAAACTGGTCTATGATGCGCAATTCTTGTTGCGTATGGGGACTTATTTTGGACAAGCTGTGAAAGTTGATCTTACAACATTATTAGCTTCACGGGGTAGGTTTGCTCGGGTTTGTTTGGAGGTTGATTTACAGATTCTGGACCATATGTAACTGGTGTATGAGGGCTTACACTTTATCTACTTTGATTGTACCCAATATGGCCATCGGGAAGCCGATTGCAAGCATCTCCGAGAGCTAAACAGCAAGAGAAGATCAACCAAATTATACGGGCAAAGAATCCCATGGATTTATTGGATTTGAGTGACTTGAAAGATGATTTTATGTATGGTTTTTGGATGTTGGTTGTCAATCGCTACTGTCCGCAGTGGTCGACGATCTCCGCGTCAGAAAGGGTGGCTGTTGGTAGTCCTCGTAGTGATAGATCAGGGCGGGATTAGGATGATCCTGGGGGAGGCTCTACTCGTAATGCCGGCTCTATTTTTGGGCATAGGTCAGAGGCTTGCTGGTCAGTTTTTCAATTTGGGCATTAGTAGACACATAGGAAAAATCGACCATAGATACGTTCAAATGGTCAACCACCTCCAAGTGGTTCGCAGTTTGACGTGGTAGCCCAAGAACCGAAGGAGGGCCAGGCCCCTATTTCTGCCTAAGGCTTGCATGAAAATATGGCCCACACGTATCTAGGAGTGTTCTCCTACTCTTGTTAATGCTTGTTTTAAGCCCAAGGGGCCAAGGGTTGTTAATACTGTGTAAACGGCTTCGAAGATAGGAAATGGGACCAAAGCTAAAGGCAAAGAGGTTGTTGGGCTGAGTGGTGTTCCTTCGGCATGTACTCTACTTGTCCGCCAAGATGATGGGTCCAATGATGTTCCTCGGTCCACTACTTTTGATGGCCCTATTTACCAATCCAAGTACAATCTCTGGCCAACCTCCAAATGCCTATTAGTTCTCAGGATGTGGTGATGTTGGACGATGACCCAGATCTTATCCAAGATCAGGTACCTATGGATACATATTCTGGTTGTGTTTCTACTAATTATGGGGATCAGCAACCATATTAGGTTTCTCTATGAGGCTCCTCTATGAAATTGTTGTGGTACTGCCTCACCTAATTTTATGCGGGTGCTAGCGGATTTAGTTATTTCTAATAAATCAGATGTCTTGGTAATTTTGGAACCTCGTATTGTAGTCGGAGAGGTCGTCGGATTCTCCGTCACTTACACTTTTCTTAAATTTTGTCTATGGAAGCTAGGGGATTTTCTGGTGGTATTTAGTGTTTTTGGAATGAGGAGTCTATTCACATAGGAATTGTCGGATGCACAATCTCAATGTTTGTTTCTTATAATTGTTCGTAATTCCCAGATCTTGTGGGGTTTGTCTCTGGTATACGCTTCTCCCACTGCTTCTGTTAGAGAGGGACTATGGCAGTGTCTATGTTCTCTTTGTGGTTTTGTTTTGTTACCATGGTTGATGATGGGTGATTTTAATCAAGTATTGGAGCTAGAAGATAAGAGGGGTGGTTCCCAGCGATTGTGGAGTAATGCTAAAAAATTATGGAATTCTTCGGATGTATTTTGTTGATATGTGGTTTATAATCTTAACAAAATTTCACTTTTTGGCAAACGTACCTATAGGTGTAATAAGGTGAGGAAAGTCTCCAGATTGTCGAACTCTTGGGACGACTAAGCACTAGTACTGACTACGTTTTTACAGTTTAATTAAATAAAACGGTTGAAAAGATTTTATAAAATAAAGAAACAATTAAAGTA
The DNA here is from genome assembly GCA_028651295.1 of Catharanthus roseus. Classification (NCBI taxonomy): domain Eukaryota; kingdom Viridiplantae; phylum Streptophyta; class Magnoliopsida; order Gentianales; family Apocynaceae; genus Catharanthus; species Catharanthus roseus. Next base: position 11,914,891 of record JAPQWS010000102.1, on the reverse strand, counting down.
CTATTAAAGTAAGAAAAAAACTAAAGGTTTTCAAAAAGAAGTTTGGAAAAAGAGTGTTTAAATAGTAGAATCCCGCAAGAAGAATTCTTCTCACCCTAATCTAATTATGAACGAATTATGAATTATAGTGATTAATTAATGATCTAAAAACTGTAATTAGTCTTCCTACTAAATTACCAATTTTTATTATTCAATTAAGCCCTAGGTTAACGTTCCTCTGTCAAAGTCCAATTAACCTTGTGAAATTACCAATATTGTGAAAATTGGTAAGCAAACACAACAATTGAATAACAACCAAAAAAGAATTAAATAATTAAAACAAGAAATTTAATCAAATATCAACCAAGAATTATAGGGTTCAACCATATTCAAACACAAGAAGAAATAGCCACTAAACATAAATCTAGAACATAAACTCATAGACAAATTTATGAAATAGAAATAGTTTAGGGGAGCTTAGAGAAGTCTTGAAGATTTCGTGGTTCCGATGAACGTTCGAGCTTGTCTCTCGAGTCGCCCGAAGAACTCTCAAAATTTAGGTCTTCAAAGTCTTTTAACAAAATATGGAATTGAATCTAAAAACCTAGGTGAAGATTAATATTTCTAATGAGATGTTTGAATAGAGAAATTTTCAGCTAATTTCGTCCTAAACCTATCCCAGAAAGGTTTGGAATCAAATTACAAAAGGGAAATGAATAATAGTCTAAATAGGAAACACAAAAAATTACATTTTAGTTCCTTTACACGACTATCCGGATCAGGAAAACTGCTTTCTGGATCCGAAAAACTACTGCCCAAAAACACATTGCTTTCTCTTGTTTTCCGGATCATGTAAGTATGTTGCGCTTCTTGAGTATGTTTTAGCCATTTAGGGGATGAGTCAGGTCTTGGAGTTCTTATTATTCGTAGATAAATCTATTAGATTTCCAAAACATGTTGAATCGTATCGATTGAATTTGAATATCTCTAGTTATAAGAAACAAATTGGAACATTATATAAGAAAGTGAATATTTGCAATATACTTTCAATGGCCAAATAAACTCCAATTGAGACAAAATTCCACTTTATAAAACCTTATGAAGTTCTCTAAAATCTTCAAGGAGGACACATCTTCAATTAAAGTCATTAAAAAGGTAAAAAATCTATTAGAAGCTGCAATGCTTGGCCATAGACATTGTTTTGGGTAGGTTGTTATTTCTTCTCCTTTTTTGCTTCGTTTTAACTCCAAAGGCCTTCGTTTTAACTTGTTTTTAACATATTTTCATTTCAAAGGTGCCTATAAAAATAAGAGAAGAAACAAGGTTCGAATAGTCAATTTTATAAATATTTAAGCACAAAAACCAATAAAAATGACAATGCTTAAGAGGGTAAAAATAGACATATCAAAATCCCCCACAATTGAGCTTTGATCATCCTCGAGCAAAGGGCTAAAAAAAGCAAGAAAAAGAAAAAAAAATAACAAGCCACTGTGATATGACTCACAATTGTACTTGGCACGTGCAACAAGCCCTTTAAACCCCTAAGTTACCAAAGAGGACAAGTAAAGTCTCACAAAAATTACAAAAGGGAAAAGAATGAGAGTCTAAATAGGAAACAAAAAAAACTACATTTTAGTCCCTTTGTGCGGCTTTCTGGATCCGAGAAGCTACTACCTAAAAACACCTTGCTCTCTTCTGTTTTCTAGATCAGGTAAGTATATTGTATTTCTTGAGTTTTGGAGCAATTTAATGGACGATTCAAGTCTTGGAGTCTCCTATGATTTGTATATAAATATTTTAGCTTTCCAAACATGTTGAATCATATCAATTAGATTTGTATTTCTCTATTTATGATTATTTTACCGAAAGGTGTCAAACTGGAACCTCATGTAAGAAAGTGAATCTTTGCAACGTACTTTGGATTACCAAATATTTCATTCTGTTTTTGCATCTCGGATCAAACTGTACTGCATCAAATACACCTTGAAAGTTGAACGCTACATTCTTGATTCCCTAACCCGTCTTTTTCGCCTCAATCACATGAAGGGGGTGCTCGTCGCTTAACACCAGGGGAGCCACTTTATTTAACTTTGACCCAGGTTGGGCATCTTCCCCTGAGGTTACTCCTTAAAGAAAGTAACTCCAATTGAGACAAAATTCAGCTTTATAGAAACCTCATCAAGTCCTCTAAAATCTTTAAGAAGGACACATCTTCAATTAAGGTTATTAAGAAGGTTAGACATCCATCAGAAGCTGCATTGCTCATCCATAGACACTTTTTGGACATCTTATTATTTCTTCTCCTTTTTTGTGTCGTTTTCGCTCCAAAGGCCCTTTTCACTTGTTTTTAACATATCTTCATTTTGAAGGCACCTATAAGAATGAGAGAATAAACGGGGTTCGAATAGTCCATTTTACAAACATTTAAGCACAAAAACCTATAAAAACGATAATGCTTAAGAAGGTAAAAATAGACTTATTAAACTCCCCCACACTTAAGCTTTGATCATCCTCGAGCGAAGGGTTAAAACTAAATAAGAAAAATAAAACAAAAACTAACTAGACTCTTTCGTAGGACTCAAGATTGTACTTAGCACGCGCAACAAGCCCTTTAAAACCCTAAATTACCAAAGAGGACAAGTAAGGTCTTGTGATAGTTTGCAGACGATATACCTACAAAATCACATAGAGTAACACTGAAAAATTTATAAAACAAACTTTACAAAATCTAAAACTATAAAAGAACAAAGATACGCCACTTTCAAAACATAACCAAGAGTTATAACAACTGCTAAAACTTATCAAGGCACAACTTTAAAGCTAACTAACACATCTAACATACCGTTTTAGCACATGAGAATCAACGACATGTGTGTGTGCATAACTTATGTTTAGTTTCAAAAAATATATATAAAACGAATTTCAAGAAATCAACCATATGATTCATTCTATCAATCTATACTCTATGTTCAAGGATGGAACTAGGATTAGAAGGATGGGGGCGAAATTATACTACAAATTTTACCATAATTTTGTCTATATAATGGACCTTTTCCAAGCATAAGACTGCTCAAACATTCCAAATTTAACAAAAAAAATAGTACATATCAATCATTTTTCATAATTAAATAATCATAAGCATTTGCAAACAAAATTTGCCAGTTTGCCCCTTTCTCGTCTTAAAATTCAACTCCTACTATGGTAACTCTATGGCATTTTATAGCGAAAGGAGGGGCGGTTGACCCCCCTTATTTCAATGTAGTTCCGTGCATGTCTATATGCTTGACTTTCTAACACCCTTTTAGTCCAAGTTCTAGCTAAAGTCATCCTCGGATTAGTTAGGACTTTCAAGCTTGTAATAATTGGCTAGGGACATAGGTGACTATCAAACAAAGGTAAAGGAAAAAAAAAAAGAAGAATGAGAATATGAGCTAATGCAAAAACTCGAATTAACTATAACCTTTAAGCGATTTTCACTCAATTCTCAAGAAACACTCTACCTTTCATTCAACTTACTCACAATCCCATAAAATTTATAACTCACATCAATCATTCAAAACTAAAGGAAGTATATATATTTATATATATATATATATATATGAGAGAAGAAAGAAATAAAGGATATCAAGAGATAAAAGGCTAATAAAATCTTCTTTTCAACTCATACTTTTTCTCTCTTTTTCTTTTCTTTGTTTCTTTCTTTCTTAGAAGAACTCGTATTGCCTTATGATCCTTCCTCTTTTGTTGTCCATCTTTGCTACCAGCAGATATTCAATTATAAACAGGCAGATTTGTGAGGCAGAAATACATATTGTAATCCGGCAGATAAGGGCGTTGAAACTCTCAGGGCCAGATGGTCTTCCTCCGATTTTTATTAGAAATATTAGCCTATTGTGGGAAATTCGGTTGTACATTTTCTCACACAGGCTTTCTCTGATGGACATTTTGCTGATGATCTTAATGAATCTCTTATTACTCTTATTCCTAAGCAGGATCTCCTGGAGACAATTGCACAATTTCTGCCTATCGCATTATCAAACGTGGTGGTTAAAATTATTACCATGGTTATTGCTAATAGGCTTAAGCCATTAATGGGATCTTTAGTGTATGTGAGACAATGTAATTTTATCCCAGGTCGGCAGCACATTGATAATGTTGTCATTGTCTAAAAGATAATTCTTAGCATGCATAGGAGGGCTGGGAAGAAAGGATGGATGGCAGCCAAACTTGATCTTGCAAAGCCTTCATGACTGGATTGTGTTGTCCTTTTTGGGTAAGGTTCTTGGAGTTATTAGGCATTCAGTTGATTATGTGGTGTGTCTCCTCATTAATCTTTATGATCTTTGGAATGGGAAAAAGGTGATGCATTATCTCCTTATTTGTTTGTTTTGTGTTTGGAGGTTTTGCATCAGCAAATTCAAAAATCTATTGAGGCTAAAGATTGGAAACCTATAAAAGGCTCTCGTACTAGTCCAATATCTCATCTATTTTTTTGTAGATGATATATTTTTATTTGGAGAAGCTAGTGTGCAACAGATGCAAGTGATGGAGGGATTACCGCATGAATTTTTTTGGACAGCCGGGAGAAAAAGTGAGTCTTGAGAAATCTAAACTTCATGTTTCTAGGAATATGGATGCTACTGTGGCTTGCAACTTTCACATCTATCTGATATACCATTACCTAGTGGTTTGGGGACTTATTTGGGCATCCCACTTTTCCATGGCAGAGCGGGTCGAGGATCGTTTGAACCCTTGCTGGTGCGAGTCCAAGGGACATTTGCGAGTTGGAGTTCTCAGTTGTTATTAAGAGCCGGTCGCCACATTCTCATTCAAATAGTGAGTTTGGCCATACCTGGTTACCTGATGCAGGTGCTTAAATTGCTCGTTGAGACAATCGAGCAGATGGAGAAGGATCAACGACAGTTTTACTGGATAATAGGGATGATGCAAAGCATATTCACTTTTGCTTGGATACAATTTGCTCTCCGATATCTCACGGGGGTTTAGGAATTTGACAGCTTAGGAAAAATAATCAAGCCATTTTAGCTAAACTATGTTAGAGGATGATTAGTATGCCTCAAGCCTTGTGGGTACCATTCTTATGGCGAAAATACAGTAACCCACTCTTGACTGTATAGGGCTGCTAGGCTTGTTCTATGTTTCGAGGGGTATTATTTTTTGTAGTAAATTTTTGTAGGACGGTGTAGTTTGAGATGCTAGTGGCGCGTCCGAGGCTGGGGCAACGGCTTGCCGTTTTTCCATCAATGGAAAATTCAAAGTTGGGAAAGCTTATATGGGCATGTGGCCTGCAACCGGCGACCGGGAAGGAAGAGTGGTGGCGAATATGGAGGTTCAAGGGACCCAAATGATATGGATATACGACTTGGATTGCTTACCATGATCTTTTGGTGACTAAGAGTCTCTTATTCAATAGATATTATAGTGATGATCCCTTCTTTTCAATGTGTGGTCAGTCAGTTGAATTTGTCTTACATGTTCTTCGAGTTTGTCCTCGGATCCGTAGTGCGTGGTGGAAACTAGTTTATTCGACTCAGTGGCATTCTTTTATTACGCGTTCTTTTATCCATGAATGGATTGATACTTGTTTGTCTCGAAGTTCGATGTGAGTACATCTCAATCTGTGCTACCTAATTGGGATATGCTTTTTCATGTTTGGCTTCATAGGATATGGAGCAGAAGGAATGCTTAGGTTTTCTCTGATGAGGAAGTAAGTTGCGATGGAATTGTGTGTTGGATTGAAGCTCAAGTGCAGGGAATGGCTTTCTGCACAGACGGATAGGCTAATAGCATTAGAAGACATCATTTGTTCTTGATTTTTTGTTAGTTTTTGGTTTGCAACTTATGTTGTTGTGTTGTTGCAACTTTTCTATAGCTGTTGTATAACTTTGGTTATTGTTAATAAAGTTTTCTTTTTCAACTAAAAAAATAGGGATTGCAAGGAATAAGATAAGAATAAAAACAAAATAGGGGAAAATATTAAAGGGATTCGACTTTTTTTCCCAAGTAAATATCATCTTATGTAGATCTTATGCTTTATTTCTAACTCGAAATGGTTATTTTCGTACTAAAAAAGCCATTTGAGGGTTTTTAGTCATTCAAATATATTTAGTTACGATTAATTAACATAACTTGAATTTAAGGGTATTTTTGTAGTATTTTAAAGGAAGAGGCCCTTTTGTAGTTTGAGAAAATCTTAAAGGTATTTAGGTAATTATCTCTAATTTATAATGCCTATTTTAGAATTCTAGTTTCCTCATGTGAGTATTTTGTGCATTTTTTTAAAATGAAGTTAAGTGTTTAATGGCAAAATGATCTTATTGGATTGTCATAAATTATTTAGGGACCATAACATTATAAATTAAACTTTAGGAACTATATTATGTCAATATCTAAACTTTTGTAAACAGATAGACTATTTTTCATATATATATATATATATATAGATATACAAGCAATAGATAAAATACAAGAAAATTAAACCTTCTATAAATTAATTTATAAAGTAGACTCTCTCTCTCTCTCTCTCTCTCTCTCTCTCTCTCTCTCTCTCTCTCTCTCTCTCTCTCTCTCTCTCCATATTCACATATATACACCTTATCTGAAAAATATTTTTTATTGAACTTGATGGATATCTTTTTTAAAGGTAGATAAATTGAATATCAAATTAATGAAGAATGATGTATAGAAATGAAATTAAAGTTTTTTATTGAAGAATAAAAGAGGATTCTATCAAATAATAATAAAAATATTTTTTAAAATGAATAAGAACATATTTAAGACTTTTTTCTTTCTTTTTATTTTTACATATTTATACTCTATCATTTTCTTTATTATTATTTATTCATTTCTCTCATACTCAAAACATTTTTTCCAACTTTTTCTTGGTATATTATCACATAAAAATATTAAATCTTCTCTAAATTAATTTGTAAAAGTGAATTTTCTCTCTCTTTCTCTTTCTCCACATTCACATATATACACCTCAGGTGAAAAATATTTTTTATTGAATTAGATGGACATTTTTTATAAAGGTAAATGAATTGAATATCAAACTAACGAAGAATGATGTATAGAAATGGAATTAAAGTTTTCATTTAAGAATAAAATAGGATTCTAACAAAATAATAATAAAAATATTTTTTAAAACGAATAAAAAGATATGTAAGACTTTTTTCTTTCTTTTTATTTTTACATATTTACAGTCTATCATTTTCTTTATTCTTATTTATTCATTTCCCTCATACTCAGAACATTTTTTTCCAACTTTTTGTTGGTATATTATTACAAAAAAATAAATTAATTTATAAAAGTAGATTCACTCTCTCCACATTCACATATATACACCTAACATGAAAAATATTTTTTTATTGAGTTAGATGGACATTTTTCGAAAGGTAGATGAATTGAATATAAAATTAAAGAAAAATGATGTATAGAAATGGAATTAAAGTTTTTGTTAAGAATAAAAGCGTTTTTTTGCTATGGATAGTTTTATTTTTATTTTTCTTAAAAATAATATATTTAAATTGTATAACTCTTTTTAAAGATATTATACAAGCACAAATTTATATGAGATATTTATATTTAATTAAAATAGTAATATTAAATTTTGGGTTAGATAAATGCATTAGGGTCATCTTGCCAAATTGATATAAATATAAATTCATTACTTGGTTACATTTTAGTAAACTAAATATTTGGAAAAAAATTCTTATTATTTTTCTACTTAACATTCTAGTATGTATAGTAATATGTATATATTTACATTCTATAGATTTATATTTTAAGTAATCATATTCCTACCTCAACTTGCCTTTTCCGCCAATCAAACCTAAGGCTTGGTTTGATTAACCAGGGAAGTGGGGTAGGAAAATTAATTACTTTCCCTGTTTTTTAAATTCCTATTTTTGTGTAATGGGAAAGTAATATGATTCTTAGGATTTGGAAAAATAATGCACAATCTTGGAAAAGAAAATCATTAGTTGGAGGTGATATTTTGATTCCTTTCCCGAGGATTTTAAATAAAAAATTAATAAAATAATAAAATATATCTTTTATCTTCATAACTCTTTAAATATTCTTTTTTCCTAATCCCAACAAAATAATATAAAAAAGAAAAATAAAATAATATGTTCGAGTATTAATTTCTTATTGATAATTCTCTCTCTCTCTCTCTCTCTCTCTCTCTCTCTCTCTCTCTCTCTCTCTCTCTCTCTCTCTCTCTCATACATGTGTTTGAGGAATATTTTTTAAAAAATAATTTATTATTATATTTGAAGGGACATCAAATTAATGAACATAATGCACAAATATAATTAAAACCCTTATATGATTTAAACTTTTAGTATAATTTTTAGAAACTAAAATGTGTAATAGCATATGAGATATTTAATTTGTTAAAATTATAATTATTTTTTTGTATATTAAGATAAGATAAATAACAAACTTTACATACCTTTCCTTAACATTATTTTGAAATTCCAGAACATAAGAATGTAATCTATTAGAAATCATATTCCTAGGATTTATTTTCGTAGTATAAAATCTAAATAAAAAATAACATAAACATAATCATAACTTTAAAAAAATAACGTAATTATTAATAATAATAGCACAATTATAAAAAAAATGTAAAAAAAATAAATAGATAAAACAAATTAAATAACATAAAATAAACTTAAATTAAACAAATAACATAAACATAATCATAACTTTAGAAAAATAACATAATCATTAAAAAAAAATAGATAGCCCAGAAACCGGCAGTTCGCTAGTCCGAATTGTTTGAACCAGAGATCGGGGATAGGTCCACTCATAGGACCAGGCGACTGCTTGCCATTCCAGTCGCTGGACCCGGTGACCCGGCCATTTTCGAGCAGAAATTCTCAGTTTAAAAAATTATCGTTTTTTCCAATCCAACGAATATTTTCAAATTTTAAAACGATATAAATGTCAATAAATGAGTATGGATCGAAGTTAGTAGAGAGAGTTTAGAGGATTTTGTGAAGTTGTAGAAATTTTAGGTTCAAAAATGAATTTTTTCGCGCTATACATATAGATTCTCGAGTTGAGTTTATTAATCCCTTTTGATTTTGATAAAAGAAATAAGTGGAGATACTTGATAAGGGTAATATGGGTACTCTAGAAGATTTGCCTTGGATTTAATATAATTGCCGTGGATAGATCAATTGTCCTGGTAATAACATATAAATATCAAATTAATAAACTATAAATTCTATAAAAAAAACTCTTTTATTTTTAAACAAAAAGAACTTTATTTTTTTCTATACATTATTCTTCGTTAATTTAATATTCATCTACCTTTAAAAAATTAATATCTATCTAATTCAATAAAAATAAATTATTTTTCATGTGAGGTGTAAATTTTGATATGTATGTGATTAGGGGGGAGAGAGAGAGAGAGAGAGAGAGAGAGAGAGAGAGAGAGAGAGAGAGAGAGAGAGAGAGAAGAAGAAGAAGAAGAAGAAGAACATTTTAGGGGGAAAAAACAAAACAGAAAGAAAGTGAAGTGTAGATAAAGAGAGAGATTTTTATTAATATTTAACTATATATACCTATGCAATCAACACACGATTTAATGGTACTCTATCGACAAAACATTTGTTTGTATGTGTTAAGCACGAACTTTTTTAATAAAAAATTTATTTCCATGAATAGAACGAGTTTTTTTACCATGTATATTTATTAAAAGTTTCTCACATATATTTGAATTCAAATATATTATTACATTAAGTTTTTTTTTTTTTTGTAAAAATTATATTAGTGTCATTTGCTGTATCTATTTTGTTCTATTAAAACAATTTGTAAATATAATATTTCAATTTTATGTTGTATATATTACAATATAATTTTTTATTATAGTTTTCTTAATATACAATTTATAATTTATAAATATATCTCCGTGCATCATGCACGGGAACATAGCTAGTAAAAGATGATAACACAAGAAGAAGGAAAAACAAGATCTTCAGACTTCTCTTTTTCATTAAAAATATGCCTCAAACCATAACTGAATCCATTAAACCTAAATCCTAATTATGCACTGTAAACTCTACCATAGATGACGATCAATGAAGAGGAAGAAAGAGCAAATTACGATAGAGACATGAAATCTATCCTGAAGAAGTTTCTAGAATATATATACTTTTTCACAAGGGGTGAATATAGGCAACTCGGGTTTCTATAAGGATAACTCGAAAAGATTCAAAAATTTTCATTTTCATCTAAAAACTTCCTCTCTCTAAAAAAATTTCCTAAATACTCTCTAGGACTCTTCACTTCAATCTTAGATCTAGGAATATCCGACCGTCAAAATTAAAAAAAAAAAAAAAAAAGTTAGTTCTTCAATCTATTCTCAATTATTTACAAATTTATCGGTTTAGATCATGAAAATATGCCTTTAATTTGAGAACAAATCGCACTTTTAAATTTAATTTTTTTCTGCCGAAATCGCCACTTTTGCTCAGGCCGGCGAAAGTGCTCGATGACTTTCTCCGGGCCCAATGAAAGGTGACCAATCTTTTCGCAGGCCCGGACAAAAGGTCACTTGCACTTTCGTCCAGCCTTGGCGAAAGTGCAAAAAAAATTTGAATTTTTTTATTATAAATTTATTTATTTTTGGCTCATAAATGATTATTTGAATTGTTAATTAATTTTGTATATGTAGAATGGGTGTGACTAGTTGTTTAAAATATTTTATGTGATAATTTTTATTGTTAATATGATAATGAATTATATTTTTGTGAACAATATGAAATGAATTATTGTTAGTGAGAAGAAATAAATTAACAGAGATGAAATAATAAATCCCGGTAAGGTCAATAAGAAAGCAATAATAAATGTTATTTCAAATGTTATTTAATTTTTGTCTGTGTAGAGTAAATGTAAGTAGTTTAAAATTATTTGCTTATAATTATGTGTTTAATAAGAAAATGTGTTATGTAATTGCTAAACTATTTGAATTTTAATTTGAATTCATTGTTATTATTGGCCTTAGGTTTATGATTTAGGAGATAAGATTGAATAATATATAAATTAATAAGTATTACTAAAGAATATTAGTGATGAACTATAATAGTATGAAAGAAATAGTAAAAATGAAATAATAGATCCCGATAATAATAAATAATAAAATAATAATAGATATTAAAGTGAATGTTATGATGAACAACTATTAATTAGTTTGAATATATAATAGATGGTTCGACCAGGCGGACGTAGAGGCGATGATGATCTTGGTCCATCACAGACAAGACCGGCAGAGTTCATGGTCACACTGTCATAGCTTCATCGAGAGGTACTAGGGGGCTACATAGTACCTCCGACCTCCCCACTACTCCTATCCCTCTCGCACCTGGTTTCCATCATGGAATAGGTGCACCTAGGTCTTCTACCCAGCCATCGGCCTTACCTTTTAGATCTCGACCACCCCTCCAACCACATCTGTCTTACACCCCTGTGCCATATGAGGCATATGAATCTGCACATCCCGGACTTTCATATTCTCCAGACACAGTATATGATCCCTACTTACACGCTACCACTATATGACCGTGTATACCATATAGATCTGCAGCTCAGGAGCATACTGGAGTTTAGTGGTCACCCGAGGCAGATAGGGGTAGAGTTTTTTTTATTAGATGGTTGGCGCCACCCCTCATGATTCTTCATGCAGCACATATGGGTATTCTCATGTTGATTTTGGTGTTTCATTCTTTGAGCCTTACATAGTGAGGCCTGCAGATAGGATTTGTGAGGGTGATAGGGGCTTTGAGGGTGATTAGGGGGCTTGGCAAGGAGCATGACAAGGTCCAGGCCCTAAATATTGAGGGGAGAGGCGGATGAGGGAGGTGATGATGGTGGTGATGGTGGTGATGATGAGGGTGAGGATGCTGGAGATGAGGAGCAGCCCGTGCCTGTGGCACCTGTGGCATATGCTAGTGGATCCGACGGGGGTCCTCGTCATAGGAAAGGGAAAGGGTTGACCGGGAGCTTTATGTCGATGATGAATAAGATTTCAAGGTCTCGTAACAAAAGACTCAATGTGGCTCGTGAAGTTCTGGCTCCAACTCAGAGGAGGAAGAAAGTCAAATCTTTAGACTGGGAGTAGACTGGCCCAGTAGATGGAGGTCCTGTTGACCAAAGCTCATCCCATCATACGGTGGACATGTCGCAGGTCTGATATGGCGTGGACCGGTGCATATCTTTATCTTAAAGTTACATGTTATTATTACTATTATTATTTTTTATTTGTCAAATATTTATATTTATATAAATAGTTTAGGATTTATTCTGTAATGGTAATAAATTTGCTAAATTTATTTGTTTTATCTTCAGGATCATGGTTCATTGAAGTGCCGATCGCGTTACATGGCACTCACAGGGTGGGACCTTACAGATGCACAGGTTCGTTTATTGGCTTCCGGGACAGGTCTTACACACCTGCGATCGTGCATGTTCCAGCACCCCAATTCCGCATTGATTTCGGCATTTGTTGAGAGGGTGGTAGCCCAACACTAACACCTTCCACATGCCATGGAGTGAGATGACCGTGACATTACACGATGTGGAGCTGATTCTCTGGGTACCTGCATATGGTCGGGTGGTGGATTCGAAGTTATCACGGGATCAGTTGGTACGAATCGTCAAGGGTGATTTAGGTTTGGCTCTGACTGGTGATTTAGGGTTTAATGCAGTGGAGCTTCACGATGTTGCCACTAGCTCCCAGTCTTCACTTCAGCCAGTGTCAGAGCTGCCTGCTACATACAGTACATCCTGGGTAGCTCACAACTCAGTGATAAGAGTGGCAACATAGTTCCTGCCAGACTTTGGCTATTGTTGAAGGATGTGAGTTCTGTTGCCAAGTTCGCATGGGATGCTGCCACACTTGCGTATCTGTACAGGAATCTGGGGCAGGCATCACGTGTTGATGCAAAGGAGTTTGGTGGGTGCTAGTCACTGCTGGAGGTATGTGTTTTAAATATAACGTGTTTTATGTTATGTTTATATTTTTTATTTTTATATTATTTATATTTATTTTTTTAATATTATGTTATATTTTATGTAATTAGTTCTCATATTTATATTTAGGGTTTTATATTTATATTTTGCATTTATATTTTATATTTTAGACATGGATATATCTGTACTTTCCAATGTTTTTGCACCCGTGGTCAAACTGGATACTGAAGCTTGCAAGCTATACATCCAGCAGTATCCCATGTTGGGTTATAAGAATGAAAATAAACTGCTGGACATCTGACTGAGACTAGATTTGATGACAGATGACGAGGTATTATGGACACCATACAGGACTTAGGAGATTCGGGCTTACTGGGTTTCCACGTGGCACGAGTTCATTGCGTACTTTGACTGTGTCGAGCCGTATATACATGACAGGGTGTTGAGACAGTTCAGGTTTAGGCAGTGTATTCCTGCCCATCCTATCCAACCTCATGAGGCATGCAGGCCGCCAAATAATAGGATATACATGGTGCGGAATACTTTTGCGGAGGCACTATGGCTCGAGGTACCTTCGCATTTACTGACAGAGTCCTTAACTAGTGTTCCAGCTATTCCACCGAGTTCCTGTACAGATGATTACATGGACTGGTTCCTCCCCCGCAGTCACCCGAAGATACAAATCCCTCCAATATTCCCTGTGGATTTCACATACCAATAGCTCCGGCAATGCCCCCCCAAGCTCTGTTGGATTTGAATGTGAATGAGAGAGAGAGAGACTTCATACTGTTGTTGATTTACTAAGGAGGCATTACCGCGCTCATTAGTATGATTTTATATATTTGGATACTTCGTTATATATTTTGTTACATTCCTTTTTTTATTTCCGAATATTCTGTTGTTCATTATTTTAATTTTTTCACGTCTCGGTATATTAATTCATATTAATAACATAATTAGAAGAATTTAAATTAAAAAAAATAAAATGCAAAAAAATTTAAATAGCAATAATAACATCAAACATCACGTTATAATTTATATAAGAAAATTCTAAAGTGACTAGTTAATAACAACATGCGAATGACTCTTGAGGCGGATACATTTCATGGTATCTCGTAACCCAATCTACAATCCGGTTATGATAAGGGTCTGCCCATCCACTAACTCGTACATCTCGATGATATTGCCATTGCACCTGTATTGGAGGCAAAGGACATCTATCTCGCATCGTACATCTCGATGATATTGGCATTACACCTGTATTGGAGGCAAAGGGCATCCGTCTCGCAGCAGTAGCTGTAGGGGAAAAAAAGAAACAGTAAATAAAAATCTCTGGCTATCAATAATGTAAATAAATAGCAATAATAATTATAACGTGATCAATAATAAATAACAAATAATAAATACATGTATGAAATGCTTCTGTTCCAGTATGAATCCGATGAATAGCATTTCAGCAATACAATCCATATTAGAATAAAGAGGAAGGACGGTAATCGACCCAAATCGTGCAATTAAAACAATGCATAAATTGAATGTATTGGCTATGACATTAAGATGATCAGGAGTATCCATCTAATAATCAACAGGCGCCAAATCCTCACCCCAATTCATCTTCCTTATGAGCTCAGTAATACGTTCTAATAATCCGAACAATTGCACATATACGTTCATATGATGGTGCAAATCATTAGACATTCTTCTACGAATTTCAGCCCAATGATTTTCGTCCCTGAACAAAATATTGGATACAATCCTAAATCCACAATTACCATTACCAACCACGTTCTTCCAGTTTTGTATAAAGTCATATGTGAACCCGGAAAATGCATTGTTGAACGAGAATGCCGTTGATGGGGAATCCGGATTTACAACAGATGATAAACTGGATCTACCACTGTTACGTCCTCTGCCCCAACCCCTACCGCTATGGGGCGGCCTACCTCTTCCACGTGGACTCGAACAAGAGCCTGAGCCTGAACCGCTTCCCGACCCAAACCCTGAACCGCTTGACTTTTCTATCTTCTTATGTACGATGGACACGTATTTCCAGTGAGACTTATCCCTTTTGGTGGAATTCGTCTTTCGTCGTCTCTTCGTAACTACGGTTTCTAGTGGGTTTGTCAATTAACACCTTTGACGAGGCGACGTACTTCCCGGACCTTAGAAATTGGACCCGTACTAATTTCCTCTAGCATTGAGGTGAGATCACGTATCTCGGAACCTATGTCTCTCTCATGTACATCCGGGATATCAGCACCAATTTCTAGTTTTCTCCAAAAAATATAAACATCTTCTAATTGGATTAGATTAAATATTGGCACCTGTGGACCAATTCACATGCACATGGTAGATTGTGTGACTTCCTTAAATAATTCAGACACTTACTTTCCAGGTCTTCAACTATCCTGCGTGCTTTCTTTATCTCCAGCCATATCTTCTTCAAAGCCAAATTACTGATTTTATTACTTATATTCTTCAATATGACATTACTCTTCACGGCAAACTTCTCTTTAAGTTTAGAAATTTTCAGTGAGTATTTTATTTCAGCAATTTGACCTTTGATGAGAGAGTCAATATTAAGAAATACAGTGTCCAAACACCATGATACGTTGATAACCATCGTTTCAACACCGAATGTTCACTCTCAGCACGGTTCGTTGTCTCAACCCCAAAATCCAACACTTGAGATGTCCAGACCCTGCAAAATTTATGCGCAAATGGATTCAACCATGTGCTAAGCAGGTAATGTAGAAAGTCCAGCCTACTTTCCCACTTACTCTTCAACACTTCCAACTTTCTCTGATATTCCTCCTCATCAATTTCATTTATTAATTTGTTCCATGACCCATTCACGAACCGTTGTGCCACCTCTTCGTCTTTAACCATCTCTGTCAACTTTGCCAACACATTTTGATCGATGTATCTTCTACATAACATATGATATGAATTTCTGAACACATCATCAATCACCGGCATTAGTTCTCTTTTCCTATCAGTAAGAATCACTAGTGGCTCACCTTCATTGAGAATTGAACCGTGCCCATTTGACATAGCAGATGTAACATATAAGTGCTTGATTTGTTAAAAAACCTATCTATATGTCATAGCCTGCTCATTGCACATAAAAGCTGTTGCCACTGTGAAGTTCTTTCCTGTCGGAGTCATCCCTACAGCTTCCAATAGTGGCATATTGTACCTTAATTAAAAAATAAAGGGAAAAATTAATGATTAACATTGGCAACTATTTTAAACGGACTTCAAAATATTTTTAACTATTTATTAAAAAAATTATTAAAAAGCAATGATCCACTAGAGTTGTTAATGAATTAAAATGTTTATATGGATAAATTAATAAAGAGATTTAATAATACAATGATCCACTAGAGTACTTACTTGTTCATTTTATACGTAGTATCCATTATCAGTACATATGACCCACGTTCTAATCATTGCAATCGATATCGGGTGTGCAACGACAATATCACTAAGTACGTTGCTCTCCTCACTGTTTCTATAGAAGACCGTGTAACCCTTTTGTGCACTTAGGCAGAGAACTTCCTCTACTGTGTTTCTTCCTTGCATTCGGTTCTTCTTAATCTTCACAACAACATTGTAAATTTTCTGAGCACTACATACATCAAAAAATTCTTCTTATTAACGAAAGAAAAACAAGTATAAAATATTTTAATAAAGTATTAAAAATAATTCCCTTCTAACTTACCTAACTGCACAACCAACATCTAGTTCTCGAAAAAATCGTAAGATATTACAAGGCGACACATGACTTTTCCTGAACTGCTCAGTTTGTTGCAATTGCTCCTCCGTAAATCTTACAGCCTGAGCATGACCGTGATGGTAAACAGCATTTTATGGCTGTGCCTCCTGTTGTGCACGAATAATTGCCAATTTTTGCTTGTTGCCATTTGCTGTCCCTTTAGTTTAAATGGGCAGCAGACATTTTTTTCGTCCCATAAGGGTCCCGTCTTTTTATTTGAATTTCTTCTTACTCATCGTCAACTATTGTTTTCGTATATTTTTTAATTGACCCTCCACGCTCGCAAGCCAATGTGACATACGGTCGACGGTCAGCTATTCTTGTTCTCTGATACAGATTTATGATTAAATATGTCTTGACTTTCATTGCAGTTTATTTTGCCCAGCCGATCAACTCATCTTTGGAACTACAAATTCTGTATGTTGTGAATAAATGTCCAAGATCAATATATTCTTCTGGTTCTAAAAATTCTTCAAACGTATTTAGATCATCATCACCCTGTTAATGTAAAACGAAAATATTAGCATTTCAAAAAAAAATTAAAACTAAATTCATCAAACAAAAAAAAAATTCCAGGATCACTTTCACCCATAGGGAACGAAAATTCTGGGCCACTTTCGCCTGTTTGGGCGAAAGTTTCAAGGAACTTTCGTCCAGATGAGCGAAAGTGGCCCAAAATTTTCGCCCATCTGAGCGAAAGTGTACCAGAAATTGAAAAAAAATCAATTAATTTTCTTACCTCGAAACTAATATTTTCTTGCAGTAATTCTTCAGGGGACTCCATACGTTAGACTAATTTAGGTTTAATGTTCAAAGCTTGAGTATTTTTTAGAGAGAGGTTAGAGAGAATATTTGTAGAGAGAGTTTTATGTCTAAAATGAATTATTTTCGAGTTATCCTTATACATTTCCGAGTTATCTTTATCGACCCCCTTTCACAAATACCATCTTATGGATGCACCAGATATCTTTTATTCAATAATTGTGTTTTTTTTCCTTTTCTTCTCTTTTTTTTTTGTTTTTTTTTTTTTTACTAGTTTGACGTACAAAAGGAGTTCATCAACAAGGTGAGAGAACATTGTATTCCCTTCAATTCGTATATTGTTAAAAATATGATTTATTTTATTAGCTTCAATTCGTATATTGCTACTTGTTGTATGTACATATGTTCTAAAATCTTTTGCATAATTTGTATATAATATATATATTCTTGCAAATATTTCGGATTTATTTTTAATAAATTTAAAATAATTATTTATAGTTTTCCGGTTGCAAATTAAAACTTTTGAATTTATTTTATTAGATTAACTTGCTTTTTGCACAATTCTCAAATCATCAGCAAAATAAAGTTTTATTATAAATTAAAACTCTACGATTATTATTACAAAATTAAAACCTTTAATTATTATGTATATCAAATTAAATATTATATCTTTTTTAAATTAAATTTTTTCGAATTTATATTTACATTTTTTTCTAAATTTTGGAAATTAAATTTTTTGGATTTTTTAATATATTTAAAAAACATTGTAATTTTTTTTTCAAATTGAATTTTTTAGAAATTAAAGTTTACGGATTTATTTTATTGAATCAATTTTTATTAGATTAACTTGCTTCTGGTAGGATTCTCAAATCATCAGTCAATAAAGTTTTATTATCAAATTAAAACTCTTCAATTATCATTATCGAATTAAAACTTTTTAATTATTATCTATATCAAATTAATTATTATCTCCTTTTTTAAATTAAATTATTTGTATTTATTTTTTAATACATTTTTAAAAAAATATTGTATTTTTTTGTTACAAATTAAATTTTTTTTGAAAATTAAAATTTTCAAATTCATTTTATTATATTAGCTTACTTGTAGGATTTTCAAATCATTAGCAAATAAAGTGTTTTATTGTCAAACTAAAACTCTTCAATTATTATTATCAAATTAAAACTCTTTAATTATTATTATATATATTAAATTCAATATTATCTATTGTTTTAAATTAAAATTTTCATATTTATTTTCTAATTTTTAATTAATTTCAAAATTAAAAATTTTCAAATATATTTTTAAAATATTAAAAAAATATTGTAGTTTTTCAGTGGCAAATTAAATTTTTTGGAAATTAAAATCTTCGGATTTATTTTATTATATTAATTTACTTCTTACTGGATTCTCAAATCATCAGTAAATAAAGACTTATTATCAAATTAAACGCTTTAATTATTATCTATATCAAATTCATCATTATCTTTTTTTTAAAATTAAATTTTTCGGATTTATTTTATTATATTAATTTACTTCTTGTTGGATTCTCAAATCATCAGCAAATAAAGACTTATTATCAAATTAAACGCTTGAATTATTATCTATATCAAATTCATCATTATCTCTTTTTTAAAATTAAATTTTTCGAATTTATTTTCGCATTTTTGTTTCAATTTCAAAAATTAAAATGTTCTCATTTATTCTTTAATATTTTATTATTATCTCCTTTTTAAAATTAAAATTTTCGAATTTATTTTTGCATCTTCTTTGTTTTTATCGATTTCAGAAATTAAATTTTTCATATTTATTTGTTAATATATTTAAAAAGAACATTGCAGTTTTTCGGCTACAAATTAATTTTTTTGAAAATTAAAGTTTTTAAATTTATTTTTATTAGGTTAATTTCATTAGATTAACTTTCTTCTTGCAGGATTCTCAAATCATCCGCAAATAAAGTTTTATTATCAAACTAAAACGCTTCAACTATCATTATTAAACTAAAACTGTTTAATTATTATATATATCAAATTCATTATTATATATTTTTTATTTTTTTATAATAGAATAGAAAGAAAAAAGGAGAAGGTATCCACGTGAATGCTAAGTGGTGAAAGTGAGCCACGTAGGATTTCTTTATTTTCACATATATATTATAATTTTAAAAAATATTTATATTATCAAATTAATATTAATATTAGTGATTAGATAAATGTTCTAAATTTTAAATTATAAAGTTTAAAAGTTTGTTATTATCCAATTTAAAAAAAGTTAACCTTTTCAATAATTGATTCTTATCACAATATTAATTTGATTGAATTGTTTTATATTAATTTTAATACAACACACCCTAAATGGAGGAGGATAAATATAGTTATCACTATGAATTATCTCTTATTTTCATTTTTGCAATGAGAGAAAAAAAGGAGAGGGTGCCATGTGGCACTCTTATGATACCTAGTATGATTTTGTTTGAATATATATATATATATATATATATATACTTTCTTGTCAATATTTCAAATTTATTTTTTAATACCTTTAAAAAAATTGTTTGTAGTTTTTTAGTTTCAAATTAAATTTTTTGAAAATGAACTTTCGAATTTATTTTATTAGATTAACTTGTTTTTTTTGTATGATTCTCAATCATCATCAAATAAAGCTTTATTATCAAATTAAAGTTCTTTAATTATCATTACAAAATTAAACTTTTTAATAATCATTACAATATTTTCAAATTTATTTTTCACATTTTTTTCTAAATTTTTTAGAAATTAAAATTTTCTAATTTATTTTTAAATATATTTAAAAAATATTGTAGTTTTTTGATTGCAAATTAAACTTTTTAGAAATTAAAGTTTTCAGATTTATTTTATTAAATCAATTTTTTATTAGATTAACTTGCTTCTTGCAGGATTCTCAAATCATCAGCCAATAAAGTTTTATTATCAAATTAAAATGCTTCAATTATCATTATCGAATTAAAACTCTTTAATTATTATCTATATGAAATTAATTATTATCTCCTTTTTCAAGATTAAATTTTTTGGATTTATTTTTTAATATAATTTAAAAATTATTGTAATTTTTTGGTTGAATTAAATTTTTTGGAAACTAAAGTTTACAAATTTATTTTATTAGATTAACTTTTTTTTATTAACTTGCTTGTAGGATTCTCAAATCATTAGCAAATAAAGTGTTTTATTATCAAATAAAAACTCTTCAATTATCATTATCAAATTAAAACTCTTTAATTATTATCTATATCAAATTCAATATTATCTCTTTTTTAAAAAATTAAAATTTTCGGATTTATTTTTCTCATTTTTTAGGAATTTCATAAATTAAAATTTTCGGACTTATTTTAATATATTTTTAAAAAATACTGTAGTTTTTCAGCTGTAAATGAAATTTTTTACAAATTAAAGTTTTCGAATTTATTTTATTAGATTAGTTTGTTTCTTGTTGAATTCACAAATCATCAGCAAATTAAGTTTTATTATCAAATTAAAATACTTTAATTATTATATATATCAAATTCATTATTCTCTCTTTTTTTAAAATTAAAATTTTAAAATTTATTTTCGCATTTTTTTTTCAATTTCGAAAGTTAAAAATTTCACGTTTATTCTTTTATATTTTATTATTATCTCTTTTTTTAAAATTATTTTTTTTGGATTTAATTTTGCATTTTCTTTGTTTTTCTCAATTTCAGAAATTAAAATTTTTGAATTTATTTAAAAAAATATTATAGTCTTTCGGCTGCAAATTAATTTTTTGAATATAGTTTTCGAATTTATTTTATTATATTATTTTTTATTAGATTAACTTACAGCTTGCAGGATTCTCAAATCATCAGCAAATAAATTTTATTATAAAATTAAAACTCTTCAATTATAATTATTAAATTAAAAAATTTTTAATTATCATCTATATCGAATTCATTATTATCTCTTTATTATTTTTTAATAATATAATAGAAAGAAAAAAGGAAAAGGTGTCCACGTGGACGCTAAGTGGCGAAAGTAAGCCACGTAGGATTTCTTTGTTTTCGCACACACATTGTAACGCCCTACCCCGTAAGCACCTAGCATGACTTTAAAATTAAGAACGTGATGAAAATAGAGTTTTGACCTATATGGTGGGATATCGTGTTTTTGGCACTTAGTAGTATTTTGGGGATATTTAGGAATAGGAATAAAATTTTATTATCTTATTGAGGTTTTATTATTAAGGTTTACAAATGCCTTTAAGTGGATTTTTATTTTTAATACCTAGTGTGTTTATTTTAAAATTTTAAATACTTGACATTTTCATATAGGGATTTAAAAAAAAAAAAAAAAACCTTCACGATTAAGAAATTGTGCCACCTACTGCCATCCACCTGCCACCATCCCAAAATTTGCTTTCTTTTCTTTTCTTTGTTTTTCCAGCCATTAACCTCCATAACATTTCCTATATATATATATATATATATATATATGTATATATATATATGCCATGCAAACATTTTTCTTTTCTTTCTCATCTTTGGCCGCCTATAACATATGCATATATATATCATTTTCTTTCTTTGAATAAAAAAGGGCAGCCATAATACTAATCTCAAGGTAAGTTTGCATGTCTTTTTTTTCCTTTCTTTCTTTTCTTTAGTTAGTTAGGTTATATATATATATATATATTTATATATATGTATATATATAGTATATGTTTGTTTGTTTTCTTTAATATATAGTGAGATCTATTTCTAGTTAGATTATATATATTTTTAAGCTAGTTATTTATTTTAAGATTTCAATATTTTAAATGGATTTTTAGTATAAAGTATATAGTTAATTATGGTTTCTTGGGAGAGTATATTTTTTTTGAGTATAGGATTTTTTGATCTTTTTAAAGAATTATATAAGTATATATATCGTTTATTAGTACCAGAAAAATAAAGACAACTATTATAGTTGCTTTTAGAAAAACTAATTTTTAACATAAAAGAGTTAAACCTCTTGCACCATTGCCTGGGTGATTGTTTAAATCTATATAAGGACTTTTTTCAAAAGACACTCCAAGTGTTCTTTACCTTTAAATTCAAAACTAGGTGGCTGACACATATATATAGTCTCTTCGAGATCACCATGTAAGAAAGCGGTTTTAACATCAAGTTGTCAAGATTAAGATCATAAAACACAACAAGAGCAAGCATAATCCTAATTGTTTTATATTTAACAATAGGGGAAAATTTTCACTAAAATAAATGCCCTCAACTTGTGAAAAACCTTTTGCAACCAACTTGGCCTTGAACCTAGGAGATTCTTTAGAAGACTCAGGTTCTTTTATTTTGAAAATCCATTTGCAATCAACTAACTTTTGTTTTGAGGGTTTTGGAACAAGAATCCAAGTTTTATTTTTGTTTAAAGAAGTCATTTCCTCATCCATAGCACGTAACCATAAAACAGGATTGGGGCTTTTCAAAACCTCAGAAAAACATAATGATTCTCTTTCTTCTACATAAGATGCAACAGCAAATGCATATGAAACAATGTAGGAGTAACCATACCGAGGATGTTCCTTAGGGACCCTACGGACCCTATCCCTCGCAAGTTGGTAATCTCTAAGAGCTTGAGCGTGAGCCTCAGGATGTTCTGTCTCCTCATCAGAACCTTCTAAAACAGGATCAGAGGTCTCAAGAATACTAGAAGGATCAGGTGTGCTACTAGATGGAGTAGGAATCAGTGGATTGGTTTCGGGTTCCAGAGGCGATTCTAAGGGAGGTTAGAGATGACCGCCACCTCCACAGGAATATTACTAGGAGTGAGAACTCTCGGTGGACTATCTGAGATGAGTTTATCCTTAAGACAGGGCATTTCTAGTTCATTGAAGATAACATCCCTACTGATAACAACCCTCTCTCCTGGTTCACCCTTTTACCATACTCTATATCCCTTCACCCCACTAGGATATCCTATGAACACTCCCTTTCTTGACCTTGGATCTAGTTTACCCTCCTTCTGATGTGCAAAGACCGCACACCCAAAAACTCTCAAGTTGGAAAGGTTAGGAGGTTTACCACACCAGAGTTCTATAGGAGTCCTAAAGTTTATAGCTGTAGAAGGGTATCTATTGATAAGATAGACAGCTGTACTAAAAGCTTCTCCCCAAAAAGGTTTTGGGACACCAGAAGACACAACAAGGCATCTAAACTTATCCATAAATACAGTTCATCCTTTCGGCAACTCCATTTTGCTGTGGGTTATGTCTAACCGTTCTATGGTATAGAATGTCATGCGATGCACACAAATCAGAAAACTTACGGTTACAAAATTCAAGACTGTTATCGGTCCTGATAGTTTTTAGTTTATTTCTGGAATGATTTTTGGCAAAACGTTTCCATTCACAAAATTTTTCGAAAGTTTGATCTTTAGTTTTTAGAAGGAAAACCCAAACATGCCTTGAAAAATCATCAACAATAGACAAGAAATAAACATGACCACCATAAGTTGGAACCATTTCAGGTCCCCATAGATCACAATGCACATAATCAAGTATTGCAGAAGACTTGTGAGTGCTGGTTGAAAAACTGATTTTGTGTTGTTTTCCCAAAACACAGTGGTCACAAAAATCAAAGGAATCAATTTTGTCACCACACAAAAGATTTTTTTGGGTAAATAATAAAGTCCCTTTTCACTAATGTGGCCGATCCTCCGATGCCACAACATAGTTTTCTCAGGAACAGTTTTTGAAATCAATGCAGTGGAGTTACAAACTGTTTTACCAAGTAGAATGTATAAAGTTTCTCTTTTAAAACCTTTCAGCATGACTAGGTTTCCTTTGCAAACACGTAAAATACCGTTTTTAGATTTAAAAGAAAAATCCAAAGAGTCCAAATAACTAAGAGAGATAAGATTCTGACGTAAGTCATGCACGTATCTCACCTCAGTGAGCTTCCTAGTCACACCATCATGCATTTTGATGAAAACATTACCAATGCCTTTAATATCACAAAGTTGATTATTTCCCATAAAAACCTTTCCTTGGCTTAATGGTTTGAAATTAGAAAACCAGTGTTTGTTGGGTATCATGTGAAAAGAACAACCAGAATCAAGAACCCAATGATCAACAACTTCAGAACATGAAGGAGAAAGAGACATACACAAAACTTCTGAAAACATAGAATTACCATCTGTATCAAAATCGTGGATTTTATTACTCCCTTTACCATGTTTATGTTGTTTTTCATCTTTAATCCGTTTAAAACACTTGTTTTTCATATGACCCTTTTTGCCACAATAAAAACACTTTACTTTGTTTTTCTCTCGTGATTTGGATCGCCCTTTACTTTTAAAACGGTGACTAGGAGGTTCCCTCCGGTAAACTCTTCCTCGCACAAAAAGATTTTCACTGTGAGATTTATTTTCTTTTTGTAAATCCAAATCCTTAGATTTCAAAGCGTTTTTAACATCGGAAAGAGACAAACCATCTCTGCTATATTTAATAGCATATTTAACATCGTTAAAAGATTCTGGTAAGCCATTTAATAAAATGACTCCAATATTTTCATCAGAGATATTTCCTCCAACGTTTTGAAGTTCCAAAACGATTTTATTTAAATCATCCATATTTTCTAAAAGTGTTTTTGACTCGCTCATTTTAAAACCGAAAAGCTACTCTTTTAAATAAATTTTATTTGTAAGTGATTTTTCCAAATACAGTTTTCCAGTTTAGTCTAAATTTCAAAAGTATTGTCTTTTTCATCAATTTCTCGTAAAACATTATCAGTTAACTGCAAGGTGAGACAACTGTGAGTATCACTTAGTTTTTCTGAAAGAATTTCACCCTTCCAAGATTTCGGATACTCTTCAGGGCTGCAGATAGCGGGTGCAATTTTATTTTGTACCAAAACTGCTTTTATTTTCCTCCGCCACATTACAAAGTCAGATTTGCCATCAAACTTATCAGTTTTAATTTTTTGAACTGACATATTTCGAAGGCAAATAAGTGTAATTAAGTGACTAGAAAAGTGAAAGATTTGAAAAAGTTTTGAGAGAAAAAGAATAAAACTACCCGGTATTTTTCGGGAAAAAAAAACAATTTCAGAAAAACGGCATTGGTTTGTTTTAGTTTGCCTGATTTGTATTGTGTTTTTTTGTTACCAAAAAACAGCGCAGCAACGTGAAGCACAAAAACCAAGAAACAAACAATACAACTGAAATAACGAGAATCACGGCAGCAACAAAAACTGCCTTACCAAACACAGAAAAAGACAAAGAACAGGAGAAAAAAACTTTTGAAAAACAGAAAAATGCGCCAAGATACAAATACTTGAAATCTCATGGATTCAAGCCAGGCCTGGGTTTTATAGTTTTTGAACAACTAAAAAAAATAGGAAAAACACACCAGCAGCAGAACAGTAATAGGAGCAATATCAAAAAAATAGTAAACAACACAACTGAACATTGACACAATTAAGTAAGAAAAACAGTAATAGTAATCACAACCGGCGGTAAACCGGACAGAGAATCAGAAAATAGATGAAACGGTGGCAAGCCGAAAAAACAGAATAGATAACTGGCGTCAAGCCAGAAACAACCAGAAACAATAGCAATAATCGGCGGCAAGCCGAAAAAGAAAAAGAACAAAAAATAACAGTAAAATAACTGAAATAGAGAGAGTGTGAAAGAGAAACTTCACTTGCCAGATCTGAGGAACTCAACAGTTCCCTCAGATTTGGAATTGTTGATGGTTTCCGACGCCGATAAGCCGAACCGCGGCTCTGATACCACTTGTTATAGAAACTAATTACTATTACAAATCTATTTACTATTACAAGCCAAAAACAGAAAGAAATAACAACAGAAGAAAATAGAAAAACAATTCTATTACACAGCCTTCCTCTCTGATCAAACAGAAAAAGAATAAAACTTCAGGGCTGTAAAATAATAATAATAATAATAATAATAAAATGAGAGAAACAAGAAGAAAATACTCCGCTGCGGATAATGACCGCCGGCGGGAATGGTGACGAGCCGAGAAAGACAGGACGCCGAGCAACGGCTGAGTTGTACAGTCCGCGTCAAGGCGTTGCCGGTAAGTAACGGGACGATCAGAACCCTCAGATCCGAACCTCAACAATGACAAAAGTCACCGGTCCGGTGCCATACTCCCTCTCTCTCTCTCTCTCTCTCTCTCTCTCTCTCTCTCTCTCTCTCTCTCTCTCTCTCTCGCGGCTCTCTCTCAAAGCACACCAAGAAAAAAGATCAGACGATGATCCAAGGAAGCCGACGGCAGTGACAAAGTCGCAGGAAGCCGACAGAAGAAGGAGAGCAGCGACAGAAACCGCGAAGAAGAAAAGGCAGCAGACAAGTCAAAAACCCAACAGTGAAGAACAGAAATAGGAGACGTAAAAAAAAAAGGAGAAGAATGATTCCCAAGAGAAGAGAAAAACCGGATGCACAGGAAACGAAGAGGGAGAGGGGCATTAAATGGGAGAGACAACAACGGGTAGCCCAAGTGGCCCGGCCCGGTCGGGCTTGGCATTTCTTGACCCAGTCAAATGGGCACTTATTCTCCAGTTGAGGTCCAATTCATCATTGGGCTAAGGAAATTGGTGTAAAATGAAAATATTAGGAAGACTTCAAGGCCCAAAAAGCCTACATAGAGAATATATTAAAAGATGTTCTTAGACAATTCTTGTAAAAAATATAATTCTTAATAAAAATACTTCTAACTAATCTAATTACCACATTCTATGATGAGTATGTTTATTTCCCAGACCATCCATCTTTTTATTTTGGAATTAAGTAGTGGTGAGCTTCGACCCCATGAACGTAGCTCAGTTGGTTCTAGCACTGCAGAGTTGGTATCAAGGTCCAAGGTTCAAATGCTGGTAGCGGCAGTTTGGGAATTTTAACCTCTCCAAAGTGAGGGGTGGTTCCTTTTGCGCACCAGTGTCTGGCCTCCAGTCTGTAGAGCTACTGAGTCACCATGATTTACATCTTCCACTTGGGCGTCGGGCAGTCTAGTGGGGGCCCTGTAAGTGAGTGATTTCCCCTTTTGGTACCAAGTAGTGGCGAGCTTCAACCTTAACTTTAGGGAGGTCAATTTTTTTCTCTTCTTCATGTAACGTTTGAAAATTTTTATTAGGGACTAAATTTCATAAATTTTTTTATTATCAACATTTTACCCACTAAACTCCACATCTGAAATTAAAGATCGATATGTTGGATATTCTAACCTTGAAATATTGGTAACATTAGCATCAAATTAAGGTGTACGTAAGGTTGCATCTGTCTTAATTAATTTGGTCATTAAGTGCGTGCATGTTCATTTGTTTGCCTATATTTTGGCATTTTTCTCAACCACATTAATTTTTTTTTCTTGTTGATTTTTTTCTTAATTTTAACTTAATTAACTCGTCTTTTCCAGCTATTGTTTGGCTGATTGAAGTAGTTGAACAATGCCAAATATTTGGGTGTTTGACATCTTCTATATTGTCCAACAAACCCATAATATCCTTTTTTTTTTAAAAAAAAAAAAACATAAATAGGAAACACTAAGAAAAGTAGCTAAAAATCCAAATTACTGCAGGTTTCAAGTTTTAAATTTCACTTTTATCTTTTAATCTTCGACTAAAACCTTGCATTAAATTTGAAGATTTTTGTATTATAATTCCTCCTTTCTAATTTTTTGAATAAATTATTACATTAAATAACAATAAACAATTAAGCAAATGAAAAAGAGAAACTCTATATTCATGATAATTAAAAATTTTAAGTAAGAGTTTTAAGTGAGTACAAAAATAAAAAATAAAAATAAAACAAATGTAGCTTATTTTTTCGACATCATTTAAATCAACACTGGGTACAAACACACTTACAAAATCAGTCACTTACTAATTATTATAAAAAAGAAAGGCTTTAATCTAGCTAGGCTTGAATAGAACAGCAATTTCATTATGTGATTAACTAATAATTAACTACTAGCTAGGCTAATATATTTGAAGTACTAAAGACAAACAATTAATAATGATTAGTAACTCATTCACAATTTTTATTTTTTCTTCAAGGATTCATGTGGAACCCAGAGATTACAGACCCAAAAGTAACTCACTCAAAGAAAAAGTAGTTGTGTTTTTATAATTGTTTTCACTTTATTAATACATTAATTTTTAGTGAATTATTATTTTCATTTAATGTGGCTATCAAGGTACAAGACAAAATTAGATATGAGCAGAAGAGTGTTGAATAGATAGACACTCTTGAAAGTTTTTTTGGAATATTGCATGTGGTTGGAACATGCATGGACAATTATTAAATAGAAAATATAATACTATTGAATTATGATATTTTCTAAAAATGATAATAAAAATAATAATAATAATAATAATAATAATAATAATAATAATAATAATAATAATAATAATAAACGTGTAGAATATTGTGTTCCTTCATTCATTCACTTTTTTTTTTTTTTTTTTTAAATTTTGGAGGGGGGAAGAGGTGATCAAAAAGGATCTTCATTCTTTCACTTAGTAATAAGGAGAGTTTGCAATGGTACCATCTTTTTCTCTGAAATCGTGGTTTGGTAAGAAATGTGAAATCACAATCTTTTTCTCTATTTTCTATTCAGTTTTCCTCTTGTTAGTTTTTTGCTATATTTATAGGTCAGGGAATAATCTTACTTATCTTCTTACTAAAAACTTTTTTTGAAGTTAGATAATGCAATTGGTATTACATAAATTTATTTTTATCTCAAAAACATTAATTTAAAAAAAATTGATGCTTAACAACTCTTTCCAAAATCTCCTTTAAATCTTAAATTTTGTAATAGAAATGATATATATAAAAATATTAAGTAAAATTTGGAGTAATAAGATATCTCTTAACTAGCTCACATAAAGTTACTTTTAGGTGAAAAAATAGAAATAATAAGAACAAAAAGACATTATAAACAATTACTTAAAAGGCCGAGGATTATTATTTGTGTGACCAACCCTATATTACAAACCATTGTCTATACCTTGTAAGGGGATTGTCAACTTAATTAATTAGCAGAGGACCACAAAATTTAATTAGTTCTCAAATTGAAGAACCCTTTTTTTTCTTTTATTAGGCCACAAATTGAAGAAACTTTAATTGATAGTGACTTGCAACCAAGTAGGATTGGTACCCACAATCTTTCTTTTAAAAAAAAAAAAACCAATGTGCCAAAAAAGCCTTCTTTTATTTAAAAAAAAAAAATCTAAAGCAAAATCAATTAAAAGACACACATAAAAATATTGGCCAAATGTCTTATGCAACTTTTACCTACTAAAAAACAAGAAAACAAATCAAGAAAATTTATAACAAAATCTGGAATTTGATCTTGATATGAAACCTTTTCGTGCTTTCTAGAGGTTCGTTTTGAACTTTGCTTAAAGTGTCCCAAATTTAGTGTTGTTTGTAGGATAGGTAACTTAAAGCTAAAGGGCATAAAAGAAGTAAAGATAGAATGAGATGTTTTGCTTGAATCCATAGTTGATGAAAAGTCCATTTTTTTCAGGTCATATAAGATGGAAAGTTTACTCAAAAACTTTTTTTTATGTTGAAATTTGGAAGGTGACTATTGAAGGGTCTCTTTTTATGTTGCGTGAAATTGTTATTTTCTTGAGACAGCAACAAACACGTATTCTTCTTTTTCATAGGATTATCATAATTTTGCCATGTTGTCTGTCCTTCCATCAGAATCTCCTTGGTTACTTTGAACATATGTTTGTAAAATAATAGGAAATCATAAACACATCATTATTGTGCATTTAGATTACATGCGAGTGAGCTTCTTGGAGTTGCTTGTAATTTAATCCTAGCTCTCGAGTATGAATAATTTTGAAAATATAGTTATATCTTGTGGGATAATGCCTTTATGATTTTACACAATGAGATTAGTTTGTAGCTTAAAAGTGTCTCTTGTATATACAAGAGACACCCTCAAAATATAATTCATAATCTAATTAAAAAAAAAAAAACTTAAAAAGAAATATGCAAATATCACACTTTAAACACCTGGCCATATGCCAACCCTTTCACGAATAATTCAACATTCACTATTACAAAATAAAATTCTCAAAATTAAAAATGAAAGCGCTCAAGAAATTAATGGCCTAATTAGTTTTGATGAGTAACAAAAGTTAGTTTTATATTTCTTATCAAGCTAACAATGAAATAGGTCTGATTTGTGGAGCTACTAATTGAGAGAAGAGCTACTATGTAAATAATCAAAGTACGAATGTTTAGCTGGAGATTTGGGGGACCAGTAGATATCTTTTTTCTTTCTTTTAATCCTTTGTAGCTATCAATGTGCCAGATGGATGAAAATCAGTGGGTTAAACTAAAGAGAATATTCCGAGATGGTTAATAAAGAAAAAAGCAATTTTATATGATCGATT
The DNA here is from genome assembly GCA_028651295.1 of Catharanthus roseus. Classification (NCBI taxonomy): domain Eukaryota; kingdom Viridiplantae; phylum Streptophyta; class Magnoliopsida; order Gentianales; family Apocynaceae; genus Catharanthus; species Catharanthus roseus. Next base: position 11,883,959 of record JAPQWS010000102.1, on the reverse strand, counting down.
TTTTTGTATTTGTCTTATTATTACCATTTCAGTAAATTTGTTACAAATGTAGCTATTTGTTAGTTAAAAAAAAAAGAGCAAAGAAAATGGGATCTGGAAAAGTAGTTGCAGCATAAAAGACGAGCTATGAAGGAAAAGCTGAAATTTCTAACAAGTATATAAAGCAAAATAAACTTGGAGAGAGGTGTGCATTTTTATCTGAATTCTCAAACATTGTTCAAGACCCTCAAGGAGAGTGCATCTGCTAAAGAAGGAAGAGAGAAACGATTTCTGAGGGTTTGAGTTTAATTGCTTTTTATATTAAAAGTGTGATTTTTTAAATTCTTCTTCATTTCTGTTTTGGTTTGTCAAGTTCCTTAACAAAACTTGATGTTGGGTCGCAAGGTCCATATCAAAACTTGCAGATAAGATTTCTTGGGATAAGAAAACATTCAGTTGCTAGACTAAGAAAATCTAGTGTTTGTAAGGGTTTAATCTCACCCTGATCGAGATTGGTTATTTTTAGTGGAATCTTCAAGAGAGAGTGATCTTGAAGAAAGTGGATGTAGGCAATTAGCCAAACCACTAAATTTGTTTGTGTCGGTTTTATTTATTTATTTTTTTTTTTGTCTTACATATTTTGCAATATGTTTCTGTTTACTGAACTTCTCAAATTAATCTGAATCAATCTTCTGAAGTCAAGCTAATGACATTCAAGAGGAATGAAAATGATAATCTAATAGTTGTTGAGTTAGTGAGCTAGTTCTTTAAGAAAATCAAAACAAAAATTTTATAATTTACTATCATAATTTTAAATTTTTGTTAGTCCAATTCAACCCCCCTCCCCCCTCCCCCCCCTCCCCCTCTTGGATACTTTAGGGACTTACAATTGGTATCAGAGCAATCTCTCTCAAGAATTTGAGTTTAACAACTCGAGAAAGTATCCATAGCTAGCTCGATCAACCTAGTAGAGGAACAGTCAATATCTCGACCTCCATTATTTAATGGAACCAACTATGCATATTAGAAAACTAGAATGAAAATTTTCATTCAGTCTACTAATGTAGAATGTTGGAAGGTTATTATCAATAGTCTTTTCATTCCAAAGAAAATGATAGAATCATGTTGAGGTTGATAAGAATAAAAGTAATTTTGATGATAATGATTGGAAGAATTGTTCTATCAATGCCAAAGCTCTGAATCTCCTTCATTGTGCACTTGATGTGAATGAATACAATAACGTTTCAGTATGCAAACGGAAAAAGAAGTCTGGAATAAACTTGAAGTTACTTATGAAGGAACAAGACAAGTGAAAGAAACTAGAATCAACATCTTGTTCAGAAATTATGAATTATTCCAAATGAATGCTGATGAATCTATTACTGATTTGAATAACAGGTTTACTGAAATTGTGAATCAATTGAAAGCTCTTGGAAAGAATAGTACTGAAGAAGAAATGGTGAAAAAATTCCTAAGATCATTAACAGATAAATGGGAAACAAAAGTCACTATTCTAGGTGATACCAAAGATATTACCAAATTTCCATATGATGATCCGATTAGTTCTTTGTTGTCTCATAAGTTAATGATGGATAAAGAAAAGAGTATCCTTCAAGAGAAAAAGAAGAGTATTGCCTTAAAAGTTGAAGAGGAAGAGAAGAAAAATATGGAGGAAGAAATGAATTTGATTGCCAAAAAAATGAAAAGACTTTATAAAACTTTCAGAAAATACAAGAAGGCCAATCAAACCAAGAAGGATGGAAAGAAGAAGGAAAATACTGAGATTGTTTGTTATAAGTACAAGGAGTCTGGACATATTCGAATATATTATCCAAAACTGAAAAGAAAGAAGAAGGACAGAGCAATGGTGACAGAAACATGGAGTGATTCAGAGATTAGCTCGAGTGAGAATGAAAATGCCAAAGAAAGTGAAGATAATGAGAAAGAAGCAAAAACGGTTTAGTGTGTTTAATGGCTGTTGATGAAAGCAAGAGCAATAAAGAAAGCAAAGAAGAATCCAAAGAGGTAATTATCCTTGATAAATCTTATGAACAATTTCATGATGCCTTTGAAGATTTATTTCATTAATATAAAAATCTTGCTAAAAAGTATGAAGTAACATAATAAAATCAAGATAAATAAATTTGAGAAACATATGATAGAAGATGAAAAAGAAAACTATGAACTGAATCTATTGTCAAAAGGAAACAAAACTTTTATCAAAACAGAAACACCCAACTTCAGAAAAATGAGTCTTTCACACAGTGGTACTCAAAACGAAGATGTTATAATAACAGGAGAAATAATTTTCAGAAAAGGAGATCTGTTATAATTGTTCAAAACTTGGTCATATTACAAGAAATTGTTTTCAGAATTTTAGTCACTTTGGAAAGAGATACTATACACATTCATCATCAGATTGGAAATCTCATCATCAAGGACCCAACTATGTTTGGGTACCTAAGAAAAACTAATGTTGTTTTACAGATGTTTCTTAGAAGTAAAGGAGTTGAAAATTGGTTGAACATTGATAGTGGATGCTCAAGACAAATGACAAGTGACAAAAATTTGTTCACCAAGCTAGAGGGAAAGGAATGTGGAGAAGTGAGTTTTGGAGATAATAATAAAGGAAAAATTGTTGATAAAGGAGCCATTGGGACATATCTGAAAATTGAAAATGTTTCACTTAAAAAAGAACTCGAATTCAATTTGATTAGTGTGAGTCAGTTATGTGACAAAGGATTGGATGTGAACTTCAGAAGAAGAGAGTAAAATATATTGAAAGATGATAAGTTAGTTTTGAAGGCAAAGAGAATTGAGAATGTGTAGATTTTGGAAACTACCAAGTTGAATGGAGCTAATACCATTTGCCTAACTTATGTTGTTGTGGCATAGAAGACTCGGACATGCAAGTATGAGTATCTTAGATAAACTCATTAAAAAGGGATTAGTGAATGGTTTACAAGAAATTAAGTTTGAGAGAGATAGAGTTTGTGAGGCATGTTAAGTTGGGAAACAAACAAGAGCATCCTTCAAAGCAAAAGGAGTTGTATCAACTACAAAACCACTTGAGTTGATACACTTTGATTTGTTTGGTCCTGTCTCACCATAAAGCTTAGGAGGAAAGACTTATTGTTTTGTGATTGTTGATGATTACTCAAGGTTTACTTGGACACTTTCTATGGCAAATAAGGATGAAGCATTTGAAAAGTTCCTGATCTGTTGCAAGAAAACTCAGAATGCCAAAGGATATGATATTAAGGCTATCAGAAGTGATCATGGGAGGGAATTTGAAAATCGAAAGTTTCAAGTTTACTATGAAGAAAATAGAATTTAGCATAACTTTTTAGCTCCAAGAACTCCAAACACAATGGAGCGGTGGAAAGGAAGAACAGGACACTTCAAGAAATGGCTCAAACTATGATTGCTGAAAGAGCACTTCCAAAGTACTTCTGGGCATAAGCTATTAATACAGCAAGCTATATTCTGAATAGGGCACTTGTGAGATCAATTCTCAAGAAAACTCCTTATGAGTTATGGAAAAGAAGAAAACCAAACATAGGACATCTAAGAGTGTTTGGATGCAAATGTTTTGTTCGAAATGATAAAGATCAGCTATGAAAGTTTGATGAAAAGTCTGATGAAGCTATATTTTTAGGATCCTCAGAAGCAAGCAAAGCTTATCGAGTGTTCAACAAGAGAAATCAGACTGTTGAGGAATCAATTCATGTGGTATTTAGTGAAAGCCTAGAAACAGAATATAGAAAAGGAGATGAAGAGGAAGGAAGCTCAAGTCAGCAGGAATCAAGTTCAAGCCAGAAACTTAATAATAGAGTGAGTGAAGCTAATATGAACCAATAGTGATTCAAGCTACCACAAATGTTGAAAGTGATTTGCCAAAAGAGTGGAGATATCATAAGAATCATTCAAAGGAAGACATGTTAACTGATCCATTAGAAAGGGTGACAACACGAAGTCGATTCAAAAAAATGAATGGAAATATGGGATTTGTATCACAAGTTGAACCCAAAATGTTTGAGGAAGCACAAAAGGATGAGAATTGGATGTTGGCAATGCAGGAAGAGCTAAATTAGTTTGAAAGAAATAATGTGTGGAAGCTTTTACCAAGACCAACAACCCAATCAGTTATTGGAACTAAATGGGTATTTAGAAACAAGCTGGACGAGCAAGGATATGTTGTTAGAAATAAAGCAAGATTGGTAGCTCAAGAATATAATCAAGAGGAAGGAACTGATTTTGATGAGACTTTTGCACTTGTAGCTCGACTAGATTCCATTTGCATGTTATGTGCTTTTGCATGTTTTAAAGATTTGAAGTTATTTCAAATGGATGTGAAAAGTGATTTTTTAAATGGTCTTTTAAAAAAGTAGAGGTTTATGTGGAACAACCACATGGATTTGAAAGTTTTTAAAAACCAAATAATGTGTTTAAGCTTATCAAAGCATTGTATGGTTTTAACAAGCTCCAAGAGATTGGTATGAAAGATTAAGTTTTTACTGGAAAATTGTTTTCAAGAGGTGGTATTGATAAAACTTTTTTTACAAAAGCCTTTTCACAAGACATTTTAATTGTGCAAGTGTATGTAGATGATATTATTTTGTAGCTACAAATACTAATCTTTGTCAAAAATTTTCTAGGTTAATGCAAGGAGAGTTTGAAATGAGTATGATGGGAGAGCTGAATTTCTTTCAAATGAAACAATTGAAAGAAGGAATAGCCATTAGTCAAACTAAGTACATCAAGAAACTGTTAAGGAAGTATGGAATGACTGAAGCTAAACTTGTTAAAACACCCATCAGTACTTCAAAAAAGTTAAATAAAGATGAGAAAGGTGAAGCTACTAGTCCGAGAGACTATAGAGGTATGATTGGATCTCTCTTATATCTTACTGCTAGTCGACCAGACATTTAATTCAGTGTGTGTCTTTGTGCAAGATTTCAAGCTAACATAAAAAGTCGCATCTGATTGCGGTAAAGAGAATATTTAGATATCTTGCAGGAACAATGGAGCTAGCATTGTGGTATCCAAAAGAAGGCTCAATCGAGCTAAAAGGTTATTGCGATGCTGATTTTGTGGGAAGTACAGTAGATAGGAAGAGTACTTCTGGAACTTGTCAATTTTTGGGATAATGTCTTGTTTCATGGTATAGGAAAAAACAAGCATCAGGTAGCTTGTCCACAGCTGAGGCAAAATACATCTCAGCTGAAAGTTATCTAGCTCAACTACTATGGATGAAGCATCAACTCTCTGGTTTGGCATAATCTACAACAAAACTCCTATCTATAGTGACAATACAAGTGCTATTAATTTGACTAAGAATCTAGTTCGGCATTCAAGGACAAAGCACATTAAAACCAGACATCATTTCATAAGAGAGCATGTGGAGGAAGGTATAGTTGAACTAATCTTTATTCCTTCAGACAAACAACTTGCTGATATTTTTACAAAACCCCTTTTGTGAAGAATCTTTTACTAGAATTAGATGTGAACCTGGTTTAATTTGTCTTTGAGTTAGTTTTTCTTTTGCATAGTAAAGCTTCTCTTAGAATAAATTGTGATTAATCTTATTATGTCTATAGTACTATTAGCTCGATAAAAAGTAGATCATTAGCTTGAGGAATCTATTAGTCTAACTTAAGGAGAGATATATTCTACTTGTTCTTTAGTCCTATGTCAGTTTTGTTTTATCTTCACATGCGTCCTATTTTAAGCTAACTGAATTTCATTTGAACTGAAAGTTACTGCATTAAACATAACTTTAAATTGCTGATAGTGTTTGATTGGACAAATGCACAGAATAGTGTTTGCAACCTTTTGTTTCCTTCAGAATTTATTGCTTCTCTGAAAAAGCATGATGGTACTGATTCTCAAGGTGACAGTATCTTGAGAAGGTACATAGCATTAGGAAAGCGTGTAAACCTTTCGTCTTCTCATTAGGGGTGTAAACAGGTTTAGACGGGTATAGTAGTCCTTGTACCAGACCCAGATCCTTATAGTGAAACATGGACCCAGATCTAGATCCTTCGGGTATAAAATTTATGGACGGTTAGAGTTTAGGTATACCAGTACTCGTATGCAATTTTTCTATTTTTTTCCCTTTAAACAAAAATATATATAAAACAATATATAATCCTAAAATAAAAATTATAACATGATTAACATAATTTCCTCAACATCTTTTTCAACAAATAAAATTCTGTAATATCTCTAATTCAAATGATTAAAAGTTCAAGTACACATAAAATCCTCACAAGTACATTAATCCAATAAAAACAAAAGTCTTAATTCAATACAATATATTAATCAGAGCATTTGGAGATCGCTTGCTTTTATTTATCTCCTACAAAAGAAAAATAGAAGTGAATATAAATTATAAGTATATGTAAAATTTGTAACTTTAGAGATGAATTATGAATATGCAGCTAATTATAAATTTAAAAAAAAAAAAACTCACATCAATTTTCCCCTACAAGTGCAACTATGGGATTAAAGAACTCTCAACAACATCATTATCATCACACTCTAGAAACAAATTAGGTTAGTTAACTAATATAGGAGGGAGAAAAATAAAATTAGAATAACAAAATAAAATACTTACTTATTTTTTGTTGAAAGCTCAATCCAATCTGATGTAGTTGCCAATGCCTCAACCATTTCAAGAAGCAATGATGCACATGTTGCATCAACCACTATTCTTCTAACGCTAAATACAGACTCCGATGCAACAGTAGTAGCTAGAATAGCTAAAATATCACATGCCATCTTGCCTATGACAAGATACTTTGGAGAGTTTTCTCTCTACCATTGAAAATATTAAACTTCTCATTCCTAGGGAATACAAACTCTTCTAAATATTGTTCTATTTCACTCTTTTGGTACATACGAATAGTAGTGGACTTATCTGTCTTATACCATTCATCAAAAGCAGAATAATCAACTTCCGATACTCCTCCACCAGATATAGGATATGGATGATTACTTACATAGCTTACTTGACCACCATATTCAATGTACAAATCTTGAAACTCAGTCTTAATACTTTCAACATAATGATAAGCATTACTACCATAGATGGCATCATGGTAAAACTCCACCAAATTCATTTTAAATCTGGGATCAAGCACAATAGCAGTTCCCAAAACCAAACATGACTCCTCCCAATATTTTTCAAACTTTTGCTTCATAGGACCAGCCATAACTTTAAGAAAATCATTTGACTGTTTTCCCATTCCCTCAACTTAACTTGGATTTTACACACATCAGGGAAGAAGACATTTGAAGTTGGAAAATTTCTGCCACTAAAATGATTAGTACAATCATAAAATATCTTCAAACATCCATGAATTACATCAGCAACTTTCCATTCATTCTCTGTTGGAAAAAACTTATCATTTCTATCAATTTGTACAAGATGGTTAAATGCTTCCTTAAGAGGTAATGCAAACTCAAGCATCAAATATGTAGAATTCCATCTAGTTTGGACATCCAAAGCCACTTTCTTCTTATTTTTTAACTTGCATTGTTGTAAAGCACACTCAAATTTCTAAGAAGCATAAGTAGATTTTTTCAAATACTTGCATGTTTTTCGAATCTTCAAAATTAAGTCTCCCAAAACAGCCAAACCATCTTGCAAAATCAAATTAAGAACATGTGCACTACAATGAATATGAAATAAAAATCACCACCAAGGGGAAGCCACGCTTTCTCAACCAACAAGATTTCAAATGTCTAACCATTGAATCATTCGATGATTCATTATCCCTAACCATAGAAAACAATTTCTTATCTAAATTCCACTCCAAGATGAGATCATTGATGAATCAAAATAATGTCTCACCGTCATGAGGATAAGGAATATGTCTATTTGTAAGAATCTTCTTTTTCAACTCCCAAGTGTCATCAACGTAATGAGCAGTAAGACAAGTATATGCAATATTACCCTGTTCTGAAGTCCAAATATCAGTTGTTAAAATGATTGTACAATCAAGACCATCCAAGAACTCATACAATTTTATCTTCTCTTCCTTTTGCACCAACATCACTTCCGCCCTGATTGTATTTCTAGAAACAAGCTTAAAGTTCGGATTCAAACTATTGCAAATTTTCTCAAAAAATTCATGCTCACACATGTTGAAAGGATAATTGTGCTTGATTATCATTTTTGCTAAAGTCTTCCTACTCTTTTCTTGATCAAATTTGAAATTACTTAGTCCAATGTTACCTGTCACACTACTTTTTGAATATTGAATTTGTTGTTGTCCTTTACACCGAAGTTTTCTAGTAACATAAACTTTTAAATGTTTAGTCAAATGAGTATTCCCCACTTTGCTGCCCCCAGCAAGTTTTTTTTTTGGCACTAATTATACTAAGCTTTAATACTTCCATCAAGATCAGTCAACCTTGACATTTCTTTCCATACATATGATTTTTGCCTTTGAGGGATCTGCTGGATTTTCTAGATTTTCCTCGAGATTTAACTCGAACACCTTATTGTAATTAGTTATATCCATAGCATCATCAGCAGTAGATGCCTTGTAACTTTCAGTTGGTATTGATCCAACATTTCTAGGTGTACCGGACATCTTAAATAAAGCATACAAAAAAGGAATTTAATTAACACATTATATAATTTACTCCAAGAATTTCAAATATTCAACAAAAAAAATTACAAACCACTATTTACAGCCCTATATATAAGTTATATTACTTTACTGTTACAAACTTCCATAGAACAAAAACAAAAAACAACATGCATTTATTTGCATAATCATCTTCCTTTTCTGTTCCATCATAACTCAAATCTTGTTGCAGTCAATGTCGGGACTAAATGTGCTGTTGAGATTGGCATGGCAAGCTCTGGGGAGATCTTTGGCTTTTCTTTCATTAATAGGAAAATGCGGAGCAATATCTTTGAGACATTTGCAAAGAAAACGGCATTCGGCTTTGGATTTATTAGCTGTTTTAGCCAAATCTTTAACACTATTGCAACGTAAAATGCTAGGAAATAGAGAACCATTTATTAAGAAATTTTGGCATGGAATCAATCCCTTTAGTGAAGAAATACAGTCAGCTACAGTGGCAGTGTTTGCCATCAATGGCAATAGCACTATTGCCATTATCACAAACAAACAAATAAATTTCTTCATCATTTTCAATTGGTTATATTTTCATAACAGAAACTTAATTAAAAGAAGTGTAAATTTTTTATCCAAAGACATGATTAAATGGGTTTGATATGGGATTGAAGCAATTCTTAATCAAAAAGCAATTTTAGATTTATTTCTTATTGACTCTACATGTGGAAAAGAGAACTTACAAGACAAATCCAGACAAATCTATACTTTCATAACCTTATCAAATTCAAATTTATACTATCATTTTCATTAGACATTAAGCACTCATACAACTCAAGATTTTAAAAAAAAAATGAAAAAGAAAACCCTGTATTTGTTCAGGAAAAAAAAATCCCAGCAGATATGGTCATACAACGAATATATTTTGAACAGAGGAAACACTCTCTCTTAAACAATTAACCAGACACATTTTACATACCTGTCGGAATACTGAAGAATAGAGGAGCAGCGTCAGTGTCGGAATGGAAGGATGAAGAACAGAGCAACATCGGTACAGCAATCGACAGTCGCAGTCTCTCAAACTTGCAGTCGACAACAGCAGTAGGGCTATAAACTATGCATTCTATGGAAGAGTGGAGTAGAGGAGTGGTTTGGGGTTTGGGCTTTGGAAGAGCAGAGAGAGGGAGAGCACCGATGAGTCGATGACAGAAAAATCAGATGAATAAGAAGAGTGAGAGAATGGGGGTTAGGGTCCTTATAGAAGCTGAGCTGATGAATAAATTATGTATAATGTATTAATTAAAATATAAAAAATAATATAATATATTATTTTATTATAACGGATTTACTGGTCTGGGTATCACAATACCCTACCCAGACCCATTTAATAGAAGTTATGCGGGTACGGGTACGAGTACGGTCTGGGTCGGGATCCACGGATATAACTTTTGAACCTTACCCACTATAAATTGGTATAAACCCTCTCGAGTACGAGTAAGACTTGCCCTGTTTACAACCTTACTTCTAATAAGTGATTCAGTCGTTCTCTATCTCTTCAAATATCAAATCTTATAGGAATAAATATCCTAGTATAAAGAGGGAAAGAGCATTCTAGGTTCAAGTGATTTTCATATTTTTAACTCTTTTCTGCTTGAACCAATCTGTCTTTTCTTTTTGAGTCTTCTAGTTATTCACTTATGGCTCCCAAAGCTTGAAAGAAAAATACTTCACAGCCTAAAAATCCTTCATCATCTCAATCTAAGAAAATTCTTCCTCAAAAGAGAAAGGGAGATGATATCAAAAAAGAAGTTCTTACGACTCCAAACGAAGCAAGAATAAGTGAAAAAGGAAGATTGGGAATACAATCATAAAATCCATAGCTATCGACTGGGAATATTTTGGAGCTCCAAATCATCCCTATAGAGGCTGGCTCGATACTCAAGATGGTTAAGTTTCTTGAGAACAAAACAAGTGGAATACAGTGATCTTGTGTGAGACTTCTATTCAACCTTGGAAAAAGTAGATGAAGAATCCTTTTCTATTGAATTAAAAGAATGTGATTATCTGATAACCTTGGACAATCTGACAGAGGCTTATGGGATTCCAAATTCTCGTTTGAAAGTTTCTAAAAAGAGTGATTTGTCGAGTGTTAAAGAGTATACTGAGTGGGCACTTAAGAGAGAGATTCTAGGAAACTCCAAGGTGAAAGAGAATGTGAAAGTTATTTCTTCCCAAATACAACTGCATAGTCGAGTTCTGCACAACCTTATTACAAGCTATATCTTCCCTAAGAATGGAAGCTATCAGCATGTGAATGCAGCTGAGTTATGCATGACTTGGCATATAAAAAAATAGAGAGAACTAAATCTCTGTTTCTTACTAATGGAAAATATGAAAGAGGTTAAAAGGGAAGAGAATAAGGCTTTGCCTTATGGGATGATCTTGACTGAACTGTTTAGGTTTCTAGGGATTGAATTAATTCAAGAATTTTATACAAATATGAGAGGAAAAGGAGTGATTGATGAGAATTTTATGTATAGAACATTAATGGGAAAAGAAGTGAAGAAATAAATTAATTGGGAGAAAGAAGAAAAAGTTGAGAAGGGAAAGAAGAAGTTGAAAATTATAGAAAAATGAGAAGAGAGTGAGGAGAGGTTTGAAGAAACTGAGAGTGAGAGGACAGATACAGTAGAAGAAGAGGAGAAAATAGATGAAAGAGAGAAAGAAAAGCGAGAGAAAAGAAATAGAAAAAGAAGAAGAAGAAAGTGAATCTGAAAGGAGTGAGATGAATAAAAGGAGTGAGAAAAAGGAAGAAAAAGTTTCCGAAGAGGAAAAATGAGAGAGAGAGAGAGAGAGAGAGAGAGAGAGAGAGAGCGTGGAAGGAAAGGAAGAACAGTTGAAATAAATTTGGGACATGTATGAGGGAATCATAGAAAGGGTTGATGATCTAGGATAGTCTTTGTATGATTTTAGTGAAAGACTGAAAGAAATTTTTCGGAAGAAGGACCCAGTCAGTAAAGCAAAGCCTTCAGAATCACTGGTCATGAAAAACCTGAAGAAAAGGAAGCAGTTGAGGACAACAATCCATCAGGTTCAAATCCTAACTCTATAACTCCTCTGATGTTTAATCAATACATGAACACTCTTTCTACACTTTTCTCTTTTTATGGTCAACCATCTCTTTCATCCTCTTAGTCTTTCTTTCTTGAGTACATGTTTTCAGAAAATATTTCCCATACTGCTATGCCTTCTTGTGCCCAAGAATGTGGTGCAAGCCCAAGTCTAGTGGTGCAAGTAGCAGTTATACTATCTCTAATATAGCTTGACATCTGCTGCATATGTCTCCTTATTTTTGTTGATCGAAGACATACGCTTTAAATTTATATTGGGTGCAATATTTTTGTAACAATGATTTTGTGTTTGTTTAAGTAGGATTTATGTTTCATTCTATTTTTTTATCCCTCTTTGATGTGTGCTAAAAAAGGTGAGAAGAATTGCTATATGTTGTTGATGTATATTCTGTGTGGTTCAATCTTTCTCTTTGAATGTGTTGAACTTTAAACTTACTGACTTACTGGTGATCTTACTTGTGATCTTTGTTATTACTTGTTGATCTTTCTCTTTGGCATTCTCCTAGTTTCCTATCTCCATTTTATGAGTTGAATCTGACATAATTCTTTCTTGAAATTTTTATATCTTGTCTCCATTTATTAGTAATTTAGATTTCTTAAGTAAGTAATTTTCTTTATGGTTCTTCTAGTATATAGACATTAATTAGATGATCACTTATTAAAGGGGAGAATTTTTTTTTACTGTCTTGTGCTCAGGGGGAGCGTTATTTTTTTACTTAAGGGGATTTTTCTTTGTTTATTTAAAATAAAATGAAAAGAAAGTTTTGTCACTCATCCAAAAGGGGGAGAATGTTGCCTCAAGGAATTAATAGCCTAATTAGTTTTCATGAGTAACAAAAATTAGCTTTACATTTCTTATCAAGCTAACAATGAAATAGGCCTAATCTGTGGAGCCACTAATTGAGAGAAGAACTACTATGTATGGAATCAAAGTACGAATGTTTAGCTGGAGATTTGGGGGACCAGTAGATATCCTTTTTCTTTCTTTTAATCCTTTGCAGCTGTCAAGGTGCCAGATGGATGAAAAGCAGTAAGCTAAACCAAAGAGAATATTCCGAGATGGTTAATAAAGAAAAAGCAATTTTATATGATCTATTCTTTTATATTTGTCTTATTACCATTTCAAAAAATTTGTTACAAATGCAGCTATTTGTTAGTTAAAAGAAGAGAAGAGAAAATGGGATATAAAAAAGTGGTTGTAGCAGCATAAAAGACGAGTTGTGAAGGAAAAGCTAGAATTTCTAACAAGTATATAAAGCAAAATAAACTTGGAGAGAGGTGTGCATTTTGATCTAAATCCTCAAACATTGTTCAAGACCCTCAAGGATTGCACCTGCTAAAGAAGGAAGAGAGAACCGATTTCTGAGAGTTTGAGTTGAATTGTTTTTTATGTTAAAAGTGTGATTTTTTAAATTCTTCTTCATTTCTATTTTAGTTTGCCAAGTTTCTTAACTTGATGTTGGGTTGCAAGGTCCATGTCAAAACTTGCAGATAAGATTTCTTTGGGATAAGAAAATATTTAGTTGCTAGATAGGGTTGTAAAAAGGTCCAGATCCTCAGGGTACCCCCAGACCTAGATCCATACCCTTATAGTGAAACTTGGACCCAGACCCGGACCCATACCCTCTAGGTATAAAATTTCTGGACCCATAACCGACCCTCCAGGGTCCAGGATAGGGTCTGGGTATACCCGTACCCATATGACATTTTTCTATTTTTTTCCTGTTAAACAAAAATATATAAAACAATGTATAATCCTAAAATAAAAATTTTAACATGATTAACATAATCTCCACAACATTAATACAATCATTTAACATATCTAATTCAAATGATTAAAAGTTTAATACAGACAAAATCTTCACAGTACATTAATCCAATAAGAACAAAAGTTCTAGTTCAATACAATATATTAATCAAAGCATTTGGATTTTGGATACCGCTTGCTCCTATTTGTCTCTTACAAAAGAAATATAGAAGTGAGTATATATTACAAGTGTATGTAAAATAGAGATAATTATGAATATGTAGCTAAAGATAAAAAAAACTCATATTAATTTTCCTCCTTAATTAATTCATTGAAAGAAAGCGATAATGGTGGTGATTATTCATTCATATTGAAGTGAGTAATGAAAAGGTTTGACGTGATTGGTTTCGCTGGAATCGAAGAAGAGAAGTCTCCCATGCTAGCTAATTGCTTGATTCCCTCTCTCTCTATCTCTCTCTCTCTCTCTCTCTAGCATGCAAGTATTGATAGGTACGGATATCAGTATTTTTTTGGCAGAGGAAAGAAGTAAAAGTTTGGTAGGGATTAGGGGAGAGAGAGAGAGAGAGAGAGAGAGAGAGAGTGAGAAAGCAGCAAAAGTAGGAAGGGAATAGGGATGGGTGAGTGTGTTCTTCTTTTCCTTTGCAGCTACGGGAATAGAGACAGGTGGCCTAAACCCATATATAAATAATATAATATATATTATTATTTTATTAATACGGGTATACGAGTCTGCCCATCATCATACCCTGCCCAGACCCATATAACAGACTAAATACGGGTACAAGTACGGTTACGGGTTCGCGGGTATAAAATTTGAATTTTACCCGCTAAAAACGAGTATAGACCCGCGCGGGTACGGGTAAGACCCGCTTAATTTACAGCCCTATTGCTAGACTAAGAAAACTTGTAAGGTTTTAATCTCACCCTAATCGAGATTGGTTGTTTTTAGCGGAATCTTCAAGAGAAAGTGATCTTGAAGAAAGTGAATGTAGACAATTAGCCGAACCACTATAAATTTGTTTGTGTTCTTTTTAGGGTTTTTTTTTGTCATATATATTTTTACAATATGTTTCTGTTTACTGAACTTCTCAAACTAATTTGAATCAATCTTCTGAAGTCAAGCTAATGACATTCAAGAGGTATGAAACTGATAATCTGATAGTTATTGAGTTAATGAGCTAGTTTTTTAAGAAAATCAAAACAAAAAATTTATAATTTACTATTATAGTTTTAAATTTTTCTTTAATCCAATTCATCCACCTCTTAAACACTTTAGGAACTTAAAAAAATTTTCCAACCATACTTTCAAAAAAGAAAAAAAAAATTTTAAATCATGATGACCCCACTCTAAATCCTCCTTGCAAAGCGAGGAGAACGAGAAGATGAACAGTGCACTTTAAATCATTAATCAAATTGAGACTTTTAGTCGAATTAATATAAAATGTTTTATGGTTTTTTATTTCTTGTATCATGAAAGGGAGATTAATCGACACTATTCAGTGTCCAACTTGGGCTAGAGGCACCATTCCTTTTGAGCATTGTGGCAAATTCCCTCGACAAAAGATTTTCATTAATTAAATTAGGAAGTACTATTATAATTTGTACTTAAGAAAAAGATTTCTTTACTAAATTTCCCTTCTTTCTGTTAAGTTATCTTAAGTTTTGGTACCCTAAGCATTATAGAATTAAATTACAATTCAAAGATCTTGTTAGACCCTAGTTAAACTAAATCCAATTAAGTAATGTTTTTAGGAAAAAAATCATATCAATTTGGTAGTTAAAATCTATAAGAAAAGTTGAATCTCCTTACATATGTACATAAGTCATACTAATCAAAACACATAGATTATTGAACATTATTTTTTTATTACTTCCAATTTTTACTTGTGAAATCGTCTAATAGGACACTCTCTTAACTACATTCTATTCTTTTTATATTAATTTTATTAATTAAAAAAGTGTACTACAAAGTACAAAGTATATTAAAAGATATTAATTACAATCATAAGTACTTCTTAACTGAACATTCTATAACACTTTCAATATATAGTTTTTTTTATTTTAAAAAAAAAAAAAACCCTTATATACCTCCATGTCATAAAAGGGTTAATGATAAAATACCACTCTAAATTTGCCCCCTAAATTTAAAAAATATGTATTTTACCTCCTAAAATTAATATTTAATGGTCAGTTTAAGTAAAATACCCAAAATACCCTAGCTTTTGTTGCAAAATAGCTTCACAAAGTTCAATGTAAAGTCATTTTAATCCTTACCATAATTTATACTTACATTCTTTAAAAATTAATTATTCAATTTAGAAAAACTTAATTATTTAACAAAAAAAAAAGCATGGTGATTTTAAATTTAATTCAATAAAAAAATAAAACGTTTTGTTACAAATAGAATACAAGATTTTGTTAACTTTAAATATGTACCTTGAATTTTTTTAATAAAAAATTTAACTTTTTAGGATTTGTAGTAATTTCTCGTAATATGGGTTAAATAATAGCTTTAATCTAAGTGCGAAAATAATAGACGAAAATCTAATTTTTTTTCTTTAAAGTAAATGCTATTAATTTTTAGTGTTTATTTCAATAGATTAGTGATAAATAATAACCTTTTCATTTTTTTAGAAAATAAATTTTTTTTGAGTTAAATCTTAATTTTTTTAAAAAATATAAACTAGAAATATTATTTCAAATTTCATAAAATATATTTTAACAAATTACAACTATAAATTACAGTATGGATTAAATTGATTTTTATATCAAACTTTAGAAGTTACTTTATAACAAACTATAATTTACATGAAGGGTATTTTGGACATTTTACTTAAATTTATCATTGACTATTAATCATAGGGAGTAAAATACATATTTTTTAAGTTTAGGAGGTAAAGTACTTTTATCCTTAACTTCAGGATGATATTTTGCTCATATATTAACCCTGTGGTAAAATCCATACACAAATATTACTAATAGATCTCATGAGATTGCTCTTCATCAATAGTCCTGCACAAAGAAAGAAAGGATGACCGGAAAGGGGCTTTATCCTCGTTTCACCTCTGATGCTTAAGTCAGATCAAATCTCACAAAGGTCACAATGATAGAATTGGAAAAGAAAGCATAATGAGAGAATCTAATAATTAATTCTTTAAAGATCGTACCTTTTATACATAAAGTCAGTCTCCTTGTAGCTCAAAGAGAGTTCTCTTGATATCATTAGGAGACCTTCTGATAGTGGTCTAAGGGCAGATATGGAATTATGCCTAGACAGGTTGAGAAAATATGTGTTTAAAAATGTGGACCTAAACACATTTCCAACATAAGAAAGGTATTAGGGCGAGTAAGTTGAGTCCAAATGAAATGGCCTGACGGGCTGCCTCCATTATAAGCCCCTTGAAAAGAATCCATAAATGGGTTATGGTTCTTCGATTTTAAATCGTCACCTTCTTTTGTGAGAAACATTGCATAGTGCCTCCCGAGGAGAAACTTGGCTGACACCGGTTTAGGTATCATCGTTTCAGTCGATATATAAGAGCTTCTACTTTCCAATTTTGACTTACAATTTTCATTTCTTCTTTGCAGATATGTCTTTGCTTTCTATAATTTTACTGTTCGTCATAATTTCGACCTCTAGGGTAAACACTCCTAAATTAGCTTCGAAGAAGGATTCGAAGGCGAGCGCTTCTGAGTAAGTTAGTTCTTCTCACTTTCAGGTTAAAATTATCCGTCCCCAAGATAATCTTGGTTAGGGTGGTTGGTTGTATTCCGTCAGGGATTGTTCTATTTTGTTTCCCAATGTGAGTAAGCCTGAATCTGTGAGCCATAAGAAAAAACATTATCGAGTTGCAGGAAAGCTTCATTCTTATGACCCTAAGGATGAAGAATATATTTGTGAACTAGCAGCCGCCAACCATCCTTCTAAGATTCGATATAGTCAATTTGGGGCCATAAGAAAGGAGTTCGTGATCCCTAATAATTTTTTATTTAGGGTACCGAGCACCGAAGAGAAGGCCCACATATCCCCGAAATGATGGATGGCAGTTTACCGGGATCAATGGAAAGCTAGTTTGAGGTTTTCCTTACATAACATGTTTTAGATGTGACAAGTTATTGGAGAATTGATATAGGCCAAATAGCCTCTAACGGGATAACGGTTATCATGGCCTTTATTTTGATATGCAAATATTTTTGGGTCACTGGAGCCATCGTATTCAGATGAGAGAAATCACTGGGAACTTTCTCGCAGGCATACTTTCGCACAGTCGCTAGAACCGACTGTCGAGGAAGGAGTCATTTAGGCGAGAGTTCTGTTGACGAGATCTTGGATAGCTTGTGTCTGGGGCATTGGAGATGCTTGCCGATGAGAAGTTCTGTCCCCAAGAGCAAAATTCGAGGGAAAGGACGGAGAACAGAAACTAGAGGGAATATATAGCAGTGGGTTGGGCACAGAAGAAGGGATTGCCTGTGGGGATGGATAAGGGACATACGCAATAGCTTGGGACACTAGCAAGTTTGCAAAGAGACCAACAGGGCCTGTAATTGATCAATTTGATCCGAATTCAAATTGGCTTCAATAGACCCAGTATTTTGGAGCATGAATGAGGGTAATCCAATACCCATCGTCTGCGGAAGAGAAGAAGGAGCAGACAGCGTTGCTATTGCTGTAGTTTGTAAAGTTGGAGGATCATGAGGAACATCATCCGATTGTGAAGAATCAAGACGCCATGGATAATTAAGGGTTCTAAAATAATGGTATGTTAAAAGGAAGATTATGGTAGGCGTCAAATAATAGATCTCAGGAGACTGCTCTTCATCAATAATCCTACACAAAAAAGAAAGGATGACCGGAGAGGGGCTTAGGTACCTCCGTTTCACTTTCAATGCTTAAGTCGGTTCAAATCTCACAATGGTCACGATGAGAGAATCGGAAAAGAAAAAATAATGAGAGAATCTAATAATTCATTGTTTAAGAATTGTACCTTTTATACATAAGGTCAAACTTCTTGTGGCTCAAAAAGAGTTCTCTTGATATCATTAGGTTTCCTTGTGATGATGGTCTAAGGATACATCTAAAATTATGCCTAAGCAGATTGAGAGAATATATTTTTAAACATGTAGACCGAAATATATTCTTAATTAAATCGAGTAAATTAAGTAACCTGACGGGTGGCCCCATCAAATTACCTCTTGTTAGATCGTTAATTCTCATTATCCGCACGAAAGAAACGTAGTATAGTGATTCAATAAACAAAATTGAAGAATCTGTGACAAGGATCCAACTTCAAGAAATCTTCAAAACTTTTCATAAACTAATATATCTATATATATAGTCACTGTCAAAGGCAATTTATATTAAGCTCAAATTAAGAAAAAAGGAGAAAGCATGGAATGAAAACTGCTGGTTCAGTTCTTGTGTGGTCTCTCTTCTCTTGTCTCCCACTTGATATATAATTCCCTCCACGTATTCTCCCACTTAAAAGCTTCAACAAATTAAAGCAAAAACTTCCTCCCCCTCCCTTCTTCAACTTCAAAAAAATTCCATCTGCTTTTGAGGGGCCTGAAAGGTCGAAGGTTAGAGGAAGGGTTAGAGGAGAGGTTTCTATCGTGTCTCCTTTCTTTCACATTTTTTTTTTTACTCTGCTGAACTCCTGGATAGCTTTTGTTCTACAAAGCTTTAATCATTATCTTTGCATGCATTGGACATCTCTGGTCACGTCTCGCATCTCTGGACTCGACAGCGTGACTGATCATTAAATTTAACAATATATAAATTCATTACTTGATAATAGTGTATTTTTATTATGTCAAAATATATTGAATATACTAATTATAGGAATAATAATGAATATTTATTCATATAATTACATTATATCATATCCTGCGTCCGTGGCCCAAGGGCAGTGCATGACATCTCCACATTTTATTTCTGTAATTCATTGGATGAAATTCTTTTCCTTTGTGCCTATAGGAAAACAAGAGATCTTAATTGAGTTGAGTATTCTTTATATGTACCAATTATATTAAGGATTAATTATATTAAATTATATTCGTGTTTAGCTTATTTTATAATTTAGTATATATCCTCACGTTATTTTAATTGCACTAAAAGTGTTTTAGACTTGGCTTTAATTTGATTTGCAAAGGGGAATGGGAGGAGAGAAAAGGAGAAGGGAGAAAGTATAATAATTTAATTTAAAATTGTTTGGTAAGGGTGTAATATTTACATTTTTATGTTTAGTTGACGTAAAAGTGGAAGGAAAATAAGTTTTATATATATAATTTATTATTATATCTATTGCACAAGTTAGAAATATTATATATTGGATAGGATTTTGATTTATAATAGATTTGTAACAAACTAATTTGTAATATTTATTATCTTCGGTCAAGAATATAAGCTTTCTCAAACTTTGTCCACAAACTAAGGATGAAAAAAACAATACAATCTTACCATCAATAAATAGGGAGAGAGAAATAGAGGAAGTGAGATGTTTTAATGAGTTAAATAGGGTAAAGTTGAAAATTAAACAATAAATACATATTGAAATTTGTAAAAACACTTCTAATTTTGAGCATCTAAATTTAGCTAAAATAACTAATATTTCTAACTGAAAATAGTATTATTTACGTCTCAATCAGATCTGTTTTAAAAAATACTAATTTATTAATGTAAATGAGATTATATTTATATCCCATCTCATTTCACATTTCAACCGAATCATATAAATATACTATTTACGATTTAATTTACCTCACTTGCTGATTTCATCCCACCAATCTCTAAACCCTATGATTTTGTAAATGAGAAATAGAAATATGCATGAGATGATATTATTGACACCAAAATAATGCCATTTAGCGGAAATGGAATATTAGAATGAAGGAATCCCCAAATAGATATAGAGGAGAATATTCTTTGGTCTATAATCCTGTCCTCCTCTCAATGCGTGACCACGTGAAACCTAGCTTGGCCCAAATGCTAGGGATCGTACAAAATATGGGTCTATTTTATAGAGTGGGCGTTGGAACCGTCGTCGGTTGCCGACCGCCAAGGGAGCAATATTGATGGGAAATTGTAGTACTTCCTCCGGTTTTTTTTTTTTTTTAATTTTACTTTTACCATTGGATAATTCTTGTATTTTTTTATTTACAACAAAATAATATAATATTTTTTAAAAATCTTTCTATCTTGTATCTTTTTCATAAAAAATAAATTCTAATCACTTTAACTCTTATTTTTTAATATATTAAGAGAACGGATATAATTCAAATCTCTAATGTAATAAGAAGTGTTATTATTACTAAGCTACTACCTTTCCGATTCTTTACCTCTTATAACATTGAAAATTTATAGAAATAATAATGAGGAAAGATGTTAATTTGAATGGCATTCTAATCTATGTAAAAAAAAAATAAAGTAATGCATTTTTTTAATTTGTGTGATATTCAAAACATAATGACTAATAAAAAATGAAGAGAGTATTATGAATCATATTTATATATCTATTTATAGATATGAAAAATTCTATTATAAATTAGATCCTTATTATGGAGATAATAACTTCAAGATATTAATAAGACAATGATATGTTTAGAGTTATAAATTTTATTCACAGTATAGAATTTTCTCCGTATTAGTATGCTCATCACCAGATTGCTGAACTTGTTGTTCTTTTTTATTTTTTTTCCTGTCATGCCATGAATATAAAAAAAATTAAATGCATTTGGAGTGTATTTTAGAATAAAAAAATATATATTCTTTCAGTTTAAAATATATATTTTTTCTCATAAATAAATTATTTTTTTCCGAAGAAAAATACTCATTTAACTCCGATCCAAATGCGGCCTAAATTTTGTTAAAGCTGTCCAAATACATCCGAAACGATTCACTGCAAATGAAAACAATTATCAAAGAAATCTTGTTTTTTATTTGGGCCAGTCATATATGGGCTTGTATACTTTCCCAGGCCTCATATTTGATTCTAATAGGGTCAGTCAGTCATGGGCAAAATGGCCCCAAAGAGAACCATGAGCATTTAACACCGCTCTGCCGACAGCCCAAAATTAGGTAATGTCCACTGTTTGGAAAAGAAAGCCCCCCGCGTTTGATTTGGGGGGGGTGGGGGGGCTGAATTATCATTTGATTTTTTTTTAGGAGACATTTAATATTTTATTCCTTATTTTTGGTCCATTTTTCACATGTTCGTCACAATTTCCAACCAAAAATAAAAAGGTCCCTTGAGAAGTTCTTTTATTTTATTTATTTGGCTGAGAAGTTCTTTGTTCTAATGTATTAGGGTTGCCTGCATGAGTTGCATAATACAATGACCACCATATGATTCTGATTTTTTTTTTTTTTTAAATGCAAATTTTCCTCGCATTGCTATTTTCCTCCTTGAAAAAACGTAATGTGCTATTTTGTTCTCCTCTCGCAATGCATGCATAAGAAAGGGAATGATAACAAAATAGGGTTAAGTTAAAGCTTTTCCTAGAAAAAATGAGAATCGTAAAAAAAATTATATAGGTTGTTTTATCTTTATATATTCGTTTAATGAATCATAAATACAGTTTATGTGTCCTTCAATTTTAAATTTTCTTTATAATCAATGACAATAAACAGTTGGATGGGTGAAAAACTAATAATTTTGTAATTGAATTTGTATACATCATACTTCTAAATTTATTTTGATGCTAATAAGGATTTTTTTTTTACTATATTCTTACATACGAATATTTATATTTAAATAATTTTTATATTCTTTTGAACCTTTTTTTAAGTGAAAAATAAAGAATTTTCATAAATATCATTTTTAAAATGGTTTACGTGTATAGTTCGTGCGTTAGAATATCAAAAACTAAACACTATAGAAGTGGGGGAGGGACATCTTGTTGTCTTGAAAATTATTTAGGAATTTGAAAAAAAATTAATATTTAAGAATGAGAATTAAAACTTTCAAGCACAAATAGACTAGGGACCAAGTAATTATGCCGAAAATTAAGGCATTGTTTGTTAAATTGAGTTATTTTTTAAAATTAATAAATTAAGAATTTATTGAATTAAATTTTGTTCAATAAGTAAAATTGTTAAACGCTTAATATTCAAGTGCGTTTGATAATAATTTTTGTAAATCACTTAATTATTTTTTTTGCTTAACTTTAAATTCTGAAATCTGAATATGCATATTATTTGTAAACTTATTGTACTTTTTTTATATAATTATTATTTATTAATTAATTCAACATTCAAATTCAAATTTCAATTTTCAAATTCAATATTCAAATTTAAATTCAAAATTCACATTTCAACTTAGTTTTGTCAAACAAGACCCAATATATAATATGATGATGTTCAACCCAACATGTTATGCCACATTCACAATTATATTAGAGTACTTTTAACAAAGCTTGATAGTTCTATATTTTTTTTAGACGATGTAACAATACGTTTCACTTAGCAATTATATTAGAGTACTTTTAACAAAACTTTATAGTTCTATATTTTTTTTTTGTAGACGATCTAATAATACGTTTCACTTCAGTTAAGTATATTTTAATTAAGGCATTTTACTTTAGTTAGACATCGTTTTTATATATTTAAATATAAATATTAAATTTAAAAACTAAAATATAAATGAATTAATTAATAAATTATAGGATAAATTGTGTTAGTGATCCTTAAACTTTTGATACTTTTGATTTTTCAATTTTCGACCCTAAACTAAAAAAGAACAAGTTCGTAATTATTCAAACGATCAATTTTAACTATTTTCACTTTCTATGCTGTTAAGAGTTAACGGAAAACCACCACGTGAGAGTCACATGCCCAATCGAAAGGGCATTTTAGAACATCCAGATATATCTCCCCCCTTTTTTTAACATTTATTTGCTTCTTTTCTCCTCTTTTAGAATCTTCTTCTCGGACCAAATCACCGCCGGCGGAAGGAAACAGAGCAAATCAACACTCCACTACCACTATCTCTCTCTTTCTCACGCCCACGACACGGTGGTATAAAAATCAAAATGCCGATTCACCTGCATATGTGCTCCAGGCCAACACCATTACCTTCTTCAGTGAAAATCCAGAAGAACATATGTTCACTCCTTTGATCCCAAAAGCACAACAACATGAATCAACAAACTCATGGAATCTCTCAATTTCTCTTGAGTGAGCTGAAAACAACAGCTCCTTTTTCCCCCATTTCTACTTACACTGTTCCTCCTCATCATCATTTCCACAAACACCTTCCAGACATCTCTATCTCTTTGCCTTTAAAAACTTTTTAAAAAAAAATAAAAAAAAAAAAGAAAAAGAAACAGATGAAGCCATTACTAAATTCTGATACTCTGGTTACTCAATTCTTTCCAGATTAGCCATGGGAGTGGATCTGGTTTTTGGGCCATCATTTGTGCCCAAAACAAATCTCATTTCTTGCCTCAAAATTGCACCTTTGGCTTTCAAAAAAAGAAAAAAATCGGGACCTTCAAGTCTGAAGAACATTTTTCTTCTTGTACATGAAAAAATCAGGCACAATCTGATGATTTAGAAGATTTTACGGTGCTGGGATAAGTGGGTATTTTTTAGAACCTGGGATGAGGAAGCAGTTGATTCTCGCGCTGAATCCTCTGGACATAGTCCTCTCAGGCAGTGGCCGTTTACTCCTTTTGACATAACACTCTCGGCTGTTCCCGGTCCGGTAGGTCGGTCGCCCTCAATGGAGGAGCTTACTATGTCTAGGAGAGTAGCGTATGGTTATTACCGTGGAGAATCAGGTGCCGGCCGCCGGCACCAGGACCCGTCTGCGCTTGAGCAACAGAGGCTCTTGCAACTGTTGTTGTTTTGCTTTGACGATTTGTGGGCATTAGAGAAAAGCTAGATGAGTTCGGGTCGGTAATCTTGCCTCTTTCAAGTGGCGGCTCCTGAAGAAATTTAGGGCTAAAAAATGATTAAGAAGACATCGGAGGAGGAGAGAGTAAAGAAGAGAAAGTAGGAAAAGGAATTAAAAAAATAAGAGAAATTATTATTTACAACTTATTTAATTATTTATTATTTGATTTTACCAAAATACTCTCATGAATGGTCATGTGACTATCACATGAATGGTTGTGGTTGTCACTTGCATATTTCCGTTAGTATTTAAGGGAAAAATTTAAAAGAGAAGTTTAACATTATGCTTTTTAATAATTTAAAATCATAAATCTAGCATTTAAAAAGTTCAAGGTTAGGAACTTAATGTTTTTTAATTTAAGATTTAAAATAAAAAATAGAAAAGTTTAAGGTCGCACTTTATTCTAAGTGGTAATTATATGTAAAAAAATGTAATAAGTTTACAAACATATTTAATTCAAACTTGAGAAGTAAAAAAAAATTTTATTTAAAATTTATAATTATCACTAATTATTTCTTAAATAATTAAGTAATTTACAAAAATTATTATTAAAATACACTTAAATATTAAATTCTTAACAATTTCAATTATCAAAAGAAATTTAATCGATAAATTTTTAAATTATTAATTTTAAGAGGTAATTTAATTACCAAACATGATGCGAGTATCACTCCAACATTTAAATTGAAAGTGATACATTCTCTAATTTTCTTCCTGTTCATGCTAGTCTAATGAATCTACAATTTTTTCTCATATAAAAAGAAGGAATATTTCAATGTTTTCTCTCAAAGGAAAAAAAAAAAAGACTAAAAATAAATTTCACATGTTCGATTTATATAGTAAGAAATAGGAACAATATACAACTACTTGTTTATAGAAATTTTCGCCGACACTTGTTCCCGGCGGCTTGATTGCCACTCAATCTCCGACGTTGTCTTGCCCTTCCTTTTTTCCACTAATTGTGGTTGTGCTCTCATTGTCTATCTCCTAATCATTCGATTCCGTCCAAATTAGCTCCTACTCCTACTCCTTCGACTCCTGAATCCTCCTTGGTCCTTGTCTTTCATTTTTCCATTAAAAAATTCGATATGATTGATCCAATCCCAAAATTCTCCCAAATTCTTCTTTTTTTTTATACATTTGCAGAAGGGATATACTTCTAACTCAAATAGTCTTTGACTACATGAACACCTTTCCATAAGAATATGATTCTCATATGTGTGTATATATATATATATAGAGAGAGAGAGAGAGAGGGGGGAGGGAGGGGAGAAAAGGGAATACAGTTAAAATTCAAGATTTTTAATATAGTAAAAAATTTTCTATTACAGGTGTAAATGAGTTAAGTCGTTCATAAACTGTTTGATCAAAGCTCGGTTCGAGTTGTTGTTGATCGAGTTCGAACTGACTCGTTAAGCAATCGAGTGAGTTTGAGCTTTCATAAGATTAACTCAGTGATTTGTCGAGCCTATCGAGTCAATACATATATATTTTAATAATTTATATAAATACTTATTTGTAAAATATATATATAAATAAAATCGAATTCAAGCTCGAGCTCGAGTTCACTACAGATAATCGAGTTCAAGCTCGAACTAGAAGTAGTGGGCTCGATCGAGTATGAACTCGAGTTTGAACTAATTAAAAATATATGGACTCTATTCATTTACAACCATAGTTTTTATCATTGAACTATTATATTATTACTATTTCAAAACACATGTTAATATAGAAAAAGAAAATTCAGAAAATAATAAATAAATAAAGCAAAAGTTTCAATAACATTATATTTCATTTAGCAAAAAAAAAAAGTAACATAACATTTCATGCATCACATGTTATACATAATATGTGCTATATTGTTATACTTTACATATGTTATTTTCATCATTTTACTATATTTTTAATATATAAAATGTATTATTTGCACAGGTTACCTCTATTCTTATCTTAGGTACTTCCCCGATGAAGAAAATGTAGAAATAAAGCAAAAACGTGCAAAAATAGAGCGAAAACAAAGAAAATGAAGCCACCGATATCAAGGAAGGAGACCTACGTCGACGGTAGGCCAACCACACGCGGTAGGTCCATGAGTTCAAACAATGCTGACAAAAGCCTACCGCGAACGGTAGGCTAGATCTATCGTACGCGGTAAGTCTTGACGACTCAAATACAACAGGAATAGAACCCTGCCGCAAACGGTAAGTCCCGTTAGTACCGCAGTAATGGATTTTTACTTGTATTTGTAGCAGTTTTTATCCCTATTATTGGACAAGGTCATGTGGTTTCACCTGAGTCTTCTAAAAAACTGAAGCATTCCTGGCCTTCCATATGCTCCGGATTATCATAACAGCTAGGTTCACCATGTCACTATTTTGACTGTATTTTTGAGAGATGTGTTTTCACCATTCCTATAATGAGGTTCCATATGATTGCATCTCCCGAGCATTGAAGCATGCAGATTTCCATATCTTTGTTGTCCTCTTGCAATGAATCAAAAGATGAGAATCCGACTCTGCTTCATATTTACACCATCCAAAAAGCTCTCTTCTGGTGATTTAACGATTTTTCTGTACCAGAGAGCCACTTTTGTTGGTATAGCTCTTGACACGAATCTCCACAGGTTAAGTCTAATTCTGGGTGGCACATTTAGCGACCTTAGCTCATTCCATACAAATTACAATGCCCATTCTTTCTTCAAATGAGGAGGCTGAGGGTTGGCTCTTTTTCTTTCCGGTTCTTTCCAAATAACATGGTAGGCTGAAGAAACAATTAACTCTCCTGCGGAGGTGTAAATGTAATGCCAGACAAAGTCATTAGTAGCATGATCTTGGTTGCTGTAAGAGGAAGTCTGCCACCCTTAGATTTAAAGCGTTATATGCTAGTATACTTCATTTAATAGTAACTTTCCCTTATGGTTTATCTTTTAAAGTTTAAGGTTTATCTTTTATTCTATAGGATTTTTATTAACAAAGCTACTATAAAAGGTATGTATTATACGATCCTGATCATGAAATGAGGGAGGGGAGTAGGAGGAGATGTAAATCAGGACGTAAATATCATATTTATATCATAAGTGGAAAGGGTGTAAATATGAAGGAGACGTAAATGGTGTTAAAAAATTCATTTATCCTCTAACAAATTAGTTTATTATAAATATATTTCTTAGTAAGCTCCTACCCCATTTATAACATTTTAGCTTTGTAGAATATATATAATAGTAAATTATATACAATAAAAATTATTACCTTCTATTTTCACCTCAACCAAACAAAGGGAAGTAAATGTGATTTACTTCTCTTTCACCCCTACTAAATAATTTGAAGTAAATGATTATATTTTCATATTAAAAGTAAACGGTGCCACTCCTCATCTCCTTCTCCTCCCCGTCTCCTTCTGCGAACCAAACTAAGGCTTAAAAAATTCAATCAATGTATATTGTGTACCCCTTCTTGGTAGTATCACAATATTGAAAATATTTAAAAAATTTGAATTCGAACCATATTTTTTTATAAAAATAAAAAAAGTACCACTTGTTCAAAAAAACATATATATTCCACTTGTCAAAATCCTAAAAAGAACAAGTTTGTTTTTCCATTCGTCAACTAGATGATGAGGTTTCAACATTCTTTTTAACTAATACAAAAATTAAAATAGGGAGGGAGAGAGAATTTTTTTTTTTTAGAGAGAGAGAGAGAGAGAGAGAGAGAGAGAGAGAGTCTTGGGAAGGGCAAAAATGGAAATTAAATACTAATTATGTTGAGTCTCAATCATCCATCCCACTCTCCAATCATGTGGCCATATAAATTTTTTTTTTTTTAACCATATGCACATATAATTGTATACCTACCGGTGGCAACCTTAATAGTTTCTCAATATTATAAGGTCAATCATTTTATCCCCAAAATCATCCATGTACTAGAAAACAACACATACAATACTACCATTAACTGGTCACCGGTAGTAATCAACTCCGGTGGTTTCTTCTTATAGTGTTTTTGGGCAAAAATTTCCTTTCTTTAAGGGGGGGAAAAAAAAAAAAGAAGCAATGTATGCATTAAAATGTTTTATTACAAAATAATAAATCTGAAATTCGAATTCTCGGATCAAAATTATCCTTACAAAGTAATGTTTTAATCTATCTCAAGAGGAGGATATTGATTGGGAGGGTCCTTGGCTAACGTTTACCTTTCAATTGCCGGATCTAATGGTCCCTTTCTTCGGTCCAAAAATTTATATTTATGTTGGTCGGAGAAAAATAATTGCAGGTGACTCAAAAGATAAAATTATAATTTAAATTTAAATTCAAAATTTTTATTTAACCAGAAATATTATTTTATTTTTTTCTCTGTCATCAAAGTTCATAATTTATTTCTTATGACACTATGAGTATGAGTTATTCCGAGTATGATGGGACACGCAAACGAAAGAAATCTTCGAGCCATGAATAATACCATAAAGACAATAAAATTTTCTCACAAAATACATATGTATTGAGAGGATTCAAACTCAACCCTCTAATTAAATTAAGGAATGTTCTAAACATCTCATGCCTGTACGTTGTGGTTTGAAAAGAGATATTTACAGAAGGGAAAAAAAATATTTCGATAATAATCTAATTCTAATAATTTAGCGGTAAAATTTTATTTTATCACCAAATATTATAAATTCAAGTCATTTGAATAATATCTGTCTCACTATGTATAAATAAATGAAAAAACATTATTACTGTTATGAATTTGATGATCGCGACACGATAAATTGCTTGGAATAATAATATAATATAAAGACAAAGAATATAGCGAAGAAAAGTACAAGAGAGAGAGAGAGAGAGAGAGAGAGAGAGAGAGAGAGAGAGAGAGAGAGAGAAATAGAACTCAAGAATCAAGTATGAAATCATCTTATTAATATCTTCTCGTATGACCTATTTATAGGCTCAAGATACAAGAGATTATAAAAACCTAAAAATGTAACTAGAGATTATAAAAACCTAAAAATGTAACTAAATCAATGGGGATCTCATGAATCCAAATAGGAGTAGTATTCTGGGAATTTAGTTCTTTTCCGGGAACGTATTTGGACATTCACTATGTATATTGGTATGTCTTAGTAAATAAATATTTAGAATCTTATATCATGTTTGATCGAAGGTATTGCACATTAATTTCACCTTTCTTATAAAGAAATTCTAGTAAAATTTATTTTGTCACATCTCTCTAAATACGTCCTCGAATTCTTACCTTCTCATATATAGACGTGTGCGTATTTACAAATATTTGATGATTAAATAACAATTGGATAATGATATACAATATACTATATCCATGTACAATTTTTTATGATCAAATTTCATCTTTAGGATGTTTCCATTTGTAAATCAAAACAAATTCTTGAAATACTTACTTCAAGTATTTGCTTGCCAAAACTCTTCAGAGGAATACTTCAAGTATTTAATTATTTTATTAAAGGACATCTATAAATAAAAAGTTTAGTTATAAGAATTATGTCCAATTGGGACATCTATATCCACAAATCTAATTTTGTAACTCTTCTAAAGCTAACAAAATATCAAATAAATTTGCAATCTTTAGCAAATAAATAATCTATAGAACTTCTAGTTCATAAATACTTGCATATGGATCAAGATGCTTCAATATTAAACATGATATTTTATGATTCTAATTTTCTCCCTCTAATATGGAGAACATTAAAAATAGATAAAGAATCAAGTATAGAAAATTTTAAGAGAACTTGATCTCCTTTCCTTCTATTCATCAGATTTTAGGCTTTGACCAATTCAAGGGCTCTTTAAATAAAAATTATTAAGACAACAATGTTATATTCTTCTGAAACAATTCACTTATATGTTCAATCATGCATATCGAGTCCTTAAAGGACTTCACATAATAAATTACTAGAGTTTAGTGCGGCTATTATCTAAATTTAATCCGCCACCATAAATTTTATTTATTCGTATCAATATTGTCAGGACTTTACGAATAAGCATATATTATAACTTATACAAGTTTGCACTTTATTTATTAATTCTTATCATTTTGAGATTACATTTCAGATGTATAATTTCTCCGGGGAATACAAGTGTACTTAATAATTTTCCCGACTTTGCATATTTTCTCATGCGAAAATTATATTCTATTTTGGCCAAATATCTCTAATATACTAGAATATCGAGCCTGCAGACTTTAATTCAAGATTCTCATTGTATTAAATAACATGCACATAAATATCGTCGACGTTTTGTGCTATTTTATGATTCCATATATTTATATCATGACATAACACAATGAGATCTCATAATTATTATGACTTCAGGTACTTGAATTTCTTTTGGAAATAATAATAGAGTCATGTCATGGAAAATTTTGCTAGAATTTTCATCTCCTCGACTTAACTACACAGGATCATCTTAAATTATTTCTCATTTACATAAGCGGGGATTTTATTAGAACCGCTTTATTCTACCACATTTTGTATGTATCTCAAAATTATAAGTAGTGATAGACTGTCCTTCGGGGATATTAAATAATGGGAGCATTCCATGTCGGAGTATATCAATAAATATGTCTGGTTATTGATCCTTTGAACTTTTTGTAGGAGGATCAATATGAGACACATAATTTTATCTTTATCTCACTACACAGTCTCTCCTCTTTTCGACCCATCTCTATATATTTTGGTAGATAAGTATATTTATATAGCACATATATAATAAACATTAAATGGGAAAATATTTGGTTCATCATCATTGAACCAATTATAATAAGGAGAACAAAAGTAATATGTTGTCAAAATAAGAATAAATACTACTACAAAATATACATCAATCAATGTCAAAACACATATATAGTTTCATAAAATCATTTACTAAGTCTATGAGCACGTTCTGCAGTACGTTTAATATTTATACAAATAGTGCAATATCATCAATAATATTATGACAAATTATGTTAATGACATTAGGTTTATGAGTCATAATAATTACAAATTATTATAAATAATTAGAATAATGAATATAACATATTGTAGAAATAAAAATTATAATTGCATTCGTTTCAAAGAATGACATAAAATTATTAGGAATATCATAATATTTTATCATTAATGATTCAATCCTTCATTCAGTCTGAAAAGGTGATCAATAACCTTGAGATGTTTTTCTCAATGTTGCTACTACAAGAGCATATTTAACATATGCAAAACGGAATATGAGAAAGAATCTAAGATTTATCAAAATATTGTAGATACAGATAATATGAGTATTGTATGTGCATAATGACCATCTTCTCGTGATTGTGCCTTCTTTTTAGATTTTATCAAAACTTTTCTTAATAGATTATTGAGCCGTCAGGGTCTCATAAATCAGTATTTTGAAAGTTTAGTTTCTTTAAGAAATATTTTAAGACATTCATTATGCATTTATTATTTTAATAAGAATTACATTTTTCTTATGACATAAATGCATCACTACATAATTAATTTATTTAAAATCATACCCTACACCCACCCCACCACTTCTCTTATATAAAATTTATCTTTTATAAAAATAAAAAAATATCAACAATTTTTATTTTAATTTTTAATTTCAAAAGGACCCGATGATTTCTTTTCTTCCCCCATCTAAAAAAATGTTTCATTATCATTATTTATTTGCCAATTATTATTTAACACTATCTCCATGCCAGAGCAGTGATCGAGGGGGGCAGAGAGAGAGAGAGATATATACAGATACCCCATCAATTAATTTCTTTTTTCCCTCCAGTCATTCTCCACTCCACTGTGTGTTGTATTGTATGTGAAATTGTGAATGTGCGTGTGTTTTTGGGACCTTTTGATTTGTGGGTTTCGTTTCATCTCAACCCCCTCTTTTCTCTCTCTCTCTCTCTCTCTCTCTCACTTCCTAGTTTCTCTCTCTACAGCTTTGTTTTTGTTTTTGTTTTTTGCTTTGCTGCTTCATCTCTCTCAGAGAAGACTATTAGTAAATTACGGCGGGAGTGAAGGATTAAGGAAGTGAAAGAGTAGAAGAAAACAATTTCTCTGCTTCTACGAAACTCTCTCTCTCTCTCTCTCTCTCTCTCTCTCTCTCTCTCTCTCTCTATATTTCTCTAAATTTCCCTCTTCTGTTCTGTTCGGTTCTTCTTCTTCTCCTTCGCCATCAGCCCATCACTGCTTTCAATTTTATTAACCTCTTTTTCCCACCAAGTACTATTAGATTTTGTTCTCTCTCTTCTTTTTTGGCAGTTTGTGGCTCCCGTGTTTGTTCTCTTTATATGAAGGTACTCTGTCCCTCTCTTTCCTATCTGAGAATTGTGTAAAATTCTGTTGATTTTTAGTCTTTCTTTGCAAGATTGAGGTAGGTTTTTAATTCTTCAAGATTTTAGAGATGGGTTTTCGTTTTTGTGTTGGTTAGGATTGATTATGATGATAAATTGGGGGATTATGCTTCTATTGGGTTTTATGTTGTGATCTTTCCCTAAAGTCAAATAGGGTTGGATTGTAAAGTTGTGATCTTTATAAGTTTTCTAGTTTCTCTCGTTGGAATTAAGTCAAAATGGTTTTGGTATTTGATAAATTGTTTGATATCTTGGGTAATTTTGTGTGTTCAGGAATATTAGTCAATTTAGTTTTATTTTCTAAGTGCGTAGGCCTTTTGAGTTTGGAATATCATTGACACGGAATTAGAGTGAATTGTATCAGCTGATTCTGTAGATATTCATCAAAATTGTCAGCTGTCTCTAGGTTTCTTCAGACATTTATTCTTGTTAGTTAGATTTGGTAGCTGAGAATCCCTTTTGTCTTTTCTATTGGAGGTAGTAATCATTTCACGTTTCAGTTTTCTTTGCTGGTAGATTCTATCCTGGTTCTTTAATGAATTCATGTACTTTCGACTTTTAACTTCCTGATGCGTTACGAGTTCTTGATACCGATGTTTATTCATGTTCTAGACTGCTATTACTCTAGCTTAAGACTTGAATGCCTTCCCTTAACCAATAAATGCAGGAATCATGGATCTTCTATCAATATATTTCTCCCTTCTGAAAATTTATGAATTTTAAAATTACTTGAAACTCTCCCAAATCCATAATTAAGCAATTTGGCTCAATCTTTCTCATTAAGTGTTCTTTAACTGATTTAGTTACTTACCTTTTCTGCTGCAACAGTCTGAGAAAATTGATTTTTGGTTGCACTTAATTGATGATTAGTGTATGGAAAGAATTAGGAGTTTCTATCTCTAATTCATGCTCTCGATCATTTTGGAACTGTTATATCTTAACCCCTATAATGAGACAAGGATACATCATCTTGGTTGTGCTGTCTTCGACTTCATGGTTTCCCCTTGGCAGATATGGTGTGTCTTTGTTAGCAATGGTCTTGTTTGTGAGCTTTATTTTTTAAAGCTTCAATAATGAAGCCATTAAGATGTCAATGTGTATGCTTGCTAAATGCAGAACAATTAAGGTAGCTCTTTGTAGTCCTAGTTGTAGACAAGTTTCCGAATTGTAAGCTCAGTAACAAGTCCTATCACCACTGTTGCGAAGGGTACTGGACAAACTGACGCACTTTAATACCCTTCCCCCATGTCGTTTCTTTGGAAGTTCTGGTGGTTCACTAAATAAATACTATTGAATAACAAACTTTAATGAAGTCTCTGATGCTTGATATACGACTTCTGCCACTTTATTTTCATGTAATCTTCTCTAACTTACATAACTTTTTTGGACTTTATTAATGTTGTCGGCTGCAGGGTGCTTAAAGGAGTGCTTGAATGGATAAGGGCTTGAAAAATCCTATTTTGGGTGATTCTGAAGGTGTGGTCTCATCAGTTAGATCAAATCATGAGTAAATTCTAAAAACAACCTCAGGAAATGTATCATTCTATCATGATAATTTTATATATCTACAGGTCAGCATATAAACCAATATGGAAACTTCTACGGGAAGGAGAAAAATGCGTGGAAGATTCCTCCTGGCAGTGGTGCTTATCATGTTTCAAGTGATGTGAGCTTATTTTCTAGCTCGTTGCCCGTCCTTCCACATGAGAAGCGTAAGTGTAACCTTAATTTATTTATTTTTAAATATCTCTATGGTTTGATTGACCTTAAATCTTGTTTTGCTTGCAGTAAACTTTGGAGAGTCTGAGCAACGGTTTCTATTGGCTGATGATGTGTTTCCTAGCTTAAGTAAACTGCACCTAGGGGATGAACATAAAGATGCTCTTGAGGTTACTCAACCAAGTTCAATTGGAAGCTTGCTTCCTGGCGATGAAGAGGAACTATTAGCTGGCATAATGGATGATTTTGATCTTAGTGAATTGCCTACTCAGCTAGAGGATTTGGACGATGATTTCTTTGGCAGTGGTGGTGGGCTAGAAATGGAATCTGAACCCCAAGAAAGCCTACTTAATGGACTATCCAAGTTGAGCATGTCCGATGGTTTCCCTGGGGCTAACACAGGAAATTTTGCATTTCCAAATGGTGTGGGTACTGTTGCTGGGGAGCATCCATACGGAGAACATCCCTCTAGGACCCTTTTTGTTCGGAACATTAATAGTAATGTAGAGGACTCTGAATTGAGATCTCTCTTCGAGGTGTTCTTCATTAACCGTGTTTGTTTATTTATCTCCTTTTAGCTTCACTTATTCTGCTTTACATCCTCACACCTTATTCTGTTTGCTAATGAGTAATAATATAGTTATGTGAACATAAGCTTGGGAAATATTTAGAAATCATTTTCTTCTTTTTGTGGGGTGGGGCAAGTTCATAAGAGAAATCGTAACGCTTGTTAAACTTCTAATGATGCAACACATACTATACATGGAAAATTAGCATGCCTGACTGTGGTTGCTATCCCAAGAATTCCAATAGGAGATCTAATTGACCAAAAAGATCAATCTTTCCCCCTTCAAGTTTCCTGGAACCCTTGTTCTCTAATGCCTTTTCTGTGCTTTTCCATCCCTGGTCCCACCCCCAAAATAAAAAGAAAAAAAGAAACTGGAAGTGGATTCTGTTAGCGAAAGTTGGAGAAAAAGAGATGGTTTTGTGTCTGTATTTTTGAATCTATTGGTCCTTTCTGCTAAGCCCACAAACACATTAAAGATACATGCAAGAGAAAAGAAAAGTAACTAAATGAATTTGAAAGAAATTCAGATCTTATTTTCAACTTCTTCTACTGTTATCTGACGATACTTTAGGAGTTCTAACATGATACCTGGGAAGTTTATGATCCACTTAGTTTAATTATGTTCAGGGATATTAAGAATACAAGTCTGTACAGATTTATGGTTGTCTCAGGTGTGTGATTGTGTTTGAAATTTAAGTAACCTTTGCTATTATCTTGCTGAATTGGCTACTCGTTTTGTGATGAATGATTGAGAGCTAGAGGTGAAAAGGCATACCAAATCCATCCATCCATGTCTTCAGAAATTAGATCTAATTTTTCTATTTTGAAATACTTTGGACCTTCGGGGAAATTAAATCTATTTGCATGTCTGACCAAGGACATCATGTTAGTAGAATTATATTCTAAAAATTTGATCCTTATTTTGTTCATTAAAATTTCTTGTACCAATTATAAATTATGAGATTGCCTGTGGATGCATACCTGTTTAAAGAATAATATTTGGCCTATACACCTGGTAAACACTGTGAATGCGTCATTTCTCAGCCAGCCAGCTCATGATTCACAATTAGTTAAGCCCAGTTTTTTTGGGCTTCAGGCTAGGGAATTCAACAAAATGAAGTTGCATACTTTTGCAACTAATCTTTTGTAACTGAAATTTCTTCCTAAATATGTTTTTGTAACTGACAGCTTGAAGCGGGCAACGCTGTTTTTCTATTTTGGAAATTTAATGTTTAAAGCATATCCATTCATTGAGAAGTTGGGTACATTTACTTTCTTTAGTTAGCTCCTTGAGGGATATGGAGTGAATCCTGATTTCTCCTTTTCCCTTTTGCCTGCAATTCTGACTTGACATCTATTCTGGTTATTTTCTCGTTGAATGAGTTATATTTTGGCCTTTGTGCTGGATGCTCTCTCTCTTCTTTGGGGTGTTTATTTTACTTGATAGTTACTACCTGAAAATGGTATTTAATTCATTGCTGATTTCTTTTGTAGCAATATGGGGATATCCGGACTTTATACACACAATGTAAGCATAGGGGCTTTGTGATGATTTCTTACTATGACATTCGAGCTGCTCGAACAGCAATGCGTGCCTTGCAGAACAAACCTTTGAGACGAAGAAGGCTTGATATCCATTTTTCGATACCCAAGGTAGAGCCCAATATTCTGCCGTTTCGTTTCTTAATGTGATGGACTTTTTGAGCCATTTATGGGTTGTGAATAATTGTTCTTTATCCTTCTTCCCCTTCCTTTAGGATAACCCATCAGAGAAAGATATTAATCAAGGAACTCTTGTAGTGTTTAACTTGGATGCTTCAGTATCAAATGATGAACTCCGTCAAATATTTGGAGCTTATGGGGAAATCAAAGAGGTGCAAGATTTGCCTTCACTTAATTATTCTGTCTAGTGTCTATCCTGTACTTGAACTTCTATACTTCTTTCTGTTCAACTGGTTCCAGCTATTATTATGAATTCTCAAATCTTTTTTACACAAAGCAGATCAGGGAGACACCACATAAACGGCATCATAAGTTCATTGAGTTTTACGATGTTAGAGCTGCTGAGGCAGCTCTCAAGGCATTAAACAGAAGTGACATAGCTGGGAAACGGATAAAGCTTGAACCTAGCCGGCCTGGTGGAGCTCGACGAAAGTATGAAATGATATCTTTTTCTTCTGGATCTGTTGTGTTCTCTTGCTATGATTATTGTTTGAATGAAAAAAAAAAATGTGCTGGCATGTATCTCAATATATTGATGGTACCAAGAGTTATGCTTAACAGTTTTAAGTTAAGATCTACAGGTGTTAAATGGTCTGTCTGGAATTCTGATTATTATTGAGGCAGCAATTATATCATGCCTGCACGCATAGAACCTTTGATGTAATACAGTTAAATATGTGCTTTGTTCTCTTCAACATTATTGTCAATTTTCTCAGCTGGATGATTTTGGGTGTATTTGGTTTCAAGTTCAAAATGAGTTTTTTATTTTTTTATTGGAATTTATGTGAGAGGAAGAGTGGGGCCCAATACAAAAAAAAAAGAAAAATCATCTTGAACTTGAAACCAAATCCCATAAATGCAGAATGTTTCTTATGGAAAGGATCACATGCCATAAATTGGCTCTTTTACCTAATAATTAAAGAAAGAGATTGTTTTTGTGCGCGCACCATGGAAAGTTGGCGGAAATGTATGTGTTTGGGTTTTGGAGTCATGGGACTGGTCACCACTTTAAAGCTCCTGCATCTTTTCTTTGTTGGAATAGAATTTTATTTGATATTTGTTTAGTGTTTCTACTCACTTGGTCTTGTATATCTTTGCCTTCCGGATTTTCTTGTGGGCAAAACTAGTGAACCTTGAAGGGTGATATCATGCACATGTTTCCATGAATGTAATAAATAAAATAAATAAACAATGGGAATTAACATTTGGTTGTTTTGGTTCCTAGCTTGATGCAGCAGCTGACTCAAGAGCTGGAACATGATGAAGCTCGAACTTTTAGGCATCAAGTGGGTTCTCCTGTGGCCAGTTCTCCACCTGGTACGTCCAGACTTGAAGAGGATAATGTATTATTCTCCTATTATTGGGATCCCTCTGTCCTAGAAAACATCATACAGTGGTACTATTGCTGAAATTAATTTTACCATCTTCTGTTAGGTTGGCCCAATTTTGGGAGTCCAGTTGAACATAATCCCATGCATGGTTATAGTCAATCACCTGGTATGGGAAGTATCAGCCCCATGAGTACCAATCATTTGGCTGGACTGGCCTCTATTCTTCCAAACCATGCTTCGAGCCCCGGGAAGATTGCACCAATTGGAAAAGACCCCGGAAGGGTAAGCCACATCAACCTAGCAGTTACTAGTGAGTGCTAAGCTAGCTGAGGAAATGATTTGTAAATTATTCTTAATTGTTCCTGAACAGAACTTAAGTTCGAGTGCTGGGCCTGTCTCATCATTTATTGACTTGAAGTCCAAATCTTCTGGAATCGGAACACTTTCTGGTCCTCAGTTTCTTTGGGGGAGCCCTTCTCTTCAAGCAGATCTAGCCAGTTCTTCTGCATGGTCAACATCGCCGATGGGGCATCCATTTACATCCGGTAGACATGGACAAGGTTACCCATTCTCCAGTCGACATGGCTCCTTCCTTGGTTCGCAACATCATGTAGGATCTGCTCCATCTGGAATTCCTTTGGATAGGCAGTTTGGTTTTTTCCCTGAATCACCAGAACCATCCTATATGAGCCAAGTACCATTTGGAAGTCCTGGTTTAAGTTCTAATAATGGAAATCATTTAATGAATGTTGGGGCTCTGAACATTGGTGTTGCTCTTGCTGGAAACTTTAGTGAAAGTGGTTCTCCTAGTTCAAGAATGATGTCCTTGTCAAGGAATGGACCTGTCTTTTATGGAAATGGTTCTTATGGGGGAACTGGGACAAGCAACCTTGACATGTTAACTGATCGTGCTCGAAGTCGTAGGGTTGACAGTGGGAGCCAGATGGACAACAAGAAGCAGTACCAGCTTGACTTGGAGAAGATCATTAGTGGGGAAGATACCAGGACTACTTTAATGATTAAAAACATCCCTAACAAGTATGAGAAATCTGAATTAGCTTCCCGAATTGCTACTGAACTTTTCATTTTAACCTGAGATGAGTGACCTTGTGATTTGTTGTTTATTAACTCTTATTAGGTATACTTCAAAGATGTTGCTGGCTGCTATTGATGAGAGTCACGGTGGTACATATGATTTCCTTTACTTGCCCATTGATTTTAAGGTATGCAGACTTTTTCTTTTTATTATTATTATTTTTTATTTTATGGTTTTGGTTTCTCTAATTTCTCAGTCTAAACCCCAACTTATAGAATATGCTTCCTTTTTTTTTTCAGAATAAGTGCAACGTTGGTTATGCCTTCATCAACATGGTGTCTCCTTCGCATATCATCTCCTTCTATGAGGTTCATATCTTTTACTTGCCCTTGATTAAGTAAAGTTCACCCGTGATTCAGTGATTCCTCTGAGCCTTAAGGAAGATTCCACAATCATAGGTTTTGGTTCTGTATTTCTTAAGGTTTTTAAGTTGTGAATGATTTTTGTAAGGGAAAAAATTGTAGGTGTTCAATGGCAAGAAGTGGGAAAAGTTTAACAGTGAAAAGGTGGCGTCCTTAGCATATGCACGTATCCAAGGAAAGGTAGCCCTGGTTGCACACTTCCAGAATTCAAGCTTGATGAATGAGGATAAGCGATGCCGGCCAATTCTATTTCAGTCAGAAGGTGAAGGCATAGGCGATCAGGTAAAATATAAAATAAGATCATAGATTCTATC
Source organism: Catharanthus roseus (assembly GCA_028651295.1). Lineage (NCBI taxonomy): Eukaryota > Viridiplantae > Streptophyta > Magnoliopsida > Gentianales > Apocynaceae > Catharanthus > Catharanthus roseus. The sequence continues at coordinate 11,844,132 of JAPQWS010000102.1, read as the reverse complement.
TTTGACATGTTTGATGCAATGTTATAATCTTTAATGTTGGTCAGGAACTCTTTCCTACAAGCAATTTAAACATTTGCATCCGTCAGCCTGATGGATCTTACAAAGGGGATTCTCTGGATAGTCCGAAAGGTAATCTAGACGAGAAGCCAGAGAAGAGTTCACCATGGACGTGACGTGAAGAGGCATTTTGAAACCTAATTAGCCAATGATTGCTAACTGTTGCACATAAAGGGAAAAAAGGAGTGTAGACTAAAGTAGTCAAAACCCAAGTGTATGATTGCTTTTCTTTGAGGAAGTATCTGCTTTTTTGTCTGATGGATACTCCGTGGTACTAGTGTATGGAGAATTTGTCTATTACGTAGAGTAAGAATTGATATTCAAGAAGCGGAGAAGAAGAATAAGGCGAGGAGCATTGTACCGGTATGTTTGAAACAAGACCATCTATGAAGTGATTCTCTCACCATTCTGTCTGTGACTGGTATCTGTTTTCTTTTTCCCCCGTTGTTAGTTATTGAGGACGGTTTGAAACTTGTTAAAATGTGTACATTTGTGTTTATAGAGGTGGGAAGGGTTTCGGGATATGGCGGTGCAGTCTGTTTCAAAAGTGTATAGAAGGAAGAAAACAGGTTCTGCATCATGTTGTATTTATATATTCTAAATTGGAGTCTTCTTCTATTGAAGCAAACTTTGTGTACTGTTTATAAACTTGAATGTAAAGATACCTTTTGCTTGCTTCCATTCTTCCTTCATATGATTCCTTCACTTTGTGTACACTGTCATTTTACCCCAGTACTTCTATTAATGTACATTTACAGGATTGTTCAACTTCATGGGACCTTTTCTCCTGTGTCTAATGTAAATCTTCCTGATGCATCAATTAATTCACCCTTGTTTTCACTATGAAGAATTCGTAACATATTTGCACTTAGCAGGCTCAGTTCTAAATATTTGTTTTCTGCATTAAGAATTTCTAACCTATTTGCGTTTAGCAGAGCAGAATCAGTCCTTAACCAAAGACAAATAGGTAAAAAAAGAAAAATCGACAGTGGAGGGAAAATGTTATGATAAAAGAGCAAGAGAGCAAAATGTTTGAAGTAAACTGTCCGAAATATTACTAGTACAAACGATATCAAATACGGAAATGCATATGAATATAATCCAGAACTCAGAGGCAACGACTGTTGTAGCCTTTACTGTCTCTAAACATTGTTTTCAATCTTTCCAGAAAAGATCATAATAGTTACTTCTGCAAGTTGTTCAGATTTGAAGAGCATCAGCTATTGATCCTGCAAGACTTATAATCTCAAATGGAGCTTTGCTTTCAATGGCTTTAACGGTATGGGGACATGAATCCGTGATCCAAAAGTAGGCAAATCCTTTCTCCGAACCTTATGAATGTAAATGTTGTAAGATTTCAGAAAGAAGACCATTAATTAGGCGAAGATTATAAAAGTAAGTACGCATGTAAATACCATCGCTTTTGTGAAGGAATCGCTCATATGAACGCTTAGGGAAAACGCCATGGGTAACATACGCACTCACTTTGGCTGCACCATGAGCTGCCAAAACTTTCTGGTTGAACCAAAAAGGAAACTGATTAATGCTGAAATGACAACAAACTTGGATGAACTCTTCAGTAGGATATGAAATAATAACATCCCGTCAATTGCAACATTGAAACCTAAGAAACAAACGCGACATAGTTTTGCAAAAAATGAAGTCCAACTTCTGGTTCAAGGAAAGGATGAAGAGAGGTACCTGACACTCAATTAGAGTACCTCCAGATTGTACCAAGTCATCAACAATAACTACATGACAACCAGCTGGATTTCCTTCTTTTAACCTAACAATTCTTTTATCTCCTTCGCGAACTTTTGTGCAGATCACCTGCCATTATCCAATTCCATACATCAACAACTTGTAAAGAATTAAGCAAGAAAAGTAACTATTTAAGCCAACCGTTGGGAAGTGATCCAGTAGCTTGTGGAACCGCTTCCATGCTCCATCATCTGGAAATGCAACTACTATCTGTCACACAGTAGCTATTAAATTAGAGAACAGTGATCTATGATTACTGTTTCTGCTAAGAGGGAAAAAATTCACAAATCCGAGAGAAAGCACCAAACTTTAAGAAAAAACACAATAATCTTTAGGAAAAAAAAGTCACCTTTTCAGATTCAGGAAGCTGGTGAAGACGTTGCTTCAACAGTGGAATCCCTGTCTCAAACAAAGGTAAAACTTGATCCCCAAAATAAAATCTTTCCTGCAAAAGAATTACAACAAACTTTCATGTATGACAAAATAATAAAAGTCAAAGACTCTAGTCTGCAATTAGATGTTTTCTGAAAAAAATAAATGCTGGAATAAAGAGAAAAAAGAAGTGAAAAGTGATCTGCAATACTTCTAAACATTCTTCTAGCTTTTGAAAGAGAAAAAAAAAAAAGAAATGAGAAGTGTTACAATTTCAACAGAAGCAGGACAACCCTCAATGCTAATTTCGGGCCCCAAGGAACTTATAGGCACGGTAGAAACTTCCCTAAGATGCACAAGTCTTTTACCCATTGGAGATGGTGTAGATTTGAGTATTTGACGAAAACTTATTAAGCCATTCACCAAACACTATGCAAGTCAAATTTTGGAGGATAAAAATAGAATCCAAATATGCATAGGCGTTTGTTAAATGACATTGCTGCAGGAAACATTATAGTGTGTCGGCGTTGTCAACAATTGTAGCTATTTACAAGAGGGAGTCTCTATCTCCCACAAATCTGTGGTTCATGATTCAGCTTTCATTGCACCAGCACTATGCATAAATGAGGATGTATGACATAAACATAAAAATTAGACAAAAACTATTTTTCTAAACAAAAAGCAGCACAGGACAAAAATCTCAGTTACAGCCTTACTGAAAAGCAACACCGCTGCTGCCTTACTTGAAAATCCCTTAATCCGTTCTCATCATAACACCAGTAAAATATAGTATATTTATTTTTCCATTTCAGGGTAGTTATAAAAGAGTATCAGTTCCTAGCATTGCCTTTGCCCATCTAGCTATACCTCTTCCTTCCTCTTCCAGTCTCTCTGAATCAACCCTTTCTCATCTCAGCAAACCCAAATGTTACTCACGGTGTTTCTCCCACTTATCAGTATCCTAACAACTCAGAACAACCATTTTACAATTTACTCAAAAGTCCATCTCCCCTGAAACCCTAAAACGAAGAGTTTCAAACTGTCAAATACAGTAGTTTACATCATAAAAGGCCCAGCCTTCAACTAAACATGTGCACATACAAGATCTTTTGCCAGAAGGTAACGCATATATAATGTAGTGGTTGAAAGTTAACCTGCAAAGCATGTATATCGTAAATAACTAAACTGGTCGGACCGCCCCTTGATATTGGAATGTTGGACAGAATTCTTGCCATGGTGAATGCAGTTGCCACATCCCCTTCCTCTTCCATCCTTTCAAAGGAACCAGTTGGAAAAAAAGGTAACACCAGTGTGAAAGAAGCAACAAACAGCCTTGGAAGTGCAAAAATGACTGAAAGTTGTTCAAAGATAACTGCCGGTGAGCTAAATGATGCTAGAAAAGCTACATGCTGGCCTCGGATATCTTGTGCATTGTTTATGAAAAGATTTGGAAACCCATCATCAAAACTCCTGAAAAACATCATCATCAGCTTTCATAAGTATTTCTGGCAAATAACACTATCAAACATCCACTACCTTTAACCCATCTATTTCCCTGAACAAGCCAAAGTAGGAAAAGTTCCCAAATTCCAGGCCCTTCAGCAACATATGCATGCATGTAAAGTACTAAAATCATTAAAAAAAATGCAGTAAGGCCAGAACACAAGTATAAGCCACCTTCCAAATCTTCTCCAATGTACCAAATTGGTAAGAACAACTCTTAAATTTCATTTAAATACTTCTAATGACACTGCCACAATTCTTCCAGACATAAAGAGACGAAATACTATGATGAAGCATGCTCATATCAATTCAGCAACATAGCAAAAATCGAAGCTTTATCAGTATAAAAAACATAAATGGTTTGCCAAAAAAATGAACAAAAACCTTAAGTCCAAAATACATAGAGAAAGAAAGAGGGATTGGTAAAGGCACCTCCAATTGATCGTTTGGAGCTGAATAAATTCGGACTGAGAAGCCACTTTTCTGGCGAGTTCTTCAGCTTCCACACAGTGGTAAAGCAGGACTTGCTTCTTCCTGGGCTTCTCCATGGCTGCTGCACTAAAAAAAAAAAAAAATTAGCAGAAAGAGAGAAAATGGCAGAGAATTGAGCGGAGATTTTTGTGCGTCAAAAGGGTTTCGTTTTGTTATGGGTTTTTATAAAGCCTTTGAGAAATTCACTGGTCATTGTTGCTTTGGAAAAAGCAAGCAAAGCTGGGAATAAAAATTTCCCTTTTTGTTACTAAAGGATGCCTCCATTCATGCCTTCATTTCATGACCCTACTTTGTAAATGGTCAGGACCCAACCCAGACCCATACCCGGTTCAGACGTCATGGAATTTAACAAAGAGGGTCTGAAGTATTAGGAAATTCTAACTTGTTCCCTATACTCCGGGTTTGAATGGAAAACTTAATTCTTTTTTCGCTCTGAGTTTGGGAATTATATATATATATATATATTTAAAAGTCAATAATAAAGTTATGCAATTAATACTCCCTCATTTTTTTTACTTATCACATTCTACTAATTCTCATTTTTTTTTACTTGTTACATTATGAAAATAATGTAATATTTAATAAATTTTTTTAATATATCCTTCTATTAAAAATAAATTTCAACATCTTTTACTTTTATCACCTAGAAACTTGTATAAATAATATTGAGGAGAGAGAAAATTTTAAATGACATTCTAATCTATACAAGAAATAAAACAACTAAAATTTTCGTATTTTCTTAAACAATGTAATGTTTAGAATATGATGAGTAATAAAAAACGAAGGAATTGAAATTGAATCATTTTACATTTTTTATAAAAAATAAAGAAATTTATCATAAGTGTTGTTGTGCATAACATGACTATTATACTATTTTTTGTAACTTTTCCATGGTGTTGTTAACGAAACTTAGAAGTTTTTGGGGATCAAGATTAATTAGGGAAGAAAATGTGATTTTTTTTTTGTGAGAATATGTGGAAAATCTTTTGACCAATCTATTCATGACTTAAGGTTCTTGCGCTCACGGGAGTAGGAAAGGATAAAAAAGAGTGTTCTATGTATGTATTTTGTTGGTTTTTTTCTATTGTTTAGTCCATTTAAAAAAAATGGATATTAAATTGGTTCAGTTTTTTTTTTAATCTTATAATGGTCACAATGCACAGTCATTGTGCGTTATTATTTAAAATAACGCACAATGGTTGTGCGTTATCACTAATAAGCGGATTAAAACGTATTAAAAATCATGTTTAATGACGTGGCGGAATCGTTTATTGACGTGGCGGTGAGTTGTCGATAACGCACGCACTACCATTGTGCGTTATTATTGGTGATAACGCACAATGACCTGCGTTATCACGTTATAAACCTTACCCCGCCCGACCCCGCCTCCTTCTTTCTTCTTTCTTCCCCGAAAATTTTAATCTTCCTTTCCCAAAAATTTTCTTTTCTTCTTTCTTTATGCCCCGCCGCTCTTGCTGTTGCGCCGCCGCTGCTTGGTAAGTCATTTTCCTCTTCTTTTTATTTTCTTCATTCTTCTTATACTTCTTCTTATACTTGTATCTTCTCTTCTTCTTATTTCATAACATACAACGATTATGCATTATCCGCCACATCGACAGATTACCGAGGTAAGTATAATTAGATGATAACGCACAATGGTTGTGTGTTATCAATAATGATAACGCACAACCATTGTGTGTTATGGCCATAATAAGGATAAAAAAAAGGTGGGCTATTTTAATAGCCAAATTTAAAAAATAGTGTAAATAAAGAAAAAAACCTATTTTGCTTTTGAAACTAAAATATTTAAGGTTTTTTCAAGATAAAATGGCAAATTTCATTTCAAATTAGTCTTAGGCTGTGCAGGTAAAATATGAGGACATACCTCTTGTCCAAATTTGAGTGTCTTGACAAATGTGTGTTAGTTGAGTTCGATATTGATTAAGAGGGAGGGACAGATTAATTAGGAAATAATAGACAATTATTCTTAGAACCATTCATATAGTAGGCCTTATTTAATAAATTAATTTACCTCTTAAAATGAATTAGTTAAGAATTTATTGAACTAAGTATGTTTGATGACAAATAATTTTTAAGCGCTTAATACTTTAGTGCATTTGATAATAATTTCTGCAAATCTTTTAGTGGTTTAAAATATGCTTGATTTTAGTTATAAATTTTAAGTAAAAAATTTTAACTTAATTTTGAACTCTAAAAATATATATTGTTTGCAAAAGTATAACACATTTTTTATATATAATTACCACTTATTAATTAATTCACCATTTAGATTCAGTCTTCAGATTCAGTGTTCACATTAAAGATTCAGAATTCAAAATTTAAACAATTTAGACTTCAGACTTCAGTTTTATTAAACGAGGCCTTAGTTTTAATTTAGTCTAAGATTATTATTTTTTTTTCAAAAAATTTTTGGAAAAATGTAACAAATTTCTTAAATTGGTCACTGTAATCATAAACCACCAAGAGTATACTCGTCAATTTCTAACATTTTTTTAAGGTCAGCACAAATTACTAACACACGTGTTCTATTTTCACAAAAATTAGAAACATACAAGAAGAAAAAGTTTAGAGATTGATAATTTATTTCCAAATAGATTACTTATGTCATTCCATAGCTCTTACCACAAACAGAGTGATGGAGAATACTATATTTGAAACAAATAATTAAAACATCATCTTTTATATATTGGAGGAGAAAAAATGTGAATCAAACTCATGATTTATTACATGGTAAGTTATACTTATAATTAATTGAGCTATTACCTTGTCATATTAAAAAATAATTTTGAAAACTAAATGAAAATTTTGAAATTAATTTTGTTAATTTCTCTTAGTTAGAAATAAATTTTTTATTTAATCATATAGAAAATCTTCTCAACCAATCAATGGTGTCGGATTGTTCGGCTATGAGATGAGCATGTTTTATTCAACTGGCGAGTAGCAGATCGTCGGTCGCTGTCGCCGGCAATTCCCGGTTTGACTCCCTCCACCGCCTCTCTTGGCCTCTTTGGTCATGGCGGCTGCTGCTGTTGGGAGTTTGATGCTTTAGCGTTGGTGGGCTTTGGCTGTACATAGACTTGCTTTTTGTTTGTTTAGCTAGTTTTTAGATGGAAAATAACGGATTGTAATGCATAGTATATTGTTTGGCGATAAGATTTTTTTTATTTATTATTCGAATTATCGGTAACATTTTATAATATACTTTTTGTAATATTTCTTAATTTGATATATTTATTAATAAAACATATTAATGGATAATAGGGTTGTGGGTTGCAGCCCACATAACAAGAGAATATCAAGTTACTGGCCTAGAACAGAATAAGCCCAAATAGATAAGGTTTGCGGTCCTCTGAAAGCGGACACAGGTTGGGTCGGGGTGCGAGGCCTGATTGGCCTCATCTCATTTTAGTCAAGCGACACAAATCTCATATCGAATGTGAACACTCAACATCAGACAAGTGGTTAAAAATAAAATGTTCCTCTCTTCTCATTTACTATTTATGCAATATCAAGTCATACATGCTATTTGTCCTAATTAACTTAATTGTGGACCCTAGACTGACTTAAGCATCGGGGTGTCTTTAGAGAATAGATATAGATCCCCATCAGTTCCCTGACCGCTTTCTCTGATCTTGCAGGAGTTAGACACGTGGCGGCTTGATATTCATCAATTGGCGTGCACCGTGTTTGTTTGATCCTTTCTTTCGGGAACCTAAAAGATTACAATTTATAGCAATTACGAAAAACAATAATCTCCACAACAATGATCAGGGTGACTAGACGCCCCAACAAGAAATTGACCTAACAGTAGTTGGACACATAACCACTGGTCTAGGCAGCGCTATGCCTGATGTGCCATTCACTCCGCAACAAAAAGCGTTTATAATATCCCTCTTCGGGATTGAGGCATCTTCAGCCTCTACCAGTGCTCCACCAACTTCACCAACTCCAACTTTAGCTACCCCAACTTCTATGCAAACAAAGATTACAAGCAATAATGAATAATATTAAAGCAGCTGCACCTTCTCGCGGTGATCATTGGAACTGTCGAGTACAACCCCTTCTTAGAGGAATACCAGAAAGCTTCTGTCTCTGATAAATTCTACACTCTGTGATTCGATCGATATGATGGCACTACTGACCCCGACAAGCATCTTCAACACTTTTTAGCCCTCAAGATTATACATAATGCATCAGATGTTGAGTTATGCGCCTCTTTCCCAGCCTTTGAGGGATCCTTCCCTATTGTTGCTAGCCTCATTGGCACCTCAATACATATCGAGTTTTCGAGAACTCAGATAGAAATTTTGGTATCATTTCAAAAATTCCATTTTCTGACCATTTGCTCATAATTCATCAGCAATAGCAAGAGACAATACAAGCTTACAACAAAAGGTTCAACAAAGAGGCCATGAAAGTCCCAAGCCTCAGTGATAGGGAACACACTCAAGCTTACAAACATGAGTTGCATTCTTTTTCTCTTACCGAAGTGCTTGCCACCAAGCGTTTACATTCCGTAGATGACCTGCTAGATGTAGTCCACAAATTTATCAAGGGAGAAATCAGTGTGCAAGCGTGGTAAACTTGAAAGCTGATTAGGAGATGGGAAGGGGAAACGATAGCTCTGTGTTGATTCAGGTCAACCCCAGTATGGGATCGGTCATCATACCCAGTTAGTAGACCATATCCGCAGCAGAGACCTCATAGTCATCAGGAACAGCTTGACAGCTGTACCCCGCGAAAATCCTCCCGAATCGAAATTTTACACATAGTGGAATATCTAGGCATATTGTGTGCACCCTCTAAGATGACATCCTTCCAGAGTGACAGAGTCAAATGAAATATTGCCAATTTCATAGAGACAATGGGCATGACACCGAACAGTGTATAGAATTCGAAAATAGATTGAATAGGCCATCCTTCAGGGTTATCTAAAAGAATTTGTTGACCATTGTGCAGGCAAACGCCAAGAAAACAAATAGATATAAGGAAGTGCAAGGAGAAAAGGCCGAAACACCCAAGATTATTCACATGCTACATGTAGCCCCATCTGAGCCGGAATAAAGCGAAGTTATGAATCTACCGATGACTCACCCTTAGTGGTCTCCTTGACCATAGGGAAGTGTACAGTTAAGCGAACGCCGGTGGACATGAGAAGTGCAACGAATGTATTATTTTGGGATACTGTTGCTCAAACAGGAATCCCAGAAGTGGACATTAGGCCGTATTTCATATCGTTAATTGGATTCATCGGGCAGAGTGTCAACTCCTCGGGGTATCGTGGATTTGCTCGCGCATGTCAATAATACCCCTTGGTGTATGGAATTTCTAGTGGTGATGCCCCGTCGTCGTACAATGGCCTTCTATGATGACAACCCTCAATCAACTCAAAGCCATAGTATCCACATATTCCATTACTTTGGAGGTACGAACAAATACTAGGCTCTTTTCTATTAGGGACGACAGAGGTGAGGGACAGGAATGCTTCCTCGCTGCTTGGGCAGAGGCCGAATGGGACAAAGCAAGCATGCCAGTGCACGAAGAAGGTGAATCCAGTTAGAAGTTTCAACCCAAAGGAGAATATGAATTCTTCATTGTTGACACTACTCACCCAGATAAACAAGTATGGATCTGGAAAGCGCTCCCGGATCATATCAAGACAACAGCCCAAGCAATACTCATGGAGTTTCGGGATATCTTTTCTTGGTCCCCATCAGACTTAGGCACTATATCTCGTAATATAGTGGTAAACCGGCTGGGTATACTGGAGGGCATAACAAGTAGTACAGAAGAAAAGGACATTTGCGTGACAGAGACAGCAAGTAATCCTGGATAGTGTGAATGAGTTATTGGGAGCTGGTATTGTCAAAAGAATAGACTACCCGATTTGGTTGGCCAACCCATTAGTTGTGCCTAAACATAACGGAGAATGGCAGATGTGTATTTATTACAACGATCTGCACAAGGCTATCCCGAAGAAGCCATTCTATTACCCCGAATAGATCAAGTTGTGGATGGGGTTGCGGGACATGAAGTTCTTTGTTTCTTAGATGCCTATAAAAGCTACCATCAGATCCCAATGGCACCGGAAGACATAGAGAAAATGATGTTTGTACCAGATGATGTCATCTTTTGCTACACGAGAATACCATTCGGATTAAAAAATGCTCAAGTAAAGTTCTAGCAGATGGTGAACGATGTATTCGGGATCAGATTGGGCGTACATAGAAGTGTACGTTGATGATATCGTACTAAAGTCCAAAAAGGTGGAAATGCTTCCTCAAGATATGCAAAACATTCAGTAAGATACACTATGTAGGCATGAAACTAAACCCCAAGAAATGCATGTTCAGGGTGCCAGCAGGCGAATGCTTACGATTCATGGTCTCAGAGCAGGGAATAGAAGTAGATCCAGAGAAAATTAGAGTAATTCAAGACATGTCCCCACCAAAGAGTGTAAGAGACGTGCAGCGTCTCTCTGGTGCATGGCATACCTGGGCCGATTTCTTGCCCATATGGGAGAAAAGAGCTTGCCTTTCTGTCAATTTTTGAAGGGAGGAACGACCTTTACATAAACTCCAGCGTGTCAACGGGTCATTAAGCAGCTCAAAGCTTGTAGGGCACCGTTGTTAGTTAGTCCAATCGAGGGGGAAACCATATTCATGTATCTAGTCATCATGGAAGCTGCGGTGAGCTCCGTAATATGTTCATTACGTAATGAAAGAATGATGCCTATTTATTACGTGAGTCATACGTTAGCGGGGGCATAAACAAGGTATACCACATTAGAGAAGCACATCACCCTTATCATTTCGGCCCGCAAACTTAACCATATTTTCAAGCCCACCAGGTTACCATGCTCACTAACTTGCCTCTTCGACAAATCATGCACAAACCCGATCTCACGAGGAGATGACGAAGTGGGTTTAGAGTTGAGCAAGTACCACATTGACTTTGAACCCCATCGTACCTTTCAAGCGCAAGTATTGGTAGATTTCGTAGTGGAAAACACATTATTGAGCGCTATGGAAACCCACGAAGAAAGCACAGGACCTAAGATCCGAAGAAAGCTTGCGTGTTGTGCGTCGATGGCTCGGCAGGACAACAATATCAAGGAGCGGGATTCGTATTACAGAGCTGAACAACAAGGAGTTATCTTACGCTCTAAAACACGAGTTTACCACAAACAATAATGAATTTGAATGTGGGGTGCTCATAGTCGGATTGCGGACCTAGATCCGAAGAAAGCTTGGGTGTTGTGCACCGATGGCTAGGGGGACAACAACATTAAGGAGCGGGATTCGTATTACAGAGCCCAAACAACAACAAGTCAGCTTTACGCTCTAAAATACGAGTTTACCGCCAGTAATAATGAATCTGAATATGAGGCACTCATAGTCGGATTGCAGATAGGAATAGCTCTGAACGTGGAACAACTCATAATCCGTAGAGATTCTAAGGTAGTCTTCGGTTAAGTTACGGGCTCCTTCGATGCAAAAGACAACATTGATAGATTGATATTTTTTACTAGTTTTTGGGCTTATTTTAATGTTGATTTTAACTACATTCTAGTGAAAATTGAACTTGATTGGAACAAATAACCTTCTTTTCGTTTTATTTAAATTGTAAGGGCTCAATTAAAGACAAGAAGAAGTTAGAGGGTTAAAACACAAAAAGAAAAAAAATTGAATTAAACACTTCCGGAGCAGGAAGCGTGTCTTCACCCGCAGTTCTTTATCATCATAGAACCGGCCGCCGGTTGGCATTGGATTCTCACTAAATCGGCACCAGATTTAATAAATCCTCTTATAGACCAGTTCTGCAAAAGAAATCGCTGCCTCGGTTTTGTTCTAAATAGAGTCGACACCAGATTCATGTTTCTGGCGCCGGAATCGACTAACCTGTAGCTCCATTATTTTATTTTTATTTTTATTTTTTTTTTAGAAATTGGTTATCTTAGTAATTTTATAATTATAATTTTAAGTAAATTCCTTTTCCCTTTTTAGTTTTGTTTAGAGTTCTAATTTTTAGTAGTTTCCTAATCCTTTTCGGGTTTTGATTTGTAATCTTTATATATAGAGTAGTTTAGGGTTTTGTTTAGATATATCTATTATTAATGAAAACTCGGAAGACGGTATTCGGGAGCGGCTTTCCAAGCTTCTTCTAAACATTCTTTTTATTTATTTGTTTATTAGTAGTAGCTAAGTCTTTTATGACTAAGGCCTTCTTTGAAGGTAGAAACTTTTATAAATATAGTCGTTCTTATTTAATTAAAAATTTTATCTTCTATTTTGTTCATGGTTAATTGTTATTATTTGTTCTTAATGCTTGCAATTTTCTAGTCATTTATTGCATGTTCATAAATTGTTTTTAGTGACCGAGAGGTACTAGATTTAATTAGATCAAGGTAATAACAACACATTGTACAACTGGCTAGAGATAGATTTGGTTTCTTTGTGGGATTTCTAATAAGTAAGAAATGAAAATTAGGGAGGGTCTATAGAGGTGTATACAGTCTTTTTTTTTTTTTTTTTTTAAATCACGTGAGATACAATTGGTTTATTAGCGAGGTTAGGAGCTTCACTGTACGAGAGTGAGTTTCTAGCTTATTCATGGGAATTCCACCGTTAACCAGATGAAGAATTAATCAAGAATAAATTAATCATAGGAATAAAAGGAGTAAAGTGGATTAGGGGTGCCTTAGTCCGTTTTTTATCATAAACTTTTCTTAGATAATTTTTCTTTTATTTTTAATTTTCATTCTTTTTTAATTTTAGATACAAACAAATCAATTTATTTTTGGTTAGAAGTAGACATTCACTAGTTAGATAGCAATCCTTCTGGGACGATCTTTATTCATCATTATATTACTTGCTTAATATTTGTATACTTACAAATTTTACATCTAGTATGGAATTTTAATACTAGACTTGAGTTTAAATTGTTTTTACTTTTATGTCTTAATATTTTATAAATCCAAAAAAATTGTTTCTTACTATTTGTTTTATGCATACACGAAGTTTTGCTAATAAAGACACTTTAGAGTTTATACTTGAAATTGAGGCTTTTGCTCGTTCTCATAGGAATCGCAAAAACGAGGTCACCCGCAAGATGACTAGCTCATTTGAAGAAGAGTATTTTGAATCTGAGAGTGAGAATCCTAAGATAACGAACTCAATGACTCTAAAGGATTACACCAAGCCAAAGATGGAGGGTTTCAATCTAGCAATAAACTATCCAGCAATCACGACTGCAACTTTTAAGATTGAACCAACACATGGTCATATAATTCTAAACAATCCTTTCTTTGGGAAGCCACATGACGATCCGCAGTCTCACATTGAGAAATTTTTGGCAATATGTGACACTTTTCAAATCAATGAAGTCTGTGAAGATGCAAAAAAGGCTAAAACTTTTCCCTTTCTCTTTATGGGATAGAGCCCGAGCATGGCTAAATTCTCTCCCTTCTAATTCTATTGATTCTTAGGCTAAATTGCAAGAAGTCTTTTTAAATAAATTCTTTCCTCCTATTAAAACTATCCAAATATGATCTCAAATTTACAATTTTTTGCAAGAACACATGGAGTCATTACATGGTGCTTGGGAACGTTTTAAGAAATACCTTAGAATGTGTCCATATAATGGGATGCAGCTAGGAATGCAAGCAAAAATATTCTATAATGGATGTAGTTTGGACGTCAGATCGGCACTAGATGCTGCAAGTGGAGGAGATTTATGTCCAATTTGGAGGAAGGTGCCTGGAACCTAATAGAAAAGATGGCACCCAATAGTTCTCAAAGGTATAATCCAAGGGATCTTCCTACAAAGAAGATAATATGTTTGATGGAGGCAAATCGCAATGGAGGAGATGTGATGACACAATTTGAAGCTCTTTATCGACGACTTAATACGCTACGAATAGCTGTCAAATAACCAATGTGAACTCTTCTATGGAAACCACCCTACAAGTCAATGTGGGTAAGGTAATATGGAAAATTTCAATTTTGAAACAAAAATGTTAACTTTATTGGATAGAATAATGGAAGGAATGACCCGTATGCTCCTACCTATAATCCTTGGTGGAGAAATCATCCTATCTTTGGATGGAGACAGAACAGTCAGATCCGGATGCAACCTCTACCGCCACCACCTCTACAAGAGAAGAGGACTAATTTTGAGGAAGTGATGCTTCAATTAATGGAAAAAACCTCTGCTTCTTTGGCAAATCAAGAAAAACTTTTCAAGGCCATAGAGGTGGATAGGAAAAATATGAAGGCTACCATAGGGAATTTTGAGGTACAAGTAGGGCAGTTATCAACTGTTTTAATAAATCCCATGGATCTCTGCCAAGTGATATAGAGTGAAACTCACAGGAAGTAAATCCATCCATGTGGAGGAAACACAAAAGGAAGAAGAAACCACTCTTATGGGCCTTCAAACTTCAAAGAATCCTATAGAGGGAAGAGGTAAGATGGAATGTAATAATGATAATATTGATATTAATTCCCTTCCTTTTCCTTATACGGCTAAACGTCAAATTATGGATTCATACTTTAAGAAGATTATTGAAATATTCAAGAAACTAGAATTTAACATTTCTCTTATAGATACTTTAGAATAGATGCCATCATACGCGAAGTACTTGAAGGATATGTTAGAAAACAAAAAGAAGCTGAACGAATTCCAACAATTGTGCTTAAATGAAGAATGTTCGGCAATCTTACAGAAGAAATTGCCACCGAAGCTCAATGACCCAGGGAGTTTTCAAATTCCTTATTCTATTGGTGATTTTTTCTTTAATAATGTGCTATGTGATCTGGAGTCTAGTATTATTTTGATTCCTTTTATCGACAACTTAGATTAAAGGAAATTAAGAATACAACTATGTCTTTGCAAATGGCTAACAAATCTAAAAAATATCCTAGGGGCATAGTAGAGGATGTTCTTGTTAAAGTTGATAAACTCTCTTTCCCTGTGGATTTTGTTGTTCTTGACATGGAGGATGATTCTAATCTATTTTTAGTTTTAGGCAGACCTTTTCTGAATACTAGTCGAACTTTAATTAATGTAGAAAAGGATCAACTAAGATTAAAGGTTGGGAATAAATTTGTAATTTCAAATATGTTTGAATCATCAAATAATTCCACCAGTGGAGAATCTTTGTGTGCTTTAAAATGTCATAAATGCTTCTACAATTGATTCCTCTTCTAGAGTTGTTGCAGGAAATCAAATCTTAAAAATGCATGAACTTTTAAATGAAGAAGCAACACTTGCAATAGAAAGTATAGAAGAGAATGTGAGGAAAAAGAATTTTGCAGGTAAGAGCCGAACGTTAAAGGAGAATTTGAAAGGGAGAAAATCTATGAATGGAGAAGTTTATCTTCTCAAACATCCTCCTTGAATCGTAGCACATAAAAAGGAAGTCAAGCTCGAGACGAAAACTAATTTTTAATTTAATATCTTTTTGAGTCTTTTCCTTATCGGAAGGTTAAGTTTTTTTCTTAGTAATCTAAGTTTCTCTTAGTTTACCTTTCTTTTTCATAATTCTCCTAGTCCCAAAAAAAATTAAAAAATTTTCCAAAAATACTTCAGAGAGCCTTCCGGATACCTCCCTAAGCCGAACAAATTGTCTTGGACACATTATTCTATTCGACTAAGTTCTCTTGCCCCTTGTGTTCTTGTTTTTCAATATTATGGACAATGTTGAGTTTAAGTGTGGGGGTAGACTTTCACTTTTGTGGGTATTTTGAAAAAAAATTTGAAAAAATGAAAGAAAACGTTTTCAATTGAAAGATGATTTATTTTTCAAAAAAAATTTCTTTAATAAATTGAAATAGAGTGATTGATTTTGGTTAATAATATTTATGTTCTATGTCTTTTATTACTTTTTCATGGCTTTCATTCGAGCATAATTGGCCATATTTGTGCTTAATAAATCCTATACATTATTTTTGAGTTGCATAAAGTTGATGGTTTTTTATGACATTCTAGAACTTATTTGATTACCTCTTGAGGTGAAATAGAAAGGTTTTCCTTACTTGTCTTAGAAACGATGGCCATAGGTCTTCTTTGACTTATTTGTGTCTTTCAAACCTATCCAAAGTTCAAAATTTTACCTTCCTACCCCTTTGAATCTTATATATTATTTCCTTTCTTAAGTTACTTAAATATTTACCCTTGATTTCGTAGAGAGCTTGATGATTAATTCTAAATTTTATTGCTCCTTGGTATATATTTTTGTGATTTTGGAAGAGTTTGATGAATGTTATGAAAAGAGGTATAAAAAGGAACACCATAATTTATTTGTGGAAAAGAAAAAAATATTGAATAAAAAGAGAAAAGAAAAGCAAGGAAAAATATGGTACAAAAAGCTTATAGGTCATGGTGAAAAAGGAAAAATAAATGCCAAGAAGAGAAGAGAAAAAGAAAAAGTGGCATGTATGAAAAAAAATGAGAAAAAGAAATTTTGTGGATGAAGAGGTCTTGTTATAAAGTGGTTTAATAGGTAGAGTTTTTATTGGAAAAAAATTTGGAGCAAAAGCAAAGTTACAAAGTTTGTTGTTCAATCAATTTTTTTGCAAGCTCTTCTTTTCTTTGATTTTGAATTACTTATCATTCGTTTGTTAATCAATGTCCTAACCTTACATTACAAGCTTAAAAGTCCTACATGATCTAAGTTTAATTTGGGAAGCCTCAATTAGTGGAGAGAAATGGTATGAAGAGTAAGCCTATGGAGCGATCATTTTTTTGAAACTTAATCTTCTTTGTTGTCATTTGGAAATTTTATCTAGAGTTTTATTTTTATAGTTTCAAATGGTCATAATCACACTTACAGAAAAGTCTTGCTTTAGTTATAGAGAAAAACTGAATACTTGTTTTGTTAAATCAAGTTTGGCAAGAAGTTGTTTAATGTTCTATTTTGATGAATTCGAGATTTTTGATGAAGAATGCTTGATTTGAATTATTCTTTATTTTTCTAAGTTTCTTTGCTTGAGGACAAGCAAACATCTAAGTGTGGGGGAGTTGATAGATTGATATTTTTACTAGTTTTTGGGCTTATTTTGATGTTTATTTTAATTAAGTTCTAGTGAAAATTGTGCTTGATTGGAACAAATAACCTCCTTTTCACTTTTATTTAAATTGTAGGGGTTCAATTGAAGGCAAGAAGAAGTTAGAGGGCTGAAATGCAAAAAGAGAAAAAACTTGAATTAAACAGCCGTGGTACACGGAGTGTGTCTTCAGCCGTGGTTCTTTATCGTCACAAAACCGGCACCGAAATCTCACCAAATAGGCGCCGGATTTAATAAATCCTCTTCTAGACCGTTTCCACGAAATAAATCCCTGTCCCCGTTTTGTTCTAAATAAAGCTGGTGCGGGATTCGTGTTTCCAGCATTGAAACGACTCATGCAACTCCATTATTTTACTTTTATTTTTATTTTTTCTTTTTAGAATTGTTTGTTTTAGTAGTTTTAGAATTATAATTTTAAGTAAATTCCTTTTCCCTTTTTAGTTTTATTTAGAGTTCTAGTTTTTAGTAATTTCGTTATTCTTGTCGGGTTTTGATTTGTAACCTCTATAAATATAAGAGTTTAGGCTTTATTTTAGATATCTATATTATTATTAAAGACTCAAAAGATGGATTCGGGAGCAGCTTTCTAGGCTTCTTCTAAACCTTCTTATTATTTATTTGTTTATTATGAGTAGGCAAGTCTTTTGTAACTGAAGCCTTCTTTGAAGGTCAAAAGTTTTATAAATATGGTTATTCTTATTTAACTAAATATTTTATCTTTTGTCTTGTTCATGTTTAATTGTTATTATTTGTTCTTAATGCTTGCAATTTTCTGGCCAATTATTGCATGTTTATAAATTGTTTTTAGTGACCAAGAAGTACTAGATTTAATTGGATCAAGGTAATAACAACACGTCGTAAAACTGAATAGAGATAGATTCAGTTTATTTTTGTGGTTTCTAATAAGTAGGAAACGAAAGTTAGAGAAGGTCCAAGAGGTGTATGCAGTCTTGTTTCTTAAAATCACGTCGAGATACGATTGGTTTAATAGCGAGGCTAGGAGATTTACTGCACGAAAGTGAGTCTAGCTTGTTAATGGGAATTCCACTACTAACCGGATCAACAATTAATCAAAAATAAATTAACCATAGGAATAAAAGAAGTAAGCTGGATTGGGGTTATTATGTGTGCCATTTAGTACTGTATTTATATAAACTATTTGTGTCGTTTTACGATATTTTTAATGTATAAAATGTATAATTTACATCATTTACCTCTATTATTATCTTAAACGGAGAATAAAAGCAAAAATGAGTGAAAACGGAGGAAACAGAAGCTGCCAGCACCAAGGAAGAAGACCTACCACCAATGGTAGGCCAACCTACTGCACGTGGTAGGTATTGGAGGCAAAAGAAGAATCCAACAGAAGCCTACCAGAGACGGTAGGATAGACCTACCACACATGGTAGGTCTCGAGCACTCAAGCGATTCTTGAATAGAACCCAATCGCAGATGGTAGGCTCGATCTATCGGACGCGGTAGGTCCTCTCAACAGCGTAGTTAATGCGTTTTTATGTGTAATTATGGAAAATTTCCCTCTTTTTCATAATCATACAGTTTTAGGTTTAGAGAGGAGGAATTATGGGCGAACTTTGGAAACAAAAACCCTCCCACTTCCTCTTCAGTTAGGTAGTTTATCATTAATTAACGTCAACTTGAAGATCTTGGAGGAAGATTGAAGAGATTTTACGGAGTAATTTCAGGTTTTATCAAGCGAATTGAGCGACGAGCTCAGGTGGCTTTCGGAATCGTGGATTCGAACCTTATTCAGCATAAGCCTTATTTTTTCTTGTTAATTATGAATTCTACTATTGATTTGAATATTGTTAGGATGTTTAGTAGCTAATTCTTCCGTTGTTTGAATTTAGGGTTTAACCCTAACTTTTGAATTATATGAATTTTGATTGAATTTCATGAAATTGATGTTTGTTTTGTTGTTGGTTGTTATTCAATTATGTCTTTATGATAATTGATTTATGCGGAATCGATTATTTCGCAAGATTGGTTAGAATTGAAAAAGAAAGACCAATCTAGGACAACTAATTGAATAATAAAAGTTGGCAATAGAATATAGATATTTGTTGCACTTTTAGGTTATTAGATCACCTAAGTATAATTGCATTCATAATCAGTTAGAGAGAGAAGAGATTCTCCTCTAAAGGTTATTGAGTAGAGTGGCCTTCACCTAGAGATAGGAATTGCTTGATTTTCATGTGATAACCAAACCTTAATTTTCAAATATTGTTTTATGAGTTTTCCAATTGAAATAGTTGACAAAATTTAGGGGGATTCCATCATTCAAACTATTTTTCTAAATTTTATACCTTTTAAATTTTTACTTCCATTTAAATGTTTTGAGTAGTTTTCAAAATAATTTCTCAAAAACCAATTTGTTAGACTAGATATTAGTTAAAACGGTGAGTACTTGAGCTTATCTGTTCCGTAAATCCGATAAGCTGGGTGTATACCTGTTACTACAGTGATAGGTACACTTTCCTATTGTATTAGTTTTAGTTATACCCTGTAAGACACATCAAGCTCTTGGCACCGTTGCCGAGGAACGACAACTTAAAAAAAAAAAACCGTTTTTCTTGTGTTTTAGTCATTTAACTTTTCTTGTCTTTTTGCTTTTGTTTTGGATTGTTGACTAGTCTTGTATTTATTGGATTATTTTTTGCTTATATCTTGATTTGTGATTTATTGTTTGTGGAGTTTGACTGTATTTGTCTGTTTCACGTTTTGGGTAACTAGTTTATGCCACGAAAGAAAAGGGGTGAATTAGTCCCATTTGATCTAGAGCCCAAGTGTTTACTGGAGATTGCCGGTCGCGCTCTGCGATTTGAGACCGTGAACAACATTGCCATTATTGCCGTTGAAAAGACGAAAGAGGGTAAAGAAGTCCCACCGTTTATGAATCCAGTGTTTGTACCACATCTAATATGTGTCACGTTGTGCTATTGTTCTATATTTTATTTTCATTGTTTTACGATGTTTTTAATATATTAAATATTTTATTTACGTATTACCTTTATTCTTATCTTAGATGCTTCCTCGATGGCAAAAACGAAGAAATAAGGCAAAACGTAGCTGTTGACACCAAGGAAAGAGACCTACCGCTGAAAGTAGGCTATGAGCTCAAGAATTTTGCCAATAGAAGCCTACCGCGGACGTTATGCAAGACCTACCGCATGCGATATTTCCAGAAGACTTAAAGGCATCAGGAACAGAACCTTACCACGTATGGTAGGGCTCGACCTACCAGATGCGGTAGGTCCTGTCATCAGCGCAGTAATGCATTTTTACTTGTATTTATAGCAGTTTTTATCTCCATTATTGGGGGAGAATAAGTTTTAGGTTAAGAGAAGGGGATTAGGGAGACTTTGAGCAAGAGAAACCTTCCCAATTCCTCTTCAGTTAAGTAGATTTTATAGAATGAACAAAAAATTGAAGCTATTGGAGGAAGACTGAAGCAATTCTACGGATCAGTTTCAGGTTTCGTCAGGCAATCGAGAGATGACTGGGGTGTCGTTCGGAATCGTGGATCAACTTCTTTTTTAGCCTAAGCATCATTTTTCCTTTGTTAATTATGATTTCTACTATTGAATTGAATATTGTTAGGATGTTTTCTAGCTAATGTTATATTGTTTGAATTGAGGGTTGAACCCTAACTTTGGATGATATGATGTTTGATTAAATTTCATTAAATTGATGTTTGCGTATGTGTTGGTTGTTTTTTAATTACGTTTTCTTGATAATCGATTTGTGTGGAATTGATTATTTCGTAAGATTGATTGAAATTGAAAAAGAAAGGTCAATCCAGGGTAACTAATTGGGTAATAAAAGTTGGAAATTTAATAGAGATATTCTTTGCACTTTTAGATTAATTAGATCACCTAAGTTGTTTGTTGCATTCATAATTGGTTAGGGAGAGAAGAGATTCTCCTCTAAAGGTTAAGTGAGTAGCGGCCTTCACCTAGAGATGGGGATTGCCCAACTTTTTGTGGTAATCCAATATTCCTTTTCAAACATCGTTTTGTGAGTTTTTCATTGGAATAGTTGACAAAAGTTAGGGGGATCCTTTATTCAAACTCTTTTCCTTAAATTTCATACTTTTAATTGTTACTCTTTTTTAATCGTTTTTCGTAGTTTTTCTAATTTATTAATTAATTTTTCTCTAAAACCAATTTGTTCGACAAGACATAGGTTAAAATGGTGATTATTTGAGCATTTACCATTCCCTAAGTTCAACAACTCGGGAGGTTCTCTAGTGCTACATTGATAGGTTCGCTTGCCCGTCATTTTAGAGTATCCCCTTTTTAACACATCAATATCCACCACCACAAATGTCAGAGCAGACAATGGCAGACTATGCCAGACTGTCCATTGCTGGGACACAGTCAAGCATAGCAAGACCACGTGCAGAAGCTATCAATTTTCAGATCAAACTGGACATGATCCAAATGTTGCAGAACAATGCACAGTTTGATGGACTCCCTGAGGACGATCCCAATGCACACATCGGCAATTTCTTGAAGGTGTGTGATACATTTAAGATGAACGAAGTCTTAGAGGATGCCATTAGACTTCACCTTTTCCCATTCTCTCTTATGAGGAAGGCTAAATCGTGGTTAAAATCATTACCTTCCGGCTCAATTACATAATGGGATTCACTAGCCGAAACGTTTCTAGAGAGGTATTTTCCTCCTGGTCGTACAACCAAGCTTCGGAACGAGATCCTGTCATTCCAACAGATAGATGGAAATGCCTATATGAGGCTTGAGAAAGATTGAAGGAATTGCTCAGGGAATGTCCCCACCATAGCTTAGATTTGGGGATTCAAATTTAGTCCTTCTACAATGGAGTCTTATTCAGGGCAAGACAACTGATTGATACCTCTACTGGTGGTTCCACAAATCACAAAATTCCCAACAAGTATATGATCTCATTGAATAAATAGCTATGAATAGCTATACCTGGGGAGGACAGAGATCCAAGCTAAAACCTGCTGGAGTACACAATGTAGATACTATCACTACCGTGGAAGCTAGATTTGCAGCAATGATAGAGTAGAAGATGGGTTACCTGACTACTACACCTTCAAGTAAAAATAACCAGCCAGTCATGTTCTGTGATTTCTATAGTGGAGGGCATCCCAATCATGAATGCCTTCGTATGTTAGGTCCTATGGAGCAAGTAGATTTTATGCAAGGAAATTGGCAAGGTAATATCCCCCATGCAAATAATTATAATCTAGGTTGGAGAAACCACCCCAACTTTTCTTGGGTTGGGCAAGGACAGCAAAGACCACCACAACCTCCGGGATTCTAGAATAGATGTTCTACCCAGCTACTACCCTATGAAGCAGCTCCGCAGAATCCTCCACCAAGAAAAGCTAATTTGGAAGAGCTGGTAGTTAAGTTCATGAATGCCACTGATACCAGAATGAACACTATAGAGGCTACCTAATAGAACCAAGAAGCCTTGATTCAAAATCTGGAGAAACAGATTAGGCAGCTAGTCAAACTAGTATCAAAGAGGACTCCAGGAACTCTCCCGAGTAATACGAAGGAGAATTCGGTAGAGCATATCAATGCTATCTCATTAAGATTTGATGAGGAGGTTCCTAAGAAGAAAATGTGATGATCATACAAGAGAAGAGTTATGGTGAAAAGGACATGAGATCATTCGATACTCTTGTCTCTAAAGCATTAGAGCCAAGCCGAGAAGAGAAGAACAAGAAGCCGAAAAATTCCATATTCGACGGCTCTTGTTCCTGATCGTAGCTAGGACAACATTATCGTAGAGATTTTTAAACAATTGAAAATAAAATTACCTCTCTGTGATATACTCTTGCAGGTACCAAAGTATGCTAAATACTTGAAAGAGAGGTTGACGAAGAAGAGCAAGCTTTACAATGCATCAACACATATCTTAGGTGAAGAATGTTCGGCTATCCTTATCAACAAGGATAAACTACCACCAAAGTTAGAAGATCCATGGAGTTTTTCTTTTCCTTGTTCTATTGGTAGTTTTCCAATTGATAAAGCATTAGCAGATTTAGGCGCTAGTATAAACATTATATCATATTCTATGTGTAAGAAACTAGGCCTAGGAAAACCAAGACTCGTTAAGATGTCCATAAATCTAGTAGATAAAAGAGTTAGACATCCTAAGGGGGTAATAGAAGATGTCTTGATCAAGGTCAAGGACCTTTATTCCCTATAGATTTTGTCATTCTAGATATGGAGGAGGATGTAGTCTTCCCTCTTATTTTAGGACGCCCATTTTTGCATACTTCAAGGGCTTTAATAGATATGGAGAGAGGAAAGCTGATCTTAAGGACTGGGGAGAACGAAATAGTGTTTAAATTTTCTTTAAATCCAACCCCCGAATCTAAAAGTCAAGATACTTTGTTTTATATTACTCATGCAACTCAAGAAATGTATTTGCCTTTATAGGAAACTCACCCAAAACGGGATGAAAGCCCAAAGAAATCAAAGAGAAAGGAAAAGACTCTTTACCTTAAATTGAAAGCAGGGTTGACAAAATGGGTACCTTTTGGCTTATTGAGAAAGGGAAGGTCAAGAAAAACTCGGACTGTCGTGATTCGGGTGGCACCTAGAAGGGAGTATTTCTTATAACTCTTTGTAAACTTATTGTATCATTTACTTGTATTTTAGTTTTCTCTCCTTTTCCTCTTTGATCGTTTTGTTGTTTGTGTTGTTATAATGTGTGTAATGGAGAGATGAATGCCTGCTTATTACTCATTTTGAGTTTAAAGCGAATCCACTACCAAGCATTAACGGGGCTGAAAATCGCATAAAGAAGAAAATTCAGAGTCAGGCAAAACCCTACGCAGACGGTAGGGTCATGGCATCAAAAAACTTCTTGAAAAATAGAAACCTACCATGAACGTTCTGTTTAACCTACCGCACGTGGTAGGTCCAGCAATAAATTTTCTTCGGCAGATAGAAGCTTACTGCGGATGGTAGGCCTTGACCTACCGGACGCGATAGGTTGATTTTCAAGTTGAGGTTCAGATTAATCTCACTCCAAATTATAGAAATTTCCTAAATTATGGCATTTTCCCTCCAAATTATAGCATTTCCCCCCACCCCCCCTCCCCCCCCTCCAATTTTCTACAATTTCACCCAAATTCCTCTCTTTCAAATCCCAAATTCCAGCCCTAACTCCCTCCCTCTTTCACTTCTCCTCCTTCTCGATTTTACGTTCTCCCTCTCGATCTTTCACCACCACATCGGTGGCCTTCCACTTCCAACAACATCATCTACTCCCTACGACCATCACTACCGGTATGCACTCCCTCTCTTTCTCTCATCTCTTGTTCTTTTCTTATTCTTCTTTTTCTTCTTCTTCTTCTTCTTTCTCACACCACCCACCATCTCCACCTTCTATTTTTCCCTTTCTTTTTACTCTACCAAAACTCCTCTCTTCTCCCTCCTACCTCCACTCTTCACCGCCTCCTCAATCTACTGCTCTGTTTCTCTCTTTTATTTAATTTTATTTTCTTTTTCATATTCTTCTTTTGATATTTCTTCTTTTACTAACACTTGTGCTATCTATCTTTTTGGTTTTTCTAACAAAAATTTGCAAAAAAATTATAAAATAGATTTTCCGGCGAAGATTCCTGTGACATTTCGGCAACTCTTACGGAACTCCGGCAACACATGATTCGAGGTAGAGTACACATTTCACTAGAATTGTAGTGAAATGTTTGTTTGTTCAAACAAACCCATGTTAACTCTTATATCCCTTTCCTTCAATTTTGTTTAGTTAATTGTACTTATCAATTGTGTTCATTTTTTTTCGTTTATTTTGTGTTTGTTATCTTTACTGTTTATTTGTTATTTTTCTGTTTTGACTTTTCGTGGAGATTGCTTCTCGATATGATTCCATGTTTATATATGGGGATTGCTTCCCTTGTATGTGGATTAATATTGTTTCTATTTTGTTCTGGCCCCCACATTAAGGACAATGTGGTTTTAAGTGTGGGGGTACTTACGTCTTTTGACTATTTCATTTTGTTTTTAAGTATGTTTATGTTTAGTTTTTTGTTATAGTATATAGAGCCATGTTTTTCTTTTTCTTTTAAAAATTCCAAAAAAATTAGAATATTTGAAAAACCCAAAAATTTTTCCTTCTTTTTCTTTTTTTAGTCTTCCTATACTCAGAAAAATCCAAAAAGATTTTATTTTTTGTCACATTCAGTTGGAGTCTTGATTGCAAAACCTATAGGATCTAAAAAAGGCATTTAACTTGATCGACTTGAAAACCGCACTTGTTTTTATTTTTACAAAATCAATGGTTTTTATGCACTTGTAAGTGTTGGTTAGTAATAGAAGTCTTGGAAACTTAGGAGATTAGCATAGTGAATACCTTTTAGAGTCTTTCCTTCATTCTTTTTTTTTTCTTTGAAATTATAAGATTTAGTCTAGGTTGATCCCGGAAATGATGGTCACAGGCTTTCATTGTACCGTTTGTGCGTTTCTTGCCTATCCCTTATAAAATCAAACCCTAGTTCCCTTTTTGCACCTTCATACCAAGGGTTTTAATCCCTTCCATTCTTTGCCTTTTAAACTCACACCATATAAAACCTCAATTCGTCTAAGGATTGAGTACTTTTTAGCTGCTTTAAGTGAGGAAAATAGATAAATCTAGGGGTATTTGTGTAAAGAAGAGGACTTTTACATAAAAGGGTATTCTGGGAAATCTTTGCAAGTAAGGTATATGCAGCGGTTGAAAGAGAGAAAGCTAATTGATGCAAAAAGACAAAATAAAGAAAAAGTGAGTATTTGAATATCTCTTTATTTTTTTCTCAAAAATCTCGAGTTGCTCTCTGTCTCTCTCTCTCTCTCTCTCTCTCTCTCTCTCTCTCATACTTGAAATATATATGGTTCATGAGAAATAGAGAATTTTTAGGTGGATTGTACATTATTTGAACAAAGTTGACATTCAAGGGTAGATGAGAATGAGTGAAAAACAGCTAGAAAGTGTTCATAATGTTTGATATCTTTCCTTTCGGTTGCATTATCTCTATCTTAATTTTTTCTGTTTTTCCTTTCCCTTTGTTTGACACGCTTTTTATGTCCCGAGCCTAACATTACAAGCTGAAAAGTCTTACCTAATCCAAAACGATTTAGAATAAAAGTTAGAGCGGAAAGGTTTTGAGAAATTTGCTTGTGTTGTGCATTTTCCAATAAAGTTTTTCACTATGTTAATAACCTAATATTCGTTGGTTTCTTTGAAAGGCGACACGAGCAATTCACACACACATACTGTTGACTAGTAAGGATATTAGTAAGATAGTGGTTGGATTGTCGATTTCTTGTGATTCGTCTTTTGAAGTGGTTGAGTAGTTATAATCCCCATTGAAGTGATGTTTTTCCTTGTTTTTATTCTTGTTTTGCTTTTTATCTTTTTCGTTTGTAGAGCCTTGTGCTTCTTTGGTCGTTTGTGCTTCCTTTCCGTGCATCTTTTTCAATGAATAAAACTTTGTGCGCTTCGCTTGTTACGTTTTCCAGTTTCTGCCTAGTTTAGTGTTGCTTGAGAGCAAGCAATAGATAAGTGTGGGGATATTTCATATGTGCCATTTAGTACTACATTTATATATATTATTTGCGTCGTTTTACGATGTTTTTAATGTTAAAATGTGTAATTTTACGTTATTTACCTCTATTCTTATCTTAGGTGCTTCCCGATGAAGTAGACGAAGAATAAAAGCGAAAACGGGCAAAAACAGAAGCTGTTGGTACTAAGGAAGAAGACCTACCGCCGACGATAGGCCAACCTACCGCACGTGGTAGGTATTGGAGGCAAAAGAAGAATCCAACAGAAGCCTACCGCTGACGGTAGGCTAGAACTACTGCGGATGGTAAGATAAGCCTACCGCACTCGGTAGGTCCTGAACACTCAAGAAATTCTTGAACAGAATACTACCGCGAACGGCAGGTCCTCTCAACAGCGGTTAATACGTTTCTGTGTGTTATTTATGGAATTTTCCCCTCTTTTTCATTATCATACAGTTTTAGGTTTAGAGAGGAGGAACTAGGGGCGAACTTTGGCAACAAAAACCCTTTCACTTCCTTTTCAATTAAGTAGTTTATCATTAATTAACATCAAATTGAAGATCTTGGAAGATGATTAAAGAGATTTTATGGAGTAATTTTGGGTTTCATCAAGCGAATCGAGAGACGAGCTCGGGTGGCTTTCATGACCATGGATTCGAAACTTCTTCAGCCTAAGCTTTCTTTTCTATTGTTAATTATGAATTCTACTATTGATTTGAGTATTGTTAGGATGTTTAGTAGCTAATTATTATGTTGTTTGAATTGAGGGTTGAACCCTAACTTTTGAATGATATGAATTTTGATTGAATTTCATGAAATTGATGTTCGTTTTGTTATTGGTTGTTATTCGATTATGTCTTTATGATAATTGATTTGTGCGGAATCGATTATTTCGCAAGATTGGTTAGAATTGAAAAAGGAAGACCAATCTAGGACAACTAATTGAATAATAAAAGTTGGCAATAGATATTTGTTGCACTTTTAGGTTATTAGATCACTTAAGTATAATTGCATTCATAATCGGTTAGAGAGAGAGAGAGAGAGAGAGAGAGAGAGAGAGAGAGAGAGAGAGAGAGAGAGAGAGAGAGAGAGAGAGAGAGAGAGAGAGAGAGAGAGAGAGGTTCTCCTCTAATGGTTAGTGAGTAGAGTGGCTTTCACCTAGAGATAGGGATTGCCCAATTTTCATGTGATAACCCAACCTTAGTTTTCAAACATTATTTTATGAGTTTTCCAATTGAAATAGTTGACAAAAGTTAGGGAGATTGCATCATTCAAACTATTTTCCTAAAATTTATACCTTTTAAATTGTTGCTTCCATTGAATTGTTTTGAGTAGTTTTCAAAATAATTTCTCAAAAATCAATTTTTTTAGATTAGACATTAGTTAAAACACTGAGTACTTGAGCTTATTTGTTCTCTGAGTTCGACAACCTAGGTGTATCTCTATTACTACAGTGATAGGTATACTTACCTATTGCATTAGTTTTAGTTATACCCAATAAGACAAATCAGGGTATCTTAGTCCTTTTTTTATCATAAACAAGTTTTTTTTTTTTTTTGTTTTTAATTTTCATTAACTTCTACTTTTAGATACAAAGAAATCAATTTATTTTTGGATTAAGTCTGGGTAGAAGTAGACGAGTTCACCTATTAGATAGCAATCCTCGTGAAACAATCTTTATTCATCATTATATTACTTGTCATATATTTGTATACTTGCAAATTCTGCATCAAACGTTAAGAAATATTCTGCCTTAGTCAAGAGCCTTATTAAGAGGTTTGGTAATACCTGGTTCAAAAAGATTGATTGCAAGCACAATCAAAAAGCGGATGAGTTGTCTAAAGTCATAGCAGGGGAAAGAACCAGCAGGGTATGGTTGGAACCTTTATTACAGAAAAGCATTGATACGGAAATGTTACACACAGAGATTGATAATAACTGGATGACCTCGCTCAAGCAATACATCATCAGTTGTTCTTGTCTGCAAACCCGGATGTAGCTCGAAAAGTCAGAACCACAACAACCATTACATAGTTAAAAAAAATGACCTGTATCGGACCATGGGGGACTGGCCCCTCCTGAAATATGTCTCCAAGGAAGAGGAATCGTACATTATTAAAGAAATACATGAAGGCATATTTAGGCCCATATAATAGCCAATGTTTTAGCAAGGAAAGCTATAAGGTATGGGTACTTCTAGCCGACAATACAGGAAAACACCAAAGAAATGTACGGGCTTGCCATAATTGTCAAATACATGACGTCAATCACCACGTGCCACAAAATGAATACCACAGTATGTCCTTCCCCGTTCCATTTGCTTAGTGGAGAATGGACCTCCTCGACCCATTCTCGAAATCCAAAGGGCCAAAGGAATACTTGGTTGTTGCTATGGATTATCTCACAAGATGGATCAAAGTTAAAGCACTTAGCATCATCACTTCTAAACATATTTAACATTTCTTCTAGGGAAGACATCATTTTCTAATACGACATCCTTAAGATACTGATCACGAATAACGGGAAACAGTTGTACACGAAGAATTTCAAGGAATTTTGTGAAGGGCTCGGGATAGAACCACGGTTTGCTTCTGTAGCACACCCGCAAACCAATGGAATAGCCAAGGTTACCAACCAAAGTATTCTTCAAGGATTGAAGAGGTGCCTCAAGAAATTAGATGGAGGAGCTGCCAAGTGTACTATGGTCTTATGAGACCACACCTCATAAAGGACCAAGAGACTCCCCGTTCCACTTATGTTTCGGGGTAGAGACTCTAGTACTAATTGAAATTGGTTCTCCAAGCCCACAAAATCTTGAGTTTCACATTGTCCACGATGAAAGGCTTTTGTGGGAAGACTTGTTGTTCAGAGAGAACACCTATAATGTCGCAGCAAAACGAGATCAACAGTATAAAAGAGTGGAGGCCAGGTATCATAATTTGCACATCTGGTCATCCGGTATACAAGAAGAAGATTGGGTTTTGAGGAAAAACCAAGTCAGTAAGCAGGAATCCGGAAGAAAATTGGATGCAACCTGGGAGGGACCCTACCAGGTCCTCAGAGCCCATGAGAATGGATCATATGTGCTAATAGATAGTAAGGGTCGGAAGTTAGCAAAAACATGGAATGACACTAATTTGCGCAAATATTGCCTGTCAATCATTTCCTTTCGAGCACTTATGTTACTATGCGAAAATTAGGACCCATATGTAATTGCAAGAAATTATGAGTGTTTGAATTACTTCTCATGCTTTGCAGGAATTTCAATAAAACTTCTTATATATATATATATTTCTATATATAAGTACGCATATATATATATATGTATATATATGTATGTATGTACATATATATATATATGTATATATGTAGAACTGTTCCAATAAAAAGGGGACTAAATCCCTGTACAACCATATCGACTAAACAAAAAAACAAAAGCAGTAATTCCTATAAGCCCCATCCTCCATGATTCTTGCACCACTTCCTTAGTTGTCCTTATCCGATGAGATAGCCAGATAATCCAAATTAGACAGGGGGCATAATTTACCAGCCATCGAACTCCTCCATTTAGTAAACATCACCGACGTTGAGATAACGAAGCCTGGCCTCGAAAGAAGTAGCTACCAAGTGCCAGCTTGTCTCGATGCAATTTAACCGTGCTCTAGGAAAGTACACTAGGAACAGACTAACCTTAGATACTGGAGCTAAGAGGCGATGAGTCAGTATATATAGCTCCTCCATAAATATCTCAGGATGATAGACCCAAAATAGCTTTTGATAACGAAGCTGGTACTGCTCGCGCTAACACAATAGGTACACTCGCAGTAATTTCAGGAACCAATCAAAATTGTTACCCTTAATGTTGCATAGTTCGAAGGACTGGCCTCACCGAACTATCACCCACATTCTATGCCGGAATGTAGCTAGAACAGTACGTTGTGGACGTCCCAATCGGGTGCAAACAACCACCAATATGGGATATTCAGCAGGAGGAACGAGAGCATTTGCCATTATTATTATTATCCTAGAGCAAAGCTCCTCCTTAGATATATGATAGACAAAATAAGCCTCCACATTAAAAGTGGATACTATTTATAGAGAATGTAATGAAATCCTTTAATGATTGTGCTTTAAAAATTGCACCACATCAATCAGACGTCTCTTCATCTCCGCCCACATTATTTTGCTCATTGCATGAAGTGACAGGCGTCGAATGAAGCTCATATGACCTTCATGCACCCATGCCAATTCATGGGTATTCGACGTCTCATCTTCGAATAGGCCTATACCACGATATCCCTAATTATATTTTCGAAGTAAGGGGTCCACGTTTAGGGGATTGGTACGTCCCGATTAACAATCACCCGTCCTAGGGTGCACCTCGCCTTATGAAGACTAGTTCATCTTCAATACTGCTAGCTCTCATTACCCATGGACATTCCATGGTGCCGCATAGCTCTTCGCTGGACGACTCTTTCTCAATATATTGCGATAGTATGCTTTCATGAAAGAATCGAATTTATTCAAACAACCAATATAGATAGATAAACGAAACTTGAGAGTTGAATATTATTTCCCATGAAGTCAGAGACTACATAAACTATAGCATAACAAATAATGTTGTAACTAACATAGCATACTATTCTTGAATACTATCTGTCTGCT
Source organism: Catharanthus roseus (assembly GCA_028651295.1). Lineage (NCBI taxonomy): Eukaryota > Viridiplantae > Streptophyta > Magnoliopsida > Gentianales > Apocynaceae > Catharanthus > Catharanthus roseus. Next base: position 11,812,604 of record JAPQWS010000102.1, on the reverse strand, counting down.
TTGCAGGTACGTTATTTTTAAGCCCTTCCCCCATCGAATGGTCTGGGGGTTCTTCAACAACCATCGGTTGAGCAGTGCTAGGCTCGTCAGTCAACCCTGGTAGAGGGTATAAGGGGTCAGAAATATGACCCTGTATGAATTGGGAAGGGCTAGTTAACATGCTGTCTGGGGAGGATAATCCACCGGTTCTCTCACCATGAAGGCTCTTCATAGCATTTGATTTTCCCCTCAGCATTAGGATATCAATACAAAAGAGGGGGTGGGCAGATCCTCTGTCTGGGTGCAAGTAGGCCAAGGATGTTGGAAGATGGGATCAGGAGCTAAGTACAATCCATAGTTTGGGAATCGAAGGTGTACTCTGGATGTGCCCTTAACACCTTCCCCACCAGGTTCCTGATAATGCCCTACATCATCGGAATGGCCCAACGATAAAAGAGTTGCCGCATTTGCACCGTCTGCACGAACCTTTCGCATATCCCGTGAATAAGAGTTGGTTGCAATTCCTCGTCATTCGTAAAAGACAAGTTTGTTAAGCGAGCCTCCTTCCCAGATTGAGCAAGCATAGCTTGCACTTCAGCCCTTGCATTCAAAATTTGTGACTCTCTTTGAGCCATCACTGCTTCCAGAGAAGGGATTCTTTGCAACACCTGGGCTAGCTCAAGCGTTTTGGCCTCTAATGGACTCCACTTGTGCCCTTTGCAGGAATGAAGAGTGGCTTCCAGGGCTTCCCTTTCTTTAAATTCTGACTCCACGAAGTGCATCCATTCCTCTCGTTCGTAGAGGCGCTGGGTAAGCTCCTCATTACCTAAGCTTAGACTTACCTTTCTCTCTCTCTCTCTCTCTCTCTCTCTCTCTCTCTCTCTCTCTCTCTCAGTTCATTATTTTCTCGCTCAAATTGGGCAGTCTGCTCGGAAGCCACTCGGACAAATTAAAATAACTTTCGGCCACAGAAGCCGCCCAGTCCATAAAACCTTCAGTGCGCCTCACAAACTCTTGTTCACAGATATGTGCCTACAAGTGAATAAGAAATGGTGCATTAAAATGCTGGAAAAGAGATAAAAGTACCGTCTTACGGTCAGAAGGATATATATACATCAAAAAACCCGTGAAGAGGTCTTTCAAGTCTCAGAACTCGCACTGATAGGAGAAGGTAGCGTCCTGGGAAAGAAGAAGCTTCTCCAGTATCTCCAAAGCCATACCGGGGTGCATCACTTAGTTGTTTATATGAACCGCCCAGTAAGGGCGAAATTCTGGGAGATCGCTAGAAATAATAAATGGAGGGACGAAGTATTGGTCCACAATGTTATGCTCAACAGACCAGACCCTAATGCCTTTATCAGACACTAGCAAGCCGGCTGGGGCCTCCGAGATAGGCACGCCTGATGGAGACGGTTGTGCCGCAGAAGGTAGAATATGAGTGACATTCACTACAGCCTGGGGAAGGTCAATAAATGAAGCAGCTACCCTCTTGGGTTCCACCATGATGACGGTGTCAGAGAATGGTTGTAGAGCTTTCTCGTTCAAGGTCAGTCACTACCTCTGGCAGCGAGCCCCCGTAGTAAGATCGGCCGCCTCTTCAGGTTCCAATTCTATAAAACGACAAGTGGAATCAGATACATGCGAAGTAGGTAAGAGGGCCTCTTGTAGCCTTCTCACGGAATCGCCTGAGGAAGCAGGAAGGATGATAGTACTGAACGAACCATACACCAGCAGTAGGAAATATATATATATATATATATAAGTGAAGGTAACAACAGAGAAGATAATAGGAAAAAACATTACTAGCACCATGGGTAGTTGCAGTTATTCGCCTTAGGCCACAAGTAATCGGCGCGGTAGAAATGGAGGACAACGATGGAGTTGGGCTACCAGCCTTGTAGAGGTATCGGGTCTAGCACCTGATGTCGAACCGCCTGCTAGAGTCACACTCAGTAAATACCGTATGAATCCTAACCTGCATAAGAGAAGTCGCGAATTTCAATAGAAGAACAAACACAACACCCCAAAGCCCAAAAGGTTGATGAAGACACTGTAAGTACTAACTTAGGGCTTCTCTATTGATGGAGGCCCCGTAAAGGCCACAATGCTCCAACAATGGGCAAGACAAGCTCTCTCGAATCTGAAGGTTGAGTGGGTATTGATCCAGAATAGTACAGTAGGTATGCAATTTGGGAGTTATCTTTACCTCCAGATTAGGAAGAGTCTTACAAGGAGTCTAAGTGCAGTTAAAAGGAATGGTTGGAACTCGAACAAAGAAGAACTTACCCTTTCAGGATTTAATGAAGGTCGACTTGTTAGCAAAAAGGCCCATATTAGGTTTAAATGCACAAATAAATCACCTCAAGTTGGTTTTGGCAGCTTGAACCTTATAATGATGTCTAAAGATAGTGGCACAGGTCGGGATACCTAAGCATGACAAACAATCATAAAACTGACCCGTGACCGAGAAAAGAGAGATGGACTTGTGCTAGAGTCAGATTTCAAAAATGAAGAATATCAGTGATAAAAGGAGGAAGTGAAAGAGGAATTACCGACTTCAGGTATTCCTCGTACATCGCGAAATACCCGGAGGGGGGGGGGGTATTAGCCCTGTTCATTACAGCAAGGCGGGATCAGTTCATAATTCTGTGGAATATTGTAAAGAGACCTAAACTCCGAGAGATGCTCAGAAGTGACAGAACTAATAATCTCAACAGCTTTAGGTTCTATATCTTCTGTAGCATCCTGACTTGGGAATTTTGCTAACCGAGGCTCAGAAGTTATATTATGATCAGAAACCCAGGAAGCATTAGGAGGGGGAAATATAGCTTCAACTATAGAAAGAGAATATTAAAAACCTGTGCACAAGAAGAAACAACAACAGTACCCGCGTTAGCACCCGGATTAGAAGAACCTGAGTGAGCGTGAGGTGAACCAAGATTGTCAGATGATTCCATAAAAGGAATAGGGAGCTTACAATTATGACAAAAATAAGTAGAAGCTGAAGGAATGAGACCCGGCTGTAAAAACGTAAGGAAGGAGAGGTGTTAGGCAGTGAAAAATGAACAATATGATGAACAACACTTATTTAAAGGAAGTGAAATGGTTCACCAATCCCTAGATAATTAGACAGATAGCTTACGAGAACGTGAAACGTCACGCCTCCAGAGGGACAACCGGGCTCCCAGTGGATGAGGTAGATGATGGATAACAAGATTGTGGGTTGTAGCCTATATAGCAAGAGAATAGTAGGTTAGTGGTGCAGGACATAATAAGCCCAAAAAGATAATGTTTACGGTCCTCAGAAAGCACACACAGGCTGGGTCGGGATGCGATGCTTGACCCGCCTCATCTCATTCAGGTCAAGGGCATGAATCCCAAATTGAATGTGAACACTCAATAGCAGAAACGTGACTCTAAATAAAAGGTTCCTTCTCATTTACTATTTATGCAATATCAAATCATAAATACCATTTGTGCTAATTAACTTAATTGTGGACTTTAGACTGATTTAAGTGTTAGAGTGCCTACGAGTTCATCACATTCCAAATAAAAAATAAACTTTATAAAAAAAATTTTAAAAAGAAAATATATTATAGACGAAAAGTTTAACAAAGATATGTCAAGAAATATCACAAACGTTTTATATATATATATATATATTTTTGTGAATGATAGTTTTTATGAGTTTATCTCCCACATTCAGTTATATGCCTCAATATTTATGTTACTCAGTTACTAATGGAATAATGCTCGATTTTAGGGGGAGAAAAAACCCTTCACCTACTTGTCAGCTTGATGATTTTAGATCTCCAAAGTCCAAACTTTAAAGCTCCAAAGTTCAAACTAAAAACATGAATTGATTTTTTCTGCCATATCTGAAGTAAAAACATGTATTATAATATATATATATATATATATATATATATAAATGTGTGTGTCGCGAAGGTAATTGGTTGACTTATTATCGAATTGGGATTGGGCCAAGCAAGGTACGTGGTAGTAGCCGGAGGCGTTGCCCCTGTCATTAAGAATTCTATTCTTCGGTTATGAGTGTTTTTCTTTTTGTTTTTTTCCTTTTTTAGGGGTCATGAGTGTTTAAGATTTATTAAATTTAAATTATTATTTATGATATATTTTATTTACATTATTATATATTTTGTAATATAATTTTGAAGTTTTGTTATATTGACAACAGTTGAGATCTTCTGACTTAAGTTTTTGAGTTCAATTTCTTTTAATTTAATTGATATTATGTAATTTTTATCAGGACAAAATTATAATTATATCTTTAGGAAGTTGAAATACAAAAATTTAGAGTATCATATAATTATAAATTAAAATTTTTTTATATCATTTAACTTGATTTTATTTATTTGGGGACGCTAATTATAAAAGATTATAATAACTTTAACAAAATAAACATAATTTGATACCATATATAAAACATAAAAAAAATTTTGAAAAGGGTCGGACCCTCCCCGGCTCCTAATAGCTCCGTTCCAGACCTCCATTGATAACTTAACACCTCTTGTAAGAAAACATTATTCCATAACATATGTTTAAAGAAATTCTTTAAATTTTAGTACATTTTTTTATTTTCTTTAATATAAAACTCTACTTAATAAAAAAAAAAAAACTCAACTTAATACTTAAATGCTTCTTCTAAGTGAAATATTTTGTCCCCTGGGGGAGGATATGAAGATGTTATGAACATTTAAAAGAAATTGAGTAGTATGAGCTTATTAATATTTTAATTTTATCTCCCATTGGAAATAAAGATTCATTTATTAGAATTAATTTTCGGAAACAAAAGCGTGATATGTTATAAAAAGCTTCTTTCTTCAAAGGATATAAATGACATGTTTAGTGCAACTTTAATTCTTTAAACCAAACTTTTCCCTTATAAAATCCTCATTCCTTTTCTCTCATCAACTCACTTTCTTTCTCTTGTTCTCTACCAATTCTTTGAGCTTACTAACTAAATTATGCTAAAAAATGACATATTTGTAGAAAAAGATTACAAATGGAATTCTTCAAACTCAAATCATCAAATGGATTTTCTTCTCTATATCCAAGTGTGAAGAAATGTTCATTATATGAATCAAGAAATTCACAAACGTTGGTTTGTGACATTGATGCCACTTTATTAAGATCAAAATCTTTCTTCCCATTTTTTATGTTAGTTGCTTTTGAAGGTGGAAGTATTTTAAGGGCTTTCTTTCTACTTTTATCATGTCCTATTTTATGGGTTTTGGATTATAAATCCAAATTAAGAGTTATGATTTTCATAACTTTTTGTGGGCTTAAATTAAAAGATATGGAAGTTGTTTCAAGAGCAGTTTTGCCAAAGTTTTTTTTTGAAAATATCAATTCCAAGGTATATGAGATTTTTTCTTCTGCTGGTTCTAGGCTGGTTTTCACAAGTATTCCTAGAGTAATGGTTGACGGGTTTCTTAAGGAGTATATTGGAGTTGATCATATTGAAGGGACTGAATTGCATAAAATTGGAAACTTTTATACTGGTTTGCTTAGTAGTAATTCTTCTGGGCTGCTGGTGAAACATAAAGCTATTGAGGATTTTTGTGGTAAAAATTTGCCAGATATTGGGATTGGAACTTGGGCTTATTGTGATCACCTTTCTCTATCTCTTTGCAAGGTATACATTAATTGAATTACCAGCCTCCACGCTTTTTTTTTTTTTTGGGTGGAATCCACGCTTCTTTTCATCTGCATAGTTTTTGGACTAATTTGTTGTTCATAAATAAATAAATATATATATTTTTATATGTGCGCGCCATTTTAGAATAAAAACGAATAATTTATTATTTTTTTAGTATTTCATCCATAACCTTTAATAAACAAACTGTATTAGTATGATTTTATTTTATTAAGGCAAAAATGTCAATTTAGACTATAACCTATATATCATATTCAATGATATTTTTTCCTCGAAAAAAATTTACTGATATTTTTAATATGCATAAAAAGTTCAAAACATGAAGATAAAAAAAAGGGAGGAAGCAATCAATTAATCTCTGCCTAACAAATTGAATTGAAAGAATACAGTTGTACTTATTTTGGTTGCTTTTTAATTACATTATTGCAATTAATGGTTTAAATGCTTATTTCACTTGGTTTATGGAAATTATGTTGTACTAGATCATGTTTAATCAAGTTCAAAATGTCTCTACTTGGATAGAAATTATTTTTAAAGATTTCTCATTTTTAAATTTTGCAATTTATAATTTTTCTAACAAACATTTAATTTTTTTTACAAATATAAAAAAAAAAATACATAAAAACCCAAATTAGACTCTTACCTAAGTTGAGGATCATTTTTTTTCTTTTGCTACATAATCTAAGTTGAGGATCATAAATAGAGGAAAGTAATCTCTTTTCTGTTTTTGGTTTTTATCTCAATTTACTAGTCACATCTACATATGATTAGTTAATATCTTTTTCTTTTATTTTTTCTTATCACATCTCACCGTATTTTTTATTAGTTATACATTATGAAAACAATTAATATTTAATGAAATTTTTTTCTATTATGCTCTCTAATAAAAAATAAATTTCAACCCTTCTTAACATATATTATGAAAATTTGTAGAAATAATAATTATGCGGGAAATTAATTAAAGAGTATTTTAATCTTATCATAAAAAATATTTAAAATTTTGTATTATTTTTTAAAGCGTGGGATGTTAATTATTCAAATGAGTAATCTTGATTTTCACTATTTTTTTTTCTAATCTGTAAATTAGGAAGCATATGTTGTTAACAAGGAGGACAGCGAAACAAGCCCAACAACAATATTGGCCAGAGAAAAATACCCAAAACCCCTCATTTTCCACGATGGAAGATTAGCATTCTTCCCAACTCCTCTTGCAACATTAGCCCTCTTCTTATGGCTTCCTTTTGCAATAATTCTTGCAACCTTAAGAATCCTTATTGTCATCACTTTTCCTCCAAGAATATCCTCATTTCTCCTCAAACTAACAGGTGCAATTCACAAATTCGAGGTTCCTAAATCAACAATTTCAAGAAATGGGAAAAAGGGGGTACTCTATGTATGCAACCACAGAACATTTATGGACCCTGTTTATCTGAGTTTAGCATTGAAGAAAAAAATTACAGCAGTAACTTATAGCCTGAGTAAATTTTCTGAGTTAATTTCACCGATTAAAACAGCAAGATTGACACGTGATCGAAATCAAGATGCAAAAACAATTGAGAAATTATTAAATGAAGGGGATTTAATTGTCTGTCCAGAAGGAACAACTTGCAGAGAACCTTATCTATTAAGGTTTAGTTCATTATTTGCTGAATTAACAAATGAAATTGTTCCTGTGGCTGTTAATTCAAATGCCACAATGTTTTATGGGACAACTGCTAGTGGGTTTAAGTTTTTGGATCCAATTTTTCTTGCAATGAATCCAAGGCCTTATTACAACATTCGGGTTCTTGATAAATTGCCAGAAGAGGAAACTATGGGTGGTGGAAAATCTAGCCATGAAGTTGCTAATTATATACAGAGGAAACTTGGTGATGAATTGGGATTTGAGTGTACTGGTCTTACAAGAAGGGATAAGTATATGGTGCTTGCTGGAAATGACGGAGTTGTCCAAGACAAAACAGAGAGAGCTTAGGAAGGAAAATGTTCTTCATCTTAATTAATTCATTATTTTAGGGTCCATTTGGGATTTACTTATGAATATCACTAGGATGATCATAAGATAAATGTGGGTATTATTTGTATTTTGATTAAAGAAGATAGTTTCAAAAGATCAATAGTAGTTTTTTTTTTAAAATTTTTTTTATATCTAAATGCATATGTTTCTAGGTTTGGTTTAGGAATAGTAATGTGATGGGTGTCCATATTTACATGTAAGGATAAAATTTAATCTCATTTTTAGTTCATCCAAATGGAAAATTGAAGATTTATGTAAAATCAAACACAAATTTTTAATAAATTTATTTAATATCCCACAAAATAATAATATGTATACTATAAAATAAAACGAATTAAACCTCGAAAATATGGACTAAGCATAAGCATAATCGTCAACGATTCAGCATGTGATGATATGCGGCCCAGTTCCAACAGATTTAGCATCATGTTTTACTACCTAACAAGATCAATATTCAACACCTTTCAAGTTTCAACCACCAATTCAAGCCAAAAAAACTCAAGCATTCGAAGCAGGCCTTCAGGATTGGATTAGCTCCATCCCTCCTCACCATTTTTTTTTTATTTTTATTAAGGAACTCTGAAAGTTTCAAGTGGAGAAAACAATCTAAATTTTTCCCTGATTTATTATCTTGAAGGAATTACATTATATAGTGGGTTACTTTCCTAAACAACTAGGAAAATAAATATCCTATAAGATTTAGGATTTCTGCATATAGAAATATCTAAATCGGAGAATGAGCTAAATATAGAAGCTGCTAAATATCTAATTATGGAAGCTGCTAAATATAAGCCTCAATACTCCCCTTCAAGTTGGAGCATGAAGGTCGGTAATGCCCAACTTGCACGCTAAATGATAAAACTGAGTAGGATGAAGAGCCTTTGTGAGAATATCAGCAGGCTGAAGATCGCTTCGATTGTAGGAGGGAGAAATAAACCAGCTTGGAAAGCATCCCAGACAAAATGGCAGTCAATTTCAATATGCTTAGTACGTTCGCGGAAGACGGGATTGGCCGCGATGTGAAGAGCGGCCTGATTATCACAATGTAGCTAAATGGGGCGACTGATGGGAACTTGAAGATCTTTAAGGAGGCGAGATAACCATTTTAACTCACACAAAGTCATAGCCATAGAGCAATATTCAGCCTCGGCAGAAGAACGAGAAATCGTGTGTTGTTTCTTCGTTTTCCAAGAAATGGGTGATCCGCCGAGAGAGATAAAATATCTTGTAACAGAATGGCGAGTAATAGGACACGTAGCCCAATCTGAATCACAATATGTGGTTAAGTACAAAGGAGACTTAGACTGAAGAAGTATGCCACGACCTGTACTGCCTTTGAGATATCGAACAACACGAATAGCAGCATCTCAATGAGCACAGCAGGGAGCGTGCATGAACTGAACAAGTATGTGAACAGCGTAAGTGAGCTCAGGACGAGTAAGAGTGAGGTAGATCAACTTGCCGATGAGACGGCGATAGCGTTCTGGCTGATCGAAGGAAGGACCAGTCGCCTTGGCCAATTGATGATTCTGTTCAATAGGAGTAGAGACAGGTTTGGCTCCCAATAAACCGGTTTCTGAGAGAATTTCCAAGGTGTACTTGCGTTGGCACAATAATAAACTCGAAGGATTTCTTGCAATTTCGATATCTAAGAAATATTTAAGGGTACCCAAGTCCTTCATATGGAAGCAAGCACTCAAGAAGGCTTTGAACTTAGTGATGGAGGTAAGAGAATTCCCAGTAATTAATAAATCGTCCACATAGATGAGGACGCATAAAAAGACATTATTCCGAGAGTAAGTAAAAAAAGAATACATAGGACTGAGAAAATCCACACTTACGGAGAGCGTTGGTGAGCTTCGAAAACCAACACTGGGGTGCTTGACGGAGACCATACAAAGATTTCTGGAGTTTGCAAACCTGGCCAGGGTGAGGAGGACGAAATCCAGGGGGGCCGCATATATACTTCCTCGTGCAAATCACCATGGAGAAAAGCATTATGGACATCCATCTGATGTATCGGCCAATTTCGGGAGGCGGCCACGGACAGGAGAGTACGAACAGTAACCATCTTAGCAAAGGGAGCAAAGGTCTCTGTAAAGTCAATGCCTTCGGCCTGAGTGTTTCCCAAAATGACCAACCGAGCTTTATACCGCTCAATTGTACCATCTGCTTTATATTTGATGCGAAAAACCCATTTGCTACCTAGTGCACGTTTACCTGGAGGCAAAGTAGTCAAAGACCATGTTCCATTTTGTACCAAGACATTAATTTCTTCTTGCATGGCGGCAACCCATTTAGGATTAGACACAGCTTCAGAAATATTTGGTGGGTTCCGGTTCCGTAGTAACATATGCTAGAAAGTGCCGATGAGGAGCAGAGAATTTATCATAATTTATGAAAATTTGTAAGAGGATAACGGGACTTACCTGAGAAAGCCGTGGAGGAAGATGGAGTAGAAGAAGGGGATATAGTAGACGTCCAAGCTGCATAACAGTCGAAGTCTTGAAGCCGTGCCGGAATCGTCTTAAGACGTGTACTTTTTCTAGTGCCAAGGGAGCAAAAGGCATGGTAGGTGGAGTTGGACTTGGTGCTGGAAGTGTATGTGGGCTGAGGGAGGCTGGGTCGTCCGAGGAGGATAGGCCAGTGGGCTGGTCCGCGGCAGGATTTGCTATAGAGGTTGGGCCAGCGTTTGGGCCCTTTTCTAGGCTGCAAGGTGCGGCTGAAGAGGGGCCCGTTGCTGGGGCTGTGTCTAGGCGGTGGGTTTGTATGTGTGAATGGGTTTCAGTGGCTGTGATTAGGCCTGTAACGGGATCAGTTTGGGTTGGATTTTGCGGAGGTGGGTTGTTGTGTAAATAACTCAAAGGTTGTGCCCCAAAGTTGTAAGAATGAAAAAATTCAGGGGGTGTTGTAGCAGTATCTAAATATTCGTTACAAGGAAACTTATTTTCATCAAAAACCACATCTCTGGACAGAATAAATTTCTTGCTTTGTAAATCATAAAATCGTCAATCTTTCTTGTTGTAGGGATAGCCGAGAGAAACACAAACGCGACTACGAGCACGAAATTTATTTTTGGGTAGATCATGATCATGGACATAAGCAAGGCACCCAAAACTTTTAATATGAGAATAAGATGGCTTCTCGTTATATAACATTTCATAAGGCGTCTTCTCTTGTAACAAAGAAAAGGGGGTACGATTAATAAGATATCCTGCCGTTAAGACGCACTCCCCCCAAAACTTTATGGGTAAATAAGTTTGGAACCGCAAAGCCCGAGCAACATTAAGAATATGACGATGCTTGCGCTATACTCGACCATTTTGTTGAGGCGTGCCAGCAATAGTAGTTTGATGGATCATTCCATGTGTGGAAAAATATGATTTTAAGCAGAGAAATTCCGTGTCATTATCACTGCGAACTATTTTTACAGTTTTGTGAAACTGTGTTTTGACCATGGCAAAGTAGTCTTTTAAAACATTTGCTCCATGACTTTTCTCGGCAATTAAATAAATCCACACTGCTCGGGAATAATCACCAAGGATAGTAAGGAAATAGGAAGCACCAACAGTGGATGTGGTTTTGTAAGGCCCCCACAAATCACAATGAATCAAATCAAAAATGGCAGAGGCTTTATTAAGACTTAAAGGAAAATAATCACGTGTTTGTTTGGCACGTAAACAAATATTGCAAGGAGTAGTAGGAGTTGTAGTTTTCTTAGAAAGGCCTAAAAAATTTTCTACGACAAAATCCGAAGGATGTCCAAGTCGGATATGCGATAAAGTAATTGAATCAAAATTAATACTAGAGAAAGCGAACAAATCTGGCAACGACAAAGGTCGGTAGAAGTATATCCCATTCCTCTGCTCGTCTACTCCAATCGGCCTCATCGAGATACGGTCCTGTATCACACAAAATTCATCAGAGATGGTGATAAAACACTTCAAATCTCGTGTTAGCTGTGCTGAAGAAATTAAATTACACTTAAGCTCAGGAATTAAAAACACACTCTGTAATGTTAGTTTCGGGTTTAAGGAAATCTTTCCTCCTTGTAGAGCCAGTGCTTTAGCATTATTTGGCAGGCTAACTGTGTATGGATATATGGTATTTAAATTTTAAAAAAAATCTTTCCTACCAATTATGTGATGAGAACAGCCCGAATCTAAAATGCATAAATTTTTCATACCAGAGAGTGTATCAGTTTGTCTGGGATTGAGATTATTGAGCAAGGTCAATAATTTTGACCATTGGTTGGAATCCAAATTTGGAAAGTTTCCAAAACAGTGCTGCCATTTGTGGAAGGTGAGCTAATTTGGTTGCTGCCATTTTTGGAAGAGAAAGAAGTCCCACCGTTCACTGCGTACGCCCATCCCCGGTCGTTGCCTGCTGGTGCCGATTTATGTCCAGCGCTAGTCGGTCTGACAGAGAGACGCCATTCACGACCCGCACTCCCCCTGCCGTGCGAACTCCTGCCCGCTGCGTCACCTCTCCGTTCGCCGCCGAGGGAAGCAACAGATCTGCTAGCTCTTCCTGCTCCAGATCTGGGCCACCATTCAGGAAATCCTATGAGAAGGAAACAACCAGAAACATCATGTCCTACCCGATGACAGTGGCTGTAGACGATCCGTGAGGAAGAAGAAGATAATGGTGGTGGTCGTGGTGGCGCCGCTGTGCGTCCTGTTTTGGCACGGCGAAGGCTGCGCCGTTGCCGCCGCTGTCTTTCATTCGGGCCATGTTTTTGTGTTGTTCTTCTTTGGAAATTTGGACAAGAATTGTTCTCATTTTTTGTATGGGTTCCTGTTGAATCAGATGAGAACGAACAGTTCCATAAATTGCACCATTTAGTCCCATTAAAAATTGAAAAATTCTTTCTTCCTCTCTTTCATTTTTAACAACTGTTAATAAATTTGTGTCTGCAGAAGATGGGATTTGAGTATAGTTGTCTAACTCATCCCACAATTTTTTCAAACGTGAATAATACGTTTGTACAGAGTCTCCTCCTTATTTACAATTTGCTAATGCAGTTCTCAACTCATATTTTCGGGGCTCGTTCCCTACTAAAAATCTTTCCTTCAAATCTTTTCATAATTCATCAGCTCATTCAGAGTAGTTTATGGAAGAACGGAGAGAAGGCTCGATAGTGTTTAAAATCCATGAATTCAACTAACGTATTTATTTCCCACCATTCTTCCTCTCTATCCGGGTCATCTTCTGGTATAGGAATTATTCCATCTATAAATCCCAATTTTTTCTTTGATCGTAAAGCCAAGCATATGGCTTTTACCCATTCGGCATAGTTGTTGTCTTTGTCGTTTTCCTTTAATTGGACTGTCGTTATGATCAGCCCTGGTCCATAAGAGGATGCCACAAAGTAGGCATCTTTTTTATTTTATGAACATGGTTTTCTTCTACCATATTGTTTTTAACATTGCCAGCATCTTCCTTGTCGTAACTCATTTTGAGAACTTAGACAAGGCTGGCTCTGATATCATGAAAGTTTCTAGTGGGGAAAACAATCTAAAATTTTCCCTGATTTATTATCTCGAAGGAATTACATTATATAGTGGGTTACTTTCCTAAACAATTAGGAAAGTAAATATCCTATAAGATTTAGGATTTCTGCATATAGAAATATCTAAATCGGAGAATGAGCTAAATATAGAAGCTGCTAAATATCTAATTATGGAAGCTCAATAAACTCGTACTAATAATAGGTGTGCACTAATAAATAAACCTTTTTTTTTTTTGCTGAAACTAAATAAATAAACTTTTACCCACTTAAGGTTAATTAAATGTATGATTTTATCTATGATTTAATCAGTACAAAAAAATCCGAAAAATGACTATTCGAATGTGTATATATATATATATATATATATATATATATATTCTTGGCACAGCCAACATGGTCTCCCATACTTCTTTTATCAAGCAATTATATTGAGGTAAATAAAGGAGGAAATGCAGACACAAGATGAGAATCATATGTAAGTAAAGAGTGAGGAAGTTATAGAGGAAGAGTTTTTTGTTTTTTTTTCTTTTTAATTTTTTTAATTACTGAACTACTATTTTATCACATAATATAAAAGTCGAAAAAGAAAGACAAAAAGAATTAAAATAGAGCAGAAACTTGTAATTATTATGGCCAATATATGAGTTATGGAAAATAGAATATGAGTTATGCATTGAGTTTAAAATAAAAGCTAGCAAGTTAAAGAACGTTAAATATATAACTGAAGATAATTAAAATTTTTTCAATGTGAGAATTAGACAAGGATTAAATGGAGGTTACAAATTTGAGAAATAAAATCGGAAACATTCTTTTTATAACTGAAACTTCAGTTAATTTGATTTTTTTCACTATTTCACAAAATTACTTGAAAGTTCTTTTTTCAGTTATAAAACATAGAATTTGAGTAAATTACAAGATTTGTAACGGAAAGTAATTAGCATTAATCACTAAAACCTCGTTAATTAATGTCAAACTAAGTCAAAATTATATAGTTAAATCATATTTTATCTACTAACTAAAAAATGATTTTTTCATATTTAAAATTATATGGCTAGTTAAATCAAAGTTATATAGTTAAATCATATTTCTCTTTTCTTCAAAAAAAAAAAAAAAAAATCATATTTTCTCATTTGAACCCGCGATCTAATTTTTGTCACACTTGACAGGGTCTAATTACTTAAGATTATTTATAGGGTTTGTAGCAAAATATTCGATCGGCAAGATCACTTTCCCTTTAAAATTATAAATAAACAGTTTACCCTGCAAGATCAATAGTTAATAGTCAATTTAAGTCAAATATTCTTAATGTAAGTTATAATTTATTGTAAAATAGTTTTCTAAAGTTTGATATAAAATTATTTTAATCCATATTTTAATTTATAGTTATAGTTTATTACAAAATATTTTCATAAAATTCGTAATAATTCTTTTAGTGACAATCCTAAAAGTTTTTTATTTGTTAAAAATAAATTACTATTTATTAGTTAATAATAATCTTTTAAATAGCATAGACGAAAAAGATATTATTACAACATACTTCCGTAAATATTTGTAATAACATCTTTTAGTGTACATTATTTAAAGATTGGAATTACTTAACTTAAAAAAATTAATTATTTAAGAAAAACATCATGATTATTTTAATTTAACTCAATAAAAATAAAACATTCGTTTATAAATAAAATATTTATCAACTTCACATCTTTATCTTAAAAAGTTTAATAAAAATTTTAACCTAGTAGGATTTTTAATCTTGTAACTTGTATTAAATAATAATTTGAAATAAATTACAAAAAATAATTGACAAAAATTTAATTTTTGTTTAAAGAAAATGCTATTAATTAGTACTTAAGTAAATAAATTAGTGACAAACTCTAGTAGTTTAATTAAATAATCAAATTTTTAAAAATATATACCAAAAGAATATTATTTTAAAATTCATATAAGTATTTTGTAATAAAAATTATAGCTACAAATTAGAGTATGGGCTAAAATAATTCTACATCAAATTTTATGAAGCTATTTTGCAATACATTACAACTTACATGAAAGTTATTTGACTTAAATTAACCATTTTAATCTTATTGGATAAAGTATCTATATTATAAATTTAGAAGGATAAAAGTACACTTACTCCGAACTTACTCCTAACTTTAGGGTATTTCCTATAAACCATTATTTAAATAAGTACACATTGTTTATATTGCACTTGGTATATGAGTACTAAAAAAAAAAAGATTATTTATATTAGTTTGTTCCAAAATCCTGCCACAAATTTATACTTTAATGACCGTTCCCAAAAAAAAAAGTCTTTGATGGACGCGTAATTTTCTATAATCTATTGTACACATTATCTTATTGTATATTATATAATTTTTTACAAAAAGATGTTATTAATAATATATACTAAATAAAAAATAAATTTTAAATTTTAAGAATAAACTTTAAAAAAATCTTATAAAAAGAAATAATGCATGAAATACTATAGAAAATAATACAAATAATGTGGAATGGATTATTCGTGAGTAAAGGTCGTATTTGAACACAACTCTCATGGAATATATATATATATATATATACAGGAACGGACCTACTAGGGGGCTTAGGTGGGCTCGAGCCCCGGCAATTAAATTTTTTTAAAAAAAATTTTAAATTTTTTACATTTAAGCCCTCCCAGTTTTTTTTCAATTTAGCCCCCCAAAACATAGGGACTGATTTATAAAAAAAAAAAGTTCGTAAACCCTCGGCAGCTGTGGGCTGCCAGCAGAAACAACAAAAAAAAAACTGGAACTTTCTCTCTCCCCGACCAGCTCCCGCTCCCGCTCCCCCTCCGTGAAAACAGAAACATAAACCCTCTTCCTCGGTCAGTGGTTAGACTCCGAGCTCGGCGGTGGTGGCGCAACAAGCAGACAGCGGCGCAGCGCAGGTGGTGTCGTGTGCGTGTCGACGGTGGCGGACTGAGACAGGACAGCAGTGCTGCAGCAGCAAGCCAGCAATCGGCGACAGGAAAGAAGGAGACGGACACGGCGGCGCGGTAGCGGCAGCAATGCAGCCAGTGCTGTACCTGTACTGAAGCAGAAGCAGTGAAGCTACTCTGTTCAGAAATATTTTGAAGAAAAAAAAAAGTAAGTTTTCAAAAACATTTTTATTTCTTTGATTTTTGATTTTGAGTGCTAAAATTTTTTATTTTGGTAAATAGATTTTTGAGTGCTAAAATTTTTATGTTGTTAGTGAAAAAATTTCTAGGATTTTTTTGGTAAAAATATGATTATTATGTAATTTATGTTCTAATTAATTATTATGTTATAAATGAAATGTGTTGAATTGTGAATTTAAAATATTTGAATATTATATAGGATTTTACTATGGAGAAATATTTTAGAAAATGGAAGAAGGGTCCTAAACCGGTTGAAGAAAAATCAGCTAATAAAGGAAATGTTAATAATGAAGATCGTGGGAAAAAGCCTCGTGTAGGGGTAGAGTTTTTGGATTTTGAAATTATTGGTGATCCAGGATTGCGTAAACCAATTGATAGTTATTCTTATGAAATTAGAGATGAATTAAGGAGACGGTATTTGGCTAAAGGCCCAACTCAACCATGTGATCATAAATTTTCGCAAACTGATTTTAGTGAAATTAGAATATCGTTTCAGAAGATATGGTTTAAAAATTTTATTTAGTTAGAGTATAGTGTGCATAAAGATGCAACATTTTGTTTCTGTTGTTATTTGTTTGCTAAAGGTCAAAATCACAAACATGGTGATGATATGTTTATAGAAGTTGGTTTTAAAAATTGGAAACGTGCTAAAGAAAAATTTAGAAACTATGAAGGTGCTCCAAATAGTCCTCACTCTGGTGCTATAATTCAGTTGTTGGGTTTCAAAAATCAAAGACTTAATATGGAATATATTTTAGCGAAACAAAGTAGTCAAACTGAGATTGACTACCGTGCACGGCTAACTGTTGTTGTAAAAGTTATTCGATTTTTATTAAGTCAGGGTTTAGCTTTCCGTGGAAATGATCAGTCGATAAATTCAATCCGATGAAGTAATTTTCTTGAATTAAATTGTGAGGAATCGGAAGAAGTAAATAAGGTCATGAACTTAAATGCTCCGAGAAATAATCAGTTGACTTTTCCTAAAATTCAAAAAGAAATTGTTAATGCTTGTGCAACAGAAGTGAGACAAGCTATTATCAATGAGATTGGTGACAAGTTTTTTTCTCTTTTGGTTGATGAGGCTCGAGATAGCTCTGTGAAGGAGCAATTGTCATAGTTTTGAGATTTTTTAATGATAATGGAGAAGTGGCCGAGCGTTTTCTTGGAGTAGTATACGTGAGTGACACTTCTGCACGGACGTTGAAAAATAGTATTGATGATTTCTTTGCAATAAATGGATTATTAATTTCACAGCTCAGAGGTCAAGGTTATGATGGGGCGTCTAATATGCATGGCGAGCTTAATGGATTGAAACAAAAAATTTTAGATGAAAATAAGTACGCATATTATATTCATTGCTTTGCTCACCAACTTCAATTAGTGCTTGTGGCTACTTCAAAGAAAAATGCTCACGTGTGTAGTTTTTTTGAGTACCTTGCTAAGATTGTAAACATTGTTGGATCTTCATGTAAAAGAAAGGATGCTCTTCTGCAAAAGCAGTATGATGATCTTGTAAAATGTCTAGAAAGTGGAGAAATTGCTACAGGAAAGGGCAAAAATCAGGAAACAAGTTTAGCTCGGTCAGGTGACACTCGTTGGGGCTCTCACTTCAAAACAATAACTCGGATTTTGCATATGTGGGATGCAGTGACACATGTGCTTGAAACTATATATGAAGACGCTGATGAGGTCAATAGTCGAGGCATTGCCCGAGGTTTGATTGATAAAATATGGCAGTTTGAATTTGTATTCATTGCTCAATTAATGGTAAATGTATTGGCAAAAACAAATACATTGTCAATGTGTTTGCAACAAAGGACTCAAAACATAGTCACTACTGTCCGGATGATTCAGACAATAAAGGAAGATTTGAAGAAGTACAGAAATGATGATGATTATTGGGAGGAGTTATTGGGTCTTGTTACTGCATTTTGTATCAAAAATGATATTTTCGTGCCGAACATGCAAGATCCTTTACCAGGCCGAGCTAGATTATACAGGAGTGTGGATGGACAGCCAAAGACTTACTACCATTTTTTTCGTCGAGACATCTTTTTTGAGGTAATTAATTTCATTGTTTTTTTAACTTATTACCTAATACTCAATTATTTGTAATATTATAAATTATTAACTGTTCTTTTCTCTATTTAATGTTAGGTACTTGATTTTATAGTCAAAGAAATGGATGATCGTTTTACGGAGTCAACTTCAGAGCTACTTATTTGCATATCATGCCTTGATCCCAGAGATTCCTTTGTGAATTTTGATCGGGGTCAGTTACTCCGTCTATCTGAGTTCTATTTAGATGATTTTTCTATCTCTGATAAGTTTGAGCTTAAAGCACAACTTGATACATATATCTCTTACATGAGATCAAGTGATGGGACAGCTTTCTCTGGCCTTACTAACATTGGAGATCTCGCAAAGAAGATGGTTGAGACGAATACTCACAAGTTTTTTACTTTAGTTTATCGACTAATTGAGTTGGCTTTAGTCTTGCCTGTTGCTTCAGCGACCGTTGAAAGATCATTTTCTGCTATGAGAACGATTAAGAATGATTTACGCAATAGGATGGGAGATGAGTTTCTCAATGACAGTTTGGTTTATTATGTGGAGCAAGAGATTTTTAAGAGTATTGAAAAATGAAGACATTTTGCAGCGGTTTCAAAATATGCAAACTCGAAGAATAAAATTGCCATGTTAATCATTTCGTTCATATGTAAAACTCTATTTTAAATCATTTTTCAGTAGTGATTTCTTTTTCATTCTTTGCATTGGGATGAATGTTATTTGTTTTCATATTAATCTTCTAATGTTCTAAATCAATTGGAGGTCATATTGGATTTCGTCTTCTGATCGTGCTCATCTCATCTGTTATCTCAAGATTCCGATCAAGATTCTCAGCTTTGATAGAGGTATTTATCCCGTGAGTGATAGGTAATCATTCCTCGTGAGTGATGGGTGATCACTCCTCATTGGTAATGGGCAATTACCTATTCTTTTGCTATATTATATGTAAATTTAGAATTTGTCATGTTTATCCCGTGAGTGATGGGTGATCACTCTTCATTGGTAATGGGCGATTACCTATTCTTTTGCTATATTATATGTAAATTTATAATTGTAATGCTTATCCCGTGAGTGATGAGTGATCACTCCTCATTGGTAATGGACGATTACCTATTCTTTTGCTATATTATATGTAAATTTGGAATTGTTTGAGTGTCTTTTGTACATGGAATGCATCATTTTATAGACGAAATTCTAGCAAATATTTTTTTCTTCCAGCCCTCAATCATATTGTTCTAGTTCCGTCCCTGTATATATATATATATATATATCTTCATAATTTTGTGAAAAGCTATTTTAGACCATTTCTTGAACTTTGGCTTGTAAACAGTGTAAGCAAATGAACAACTTATCATGAATTGGTAAAAACTTTGTATATGAATATATTAATTAAATCCGACATTATAAATTAGTTGCTAGGTGATGATGTTTTTAGAAATTGCATCACATAATTTGGACAACCGAACTACTCAATTTAGAATGAGTCATTCTCTATGAAACACATTCTTGTCCGAAACAAAAATATGAAAGAAGATGAGCTGAGCAACTTCCAGATAGAGAAATTTGAACCAAATTAAGATGATAGAAGATACATGAGTTAGGTATGTAAAGACTTTTCAAAAGAATTTTTCTTGCATGAATGAAGCATCATAATAATATACTTAATCTACATCAAATCATTGAAGGTTTGCCAAACCATTAGCAAGATTTGCATGCACTTAATTAATTTAATTACCCGTCAAATGATCAAACAAACAATCTAAGAAACTCAATTTGAATGATGATCATATATCGCTTACAAAGTTGTCAAATATGATTATATATAAAGTTTTTTTTGGGAAAAATATAAATCAAATTTATAATTTAAATTTTCAATTTTCTTAAGGATTTATTTTTTTTTTGTCCCTGAGTATCTTAAGTTCTTTCATCTCTTATAAGTTATAAAGTTTATAAGATTTATGGTAGATTCAAATTAATCTATAATGTAGATGGATTTTTTTTTTTAAACAGATTTCCACTAATTAATTTAGATAAAATTTATAATTAATTGGTTAAGATTCCGATTTCCTTAAGATTCAATAAGTTTCTCTAAAATTTTAGAAGTTATAAGATTTATTTTTATATTAAATTTTGCGCCCTAGAGGTTAATATTTGGCTTCACCTCTCAGCCACCCCTTGTTAGCAAGGGCGGAAACAACAGTAGCTCGGGTGAGTCCATGCACCGCCCAAATTTTAATTTTTTTTATTAGTGATATAATTTATAATTATATAATGAACCCTTCAAATTCAAAGAATTTATTTTATATTATGTAAAAAAAATATTGACAAAAATTTAATTTAACAATGCTCGATCCAATTACTAACTCTCTAGGCCACAAAAAATTAAAAAATTTTTTTAATCTCACAAAATTCCAATTCCATATATCTGATTGTTCGTTAATATATACATTGGAAAAGAAAATTGAGTGCAGGTTCACATATAAATGATTTTTGTAATTTGAAAGAGTAAAATTATAATTATGAGTTATAAATGATATGAAGCTTAAATTCGATCCAATTTAAATTAATTCCGTGTTCGCCCAGCACGTTGGACATATACATGAATATGTTTTGTTACATGGTAAGAAAAACTCTTTTACAACTAATTATAAAAAAAATTGGTTGGAGAGGATGCAAAAGCGCCAATAATTATATAGAGGTCTTGACTAGTTTTCAAGATGTGGTGTGGGTGGTTAGATATGATTGGATTGTAAATGTCGGCATATGTGACTTTAAAAAATAGAAGAAAGGAAATGCCATGCACGAAATGCAATTTGGATACATCGCGCATAATTTGGCTAGTTTGGTACAACGATTTTGTGGAATGAGGGAGATTTTGCACATGAGATTTAAAAAAAAAAAAAAAGGAAAAAAATTTCAAAAACGTATCTAGTTTGCTTAAACAATGGCTAAATCAACGTTAACAAGTCATATATAATATAAACTATGTTTAACTTAAAAAAAATGCCCAAAAGTGTGGGGGTAATTATCAATTGAATATGTGTTCTTTAATTTGTTAAATTAAATACTTAATTAATTTTCTATTTTATAAAAATTAGTTAGGTATTTTAAGAATTTTAATTCTAACATTAGAAAACAAGAAATAGTGTTTAGGTTTTTAAAAGTGAAATGTGGGATTTAAAAGTTTTCAACAATATTTTGAAGGCAAAAATTTAATTTTAGTATTAAATTGTCGAAATTAAAGAACGGATGAAATTTCAAATTTTGATTTTTTTTTGTTCTATTAGTTATGCTAGACTTTGTGGAAATCTAATTACAAGTATAAAAACTTGAAAACAACGAAAAAAATTAATCAATAAAAAGAAATATGTTTAAAAATGAAATCCCTCTTTGATTGAAGATTCTGTTTCCAAAAATTTGGTTGCTCCAAATTCTCTCCTCCAAGCTTTTAGAATTCAATTGACTGATATTTTGTTCCCGAAGATATATTATTACCTTCGTTTGTTTCATATTATTCCTTCGAGTTAAAAATATAATTAATTTTAGAATATTTGAGAATGGTTAAAAATATACTTCTTTTTATATTTTTTAATGAATATTCATTGCATTCTTTTTTATTTTTACATCTCTTTATCATTTATTCCACATTTCTTATATATTATCTCTCCTTATTTATTAAGGATGTAAAGAGTATTTTGTTTTAAAACTTGTCTTGTTTTCAATACCTTTAATATTTGTGTATAAATCGAAAACTCCTTCCAAATTTCTGACCTAAGGGAGTATAAAGTTATTTGTTATTTCACAAAAATTAAAAAAAAGCTTAAATCAATGTATTTTTTTATAGTAAAATATCTCTAATTCCCTTGTATTAATTTAAGAAACTCTATATTTCAATGTTTTATCTTCTGTCTCCTCTCTTCTCTCTCCATATTTCAAATTTTTATTAAATGCGAATGAGTTTAGGTTTTAAAAATTACTACATAATGATGCATTAATTGAATAAGGTTATTTTTTAGAAGAATAAAAGTTTATGAAAGGAAGTTGCTTCATAATATAAAACTCTAAATAATATCTTATACTCGGGAGTAATATTACCATTTGGATTAAAAATGAGAATGGAAAAAATAAAAGTTTTCTATTCGAGATGCGTAAAAAAAAAAGTAAATTATTTGTAATTAAAAAAAAGTGTGAGTAAAAGAAAAATAAATAGATTTTGTGTTTAAAAGTAACTCAAAAGAAACCTAAATTTCATCCAAGCTAATTGATGGTAAAGATTCTTTACAAAGGAGACAGTTCCATTTAATGGTAGTACACGGTAAAGACAGAGCAGCAAGCAGAAAGCAGCAGCCTTGAGAGAATAAAAAGAAGAGACATAAGAGGAGTTAGGATTTTATTTAAACCCAAAATGGGAAGTCAACCATGCATGCATACCCATTAGGCGTAGTGAGGGGAAGGAGGGAGGGGTAGTTGTAATTTACTTTACTGCTGGATATTACTACCAACCTTTTTTGTCCAAGAAATTTCGATCCCATTTAGCAGAAGCAGCCAGCAGGTCAATATTAATCAGATGGTGCAGATCATCTAACTTCACATCTGACTTTATACTAATGCTTATCCTCTTTACATATATGAATTCTTCAAACATGCTCACACACATTCCAATGACTACATTCACCTTAGCTTTCACTTTGGGTATTCAGTGTTTGCGACTATACTATCTGACTTATTAATCTTCATTGTATAAGCCTGGCACTATTTAATTCTTATTCGATTGTAAAATTTAATTCAAATTTTTTTGAACTGAGAAGATTCAAATTTCTAAAATTTGTACAATATTTATACTTCCTTCAATATTTTTCTCTTTTTATTGTTGTTTCTACTAATTTTATATTAAAATAATAAAAAGAGAGAGATTATAATTTGTTATTAATAAGATGCTATAATGAAAAATAGTTCATTAATTATTATTTTAAAACTTCTAATGTAAAAAATAAAAAAATATATCCAAATTATTACAACGTGACAAATAACAAAAATCGAAGGAGGCATTTTTTACCCGACATATATTATAGATATGAATTGCGTCACCTCTGTTTTTTATGTCTAAAAAACGTACAATAATATTAAATGGAAAAAAATTTGAAATAATTGTGTATTCCCAAACAAGATATAGTATATTACTAAAATTCAAACTTTTAATTAAATTAAGATAAAATTCCAATAATCTCACCTTCATATATCTTGTTATCTTGTGATTCCCCGAATAATTTTGAAAAATAAAAATTAGAGCTATGTTGAATTATTCTTGACTGACTACCATGTGGAAGGGGAACAGAGAAACAGAGGGAGTTTTCAAGTGGAAGCCAAAAAACTGTGGGGGAAAATTTTTCTAAAAAACCAAAAGGCGGTCACCAACACTCTAACTCTAACCTACCATGTTACTTTACCATCCAAATCAACACCCCCCCCAAAACCTCCTCCTCCAAATCCCCCAAAAACACTCATGTCTAGGGAACGTACTGACCCCTCCAAAAAGGTAAAAAAAAATGTTTTTGGCTATAAATGTAATTAATGCCAGCGGTGTGGATAACCGAATGCATGGTCAACCCTTTTCTCTCCATACCATAACTCCCTTCCTTCTTCAATTACTCCCTATAAATTCCTTAATTTCCATCAGTTTCTTTCCCCTTCATACCCCTCTTTTTCCCCCTTTCTTTTTCTGACTCTCTCTCTCTCTCTCTGATCTAAAATTTTTTGTTGGTTTGTGACAATGTTTCCAGTAAAGGGTAGGCAGCTGAAGAACATGGCTTTTCCAATTTTGATTCTCAAAATAGCCGAATGGATAATTTACAAATTAATCTTGGCTACAAAGGTGAGAAATAATCATGGGTTTTTTCGAACCTTAAAATCGTCACAAAATTGCCAATTCCTTTCTTCATTTCCTAGCGTGACCAAATGTGGTTTAAATGGTAGACAATCACAAACTATAGTTTGTGATGTTCATAGAACCTTATTAAAATCACCTACTTTTTTCCCATTTTTCATGCTTATTGCTTTTGAAGGTGGAAGTATTTTTAGAGCTTTTTTTCTACTTTTATCTTGTCCTTTTTTACTCATTTTGGACTATGAATTTAAACTTAGAGTTATGATTTTTATTACATTTTGTGGCCTTAAGTTTAAGGATATGGAAAGTGTTGGAAGGGCTGTATTGCCTAAATTCTACCTCGAGAATATCAATCTTCATGTTTATGAGGTTTTGGCTTCGGCTGGGGTTAAAATGGTCTTTACAAGTTTGCCTAGAGTAATGGTTGAAGGATTTCTTAAAGACTACCTTAGTGTTGATAGTGTTAAAGGGACAGAGTTGCATAGTTTTGGACAATATTATACTGGTTTGATTTCCAATTCTGGCCTTGTTGTGAAACATAGAGCTCTTAAAGAATTTTTTGGTGAAATGAAGCCAGATATTGGTATTGGATCTTCAACCCTTCATGACAACCTCTTCATTTCCCTTTGCAAGGTAAATTTCTTATACTAAGTCCCATTTATCATAACAACTTTTCATTTTTTAATGAAACAATCTACTTTGACAAGGACGGAATCAAGGCAAGGCCATGGTTGCTTCTTTAACATTTAAAAAAAAAATCATAAAAATGTTTATAAGTATTTCGTTTTTAGCTTTAGATATTTTTTTCCTTTCGTGTTAGTCTTTTAATATTTTGAAATTTTTGTTTAGTATTTAAATGTTAATTTTTTAAAAATTAAAAGTTTTAATTCTGTCTATGTAGTTTTTTTTGGACACTTGTTCCTTTTGCTCATTTCAATGACTCACGCGTCTTTGGACATTGACCATTTTATACAATTATGTTGTTTTGCTTTAACACAATCTATGTCAAGTGCATAAAAAACAAAACAGAAAAACTCCAATTCTATAGGACAAATATCGTACATTTTCAGTTGCAATGTTCTTTTTCTTTCATTCTTCTTGGTTAGAGCCTAGAGGATGTAGGGTCCAAGAATACAATGAAAATGACTACGATGTTTGAGTTTCATCTTCCAAAACAAAAGCTGGTCGGAAAGAATTTATTTTGAAAATTTTTTAATATTTCATAAAAATTAAGTTATTTGCTAGAAAAGATGCAGAACATCACTAATTCTCTTACATTGTTGTGGATTTGTAGGAGTCTTATGTTGTTAACAAGGATGAAATGATCAAGGCAATGCCGAGAGAAAAATACCCAAAACCATTAGTATTCCATGATGGAAGACTAGCATTCCTCCCAACTCCTTCAGCAACCCTAGCAATGTTCATGTGGCTTCCTTTAGGAATCTTTCTTGCAATCTTCAGACTTATAATTGGAATCTTCTTCCCTTACAAATATGCAATCTTATTGGGATCTGCAACCGGTGCCCATCTCAGAGTTTCGGGTACTTGCCCGCCGAGATCCGAATCGGGTAAAGGTGTACTCTATGTTTGTACCCACAGAACACTTTTGGACCCTGTTTTTCTAAGCACAGCAATAGAAAAGCCACTAACAGCAGTAACATATAGCCTTAGTAAAATGTCCGAATTTCTATCACCAATTAGGACAGTTAGATTAACAAGAGACCGAAAACAAGACGGGGAAACCATGCAGAAATTGTTGTCTGAAGGGGATTTAGTTGTTTGTCCAGAAGGAACAACATGTAGAGAGCCATATTTGTTGAGATTTAGTTCATTATTTGCAGAATTAGCAGATGAAATAGTACCTGTGGCAATGAATACAAATGTGACAATGTTTTATGGTACAACTGCTAGTGGACTCAAATGTTTGGACCCAATTTTTTTCTTGATGAATCCGAGGCCATGTTACAATATACAGATTCTTGAGAAGGTTCCAAAGGAATTAACAGTTGCTGGTGGAAAATCAAGCCATGAAGTTGCTAATTATATACAGAGACAATTGGGTGATGCATTGGGATTTGAATGTACTAGTCTTACAAGAAGGGACAAGTATTTGATGCTTGCTGGAAATGAAGGTTTGGTTCAAGACTGTAAGAAAAACACATCTAAATGTAGTAGATCAACACGTTAGTATTATTAGATTTACTTTCTATTAGTAGCAGCAGTAGTAGTATGAATTATTTTTATTTTATTTTTGGTGTTAAGTCCTAGATTTGGATATTGATTTTTACATATATATGAAATATATATGATTTATTTATTTATTTTTTTGGTTATCATATGGGACAATTTTTATAGTGTATATTTTAAGCCAACATTTGCATGAGAAAGTGTTAGGTAGAGAAAATAAAGTCACTGATTCCACTGTATCCGTATTTGGTGCCATTCTTACTATTAAAGGCCGACGAAGGTTTCTTATGACTGCCTGTGGGCTGTGAATTTTTTTTCTTTTTTTTTTTAGGAAGAAAAATATTAGATTAGCAAATTATAGGAGAGATCAACTATATTCAACTTTATTCAAACGTTAGAGGGATAGTTTGAGATAGCTTGATAAGCTAATAAATGAATAGAAACATTCTCTAATCCCCTAATAAAATTAAGAGAGCTATCAAATCGGTCAAACAAAAGTCTAATTTATTAAAAGATATAATGTAAACCACATAAGTCATTATCTAAGGAAATGATACTATTCACTAAAGTTTTGCAATCACTTTTGAATGCTCAAAACGATATGCAGTTTTCAAACATTCAAGTATCACATATTATTGAGAATTCTTGTGCATACTATATTCTCTCCCTGTTGTATTAGGACTTAATTTCCTTATATTATTGTAATAGATTTTAAAGTTTTGCAATTACTTTTGAATGATCAAAACGATAAGCAGTTTTCAAGCATTCAAGTATCACATATTATTGAAAATTCTTGCGAATACTGAGGCAATATTCTCTCCCTGTTGTATTAGTACTTAATTTCCTTATATTATATTATTGTAATAGATTAATAAGTAGTTTTCGTATAGTTTATGTTTTCTATTATACATTGATTTGTAATTTGTATATATTTATATTATTGATTTAATGAAAGCAGGAATTATTTTCTTGACTAGAAATTTTTTTGGCATCAGAGTCAGTTGTTGCACTGCTCGTGTTGGGCCACCTACGTAGATGTCCAGTCTTGCAAACTTAATGCTCCAAATACTTTTCATAAGACTTGGCAATCCTTTCATTTTGAGGTATCTTGACAATCATTCCATCTTGAGGTACCTTTTAGCTTGTCTTCTCACAAAATGAGTAAAGACAAGGGAAAGGAAGAAATCGGTTCTATTTCCGATACAGAAGATAGTCCACGTTGGTGAAGTCTTGGATCCTCAACACAAATGAACTGTCTCTATGCTTTACTGTAAATTACTCAGAATGAACAGATGAACTATAGATGGATCTCAAAGAGAGATTCTTGGTGGGCAACGGACCAAGAAAATATGAGTTGAAAAAAAGTAACATTAGCAAATTATAAACAAGATGGTGATACTGTAAACACGTATTATTCGCGTATAAAAAACTTTGGGATGAATTATAAAATTACTCCCAATTACTGGTGTCTGATAATAGTTCGGTTATAATAAAAAAAGAGAGGAGGAACAAATTTATCAGTTTCTGATAGGTTTAAATGATGCAATGTATGGAACAGTGCGTTCAAGCATCATCCAAGAAGAACCCTGGCCGAAATTAAAAACAAAATTTGCAAGAATATTTAAAGAGGAGCAACATAGGTCCCTTGCATGTGCGCCGACGGCTGATGATGACGACACTGGAGGAATTGGTATGCCCTTTGCAGCGGTGAACAGAGCTGCATCTTCCTCTATTTCTCCATCCCAAAGGACGTCGCCATCGCTGGTCTGCACCCACTGTTTGAAGACCAAACATGAGATAACAAATTGTTATAAGCTCGTCGGTTTTCCAGACCGATGGGAGAAGAGAGGAGGATATAGTACTGCATTTGGTCGCCGGAAGAGGTCGTGGAGGACCAGGCGCAGGTAGAAATTTAGTGGCGCATAGGCTGCGGCTCTAGCGGAACTCAAACAGGATAGGCAAATACGACGGTGGAGTTTGAAGGCGGTAGCTCGTCTTCTGTGCAGCAAACCAGTACCCACAACTCTGGTATTCCGAGATTGTCCAATGAACAGTGGAAATCTTTGTTGAATTTATTCAACAATCAGGCAAACTCTGATAAACTTTCTGGTAAGACAAATATTGCTTGGATATTAGATTAGGATGTTCCCACCACATAACTGGTAGAAAATAGTTAATTGTGAATTTACGGTCTGTTTATCCTTGTACAATTTATCTCTCGAATGGTAGAAAATAGTTAATTGTGAATTTACGGTCTGTTTATCCTTGTACAATTTATCTGCCGAATGGTTCGGAAGTCGTTGCTTCAGAGGAAGGAAGTCTTCATTTGAGTTCGGATTTCTTTGTCCATAATGTTTTATTCCAAAGTTAAGATATAATTTGATTTCTTTTGGATAATTGATAGATGAGTAAGAATTGTTTTATCACTTTGTCTCATGATTTTTTGATTATATTGGACCATGCCTCGAGGATATCGATTGGAGTAGGTAAGCGAAACGATAGGATTTTTCTGTATCAGCGATTACAGTTCTCATCTATGTTTGTTGATTCTGTGAGATTGTCAGATTCGGATAGTTTGTGGCACAAAAGATTGGGCCATCCTTCTAATTTGGTGGTAGAAAAACTACTGGGCAAGACTTTTTCATTTAAGTATGATGCAAGTAAACCGTATTCTGTGTGTCTTCGTGCAAAATAAACTCTTGATAATTTTTCAAGTCAAACTAATGCCATCGAGATATTTAATTTAGTTCATTATGATTTGTGGGGTTCTTATAAAATTGCTTCTACATGTGGGTGCATTTTATTTCCTTGCTATTGTGAAAGAATGTTCGGGATTAATATGGATTTATTTGCTCGCTGAAAAAAGAGAAGTTACCAACGTTTTGAAAATTTTTGTTAATATGGTGCTAATTCAACTATCAAAGTTGTTAGGAGTGATAATGGAACCGAATTTGTCTGTCTTAAGAGTTATTTCAGAGAAAAAAGGGATTTTGCATCACACTTTTGTAGTTGGAAACCCTTAACAAAATGGACGAGTAGATTGCAAACACTGCCACATTCTTAATGTGGCGCGTGCTTTACGTTTTCAGCAAATTTGCCAAAATAGTTTTTGGGAGAGTGCGTTTTAATGTCATATTATCTTATCAATCGTACTTCTTCCAAACTTTTAAAGGGAAACTCTCCGTCTGAAATATTTTCCACAATATTCTCATATTAAAATATTTGGTAGCCTTGTATATGCTCATGATCACAATTTGCCCAAAAATAAGTTTCGAGTATGTAATTGTCCTTGTGTATTTTTGGGCTATCATTTTGGAAAGAAAGGGTGGCGTTTATATGATACTGAACACAAGAAAATCTTTGTTTCTAGAGATGTTGTATTTGACCAATCAAACTTTCCTTATGCTACTGAGAATTCCATTTTGGACAATCATAATCCTACGAGAAATAGTATTCCTACTAGCACCATTAATGATGAGTATCATGATGATATCTTGGACCAAAAAGACTTTTTCAAGTCAGTTGGACATGGGGAGCTTTCAAGACCTGCCGATGTGGCCCAGACCCATGATGCGGGCCAGCAGCCAGAAATAGCTACAAAGCCCACCATGGTGTCCTCTCCCTTGGTCAATCACCAGTCTACACAACCCAGTCCCATAAAGGCAGCCCAACTGATATAACTGGACACATCACATGGATCCTCAAGTGGGCTGTATCCTCCAGCTTTGGGCTTCATGACACCAGCAGCTCCTAACGGATCTCCTGGGCACTAGCCCAGACGCTGAAATTATTTTTGATCTACTGGCTCCTGGTGGAATGCCGTTAAATGCACCAGAGGAAAACATGAATTTGGATTAGGACAATGCTTTGCATGAGGGGTTGCGTAGAAGCTCCAGAGACAGAAAAAGTTCTACTCGGCTCAAGGACTATGTCTGCAATATAGTTTTTTGCAGTCTAAGAAATCCTATCCCTCTTCTGCTCATCCCATCTCAATGGCAGCCTAAGGCAAGTCTTTGTATCCTATAAAAAATTATTTGACTTGTGATAAATTCTCCGATAAGCACAAACATTCTTTAGTATCTATTACTAGAGATTTTGAACTAACAGATACTCAGAAGCTGTCTCTGATCCAAAATATCAAGATGCCATGTAACAAGAAATTGTCGCTTTGGAACATAATGATACCTGGAATCTGACACAGTTGCCTCCCGGGAAACGGGCTCTTTGTACCAAATAGGTATTCAAAATCAAATTTAAAGCAGATAACTCTATTGAAAGATATAAGGCGCGACTTATCGTTCTTGGCAACACTCAAAAGGAAGGTGTAGATTTTCAAGAAACTTTCGACCAGCGGCAAAGATGGTTATGGTACGGACCCTTTTATCCATAGCTTTCACTCGAAATTGGCCAGTGTATTAACTGGATATCCATAGCACCTTCCTCCATGGTGATTTGCACAAAGAAGTATACATGCGACCGCCTCTCGGTTTTAGGACCACTTATCCTCGACAAGTTTATTGGCTGAAGAAATCTCAATATGGATTATGCCAAGTACCTAGGTGTTGGTTTTCTAAGCTCTTTTCCGCACTCTGGAACTTTGGTTTTGTTCAATCATATGTGGACTATACCTTGTTTACATATCATTTTGGTGATATTTTTCTGTGTGTTCTCATCAACGTTGATGATCTGTTGATTACGGACAACTCTTTTCCGGTGTTGAACAAATTCAAGGCCTCTCTCAGTTTCATTTTCCATATGAAGAATTTAGGAGTTTTAAAATATTTTCTTGGCATTGAAGCCGCCTAAACTTCTACTGGAATTGCTTTATGTCATCGAAAATATGCCTTAGAAATTATTTCTGAGATAGGTCTTGCCGGAGCTAAACCTGTCTCCAATCTTATGGTTCCGTATCACAAGCTGGCACAGTCTACTAGCTCTTTATGTAGCATAC
This sequence comes from Catharanthus roseus, assembly GCA_028651295.1. Taxonomy (NCBI): domain Eukaryota; kingdom Viridiplantae; phylum Streptophyta; class Magnoliopsida; order Gentianales; family Apocynaceae; genus Catharanthus; species Catharanthus roseus. The sequence goes on along the minus strand of JAPQWS010000102.1, from coordinate 11,781,170 downwards.
CGAATCGATACTGCCGTTTGATCTGCAAGTTGATTTATCTTATGCTCACCCGGGTTGAACTCGTCTATGCTGTCCATACGTTAGCACAATTCATGCAATCACCACGACTTGATCATTGGGACGTCGCCCTTAGAGTGGTTCGATATCTCAAGTCAGTACCGACCAAGGTATTCTTTTACGTGCTGATCTCTCCTTATTTTGACTGCTTATTGCGATTCGGATAGGGCTAGTTGCCCCATCATTAGACGATTGGTTACTGGTTACTTCGTCTCTTTGGGAGGTTTCCCCGAATCTTGGAAAATAGAGAAACGAAATTCCGTTTTCTCGTTCTTCTGCAGAAGTTGAATATCGATCCATGGCTGTTACTCTATGTGAGTTAAAGTGGCTTTGGCACTTCAGGATCTCTGTGTTCCTATTACTCGGCCCATTCTTCTCCATTGTGATAGTCAGGCGACCCAATATATCGCATTAATCCCATCTTTCATGAATGCATAAAGCACATTGAGATTGACTGTCATTTCGTTCGAAATTCTTTTCAAGCAGGCTTTTTGATTCCCAGTTACATCCACAATGACTCCCAACCTGCTGACATTCTTACGAAAGCGCTTCATCCATCTCATTTTCATTCTCTTACTCACAAGTTAGGCATTCATGATCTTTATGCTCCCACTTGCGGGGGAGTATTGAGAATCTTTGAGAGTATTGAGGCAACTCTCCCTATTGTATTAGGACTTAGCTTCCTTATATTATTGTAATAGATTAATAGGTAGTTTCCATATAGTTTATGTTTCCTAGTATAGATTATAACCTGTATATATTCATATTATTGATTTAATAAAAGCAGGAAAATAAACGATTGTTTTTCCCACTGAAACCGTTCACAAATATTTTCGCATGCTCTAAAGAAGGTGAGTGAAGCAATTTCCTAGTAAAAACTAGACCGACGACTCCTCTTAGGTCTCTAAGTAAACAGCCAACCCCTACTATTTGAGAAGTTTATGACACTTTTAATTTCATAAGGTTTCCAACCCTTGAAGCTATAGAATTTACCTATTTAAAACTCTTAAGTATACTTAATAAGATCGTAAAAGAAAATTTTAAAACTCATATTCTTTCATAAATAATTAAAGCTTTACTAAATAAAAGATAAAAATTTTAAAATTAAACTTATCCAAATACAACATTTATATTGTGTACATTTAAGAAAATTGAACAACCTTAAAGAGGTATATAAAAAAAAGTGAGGAGGTTAATTAAAGTTTTCAGTGGAAAAACCTTTGCCGAATTTTCTCATTTGTTCTTTCTGTGTTCTCCAAAATATGTACATCAGTATTGTCCTATAAACTAGGAAGTGGTTACAAAATTTCAGCTACAACAATAATATCAAATAAGCTAAAATATCTCAACTACAACAACTGCCTATTCTAATCCTAAAGACGCCCCCTCAAGTTGGAGCATGACGGTCATAGATGCCAAACTTGCCAGATAGCTTATGAAATTGTGGGTGCTATAGTGCTTTTGTAAGAAGATCTGCAGGCTGTGAATGACTCAGAATATAAACAGGCAGGGGCAGAACTACATTGGGGCTTGGGTCACCTTGAGCCCCTCCGGGAATTTTTTTTTTATAGGAATTTTGATGTTTTTACAATTAAGCCCCCCCCAATTTTGAATGTTTTTGTACTTAGAATGCATCTATTTTATAGATGAAATTCTGGCAAAATTTTTAATGTTAATCAGCCCCTCCAAGTTTTCTATCCTGGTTCCGCCACTGTAAATAGGAGTAATTAAACGTGCCTGAAACGCATACCATACAAAGTGACAATCTATTTCAATGTTCTTGGTGCGTTCATGGAAAACTGGATTAGATGCGATGTAAATAGCTGCTTGACTATCACAATGAAGTAGGATAGAGTGTTGCAGCGACACTTGAAAATCAACAAGAAGTTGAGTAAGCCACTTTAATTCACATAGTGCCATCACCATTGCACGATACTCGACTTCTGTGGAAGATCAAGAGACCGTGTGTTGTTTCTTTGTCTTCCAAGAAATGGGAGAGTGTCCAAGATAGATAAAATATCAAGTCACTGATCGACGGGTAATTGGGCAGCTAGCCCAATCAGAATCACAATACGCGAATAAACGAAGAGCGACATTAGATCGAAGCAGAATACCCTGACTTGGTGAACCTTTAAGGAAACGAATCACGCGGAGAGCTGCTTCCCAATGTTCCTTTCGAGGATGTTGCATGAACTGAGCTAGTAAATGTACAGTATAGGCAAGATCCGGACGAGTGATGGATAAATAAATTAATTTGCCAACAAGACGTCGATACCGGTCTGGCTGATCATAAAACTCTCCACAAGCCTTGGCTAATTGATTATTTGGGTCCAACGGGGTTGACACAAGTTTACACCCAAGCATTCAAGCATTAGAAATAATTTCCAAGGCATATTTTCTTTGATTAAGATAAAACCCGGCCTGACTCCGAGCAACTTCTATACCAAGAAAATATTTAAGATTACCTAAGTCTTTCGTGTGAAAATACGACCCTAGATAAGACTTACACTGAGCAATACAGGATGCATTATTGCCAGAGATTAAAAGATCATCAACGTAAATAAGAATACATAAGTAAATATCATTTTTCTTGTAAGTAAAAAGGGAATAGTCAGCATAGGATTGTATAAACCCACACTGACGAAGAGAAGCTGTAAGTTTCGAGAACCAACACCAAGACGCTTGACAAAGCACATATAAAGATTTGTTAAGACGACAGACCTGTTGTGGGTTGGAAGCACAGAAATGGGGAGGAATTTTCATATACACCTCTTCAGTCAGGTCGCCATGTAAGAAGGCGTTATGGACATCCATTTGATGAACCTCCCAATTTCTGGCAGCAGGAATAGATAGCAGGGTCCATATAGTTAGGCCACAGGGGCAAACGTTTTAGTGTAATCAATGCCCTCCTGCTGAGTACTCCCAAACACCACTAAGCATGCTTTGTGACGTTCTATGGAACCATCAGACTTATATTTTATCCGATAGACCCATTTGCTACCCAGTGCGCGTTTGCCAGGAGGTAATCTAGTCATCGTCCAGGTATTATTTTTCTCAAGTGCATCTATCTCTTGTTTCATGGCATGCTGCCATTCTGGTACTAATACTGCTTCAGAATACTTGGTAGGTACAATGCCTGCATTAACAGCTGCTATGAAACCCCGATGTGAAAAAGAAAATTTATCATAAGAAACATAGTATGTTAAGGGATACAAGGAAGTACTTGAGGGACCAGATGAAGAAGATGAAGCGAGAGAGAGAGACATATACCAGGAGATGATCGTGCCAAATTACATATGTAATCCTTCAATTTATTTGAAAGTTGATGTTGTCTTGCACTACGACGAAGATGTAAGTACCTCAATTTGGTCAGTACCTGAAGAGGCACTGGATTCTGAATTTTCACCATTACTGGACAAAGTCCTTGAAGCTTCCGGTCCTCTATGGGAGCCGAGACTCCTTCTGGTATGGAAATATTGTGCTGCCCAATTTTGTCTTGGAGTGAATTCCGGTTTGGGCTGTCCGAAATTGGAGTGTGGGCTAGAGCAGGAGAAACTGCATGTTTGGGCCATTTGAGGAGCAGACCCCATGCACGAAGGAAAAGACCGGGCCATGCGTGAAGGAGAAGGATCCAACGGCTACTGGGCCTCAGTCAATGGAAAGTGGGTTGCTTCAGTTAACAGGCCCTGGGCTTCATCTCGGCTGGGTCGTGAAGAATGCTAGGCTTCCTTTCGGCGGGCTGTGAAGAAGTCTGGGCTTCTCCTCAGCTAGCCTGTGAAGTACGCTGGGCCTCCTGCAATTGGGTCAACAGCCGCGACCCACCATCTGTTGAGGAAGCAGGTGCATGGGCTGCTCCAGTGACTTGCGGCTCTGCTCTAGAAAATTGAGGGGCTGCTGGATTGCTCCCCTTGCCTACGGAACTGGTTATAGGAATTTCACCAAAATCACACCTCAAAGTGTTCTCACTCAATACCTCCCGAGATTGAGATAAAAATGAAAATTCATGTTCAATAAATACTACATCCCCAGAGGTAATGAATTCATGAGTATGTAAATAAAAAAATTTTCATCCTTTTTTTCCATATAGATACCCCAAGAATACATATTTTCTCTCCCGAGGTCTAAATTTATCCTTAGGAAAATTGTGATCATGTACGTAAGCCAAGCAATCAAAACATTTGAGATGAGAATAAGGCGGTACTTTATTAAACAGCAACTCAAATGGTGTTTTTCCCTTTAACACAGACAAAGGAGTACGGTTTATCAAATACCCAACTGTCAGCACACTTTTTCCTAAAAATTGGATTGGAAGATTTGCTTGGAAGAGTAAAGCACAAGCCACATTAAGAATATGACGATGCTTACGCTCTACACGGCCATTTTTGTTGGGGTGTATATACCATAGATGTTTGATGTAACATTCCGTGTTCCAAAAAATATTGTCTCATACAAGTGAACTCTGTTCCATTATCTGTACGTACCACCTTTACTCGTTTAAGAAACTGTGTTTGAACCATAGCAAAAAATTGTTTTAGAGTCTGTGCAACTTTCTTTTTTTCTTTAAGCAAATATATCCAAACGTACCTCAAAAAGTCATCTATTATGGTCAAAAAGTAACTTGCCCCACAAGAGGAGGGAGTTTATAAGGTCCCCATAGGTCATAGTGTATCAAATCAAAAGGAGCAATCGCATTATTTAAACTTATTGAGAAAGGTGCACGCGTCTGTTTAGTACGTAAAAAAATCGAACAATTATTCAATGAATCACATTTGAAGTTTGGTCCCAAAAATTTCTTAATGGCAAATTTAGAAGGATTACCCAACCGGTGATCCCATAAAGTACTCATATCCGAGATTTGAGCAGAACAAACAAAATTCAACTTCCTGTTCAGAGGCCTGAAGTAGTATATCATATCTCTCTCTTCACGCGCTCCAATCAGCATCCCTGAGGTACGATCCTGTAATATCAACACACTATCATTAATTATGATAACACAATTATTTTCTTTGGAAAGCTGAGAGAGACAATAAATTACACAGGAGTTGAGGTATAAATAAAACATTATTAATTTTTAATTTCGAAGGCAGACTTATGGAACCCAATTCTGCTCCAGTTGTTTTAGAACCGTTTGGAAAGGTAATAGTATAAGGATGAGATGGCTTAGTATCTGACAAAAAAAAAAACTTCCTTCCTGTCATGTGATGAGAGCATCTACTGTCTAAAATCCGTTCATCTTCAACCTTACCAGAGAGATTTTCCATAGTTGGGTTTGTATTTCTCTGATTGCTCAACAATTAGAGAAATGAACTACGTTGTTCCTGTGATAAGCCGGGAATGCCGATGGAAGACCCCGCTGACGATGTCGACGACGAAGTCGCAGTCGCTATTCCCTGTCGCTCGTCGGTGCTGTCCAGATCCACTCATTCGCGTCGGTTTCCTTGACCAGTTGAGCAAGCTGGCGGACTGTGTGCATCCCATCTATGGTCGACCGAGGAAGACAAGGTTTGTCGGAGAAGACGAACCAGATCTAACTGCTGTCCAACCATGATATGTTGGAGAAGAGGCAGTAGATCCGCGGCCGATTCTGCCTCTGCCGCACCTCCTACCTCAGAACATTCTCCCTTGTCCTCTGTGACTGCCGGTGCCGATTTCGGTGCTCCGGTCTAACCACCGCTGCTCCGATATTCGGTCTAGATAGCCCATCAGCAAGTAGCAATTCTTTGCTTCGTGTCCCACCTTGAGACATTATGTACACTGTAGTGAATTATGTACTGATTTGGGAGCTGCAAACACAACATCTTCACTTCCAATTTCTGTGGTTTTTATTAATTTTCTCTGTGCTTCCTCTTTGGTTATCATTGCATATGTTTTCTTAATGTTTGGGATTGGGTCCATTTACAAAATATTTGATCGTACAGTTCCATATACAGAATCATCTAAACCTATGAGAAAATGGTGAACTTTGTCTTCTTCTCTTTGTTTAATGATCTCATTAATCATCCCACAAGTGCAATTAGGCAGTTGTTCATAATTGATTAATTCATCCCATACTTTCTTTAATTTTGCATAGTAAGCTGAAACGGACATACCAGATTGTTTATAGTTTACCAGTCTGTCTTCAGTTCATGTTTCCTTGGTGCACTTCCTGACATGAACTGTTCTTTAAGGTCAGCCCTTAGCTCGTCACATCTTTCTGCATAAGACATTGTAGTTCTCAAATTTGGTTCAATGGAGTTCAAGATCCATGAACCCACCATTGTATTGATTGTCCACCATTCTTCTTCTTCTGTAGTTCCAGATTTCAGCTTTAGAGCTGTTCCTTATACAAAACCGAGTTTTTTCTTGGCTCGTAATGCCAAACGCATCACCTTTACCCATTTATCATAATTATCTTCTTTTAATTATACTTGTGTGAGAATTAGATGTGAACTATCCGAGGATACAAGATGGTAGGCATCCATTCAAACATGATCATGAGAATGATCATCATCATCATCTAAAATAGTAGTGTCAATTTGCCTTGACCCGCTCATTCTTAATGAGTCTAGATCTGAAAATTATGAAGCCAAGAAACTTGGCTCTAATACCATAAAGTTTTTCAGTGGGAAAACCTTTGCCGAATTTTCTCATTTGTTCTTTCTGTGTTCTCCAAAATATGTACATTAGTATTGTCCTATAAAGTAGGAAGTGGTTACAAAATTTCAGCTATAGCAATAATATCAGATAAGCTAAAATATCTCAAATACAACTGCCTATTCTAATCCTAACAATCTTAACATTAATTCCCACATAGAAAAGAGTGAGAAAGATCATATTTGAAATGCCGGTGTCCATCTTTTGTTCATTCTGAGCTCGTAACAAATGAATTCTCTACTTTTATTGCCGTGTCGTGGACTCTTCCTCGCTAAATCTTTTATAATCATACTGCAAATTGTTCATCTATGGTTTGTTGATTTATTCCATTTTGTTAGCTGAATTTGGCTGAAGAAATACTATTTGCTAATTAAATTTCATTTTCTCTTTTCTTTTGGCCCCTAATTTCTAGGTTACTCATTTGAGTCCTAAACTTGCCCCCTCAAGCTAGTCAGCCGTCATATGATAATGGATCAATAATAGAGGTCCTCCTCTGGAACCATTCAGACATGTTCAAGGATTCTTTAGAGATCACTCCAAGTTCAAACTCTCATTTGACACAAGTTCACATTTTAAGGACCCATTTGAAATTAACCTCATAAAAGCATGGAGTCATGGTGAAAGTGAAAAATGAAAATTGATAGAATCGGTCAAAAAAAATTGTAGAAAATTGTGGTGTTAATTGCAAAATATCCATTTAAAGTGGGGGGCTAAATGTACACTCCCAAACTCAATAAATATGTAATTTAGTCCCAAAATTACTTAATTGATTTAAAATGCTTAAACTACCCTTAATGTAAGTTATGGTTTGTTACAAAATAACCCCTAAAATTCAATATAAATTCATTTTAGTCCAAAACAAAATTTATATTTATAATTTATTACAAAATAATTCTTACACTTTGTAATAATATCTTTTTAGTCTATATGCTTTAAAGATTGATTATTTAAAAAAATAGCATGTATATTCTAAATTTAATTCAATAAAAATTAAATATTCGTTTATAAATAGAATATTTTTCAAATTTAAATCTTTATCTTGAAATTTTTAATAAAAAATTTAACATGTTAGGATTTGTAGTAGTTTCTTGTAACAAGAATTAATTAATATCTTTAAGCAAAGTATTAAAATAATAGACAAAAATTCAAATTTTTTCCTTTAAAGAAAATACTATTTATTTTTAGTATTTATTAGAATAAGTTAACGAAATCCTAACATTTTAACTATTTTTTAAAAATTAAAAAATATTTTTTTGAGTTTCTAATTAATCTTTTACTAATATAGACTAATAAAGATATTATTACAAAGTTTATGAAAGTATTTTATAATAAATTATAACTATAAATTAGGATATGAACTAAAATATTTTTATAAAAAAATTTAGGGATAAGCTAAAACATTTTTAATAAATTATAACTTACACGAAGGGCATTTTATGTATTTTTAATAAATTGATTGATTTTAGGAGGTAAACTACATAATTAATCCAAAATTATATTTGAATATAAATTAAACGAGTAAATGTTTATAGATAGAAAGAGAAAAATATAAATTGTTTGTGAGCACAATGAGGGAGCTTTTAGTAGACAAAGGGACCATGGCCCCTGGCAAAAGAAAAAAAGAAAAAGACTTTTTTTTTTAACTATGCATTTTGTTCTTTTTAATGAATGGTTTACTATATATTTTTATTGGGTACCGAGAAAGTACATACAGAAATATAAAAGATATGAGTGAAAAATTAAAAAAAAAAACCTTTTCTCCCTCAATTTCTCTCTCTACCCCAACTCTCTCTCTCTCTCTCTCTCTCTCTCTCTCTCTCTCTCTCTCTCTCTCTCTCTCTCTCTCTCTCTTCTCTACAAGATTCAAGAATTTCAAACTTCGATATGCTCAAATACAACTGTCAAAACTTGAAAAAAAGTTAGTACATTGTTCTATATTCATTTATTTACAATTTCATCGGTTTAAAATTTAAAAAAACACAACGGATCGAACATGGGGAGACTACAAAATTTTTTAGGAACTTCGACGTGGTCAAAATTTCGGCTACCCCCCCAACAAAACTACTTGTTACAAATAACATCTTGTTGTTGCATCGAAACATATAAATGTTGACTAATCTGGCCAACATTAAACTTGGTAAAATGAAATAGCTGAATAATTGAAATATAAGATTATTTAGGAATACACATTGAATGCTGAGATTACGCATTAAGTTTCGGGTAGTACATCCCTAATCCAAAAAGTGTTTGGCCGAATTTTTGAGAAATTTTGGCCACCCGGGCCGAAATTCTTAAAAAATATTGTAATCTCTGCTAAGAAATTTAGGGCACAGAGAAGAATAATATTGAATGCTTCAATTGATCATGTTTCTTATTCATTATAATCTACTATTTATAAGCTACAAAGTATCCTACCATCGATCGACAGAGCGGAACGACCAGAATAAAGAAGTTAAGTTAGAAAGCCGTATGATAGGTGGCAACTATCTTGTACGGTTCAGGGGGTAATCGGCGTACTCCGATCAGTGGGGAGGGGACTCTTTGGCTCTATTGAACATACATGGAATTGGAGGTAGCATTCTAGCAATGTCAAGTCATGGACTGGTTTCTTCAGCCCTTTTTCTATGTGTTGGTGTTCTATATGACTGACATAAGACTCGACTTGTTAGATATTACGGAGGTTCAGTGAGCACCATGCCGAATCTCCCTACCATTTTTTTCTCTTCCACTTTGGCCAATATGAGTTCACCTGGTACTAGCAGCTTTATCGGGGAATTTCTCATCTTAGTAGGAGCTTTCCAAAGAAATGGCTTAGCAGCCACATTAGAATTCTAGTCAGTATAGGATTCTAACTAACCACTAATAAGGAATACTACTATAATAATATTATAATACAAAGTATCCTAATTATAATTAATATAGGATTCTAACCAAATAATCTCTTATAGAATCCAAGATAATCTAGGAGAATGATATACTGATGTGATATCTCCAACACCCCCTCTCAAGTTGGAATGTGCAAAATTGCATGTCTAACTTGCCATAATTAATTTTTTTTTGTAATGTGCAAATCGCACATCTGATAGTCTTCCACTATCTGTCGATGTGGTCTTTACCATCACTCACTGTCGCTATAGTTTTTGTCATCAATCACTGTCGCTGTGGTTCTTCTATCAGTCGCAGTCATTGTGATCTTCTTCCATCAGTCGCAGTCATGGTAGTCTTCTTCCATCAGTCGCAGTAGCTTCCTTTGATGTCGCTTTAGAGTTTTTTTCGATAAAGCATCCATCAATGTTCAACTTCAATTTCTAAATCTAGACGCTTCAAATTTTTGTCGATGAAGCTGCCTGACTTAAATATGATTTATAAAAAAATATAATCTCCTAATTTTTATTGAAGTAAATTAGAAGAAATATTAAAAACCTAAATTGAAGCGTTCAATATTATTCTTCTCTGCGTCCTAAATTTCTTAATATAGTATTAGAGCCAGTTGTTGGGCTGCCCATGTTGGGCCACCCACGCAAATGTCCAATCCTGTAATATGGATGTTAAAATTTTGGTTTGGGCCTAACTCACCCCAAAAGGTACCTCAAGAGGGGAGGACTGCCAAAGTCTTTATAAGGAGTAATTATTTTATTCAACTAGCCGATGTGAGATTCTTAACATGTTTTTTTAGCAAGAGAATATTGCAATATCAATATAAATGGATATGGAGTCAGAAAATAGACATTTCTAGAGTAAAATCCATAAGACAAAAACTGATAAGTTTCAAGCTATAAAAAGTCCATGGCAGTAAACCAAATGTTCTAAAAGTCTTAATTAAAACTATTGAAAATTTTAGCAAAAAAGTACAGGCGTTTAATCACCGCCAGCCTTCTAGTAAACAAAGGTGAGGCCACACTTGCCGCAATAGTGCCTGTCAAAATGATTGGCCACGAAAGTACCAGCACCACAGTTAGCATTGGGGCATTCCTTCCTAAGCCTTTGAACATTTCCAGCGTCATCGACCTTGTAAAACTGAAGAACAACGAGCTAGGCCTTCTCCGTCTTGTGCTTGATCTTCTTTGGCTTAGTGTAGGTCTTCTTCTTACAGTTCTTTGCGCCACCACGGAGGTGAAGAACAAGGTGAAGGGTGGATTCCTTCTGGATGTTGTAGTTAGCTAGTGTTCTGTCATCTTCGAGCTGCTTCTCGGCGAAGATGAGACGCTGCTGTCCGGTGGGATGCTCTCCTTGTCCTGAATTTTGGCCTTGACATTGTCAATGGTATCGGAGGATTCGACCTCAAAGGTGATGGTCTTTCCCATGAGGGTTTTCACGAAGATCTGCATTTTGGGGAACACAACTGCCTGAGGACGAATGGGTTTAGGGTGCAGAGAAGAATAATATTGAATGCTTCAATTGGTCGCGTTTCTTATTCATTATGATCTACTATTTATAGGCTACAAAGTATCCTAATTTTAATCAATATAGGATTCTAACTAACCACTAATAAGGAATACTGCTATAATAACACTATAAAAAAAATTATCCTTATTATAATCAATATAAGATTCTAACTAACAACAAATAAGGAATACTACTATAATAATACTATAAAATAAAGTATCATAATTATAATCAATATGAGATTCTAACCAAATAATCTCTTATAGAATCCAAGATAATTTAGGAGAATCACATACTGATGTGATATCTCCAACAGTTTTCACCAAGTTCGATCCGTTGTATTTTTTTACTTTTAAATAGATGAAATTGTAAATAAATAAATATAGAATAATATACTAATTTTTTTTTTTGGAAGTTTCATCGGTCAAATTTGAGCAGATTTGAGTTTGAAGTTTTGAATCGTGTAGAAAAAAAGGGAGAGAGAGTTGGAGTAGGGAGAGAAAGTGAGGGAGGGAAATATTTTTGTTTTTGACTTTTTCATGTGTACTTTTTATATTTCCGAGGGTAGCTTGTCAGTACCTTTTTATTTTGATAACAAAAAAGGTTAAGTTTGATCTTCCTATATATATATATATAAATAATTACCTAATAGTGAGATAAAAGTTTGTTTGATTTTTTTTTAGACATATATCACCTATATATAATATGGGTCTATCTAACGTCTGTTCCAAGAGCGCACGTTAGTAAGATATAATATATTATAAATGAATAAAACATACTATATATGATAGTTACATTTTATAAAATTTAAAAACTTAATAGAAATTGTTGAACTCTAAAGGAACTTATATCTTAAATTGGAAAACTAATCAACATTACATGTCCTAACTACATATTTTGTATGATGGGATGTTAATGACTTTTCTAGCTTTTTTTCCCGATTCCATTGTTTGGTTTTTTAAATAAAGATGGAATAAATTTTCAAGTGGAATGCTCATTCTAGGAGGATGTGGGAAAAGTCATTCCATAAAAGATACTAAGGAAATGACTATTCCAAGAGAAGCATGAATCATAAATAAATATTATTATTCATTTTACCCTTCTTATTTTTTAATAAATTTTTGTAGCAATATAAAAGTTTAGCATTCTTTGTTTCATAATTACTTTTAATATATATATACACATATATATATATATGTATATATATCCTTAAAATATTGAAATAGACATTCGAAGTTTTTTTAATAAAAAATTATTCCAGCAAGAGTTTGTCAACATCACATTTATAATTTGCTCTTATTATTATTCTATGTTCCCAAAGTATTTAAATTATATTATATGAAATTTTATTTCATTCTAACATTATTGAATAATAATTATACCAAACACAACAACAAAAGAATAATAATTTCATTCTTAACTTTTCTTTCCGGTCAATGGAATAGAAAAAAATATTCCGATTTCATTATGGTTAGAAATGATTCTTGGTGAAAAGGAATTCGATTTCATTCCATCATACCAAACGTGCCGAGAACAACCATTAGATAAACCCATATAATATTAATATTATTATGATAAAATGTCAATTAAAATTCTAACACTCCTAAACATTAGCACTTACTTTTTATTCTTAGCATTTCATCTACCAAAAAATATAAAGATACCTTATACAATAATCTATATTTTATAGAATACTTTGCTACTATATATATTTATATATATATGTAATACTCTTAAGTTTTGATTTGACCCAAGCAATTCTACAAGTTTCTCATCTTCAAAAAATACTCTTAAGTTTAGAGTCACTATCATATCATTTAATTTCGACAATTAATGCTCATATTTGTCATCTTCAAAATAATAAATAAAACTCTTAAATTCCACATGTCAGGTTTAAATATTTGAACATTCTTTCTTATTTATAATGTTTGAATAACTCGTTGATTTTTACAAAATAAAGTAACATAATTTAATTAAAAACTTGATTTAAATATTTAATTATTCAAATAAAAATATAAAGTCAATTTGACTTTACTTTGGGCATGTTTTTTAATTTAGTGACTCAATGTTTCAAATAAAAAGATAGATTATCTAATTGAAAATGAGTATTGACTTTTTGTTTGTGTTTTAATTTAACCCCATTTTTTATATGACTTATCGAAATGTGTAAAATGAAAAAGAGCTATCCAACATGTTCTTTGCATCTAAGTAAAGGATAAAATATAGTGTTGATTAATTTTCGATCCGGTAAACGAATTAAATTAGAATATTTATTTATTTGTTTTTTGTACTAAAGTAGAATTTTTATTTAATTTCAGTAACACCTATAATGTATAATTGACTAATATAAACTTTTTTTAAAAATGATTTTAGGTGTAATACATCTTTCTCATTGATTATTATGACATTAATAAATGATAAATGATTAGCACAAATACATATTATATATTGACCCATGTTGGAAAGACATTTAGCTTGGTTTGGTTGGGGTAAAATCAGGAAAAGGAATAGGAAGGGATGTAAATATTCTATTTACGCTGTTTAGTTGCAATATAAAAGTGGAGGGGATGTAAATATGGAGGAGGAGCTCTCCCCTTCCACGTCAGCAAATTAGCCCCTAAAAAACGGACAGATTGGGATGTAAATGATGTTAAAAAGTCCATTTTATCCTCTTACAAATTAGTTTATTACAAATTTTACCTTAAACTAAACTCCTACCCCATATATATAACATTATAACATTGTGTAATGGATATAATAGTGAATTATATATAATAGAAATTATTTACCTTTCACTTTTTACCCCCACCAAACAAATGGAAGTAAATACCTCCAACCCCTACCAAACAATTTTGAAGTAAATTAATATAATTCCCTTAGTGGAAGTAAATGGTGCCACTACCCTCCCCCTTCCCTTCCCTTTTTCCCTCTGCAAACCAAACTAGGGCTCAGGATGCAAGTATTTCCATGGTTTCTCTCTCTCTCTCTCTCTCTCTCGACCTCCGCCTCCCCTCTCTAGAGCTACAACTTTTTCTCTCTCCTCCTTGCTGCCGGTGAAAGGGAGCCCTCTGGTGCTTTCTCTTTTTGTTGATTGAATGGGGTAACTTGTTGTTAGTAGCTTTTGGTCGTAATTTATAGATTTGGTTTCTTTTTTTATATTTTGTTTTCTATTTTTTGTGGTCCTAATTCATAGATGTGGAGATGGTGATGGTGCTGAAACAAAGGAACATCTGGTATAGTATCATGTTAGAATAACATGATTATGTTAAAATAATAATACAATAAATGAAACCAGAATGATCTTTACCTATGCCTCATGAACACAAAAATAAAAAACATACCTGTATTAAACATATCTTGAGTCGAATTCCATATGACCAAGAGTTAGCTACTTGATTTTTCCCTCTCTTAACTCTCTTAATAGTATGTTGGTGTATAAACAACTACGGAACTACATTGTAGGAAGGGGGGTCAACCGCCTCCCCCCTCTCCCCCCTCCCCTTCCCTTCGCTGGAAAATTGTCATAGAGTTACTCTAGTAGGGAGATGAATTTTAAGAGGAGGAAGGGGCACACCAGTAAATTTTATTCGCAAAGACTTATGATTATTTTGAAAATTATGGAAAATGACTGATATATACTACATTTTTTTTTTTTGTTAAATTTGAAATTGTTTGAGCAGTCTTTATGCTTGGAAAGTGTCTCTATATATAGACAAAATTATTATAAAATTGGTAGTGTAATTTCGCCTTCCCATCCTTTTAATCCTAGTTCTGTCCCTATGTATAAAGATGGGTAACACGCACAACTAGATAGGTAGATAGGTTGAGTGGAGAGAGGGACCAGGAGCCCTATTTATAGACTTGACATAACCCTCCCATCATAGGTCATTAATTTAGAGACTCATCATTTTCCCTTGTAACCAGGGACGGAATTAGGATTAAAAGGATGGTGACGAAATTACACTATAAATTTTACCAGAATTTCGTCTATTATGGACACCTAAGCATAAAGACTGCTCAAACAATTTCAAATTTAACCAAAAAAAAAAAAAAATAGTATATATCAATCATTTTCCATAATTTTCTAAATAATCATAAGTATTTGCAAACAAAATTTTCCAGTTTTCCCTTTCCTCCTCTTAAAATTCAGCCCCTACTAGGTAACTCTATGATAATTTTCCAGAGAAAGGGGGGAGGCAGGGGGGATGGTTGACCCCCCTTCATACCATGTAGTTCCGTGGCTGTTTGTAACATATGTAACTTACCTACATAATGTATGATAAACTCAATATTTGTGGAGAAAGTGGAGGTAATGGTCTTTAACACAAGTGTCACAAAATTATTTGTAACCTCTAATTCTTCATTTTCGAAACATATGGGATAGTCATTACATGTTAGTTACAACTTTATGTAGTCATGAAGGTCACACTTCTAACATTCTCTCACTTTGACAAAATGACCACATATATAGTTACATACCATAATTATTCATAAATGACCATAAATGTGAATATATTTTTGTCCTACTAAGTCACTAAAATTAATATATTATGGGAAGTTTGTATAATATAAAACATATACTTCCTTTCATGCATCACACTGTAGCAACCCAATGTAGATAAATAAAATCAAAGAAGAATACAATAATGGTCCAAGATAGCATTATTCTTGTTGAATAATCATTCAAACTAAGTACACAAAATAAAAATAACATTATAGTTAACCTTTATTTGTTCAAATCTCAATCGCAATATAACATTGGGTTAAATCCTTTAAACATAATACTGGTACCAAAGGTCCATAGAGTTTAAATAATTTACTTTATTAATTTTTCTCTCAAACATTGATGAGAAAAATAAGGCAACATAATTATTATAGGAAAACCACTTTAAAGAGCTCAAATAAATAAAATATCTGTAATATAAGAACTTACGATTATTTAATAGCTCATAATATAATTTCATATTTATCTAAACACATTTCATGTACAATCAATATGAAAATTACTCCCATAGATATTTGGATATACAAAAATATATAATTTCCTGAAGTCCAAAATTTATTAAATCAATAACTATTACAGAGTAACCTAATGCATTAATTAATCCTTACCTTTGGATAAAGAGATTAACATGCTACTGATTCACTTTCTTTATCAACTTTATTCACTATACTATTATAGCGAATAAAACAATACATACTAACAACTGATAGGAGCAACTCTATTGCATCATTACCTTTTGCCTTTGGACCAAAAAGAAACTGCTAGAAGTTTCACTCTTAAATAAAAGTGAAAATATATTTTATTCACTTGTAAAGTTAAGTGGATAGAGTAATCTATTGCATTACTAGTTCTTTATCTCTGAATAAGCAAACTACCTTATAATTAACTCCCATAGATATGCATAAAATGCTTAATATGACCAAATATAATTATATAGTAATTTATTAATCCGTTTGGCGATAACCATTCAAATACCATATGATCCCAAGATGGACAATTAATAATAAGCATTATAACTACAATAAAAAATATTTACCATAAACTATAATGTTATGGTCAATTCATAAAGTATTATAGCTACAATATAAAATATTTACCATAAATCATAATGTTTTGGGACAAAAAAAAATTATTAATTAGTATTAGAGAAATCTATGGCAACATGAATTTTTCGCCTTTGGGCTAAAATTGAAATGCTAGTGATTAGCTTTAATAGTGAACAATTACGCTAGTTGCTTTCCACACAATTCAAGTAAAAAATTTCTACGTTGGGTATGAAATAACTAACATTTTTCTTTGATGGTCAATGAGAAATACTTCCACCCCATATGACCTCTTATAATCAGAATAATAAAACAATTTATCAATCATAAAAGTGAACACCAATTAATCACTTTAATCATATAATCCAAGTCAAAATACTATCTACCTTTGGACATATAACAAGTTAACTTGAGATTGTTATAGAAAAATAAATCACCTTTGGGTAACTTAAATTTTTCTACAACTAAACGCAAATGCTTAAATTGTTAGATCTTTGGACTAAATTCATGTGCACATGTATTTATATAGCATTTGGACATGTAGACGTACATGTATTGCTTAATTTAACTATATGTTTGTTATTATATATATTTTGAGACCCAATTAAGATAATATATATTTATATAGGTAGGTCTGTCATCTTAATAAAAGAGTGGGGCCTCTTTATAAATGTGTAGAAACCTAGGGATTGTATTGCAAAACTATGATGGGTTGTTTAGCAAATATATCTATATATTAGGGTTATAGTCCCTGATTGCACGTATGTTTTAGATTATTAGTCACCTCTAAAAGTCCCCATCTCTTTAAGGAAATCAGACTACACACGTAACAATCAGAAGATTCAAACCCGATCTTCAAATCACTCAATTGGCAAGGATCAAGGTACATGTTTCGATAATTTATTCTAAATAATCTATTGAGTAAGGTTAATTCGTGGGTTTTATTTATTTAGTTGCATCAATGGTATCAGAGCCTCCTTTCATCAAAGATTGTTTAGGTTCTTGAATTTAGTTTTTGTTGATAACCGCATGCATGGATGATGGCTGAAGGTTTGGTGTTTTTTTCTTTCTTTTTGGGGTTTCCGCATGTATGGTCAATTTTTGTTGTTTTTTGTTCCTCTTGTTTGCATGTCTCAGCATGCAATGGTTCATTAATATTCTCATTATATTATATTGATATTTGTGAATTATAGATTAAGTTATTTACATATTATATGTGTTTTTGTATGTGTCATCATTTATTTGTTAATCCTGAATTTTGATACATGCATAATGTGAAATAGTATGTAATTTAAAGTTTTTTTTATACTCATAACAACTTAAGTTGCTCTAACGAGCATGTCTAATAGCTTTCTATTGATTGGTGGAAGTGGCATCTTACAAAATTAGGCTTTCCCATGAAAATTTTTCGATAATAAACTATTTAAATGTCGCGTTTTGTATTTCTTATGCGGATAGCAATCGGCCCAAAGAAAGATTGTTATTGTCAGGCTCAGAATTACAAACACATGTGGTGATGAACATGTAATAGTTATTAAGTATCCATAGTAAGTGTTAAGTCGGCCCAAAGGAAGGCCTGATACTTGACTGGATTTTATTATTAGTGCTCGATTACTACATCAAGAAAATAACTTGCAAGCTAACTCTTTGTCCAAAGACTAGACTTGGTGTTGTACCGATATTCTTGTGGTTGGATTTGTTATGAATATAGTCTATGAATTGTTAACTTTTTTATATATATGAGTGAGCTTTATTTATTTTTGTTATATTATATTTTCTGTATAGTTACTGGTATCTCCGTTGCTCAATTATTTGCTAATTTGAGTAATATTCCGCCATTAAATGGTACCAATTTTAAAGCTTGGAAAGATAATGTTGCAATTCATTTGGGCTGTCTGGATCTGGACTTGGCCATTAGGGAGCCACGACCAGCTGAGATGACGGATACTAGTACCTCTGAACAACGGAGAGAAATGGCTCAGTGGGAACTATCAAATAGGTTAAGTCTAATGATCATGAAGAGTACATTTCCAAAGAGTTTTCTTGCTAACGTGACAAACGAGAATAATGCAGCTAAGTTTCTCGAACAGTTAGAACAACGCTTTATAAAAAACGAAAAGGCAGAGATTATTACGCAATTGCATAAACTCACTGCCATGAGGTATAATGGTTCGGGAAACATTAGGGAATACATTCTCGAGATGTCTCATATTATATCAAAACTTAAGGCACTGAAGTTGGATCTTCTGGATGATCTACTGGTGTACCTTGTTTTGATGTCTCTTCCTCCTCAATTTGGCCGGTTTGAGGTGAGTTACAACTGTCAAAAGGACAAATGGATAGTCAATGAACTCATCTCACATTTAATGCAAGAGGAAGAGGGAATGAGGCAACATAAGGTCGAGAGTGTTAATCTCACTTTCTCAAAAGGTAACAAGAAAAGAAAGGGCAAAATGATTGCTGATACATCGGCGAAGAAAAAACAGAAGGAACAGTTGAAAGACATAAAGTGTTTTTTCTGCAAAGATCCCTCTCATGTTAAGAAGGAATGCCCCAAGTATCATGCATGGCACGTGAAGAAAGGTATGCCTCAGCTTTTGTCTGTTAAGAGGTTAATTTAGTTTCGGTGCCAAGATATACTTGGTGGTTAGATTCGGTTGCCACTACTCACATAAGTATATCTATGTAGGATCGCCAGAGTTACCACCAATTAAAGGATGATAAAAGATTCATCTATAAGGGAGATGGCAGTACGGCAGAAGTTCAAGCTATAGGCACTTTTAAATTATCATTAAAGACTGGTTTATTTTTAGAATTAAAAGAGACATTCATTGTACCATCATTTAGACGGAAGTTTAGTTTCTAATCCTGTTTTGGACAAAGAAGGTTTTTTCTGTTCATTTGGTAATAGACAGTGTCGTCTCTATTTTGATTCTAAATTGTTGGGAACTGGTTTTTTATATCCTCATGATAATTTATATGAGCTTGAGACTACTTCTTCTAATGAATCCTTGCATGTAAGTACACGTGGTACCAAACGAAAATTAACTAATGAGAACTCCTATTCATTATGGCACAAAAGATTAGGTCATATCTCCAAAAGGAGAATTAACAGACTTGTGTCTGAAGGAATTCTTGAAATGCTTGACACTTCAGATAATACAATATGTGTCAAGTGTATTAAAGGTAAATTGAAAGATAAGAAAAGAGTAGGTGCCGAGAGAGCTAAAGACGTTTTAGAACTAGTACATACAGACATATGTGGACCATTCTCTGTGACTTCTTGGAATGGTCAACAACACCTTATAACGTTCATAGAAGATTACTCTCATTATGGTTACCTATATTTGATACATGAGAAATCAGAAGCCTTGAATAAGTTCAAAGCATTCAAAGCTGAAGTTGAAAATCAACTAGGCAAAAGGATTAAATGCATCAGATCTGACCGTGGAGGTGAATATTACGGCAGAAATGATGGTTCAGGTGAACAACATCCAGGGCCGTTCGCCAAATTCTTAGAAGAGTGTGGGATCGTCCCTTAGTATATTATGCTGGGGTCACCTAGCATGAATGCAGTTGCTGAGAGACGAAATAGAACCCTTAAGGACATGGTAAGAAGTATGATTTGTCATACTAGTTTACCAGAATCACTCTGGGGGGATGCACTTAAGACTGCTGTTTATATACTTAGTAGAGTTCTAAATAAAGCAACAACAAAAACCCCATATGAGTTGTGGATATGTAAGAAACCTGTCTTAAGACATTTAAGGGTGCGGGGATGTCCAGTTGAGGCAAGTCCTTATAGGCCTTGAGAAGAAATTGGATGAAAGAATAGTTAGTTGCTATTTTGTTGGATACTCTAAATGGTCACGGAGTTACAAGTTTTATAATTCCCAAAACAGAACATTTTTTGAGATGGGAAATGCCCGGTTCTTTGAGGCTATTGAGGTTGGGAGGGAAGATAAGGCAAGAAACTTTGTCTTTGATGAGAACTCAATTCTCGTTCCTAGTGTTGTTCTTGGACATGTGCAGGTTCTCGTACCTAATCTTGTTCAAGAACAAAATTCAGTACAAAACAATGTTGTGCTTTCTCATAATATAGATCAACAGACTTTGCCTGAAATTGATCATCCGGTCGTTCCTCAATTTTTTATTCCTATGGAGCAACCTCAACAACCTCAAGGACTAGTGCCCTTAAGAAGATCCATTCGATAAAGAAGAAGCGCAATTTCAGATGATTATACTGTGTATCTTAATGAGCATATGGAAAACATTGACTCGGCAGAAGATGATCCAATCACCTTTTGTCAAGCCATTGAAAGTTCAAATGCTCGTAAATGGATAGATGCCATGGGTGAAAAAATTCAATCCATGAAAGACAATGACTTGTGGGATCTCGTTCCTTTGCCAGAAAGTGTGAAACCAATTGGTAGTAAATGGGTTTTTAAAACCAAAAAGGATTCACAAGGCAATGTGGAGAGATATAAAGCACATCTAGTCGCTAAGGGATTCACTCAAAAGGAAGGCATTGACTACAAAGAGACTTTCTCTCCTGTTTTCTCGAAAGACTCTTTTAGAATAATTATGGCACAAGTGGCACATTTTGATCTTGAGTTACATCAGATGAGTGTCAAAACAACTTTTCTCAATGGGAACATTGATGAGACAATTTATATGGTACAACCTAAAGGTTTAGAATCCAAAAATTCTGAACAATTGGTTTGTAAACTTAAGAAATCCATCTATGGGCTCAAACAAGCCTCTCGTCAGTGGTACTATGAATTTCACAATGTGATATTGTCTTTTGGTTTTGATGTAAATGTTGTGGATGATTGTGTTTACCACAAGTTCTGTAAAAATAAGTACATTTTTCTAGTACTTTATGTGGATGATATCTTGCTTGCTAGTAACGATGTAGGTTTAATGCATGAAACTAAGAAATTTCTCTCGAAGCAATTTGAGATGAAAGATCTTGGTGAAGCATATTTTGTATTAGGAATCCAAATTCATCGGGATCGTTCTCGAGGAATTCTTGGATTATCACAAAAGGGATACATCGAGAAGGTATTACAGCGATTTGGAATGCAAGATTGTAAACCGCTTGATACTCTGGTGGCCAAAGGAGATAAGTTTAATCTCAAACAGTGTCATAATAATGACTTTGAATCCAAGCAAATGGAAGGCATTCCTTATGCTTCGGTATTTGGAAGCCTTATGTATGCACAAGTCTGCACTCGTCCAGACCTTGCATTTATAGTTGGTATGTTGGGCAGATATTTGAGTAATCCGGGTCCTGCACATTAGATAACAGCCAAGCGGGTCATGAGGTATCTGTAGAAAACAAAACATTATATGCTTACTTATAGAAAGTCAGATAAACTTGAGATTGTTAGGTATTCAGATTCCGACTTAGGTGGATGTCAAGATAGCATGAGATCTACATCAGTACATATTTTTCTGCTATCTGAAGGGGCGGTATCATGGAAAAGTGTCAAACAGACACTCATTGCCTCTTCAACTATGGAGGCCGAAATTGTAGCATGTTTTGAGGCATCAAATCAAGCTATTTTGCTATGTAATTTCATTACAGGACTGCGTGTGGTTGACAATATTGAGAGACCACGTAAATTATTTTGTGATAACGAAGCTGCAGTCTACTTTTCTAACAATAATAGGAGCTCAACAAAATCTAAGTATATAGACCTCAAATTTCTAGTTGTAAAAGAGTGAGTTTAGAATGGTATAATTAGTATTGAGCTTATTGGGTCAGGCTCCATGCTTGCGGATCCGCTAACTAAAGTATTGACACCGAAGGTTTTTACAGAACATACTACCCATATGAGTGTTGTATCTTTAGATGGTGTCTAAATTCAATGGGAATCTGTATATATATATATATATATATATATTTATGCTCATATTATTTATTTATTTATTTATTATTGTTAATGTGACAATAATTTTCTACCATTCGCTTATTAAGACTATGTTGTTGAGTTGTTCATTTCCTATTTATTAAAGTGATCTCAACTTTGTTGGACCAGTTGGAAATAGGCATGCATAGATTACATTCACATGTAATTTCCATGCTACACATCCACACTCAACTCAGATCATTTAGTTGAATTAATGTATATGACCAATGATGGGTTTAACTGTTCTTTTAATGCAGTGAAAGTCCCTTTGATCCGTGTATTAATGAAATTAATGGATAGAGTTGGTTCAAGATGACAAATTAAAGAGTGCTAGCTACTACAGTGACAATCACATAATTGTTTGTACAAGTGTATACATGAATGTTAGTCCAAGTGGGAGATTGTTAGATATTTGGACTTAATTCATGTGCACACATATTTATATAGCATCTGGACATGTAGACATACATGTATTGCTTAATTTAATTATGTGTTTGTTATTATATATATTTTGAGACCCAATTAAGGTAATCTATATTTATATAGGTGGATCTGTGATCTTAATAAAAGTGTGGGGTCTCTTTATAAATGTGTGAAACCTAGGGCTTGTATTGCAAAACTATGGCTGTTTAGCAAATACATCTATATATTAGGGTTATGGTCCCTGATTGCATGTATGTTTTAGATCATTAGCCACCTCTAAAAGTCCCCATCTCTTTGAGAAATTCAGGCTGCATACGGAACAATCAGAATATTCAAACCCAGTCTTCAAATCACTCAATTGACATGGATCAAGGTACACGTTTCGATTCATTATTCTAAATAATCTATTGAGTAAGGTTAATTCTTGGGTTTTATTTATTTAGTTCCATCATAAATAACCAATACTAGAAAAAATAATTTGATATAGTCACTTTAGTAACGATAATCCAAATTGTTAAAATGTTTCATAATGGTTATAGTAAGCTCCTAAATGCCAGTAATCAGCATTATGTGGCTTGAAAAAAAAATACATTCATCCAAAATAAAAATTAATCTCAAGCCAAGATTTGATATTTCAAAGAATTCAAGGAGATCAAAACCTTGAAAATTACAAAATCATGTTTCGTAAGTTTATAAACTTAAATATGCACTTCTAGTGATGAATAGGATATAGAATTGTTTTATAAAAATATTTATCACCAATAAAATAAAATGAAGCACACTAGTAAATTAGAAAAAAATGGACGATCAATTAGTATATTATGTATTCTTTATGATGACTATCTATATCATTGTATTTGTAAAGTATTAACAAATAAATGTTACCTTTATTTGCTTCTCATTGTGACTATCAAGATTCTTTGTTGGTAAAAGATCAACAAACAAATGCCATATTTCTTATATGATGAAGCACAGCAAAAACATATACCATACAACAAGGAAAAAGTATATGTGCAAAAGCTCTTCCTTACTTTAATTAGTTTATAAAGCAAAACTTTAACATTAACGCTCTGATACGACATGTTACAATAACATGATTATGTTAAAATAATAATAAAATGAGCGGAAGCGGAATGATCATTAGCTATGCCTCATAAATACAAAAAAAAAAAAAATTACCTGTATTAAATATCTTTTGAGTCAAATGACATATGACTAATAGTTAGCTACTTGATCTTCCCTATCCTAACTCTTTTAACATTATGTTGGTGTATAGAGATAGCTAATACACACAACTAGATAGGTACATAGGTTGAGTTGAGAGAGGGACCGACAACCCTATTTATAGACTTGAAATACCCCTCCCATCATATATATATATATATATATAGGTCATTAATTTAAAGTCTCATCATTTTCCCTTTGTAATATATATGTAACTTACCTACATAATATCTTATAAACTTAATGTTTATGGAGAAAGTGGGGGTAATGGTCATTAACATGAGTGTTACAACATTATTTATAACCTAACTCTTCATCTCCATAACTTACATGATAGCTATTAGATGTTAGTTACAACTTTATGCTGTCATGAAGGCCAAACTTCTAACATAACATTGAAGGCGTTATCTGGCCATTTGGCTGCTCTTTTGCTTTTCAATAGAAGTTTATGTTGCTTATGGTGTTGCCATTACTGATATTTTCTTACTCTTACTGGTACTGTGCCAGTGGGATTTCTGCACCACCTTTGCGGGCTTGTTCTAGAGTTCTTTTCTATAAGCCACATGCCACTGGTTCTTATGATGTGGATTTCAGTTAGGTGTTCTTGTCTTGTCCTAATTTATTTTTTAATTTTAGAAGGTTCTAGCTTCTAAATAAATATACCTGAGGGGTATATGTCCTTGTCATGGTTCAATCAAAGCTGATATCAAAGCTTGGTTTGTGTTTAGTTGCAGTGTTCTCTCGCAACAATAGTTATGTAAGTCTCTCCCGCACCCAGTCATAGTATTTAGACTAGTTAGGTGTTAGTCTGGCTACTTTCAACTTCGACTATGTCAAACTATCAAGTGTGTTTTTCTTTTGCGGGAATGACTTATATTGTCTATTCGCCCTTTAGGTTATTTCATGTGAGCAATAGTGTAGTTTTTTGACAGAATTTAAGTGTTGGATGACAGAAAGATATTATTGGATTTTTATAAATTATTTAGAGACTATAATGATAAAAAATAAACTTCGAGTACCATATGATGTAAAGGCCTAAACCCTACGGACCATTTTTCCTTTTATTTTTCTTCATATTATGAATACGAACCATAAAAGAAAACACATATTAAACCAATCAAAAGAATACCAGTTATAGTACCTTTTATCCAAAGAGGAATTATTTCTGTAGTATCAACCGTTTCCCCTGCTTATTGGGCCTCTCGATGAGGGCAAGCTCTGCTTTGGGCAATCAAATAGAGATGGGGACCGGTAGAGGAGAAGTTATTTTTGGAGGAGAAACGTTGCATTTTGGACAACAATAGGAATTTGACCTCTTGGGATCCAGGTTGAGAGAGATAAATTAAACAAATATAATCCCAAGTTAAGCTGGTGTTTGCTGTTGCACCCCTTCTTGCTCTAGATGATATAAGAGCCATACTAATTGGTCCAGTCAACCATTTAGTCTAACGAATAAATTGATCCCACTCATGTTTAACTAACCCAAGATACAACGAAAAGGTATTTTTCTTCAACTTAATTTCTTAATATCTAGATACTATAGAGAGATTAATTTTTCCTTATTTGCAGTTTGTGGTTCCAATGACTTTCTTGTGATCATAGATTGGACTAGACTTTGAATTTTGAGGGAGTAACATTTATATTAAAAAGTTTTACAAAATATTTGAAATACAAACTTGAAGAAAAACTATCTTTACTAGTGATTGATTTATTGTTTTTCATGACCTTTTGGTGTATTATTGCTTTCGAATCAGCATTGCTGCAAAATTCCCTTATCTAGTTTAGCAAAAACATGATGCCAGTAAAGAGATCATTAGACGTGCACAATTTAATTGGAAGATTGTTGAAAAGGATTACCAGAAGTCTTTTGAGGCCTCAGGATTAGAAATTATCCCATTGTTCGTAAGATTTTAAATTGATAATTCTACAATTACTACGTACAATATTATCCATCTCTTTTTTGCATAAAATATACTTACATATCTTGTCTCTTTTTTTTTTTTTGGGGGTAAAGGTGATGCATGCTGAAGACTATGTATGCTTAGGCTTTCTTTTTGGTAAAAGATACAAAGTGGCTTATATTTTGATGTTTCACGCTTTCCACCAACAACACAATGTTGTGAGTGCTAGCTCTACACTATTTTAAAAAAATTTTCTTCCCCTATAAAACTTTTTGCGTATTTTACAAAACCATATATAAGAAAGAGAGACATTTCTTCAAAGGGGGGAAAAAAAAAAAAAAAGAAAGAGAGACATTTTGTTGGTGTAATTTGTAGTAATAATAAGAAAATGAAACATGAATGACTGCTCTTTATTGATACTCGCTCTGTCCTATAAAGATATTCTCACTTCCTTTTTATTTCCATCCCAAATTATAGTCTTATTTTCTTTTATAGATGGTAGTTAATTTCTTAACTTCCTATTATATCCCTTATCATTCTACCTCTTAATTACTAGAAATCTCTACTTCCCAAGAAATATTAATAAAGTATACCATTCTACCATCCAAAATTGTAATTTCAAGACAAAAAGAATAGGGTATAAAAGGGAAATCAAAACAACATTTATTAATCTAACTAATTTTCTTAATCTATGTGAAATTGAAATAGGACTATCTTTATGGCATGAAGGAGTAATAAATATAGAAAGATTAAAAATACTAAAAAGAAAGAAGTATTCAAACTGTGAATAAAATCACTCTCGTTAAGACTATATTTATCCTCTATAAAAAGTGCATTAATTAGGACAAAATACATTTTCGGATAAGATGAAGATTTAGATGGAAAAATGTTGCACTATGAAATCCAACTCCTTTAACAAAGATAGAAAGAGAAGAAACTTATCTAATTATTTCATACTTTTTTTTGCAGCAAAAGAATTCCAGATGATCTATATTTATAGGTTTTAGGAAATTCCAAAATTTAGGCTATACCATTCCCCAAACATATATCTACTTTTGAAATTATATAACTTTGGAGAGGTATATAACCAAGACTTATGTAAACGTATTTGAATTTTGGATGTATCTGATAATAAAAAATAAAACTATATGTGAATGTATCTGAATTATGGTGTTTCTGCTTTTGGTTGTACATTTTCAAATATTGAAAAAACTCTCCAACAATCCCTTCCTATTTTTCAATATTTGAAAAATCATTTTAAAAGATCCATAATAGTTTCTAATAATCCATTCATTAGTAATGGTGTATTTCGACTTGAACAACTATCTTATTGTCATTTTCATAATTTGTAATGCAACCTAGTAGACAAGCTTTGAACCAATAGTATATGTAACAAATTACTAACATCGAGACACATGAATTCGTGTTTTCTCAATTTGCGTACAGTTGATGCATAAAGTCTTGAATCTATATCCTTTCATGAATGTTTCCAGACCTAAATCTTGAGTTTTATGTGAATGCCTAAGTCCTATATTCATATAGATAGACTCTTAATTCCCTTGCCATTTATAGAATTTCACAAGAGTTTGTTAAGAACCTACATTCACCCTACTTCTTCCTGCCGAAAAATACTCTACGACCGTGGATAATTATTTGTAGTGTTCTAATTACATTGCAGTGCCGCACTCATTGAATTCAAGACTGGAAAATGGTCCAGCTTTGAATTGGAGTTCCAATGCAAGCAGGGACGAAACTAGGGGTGGCTCGAAAAAAATTTTAAAAACTTTAGAAATTATGGATTGTTTACATTCAAGCCCCCCCCACCACCACCCCCAAAAAATAATTTTTTAGTAGAGCTCGAAAACTCTAGCAAAATTTTTATTGTTCTTCAGCCCCTCAACTTTTTTGTCCTGGTTCCGCCATTGAATGCAAGTAATTATATTTTGGACTTTAGTCCCATCCATATTGATGTCTTTGATACCTTCTCTTTTGACAATTTGACAGGTTTTCGAAACCCTCAAATTAATCTGAATTCTTGTCAGACCAAGATAAATTTGTAGTATTAGTAGGAACCAGGTAGAATCCCAAGTGAACTAATAATTTAATTCTTAACTTAAGAAAAAAATAAAAGTAGTAAAATGGGGAGATTTTCTTGTGAATAAAATAATAAATTACTAGAGAATAACACAATATTATGAAAAATTCTGATTTAAGGGGTCATCTCTATTCAACTAAATTATTGATCATCGGCTAAAATAGTAATCTTACTTGTTCAAGCACTCTACCTTAGATTTATTCGAATAGGCGTAATAAATCTTATATTTTCCTAAATTCATTGATTAAACCAAGCATCCAATCAATACTTACCACAATTCAATTGGGGATGATAGCATTTCATATTAAATTGTGATAGCAATAAACATAGTGAAAATGTAGTTGAACCAAAAACTCAAATAATCTACACAGCTACAATTATTTAGTTTTGTCTTGTTGATTTCCATATTTAGGCTAATTATGCATATCAAATGTCTCACTAATATACATAATCATCCTAAGTGCTACTTAGTGCCAAGAGTTCTTGACAATTACAGATCAAGAACTAATGGAAGCAGTAGAAAGAAAATGTTTAATTAATTTGTCAGACAAATCAAACATTCACTTTCATAAAAAAGCAATAAATCAATAAGTACTTGAATTAAAAGTAAGAAAATCAATATAAGCTCATAGCCTCACAAAAATTGTAGTTGAAATAAATCCTTAAATCAGAATAAGAAAACTTAGTTACTCACGGTGATAAACATAACTTTGGAATAATCTGAGCTAACTAATCTAATGGAAGACTTATTTCTTCTTCTTCTATTTTCTTCCTCTCCCTTTTTCTTCTATTTCTCCCACCTATATATAGTGTTTTTTTCTTTTTTCCTAACAAGTTTCAATTGAGAGAATCAAATCACGTGATTTTCTCCCCCTCTTAACAATTTAAAATAAAATATATCAAGAAAGTTAACTTATTTAAAACTCTAAAAAATCAGATAAAAAAAATCTACAATGTCTGCTTTGACTTTCTGTCTACTAGAGTAGATGAATTGACTTGGTCTTCAACAATTACTTTGGTAAAATCCATCAAGTAAATGTCTTCTTCATAATCTTCTGCAATAAGATCTCTTTCTTTAAAGATATTCCAAAATAACCCCTTGTAAGTTCAAATCAGTCAAATCTCCACAATTTATTCCTAGCTAAAAAATAGTAGTAAAATTCATTAATTTCTTTAAATAAAAAAGCAAAACTATAACTAAAACACTATAATAAAAGTAGACTTTTATTACTCTATCACAATCCTTTTGCGGAAGGTTCTCCTAAATTTTCTTTCGACTTTACATAATAACTAGTGATTATTCCACTAGTGATTATATCTCTTACCAAGCCGTACCTTATCCAATGTCTAGATTTTCCATTATACACTTAGCACTAATCTTTCTTTAGCGTTACTATACTATCGCAATAAATTGAAGTTGGCACTACTGGTTTTGGCCACATAGGAATTTCGTATGGTATTTTTTTTAGCCATTTAGCTTCTTTACCAACTAAAGCTAGAGCTAAAAACTCAACTGCCATAATGAAATCCGCTATACACATCTGTTTCTTAAACCCTCAAGAAACTGCCCCTCTATTAAATAAAAAGATCCAACCACTTGTAGATGAGTAATTATCTTTATTAGTTGTCCAACTTGCATATGAAGATCCTTCTAATACGGTTGGATTTCCACTACAGCAAATCTCATAGTCTTTTGGTTCCCTTTAGGCACTTTAAGATTCTTGTCACACCTTCCCAATGTTATTTACTAGGATTGCTCGTATCTCTACTCATTATTCCCACAGCATATCCAATGTTTGGGCGAGTATATGTCATGGCATATATTAAGCATTTAGTAACTTGTGCATATTCATCTTGGGCTATGGGATCCCCATATTCTTGACATAGTTAACTCTAAGGTCTATTGGAATTTAAACCAAATTATAATCTATATGATTGAATCTCTTAAGTTTTATCTACATAGTGAGATAGGGTAAGCATATTTTGTCCTACTCCCTTTTAATTCTTATACCTAAATGCCATCAGCTTCTCCTATGTCTCTCATCTCAAATTTTCATAATAGTAATCTTTTGGTTTCTTCAACTTGTTCTAAGTTTGTACGAAAGATTAACATGTCATATACATACAAGCATATTATGACACATTTGCCATTTGTGTACTTACTATATACACATTTATCAAATTCATGTATTTTAGATCCACAAGTGAGTATACTTAATTAAATTTCTGGTGCCACTACTTTGAAACTTGTTTGAGTCCATATAATGACTTGACAAGCTTGTAAAGTTTGTGCTTTTGTCCCTCAACTACGAATCTCTCAGATTATTGTATATAGACTTCTTCATCCTATTCACCATTCAAGAATGCCGACTTGACATCTATTTGATGGATTACCCATTTTCTGATTGAAGCTAGAGCAGGTAGCATTCTTATTGTAGTTATTCTTGCTATCGGTGAATAAGTGTCAAAGTAGTCAATGACATGTTTTTGGATGAAATCTTTAGCAACCAAACTAGCTTTGTAATTGTCAATAGATTCATTAAGCTTTAGATTTTGCTTGAAGATCTAGTTACAAGGAATAGGTTTGAACTCTCATGAAAGATCTGCTAACTCCCAATTAAGTTTCATTGCCGTCATTGAATCAATCTCATCATTTATGACTTCTTTCCAAAACAAAGCATTCAGAGATTTTATTGCTTCTCCAGATGTTTTTAGATCAGCCTCGATATTAAAACAGTATGGAATTTGTTTGCTTACTTCTCCGAACCAAGACGTAGCCCTTCTAGCTCTTTTGCTCCCTTATGGCTCAAATGTTTTCATGATTCTCATTGGCCTCATCCTGTATTCTCTTTATTTGATTTTTACCATTGCCAAGACTTTTGAGTACTGAGGTAAATATATCTTCATCAAAGGTTACATCTCGATTCAACAATTATATTTATTGAGATATAATTGCTAGGCTCTGTGGCCATAAATTGATAGGCCTTACTGTTATGCATATCCAATAAAAATGCACTCAACATCTCTTTCTTCCAATTTTCTTTTATTTGATTCTAGGAACTTGACAATTGCCCAGCAAATGCAAACTCTCAAATGTTTAAGATTTGGTTTTCTTTTATTCCAAAATTCATATGGTGTGTGTGTATATATGTATTCTTGTGATTTGATATTCTAATTGTATATTCTATGTATTTTATGACAGAAATAAATATTTGTTACTCGCACAGGAAGACAAAAGACTTATTATTTTCTTCTAATAAAAAAACAGATATTGTCCAATTTTGAAATTTTCTTCTAAAAAAGTATTATTAATGTCAAATTCGGTTGCCTTCCCAAACCAATTTTGTTTACATAAAGGGACTATTATATCTAATTGTCTTTTTTTCAATTCTTTGTCTCGAAAAACCTCTCCTCTCTTATGCTCTCTTACTCTACTACCATGGCAATTGATAGCATACCACAGTCTCTCATGATAACTAGGTTGCTGGTGCTATTGGTTCCCGTTTCACAAATAGGATTGTTTTGAATTACCCACACTATAAGATCCTGGTTATTGACAAGTTTGATTCTCAACTACTTTAAGTTTGATTCTCAACTACTTTAGATAATTTGGAGGCATCCTCATAGTGGTGTGATTTCAAGTTTTCTTTGTAGACATAACTAATGCAAATGAGATGAACAAGTTGATTTCGGCTGAACATGTTGACGTTGTCATTAACTTCGCTGCACAAACACATGCTGACAAATCATTTGGTGATTCGTTACACTTCACAAAATAATGTGCTTGGAACACATGTACTACTCGAAGCATGCAGAAAGACAGTCGGCCAAATCAAGAAGTTCATTCACGTTAACACTGATGAAGTTTATGGTGAGACCAAAGTGTTAGATCTTTGGACTTAATTCATGTGCACACATATTTATATAGCATTTGGACATGTAGACGTACATGTATTGCTTAATTTAATTATGTGTTTGTTATTATATATATTTTCAGACCCAATTAAGGTAATCTATATTTATATGGGTGGGTCTGTCATCTTAATAAAAGTGTGGGGTCTTTTTATAAATGTGTAGAAACCTAGGGATTGTATTGCAAAACTATGATGGGCTGTTTAGCAAATACATCTATATATTAGGGTTATGGTCCCTGATTGCACGTATGCTTAGATCATTAGCCTCCTCTAAGAAGTCCCCATCTCTTTGAGGAAATCAGGCTGCGTACGTAACAATCAGAAGATTCAAACCCAATCTTCAAATCAATCAATTGCCATGGATCAAGGTACACGTTTCGATTCATTATTCTAAATAATCTATTGAGTAAGGTTAATTCTTGGGTTTTATTTATTTAGTTCCACCAATGGTATCAGAGCCTCGTTACATCAAAGATTATTTAGATTCTTAATTTGTGGTTTGATTTTTCAGAAATCGATTTTTAAGAAAAAAAATTTTTTTTTGCCTATCCAATCTTTTGATTGTTGCTTTGGTTTCTTATCCACTGGATGAATCTTCCTCCATTTTGTTTCTGTTGTGGGTTTTGTCTAAAGACCAAGAATTCATGATTTAATTTGGTTTCTAAAATAAAAGAAAAAAAATTTGCCGAGCAAGCTCTGCTTAGCCATGGCAGATGAGCAGCGGTTTTTTTTTATTTATTTTCTCTGTCTTTTCTCATGGGATGATTGCATGATGCAAGTATATGTGATCAAGCTTGATGATTATTATAGGCAATATGCATGTTCTTCATGTCTTTGGTTTTTGTGTGGATTAAGTCTTGAAAACCACTACAGTGGATGGTAATTTTTTATCAGATTCGGTCATTATTTATTGGTAATTGCATAGGCATATGGATCTTTTGATTATTATTATTATTATATTCTATTATTTTTGAATCAATTTGAAGGATTCATGATTTCTGTTCCGCAACTTTTGTGTGTGTGTGTGTGTGTTTTTTTTTTGGATCAAGCTTCCGATATCGACAAGAATTTTTATTTATTTACTTATTTTTCATCATTTATAAGTCGATATATATGGTTATTTACATATTATATGTAATTCTTGTATGTATCATAATTTATGTGTTAAACTTGAATTCTGATACATGTATAATGTGAAATAGTATGTAATTTAAAGTTTTTTTTTTTTTATATTCATAACAACTCAAGTTGCTCTAACGAGCATGTCTAATAGCTTTATATTGAAAGGTGGAAGTGGCATCCTACCAAAGTAGGCTCTCCCATGAAAATCTTTCGGTAAACTATTTAGATGTCGTGTTTTGTATTTCTTATGCGGGTAGCAGTCGGCCCAAAGGAAGATTGTTATTGTCAGGCTGAGAATTACAATCATATGTGGTGATAAACATGTAATAGTTATTAAGTGTCCATAGTAAGTATTAAGTCAGCCCAAAAGAAGGCTTGATACTTGACTGGAGTTTACTATTAATGCTCGATTACTACATCAAGAAAATCACTTGCAAGCTAACTCTTTGTCCAAAGACTAAACTTGATGTTGCACCGATATTCTTGTGATTGGATTTGTTATGAATATAGCCCATAAACTGTTAAAGTTTTATATATATGTGTGAGTTTTAATTATTTTTGTTATATTATGTTTTCTGTTAAGTTACTGGTATCTCTGTTGCTCAATTATCTGCTAATTTGAGTAATATTCTGCCATTAAATGGTACCAACTTTAAAGCCTGGAAAGATAAAGTCGCAATTCATTTGGGTTGTCTAGATCTGGGCTTGGCCATTAGGGAGCCACGATCAGCTGAGCTGACGGATACTAGTACCTCCGAACAACGGAGGGAAATGGATCAGTGGGAACGGTCAAATAGGTTAAGTCTAATGATCATGAAGAGTACAATTCCAGAGACTTTTCTTGCTAACATGACAGATGAGAATAATGCAGTAAAGTTTCTCAAACAGTTGGAACAACGCTTTATAAAAAGCGAAAAGGCAAAGATCATTACGTAATTGCATAAACTCACTGCCATGAGGTATAATGGTTCGGGAAATATTAGGGAATACATTCTCGAGATGTCTCATATTATATCAAAACTTAAGACACTGAAGTTGGATCTTCCTGATGATCTACTAGTGTACCTTGTTTTGATGTCTCTTCTTCCTCAATTTAGCCAGTTTGAGGTGAGTTACAACTGTCAAAAGGACAAATGGACAGTTAATGAACTCATCTCACATTTAGTGCAAGAGGAAGAGAGAATGAGACAACATAAGATCGAGAGTGTTAATCTCAATTTCTCAAAAGGTAACAAGAAAAGAAAGGGCACAATGATTGCGGATACATCGGCGAAGAAAAAACAGAAGGAACAGTCCAAAGACATAAAGTGTTTTTTCTGCAAAGATCCCTCTCATGTTAAGAAGGAATGCCCCAAGTATCACGCATGGCGCATGAAGAAAGGTATGCCTCTAACTTTTGTCTGTTCAGAGGTTAATTTAGTTTAGGTGCCAAGATATACTTGGTGGTTAGATTCGGCTGCCACTACTCACATAAGTATATCTATGTGGGGTTGCCAGAGTTACCGCCAACTAGGGCTGTAAATGGGGCGGGTCTTACCCTTACCCGCGAGGGTCTGTACCCGTTTTTAGCGGGTAAGGTCTAAATTTTATACCCGCGGGCCCGTACCCATACCCGTTCCCGTATTTATATTACTATATGGGTCTGGGCAGGGTATGGTGATGCCCAGACCCATATACCCGTAGACCCGTATTAATAAAAAATAATAATATATATTATATATTATATTAGATGGAAGATATTACAGATATATAGAGAGGTCTGGCCGAGTGGTTAGGGAGGGGAAGTTAAAATCATATTGGCTTGGCCAACCTTTTTTTTTCTCCTTTTCTCTTCTTTTTCTTTTCTCCTTTTCTCTTCTTTTTCTTTTCAGTCCTTTTATCTTTTTTTTTTCTCATTTTCAGTCATTTTCTCTTTTTTTTTTCTCCTTTTCAGTCCTTTTCTCTTTTTTTTTCTCCTTTTTGGTCTTAAATAGAATCTCTTTATTTGATGGATTTGGCCCAACTAACTTCTTTCAAATTATTTATTTATTTATTTTCAACTTTATTTCAAATGTCATTTCACAAATAATTTATTTTTACTAAATATAAAAATATATTCTTTTATCCCGTACAAAAGCAATTTATGATAGTAATATTTTTTCCTTATTTTTTATTTCATAGAACTGCTGAAAATATGGATCATGACAAAAAGGACAATCTTTTTCTTTATTTTTCTTTTTCGTTCTCTATCTTATATGCTACTATTTGACTTATCTATTAGGCGACACCGTATTATTACATATACTCTTTGCTCAGAGGTTGTCCAGGATTTGGATTACAGACTAAAATTAATATAGTTAAAGGGGTCTATATCCCTATTCATTTATGTATATGTTAAATGATTGTATTTGTTGAAAGAAATGTTGAGGAGATTATGTTAATCGTGTTAAAATTTTTAATTTAGGATTATACATTGTTTTATATATTTTTGTTTAAAAGGGAAAAAAATAAAAAAATATCATACGGGTATGGGTATACCCATACCCTACCCTGGACCTGGAGGATCAGGTCTGGATCCAAAATTTTATACCCTGGAGGGTATGGGTCCGGGTCTGGGTCTAAGTTTAACTATAAGGGTACGAGTCTGGGTCTGGGGGTACCCTGAGGGTCTGGACCCATTTACAGCCCTACCGGCAACCAAGGGATGATGAAAGATTCATCTATAAGGGAGATGGCAGTACGATAGAAGTTCAAGCTATAGGCACTTTTAAATTATCATTAAAGACTGGTTTATTTTTAGAATTAAAAGAAACATTCGTTGTACCATCATTTAGACGGAATTCAGTTTCTATTCCTGTTTTGGACAAAGAAGGCTTTTTCTGTTCATTTGGTAATAGACATTGTCGTCTCTATTTTGATTCAGAATTGTTAGGAACTGGTTTTTTATATCCTCATGATAATTTATATGAGCTTGAGACTACTTCTTCTAATGAATCCTTGCATGTAAGTACACGTGGTACCAAACGAAAATTAACTAATGAGAACTCCTATTCATTATGGCACAAAAGATTAGGTCATATCTCCAAAAGGAGAATTAACAGACTTGTGTCTGAAGGAATTCTTGAAATGCTTGACACTTCAGATAATACAATATGTGTCAAGTGTATTAAAGGTAAATTGAAAGATAAGAAAAGAGTAGGTGCCGAGAGAGCTAAAGACGTTTTAGAACTAGTACATACAGACATATGTGGACCATTCTCTGTGACTTCTTAGAATGGTCAACAACACCTTATAACGTTCATAGAAGATTACTCTCATTATGGTTACCTATATTTGATACATGAGAAATCAGAAGCCTTGAATAAGTTCAAAGCATTCAAAGCTGAAGTTGAAAATCAACTAGGCAAAAGGATTAAATGCATCAGATCTGACCGTGGAGGTGAATATTACGGCAGAAATGATGGTTTAGGTGAACAACGTCCGGGGCCGTTCGCCAAATAATTAGAAGAGTGTGGGATCGTCCCTCAGTATACTATGCTGGGTCACTTTGCATGAATGGAGTTGCTGAGAGACGAAATAGAACCCTTAAGGACATGGTAAAAAGTATGATTTGTCATACTAATTTACCGGAACCACTCTGGGGGGATGCACTTAAGACTGCAGTCTATATACTTAATAGAGTTCCAACTAAAGAAATAACAAAAACCCCATATGAGTTGTGGACAGGTAAGAAACCTATCTTAAGACATTTAAGGGTATGGGGATGTCCAGCTGAGGAAAAGCCTTATAGGCCTTGAGAAGAAATTGGATGAAAGAATAGTTAGTTGCTATTTTGTTGGATACTCTAAACGGTCACGGAGTTACAAGTTTTATAATTCCCAAAACAGAACATTTTTTGAGATGGGAAATGCCCGGTTCTTTGAGGCTATTGAGGTTGGGAGGGAAGATAAGGCAAGAAACTTTGTCTTTGATGAGAACTCAATTCTCATTCCTAGTGTTGTTCTTGAACATGTGCAGGTTCTCGTACGTAATCTTGTTCAAGAACAAAATTCAGTACAAAACAATGTTGTGCTTCCTCATAATATAGATCAACAGACTTTGCCTGAAATTGATCATCCGGTCGCTCCTCAATTTTTTGTTCTTGTGGAGCAACCTCAAGAACTAGTGCCCTTAAGAAGATCCATTCGAGAAAGAAGAAGTGCAATTTCAGATGATTATGTTATGTATCTTAATGAGTATATGGAAAACATTGACTTGGTAGAAGATGATCCAATCACCTTTCGTCAAGCCATTGATAGCTCAAATGCTCGTAAATGGATAGATGCCATGGGTGAAGAAATTCAATCTATGAAAGACAATGACGTGTGGGATCTCGTTCCTTTGCCAGAAGGTGTGAAACCAATTAGTTGTAAATGGGTTTTTAAAACCAAAAGGGATTCACAAGGCAATGTGGAGAGATATAAAGTGCATCTAGTCGCTAAGGGATTCAGTCAAAAGGCATTGACTACAAAGAGACTTTCTCTCCTGTTTCCTCGAAAGACTCTTTTAGAATAATTATGGCACTAGTGGCACATTTTGATCTTGAGTTAAATTAGATGGATGTCAAAACAACTTTTCTCAATGGGAACATTGATGAGACAATTTATATGGTACAACCTGAAGGTTTAGAATCCAAAAATTCTGAACAATTGGTTTGTAAACTTAAGAAATCCATCTATGGGCTCAAACAAGCCTCTCGTCAGTGGTATTATAAATTTCACAATGTGATATTATCTTTTGTTTTGATGTAAATGTTGTGGATGATTGTGTGTATCACAAGTTCTGTAAAAATAAGTACATTTTTCTAGTACTTTATGTGGATGACATCTTGCTTGCTAGTAACGATGTACGCTTAATGCATGAAACTAAGAAATTTCTCTCGAAGCAATTTGAGATGAAAGATCTTGGTGAAGCATCTTTTGTATTAGGAATCCAAATTCATCGAGATCATTCTCCAGGAATTCTTGGATTATCGCAAAAGGGATACATCGAGAAGGTATTACAGCGATTTGGAATGCAAGATTGTAAACCGCTTGATACTCCGGTGGGCAAAGGAGAAAAGTTTAATCTCAAACAGTGTCCTAATAATGTCTTTGAATCCAAGCAAATGGAAGGTATTCCTTATGCTTCAGTATTTGGAAGCCTTATGTATGCACAAGTCTGCACTCGTCCAGACCTTGCATTCATAGTTGGTATGCTGGGCAGATATTTGAGTAATCCGGGTCCTGCACATTGGGTAGCAGCCAAGTGGGTCATGAGGTATTTGCAGAAAACAAAACATTATATGCTCACTTATAAAAAGTCGGATAAACTTGAGATCGTTGGGTATTTAGATTCCTACTTAGGTAGATGTCAAGATAGCATGAGATCTAAATTAGGATATAATTTTCTGCTATCTAAAGGGGCGGTATCATGGAAAAGTGTTAAACAGATACTCATTGCCTCTTCAACTATTGAGGCAGAATTTGTAGCATGTTTTGAGGCATCAAATCAAGCTATTTAGCTGCGTAATTTCATTACAGGAGTGCGTGTGGTTGACAATATTGAGAGACCACTTAAATTATTTTGTGACAACAAAGCTGTAGTCTAATTTTCTAATGATAATAGGAGCTCAACAAAATCTAAGTATATAGACCTCAAGTTTCTAGTTGTAAAAGAGCGAGTTCAGAATGGTATAATCAGTATTGAGGTTATTGGGTCAGGCTCCATGCTTGCGGATCCGTTAACTAAAGCATTGACATCGAAGGTCTTTATAGAACATACTACCCATATGGGTGTTGTATCTTTAGATGGTGTCTAAATTTAGTGGGAGTCTGTATATATATATATATATATATATATATTTATGCTCATACTTTATTTATTTATTATTGTTAATGTGACAATAATTTTCTACCATTCGCTCATTAAGACTATGTTGTTGAGTTGTTCATTTCCTATTTATATGTTAAAGTGATCTCAATTATGTTGGACTAGTTGGAAATAGGCATGTATAGATTACATTCACATGTAATTTCCATACTACACATACACACTCAACTGAGGTCATTCAATTGAATTAATGCATGTGACTAATGTTGGGTTTAACTGTTCTTTTAATGTAGTGAAAGTCTCTTCGATCCGTGTATTAATGAAATTAATGGACGGAGTTGGTTTAAGATGACAAATTAAAGTGTGAAAGCTACTACAGTGACAATCACATAATTGTTTGTTCAAGTGTATACATGAATATTAGTCCAAGTGGGAGATTGTTAGATCTTTGGACTTAATTTATGGGCACACATATTTATATAGCATTTGGACATATAGACGTAAATGTATTGCTTAATTTAATTATGTGTTTATTATTTTATATATTTTTAGCCCCAATTAAGATAATATATATATATATATATTTATATAGGTGGGTCTGTCATCTTAATAAAAGTTTGAGGTCTTTTTATAAATGTGTAGAAACCTAGGGATTGTATTGCAAAACTATGATGGACTGTTTAGCAAATACATCTATATATTAGGTTTATGGTCCCTGATTGCACGTATGCTTAGATCATTAGCCTCCTCTAAAAAGTCTCCATCTCTTTGAGGAAATCAGGCTGCGTACGTAACAATCAGAAGATTCAAACCCAATCTTCAAATTAGTCAATTGCCATGGATCAAGTTATACGTTTCGATTCATTATTCTAAATAATATATTGAGTAAGGTTAATTTCTTGGGTTTTATTTATTTAGTTCCATCACAAAGGAGATGTTTCCTACATAGAGATTTTTCAATTTGAACAAACAAATCCATATGCTACAACAAAGCCAGGGCTGAAATTATGGCCAAAGCTTATAACCTCTGTTATGTGGTTCATGTTATAATAACTAGGGGTAACAATGTATAAGACCCTAATTAATATCCCTAGACATTGATTCCTAAATTTATCATCTTGGCATAGGCTGAAAAATCATTCTCCATCTATGGGGATGGATCTAATACAAAGAGCTTTTTATACTGTGAAGATGCTGCTTCGACATCTCATGCGATTCTCCACCAGGGTGAAGTAGGAGCTAGGCAAACAATATTAGTGCAGACACTGAGAAGTTCGTTATGGACATTGCAAAGGCTATCTGCAAAAATGTTTGATCTAGATATAAAAACTACTACTGAATTTGTTGCTAATAATCCTTTACACGAAAAGAGATATTGGAGGTGGTTTGTTAATAGCATAGTAATTACAAAATGCATGAATATTTGAAGTCTTATGGTTGTAACTTTTCTTAATTGTTATGTAGATAGCATTTCTTGAGAAAGGTTATTCTTCTTTGAATGAAATGTATAATATTTGACAAAGGCTATGACTTATGAGAATATTGAGTCATGTCTAGACTTTATAGAGTGTTATAATTACTGCTTCCTTAAAAATATAATGTCTCTTGTATGAGTTATTTACTATAATTTCTTTGATAATCATTCTTGTGAGAATTTAGAATATTTGCTACCTCATTTCTCAATTTTTTTGCATCCTAGAGGTAATTTGTCTCAATCCTTTAGCAAATACTTAGTGTAGTGGAGGCAAATAACACCTTATGGAAAGTGTTATAAACGCCTCGATATTCTTCAATCTTTACTTATTTCTCATAATATAATTGTTCTAATAGATTATAAGTTAGTTTACTTTGTAGTATCTCTTTTTCTTCAACAATCTTAAGGTGTTAATGTTGAGTGCCATGAAATCTTCAAGAGATTATACAGTCCAAACAATCACTCGCCAAGTCATCGAATTAGATGGGCTCGATGGTGCCAACACAAACTTTGATAGATGGAGGGACAAGATAAT
Source organism: Catharanthus roseus (assembly GCA_028651295.1). Taxonomy (NCBI): domain Eukaryota; kingdom Viridiplantae; phylum Streptophyta; class Magnoliopsida; order Gentianales; family Apocynaceae; genus Catharanthus; species Catharanthus roseus. Next base: position 11,740,115 of record JAPQWS010000102.1, on the reverse strand, counting down.
GTTCTTTCTTACTGCCAATAAAGTTGCCTACATACTTCGTGCCTTGCCATCAATTCCAGCAACAGAAAAAGATGATTTTGAGGCAATCAAAACAGAACGTCGCAAAAGAAAAGAAGATGAAGTGTTGTGTTATGGTCATATTTTGGACGCGCTCCCTAATCGCTTATATGATATCTACAAATCATTGAAGACAGCCATAGAGAAATGGGATGCACTTGAGTATAAATAAAATTCTAAAAAACAAGGTGTGGACAAACTTTTTATTAAAAAGTACTTTAATTTTACATTAATAATGGTTCTTCTCTCCTTGATCAAATACATGATCTTCAAGTTTTGGTATCCAAATTTAATGAACTTGGTATGGAGATTTTTAAGTCACTACGTATGAGGACTGTTATACTAACATTGCCTAGTTGGAATGATTACCAAAAGAAGTTACTTCAAACAACTAAAATATTCTCAGAGTATAAAAATTGTGAAGCCTATTTGTATAGAGGAAGAGGCTAGGATGCTTCAAATTAAGGAATCAAGAAAAGAATCTAAGGTGAACTATGTGGAAGAGAAGACAAATCACGATAATAACTAATGTGGAAGGTCTAAGAAGAGGAAATATTTTGGACAAAAGGAGAGCGTATTATTTGGGAAGGAATGGTGAACGTGAATCAAACTAAAAGAAACGAGAAGATAGATGAAGTAATGGTCTTTGGAAGGTATGGGTGGGGACTGTTGCGTCTGTGGCACTCTTTCGCACCGTGTGAGACATTTCTTTGTTTGGCCCAATTTTTGAACTTCTTTCTAGGACTACACAATTCCCCACCTCTTCTCCTCCTAAAGAGTTAGGGATGTCTCCTCCTCCTTCTCCTATTAAAAGAAACCAGAGGTGCTGCTGTTCTAATCTTGACAGAAGCTGTAGAAATAAAGCTTTCGAGGAGTGTTCTTGATATTTCCAATAAGATCGTTTTTCAGCAAGCACGTACAGAAACAAGTGTATGATAATTTAGAACTTATTGAAAACATGTTCAAGAAAATTCAGACTGAGGTAAGGAAGAATAACCCTGCGTTCGTCATTCTTGGTGGGATTCTTACTGTGGCTGGCGCCAATGCTGCTATTAAAAATTAGAAGGATGTTATCGTAAAGAGAAATGTGGTACTCAAATTATCAGGACTTGAGTTTGAGGAGATAAAGAAGGTTGAGGTGCTAAGAAGGATAAGGAGGCTGAGAAGAAAGCTAAGAAAGCTCTTCAACAACAAATAGAGTTGGCTAAGAAGAAGGCTCAGGAGGACAGACTAAAAGACATAGAGCTTCAACTTGCTTTGATAAAGTAGCTCAACTTGGTGCCCTCCATCCAATGATCTGTAATCCTTTTAAGGATTTCAGTAAGGATAAGTGATGGGACTGATTGGCGTTTATTCTTGAATACTATGGATCTTTATGCTTGCTAGTTTTGTACTCCAACATTCTCTAAAGATGATAAAATCGTTTTCCGCCATAAATCTATGGCGAACCTCATCGTCTAAAGAATCATAGCCATCAACTTCACCGTAATCCTCTTCTTCTTCGCTATAATCTAGGTCCTCCATATCACAAGTGTAGAAGATTCAGCGTGACTAGGATGGAGAGATGGAGACTTCTGTTCTTGCTATTATGGCTTCTTATAATCTAGGGTTTTGAAATTGATAGAATAAGGAAGAGAAGATGAATTAGAACATGCTTTTTTAAAAATGGATCCGGTCAATTTTATTCGAGTTGGTTTCAAATTCATGGTTCATCTGTTGGATTATTTGAATGGAAAAAATGTCCCTTTCCTCCTGCTTCACATGATGAAACTTGTCGGATTCCGGCATCAAATCCTTAATTTGTCAATATGAGCAGTCCCAAAAATCTTTATGGGTAGAACAAGTTCAAATTAAAGTTTATGAGTAGAATAAGAAAAGTGCAAATTGTTTATGGTTAGTTTTTTAGCTAATTTTCTAATGGAATATAAACCTCTTTTTAGGAAAAAAAAGATTAAATTTAATCATTTTAACTACCATTTCTCAAGAGAATTTATGTATTCTTGTTTACAGACATCTCCAAAGCATTGATTTGTAATTAATTACAGGGTGAGTATTGAAGCAAGAAATGAAATCAATTGCTGAGAAAAAATAAAGTGAAAAGACTGAGTTGAGTATAAAAGAAGGAAATGGATTTTGTAGTGATGAAGAAGATAGTGAAGAAGATGCACGCAAAATTAGTGAGAAGCCAATGTAGTGAGGACAGGGACGGAACCAGAACAACATTGTTGGGAGGGCTGGAGAAGAAAAAATTTTTACCAGAATTTCGTCTATAAAATGATGCATTCCATGTACAAAAGACGTTTAAACAATTCCAAATTTTAATATAATATAGCAAAAGAATAAGTAATCGCTCATTACTAATGAGGAGTGATCACCCATCACTCACGAGGAATGATTACCCATCACTCACGGGATAAGCATTACAATTCTAAATTTACATAATAATCATATTTTTGCCAAAAAAAACCCAAGAAATTTTTTACTATCAAAATCAAAATTTAAGCACTCAAAAATCTATTTACCAAAATAAAAAATAAAAAATATTTCTACATAGATTAATCTAGAAAACTTACTTTTTTTCTTTTTTAAAGTTTGAAGAACAGGGAAGCGGAGCCGCCGGCCCGCCGCCATCCTCCGTCTGCCTGATTGCTGGTGCTGCCGCACTGCTGCAGCTTGCTGTCCGCGGCTCCACCGTCGCGAGGTTTCCGTCATTGTCAACACAACCTTTTTCGAGCTCGGACCGAGGAAGAGGATCGATTGTTTATGCGGAGGAGGAGGAGGAGGAAATCGAAGAGAGAGAGAGAGAGAGAGAGAGAGAGAGAGAGAGAGAGAGAGAGAGAGAGAGAGAAGAGAGAAAGCTGATTTTTTTTTCTCATTCATCGAGGATTTTTAGGTTTTTTTTTATAAATCAGTTCCTAAGTTTTGTGGGGCTAAATTGAAAAAAGAAAATTTGAAGGACTTAAATTTAAAAATCTTAAAATTTTTTTTAAAAAATAAAATTGTTGGGGGCTCGAGCCCGCCCGAGCCCCCCCTATAGTTCCGTCCCTGAGTGAGGACACATTATTTGGGCCTAGTATAACTGCATGACAGTTGTCTCTAGCTAAGCATAACTGTCTATGCAACTTGTACAAAGTTTACTTATGTTGTTAGTTAAAGAATTTAATTATACTTAGCTCAGTTTTCCAAATTGTATGTGTTTGGAACTCAAAAACTCAACACCAATCATTTTCATCTTTATTCCCAGTTTTGCATTTTCTCTATCTACTCTCTATTCTCTGGACTAAAACCCTAACCTTCAACATGGTATTAGAGCTTAATGCTTCCATTTTGAGCTTTGATTAAGTTTTGTTTTTTATTCTGAGCTATAATCGGTGATCAATTATTTTTCGTGTTTTTCAATTTTGCTTTCGTTTTATTTCCAAGAAACTTGAGTTTGCTTATATGTTGATTTTGATTTGATAATTCCATGGCCTCCAGCTCTTATGGCTTCACGTCCGTTCTAATTTAAAATCCGGTGTTGATTTTGGTACGACCACTACTGACTTATTAATTGCCACTCCTGTTGTCATCCTGCGCGGTATGTTTTGCAGTGGAAGAACAATTTCTGCTTCATAGATGATACAGTCGATGTTTCAATTCCTTTCAAAGGAGATCGACTTTATGCAGCCTGGAGTCAAGCCAACAATATGGTGCTTCGTTGGCTCCATAATTCTATTTCACCTACTATAAAAACCAAGTATCATGTGGCTTAATATTGCAAGAGAGGTTTGTTTCGATTTAAGGCAGATGTATTCACATGGAGATGAATATAGATTGTCAAGCTTGATGTAGCAGTTTCATTCTCTTAGGCAAGGAAGTTGTAGTGTGGATTGGATGAATATTAGACTGAAATGAAAATAATACTGAATGATATGAGAATTTTGAGGCCATTACCTACTAGTACATGTGATCTGGAGCTCTTAATAAGGCTGTGCATGAGCATATGGATGAGGATTAGGTGATTAGGTTTGTTAAATGATTGAATGAGAACTTTGAAAACTTGAGTTCACAAGTGCTTATGATGATATCATTGGCTACTATCTTAGATGTACTTTCAATGGCACAAAGGTTGCAACAAAGAGGCAATCAGATTATGTTTAATTAGCTCATTCAACATTTAAATGAGCCACAGTCTACTTAACTTAATGTAACTTCTGCAATTAATAATAATAAGATGAGCTTTAAGAAATGATATCTTACTTGGTAGAGAATTGAAGGATTGGGAGGCTTTTGGAGACAGGGTGTGGTATGTAAGAATGCACATAGATAATGGAAAGTAGTAGTGGATAGGAAAATGAAGAGGAAAAATGGCTAATATAATATTTCCAAGTCTAGAAAATGCGGGCCAAGGGAAGGGGGGCAACTAAAATAAATTTTGACACAATGTATTCAAAGGTTTTTTTCTCAACTAAAATAAATTTTGACACAATGTATTCAAAGGTTTTTTTCTCAAAAATGACATTTTTTTTAACAGGCTACTAAAGTGGTCCCATTCCTAATTTGGCTATAAGGCACAATGATAACGCACAATCATTGTGTGTTATCACTTAATTTATCTGCCACATCATCCTTTTATTTTTTTTTAAAATTGCCACATCCTTTCATTTATTTTTTTTTTAAAAAAAAGTTTTGTAACAAGATTTAAACCCTTGACTTCATGAGAAATAACATAAAAGACTTGCCAATAGACCACCATTGGATCTTATTCAACAATTGCATGAGGTTTTATTTAATAATAACTTACTTACGTATTCCAATATTTAACAACTTCAATCATTTGAATTTTTAATTAGAGCAAAAAGAAAACTGCTCATCTGTTTAAGTTTTAAATTGGTGTTGTAATTTTTTAGTTAATAAGAGAGAAAGTATTAGAAAATTACAAAAACACTAATTAAAACGAAAATAGGAGGTTTTTATAGAAACGGTCAGTGGGAAATGCCCGAAATGCCCACAAGAATCGCCTCAATCGGACGTCCGAGCGCAAAGTTATGCCCCGTCAAAGTTTTCGACTATACAAAACAAACTTTTTTGCCCCGAAACACGTCCGGATCACTTTTTCGACGATGCCGTTGCGTTTATTTTTACGAGAACCATCAAAACGAATAGTCATACGCGTGAAACGGACATCCAATCGCAGAGTTATTCATGTTTAAAGTATTTCAAAATTCTAATCAGCATAAAAAAATAAAAAATAAAAAAGCTGATGATTGCGTTATCTGCCACATCAACGGATTAAAGGGGAAAATCTTCAATTAAGTGATAACGCACAATGGTTGTGCGTTATCCTAATTAATAACGCACAACCATTGTGCGCTATGGCCAAATTAGGAATAAAAAAAATTTCTAGGCCACTTTAGTAACCTGTTAAAAAAAAAGGTTCCTTTTGAGAAAAAAAAAAATCCGTATTCAAACGATGGCTTGTAAGAGATTACCCTGGAACTACTCTGAATGCTTGGACTGGTCGCTTTGATACCTCGGATTCCTTCGTGGCATAGGCCCTTAGCGGCACTCGAATCACTCAAATTTTCTTAATTTAGGAAGATCAAGGATACAGTTGTTGAAGAAGATGTCATTAATATTTTGAGAGCTCTTAGAGGAGACAGGGAAGCTACATATTGGCAATCATTGAACATAATTGATCAAAGTAGAAGAATCCTTAATACATGGAGAATTTGGAACATATCTTATATATCTAGGTTTGCAAATACTGTGGCTTATAATTTATCAAAATGGGGAGATACATGTAATTTTTTGGAGAAGTTCATCAAATGTAAAAGAAGTTATTACGCATAATAATTGGAACTGAATATCGTTATGTATCATGCAAATTGTCTCTAATTTTTATATTAATGGACAGTTCAAGCAAATCTAGATCCTGTTGTTCCTTGGCTATGTGAGAAGTCCTTTTCCTTGGAGTTATTTTGTTGCAAATATCATTTTAATTTCTAAAAATTTAAAGTTGATTGGGTAACCATTGCTTTTTACTCATTCAAGTTATTACTATTTGTAAGCCCTAAGGGTATATATGTAATGTTTTAATTATAATTAACTTGTGCTTTGTGATAATAGAAATAGTTTTGTAAAAAAAAAAAACAAAAGGTGCACAAAAGAAGTCTAAAGGATAATCTATAAAGAAGCAAAACACCACGATGTTATGAAGATAAAGTGATCAAGTTAAATAGCTTGAAGACAAGAGAATGGTTAGGGATACCTTTATAAGGTATTTATAAAGTATGTTAGCTTTTTAAAAGAAATATTTTTTGAGAAATTATCCTTAAAAAACTAAGTGCTCTTGATAGAGCTTCGATGATTCAAAATTGTTACTAGGGGAGTCGATAAATCTAACTCGGGAATAAGAATGTATAGCGCGAAAAAAATCATTATTTTCCCTACTCTTTCTCTTTCTCCACAATTTCTCTCTAACTTCTCTCTATTCCTTCTCCACTTTAAAACTAAAATCTTTAACATTAAACTTGTATTGGAGGTAGATATAGATCATTATGAAGAATTTGTAGAAGAAAATATCAATTTAGATGTAAGAAAAGTTGAAATAATTTTTTTTTTCAAAAATGGGCTTGGATCGCCCGGACGGGCGACCCGGATATGAGCGGATCGCCCAGATGGGCGACCAACACATGTCCGGGTCGCCGGCCCAGGCAACCGACTCACGAAATGCCCACAAGAATCGCCTCAATCGGATGTCCGAGCACAAAGTTATGCCCCATGTTTTATAAGCTCTTGCATCAAGGATACATCTTGAAAGTGAAGGAAAATCTACGTTTTACAACTTTTCACAAAAAAAAAAAAAAAGGAAAAACTGGTCTTCCGAAATTTTTTAAGTATAAAAGTCGGTCATCCGTTTTTCTACTCTTTGGCAAAACGGCATCTTAATTTTTTGGACTCTCATAAAAAATCGATCATCCGACTTTTAAATCGGACGTTCGAAAACTTTTAAGCAAAAAAAACTGGTCTTCTTATTTTTCCTCTTTAAGAAAATCAGTCATTCGATTTTCTGTTCTCTAAAAAAATCGGACGTCTACTTTCCGAAACCGATCGTACAATTTCTATTTTTATCGTGATAATCATGGTCATTCTTGCTAATCATTAGGACTATTCGCTTGAGCTCTCTGACATCTAGATTATTAACAGATAGATATTTAGTAATATTAAAGTTCAAATAAGAAAATAATTACTAATTAATTACTAGTACCTAGAATTTGATGGATAGGGGACTGTTCATAATTGAAGTTTTTTAATAATAAAGCAAGCTGAGCTTTCTTGGCTTTCCTCCTTCTGCAAGACTGGCAGATCAAGAAGATTCACAATTTCCCCACCCCACTAGTGAGCATCACTTTCCATTCAAGCCTTCAAAGAAAGGGGTGGTTTCCTCCCAGTCGAGATCTTTGAGCCTAGTTGAATCAATCAAGTATCGCTTATTGTTAAATGGACGATAATACACAAAATTAAAACTAGTATTTATATCTGTATCAAAGATTTGTTGATGGTCCATGTCTGAATTTTCAGTGTCGGCACCAATTTTGCATTCTTTTCCTACCTCACCCTTGTGGACAATGGCATCAAATGCCGCAGGACATCCTTACAATATAAGAGGCTCTCATATTAGATTCATCCCCATGAATGGGGAGGGATTTTTCAACCAGTGCTAAGAGGATAAATTTAGGAATTATCATTTCCGGATACTGGTAAGGGCCATATGCATTGTTGCCGCCTTGGTTGCGACAAAGGGATTTGTAGGTTCAAATCTACTAATCTCTATGCTAGCAACATCTCTCTTAGTCTCGCCATAAACTTCATCGGTGCTAATGTGAATGAACTTCTTGATTTGACCGGCTACTTTTCTGCATGCTTCGAGTAATACATGTGTTCCAAACACATTATTGTGTGTGAAGTATAACGAATCACCAAATGATTTGTAAACATGCGTTTGGCTAGCGAAGTTGATAATGGTGTCAATGGATTTAGCCAAAATCAACTTTTTCAACTCATCTGCATTAGTTATGGTTGCTGATACTACAAACTCTAACTTGCAGCACTTTGAAGAAGCCTCCAAGTTAGTAAACTAGCTGAATAATCCAATATGCACTAAAAAAAAAAAAAAAAAATTTCCCAATGCTTGAAAAACTTTGATTGAATGTACTAAAATTGTGGGCAATAATCATTTATCACGGATTAGTAGCCATAAATTGAATCAAGAAATTTATATTTCGTTATGGTAATAATTGAAATTTACTCACTACCTTGTAGATTGTTTTACTATATAAAACTGTCATTCCAATTTTCCAGAGAACAAAGGAGATTCTATCTTGTTTGAAGTAAATCATGCCCAAAAAAATATTAAAAATCAAGTTTTTGTTTCAATAACAACTGTACGTGATATCCCGAATAGATGTATTTTTATAATCAATCTAAATATTAGCAACATCATTTCTCTTATACACTTGATTGAATATGTAGACTGAACAAATTCGATGGTGGCCTATTTATCTCGGTAATCATAAATGCATTGGAAAAATTCAACTTTGTAATACTTGTACATTTATACAAGATAAAACAACTCAATCAAAGGTTAGAGTTTACAAACCCTAAACATTTCTACTGCACTTTCACTAGAATATAGCAGACAAAAGCTTAGAAAATACTCAGCTATTTTTTGCGATTAAATAGCCACAGATACAAAACCTTGGTTAAATTTTAAGTTAGAAAATAAAAAAATATTACAAATGAAAGTTCCCCACTGTTCGAATCCATTAACATAGGGAAACGTACATTTTCCATATTTTATCACCCATGGTTCAAAAATTGTGATAAATCTGTCTAATATTTTTGCATGCAATTAAATACTCTTGGTAAAGTATTCCCAACGTCTGCAATCAGCAAGCGCCATGCCACCATAACTGTGGCTAATTTGTGAGGAATGACTATTGCCCACAGTTTTAATACAATTAACTACAATTTTCATCATTGGCAAAAGCTTTTTTTTTTTTTTTGGTAGTGCATATTGGATTATTCTGCTAGTTAAGCTAATTTGAAGGCTTCTTCGAAGTGCTACAATTTGTAGTTTATATATGCAAACATAAATAATGCAGATGTGATGACAAGTTGATTTTGGCTGAATCCATTGACATCATTGTCAACTTTGTTGCCCAAATGCACATCGTCAAAATGTTTGGTGATTCGTTAAACTTCACGCACAGTAATGTGTTTGGACACGTGTTACTCGAAGCCTGTAGAAAAGCAGCCCGCCATATCAAGAAGTTTGTTCATGTTAACACCGATGAAGTTTATAGCGAGACCAAGGGAGATGTTTCCAGCACAAAGATTTGGGGATTTGAGCCCACAAATCCCGATATTGCAACCAAGGCAGGGGCTTAAATTTTGGCAAAAGTTTATCATCTTTGTTATAGGATTTCAGTTCTAATAAGCAGATATATATAGCCCTCACCAATATCTGGAGACGATAATTCCCACATTTATCCTCTTAGCACAGATTGGAAAATCCTCTCTCTCTCTCTCTCTCTCTCTCTCTCTCTCTCTCTCTCTCTCTCTCTCTCTCTCTCTCTCTCTCTCTCTCTCTCTCTCTCTCTCTCTCTCTCTCTCTCTCTCTCTCCCCAGATATCCAAAATATTGCATCAACAGTGGCAATAAAATAAAATATTCAAATTATGCCAACAATTTTAAAACTATGATGAATAATTTTTTTACTCTTTCCACCATTCCTTGCAATTTGAACCGCAAATAAAAATTTAGAAAATAGTCTATTATTTTTATAATTAAATAGCTGCGAGTATAAAATCGTAGTTAAAATTTAATAGTTATTAAAAAAATATTACAAACGAAAATTTCCTACAGATTGAAAGAAATGTACATTTTTCATAGTTTATCAATCTATGGTTTAAAAACTGTGGTAAATTGGTGACTAATATTTTTGTTTGCAGTCAAATAATCATGAAAAAGATTTTACGACGTCTGTAATTGGCAATCGCCCTATCATCTTAACTGTGACTAATCTGTGGGAAATGACTATTACCTAAAGTTTTAGTACAATTAACTACAATTTTCAGCATTGGCAAAAGCCAATTTTTTGTACTGCATGTTGGATTATTCTGCTAGCTAAGCTAATTTGAAGGCTTCTTCAAAGTGCTGCAATTTATAGATTATATATATGGACATAACTAATGCAGATGAAATGACAAGTTGATGTTGGCTGAATCCAGTGACATATTATCAACTTCACTGCCCAAACGCACATTGACAAATTTGTTTAGTGATTCATAACACTTCACACACAATAATGTATTTGGAACCCAAGTATTACGCGAAGCATGTAGAAAAGCAGCCGACCAAATCAAAAAGTTCAAGGGAGATGTTGCTAACACAGAGATTTGTATATTTGAACCAAGAAATCCCTATACTACAACCAAGGCAGGGGTTGAAATTTTGGCCAAAGCTTATCATCTCTGTTTTAGGTTTTCAGCTGTAATAACCAGAGGTAACTATATATATAGACCTCATCAGTGTCCGCAGAAGATAATTCCCAAATTCATCCTCTTGGCACAAGCTGGAAAATCCCCTCCCCCCTTTCCCCATCCATGGGGATGGATCTAATTTGAGAAGCTTTTATATATTGAAGATGTCACAGTTGCATTTAATTCCATTGTCCATAAGGGTGAGGTAGGAAAGACATAAAATATTGATGCCGACACTCAGTCAGTCGTGGATATTGCTAAAGCCATCAAAATTTTTGATAAGGATATAAATACCACTATTGATTTTGTGGTTGATTGTGCTTTTAATGATAAACGATACTTGATTAATACAACTAGGCTCAAAGATCTCAGTTGGAAGGGAATCGCTCATTCTTGAATAGGAAATGACGCTCACTAGTGGCATGGGGAAATTGGGACTCTTCTTGATCTACCCGCTCTAGCAGAAGTAGGAAAGCCAAAGAAAGCCTAAGGCTTGCTTGATTATGAAAAAACTTCAATTATAAACAAACATTTATCCATCGAATTCTAGGTATTACTGATTAATTAGTAAGTGTTTTCTTATTAGAACTCTAATATTACTAAATGTCCATCTGTTAAGAATTTGGATGTTAGAGAGCTCAAGAGAATACTCTTGATGGTTAGCAAGATATTATCACGTTGATTCGGGTGACCATGATTAACAACAAGAAATTTTATAAGTATTTTAATAACCACCTTTGTGAAATTTAGCTAATTTTCTAATGTTGAGTTCCAATTTTTATGTATAATAACTTCTTTTTTTTTTTTAATTTTTATGGGGAGCATAATTATGTCTAATAACTTGAATGACCACAAAAAAATGGTTACTTGCCTAATCAACTTTAAATTCTTAAAAATTAAAATGAGTTTTGCAGCAAAATAACTACAAAGGAAAAGAGTTTCCCATAAAGCCATGGAACAGAAGCATGATCCGGGTTGGCTTGTACCGTTCATTAATGTAAAAATTAGAGACATTTTGTATTATACTTAACAATTTTAGGTTCAAATTGTTACGTATAATAAATATTTTGTACATTTGGTCATTCTTTTGAATATATATCCGTTTTTTATTCTAAAAAGAAAAGGTCATTGAATTATCAAGAGTTTATACACTCAAAGATAATCTAAACATTTTTTAGTACATTTTTTGTTATACTTCTTTTATAGTACTTTTTTTTCTTAAAGTTTATCCTTTAGAGTTTATAGTGTATCTTCTATTCCATAAAATTTATTAATAAAATTATTATAAAATAAATGTGTAGAAAAAATGTATTAGAATTTGTATTAGATAATCTGATCCTTTTTATAAAATTAGCAATTAAAACTACGTAAAGTGAAAGAATAATGAAGTTTTTTTTTTTGTTGCTAAATCGCATATAATGCATTCAAATTAAAATCATCAAAACATGTAAGAAATATCCCCAGTACCACCATGATTACAAAAGACTGTCGCAGGTAGATGGAGGGATCAACTTCTCCCCCAAAAAAAAAAAAATTTACATGTATATGCCAATTTTGCTAAATTATGAGCAATAGTGTTTGCAAACCTAGATACATAAGTTATGTTCTAAGTTCTCTACATATTCAGGATTCTTCTACCTTCATCAATTATGTCCAACGATCGCTAATTCATAGCTTACCTGTGTCCTCTATGAGCCTCTTTAAACATTAATGATATCTTTTCAACAACTGCATCCTTGATCTTTCTAGACACAACACATTTGAGCGCTTCGAGTGTCGCTAAGGCACTGCTATGAAGGAATCCGAGGCATCAAGCGGCTAGTCCAAGCATTCAGAGTAGTTCCAGATATTTTCTAGAGTAACTCTAGAGGAGAGGACTGCCCGAGTCTTTATAAGTAGTAATTAATTTTTTGGCTTGGGCCTAACTCACTCCCAAAAGGTAGCTCAAGAGGGGAGGACTGCTCAAGTCTTTATAAATTGTAATTATTTTCTTTAATTAGCTGATATGGGATTCTCAACACTTTTTCTTCATTTTCCTATTTACTGCTGGTTTCCAGTATCTATATGCATTCTTACATTCCATATTTCCAAAAGCCCCCCAATCCTCTAATTCTCCACCATGTAAAAGATATCATTCCTTACTCTCCAAATCTGTTTTAATACTATGGCTGCGAAATGGAATATTTCCTCTTTTCATGCATAGTAACAAATAGGCAGGCAATTTTGTATGTCAGTAAGGAATTGAATCTATTTAGCTGAGTGGAAACCATCAATTTTCAGCTGTCACCTAGAGTTTTACCATACCCTTCTCACTACCGGGCATACGAGAACAAGATGCTTAAGGAATTCTTCATATGCTCCACACAACTAACAAGATACCTATTCCAAGTTAAATCTCACCTTCAGATTTCCCCAAGTAGGCAAGGAGTTCGTGATGACCATCCACATAATCAATTTGTGTCGGCCATGTAGATGTGAATTCCAAATATTCTTCCATAGTTCAGTATTTTATATTGAATTGAGAGAGAATCCTCCTATAAGAAGACTTAATAGAGAAAGCCCCTACCGAAGAGGGAGTCTAGATATGGATGTCATGTTCCATATTAATTGGGAAATTAATCTTTGAACATTTCCCGTGCCACATTTTGTGGGAAAATTGAATAATCTATTGTGTATCCCAATTTGGAGGATTCTATAACATTAGGTCAATGAGAAAAATTAGGGATTAAGGACTTCCAAATTCATCTGATGGTCTAAAATTCGGGAGGCGAAGGATCGAGGGATCATCCCAGATATGCAAATTAGTATACATATATATATATATATATATATATTTGCCAATTTATAGTAAAACCATTGTTAAAGCGGTCTACACATTAAAAAATATCAGCCCATATCCTGGATTAACCATTGGTAATTTGTTCAACATCCAACAGCCTCCTGCCTATGAGATATTTTGATCGAATTAGCTGGATCCAACTGCTCTCCTCCCTGATAGTAATCTGCCGGCAAAGCTTTGTGATTAAAGCTTCATTAACGTCTTTTTTCTCTTCTTAAGCCACAAACCACCTAATAGTTTTGGCATAGCGATTAATTTCGATCTTCTCATACATATTGCCTTGGTTGTGCATCTTTCTTACCCTAATAGAACCATCTGCGCAATTTATCAATCTGATAACAAACAGAGATAGCAAGAGGAATATTTGCATGACATATTTAATAAGCACCAGTCGACCGGCTTGAGATATAATCTCTTCATTTTCCAAGTAGCAAGTTTTTGCTTGAGTTTTTCCACAATACTTGGAAGAACTTTGATCTACGGCCTTGCTACGAAAAGGTATTCCAAGATATTTGGACTTGTGGTAGCATTCTTGTACCCAAAAAACTACAAATAGTAGACTGATCAACCTATTGTACATTTTTCCTGAATTGTATTGATGATTTAGCATAGTTAATCCGCTATCTAGTCCACACAGAATTTGTCTCAAACATTTCTTTATCTCCCTTGCCTCTTCTAGGTCTATCTCTTGAAAATTTACACCATATACGTGATCATCCTCTTCAGCTTGGCACAAAATTCTTAAAAGAAAGTCACCTTGTCTTATACCACAACAGGCATTGAAAACCAAATGAGCTCCATTTATGAAAATAGTAAAAGCTACTGATATGAAATACAATTGTGAATAAGCTCAATGAACACCTCAACAAAACCATGACATCTCAGAATTTTAGTTAAAACACTCTAATTCACCTTATCATAAGCCTTAGCCAAATCAATTTTTGAAATCCATGAATCCCTTCTTCCCTTTTTTCCTTAGTGAAGTAATGCATAATTCATGATTAAGAACTTTATTATCAGTAATGTGTCTACTTGGGATAAAAGTAGATTATACTTGGTGAATAATTTGGCTGAGCAACGGTCTGGTCTTACAAGACAACAGTTTGGTAATAATCTTGTAGGCCACATTGCACCAAAACAATGTGACTAAACTAATCTACTTTAGAGCTTTCTCTAATTTTGGTACAAGAGTCATGAATATATGATTTAATGTCCTCCCTCCTCCCCAAAAAAATTGCTGGATGGCTTCAGTAGCAGCATCCCCAAGATGGAAAAATTGTTACTAGATACTACTATGAATTTGTTTGAACCCCCGAAGAAAACAGGAAATCAGTTTTGGGTTTGCAGTTTGTGAGCTATAAGCTAATAAGACAGGTTGGATCTTTGAGGCCTCATGGTCATAATAGTCGCAACCAATATTGGCTTAAATTGGCTTTCTTAGCTGATAAAGCCTCATTCAAACTATAGGGATTTGGGCTTCCCAATTAAAAAGTTAGAGATTTGACTTCTACAGAGGTATGGAGTTGCTATTATATGAGGAAAAAAAAGGTTCAGAGCTGGTCTCTTAAGAAAGTGAAATTCTTTTATAATTTAAATTGTAAAACAATCAAATAAACTCGAAGAAAGAACGGGAAAGAAACTTTATCTTCTTGCACTAGTTTAGCAGATTCAAGTCATGAAGGTCCATATACCATATTAGCTTTTTTTTTTAAGGTGTATTAGCAATTTAAATATCATCGGAAAAAGTAAATTCTATTTGTTAAGACTTTTTATATTACACTTATGAATTAGACCCATAAAATTTTACAAGTTATAAATAGTTATATTTCATAATTCCTTTAAAAAAATTTATAGTTCATGATTAAATAGAAAATGTAAAATTTAATAACTAAAATGGTCTACAATCTCTCTCTCTCTCTCTCTCTCTCTCTCTCTCTCTCTCTCTCTCTCTCTCTCTCTCTCTCTCTAGTGGTTATTCTCTTCTCTCATGGAGTTTCTCGTCCCTCTTATGGCCTCTCTAATTTTTGTAATAATTATTTTTTTTTGCTCCGTTTTTTGTTTTTTTGATCATTATGGATCCTTTGGAGATCCAAAATTTATTGAAATCTAGAAAGATATCGGGTCAAGATGGACCTGCTGTGGGGCTTCTGACTCAAATCTAAAGCAAGGACTCAGAAGTGCCAAAATAGTCTTTTGAACATATTTATTGCGATTCGGGATATTCAAGTTCGAAACCTTTAGTTTGCCATAATCAAATCTTGGTAATGTGTGGATTTCACTTTCGATAGTCTTCAAAAAAATGTTTACTAGTTTTTCATTACAAATCCGGGTGGTTCTTGAGAATATTATAAAAAATGGCCTTGGTGTTTTGATCATAATCTTTTGGGGTGAAACCATGGAATAGAGACTTTTTAAAATCGGATAGTGGCTTTCAATACGACGAGTTTCGCGTACCTGTGTTGGGCTTGCCTTTGGAACTTTATACTACTGTTGTGGGCTTTCGAATAGTAGATATGATGGGTGGGGTTGAAGAAGTGCACGTATGGGAAAAGGCGAAACCAAAGATGTGATTGTTTCACAAGAAATGGATTGTTGATGTCACAAAACCCTTCTGCCGTTCTGTATTATTTGATTTTCCATTGTGGTTGAAGGGCTTGTTAAATATGAGAGTTTTTCACATTTGTTTCCATTGTGGCAGATTTGATCATATAGTAAAGCATTGTCCTTTACTTGACAGTAAAATGACACAAGAACTAGCAAGCATTTACAAGTGTGGTGCAAGTTTGCTACTTGGATGAAGGCTCAAGGGACATTGGGATCCTTGTTTCAACAACAAAGGACATTAACATTATGCATCCCAATTATGATGAGTTTGATGTGCAGATAGATCCATCGAGCATGGATGATCTTGATGGAATGCAACCTCTCGCTATTGTTCCTGTTTCTTCAACAGAGGTCGTGGTGGGAGAGGGTAATGATGATACTCTGGACCAATCGATGGAATGAGGTTGTGAGGAAGGAGTGAGAGATGGAGAGGGAAGATATTATGAGGATTTTCCTATTACTGAGGGGAACAGGTTGTGGATATGGTTTGTCAGTCTAATCAAAGCAATTGAGTACAGAGAAAGCCCTCTTTGGAGAATCTGCAATTACTGTGAATTCTATGGATTTGAGAGATACACGATTGTGTGAGGTGCCATTAATGTTAATTATGATGGAGTAAAGGATGTGAGAGAGAAAAAGAAGGAAAAGTTGAGGGTCTCAAAAAAAAAAAAAAAAATTGGTGGTAGGGAGTCATGAGAATGTTGAAAAAGAAGGGACAAAATCTTTTATAGTAAAAGGGTGATACGAGACATTACAAATGTGATGGTACATGTAGATATTGAATTTACAAAGAAGATATGTTATGGAAATGTAGTGTTTGCTTTTCATAAAACGTCAGAGGTTGCGAAGCAACCCCGTTGAGATATAGAGATCTCTTATGATGGAATTGCCTATGATGGAAAAGCTGAGGGTCTCGAAAAAGAAATTGGTGGTAGGGAGTCATGAGAATGTTGGGAAAGAAGGGACAAAATCTATTCTGGTAAAAGGATGATACGAGACATTACGAATGCGATGGTGCATGTAGATATTGAATTTACAAGAAGACATGTTATGGAAATATAGTGTCTGCTTCTCATAAAATGGCAGAGGTTGCGAAGCAAACCCGCCGAGATCTATTAATCTCTTATGATGGAATTGTCGTAGGTTGGGAAATTCAGGGGCAATTCGTGAACTAAAGCATGTTATTCACATACAAAATTCCAAGTTGATGTATGGAAACAACGATGATAGCGAGGAACATATAACATTTGCAAATTGTTTTCGCTTGATTTTTATGGTTGTTGTAGATAAAGCGGGACTTGGAGGAGGAATTATGTTACTATGGTCTTTTGATCTTGATGTTTTCCTTAATAGTTTCTCTAAAGGGAATATTGATGTTTTGATAAATAATTTTTGGAATGGAAAGCATGTCTATTTCATTGGTTTCTATAACATCTTGCTACAGAGTTGAGAAGTCAATCTTGGGCATTATTGAGGCGTATTAGTATAGGTCAGGATGCTCTATGGCTAGTGGGTAGGGATTTCAAAAAAATCTTGTGTAGCTCGGAGATGAGGGGTATGGTACGTGTCGGGAAACTCAAATGACTACTTTCCAGGATGTGCTGAGTGATCTTAATTTACATGGCCCTTCTTTACTTGGTGGAATAAGAGAAAAGAGCATCGTGCTACTTGAAAAATATTAGATAAATGTGTGGGTAATTATGCTTTTAGGAAAGTCTTTCCCAATTTTAATGTACAAATTATGGTCACAGTTCATTCGGATCATCATCTTACATTAATGCATGTTGAAGCTTTAAGGAAGCCAGCTCTCACCGTCGGAAGAGGGTTTAGCACTTTGAACCATATTGGATGCTTTGTGAGATAAACTTCTTTCTGTACATCATGAATTAAGTCGCTAGAGCAAGGAAAATTTGGCTACATACCAAAGACAGTGGAAAAAAAAAAAAAAGGAGCAACTTGCCATGATAAATGGTCACTTGGGTGAATCTCAAATGGCTTATGATCTTGCTAAGCGTCTAGAATACTTGCTAGAGTTTGGAAGAGGATTTTTGGAAGGCGAGATCTCGGCAAGTTGATTGGCAGTAGGTGATCACAATATATCTTTCTTTCTCCACTGAACTACTCACAGAAATTCACAGAATATATTGAATGGGTTGATGAGTTCCCAAGATCAGTGGTTGAGGATGAATAGGAGATGGATGATAATACTAGTGGGCACTTTTACAATTTATTTAGCTCGCGTCAACGAAGGGTGAATTATGAAGAGATAAGGCACCTGGGTCAGATGGTTTTCACGCCTTACTTTTTCAGAAGTATTTGTCTACTATCAAAGCAGATGTTACAACAATGGTACTAGGAATCATAATGGGCAGTTAGATGTATAGGGAATAAACAAGAATTTTGTTATGATCATCCCTAAGATAAAAAGTCCAAAACTCATTTATGATCTTTCTCCAGTTATCTTATGTTCAATAATTTATAAAATTTTGTCAAAAGTATTGGCAAATAGACTTAGAGACGTTTTGCCTTTTTATTGTGAATGAGGCTCATAATACTTTTGTGAAAGATAGATTAATAACTGATAATATTATTCTGGCTTATGAGGTGAAAAAACTGGACATGATGCGTACATAGCTTTAAATTGAATATGAGTATGGCATAGGGTGGAGCAGGATTTTTTTATGTGGATTAAGAGTACATTGAGTTTCTCACAAAAATGATGTAATTTGATTTATGCATGTCTCTCTTTTGTAGCCATTAGTTTTTTTCTTAATTGCAGTCTGACAAAGAGCATTTTTCCTAATCCCCGTATTCGCCAAGGAGATCCTGTATCCCCTTTATTGTTCATTTTATGTACAAAAGGTTCGCCAGGGCTCACTAGAAAGTCTATGGTTTGTGGAAAATGAACTGGTATAATGGTTAGTTGATCTGCACCAATGATGTCTCATTTATTTTTTTGCAGAAGATAGTATTTTATTGCAATGTTCAGGTCAGATGAAAGAAGACTGAAATATTATTATTTTCTCATTGGCCTATAAGGGTACTTCAACGAATAGGTCTGTGTAAGCATTAGCAGTGCTACGACTTATCGACTTATCAGTATTATATTAGATCAGTTCCTTTTTTAAAGCAGATGGATAAGTGTTACTTGTTTAAAGGAGATTTTAAATATTTATGAGGCTGCTTCTTGCCAATGTGTGAATGTGGATAAATCTTCCATTTTTTCCTCAAGAAATGCTCCAAATGATCTTAAGAATGAAACATCATTGGCCATGGAACCTACGAATGAGAAAAAGGTAAATATTTGGGATTGTTATATTCTATTGGGAGACCAAAGAAGGAGTTGTTTCAATATTTGAATGAATGGGCGTGGAAGGAGACCCATGGTTGGAAAGAAAAGTTGCTCTTAATGGCAAGTAGGGAGGTTCTTATTAAATTAGTATTACAAGCGATACTGAGTTATGCTATGTCAGTTTTTCTTTTGCCTCAACAACTTTGTGATGATTTGTTGAAAGCATGGTAATTTTCTTCTAAGGAATTTTTTAAGGCTACACTTGGTCCCAATCCTTCTTTTTGTGGAGGTCTATCTGTGAGAAAAGGAAGTTGTTAAAGACTGGTTTGAGATGGAAGCTTGGTAACGGAAGATAGATTAAAATATGGTAGCATCCGTGGTTACCTCAACAAACAGCTTTTAAACTGATTTCAAGGAATATATTTCTGTCGGAGGAGATGAGAGTGTAGGAACTAATTGAACAAGATACTAGCTTGTGGAAAAAATGATGTCATGGATGGTATTTTCTACCAAAGAGATTTAGAGTTGATTAAGACTACTCCACTTTGTACATATAGAGGGGAAGATCAATAGATGTAACACTTTTTAAAATATGGAAAATTCACTGTCAAGAGTGGTGTTTGGTGGTTTCTCAACTAGAAACTATCACTAAGGCAAGTGTGCCTATCCTTCTAGTTAGATAGAAAAATCTCCGAATTGTCGAACTCTCAGGATGGCCAATCACTAGTCATTACTATTCATTTACTGTTTAACCAATCGATTAAGGTGATAAAGTTGTAGAACTAAGCTAAGAATACGACAAAGTTCTATAACTACGGATTCATATAATCACAATCGACCAATTAGGTAAAGTTTACTAAATGCGTGTTTAAATAGAAGAATCCCCCTAATTTCCATTAACTAATTCCTTAGACAAATTGATGAAGATATGATCTATTGGCAGGTTCATTCTCTTTATTATGATTAACCCTATCTTTAGGCAAAAGTTCACTATTTTCCTAATTTATTAGAGAAGAATTTCTTGTAATCCTAACTCAATTATGAACGCCTTACACGTGTGAATGAATTAGATTTCTCTAATTAAATCTAAGGACAACAATTATTATTTCTAATAAATTATTAATCCCTAATGCCAATTGATGCCCTAAATTACTGTTCATTTCTCAATTCTAAGTAATTAATGCAAGCAACCAATTACTGATAAATTGGCGACAAATAAACGCAATTAAGCAACAACCAAACTATCAAAACATATCCAACAAGAATTATCCAAAAGAAAAATGAATTAACTTCAACTAAGGTTCATTCTCATTCAAACATAAAATAAACCAAGTTGCTTATAATCCCAATTACAATAATGAAATTAATGAAATCCATAAGTAAAATATGTTAGAACAAAAATAGTTGTAAGATTAAAAAATGACTCCAAGGTATGTTACAATGCTACTTTTCTTAAGGCTTATTTCTCTCCACCAATAGGTATGCAACTGGGTTAAGCGAAATTGGTATACATACTAATAGATATGCAACTCGAGGATATAATGAAGCTTATGTTTGATAACTTCTTGTATTAACGATATCAAACTCTAGAATATAAACGATTCTATAGAAACATGAGAACCTTATAGGATATTAATGGGAGAAACTTTATGATCATAAATATCCTTATGAGCTTTGAATAAACGGATATCATCTTGAGTCCATCCATTTATGTGTGCCACTTATCCTTTTATAAATATTCTTGCATCTTTAGTTTAAAGTCATAATTCTTTAGTATAGAATACATTTCTAATAAATGGATTTTCATAAACAATTGTAACTACTATGAACATGCATAACTAATAATTGAAGATATATCCATAAGTTAGGTTGCAAGAACCTTCATGATTCATATGTCATATTCATAGTATTTTAGAAATCTCAACAATCTCCAACCTTTTTCAAAATATCTAAAAAATAATATACTTGGAAATCATGTGCATAAATAAAGGTACCTCGCGAGTGGAACCTTTACTTAGTAAAGTACGTCATAATTAATCAAAATTGCATGGTAGAATAAATATTTGAACCAGTGATTCTATATCGATCAACTAAACATACTCTACACATAGATTTCTAAACCAATAAATACTCTAATCAACTAATACTATTATGGTCACGTGTCTATATCCTTTTCATGAATGTTGTAAGAGTTAAGTTCTTTAACTCTGAGAAGTGGCCACACTTCACATTTATATAGGTGGACTCTGCGTACTGGGTGTTTCCACAGTTTACACTCTTTCATTAAACTTCCAGGTCCATTAAGAGTTTTAAACTCAACCTTCTTACCAAACCTATGAGATAACGAACACTTTACTCGAGATTGAGGGATAATAATATTTTAGTACTTGAAATCACATGCATAACAACTTTAACTCATTGAACTCAAGATTAGACGTTGTATAAACCGTTCAGTTGAGTGCCATTATTGGTGATTTTGAGATATGGACTTGTGACCCATCCCCATTTAACTTTTAAACACGAGCTCTCTTGTAAGATCTTTCAAATATATTTGCTAGTATTAACTGTCTTGCAAATATATTTTAACGAAATATTTGATATAAGTGTAGTTATAAATCCTCTTGTACTTTGTACAAGAAATATAAATACTTTGGAACATAAGTCATAAATCCTTACTTATCATTTCATTTTCTCATTTTCTAAGAATTCATCCCTTAAGAGGTGCACACTTTTAAACTTTAGGCATTGAAATTGAATCATAATTCATTGAATAATTTCTTGATTCAATGAAAGTAATAATCCTTTATAGAACCTTTTGGTTCTGTTGGTTATAAATCAATATATATTATCATCATGCATATTCAATTCCTTTTCTACTCAATTTCATTGAAGTTCATGAACCTTTTCATCCCAATAACTCTGCACTTCATATGTACTAGTATAGAGCTTTTCTTTAATACATATCTCATATGGAATAATTTTATTTTTTCTAGTTTGAATTTATTCAATATCAAGCAACTGTCAATACAACTTCATTCCCCATAACCTTAAGAACAACTAGAGTTAGACAATATGGCATTATCTTTTGCATGACACTCTATTTTTCCTTCTCAAGCACACAATTATATTGTGACATGTAAAGAACTGAAGTTAAAATTCCAATAGATTCAGAAATAGTTGATCATTATAATTCCACTTTTATCATGCTTTAAAAATTCAATGCATAACTTGCAATCGTCTGTTGCAAATCGTTAATTTTGAGAGTTTTTTATTCTCTCTTAAGACATAATCTTCTAAAACCATAAGATAATCACACCATGATATAGAATAATTGTTCACTAAAGATTAGATAAAATGCAAATAATAAATCAATTATGGACATGTTTGCAAATATATATCCATAAACATGCATGATATCATTATATAATTAAGCATGCATTTCTCCAAGTGAACATACTTTAAACAAAGTTATCCAATAAATGAAGAAGTCTCAAAAGTATTTATAACTCAAAAGAGAACAAGAAATCTCTTACTTGTATGCTTTCGTTATGTACTATATAATAATAATATAAAAGAAAATGACTAGAAAGCACCAAAACAGAGGGTTCTATCTGATTCAATCATACCGTTAAAAAGTGATCTCCACTATTCATATTAAAGCTTTGCCTCTTCTACCACCAGTTCAAATTTCATCTTGATCCGACAAGAAATGAATAACTGATATACACTAGAAGATGACTGCACAACCAGAAATTTGTTTTTTTACTCTATCTTTTTTCTACCCGCTTTCATGACTGACTCTATTTTTCTCACACACTTCATTCATATTAAGAAAGTTATGCATCTCCAACTTTCTTCTCTATTTTTAATATATCATCTATCCAATAATAACTTCAATACGATGAAGTAGCATTTTCACATTATAACATTGAAGCCATCATCTAAATAATTCTTAAGACTGTTAGAACAAAAATAGTTGTGGGATTAAGATAGCTCCAAGACGCATTACAATGTCGCTTTCTTTAAAGCTTATTTCGCCCACCAATATATAGGTATGCAACTGAGTTCAGTGAAATATCCTCGAAGATTTATTGAAACCTATGTTTGACAGCTTCTTGCATTATAACGATATCAAATCCTAGAGTATTACCGATTCTACAAAAACATGAGAACCTTATAGGATATTAATGGGAGACACTTTAGGATCATAAATATGCTTATGAGAATTTGAGTAAATAGATATCACCTTAAGTCCATCCATTTATGTGTGCCACTTATCCTTTTATAGATATTCTTGCACCTCTAATTTAAGGTTATAATTCTTTAGTCTAGAATTATATTTCTAATAAAGGGACTTTCATAAACAATTATAACTACTATGAACATTCATAACTGATACATAAAGATATATCCATAAGTTAGTTTCCAAGAACCTTCATGATTCATATGTCATGTTTGTATTATGAAAATCTCCAACAAAAGAGAGTAAGAAAGCTTAGGAGTTTGTAGAAGTATGTCCATGTTTCCAGAACTAGCCTGAACGATTTTCTCGAACCACCGTCTTCATATTCGAAATTTCACCTATTAAACTCTTCAATCACCCTTGAAAACCTAAATTGTAAACTTTAATTTGAGTTTGGGAAGGTGGCTATGAGGAGTCCTTGAGGGGATTTTCTCCCAAAATTCGCCCAAGAACCCTCTCCTAAATATAGAATAAATCCCCATTTTAATCCCCCGAAAGAAACTTTAAATAAAGTGTATAAAATTGCATAAAACACCCTCTTGGCAACTATCCAGACCAAGATATCACAGCTATCTAGATCCAGGATAGCTTCTGGTCAAATAATGGCTTATTTTGCACTACTTTTCTGACCAGGTAAGCTGCTTTCAGGATCAGGAAAATATTTTTCAATTCTTGAGTATGTTTGAGCCCTTTAATAGACGATTTAGATCTTGATATCTTCATATGATTTGTGGATAAATATCTTAGTTTTCAAAAACATCTTGAATCAGATGTATTGGAGTTCTATAGCTCGAGTTATGAGCATTTTACAGAAATGTGTCAACATGCAATCTCATGTGAGAAAGCTGATTTTTGCAATAATCTTTGGATGAACAAATGAACTCCAATTGAGACAAACTTTAGCTTTCTGAAAATCTTATGAAGTCTTCTAAAATTTTTAAGAATGACGTTTCTTTAATTAAGCTCATTAGAGAGGTAAATAACTTCTTTGTTCGGCCATGGGAAGACTGCTTTGGACAGCTTGGCCTTTCTTCTCCTTTTTCATCCGTTCTTACTCCATAGGTTTCCGTTTTGAGTTTTTTGTTTTTTCACTCTTAACTCTCACGGGTTGTACACATAACAATAAAAGAGGGGTAATTCATTTAATTTATTCATAAGACACTTCAAAAATAGAAAACTAATCAATATAAATACGTATACAAAACGGACACATCAAGTAGGTATAGAGCATAAAAACCTTAAATCTCATACATTTACTCAGCCATGAACAATAACACAAAACTACCTTCGGTAACCTCAAACTTTTTCAAGCATTTTGCGGATTTCAATAGCCGAAGTATATGATTAAAATATTGTTTCAAAATCTGATAAATTCATTTGGTTAATCGATATGTTTTACGAAAAATTGAACTCTTCAATATCATGTGTGTAGTGCACTTTAACAAATTTGATCTAAAAGCTAAACAACCAGAGACAATTTTTCTTCTTCTTTTTTTTTTTTTTTTTGTTTCGTCAGAACCAGAGACAATGGTGAAGCAAGGTGGCTCTGGAAAGGCTACCTTATTCCTTGGGGATGAAGAGGGTTACATCGATGGAGCTCTGGTCATAATTTTTTTAGATATTGTGTTGTTGTTAGACAAATACACAATTTCATTTGGTGAATTGGTGTTGAATCTGCTATTGACTACGGTAGTACTGTTGCCTGAGGCCGCCGGAGTGGTGGTTAAATTAGAAAGAATTTGGTGCACATGGAGGTGGGGAATTGGGTGAGGTTGAAGAAGGGATTTGTTTATATTTTTGAATTTTAATATCAGTGAAATTATTTATATTTTTTAAAATTTTGGATATATAGATTTCTTTTTATAAGTCAAGCATTGACTTCAATCAAAATCGCCGATTCCGGCAAAAATGACTAAACAAAAGAAACAAAAATATGTTGAGGATCTAAAAAGATCAAATTAATTATTGGGGACTAAAGTCACGAAGTAAAAATTTGTTGAGGACTAAATACAACATTAATTCTTAAGTGTAATAAATATTATAAAATTTAAAAATTTAATAAAAATTGTCCAATCTTAAATAAAGTTACAATGTAATAAATTTAAAAGTTAATTTTCGTTAATGTGTGCCTAATCACATGCTTTGCACAAACCCTAAATAAAAAATAAAAATAGTATAGAAGTAATTATAGGCAAGATCTTGCATTAAAGAATTCTTGAGATTCTTCTCATGGCAAATGCAATTACCATATTTAATTGCATAGGAAATCATGTTTTCAATATAAAAATTAAGGGAAAAGTTTATTCACCTTCCAAATTCTTTTTCACTTTCTAGATTCATTTCCTTGTAATACAAGTACACACCAATAGTTATTAAAAAAAATCTTCATAAAAAATCTTCTTAATTCCTCCAACTCTCTAATTCACGTAAGAAAAACCAATGGCAACTTCTCCATAGTCTTCTTTGATCTTCCTCGGCACTGGTTGTTCGGTGGCGGTGGCGGTGGCGGTGCCGGTGCCGAACGCTGTGTGCTTACTTCAGCCGTCTGATCCTCCTTGCCATGTTTGTTCACAGTCCTTGTCCATTCCACCCGAGAAAAACCCGAATTACAGGTTCTTTTTCTTCTTTATCCTACTCCAGTTTATCTAACTCAAGATTCAATGCAAAGGTAAATATTGCTACCTCAATTTTTTCTTTTCTTTAAATCGATGGAATAATATTATTTTGAAATTATTTCTTGGGACTCTCATTTGTTATTGTGTAATTTCCATGAAATAGTGTTTATGCGAAATTCCCTTATTTAGTTGAGAGGAAAATCGGAGCGAGTCAGGAAATTAGATGTGTAGCTCAATTGGAGTGGAAGATTATTGAAAGGGATTGTAAGAAGCCATTTGTTGCATCTGGACTTGAATTTATTCCTTTCCCACTTAGTTTTTCTTTTCATTTTTTCAATTCTAATACTTCACTCTTAATTAATTCTAATATATCATTTCGTTTTTAATATTTCTTAATTATATTTAGACTCATTGATATATAGGTGATGCATGATGAAGACTATGCATGTTTAGGTTTTCTTTTCGAGAAAAAATACAAACTTATATTTTTGATGTTTCACGTTTTTTACAGATTATGAAACTTTGTAAGTATTTTTGTCTTGATGAATAAACTTTTTCAAGAATTAATTATACATACATTTCTGCCTTGTTCTGATGGAAGAAAATGTGCTAGTTTTAATGTTCAATCAAGCTCAAAAATGGAAAAGCAACGGAAAATCCTCATGTTCTGCTGCTTTCAAGAGATCAATGTGAAAAGAAAAAATTATTACTTGTTCATGAAAAAAACGAGATTAAAGTAGTAAACACTCTATTAATGGTTCTTGCTGGCTATAATAGTTTGGCTCATGTTAATTTTGCAGATATCTCCAAAGAAAGTGGACAACAATTGGATCTCCTAATCTTGGATGCCCTTAATAAGGTCAATTTTTAGTTAACAGTGATCTTCGTTTCTACCCGCTACTAATTAAATCATGACCTTTTATATATTTCAGTAATCTTATAAAATTAATTTTTAGGTTGATAAAAAAATACTTCTACTATTAAGTTACTATTCTATCATATTAATTTGAGAGTCAAATAACAATTTTTTTATAAGAATATGGCAAAAAGTAAAGGAATAAAGAGTTAGTATGGTAGATAATCGCGAACCCCTTCATTGCAAATCACGGGCCAAACTTTCACTATTTTTTCTTTCTCTTATAAATAATTTAATTTTTAAAGAAATTAAAAATAATCTTTATGTAATTAAATTCTATTATTAACATTAGTGATCTCGATCCCAATTAGCACCAAGCATTTTATAGTTTCCACTACCCAAGTGTTTGCCAAATCTTCTTTTTTTTTTGTATAAAAGAATGTGTAGAAAAAATTTAATATTAAAATTTGAGTGAAATTGATTATTATCTTGTATTTTAAATTTCAGTTATGAGATTTTCATTTACTCAGCAATTTAGTGTTTACCATATTAAGACAAAATCAAATCCTATCGAAGATAAATAAATAGAGTATTTAAATCCAAAGTTGAAGAAGAATAATATGTATATATTTGCATAACACACATAGAAGTGTTATAAAAAACAAAAAATAAACCTTATCAACGTGGCAAAATAATTCCTTTTTTTGCTTTGTACTCATCATCCAGAGATGAAGATAGCGAGCTTTGAGCTTTTGTCTTCAATGGTGGGTCAATGCCACCCTGGACCTCCATCTTTCTCCATGTGGCCTCCTCATCCAATCATCGTCTGATTAATCATACGGCAGCCACCTGATCAGATCAAATCAAACGAAAAAAAATTCTCAATCCGATGGTTCAGACTGAAGAAGAAGAAGAAGAAGAATTAGTATGTGCACAGAGATGCTGAATTGACAAGCCTAGAGCAACATCCACCATCCGATCATCCCACCCATTATGTCTCAATTCACGATTCAACTGTCGGATGAACCCGGGGTTTTTCATCTCATAATAACTCAAAAATTCCTCCGCTGCTTTCGTGTTCTTTTTGCTCCTCCAGCAACCGTCCGCCGCCGCCGCCATTGTTTCCTGCGACGACTTGATTTCTCCCACAGCTAAATCGGTTATATATTCAACAATGCCATTTACAATACTTAACGGAACTTCAATTTCATCAATAATATAAATATCCCACAGCCAAATTCGCGCCATCCCTCTTTGGATTGCTAAAAATAGGGCTTGTTTATGATTAATTTCGTCCATAATTGAAGGGCTAATGTAAATAACATATTCTCCGTTACCGGCTGGCGGCGAATCGACGACTACCGACTGCGTCATGGTCCGGCTAGACAACCGGAGAATGACGTGGTTGACTTGCTTCTTTGGGTAGGTTGAATCTGGATAAAGAAATTTCTCGGCGAACTTACTTGTGCGATAGATTATTCTAGAAGCTTTGTCGTTTGATGCATAAAAAAGATCAAAACGACGACCCGATGTAGTGTGACTTGCTTCATTGATAATTGTTATGGAATGTCCTTTGGATGCTTCATGATCAGCCCATATGGAGATTAATCCTATGCAGATAATGAAAAAAAACCTGAAAATGATACCTGAATTTGATAAGGCGGCGGAGATGGAGTTTTGGTCGGCGGCAGAAGGGATGAGAGGTTGGAGGAGATGGTGGCTCTTCTTATCCTCCATGGTGGGGCGGGGGTGCGCGTGTGGAGGGAAGAATTAAGAATGAATTTTGAGGATATCCAAATGAGGGGAGTGGGGGATGAATGCACCATGAATGGCTCTAATGTATGATAAGAGGGCCCTCTTGACTTTCCACTTGCAATTTGCAATTTGTTTATACACAATATTTTAATTAAAAGGTAATCAACTATACGCCATTATAGAATATTTTGATTAAGCACTCACTTTGGTGTTTAATTTCCTCTATTTTGATTCATTCCTCCTCCAAATGAGAAGGCAATTTCCTAATTAATTCAATAGTAAAAATATTCATATCTATAGTACTGAGTTTGAATTATATTTATCTTTTTCAATATAGTATAAAAATAGGACTAAGAAAAAAAAGAGAAAGACATGATTAACTAATATAGTAAGCATTCCCTTCGATAAAAAAATATAATGGGTTAATAATATAAAAAATTTTACAAGTTTCAACAAGTATTTATTGAACTTTTTCTATCTTTACTCATTTTTCTATTTTATTTATTTTACTCTTACTATCTATCTATCTATCTTTTTTCCATTTATAAATAGTAGAAAAGATGTTGTAATTAAAAAATTGTCTTATTTTCAAAATATTTAATTTGTGTTCAAAAGTTAAAACCCTTTATGTTTTTTTATCAGAGAAAGTAACATTATAATCTATCTATTTTTTTTATGTATTGCTTTAAGATATGATACAAGAATTAAAGTTTGATTAATTTTATTTTAAGAAGAAATGAATTAAATCAAATTATCATTAATAGTTATAATTATAATGAAAGTTTCTAGATACATGTTTCCTTTCAACAATATAAAGGTTTATATAAAAAAATATATTTTAATACTTTTTTAATTTACTAAAGTAATATGTATTTTAAAATAAATAAATATATTTAAGTGATAAATAATATAAAATTAAAGGAGTATTTGATGGGAATCAGTTCATCCAATTGAGTCGTTCATCAAATGAAAGAAGATAGGTCCTTGGTATTAAGGCATAGTTATGAGCCGGACGGTTGCCAATGCAACCATTCAAGAAAATATTTTTGAAAGAAATACATGTCATGTCATGGTGACAAATGAATGAGGATAAAAGTGGGATTGATTATTTAAATTGTAAGGGTTTTTTTTTTAATTTTATTTTCAACTTACAAGAAGTCAAAAGAAATAAAAAGAAACTCAATTTGATTTGGGTATTAAACTTGACTTTTTTTTATTTTTTTCTTGATTTGGTGAAAACAAAATGTTTGCAAAAATAAGACTATAAACAATAGTATAATATTTTGGTTTAAAAGAAAGAAGACAAGCTTTTAGTTAGTTTTATGTGTCCCACTAGTAAAATCAAAACATATTTTCTTTTTCTTTTCCCAATTTAGTCCATTTAGATAGACTCATTCATGGTTTATATTCTAATTTCATACTAATTTGGCCATTAAATCTTGAAAAGAAAAAAACATAAAAGAGTACATATCAATCCTAACATCGACATCAATATTGAATAATACATATATTGGCCCAATGCCTTCACAAATGATAAATAGCCTATCACAAGTGTATTTGTCATCCACATATCAAAAGAAAAGGAAACAATGAAAGGAAAAAAGACATTTATGTAAAAGTGTGGAGCCAAGCATTCTCTATTCGTGTCCTATAGTGGGCATATACCATGTGCTATTGTTTCCAAAGAAAAATAAAATAAAAAGTAACACGTTGCTATCAAGTATAGATTAAAGGGTTTATGTCTTCTATTCATAAACGAGTTTATCATATAATAAGATATTGAAATAACTTTAAAAGTAATGTCTTATAAAAAAATGTTATTGATTGAATCATATTCTTTACTAAAAGGTCATTTTATAAATTGATTCATTCTATCATGAATTAATAGCTAGACAAAGCTCACTATCCATCCTTCATTAGTCCTTGATCTAATAATTTGGGGAAAACTTCGAAAATTCTAATAAGATTGAGAACTGGAATTTAATTTTAGAGGACCTAATTGAAACTGTCTTGATATTGTTAAGGGCCAGGCAAAAATTAACCCAAACTTGGATTTTTCCATCCTTCTTTGTTAATAATCTTTCTGCACAAGGACAAAGAAGCCCATCCTTTTATTCTTCCATTAGCATCATGGCTGTGGACGAGTGGTCCTCTTTGGAGACAAAACAAGTCATCAACTTCAGGACAAATCCTTAAACTTGAACCTGCCCATTTATTCTCAGGGACCAAACCAGGGGAGGAAATCAGATTTTGGAAAAGAGCATCATATTTGGGGGTAAAGATGCATTCTTTATTTAATTATTTATAAATCTACTGTGAATTTTTCTATTAAAAGTCAACATTTCATTTGATCGAGTAGCAATTTTTGTTTAGTTGCTGATACAGAGAGCACCTTGTATGCTTCCCATGGAATCAGCCTAGAGCTTAGCGTTCTAGCTTTCTTCTTTTTTGCTTTTACTTTTGCTTTCTTTATTTTTTCTGCCCCTTTAGAGTTCTAGGTACTAAGGAACACATTAAAGCCTATAAAGCCCGGACAGTTTTGCATAATTGTCTCAGAACTGCATTATAAGGTGCTGCCCATCGGTTGGTTTTTCTTAGGGAAGATGCTACACTGATCAACTAGAATTCTGAGTTGAGTTTAATCTGGGACCCTAAATCTTGTGACCTCCTGAGGAACTTGTTGTAAACACCCCCCTTCCCCCCCACCCCACCCCTCACCCCCCCTTTTTTTGAGATTTTTTTTCTTGAATTTTGTAAACTGAGTTGTTTGTAAACTTACATTGAGTTTTGTTATAAACCTTGTCCAGATAGACCCTAGACCCCAGCCCCTGCGGGTATTTGGCATTTCTTCACCTCCTGAAGAAATGGTTTCTGAGATTGAACTTGGGAACATAGCTCCTGCCTATAGTGACGGACTCTGACTAAAAAAGATTATCTTTACGTTTGAGATTTTTGTTTTGAATTATATAAAAGTTGAATTGTTTACTAGGATACATAAGTGAATAGAAATGCTATCCGGATTCCTCAATGGTTTAAATGGGTGTAATGAATGCTAAGTGTAATGTCCTCGTTCCCAAATAAATAGCTTTTTGACTAACATAACATGTTGCTTCCAACCAACCTATCCATGACATTATGCTTGAGAGAACTACAGTAAATACAGTGCAAGATCTTCTGAAAACTGTACCTGCCTAAAATGTGCAATAATTTTCAACTTTAAGAACATGTCCATTGCAGCATTGCTTTATACACTCTTCCCAATCAAGATATTCATTTCCTCTTTTGACCTTTCAGAAACCGAAAGTAAACACCAGATGATGCTGCAACAAAACCAGAAAAGGGAAAAAAAAGAAAAGCATTCCTCAGTTTAGATGCTTCAGCCAGTACAAAAATCTAGCACCTCAACTCTTTTTCCTCATCTACAAGAAGCCTTTGCTCAACCAATACTCACCCCAACCTACTCTTTTTCCATTTTCTTTTTCTTCACTAAGATATCACTGAGGTAAATGGATAAAAGATCACCAAATGTACACACCCCGAGACATTGAGCTTCCTTTGCCTAAAACACAGCTATCTTCCTGTATATCCTGTAAAATTTTGTGCTTGCTTGCAACAATTAACACCTAGCTCTCCCCATTAGAAAAAGGGAAAAAAAAAGTCTACACGTCTTATCTATAATTGATGGATAAAAGAATGCTAGAAATATTAACATGTGAAAATGTTGAATTCTAATTGATATTGTAGCTGCTGCAGAGCTTGTTGGGGTGACAGGTCCAGCACCAAAAACTCTTGACCCGCTTGCATTTGTAGTGTTCAAAATGGTGGAACTTGTGCTGCGAAGTCCATAACAAATCGTAGTCATTTCTATGTCAAGTAAACAATATTAGTTTCGTTTTCACAACTATTGGTAAATGATTTGGGGACTTTACCTAGTGGATTGATATTGGCACGTTCCAGAACCTGCACATTCACAGATAACAATAAGCTAAAGTATGCCTCTTCGGATCCTTTGTAACATTTCATTTTATAGAACATCTTGCTTTGGGTTCGTCTTGTAGAATGTAGAGTTTATATTTTATTTTGTAGGTTCACTTAATGAAAATTACTATAACATGAATGTTATATAGTGGGTGTATTACTGAGGATCTGGATCATACTGCAGTAATGAAAATGTAACTTACTGGGGTCTGTGCTGGTGGTAACAGCAGTTCCACCAAAATTACAGCTAGTAGGAATGGGGTTCTTCTGATAGTAGCTATTGAAGGCATAAGAGGCATGATCTCGGATTGTGTTTGGATCATAACAGCTGCCTCCAGCTTGAATTGCTGAGCAGTCAGCTCCACCATAGCCACAGGCATAGTCTAAAGCAACCTGTAATGCTGTCTTGGATGCAGATTCACTTGCAATACACCAGCTTGCACCTGAAGATGGAGGAGATTTTGATGTAGCCGGTGTCATCAATGGACCACCTGGATTGTTTGATCCAGCTGAATCAGGATTTGAAACCGTTGGATTCAATACTGGAGTTTCTGTGCTGGGGTTTGTGGGAATTATTGTTGGAACTGTTGTAATAGGGGTGGTAACATCCTTCTGCACTTTGGAGATTGATCCCGGAGCTTCACGGTATGAAATTTTGCCTTGAAGTTCAATTTCTGCTCTGTTTTCAGCAATTGTTTTTGAAACTGAGAACAGATTCATAAAAGATTAGTCCCAACTGATTAAGTTTCAAGATTGCAAATTTCATCTGAAAATTAGGTAGCGCTTATTGATTGATAACATGGTATTGGATATCCTACTACTTAATCTTTTGCATTACTGTCTCTAAGAATTGGTGAAGAGCCAAAGTAGTTAGAAATAGCCAATGGAACTAATCCTATATTTCAAAATCTGAAAAATGGAGTATAATGCAATGCTGATGATCAATATGGTCCTACTGCTTAGGTACCTGAGGCAATAAGGAAAGAAGAAATAGGAAAAAGTTTAAATTTTTAAATGATAATCATTGAGTTCTTGAAGCATTACTAGTTGGGTCTTTTTTTTTTTTTTTTTTGGGAGCAATGTGCCATTGGAAAGTTAGTCCATTTTTATAGTCACTTGAACCGGAAGTCAAGCAAAAGACAGGCAGGTAACATGTTAAAATTCTAAAGGAATTGAAAATTCATCCATATGGCAATGAATTTCTTGAATTACAGGTGGAAACACTTAAAATAAATTGCATAAACCAAATTCAGAAAACAAGAAATTGAAAAAATAATGCCTGCACAAGGAAGGTATGGTATGTATTGAGGAGGGAATAAAGGAGAAAACATTTCTTAGCTGACAAGAATAGAATTAGATACCCTTTGTTACACAACAGACATATCAGATATATTTGTGTAGAGAAAAGATCAAAGTTTGCTAATCACCTGAGTAGAGTAAAAAACTAGTGAGTTGGATGAATATGACGCAACTAATGTTCTTTCTTGTACCCATTCTTCCCAAGTTTCAGACTTCTTCTTCTTCTTCTTCTTCTTCTTCAGTTTCTTCTTCTTTGGCTCTGCAATTAGATTCTTCTTTGAGCTTCTTTTGTAACAAGAAGGAGACTCTCAAACCATCTCAAGGAAAAATATGAACCTTGATGAAGTTAGTGGAGAGAATTAGGGGCTTTGGTGGCCTTAAAAACATGTATATAAAAATGTTCAAAGGGGGGAAAAATTGTAGAAAATAGAGGGAGAGAAAGAGAGAATAAGAGAAGACTTGAGACATTAGGGAGGGAGGGAGCAAGAAAAGAAAGGTGGGAAAAAAGTAGATAAGAGAGAGAGAGAGAGAGAGGAGAAGAAAAGAAAGCTAAAGAGAGAATTGTTTGGAATTTAAGTGGTGTTGGGGGGTTCAATTGAGGAAGTTATTGATGATGGTAATGATGGTTATGATATGTACAATTTCTTCTTTTCTCTTTATTTAGTTTGTAAATCAACTTTTTACTATTTCATGGGACTATAAATCTAGCACTCCAAATCACTAGCCAAAATTGTGGGGAAGCAATTTTGGTTTCTTCTTCTATTTCTGACTTATATTGTGATTGTGGACCTATGTTTGTCTTTCACTCTCATTTCACTCTCATTTCATTTTATCATCACAAGATTCCCAAATTTGTCCTCCCCCCACTTGGTTTTTGTCAACTAATGTTGTGTTAAAAGGGGAACAAATTTGTCTTCTTATGAATGAATTTGTAAAGTAATTCCTTAACTAATGAACTTCCAAAAAAAAAAAAATTATAAACAAGAAGTATCATTGTTGTTCCCCTTTCTTTTATTCTCTTTTTCGTTGGTTTGGTTGTTATGTGACCTTGACTCCTTGACTACCCAACCGCACAATGGACTTCTGGTGCTTAAGCATTCTGTTTCCTTCCCCTTATGACTTTAATGTCTTTTTGGTGGAACTATCTTGTCAAGTTTTTTTCCTTTTTAAGATTAGGGAAAGCTTGACTATGTAGTTCAGTTGGTTTTGAGATTATAGAATTGGTAATAAAGAGTAAGGTTAAAACCTGGCAGCGACAGTATAAGAATTTCAACATCTCCAATGCAGAGATTGTTAATTGTGCGCACTAAGACCTGACCTCCAGTCTGTAGAAGACCTCGTTCCATCAGAAGAAAACTAGGTGTGATGTGCTCCCTTTATATGCTTTCATCCCACATCACCAAGTCGCCTGATGTATTTGGATAGTGTTTCATTTCAGAACCTATGTAATATAAGGTGCACATCTTTTTATGATGAAATTTAAGAAAAAAAATCTTAAAATCGAACTCGAGAAATCTAATTCAGGGCTAGAAGCAAATAAGAATTGTAAATCCTGGGGAAAGTTGAACAGAGTAGCTAATAATCCTTGTATATCCGGGAAAATTTTCAAGAATCCCGTAGAGCATTTCCATTTCTGCTCCAAGTGCCAATAATATAAGATAGACAAAACTTGAAGGGCTCTTTCGAATTTCCTGCTTCAACTACCACCTTAACGCGGATAAAGGGTCAAGTATCGTAGAAGCCCGAAGTAATGGAAGCGCCAGCAGATATAGATGGTACATCGGCGGCAGAAACCGAAGTGGCACCACCAGATTACAGCACCGACAGCGTCAAGAAAGCGAGGCTACACTCATCGCTGGCAGCACTTCTAGAAGATCCCATACTCTCTGATGTGCCAAAAAAGCCAAATCTATCCGACGTCGATACTCTCATTAGCCTGGAGCTCGGCAGCGCCATGCGGATTTCTGTTCTTAAATTGGACGGCTCTTCTTTTGGTAATTATTTGTAATTCTTGAGTTTGGCATTTTTACAAACACCTTGCATGCAAATTTACAATGCTTTCTTTTCTGATATAGATGTGGCAGTGATGAACTCTGCAACTGTGAAGGACTTGAAATTAACTGTTGCGAAAAAGGTCAATGAAATGGAGCAATCTAAGATGGGCCATCGACAAATTTCTTGGTGGGTTCTTCTACAGAGCTGCATATGTATTATTAATTTTTCTCAAAATACTCTGCAATGAATTTTGATTATATAATGTTTATACATTGATGATTAGCCCAAGCTACTAAGTGCATATTTGAGTTTTTCAGGTTCTATATGGAATAGATTGGGATTGTTGGAATAGGAGAACTGTGTGAAAGAAACATGAATCTTTTCCTGTTCTTGAATTGCAGGAGGCATGTGTGGGAGAACTTTTGTCTTCTGTACCACAATGAAAAGCTCCTTGATGATAATGCTGGACTTCAGAATTATGGCATTAAGAACAACTCTCAGGTACTTTGGATTTCAGATTTTATATAAACATGAAAAGAAGAAGTAAATCTTTTTACCTGCCTACATATTTATGAACTTGGGAAGTGCATAGTGTCAAGAGAAGTCCCTTTACTGTGCAGGTGCAATTTATTTCATATGTTAGATCAAGGGCTTCTAAAAAGCATTCCAGGAGGAGAAAATACAGGTTTCTTCATGGCCTTAAGCAAAATACATAATCAAACAACACATGGGATTCTGGTTCCTGCTGATTGCTGGTTATTGCTGTGAGGAATCTGATTCTTTTGAGATTATGCGAACTTTTCGTTTTGTCAGAAAACATTTTCAAGGGATTGGATAAGATTTGATTTTGAAATTTCTGTCTTAGATTTCGTTGCCAGCCATGCTTTTTCATTTTCTGCTGAGTTTACCGAGAATTGGCAATGTTGAGTCTCTCTTCATATTCTTTCATTTCATGTTGGTATCTTTCTTTGTCCTTTCACCCCATAGTTTTGATAAGCCTGCATTTGAATGAAACCTAGTTTTAACTAACAAGTTCCAAATGCATTCATAAATCATAACTATCCAAAACAAACAAATTTCAGGCATAAATCAGGGGCAGACACAGAATTCAAAACTTTACTTACAATTCATTCTTTAGGGGAAAGATTGTCCAGAGATTCGCCCATCATTTTAGTGAACTCCCTCTCTCTATTTGGATATATAGATTTGAGGATGGAATGTTTTCCAGCAAAGAAAAAGTTGTATTCACTCCAGGACCTGCTGCTGAATAGGTTACAAGATCAGTGTAAGATTTAGCAGGTGTTGTTGAACAAGTTAAATGTTCTGAATGATAAAGAACTCCACTCAGAATCTCTGAACCCAATTTAACACATACCAAATAACCACAATCAAATTTCCCATTAATTGTCCCTGTTGCTTGGAAACACAATGCCCCTAAATTAAAAAAATCAAACACTGATTCAGAAACTCTGAAATTTCTTATGTAAAAAAATAAAAATAAAAATAAAAAAAGATTACAGATTTCATGTCCCATTTGGGATTAGTTTTCCATGGCAAAGCAAAACAAAAGAAGGTACATTTTTTAAAGATTTTTTTTTTTTGGGCGAAAATTTTGGTTTATATAATAAGTAATGCATTTTCTTAGATCTAAGATAGATAAACAGGAATTTAATTGAGAGAGGAAAAAGAGAGGGACAAACCAGAGGAGGAATTTGTTGAAGGTAAAATGGACTCCATTTAATTATTATATCTCAGTTCAAAAAGGACGATTGGTCAAATAATAATAAGAAATGCAATGAAGAAGGTACATCTCTTTGTTATCATCCACAAGTTAACCTTGCAATTCGCTAATTTATGCAATATTATCTCAAAGTTTACAAATCACAATTTAAATTTTGGGCTGACCATCAGAAATTTTCTTTTTGAAAAATGAAATTTTACACTTGTCATTAATCCTAATTTACAACTTAATCTAAAAATCAAGACCAGCCCAATTTCCAAATTTATATCAATATTATTACCGCATGATTACCATCTCATATCCTAAATTGAGGGAATTTTTTTCTTTTTTAAAATTTTCAACCCAAAGTAAAATAAATAAATAAAGCGGAAGTTCTAAAATTATCTTATCTTATTTACCATCCTATTATATAGACTAATGAAAATATTCCCCTCCTTCAATATTTTCTTCCTTTTAATATTCTCCTTTAAAACGTATATATTCTTTTCATTTTCTTGAAGCGAGCGAGTATATAAGTTAAAATTATGAAATTTCTAATAAATTAAAAATGTTTGGATCAACATTTCAATATTTCCTTTATGGGAGAAAAAAAAAAAAGAAAAAGCATTTCTATATTCTTCATGGACAAGATCGCATATGAATTAAACTTTAGAATTTCATTGTTTAAGGAAGAATGCTTTTAACTAAGGAGCATAATTGTGTCTTTGTCGCGAATTTAATTTAACTCAAATTTTTTTTTTTTTTTATTGAAAGAAGCAAATTGGGAGGCAATTATCTATTTATCAATTATTAAGGTAGTTATGTGTGCAGTTACGGTTCAAATCACATGTTATTACAATTATTAATGATACAAAGAATGTATGTTACAGAGGACCATTGCCTTGTTTTTTTTTTTTTATTTTCCTGATGAAAGATGGGTTAGTAACTAAAAGAATTTCAAAAACTTTTTTTAGAGAAATGACAAAAGATCACGCAGATATCTTCAAGAGTTGAAGGATAGTGGGGTTTCTATTGCGGCTGGCCTAAGAGTTTTGAAGAAATAAGTTGGAGGTTCTCCATTTGTTAGTTTTACATCAAGGGATGCATATAATAGTTTACGATAAACAATTTAGATGGTGGAGATACAAATGATCTTATATAGATATTTATGAGGAGAAAGGAGAATGAAGATGATTTTTATTTTGACTTTGACCGGATGAGGTGTGACTATGATTTATTTGAGGATCTTTTGATTCATGATACGACCCATCGGATGAACAAATATGAAATAATTTGTGGTTTGTTAAGATGGATAATCAATGTAGAAATGTCATGTTTGGTTCTGGGTTCTTGAGGAACGAAAAAAAGAGTCATTTATATGGTTATTCAGTACTTTCTTGAAGTCTATAAGAGGTAAACATCTGGTTACAGTGATAACCAATCAGTCTATTGCTATGGCCACTGCTATTGGTTTAGTCTTTCCAAAGACACGACATCGGTTGTGAATTTTGCATATTAGTAAAAATCCAAAGAAGCATATTATGGGATTAAGGTTCAAATAAGACTTTGTTAGTTATTTAACCATGATTTGAAGGATACTGATACGGTTGCTGAATTTGAGTTTCATTAGAAGAGGTAATTTTATAATACTGTTTAAGTTTCATGTAGGAACATGTCAGTTTTTTTAATTGCGTGTTGTTTTGTGGTTCAGTATTCAAGTGTGCCTATTTTATGAACTAAGAGTGCCTAGTTTCATACTTCGGAGTGCCTAATCTTATAAATAAGCATTTCTTTCACTATTATATGATGTTAAGGTGGTATATTTGTATTATAGTGTTATTGTTGAATTTTGTTCCAGCTTTTTATATGTTTTGAGCGTTGTATTTACTTGAACATAGTTTTTAGACGTGATTCATGATACGTTGTTATTGTTGCTACCTTTATATGCATGTGTGCCTAGTTTCATATATAAAAGTGCCCACTTTTATAGCTAAAAATGCATACTTTTATAACTGAGAGTGCCTACTCCTACAAATGTGTGTTTTCTTTCGTAATTGAAAGTGCCTACTTTTATAACTGAAAATATCTACTTGTATAACTGTGTACAAATGTTTATAACTGAAAGTGCCTACTCCTATTACTGTGGTGCCTACTCCTATTACTGTGAATGCCTACTTTTATAACGGAAAGTACTACTTTTATAACTGAAAGTGCCTGCTAAAAGTGCCTACTTTTATAACTGAGAATGCCTACTTTTCTAACTCAGAGTGCTTACTCTTCTAGCTCGGAGTGTCTA
This sequence comes from Catharanthus roseus, assembly GCA_028651295.1. NCBI lineage: Eukaryota > Viridiplantae > Streptophyta > Magnoliopsida > Gentianales > Apocynaceae > Catharanthus > Catharanthus roseus. Next base: position 11,700,040 of record JAPQWS010000102.1, on the reverse strand, counting down.
CTTTTATAGTGTTATTTTTCTATTCTAGTTTTATTGTTGAATTTTGTGCTTCTTCTTATGTGTTTTAGTTGTGGTATTTATTTGAACATAGTTTGAGAAGTGTTTTATGATATTCTGTTGTGTGTTCCAACCTTTGTACTTAAGTGTGCCTATTTTCTGAACTAGGAGTGCCTACTTTTATAACTGAGAATACCTGCTTTTATAACTAAGAATGCCTTCAGAATTATATCTCAGGTTATATGTTTAATTTTTCTCTTGTAGATTGATGGATATTTTTGGGTGTCACAATGACAAATGGTTGAATAATTTGTATAATTTGAGAGATAAGTGGTGTCATGCATTTAGTAAGGAATTCTTTTCCGAAGGTTTTCTATCATCTCAAAGGAGTGAGGCAACAAACCATGCTATTTCTAAGAGGCTTTCAAAAACTTCTACATTGTGCGATTCTTATCGACTATTTTTTGAAGTTTTTTCTGAATGGAGGAGCAACAGGAATATGGAAGATTTCCGTTGCCACTAAGGGTGTTTTGAGATGGTGCTTCAGGACTCGAAATTGTTGCAACATGTTAATAGAGTTTATACTATTGGGGTGTACATGTTATTTGAAAGACAGTTTATGAGATTCCTAGAGTTTTTCAAGGGCTTGTAATTTCCACTCACGATGAGCATGTGTATGAGATTTGGCATCCTGATGTAAATGGGTTTAAATATACAATTATGTATAACGAGTATTTGGTTTCAAAATGAGCGGGACAAAATCACTTTCTAAAAACATGGATGATTTAAATAAAATCATTTTGGAACTTCAAAATGTTGGAGAGAAAATCTCTGATGAAAATATTGCAGTTATTTTACTAAATGTCTTACCTGATTCTTTTAATGATGTCAAATCTGCTATTAAATATGGCAGACATGATTTGTCTCTTTCCGATGTCAAAAATATTTTGAAATCTAAAGATTTGGATTTAGAAAAAGAAAATAAATCTCATGGTGAAAATCTTTTTGTGCGAGGTAGGATTGACCGGAGAGAATCTCCTAGTCACCGTTTTAAGAGTCATTCCAAATCACGAGAGAAAAGCAACGTAAAATGTTTTTATTGTGGGAAGGAAGGCCATATGAAAAATAAGTGTTTTAAACGAATTAAAGAAGAGAAACTACGTAAACATGGTAAATGAGGTAATAAAATCGACAAAACCCACGTTTTTGAATCAAATGGTAACTTTATGTTTTCAAAGGTTTTGTGTGTTTCTCTTTCTCCTTCATGTACTGATGTTGTTAATCACTGGGTGCTTGATTCTGGTTGTTCTTTTCACATGACACCCAACAAACACTGGTTTTCTCATTTCAAACCTTTAAACCAAGGAAAAGTTTTTATGGGTAATAATCAGGTTTGTGATATTAAAGGGATTGGTAATATCTTCATAAAAATACATGATGGTGTGACTAGAAAACTTACTGAGGTGAGATATGTGCCCGACTTACGTTGGAATCTTATCTCTCTTAGTTATTTGGACTCTTTGGGTCTCTCTTTTAAATCTAAAAACGGTATTTTACGTGTTTGCAAAGGAAACCTAGTCATGCTAAAAATTTTTAAAAGGGAAACTTTATATATTCTTCTTGGTAAAACAGTTTGCAAATCCACTGCATTGATTTCAAAAACTATCCCTGAGAAAACTATGTTGTGGCATTGGAGGATCGGCCACATTAGTGAAAAGGGGTTTTATCATTTACAAAAACAAAATTTTTTATGTGGTGACAAAATTGATTCCTTGGATTTTTGTGATCACTGTGTTTTGGGAAAACAACATAAAATCAGTTTTTCAACCAGCACACACAAGTTTTCTGCACCTCTTGATTATGTGCATTGTGATCTGTGGAGACCTGAAAAGGTTCCAACTTACGGTGGTAACGTTTATTTCTTGTCTATTGTTGATGATTTTTCTAGGCATGTGTGGGTTTTTCTTTTAAAAACCAAAGACCAAATGTTTGAAAAATTTTGTGAATAGAAACGTTTTGCCGAAAATCATTCTCGAAATAAACTAAAAACTATCAGGACCAATAACGGTCTTGAATTTTGTAACCGAAAGTTTTCTGATTTGTGTGCATCATATGGCATTTTACACCATAGAACAGTTAGACATAACCCACAGCAAAATGGAGTTGCCGAAAGGATGAACCATACCATTATGGATAAGGTTCGATGTCTTCTAGTTTCTTCTGCTATTCCTAAACCTTTCTAGGATGAAGCTGTTAGTACAGCAGTATACCTCATCAATAGATCCCCTTCCACGGCTATAAACTTTAGGACTCCTATAGAACTGGTGTGGTAAACTTCCTAATCTTTCCAATATGAGAGTCTTTAGGTGTGCAGCCTTTGCTTATCAGAAAGAGGGTAAATTAGATCCAAGGTCTAGAAAGTGAGTGTTCATAGGATATCCCAGTGGGGTGAAGGGGTATAGAGTGTGGTTAAAGGGTGAACCAGGAGTGAGCTTGTTATCAGTAGGGATGTCATCTTCAACGAGTTAGAGATGCCCTGTCTTAAGGATAAACCCATCTCCGATAATCCTCCTAGTATTCCCACTCCTAGTAGCATTCTGCTGGAGGTGGAGACCATCTCTGAACCTTCCTTAAATCCGCCCCAGGAACCTGAAACCAATCCTGAGTCTTCTGCTTTGTCTAGTAGCACTCCTGTTCTTCCTAGTATTCCTGAAACTCTTGATTCTATTCTAGATTGTTCTAATGAGGAGGAAGAACATTCTAAGGCTCAAGCCCAAGCTATTAGGAATTATCAACTCGCTATAGATCGAGTCCGTAGGGTACCCAGGGATCATCCTCGGTATGGTTACTCCTACACTGTATCATATGCCTTTGTTGTTGCATCTTATGTGGAAGAAAAAGAACCTTTTTGTTTTTTTGAGGTTTTGAAAAGTCCCAATTGCGTTTTATGGCTACGTGCTATGGAGAAGAAATGTCTTCTTTAAACAAAAACAAAACCTGGATTCTTGTTTCAAAACCCTCAAAACAAAAACTAGTTGAGTGCAAATGGATTTTCAAAATAAAAGAATCTGAGTCTTTTAACGAACCTCCAAGGTTCAAGGCCAGACTTGTTGCAAAAGGTTTTTCATAAGTTGAGGGCATTGATTGTAACGAAATTTTCTCTCCTGTTGTTAAATACAAAACAACCAGGATTATTCTTGCTCTTGTTGCTTTTTATGATCTTAATCTTGAACAACTTGATGTGAAAACTGCTTTCTTACGTGGTGATCTTGAAGAAACTATATATATGCGTCAACCACCAGGTTTTGAGGTAAAGGGTAAGGAATACATGGCGTGTCTTTTGAAAAAGTCGTTATATGGGCTTAAGCTCCCAGGCAATGGTACAAGAGGTTTGATTCTTTCATGACAAAAATTAGTTTTTCAAAAAGTAACTATGATAGTTGTCTTTATTTTTCTGGGAATAATGTAGATTCTGCTATTTATTTTTTGTTGTATGTGAATGATATGTTAATCGCTTGCAGACATAAAGCAAAAATCGATAATCTGAAATCCTTGTTGAAATCTGAATTCGATATGAAGGATTTAGGGGTTGCATCCAAAATTCTTGGGATGAGTATTTCAAGAGATAGATCTGATTGTTCACTCTTTCCATCTCAAAAGCCTTTCCTTCAGAAAATTGTATCCAAATTTTCAATGTACCTATGTAAACCCGTCATAACTTCTCTTGCAAGCCACTTTAAACTTTCCGACAAAACCTGTCCTAAAACTGAAAGTGAGAAAAGAGATATGGTCAATATCCCTTACAGAATGGCCATAGACTCAGTTATGTACTCAATAATATCTACCCGTCCAGACATTTCTTTCTCTAAGCCTTCTCAGCAGATTTATGTCAAATCCCAGAAGAGATCATTAGGCTGCTCTCAAGTGGCTTCTACGTTACTTGAGTGGAACTTTAGATCGGGGTTTACACTATCAGAATTTGTCTGATTTTGAATTAATTGGATTTGTTGATTCTGATTTTGCAAGTGATAAGGATGGTAGAAAATCTACCATTTCCTATTTCTTTACCCTAGCGGGTAATTGCATCTCATAGAAATCCCAACTGCAGCCAGTAGTTGCCTTGTCAACTATTGAGGCTGAGTATATCGCAGCAATAGAAGCAATCAAAGAAGCCATCTGGCTTCATAGTTATTGAATGAATTAAATATTTTACATTCAAAAATTATTATTTATACTGATAGTCAGAGTTGTTTACATTTGTGTAAAAATCCGGTCTATCAAGAACGGACTAAACATATAGATGTCAAATACCACTTTATTAGAGAAAAGGTCTTTAGTGGTGTAGTTGACATAGATAAGATTAATACAGATAATAATCCTGCAGATTTTGGTACTAAAATTGTAAACACTGACAAGTTTATGTTTTGCAGGGACTTCCTTCACATGGAAATAATTTGACTCAAATTGAGTCACCATAGGGATAAAAAATATTGTTTGAGGTGGAGATTGTAGGCCTTTCTGGCCCAACTTCTCCCGATATTTTTTTTCCATTTTCCAGCCCAATTTTTTTTCCCTTTAAACCCAATGATAATGGGCCTCAGCTGGAGAATAGGCTTTTGACTTGGTCAAGAGATGCCCGGGCCGGCCACCCGAGTCGCCCATTGGTGACTCCCCCTTTTACTGCCCTGCTCCCTCATTTTTTGTGTAGTCTCTCCTCCTCTCCTTCTCTTGATTGTCTTTTTTTTTTTTTTTCTCTGTCTCTTTGAGTTCTACTTGAACTCTTTCTGTTTCTTCTGCTTTCTTTCTTGCGGCGCTACTGCTGCTCTTCTCTCTGCCGGCATTCTCTGTGTTTCTGTCCCTTGCCGGTCTTCTTCTTTCCCCTTTGCGTGTCCCTTGGTGTGTTTAGAGAGAGAGTGAATCGAGAGAAAGAGAGAGAAATAGAGAAGAAGGTTTGCCGGTGACTCTTGTCATGACTGAGGCCGATTCTGAGGGTGTATTTCCGATCTACCCTTCGCTTACTCACGGCGCCTCGACATGCACTGCCGCTGCTCGACGACCGTTCGTCTGCCCGGTGACCGTTCATCTGCTCTGCCTCGATCACCTCTTTAGTTTGATTTCTGCCGACGGTTTCTACCGCGGCGGTGGTAAGTGAAACTCCATTTTTACTTTCTGCATTTTCTTTGGTATTAACTTTTTATTAATTTTGCAGGCTGTCTCTCTGATTCTTGGATCGGACTGTTTTTGTGAAGATTTAATCTTCTGTAATTTTTTCTTCATTTTTCCACTGTGTTTTTATTTTTGGAGCTTGTAATAGTAATTAGATTTCTGTAATAGTAATTAGTTTTTCTTCAACACCTGGCTTATTATGTTTCAATTTCTTGATTGAGTGATTCAGATGATATACCCAAGCTTTAAGAATATTATGTTCTACATGCTGATCTTTCATCATTGATCCTGCATAAGTCCTGAAATATTTGCATGTTTCGTTCAGGAAGAACAGGTTGTCACTACAAAAAGAATAAAATTAGAAATTATAAAGGTTCATGCGCTTTATATAAGAGTGCATATTTTTATTACTATCGCCTAATTTTATGACTAAGAGTGTCTATATTTAGAACTAAGAGTGTCTAGTTTTATAACTAAAAGTACATAATTTTATAAATGAAAGTGCCTACTTTGTAACTGTGTGCCTACTTTTACAACTAAGTGTACTTAATTTTATAAGTACGAGTGTCTGTTTTTATAACTAAGAGTGCCTACTTTTACTACTAAAAGTGCCTACTTCTATAACTGTGTGTGCCTACTTTTATAATTGAAGTACCTACTTCTATAATTGAACTAATAAGAGTTCCTACTTGTTTTATTGGTAAGAATGCCTACTTTTATAAATAAGTATGTGTAGTTTTATAATTGTAGATACCTAGTTATATATTGAGAATGCCTATTCTATATAATATGCAATATGGAATTCACAAAACAGTGTATGAACCAATAGATGTAAGATAATAGTTACCTGCTTAAAATTTCTTATTCGAAAGGATCCTTGAGCGCCTGAAGGTTGAGGAACAAAAAGTTCTTGAAGAATGTCCAGCAAATCCACTGGCCTTAGCTCTGTTGCCACCACTAGATATCCATAATGATAATATAAAGATATATAATCTACTTGATCTCTTCTTTATTGTAAAAGAGTAAGCACCCATTGTTTAATTAAGTATGCACTTCCAGTTATAAAAGTAGACACTCTCAGTTATAAAACTAGGCACTCTACTTAAAGTGATTGATCTTGCATGTTATATATTATGGGTACTCTTAGCTATAAAAATAGGCACTCTTAGCTATAAAAATAGGCACTCTTAGCTTTAAAACTAGGCACTCACGTATAAAAAACTTTCCACTGCTTAAAGTGACTGATCTTGCATGTTCTATAACAATAGACACACAGTTATAAAAGTAGAGACTCTTAGCTATAAAATTTGGCATTCACATTTAGAAATCTAGACACTCTGTATAGATTGACTGATGTTGTATGTGATGTATTATAGGCACACAATTATAAAATTAGACACTCTTAACTATAAAACTAGACACTCACAATTATAAAACTAGACAATCTGGTTAGAATGACTGATGTTGAATGTTGTATATCATAGGCGCTCATAGATATAAAACTAGGTATTCATAATTACAAAATTACTCACTCATACTGTAATTTGCAAGGACCTTTTTGAAAAGGCATTATCAGCAATGATAGTTTGGGGAAAAATGCTCTAACCTCTTTTGAAGCAATTGAAGAACTAAAAAGACAAAATATTGATGTCACTGGACTTTTTAAAAAGATACGAATTGGGCTGCTCCCAATCATCCAAACAGAAAAACAAAAGCGCAATGACCAAGACAATGTTTCTGTTTCGTCGTCCAATCCACAAACTGAAACCAAAAAGACAAATTCTCGAGAGTGATGATTTCTTAAATGCATACAAAAACTTTGAGAAAGACATGGTCAAGGCAAAAGGACTAAAAGACAAAACAATGCCAAGTTTTGATCTTAAATTGGACGATGAAATACAAACACAGGAGGTACCAAGCAAAGATAGTCTGTATGCAGACTTGGAAAGTGAGGAAATTATTTAAGGCGTAATGAACATTTTAAAAAATAGCGCACAAGTTGAACAACAACAGGAGCAACAACAATAACAAGAACACAAGAAGAACAACAACGGCAATAAGAACAATAACAACGGCAACAACAATAACGATAAAGAAAAGATAAAAAACAAGATCTAAATGAAGATGATGATATTGACAGGCAGATGTCCTTAATTAATAAATAGTAATAAAAAAATCTAAACAAAGTTATAATTACTCCCACTGCAGTGCCCTTGTAGAGGGTGATCGGGATTTTAGTGAGAGGTAAGTTTTATTTTGATATATTTTCTATTGTTGATTTAATATTATATCATTGCTAACTCACTGCAAATTTACATGATACAGCTCTTCTACCTAGATAGGGTGAAGTTTAAGTTTGAAGAAAAACGAGCAATCCCAAAAACAGAAAAGAAAAATGCCTACTTTTGTAACTCAGTGTGTGTAGTTTTAGAACCAAGAGTGTTTAAATTTATAAATAAAAATGACTAGTTTTATAAGTGAAAGTGCCTACTTTTATAATTAAGAGTGCCAACTTTTATAACTAAAAGTGTGTACTTCTACAAATATGTGTGTCTTCTGTTATAAACTGAAAGTGCTTAATTTTTTATAAATAAGAATGGCTAGTTTTATAAGTGAAAGTGCCTAATTTTATAACTGAAAGTGCCTACTTCTATAACTAAGAGTGCCTATTTTTATAACTTAGTGTGTCTAGATTTAGAACCAAGAGTACCTATATTTATAAATAAGAATGGCTAGTTTTAAACTGAAAGTGCCTACTTTTATAACTAAGAGTGCCTACTTCTATAACTGAAAGTGCCGACTTCAATAACTATATGTGTCTTCTGTTATAAACTGAAAGTGGCTACTTTTATAACTGAAAGTGCATACTTTTATAACTGAAAATGCCTACTTTTCTAACTCAAAGTGCCTAGTTTGAGAACCAAGAGTGCCTACTTTTATAGATAAGAATGACTAGGTTTATAAAGTGCCCAGTTTTATAATTGAAAGTGTCTACTTCTATAACTAAGAGTGCCTACTTTTATAACTATGTGTGCCTTCTGTTATAAACTAAAAGTGTCTTTTATATTAGCAAGAAAAAATTTGAAATTCACAAATGCTGTTACAATATGGTGTGCCTCTTTTTAAAACTATGAGTGCCTAATGATATAACTAGCAGTGCATAATAACCAACTGAAAGTAGCAGTTAGTACAATAAGGAGTGTTTATTGTGAAAGAGTGTTAAAAATGTGTGAAAATTCCACATATACAAATATGCAACAATGAATTAATAGTGATATTGCTATTCTATAAACCAGATGGACCATAAAACACAAAAGGACATGTATCTCGAAGTTCAAAACGTGAAAATAAGGCACAAAAACACATTAGTATAATTTCAAACAGAAATATATGAATAAACAATCATAGGTGATGAGTGAAGCAGATCATAAATGATATAAACTACTTTGTTGTACTGTTATTGTTTAAAACTACAACTTCCAAGTTGATTTAAATAGTTTTTAAAGTTGAATTTTACCTTTTCTTGCCTTTGCTACTTGCAAAACCCATTTTTTATGATATTTGTTCGTGAAGATGTACGATATAGCATAGAACCAAAAGGAAAGAACAAAGAAAACTGAAGGAATTGGTTGCTCAGATTTAAATTTTGGTGAAAAATTGCCTGATAATCACCTTGCGTGAATGTCTTTTTGGAGGGAACGAGGGGTTTGGTGAAGATGGCATGTGTACTATAGGTGCAGAGCCTTGCGTTAGTGTTTTTTTTGGAAGGAACGAGGAGTTTGGTGAAGATGGTGCGTGTACTGTAGGCATATTGATAAAAGCGAGACTTGTTTATTGACTTATTTCTTGCACTAAATAAAACTATGTAATTTTAAAAATAAGCGTACCTTAGATATGATATAAGAAGTCGAAAGAATTTCAAAATCTTCAAAGCCACCCTTTATCCAATTACATAAGAAATATTTTAGGAGCAAGTTAATATCAAACCGCTACCCTATGCTTTAATCTACGAGAGGTCTTCACCAAACTTTCCAATCATAACAATAAGGGTTAATTCCTTTAAAATAAATAATAAAAATAAATTATAAATACATCCTTTTATATATTCATAATTAATTTTTACTTATTATTGTTATTTTTAATATATAAAAATTATTTAAAAAATAATAATTTATCGCAAAAAGTTTTAGTAGTATTTTTAAATTATCATCTCTTGTACCTATTTCTTATTTATTGTCATGTTAAAACTAAAATAAATTTTTTAAAATATTTATTTATGGGTCTAATTTCTTTTTTCTTTTTTTTTTTTTTTTGAAGGGATGGGTCTAATTTTAAAATTAATGAAAAATATTATTATATTAATAACGTTAAATAAAATTGGACCTCCAATATAATATTTAAAATATTTAAAACTTTTTATTAAAAACTATTTTTTAATAAATTTTTTATTGAAATTATCAATAATAATCATTAATGAGTTATAAATATATAAACTAAAAGATATATCTAATTTATTGAAAAAAAAAAGTCAGATAAAATAATAAACTGAACAAATTTAAGGGAGAATGTAACTAATGTTTTGAAATGATCCAAATTAGGGACTTTCTTTTTCCTCTTTTTCGGTTTTCCTAACAATTATAGTATTGAGTTTGAAAGAAATTAGTAAATGAATGGTAAAAGTTGTAAAAGCGCTCAACGTCAAACTCCACAACTTCAAGCTGTCTCAACTCAAGCAAATGGTCCACAAGTGTAGATCATGACCGACCATTAAAAATAACACTAGTAAAAGATTTCATGCTGTGGAACACGAAATACAAGCAAATTTGAAACTTTCGACTCAATTAAAAAAAATAACTTAAACTTTCTTTATTATGTCAATTAAATATTTAATTTTTATAAACAATAATTAAGGAACAATTTTACTTTTTCGATAAAATAAATTGAACGTAAATTGATCAGAAATGAGTAATTTCTATTATGTTTTAATAAAATTTGAAAAACTAATTTTACACTTCCTTAGCAGGGAAACTGGTCAGTAAAATGGAATATGAATATAATTTAAAAAAAAAAAAAAAATCTGTCTTCCCTAGACTATCAAAACATCCAACTACCACCAAATCCCATCAGAAGAAAAAAAAAATAGTGTGAGTTTCTTTCTCGTCTTTCCCCGAACCCTCGAAAACCATATATGAAAGTTTCTTCAAACCATTGTTGTGACTTAAAAAATCTCTTCTTTTGCTTGCAAGGAACTGTAAGAGGTAAGAGATATTATAGGGATTAAAAAGTTCTAACCTTTAAAATTTATAAAATTGTCAAAAAGATACTCTGGCAAGAGGTTAATACCAAATAAGTACTCTAAACTTTGCCTATTGCCAAATTATCTTGTTTTTAATTATATTTCTTCCCTCCATTTTGATGATCAGCTTCCCTCTTATGAAAGGGCAAAATTGGTTTCCAAATTTTATTGGTGCATAATAGATATTACTCATTTTTTATCAGTTTCCATTTAATTTATCTGACTGAAAAAGCAAAAATGTCCTCTACTTGTCATTTTTAAAAATTGAGTACTTAATTGACATAATAACAAAGTTCATGTTATTTTTTTTAGCATTAACCACTCTTTAAATCAGCTCCTATTCTATGTCACATTTTCTATAATAATTATTCATTTACTTATATCATTAACATTCGTTTTCATCAAATTTATCATGGACGTATAAGGAATAATTGTATCTGTAGCAAGCAATGTATTCCTTTCATTTCAAAATAAGAGCATTTTTAATTGTTAACACATATATTAAAAGTTTTTTAAAAATGAGAAAATATTTTATTAATATATCGCTAATAAATAAAGGGAGCGAACTACAAAGGAAAAGAGATAGGACTCGGGAGAAATAAATAAAGAGAAAGAAGATAATAGAATTAGAAAAGTATAGTAAATATTTATTAAAAATTGATAAAAGAAATAATTTGTTTTGAAAGAATATTTATTTTGAAAGGGAGGAATAATTTAGTCAAGATTAAGTCTAAAGGGAATGTGAATCTTACCAAATCTTAGCTTAAACATGTACTTTTGACCCATTGGTTACCAAAATTCTACAACAAATGCATAATTTATGTTTCCTGGGTTCCTTTTTTAGCTCCAAGTAAAGTGGCTTCTTGGTTGTTGTCCCACTGCCTTAAATTTTATATTTTTGTGGAATATTATTGACAAAGACCACAAAGGATTAAATAGTATGGAGTTTATGGACTATGGAGCCATAATGATTTTGCCTATCAACTTCCTTCTTTTGGCTATTTTAGAATTGATAAAAAGAATCCCTTAACTTGAGTAGTGGGCGGATGAATTGTCAATGTTAATACGTCATAAGTTCGATTTTTATACATAGTAGAAGTATGTTAAAAAAATTTTAGATTAAATTCTAATCAGTGACTTAAAAATCAGACTATATCGTCGTTCCATAACGAGTCATGATTTCAAAGAGAATCATGTACCTTTGAACAGGGACGGAACCAAGGGGAGTTTGGGTGGACTCGAGCTTCTTGAAAAAATTTGAAAACTTTAGAATTTTTAAGTATTTTATTTTCAAATCCGCTAATTTTTTCTTTTCTTTTTTTTAATGCAACATCAAAACTTACTATTTTATTTATAAATTTGAAAATTTTTGAATAATTTACTTATTGGAACACATCTATAAAATAGACAAAATTTTAACAAAATTTTTATTATTTTTTAACTCCTAATCTTTTCGTTCTGATTCATCCCTGCCTTTGAATACCACGAGCATCGTAAAGTTAAAAAAAAATAATAATAAAAGGAGATGATAAAAAGATGATATGGGTTTGAGGATGGGCTAATAAAGCATGGTCTTGAGATGAATTGCAAGTCTAAATCAGCTTTTTCTCTGAGTGCATCATTTTAGCACGCTTGCAACTAATTGATTTGGGGGGGGGGAGGAGAAGCATTGGGATTCGATCCTTCATAATTTTCTTTAGTGATTTTTTCATTAAATCATTGAAGAGAAAAAGTAGAGTTTGCTATTTGTATTTGTTTATTTCTTCAAATCAAGAAAATACAGTTTAAATTCTTTGTGATATTCTCTATATTTGTGTAACATTCTTTGTTATAATAGTATTTTTGTTAATAAAGTTTATAAAATAAAAGATATGCTGAACTTTGAGTAAAAATTATTATAGAAAAATGTTATAGAGTTTTCTTTAAATAAAATAAATAAATGTATAAAGGATGTAGAGTGAATTAAATATTTATACATAATATTTTAATAGTTATAATGGCAATATATTAACTTAGTAGTAGAAGTACATATTATCAAGTTAAAGGTTCTGAGTTCAAATCTCATTTCCTTCGCTCAATAAAATTATAGTTATAAATTTTAGTGGCGCGAATTTTTTAAACTATAGTTTTTTAGGGAAATGAAACTAAATTTATATTTTTTGGTAAATAAAATGCAATTTTATGGTTGTTTTATATTAGGAAAAGATATGTGCTACAAATTCAAAATTTTTATTTCGATAAGGACTTGTACAAAATGAACTACTATTAGTTTGTCACATGTAATATTATGATTACTTAAAAAGCAGAAGAAGAAACAAAGAGAATAGTTTATGTGGTCTACTTACTTTAGTTTTAGGCTTAAAAATTGAAATTGATTCCTTCCATATTTAAGTAAACCCCTTTTTTTTATTAGGACCAGCCTGGAAATGTTTTGGATTGGGCTGATCAAGTCTCTGTTTAAACCTCTCCACTTAGAAGAGTAACCCAATAAATTCGGACGAATCCAACACGGCTTCTCATGATATTCTCTCTAATACACATTCTTTATAATAATTTTATTAATAAAAATTTTATAAAATAAAAATAAATCTTCAAAAAAATAACTAATAAAAAAATATATTAAAAAATGTATAAGACGATCTTAAATGTAATAAATTTTGTGTTCTATTCACTATTATAGTTTTCTTTTTACATTAAAAAAAAGGAGAGATAAAGAGAGAATTAGTAAATATATATATATATATATACACATGTCGCTGAAATTGATTGGACATATATTAATCTTACATGCCCCAAATTAACTAATAACACATTTAATTCTAAACAGATCTGAAATTAAATAAATCTCCAGATATTGTCTTACTTCCAAAGTAATTACTCATACTTTAATTATCTAAAAGCATTATAAATTACTATCACCATTCAAAATCTAATTTTTGAATGAGATTCATATGTGAACTCTGATTTCACATCATTAATTAGATTTATCCTTTGAAATTGAATAAATCTACATCTATTCTCTTACTTCCAAATTAACTACTCCAACCTTAATTATCTAGAAACCTTGTAAACTACTGATATTGATATTACTATTACGGTTCAAAATCTCATTTTTTTAATCAGATTCATCACAAAACTCTGAACTTTGATTTATACATCATTAATTAGATTCACCATTCAAAATTCCTACAATTTTAACTTTATACACATCTTTATATATATAGATAATATATATTTTTTTAAAATGAAAAGACAAGAATGGAAGTTGAGTGTTGGGAAATATGGGTTCACAAACCAAACAAAAAAAGCTCAAATAAATATATCACTAAGATAAAAGTAATTTCCCAAATATTAATTTAATAGGTATAATGTAAATAACCCAGGACAAAATGACCCAAAATGGGAAAAAATCACGGGATCTAGTAAAAAAAAACTTCCACTATACCGGTAATAATGCAATACAAGTCTTCTCTAGATACAATTAGCGGTACAACATCATTAAAATCATATCCTGAAACAATAATACACCAAGATGAGGATTTGGAAGGATGTTACCAAATGAGAGTAAAATAAAAATTGGAATGGTAGATATGTAGTGATTCTCGAGAAGATCACAGTGATATAAAATACTTCTCAATCGAGTTTTAATTGAGCATCCATCTGAGGACGCCAAGATAAGAATATTTTCTCTTTTTCAAAAACTCTCAACTCTCTATTTCTATTTCTTGCCTCAGAAGAATAACAACTCGGTAGGAGCAACACATTTCTCCAATTCAAGAGGAATTGGAAATCTTTTGATCAAAGGGTCTTGGGTTAGTGGGCCTCAATAAATCATTGTCTGAGGCCTTCAAATGGCTGGATTAATCATGGGCCCAACAATCTTCCCCTCCAGATCCTTTGGGGGGCAAAACCAATCTTGTTTCCTATATGTAGAATAACAGCTTATCTCTGGCACACCTTTGTCAGCATATCAGAACCATTGTTATTTGTGTGCACTTTTTCAAGTGTCAAATACTTGGAATCTAAAATGTCTTTAATCCAATGATATCTCACCTCAATATGCTTGGGTTGAGAATGAAAATTCTTACACAGATGAATGACATTCTGGACTGTCATAATAAAGTCTGTATTTCTCATGTTTCATGCCTAATTTCTTTAAAAAGGTCCGTAACCAAAGAATCTCTTTACAAGTTTCAATGGTTATATACTCTGCCTCTGTACTAGAAACCGCAATAAACTTTTACAGCTTGCTTTGCCAAGACGCTTCCCGTACAAAAGTCATTAAGTATCCTTATGTAGACCTCTTTTTATCAAGATCGCCTCTATATATGAAGTCAACATAAAAAATATTCTTCACGTAAAACCCACTGATCTGTTGTTGTCCTTTTGTATTTCTGATCTGTCAAGAAGGAGTCAAACTTTTTGTACCGTTGTCTTGGTGCCTATTTCAACCCGTACAAACTTTTTCTGAGCCAATACACTAGTTTCTCTTTGCCAATGTTTTCAATTCTAGCTGCTCAATCTCTAAGTTCAAGTTGGTTGTAATTCCAAGAACCATATGGATAGATGTTATCTTTACACTGGAGAGAATATCTCATCAAAGTTTACACCCTTCTTTTCATTGAAGCCTTTCACAACTAGTCTTGCATTGTACTTTGGCTGTGAACTGTACTCTTGTGATTTCAACTTGTAGACCCATTTATTCTTCAGTATTCTCTTACCCTTAGGTAGTTTCACCAAGTCATAAGTATCGTTTCCCTGCACGAATTCCTCTTGCATTGCTTGCAACACCGTTCATATTTTTTTTCATGCTCTAAGGCCTCAGTATAAGAGTCTAGCTCACCTCCATCTGTCAATAGCACATACTCTAGAAGGTTTTCTTTCTCTAGTAGACCTCGTAAGCTCAACCTATGTTGCTGGTGATGGAGTTAGTGGAATTTCTTTCTCAACTACATCAATAGAAATATCATCAGTAACATCATTGTCGTCCTCTTGTTGTACCTATTCTCCCCCTTGATTAAACTCAGCTGGTTCTGGAATTGGATCATCAGAATCAATTGGTATTGGATCTGAGTCTCAACTGGTAGAAGTGCCATATGAAGATTTTATGCCATACTCTTATCAATATCTTCAAGGGTCTGGTCTTCATGAAAGACAACATCTCTGCTTCTGATCAACTTCTTTTCAACAGGATCATACAATCTGTATCCAAAATTTTCATGCCCATCCCAAGAAAATATATTGCTTAGACTTCACATTAGGCTTTGACCTCTCACATTTGGGAATATGAACCAATGCCCTGCAACCAAACACTTACAAATGCTTTAAGGATATATCTTTTCCTGTCCATAGTTTCTCTGGGATGTCACCATCTAAAGGAACCAAAGAAGATATATTAATCAAGTCAGCTGCCGTCCTCATTGTCTCACTCTAGAAGAATTTTAGCAGCTTAGCATTGGAGAACATAAATCTGATCTGCTCAGTGATAGTTCTATTCATCCTCTCAGCAATCACATTCTCTTGAGGTGTCTTTGGTACTGTCTTGTCCAATCTGATCTCATTAGATTTGCAATAACTCTCAAATGGTCCTTTGTACTCACCACTATTATTAGCATGAATAAACTTCAATTGTTTGTTTGTCTCCCTTTCAACTTTTCTGTGAAATTCCTTACACACATCCAAAAGCTGGTCTTTGGATTTCAAAGCAAAATACCAAAGTTTGCTCGAGAAATCACCAATAAAGGTTAATGTTGCGTGGTTTCTATCCTAACAAAATTTCATTTTTAGGTAAGCGTACATATTGGTGTGGTATGACAAGGAAAGTCTCCGGATTGTCAAACTCTCAAGATGACCAAGCACTAGTACTAACTATGTCTCTACAATTTAATTAAATAAACGATTTGAAAAGATATTTTTATGAAATAAAGAAACAGTTAAAAGACAATTAACAACTAAGAAAACAATTACAGGCTTCTAAGTAATTTGGAAAAGAGTATTTAAATAGTAGAATACCCCTAGAACCTTATAGTTAATTTTAATTAGAAAAACATTGTAAATAATCATTAAAACCCGTTGGTCGGATAAACCCTATTCCTAGTCGAAGACCTTCTTATTAAATTTAACCATTTAGAGAAGAATGTTTTCTAACCCTAACTCGATTATGAACGAATTATGGATTATAGTGATTAATTAATTAATGATCTAAGAATCATAATTAGCATGTCTACTCAATTACTAATTCCCATTATTCAATTTATGCCCTAGATTAATCTTTCTTTGTCAATTCCAATTAATCTTACGAAATTATCAATTACGCATAATTCGATAAACAAACACAAAAATTGAATAACAACCAAACAATATTTAAATAACTAAAACAAGAAATTCATATAAAATATTAACCAAGAATTCTAGGTCTCATCCCTATTTAAACACAAAAAAAGAATTAGTCGCTAAACATAATTCTAAAACATAAACTCAGACAAATTTATGAAATAGAACGAGTTTATGGGACCTTAGGAGAAGTCTTGAAGATTCCACGGTTCCGGTGAACGTCCAAGCTCTTCTCTCGAGTCGCCTGAACAACTCCCAAAATTCGGGTCTTTAAAGTCTTCTTACAAAATAAGAAATTGAATCTAAAACCCTTGCTACCTAATAATCTAAATATTGAAAAGTTTAAATCGAGAGTTTTGCTGCTAAAGTTGTGCTAATCTTTTCCTAAAAAGGTTTAGAATCAAATTACAAAAGGGAAAGGAATGAGAGTTTAAATATGAAACATAAAAAATTTCATTTTAGTCCCCTGTGCAACTTTCTAGATCAAGAAAGTTGCTTTCTGGATCCAAAAAGCTACTGCAAAAAATTTCTTTATTTGTTCTGTTTTTCGGATCAAGTAAGTATGTTACGCTTCTTGAATCTTTTTGAGCCCTTTAATGGGCGATTCAGGTCTTGGAATCTTCATATAATTTGTAGATAATTGATTAGATTTCCAAAACATATTGAATCATATCGATTGGAGTTGTATATAGCTAGATATGATCATTTTACCGAAAGGTGTCAAACTGGAACGTCATGTGAGAAAGCAAATATTTGCACTATACTTTGGATGACCAAGTGAACTCCGATTGAGACAAACTTTGGCCTTATGGAAACCTCATGAAGTCATATAAAATCTTCAAGAAGGACACATCTTCAATTAAGGTCATTAAAAAGGTAAAAAATCCACTAGAAGCTACATTGCTTGGCAATAGACACTATTTTGCTTCGTTTTCACTCCAAAGACCTTTGCTTTGAACGTATTTTCATTTCAAAGGTACCTATAACAATATTAGAAGAAACGAGTTCGATTAGTCTATTGTAGAAGTAATTAAACTCAAAAACCGATGAAAACAATAACACTCAAAGAGGGTAAAAATAGACATATCAGTTACAAAATAAATTGCTCCACCAAGATACGTATCTTTCATCTAGCAAACATCGGCGTATACCAATTCTAATGCATTCAACTTTCTAGATGAAAATTGTTTATGAAATGCAACTCTGTGCTGTTTCCCATGAATGCAATCAACACAAGTTTTAAGTGAATTACCTAGAACATGTGGAAGTAATTGCTTGCGAACAAGTGTCTGAAGTCCTTTTTCACTCATATACTCGAGCCTTATATGACACAGATCAATAGAAGAATCATGAATAACATTCACTTCACCTTTTCCTAGCTTTGCATGCATCAAGTAGAGAGTAATGTGTATTGTTCCTTTTGCAACAATAAGAGTTCCCTTACTGAGTTTCCATTTTCCTCTTGAGAATTATGATAGCCCTCATCATTAAGCTTTCCTATAGAGACAAGATTAAGACAAATATTTGGAATATGTCTGACATTTTTCAGAAGTAACTGACACCCAGTATCTGTATCCAAATAAATATCTCCCATGCCAACAACTTAACATGAAGCTTCATTTCCCATTTTAATATAACCAAAGTCTCCTTTAGAGTAAGTTGAGAAGAAATGCCCATGCGGAGTAACATGGTATGATGCCCTTGAATCAACAATCCAATCACTGTCCTGACAGGTAACATTTATATGACCATCATCACGTAAGACTAGCAAATTATCATCATGAGCCGCCACAAGTGCTGTAGTGTCTTCTTTATCATTTTCCTTCGTCTTATCACTGCCCTATTTCTCAGCAGGTTCCCTTTTCAATGTTCTACAGTACTTCTTGATGTGTCCTTTCTTTGCACAATGATGACATTCAATATCTTCCAGAAAATCATTTTTTCTCTTGGATATGTTGTTTTTGTAGTACATCCATCTATTTTACTTCTTCCTGTCTGATCCGTTTTGTGTCACCAATGCATGAGATTCGTATTTGGTTCTCTATTTATTTCTCCTGAACTCTTTATCAATTATAGCTTCTTTTACTTTGGCAAAAGTTAATTTAGGATTCAAATTGCTGAAAAAATCATCACTGTTTCCCAAAACTGAATAGTAGAACAACCTGTATCTCATCATCAAAGTGCAATTTTAAAGTAGATGCTTGATTTAACAAACCCTGAAATTTGATCAAGTACTCAGACATGTCACTACCATCTTATATCTCATTCGAGTAATAGCCCTGAAACAAAAGGTTTTGTTTACTCTAAGTTTTTCTCCTTACATTTGCTTAAGTTTAGTCCATAAAACATATGTCTTGGTTTCTTTAGTAAAGTGTTGAAATATACCCGTGACTAATCTATTTTTTAATGTTACCAAGAGTTTTGATATGCATATTTGACCATTTCTTATCACTGATGTCCTCTGGTTTAGCCTTATATCCTAGAACAGGATCATACAAATTATTGCACTAAAAATAATCTTCCATTCTAGGTTTTCGATCCATATAATTAGATGAAGTTAATTTCCTCATACATCCAGTATCATCTGTATCACCCATTTTTAATTAGTACAATCTAATCAACCAAGAGCTCTGATACTACTTTGTTGTGAAATATGGGTTCACAAACCACACAACAGAAGCTCAAATAAATATTCACTAGGATAAAGTAATTTCCCAAATGCTAATTAAACAAGTATAAGGAAAATAACCAGAAACAAAATGAGCTTCAACACTAATAACATATATAAGCACAAAATAAACAACATAGAACACCAAAGATTTTTTTAACGTGGAAAAACCTAAGATAGGAAAAAATCACAGGATCTAGTCCAGAAAACTTCCACTACCACTAATAATAATGGGCAATACAGCTCTTCTATAAATATAATTAGATTGACAACGCCATCAAAATCATCTCCCAAAACAACAATAAAACAGGATAAGGGTTTTGAAGGATGTTACCAAATAGAGAGTAAAACAGAAATCGAAATCGGTAGATATGTGGAGCTTCTCGAGAGGATCCCAGCAATATAAAATACTTCTTGATTGAGCTTCAATTGATCATCCGATTGAGGATCTCAAAATGAAAATATTTCTCTACATAAAAAACTCTCAACTCTCTGTTTCTATTTCTTGCTGCAGAAGAAAAACAACTCGGCAGCAGCAACACATTTCTTCAATTCAAGAGGAATTGGAAACCCTTTGGTCAAAGGGCCTTGGGTTAGTGGGCCTTAATAACTTGTTACCCAAGGCCTCCAAATGGGTTGAATTAATTATAGGGTCAATATTGAGGATGAGGGATGAAGAAGATGAAAGAGTTTGAAGAAGTTTGAAAGTCATTTTTTTTTTTTGGTCAAATTCCTTTCATTTACCAGCCCAATGAAAAAGTGCATTAATCACACGATTGGGGAATTATAAGGAAGAGCTGGGAAGAAAAATAAATGGTCACTCACAAGATGTATTTGATTTTTGGATTGCAGGGCCGAAAATTGAGGCATAGACGGCTAAGTGATTCTTGCTACTGAATAATTTGTGGTATTGTTTGTGCATTTAGTATTTGTCAAATTTGATTGGATCCTCTTTTATTGAATTAATTCCTCATAATTCAATTTTCTCTCAATTTTTAGTTTAATTTCTTATTTTATTTGTTGAGGTGTTAGTAGTTCTGGTATTATCTGCAGCCTGGAGAAGCTATTCTTGCCGTTCGAGAAAGTAGCCAATGAATTCTTGCAAAATTTTGAACTTCTATGCAGCCATGTTGGAGTTGCAACAATTGATTTCAAATCCTTCAAATAGGACAATAGAATTCCAACGGTTGAAGCAATTTTGGGTTGTGGTGTGAGAAAAATCCCGTCTAATGCACAAATTAAGTAGTAGATATTTATATTCAATATTTAAATTTTGTGAAAACACTTTGTCTATCAGACCAGCTGGAGGACATAGTAACCTTCAAAGATATATAAGAAAGCCAGAAAGAAAGTTTAAAGGCAATATTTTTTTCTTAATTCTTTCTGTTGAGACTGTTTGTATTATTAGTTCAAGTTGAGAACACAAAAGGAGAAGGGGAATGAGTGAATTATTAGTTATCTATAGATGTCTTTTTTATTTATATACCCTTTTAGAAAACTTTCAAAAGATTTTTAAATAGTTGTGAAAATTGGGAGATCATGATGTGATTACAGTCTTATTTAATTCACATTTTTGCACATATTAATAAAAAGGAGCAACATATACCTTGTATTTTTAGGTCACTATATTTAAACTTTTATTCTATGTGCAAATGTTTATGCACCAGAAAAAGTTAATAGAGATGTTTTAAATATTTTTCAAAAGCAAATATACTAACTCTTGATATTAGATGAATGCTTTGGAATCTTTTTCAGATGAGGTTTGTAAAGATGAAGAGTCTAGACGATTGAAAGGGATTTTGGCAGTAAAATTTTTATGATATGTATATGTATCTCTTCATATATCTATCTCTTAATCTCCTTAAAAATGCTTAGAAAGAAGCTTTGCTGCGTTTCAACAATGTTGAGGATTGAAGGGACTTCAAGTCCAAGCAGCCATATTCCAAGAGTGAGCCTTAAAGAGTTCAAAGGAGTTCAACTGTACAATTTGCAAAGGGGGTTTGCATTATATCCGCTAGGGAAACAATAGATGTGCTAAAGAGCTAGGTGTTTCTTGTACTGTGTTATCAGTTCATAGTGGATTGCTTTTTGGGCATAGCCCCTCAGATGTAGGCTTAGGCCGAACTGTATTACCAATTTGTTGTGTTGGGTGTCTTGTTTTATTTTTGTTATTACACATACTGCTCACACAATACACTTGTTAAATTCAGTTCACACTGCACGAAAGTAAAATCCAACTAAAATAATCATATTCAAGTCACATACTTATTAGAACAAGCACATAAATAGAAAGCATATGAGAAAACGACTTTTTCTTTCCCAATCAATACGTGACTTAATCATGATTTTTTAAAAAATATATTATGGAGATGGTACGGGATATGAATTGAACCTAGCTAACACCTCTACTATCTGGTAAGAAGTGCTACTAACCAATTGAGCTATCTTCCACTGAAAATTATTATTTTAGTTATATTTTTGGGGGAAAAAAGAAGCACAACACAATATCAATGGAAAATTTTGTTGTAGTTTCAACCCATAAGTTGGGATGTAGAACTGTGGATCATATTAAATCACATCACCCATTTTATTAATTATTTTTTCACTTATACAGACAAAGGGTCTAAGATATTGATAAAAATGTTAGAAATTCCATATCACACTCAAGAATCTTATCCATAATGAAAATTTTCAAAATATAAACTTTAAAGAGAAATTAGCTATAGATTCCTTGAAACATTTTACGTTTTTTTCTTTATATCCTAAATGTTTTATTTTAACCCTCATTATGCCGTCAACATTTTCCGATTTGAGTATTATTATAATTATAATGAATGATGCAGAATATGATGGTGGTGAGCATGCCCCACTCACGTGCAAGCTAAAAAAAATGTTAAATTTATATTTTATTTTAGCTCTTTATGTTTTCAAATATTTTTTGACTGCATATTGTTATAGTTATAACGAAGGACGGTAGAATTCGATGATGTTAAGCACAGCCCACTCACATAAACACTAAAAAAAAATTAAAATTTGACCTTTTTTAGAGTGCACGTGAGTGAGACATGCTCACTCCACTGAATTCTGTCATCTTTCCCTGTAATTATAACGATATGCAAATCAAAAAATGTTCGAGGGTATAAAGAGTTAAAATAAAATATTTATGGTTTAAAAATAAAAATGTAAAATGGTTGAGGATATGTATAGCTAATTTCTCAAATTTTAAAATTCAAAATTAATACTAATCTTTGTCTTTTGCTAAATGAAATTGATACTAATCTATACTCATGACTTCTGATTGAGTTCTCCACTTGCACTCTTAATTGGATTTTTTTTCTAAAAGTTTTTTCTTAATTTTTACAAAAAATAAACTATATGCAAAAGAAGCTAATGACTTCTGCTTATCACCCTTTGTAGAAGTTCACCTGCAAAATAACGTAGAAAAGAAATAAGATGGGGTTGTTTCCATATTTCATCTCCGATACCTAAGTCAGTGCACAATTCGATCGAGTAACTGTGTATATTAGAAAAATATGTCATATAAATAGAACAACAGTACCTCTATTTATAGAGAAGAATATCCTCCTCGGATCTGCTGCTATCCTATGTAAAGATTATAATAGAAAGGGATAAGAAAGAATTTTCCCTTTTATCTCATTAAACCTACACATATGATGTGGGCTTTGAATAATAATAATTATAAAAACCGAATGGGCTTGTTTTATTGTCGGCCAATTGACTTGAGCCCAAAATATAAAAGCCTAATAGGTTGTTCCCATCATAAGCCCTACAAAAAGAATTATAAATGGGTTATGATTTTTTGGTTTCTGAATGATTTAAATCTTTGGGTGAAAGTTCAAATTAGCTCTTTAGAAAGAAACCCTTTGACGAAGATTCAGGTTTAACCGCTGCTTCTGTACTTATAAGCTACTTACTTTTCTTGATAATTGTTAACATTTCCTTCTTGTAGATATCTAATTGCTTTTCAAAATGTCAATTTCCATGCAAATGCCTTCCAAGAATTCCAGGCAGTCCTCCCAGCAATCTCCAAAATTTAAATCTTCCAATTTAGGTAGTTGAATAGTTTCTCTGAACTGCATTTTCCAATTATTCATCCCAAATATGACACAACCCTTGGTGGGTTGAAATATTCAATTGGAGACTATAGGATTCTGTATCCTCCCGTTGATCCTAATCAAGCTATTAATCTTGTGACAAAACATATTTGTGCTTTAGAATCCCCAATCCAATTTAACCCCAATGATGGTGCTAATATATGTGAACAGAGAGTTGTGTTATACTCTTCTAACCTTCAATTTTTTTCTAGTTTAGAAAACCTTCAAAAAACCCTTTAGGATATCTCCCCAGTATAGGTTAATGGTAGTTGTTAGGGAAGATAATGCCCATATTGCCCCCTCCAGGGTATTTCGTAGTCTACTGAGAACAATACAAGGTAGGATTGCGATTTCCAGTACATTTTTTATTTATAGAAATAATGGATTACTGGGAAATCAGAATTGGACAAATTGGCCTGCATGGAATACAATAAATTATTGCTTTCATTTTGATTTTCAAAGCCTTCGGGCTTCCAACCAATTTGGAGGTGTTCAGGAAAATGTTTGACATAAAGTCGTTAAAAGAGGAACCTGGGTGGCATACACTTTAGAAGAAAAGTGGAGCAGAAAAATTTATAGTAAAGCTTACCACTATCCATTCATGGATGGAAAATGGATTTTTTTATATAACAAATGCTCAAAATTTCTTAGAAATCCCTTGGAACCAATGAAGAATGCTACCAAACTATGAAATGGCATCAAACAATCCATTCGCTAAAGACTATAGAAAGAAATTGGTATATTATTAATTTGGAATGATACTGAGGGAAGGGAATTGGGATGAAACCTAATGGAGGCCGCATGTTTCTTCACAAATGAAGATGTGGGTTTACGTCAATTAAGTTATTTTTTAAACATGAAAGTGATAGACACTGATGAATATATTGTATTATGTTGTTTGAGATATGTGAAAAACAAAAAGAGTAACGAAATGTGTTAAATGTGTAGGAGCATCATTGCTGACGAGCATAATAGAATCAGCTATAAAATTGAAATTAGCTCCACCAATAACAGAGGCACCAGGATAAGGTATGTCCATCTATATGAATTAAGGATAAAAAATTCGAAGTAATGGGGAATCACTTGTATTGTAGGCATGTTTTCAAAAGTACTAGTAGATAGACATCAGGAGGAGAAGTAAAAAAGTAGCAGATTTGGTAGGAAGTGGATTTCTATCAGAGAAGAGAAGAGAAAGAGAAAGAAATAATTCCTATAAGTAGTTCAAATGCTTCTGATTTCTTGATGCAGCTACAATACCAAAAAGAAAAAGGACGGGAAATGGTGAGAAGAGGAAGAATGTGCCTCGACAATTGTTGATTTTCAATAGACCTAAGGAACATGAATTTCTCCCTGTACCAGAAGAAAATCCTCGAGAAGAAAAAATATAGATCCATCTCTACATAAAATAGAAAAAGTGTAACCATTGGAAAACTGTGAATTATTATTGCCAAGCTGCGCAGTGAAAATGAAAAGGCAAAAGAGATCACCAAAAAAAGAAAAAAGGGATTAAAGAATCAAGTTTGGCTCCTTTGGGGATGAGTTCAGTAAGTAGCCAATTGGTCCTAGGATGAGTTGATGGATGGTTTGGCAATGAGTGCATTCCAGGTAAAGTTTGTCTATACATATGGGACAAAATTGAATGGATTATGAATGTATCAATAAAGAGAAATGATTTTGTTGTTGAAACAAAATATGAATATAGCAAATGAAGTTGCACTGTGTTTTGCCAATTTGTGTGCTACACATCGAGAGATGCAAGAAAAACAAGAAATAATGGTTGGACGAAAGTCAACGGGAAATGGTTCAACTTAAAGATCAAGTAAAAACATTGGAGAAGAGTGTCATAGATTTGAAAGAAGAAAATATGCTTTTAACCAAGACTATTCTACTAAAGATGAAGAGATAAAATCTGTGAATGAGTTGAGAATATGAGAATGGCTCGAATGTAAGACGCAAGGGAAGCAATTAAAAGATATGATCTGGAAGTGGAAAATGTGAAATACCAATTATCTCAATTGCTGACTAAAAAAGGAGAATTTCAACCTCAAGTAAAGGAGCAGACTACAAAAGAATTTTGTGAATACATCGATAGGGAAAACTGGTTTCTTAAGTTGGCGATGCCAATGTTAGTTGCTGCTATGATTGAACTTGTGGAAAGTACACATGATGTAAACCCATATGCAGTACTTCCCAAGGTAGCAAAATCTTGTTATAAAGAAGATGCAACCTGTCCAGAATTTCCTTGAAACAAATGAAAAGATTAGAAGTTGAAAAATTGGCAACAAAGTATGCTGAATCTTTGAAGAATAAAGAAATCCAAGTGATAGAATTGGAAAATCCAATTATGCCTGCTAAGGTTCAAGAAATTGAAGAAACAAACCCGAATTCCTAAGAGAATGATCAGGAGGGGAGTACAATGGATGAACCTTCAAAGACTAGTGTTCCCGATACTCCTTCATTGACTACTAAAGATCCTTGGCTCCTTGAAGTAGCAAAAGGACAAACGAAGGCATGTAGCCAGTACAATATCCTCGTTATTAATGTTTATAGAAGTGATCAACTTCTTGTTCAAATGATTTCCAGGAAAGAGAGTGTTATTTGAGCTGAAGTGCAGCAAGAACATGAGAGGATGGGGAAATCCTTGCCAAGAAAGTTGCTTAATAAAGAGAAAGATGTGATGCTGGAAAGGAGGTAATATCTCCCGATAGTAGAAAAAAGAACATCTCCCCTAATGGGAAGGGGAAAATATAGGTTTAGAGGTTGTTCCTTAAATGGATCATGTGTCATGATTGGGTAGTTTTGTATGAAGTATGAAGCATCAGCCAACTTCGTTACTAATAATGCATTATATTAATGTGACACATGTTTGGGCTTTTATTTTTATTGAAGGCTTGTTCGCACCTTTATACAAATAGAAAATGTATTTTCATCCAATGAGCTAAAACTTGGGCCCAACTTTTCTAATCAATGAAAAAGAAAAAGCTTTAACTATGGTAAAGTTAAAAATGAAGAAAATAATGCGTGTAACTCAAACGTCGTGTTTCAATAAAAAAAAAATGAATTAAGAAGACATGCACTTGTCAATTGATAATTGAATCCGGTTAAGTTCCCAAAGTAAAAAATAATTACCTCTCAAGAATGAAGCCTCTTTGGAACTGTTTTGGTTGTCGAAACACAACTATAAAAGAGAGAAGGGAATAAAAAAGGTATCTCATGTTGTACCGTTCTTTCTTCACCATATTATATCGACAATAACTTAAGAACAATGGCACCCATGATTGAAGGTATTGAGGTTGTACACTTCCTTTTTGTACACATGTTAGGTTTTTCTTCAAAGATACCTTCCTAGAATTGCATATGTGTCAACACATTTTCATAGCAGCAAAGAGTATTTGAACATCCCTTTGGTACGTATTTTAAAAGAACATAATAATTTTTCTTTTGAGCAATTTTGCACCCTAGTGAAGACATACCTAGCTTTCCGAGGGGAATCAGTGAGTGTGGAACTGGATGCATACGAAGTTGATAAATGATTTAAAAATGCATGGGGTTGTTCTCCAAACCTCAATCATTATGAGATATTAAAGTTGTATACTGACTTTGAATCGTTCAAGTGTGAAGGCCTAAGGCGCAAGAGGAAATATGAGCAAATGATATCTAGAAGAGAGAGTCCTTAAACCTGTGAGATGTTTATTTTTATTTATTTATTTCCTTTAATGATATGAAGGCATATCCTCAGTTGAGTGAGGACATAATGATGTAAGTTTTTCCCTGCTTCCACAGCACTGGAACAGGAAAGTGTAGGATAGATCTATCAGGGATGGCCTCTGCATAGACAGAAAAAATGTATCAGGACTTTTCGTATATTGTTTTGATAATATAATATATATATAACGATGAATTAATATATATAAGAAGATAAATAAGGATATTTGGTAAATAATCAAATATAACTGAAGTTATATGGAATAACTTGGGTCAAGGAAAGAATTTTTGGAGGTTAATATAATTCTAAGTCATGGCTAAAATCTTTCCTTCACTATCTTGCAATTTATAACTCCTGTTACCATTGCATCAGACAACCCGATAAGAATCTTCCTAGTTGGGATCTAACTTTCTGTTTAGGTCCACTCTACTGATCTCATTCTTTTTTAGGACTAAATCACCTTCTTTAATTGTTGAAGGTTTGACCTTGGCATACAGTATCTAGCCACTTGTTTTTTGTAGTGTACATCCCGTTTGACAGCTTGATCTCGGATTTCATCAATGAGTGTAAGATGCTCATGTAACATCCGATCATTTGAATTTTCATCAAAGACAATGGTTCGCAATAATTTATTTCGAATTTTAGCTAGAATCACAGTATCTACCCCAAAAAATAAGTTAAATGGAGTTTCTCTAGTTTTTGTTCGTAGGGTTACACAGTGCTTCACAAAGCTCTCTGAACTCCTTAGAGTCAAACTGCTTACCGTTGTTCGAAATTAGTATCTTACGAATTCCAAATCGACAAATACATCGTCATAGAAAAACCTTTACTTTCTTTGTTGTAATGCTAGCTAATGCTTTCACCTCAATCTATAGTGTGAAGTGGTCTATAGCAACTATCAAATAATTCATACAAGCGAGAGCTTTCCGAAAAGGTCCAAGGAGGTCAATGCCCCACTGAGTATAAGGAATTGGGAGTACCAAAGGTATGATATTCTGACATCGGGATGTGATGCTCATTAACGTGTATTTCGCATTTGATACATGTTTTCACTAGATTGACCAATTCTTCTTTCATAGGAGGCTAATAATACTTGTATCGCTTCGCTTTGTTCATTAATGCCTTAGTTCCAATGTAGGACCCACAGATGCCTTCATGAATTTCACATAATACATTGTCCATTTGTTGCATTGACACATTTTAAAAGTGGCCAACTGCCCATAATTTGGTATAATCGATCATTAATTAGGACGTCCATTGCAGAAGTCGTGCAAATTTTTCTGGCTTGTTTGTCATCCTCTGAAAGTTTTCCTTTCAAAATGAAATCCTTAATCAGTTGAGTCCAATCAACAACGGACTCTGTTACATAGATCTCTTTAGCAATGCTCTTTTCCTGAAGAGATTCAATCCAAGTGCCTTCCATGGGTTCTCCTGCACTTAACTTAGACAACATGTCAAAATGTACATTTTCTTCGCGAGGCACTTTTCCAAACAAGATTTTTGAAAATCTTGTTATTTATTGTTGAACATATGCCAAGTGCTTTTGCATGTTTTCACTTTTTGCTTCAAAAGCTCCTGTAACTTGCTCGGTGACAACCTGTGAATCACTACAAATGTATAGGTAGGAAATTTTAAGACTCTAGGCCATTCGCAGTCCTACAAATAA
Organism: Catharanthus roseus; assembly: GCA_028651295.1. Classification (NCBI taxonomy): domain Eukaryota; kingdom Viridiplantae; phylum Streptophyta; class Magnoliopsida; order Gentianales; family Apocynaceae; genus Catharanthus; species Catharanthus roseus. Next base: position 11,671,093 of record JAPQWS010000102.1, on the reverse strand, counting down.
AGCTTCATATTCAGCTTTATTATTGCTAAGGGAAATAAGAATTTCATAGCGTAGGCGTATTAATGACCATTGGGATCTTCTAGAATGAAACCTGCACCTTTGTGCTTTTCTCCTGTTAACCCATCAACATTTAAAATCCAAGAATTAGCCATATCAACTGTTTCTAATGATTTCTTATCATCAAAAGGGTCAAGAAAGAAACATTCAACAATGAAATTAGCTAGTGCTTGAACTTGGATGGTCGGTCGCGAGGATAAGTCAATTCAGTATTAACTTAACTCCAACGACCACTTAGATATCCTACCGATATAACTAGTTTGTGCAATATGTGACGAAGTGGAATGTTTGTTAGAATATTAATTGCATGTGCTTGAAAATAGGGATTTATTTTCCAAGCAGTGATAACGAGACACAAAATGTATTTTTCCAGAGAACTATATCGTATCGTTCTTTTGGGCTATTTAGAACATGGCTCACGTAGTAAACGAGTTCCATATTATTGTCATGTTTTGAATAAAAAACAGAGCTAATTATTTTGGGAGAGATTGCTAAGTACAGAGATAATGTTTCATTGGTTACATGGGTTACTAGTATGGGAAGGGAAAAAAGATATGCCTTAGGCTTTTGAAAAACATTATTGCCATTTGTTGTCCATTCAAACTTAGTTGGACATCTCTAGATCTGATTAAACAGTAACCCGATTTCACCTGCTCTCGCTAAAAAAGAACCCAAAGATGTCGTCCTCCTTGCCAGCCTTTGTATCTCTTTCACTATCCGTGGTACTGGCGTATCCTGAATGGAATTAATATTTGCTGGATTGGCTTCAATTCCCCTATCTGAAACCAAATATTCCAAAACTTTCCAGATAGAACTCCAAAGGTACATTTTTTGGGATTGAGTTTTATCCCGACCTTTCGAATTCTATCAAAAAATTGCCTTAAATCGTCAGGTGCAGATTCTTTTTTCTTAGATTTGACAATAATGTCATCCACATACACCTATACAATTTTATTGATAAGACCTTCAAAGGCCTTGGTCATACCCTCTTGGAAGTTGGCACTTGCATTTTTCAACCCGAAAGGTATTCGAGTGTGACAAAAAAGGCCATCATTTGTGTTAGCCCTAAGGGCATTATTGTGTATGTTTTTTATTATGATTAACATATGTTTGTGTGATGAGTATAGCTTAGTCTCTATAGAACAAAAGAAGCATTTTTGGAGGCTCAAGGCTACACTATATAAGAAGTAAAAGATCTTGGAATTAAAACATAATAAAGAAGGAAAGATCAAGGCATTGAAGACCTTGAAGACTTATGTCTTAGTTAGGGATATGCTAAGGTATTTTGTAAAACTCCCTAACTCTCATCTTTGTTTGTTGATCAAGTGTGAAGCTTTTTGGATGAATTTCTTTTTATAAACTATTCTTGAAATCCAAGTATTCTTGATAGAGTTTTTTATGCCTTCAAAAGTTTTCTTATCTCTAAAAGAGTATCAAGAATACATATTTTGAAATGTGAAGGAAAGTTCTTTTTGTTTAAGGAAAACTGGCTTGTTTAAGGAAAACTGGCTTTTAAGTCATGCTGAAAAAAAAGGGTCATCCGATTTTTAAACTGGTCATCCGATTTTGTCATCCGATTTTTAAAATCGGACGTCCTATTTTAAAACCGGTCGTCCGATTTTTCTAGCTTTAGAAAAATATGTCGTCCGATTTTTAAGAGGGATCATCCGATTTTTGTAGGATGCGTCCGAATCTTTCTATTTCAAAAATAGGTCGTCCGTTTTCTAAAACCGGTCGTCCGGTTTTAGTCTTTTACTGCAAAAATATTACCGTTACACAGTGTAACGGCTACTTTCTTCTCCTTCATATATATATATATATATATTGACTTTGATCAGCTGCAAAAAGGATAGAGGTTGGTTGAAAAATTTATTGAGATCATTTTAGAACATTTAAAGAGCTTTAAAAGTACATTCTTTAAAATATCTTCATCTCATAAAAACAAATAGAAAATTCTTCTTGGAGCTTCATTGTTGATCATCCATCAAAGAAGAAGTACAGAGGTGCTTGTAGAAGTATTCCACTGAGTTGTATCTTCCTCTTCTCAAGCTCATTTGGTAACATTGTTCCTTACTCTTCTTATTCTTTTATTGTGATCAAAGGTTTGTGAAAAACCCTTTGGGTGATTCTTTGATAAATTTGTTGTATTGTTGTGTTGTGTAAACTTTGAGGTTTTTGTGTAAAACCCTTGAAGGGTGATCCTCATTGTGTTGTTGTGTAACCAACTTTGAAGATAGTGGATTTGTGAAATCCTTGGAGGTTTATCTTTCTAATCACACAAAAGATTTTTTAAAATTAGCCAAAAACCTTATTCACCCCCCCCCCCCTAAGGTTTTTCAATTTGTAATGAAGAAGGTTTTTGCCATGTCCTCCTTGCTATTAAGATTTGGTAATATCCCTTGTAGGCGTCGAGAAATGATAGTAATTCATGTCCGGCAATGGAATCCACCAGTTGATCAATTCTAGGGAGGGGGTATGTTTTCTTTGGAATGGCTTTATTCAAATCCCTAAAATCAATGTAGACATGCCAAGCCCCTCCCCGTTTGGCCACTATTACTGGATTAGATAAACCATCGGGAAAATCAATTGGCTTGATTATCCTGGCTGCAAGCAATTCTTGTACCTCTTTCCTGATAACTTCTTCTTTGTCTTTAGCAAAGACTCTCTTCTTTTGAAACGTCTACTTCATTCCCTATGGAATCCCTAATTTATGTTCTGTAATGGAATGGGCACAATACCTAAGTCTGATGAAGACTATGCAAAAAAGTATTTGTATTCCCACAGGATTTTAGCATGCTTTATGTACAAAGGAATAGGTAAAGTTTTTCCAATCTTGATAGTTTAGTCTAGTTTCTAAACATCGAGAATAAACAACTCAAACTTCCCATCTGGTTCAAGCTTTGGTAACTTACTATGCTCTTCTGACTCTTCTTCAATTCACTCTACTTCTTTAACTATAGCAAAATAACATTTATAGGCATCCTTTTAGATCAGTATAGATCATTTGCACCTCTTCCATGATAGGGACTTTCATGGATCTAGCTTGTAACTGAATTAACGCGGGACGCCCCATGATACAATTGTATGGAGAAGGAGCAACAACAATTAAAAACTTGACCATGTGAGCAATGTCTCCAATGGAAACGGGAAGAGTGATCTTGCCATTTGGCTTCATAATTTGCCTTGTAAATCCTACTAGAGGTGCTTCATATGGTAGTACTTTACTCCAAGAAATGTCCATTTGCTTGAATGTGTCCTTGAAAAGAACATTAACTGAGCTGTTAATATCAACAAGAATTCGTGTAACAAGACACTGATCGATGGTCATGGTAATAAGCAAAGGATCGTCACTATGATCTTCCCTTGACCTCTTTCTAGAAACCGGAAGGCCAACATCTTGAATGACATCGATTACTTCAATTTAGAAGATGAAGCATCATTTTTCGTGTTTCTTTTATCATCCTGCTAGGATTCCTTCATATTATCATTACTTGAGACTCATTTGGCAGAAGTACTATCAATGAATTCTTTCAACTCTCTCTTTTTTTATGGTATCTTCAATAGCTTCCTTTAATTCATTGCATTGTTTAGTGTTGTAGTCGTGATCTTTGTGGAATTGGAAATATTTAGCTTTATTGTGCTTTTTAGGAGGAGAAAGTATTTTCGTTGGCCATTCTAAAATTATGAAAGGCTCAATTTGCTGCAAAATCTCTGATCGAGGATTTTTAATAGGATGTACTTGAATCGGGGAAAGTCAAGTTTCTAGGGGCCTAATTTCTCTTGAATTTTGGGTTTTAATTTCAACTCCCCTATTTCGGTTTCTTTGGACTTTGTTATTCTTTGACCTCGTTATCTAATTCCTATTTCCTTCTCACATAATCGTCCGTATGAATGAATTTTTGAATTTTTGCTAAAAGAGTGTTGACATTGGTTGGTTCTTATTTCTAGAGAAGCTGGATTTGTTAATCCATGTATATATGCTTGTATGTATTCTCTTTCAGACAAATTGGAGATTTCTTATGCCACACGATTAAATCGGGTGGTAAAATCCCGAGTTGATTTTGATGGTCGCTAGCTTACACTGAGAAGAAAATCTGAAGTGGGTTTAAAAATAGATTGAGGGAGAAAGTTTTGAATGAATTTTTACCTAAATCTTTGAAACTAGTGATGCTTCTAGGTGGTAGATGAGCATACCATAGTAGAGCTTTCCTTGCAAGTGAACTCGAGAACATCCTACAACACGCGATATCAAAAGCATTATAGACATACATATGAGAAGTAAACCTCATCATGTGTTGGGTTGGATCCGAAGACCCATCATCAGTTTCTAATTTTAAATGAGAAAAATGATTAGGAACCGGGGCACACGCATGAGATTCACCTAATGGGTTGTGTTTTAAAAATCCCAACCACTATCTGTGGGGTGTGTGGAAGGAGTCATTCAGGCAAGGGTTTAATTGACTAAATCATGAATAGTTTGGGTTTGCGGAACAGGTGACTCCCTTTGGAAGAAAACATCTCCCGAAGCCATGTTAGAAGGAAACGATGGAGATGGAAATTGTGGGATAGTAAATTGTGGTCGAGGGGCAGATATGGTCGTTGCAGAAACGATAGAAAAAAGTTACTGAGCTAGCATCGTTCGTAAAAAAGCAAGAAGAGTTTGTAACTGTAAATTTTGCTAAAAAAAGTGGAAGATCCTGCTACCTACCTGTGTACTAGGCATAGGAAAAGGAAATGGAAGTGTAACAATGGTGGGTTGTGCAGATGAAAGTGAGGCAGGAGGATCAGTAGAAGTAATTTCCTTCTTGTTATTAGGATCAGTAGCCATAACTCAAGTTGTGAGTATATCCAAAAGACAAAAGAAAACACGGTAGACATCAATTAATGAGTTTTGCTTATCACCCTTTGTAGAAGTTCACCTGCAAAACAACGTAGAAGAGAAACAAGACGTGATTGTTCTCCCGTTTCACCCCCGATGCATAAGTTAGAACACAATTTGATATAGTAGCAGTGTATATTAGAAAAATATGTTATTCAAATAGAACAACAGTTACCTCTATTTATAGGGAAGAATATCCTCCTTGGATCTGCTACTATATTCTGTAAATAATAATGGAAATGAGCAAGAAAAAATTTTCTCCTTTATCTCGTTAAATCTACACTGTGATGTGGGCTTTGAATAATAATTATAAAATGCGAATGGATTAATTAACTTGAGTCCAAAATATAAAAGTTTGATAGGCTATTCCCATAGAAGCCTTGAGATCTTCACATTAGATTTCGACTTTATGAAAAAAAACATTTTCTTGAGGAAGAAAAACTGTTGCAAAAAGTTTTGGCCCACAAGGTGCTTGAAGTTATTCCGAGCACAGCCTTTGGCTTAAGCTGAAAATCACTTTCATGGAAGAGCTTCTTGAAAATGATTAGGTAAAACAATACCAAGAAATAATTGGGTTTTCAATCTTATCTAAATCTTCCATATAAATATTCTCAGGTTCTGACAATTTCATCCAATCTACTTTGAGGCCAAGAATTTTTCGAAGTTTACCTTATCCACTTCTGCTCTTCAGAACTCCCTCTGCTAGAGTTCATAGTTTCAATCTTGAGCTTCATTTAGTCTTTCTAGTTGCTAAATTTTTTTTTTTATCTTAGATTCATTTTTCTTTTACATATTCATATATGTCAAGATGTTTCTGCTCATATACTCAACCTTCAACCTCTGTTGCAAAGTTTATTTCAAGCCAACCATGTCTGGAAATGCTAGAAAACCAATGCTCCACCATAAAAGACCTCAAAATTATCCATGCCCAACTCATCAAAACAGGGCTAGTCAAGGATAAGATTGCAGCTAGCCGCGTCTTAGCTGTCTGTGCTAATTCTCCAGCTTCTGATATGAACTATGCATATTTGGTTTTTAATCATATTGAAAATCCAAATCTTTTTGCATGGAACACTATAATTAGAGGCTTTTCCCGGAGTTCCACGCCAGAAATTGCTATTTCTCTCTTTGCTCATATGTTGGTTAGTTCATCTTGGTCACCGGGAAGGCTAACTTATCCGTCAGTCTTCAAGGCTTATACTCAGCTTGGACTAGCTGAAAATGGAGCTCAACTTCATGGGAGGGTAATGAAACAAGGACTTGAATTCGATCCCTTCATTCGTAATACAATTTTGCATATGTATGCAAGTTGTGGATATTTAAGTGAAGCTAGAAAACTGTTTGAAGAAGATGAGGTTTTGGATGTTGTGGCATGGAATTCGATGATTTCAGGCCTTGCTAAACATGGGGAAATTGATGATTCAAGGAGGTTGTTCGATAAAATGACATGTAGAAATGATGTTACATGGAACGCTATGATAAGTGGTTATGTCAGAAATGGGAACCCAGAGGTGGCGTTTGATCTTTTCGATGAAATGCAAGAACAAAGAATGAAGCCCAGTGAATATACCGTTGTCAGTTTGCTGAATGCTTCTGCAGACTTGGGAGCTCTTGAACAAGGAGAGTGGATTCATGATTATATCAAGAAAACTAATATTGATTTGAATGTTATTGTGATTACAGCAATTATAAACATGTACTGCAAGTGTGGAGACATTGATATGGCTTGCCAAGTTTTTGAAAACGCCACAAACAAAGGGTTATCGTGTTGGAATTCGTTGATATCTGGATTGGCAAACAATGGATTTTGCAAGGAAGCGATTAAGTTATTTTCAAGGCTAGAAAACTCAAATCTTGAACCAGATTCTGTTAGTTTTCTTGGTGTCTTGACTGCCTGCAATCACTCCGGTTTAGTCAATGAAGCTAGAAATTATTTCAAATTAATGAAAGAAATGTACGAGATTGAGCCATCAGTCGAGCATTATGGTTGTCTGATCGATGCATTAGGCCGTGCAGGTTTCCTTGAACAGGCAGAAGAGCTAACAAAATACATGCCTATGGAACCTGATGTAGCCATATGGGGATCATTGCTATCAGCTTCTAGGCAACATGGAAACATCAGGATGGCTAAATTGGCAGCTAAGTGTTTAAATCAGTTGGATCCAAATGAAAACTCCAGTTATTTATTGCTGTCAAATGTTTATGCAGCCTCAGGCCATTTTGAGAAAGCCATTCATGAGAGGGTTTCAATGAAAGATAAGCAGATAGAGAAACAACCAGGATGCAGTTCAATTGAAGTAGATGGGGAAGTTCATGAATTTTTAGCTAGTGGGATTCTTCAATATCAACTGCCTGAATATGTTCTTTCATGAACTAACTACGTTAGACCATTCTAGGCGATGAAAAAAGTAGCCAACTTTCTCTGGGAACGACAAATGTTATGATCTTATTGTATCTGTTAGTCCATCCAGATGGAAATTCATTAGGAACCCTTACTGCAATACTATCAATTGAAGAAATCTTTCATTTCTCTTTGCAAAAATTTGCAGCTTTTCTTAAAGTATTCACAATGCCAAAAGATCCTAAGCTTGGAAAATGCAAATCAGATGAATCATTAATGAATAATGTTGTCAAGATCTTAAGTTTCATAGATGGAATATTAGATTTTAGCTAGAATAGATTATTAAAAGGAGCTGCTTTTATCTGTTGTGGAAGGCAATTGACATGGGAGAAAAATTTGTTGGAAAGTAGGCAGTTGGAAAAAATATTTACAAGAAATTTTTTTTTGCCTTGAAACACTGATGTTACTTAACTATCTCCTACTCTGCTATCATTCTTTTTGGTTCTGTCATAAATTTATTTACAAAATCTTCCTACTTAAAGTGCAAATTTCCAAATGCAGTTGCTTGTGTTCTTCTCTTCAATTTCTGCCAAGCAAAAGAAGCAGTAAAGATCAGATGGCAGGTGCTAATACAGACCTTACAAATCCAGGTCTTGCGACTTCAAAACTGCCAAAACCATTACCAATTACCACAACAGGTGAGGCAGCGGGGGAAACAATCCGAAGGCCACGAGGAAGGCCAGCAGGATCCAAGAACAAGCCTAAACCACCAATTATCATCACAAGGGACAGTGCTAATGCACTAAGGGCACATGCAATGGAGGTGAACGCGGGTTGTGATGTGAGCGAAAGCCTAATCACATTCGCAAGGAGAAAACAACGAGGAATCTGTGTACTTAGCGCAACAGGTTGCGTAACAAATGTGTCATTACGCCAACCAGCTTCATCGGGAGCAATTGTGACACTTCATGGAAGATTTGAGATACTTTCATTGCTCGGATCAGTTCTTCCTCCACCGGCACCACCAGGGGTAGCTGGACTAACGATCTACCTAGCAGGACCACAAGGGCAGGTTGTAGGAGGAGGTGTGGTTGGTGCACTAATTGCTTCAGGACCTGTTGTGATTATGGCTGCTACTTTTATGAATGCTACATTTGATAGGTTGCCATTAGATGATGATGAAGTTGTAGCTGCTGCTGCTAATGCACCTCAAAGCCACCAGCAGTATCAAAACAATAGGCAAAGACACCATGTTGAGGCTTCAGACATTTATGGTTTGCCACAAAACTTGCTTACAAATGGAACTTTACCACCAGAAATTTATTCATGGGCAACTGGAAGGACTCTGTCCAAATCCTAAATCATCATTTGAGGAAATTCATGTTTAAGAATTTTCATTGAAAATGCTCTAAAAGTGTAGCTAGCTACTCAGTATCATTATGTAATACTCTTTCCATTTGAATCTGCTCAGTATTCAAATAGTGATTTAGTACTTGTATTCATCTTGTCCTTCAAATTGAAGTGCTAAACTTAGTAAAACCATATTTTACTTATTTTTTATTCTTATTATAAATGTGTCTTTCCAAAAAACAAATGGAATGATTAGTGTGGATACATCCAACTCCGGAAAAATTGCCGAAAATACAAAGGAAAGAAGGTTAAATTTAATGAATCTTTTTGTATGATAAATTGTCTTTTATTTAATACATATATTTATATTGAAGAATAGGAGTAAATACATGAATTATTAGCCAAAAAAAGGAAAACAAAAAAAGAGGAGCAAATACATAAACTGATTGTAATTTTATGTTGTATTTTTTTTCCTATTAATCTTCTTAGCACTCACATATCCTCACAATGAATACATAAAAATAATGCTCTTTCATTACTCAATCCTCAGTTTTTTTCTGAGCCTGACCCACTTTAAAATACCGTGGACTGAAGTGGGCCTTTTATTTTTTATTTCCAGTTCAGGCCATAACGCACAATGATTGTGCATTATCTGTAATGATAACACACAATCATGTGCGTTATCAGTTAATTATGCTAATCAGCCTATGTGGCTGATAACGCATAATGGGTGTGCGTTATGACTGGGCATAACGCATACTTGTTGTGCGTTATTAGCCACGTAATTATTTTATTTATTTATTTTAAAATTTTTAATGTTTTTTATTTTTTTCAATTTTTTAATTTGTTTTCAATTTTTTTATTTTTTTTAAAATGTTTTTTTCGAATTTTTTTTGTTTACAATTGTGTTATTTAATTTATTTTATTTTTTTGAATGAACATTTTTTTTGTTTTTAATCAAAATTTCTTTTGGGAAAACTTATAATTGTTTAAGTTTTTTTTAGTAATTTGTTTAATGAATTATTTTTTTTAATGAAAATTTGTTTTGGAAAAACTTATAATTGTATAATTTTTTTAAAAAGACTGTATTTATTATATTTAACTTATTTTGTGTTATTTATATAATTTTCATGGAAAATATATTTACATTTTGACCATTTAATCGCAAGTTATTTGAAGAAGTAATACTAAAGAACCCGTAAAAATTTCGAGCAATGATGTAGTAATTAGAAGAAATTGAAAGAAAAATTTCATTGATATAAACATGTTTTATTACAACTATTTCAAGAAAATGTCAAACTTATACATTGCTCGGTCCGGGGTTATTACAATTTTTCCTATTATGTCTCGGCATGTGACATCTACCACATCTTGGGGGAGAATTCGGATTTCTATAATCCATTTCCCCTTGAAATCGCTTGCCTTGTTTCCTACCCCGTTCCTTTTTCATGTTTGGAGGATAGAATGTCAAATTAAAACGGACATCCCTCCAAAAGTTCTCACTCAAGACTGGATGAAAATTTTCTTGGTAAGTTTTTCTGTACTTTTGTCGCGAATATATCTCCGGTACATAAGCATCTGTTCTTGACCCATTTTCTCTACACACTGCAAGAACATGAGAACAAGACAATGTATATGTTTGCCATTTTCCGCAACTACAAAATTTATTATTTAGCCGCAATGTATAGACGTTGTTGCCCATACCAAAAACTCGGATTGGAGATTTGACCATGTATATTCCCTCTCGCAGATTGTAAGTTGTAACTTTGTGTTTTCTTGATTTCAGTTCAATCCGCAAGAACTTGTCAAAAATTCGAGTTGGAATATTAGTTCAACCAGGGCTTTTAAAGGTAAAACCCTAGCTTTCTTCAACACACTATTAAGTGCCTCAGAAATGTTGGTTGTCATGATACCGTGTCTGTGACCGCCATCATGCAACAGTGTCCATTTCTCTGCATCCAACTTCATCAAGTAAATGTAAGCATCCACATTTCTTTCTTGAATCTCTTTCATTACACGGTCAAATTTCCATTGTTTTGTTTCTGTTCCGGCCTACCACATCAAGCTTTTTAGGGTTGTATTTTTAAAAGTCTTGTTGAAATTTGCTCGAATGTGGCGTAAGCAAAACCGGTGAACTGCAAATGGTGGTTGCCACAAAGGTTGACTTTGAATAGCTGAGAAAGTACCTTTGTGGCGATCAGAAATGAGGCATACGTGGCGATCTTTGACTACATATTCTCGCAAGGTTTTAAGGAACCAATTCCAACTCTCGGAGGATTCCTTATCAACAATTGCAAAAGCAAGTGGGAACAAGTGATTATTTGCATCCCACGTACTTGCAATTAACAGCACGCCCTTGTATGGTCCCCTTAAGTTTGTTCCATCCATAGAAATCACCGTCCGGAAATATGGAAATTCATCTACACACGGCGAGAAACACCAGAAAACAAATTTGAAAACATAATTAGGGGTACTGCTTGTTCTTTGATGCAAAAATTCGTATACAGTCCCCGGGTTTATATCCTGTACAGTTTGTAAGTATTTAGGTAGAATATTGAATGTTGTATCCCAGTTACCAAAAACCTTCTCGATGGCAAATTTTCGAGCATACTATGCCCGCTTGTAAGTACAGCCAGTTTGATACAATACCTGCACTTCTTGAATGATAATAGAAACAGGTATCTCAGGATCGTTGGCAACTATGTGTGATATAGACATTGATATAAATTTTGAAGACAAGTTTCTGTGTTTGTTTTTTTCAATCTGTACAAGGCATGTGTGTTTTTTGACGAATCTGGTTATTTCCACCGATTGTGCGTGGCTTTTTTTTTTATACGGACGTACCATGCACAGTAATTATCGTCACTGTGATGGTAACATCTTGCGGTCCATGTATCAATCTTACTTTTCAAAACCCGGTTCTCACGCCCCACACTGACAGAGTACTTATGAACCGCACTTACTGCCTGCACTTTGTCAACGAATCTCATGCCTAATTGTATGTCAGTCATGGAATCGTACAGTCGAGTAATCGGACGGTACCAGATTCTATAATGTCATCTACAGGGGAGCCCGAGCCAATATCTAGGAATGCTCCAGATTGTGTGTAGTCATACCTAGCATTGCTGAACCATTGGGTGTTCTCCCATTGTTACACTGTGTTTTCGGTGACTGGGTTGACAGGGTTCACAGGATTTGGGGAAGTTTGGAACTCTCCTTCTTTCGGGTCATTGTCATTGTCATCATCCGATTCAGATTAACTAGAAACGGCCTCATCTCCGCCTGACCCGTCAACCTCATCATCATCATTGTTTACGGCACTATACAACATAGACGGTTCATCAGAAACCATCTGTGTTACGGCCGTAATATGTTCGGGCAAATTTGTTGTGTTCCTGTCTTGTGTAATTGGAATATTTTGTTGTTCGATAAGCTCGAATTCAACAAGAATATGAATTCCTTCCTTCGATATGTCGGCCGGAATAGTCCATAAATATCGCATTTCTGCGTCATTATTCATGCTATATAAATTAAAGTAAAACATACGACGAGCCTCGTAGTACGTAGTGTTAGTATATGCCCTAAGACTAATTAACTCACATTTATGATTTATGAAGCATGTATTTTTGAATTGTATTTTATGCTCTTGGTCATCAAGTATGTGACTTGATAGTAAAACCCTTATAGCTAATAAAATACTATTCTTATTTATCCCTAGTTTATTACATCTTGTAAACTAGTATGAAGTTGATTGATGGTCAAGTTTTACTGATCATGAATATGAGATATAAAATCAATTCATAAATACATATTGAGAATATTGTATTGGACATGACCCAAAGTGAAGAAGAAATATTGCATGGGTTTAAGTTATAAGTATTTCTTCTCAGTTTTATATTTGGTGTCCTTTGACCTGATGTTTCTAATGTTTCTTGCATGGGGAGAAAATATGTTTTTACATGGTCAAACATCATTTTTAATTAGGTGATTATTATGACTATTGGTTGGCTTATTTTCTTGTCATGGCTTGAATATTGGAGATAGTGAAAGGAATTTATCCCTCTCTTTTTAGAGAGAGATATCCATGGGCCCCTTGATAAGGAAGACTGGAAAATATGCATGGCCATGCTCAAATAAGTATTAATAAGGTGTTATTAATATTATTTGGTGGAACAGTCTGCTTGGTGATCAAGTAAATGATTAATTAAGTTTTATAAGGATGACTTGGTCCATGCCTTATACTTAATTAGGATATCGTGTGACAAAAGGACTAAATATTAAATCTGATGCTAGGTTATTATTGCATTTACTTAACTTGGGTAAGCATAATGTCTTGCTAGAGGCCGCTTATGTTTTGTGAATAAATGTCTAGGACATTTTTTCATTCACTGCCAACGTTAAGTGAACCTACAGGGTCACACGCATAGACGATCTTGTGAGCATAATGTCCATGTTCAATGAATATAGATTGTGTCTAGATTCATTGAACGTTTACAAAAGTGGAATCAGATTCCATATTGTATTTTTTGGTAAGTTAATAAGTAATTAATTTAATTTAATCGAATAAATAAAATTAATTACTTAATATTACTCATCCAACCGTTGAATGAGTATAAAAATAGACGGACGAGATTAAACTGTCATTAGATGACAGTTAGGGTTTTGATATTGACAGTTATAAAAGGTTATGTAAACCTTTTCTGGGTAGCCGTCCTTTATCTGATTAAAGAAAAACAGAACCCTAAACCCTAGAACGGCGATATAGTATCTAGCCTCCTCTCTCTGAAATACGAAAAATTACCAAATAGTCAGGATTAGTTCTGAACAGTTTTCAGAACACAGAAGGGGCTAGCATCTGGATCGCTTGCAGAGGAGTTTGTCGCGTGGATACCAGTAGAGGGCGAAGCGTAAACTGCAGTGCCTCCACATCGAACAATCAAAACATTGAGGTAATTTCTATCCAATCGGTCTTTCTAGTATGTGCAGATCCCGTTGGTGGATTTCAGTAGTTTTATTTTATTTTGTTTTTGCCTACGGATTCCAACACGCAGGCACCCTCATCGTCATTCGAACATTCCAGAGATTGGGATCCATATCTCGGTATTTTAATATTTTTTTACTAGGTCCGAATGTGAAATAATTCAGTTCGTTGGCAATGTCCAACTTTTCCGAATTGTTCCGGTAAAATAGGGACCGTATGCATCCCTTGCAATTTCAGAATCCCAAAATAGCTGTACTCTAACGGGGTTGATTGATTCCATTTCAAAATATAGTAAAATGTAAGTGTTTAGGGCGAGTGAATATGAAGATGCTAGGAACTGGGGGAATTGAAAAGAGAATGAGTATTTTGTATAGGATGTTTTGAATATGTAAAGAATATTGAAGGAATGTATGTATTTATAGAATTTCAATTGGCTGCATTTTGGTGGTAAGTTGTAATGGATTGAATTATTGTTCTTCAATTGGCTGAGAAACTATTGTTCTTCACGGGTTCACCTATTATTGTCTTTGGCTGAAATTGAAAGAGATGAATTATTGTCTTGGGAAGCTGAGAAACTGAAAAAGTTTGAAATTGAAAGAGAAGAATTATTGTCCTGGGTTCACTTTAATTTTTTTTTAATTTTTTGCTTAGCCGCAGCTTTTTTTCATTTTCTTTTCATTACTTTTTTTGTGGGTTTTTTTTTTTTAAACATATTTATCCCTTTTTAGTGGTTTAGGAAATTTTTTATTTTTTCCACCAAACTTTCTTCTTTTATACATAAACCTATTTTTTTCCTTCTTTCCAAACCATTTAAAACATTGCGTTTGCGGTTTTTGCAAATCAAAGTTAAAAAGGCTATGTTTATACCGAATAATTTGAACATTTGGATTTTTACCCTATAACCAAAGTATTTATATAATAAAGATATCTAAACCTAATAAATCAATAATATAAACAGTAAAATGAATACTTTAAAATTTATTTTAAATTATATATAACTGTCAATGAAAAATAGAAAATTCTATCTGTACAGCTAAGGCCAGTCGGATGGCGTGAATCTCACGGTTTTCTTCCCAACACGATGCCCGTGGCCAAGAGCATCCTGCCCCTCCTCTTTGTCAGACGAAGATGCCTGCGATATAGGCTGATGTGGCGTTGATGAACCGGCTGTGCCCGGAAGAGGTGGTGCCCGAAACCTCGAAAACCCGTAGGCTAAAGAATGCAGAGATTGGAATGCTGCACATCCTAAATCGGACGCGAGAGGCATTTGCGACGTCCCGGATCCACTAGGGAGAGATTGGGAATCTGGCGTCAAACCCAAATTATAAGACGGCATATCTAGGTGCGGGCTGTCAAATAGGTCAACATACTGTTGACTGCTACCATATCCCTCACCCCTCTCAACCACTGCTGGGCCGGGGTCGACATGTTCCTGCCTTTGTGGAGCAGGAGGTACAGGAGGGCGTCCAGTACCTGCTTCCCGGCCAGGATGTCTCCGAGCACCCCTTTTAACTCCACAAACCCCTCGGTCTAGAATGTGCTCTCGGGGACGGCGACGCGACGACTGAACAGGGAACGTCACCTGGATATCATACTGTGAAGGAGTGCATCCCAAAGTACCCCCGATGGAGACCATGCACCGCCGAATGATCGTCTGCACTTTCTTCAAGACCGCGGCCATCTGTGAAGGAGATGAAGGTGGCTCCCGAATCGCCACTGAAGCCATATCATCAACCTCATGCGACATAGAAGTCTAAAAAAAGAAAAGAATTTAACAAATTAAATAATTAAATAAATTAGAATTCAACATAAATAACTGAAACACATAAGAACTTACCATCATCCGTCTGTCCACGCCAGCAGGCTGATAACCATGCGTACTGGTATCACGGTTAGCTGGATTACCGATGTAAACCCGTGTGATACCCTTGTACCATCTGATGTACTCATCACTGGGGTACGACAATACTTCAACAGCTACAGCAGGACCATCTCGCCACTGGTTCCAGGCATCGAGATGGATAGCATGCTGTGTAACCTAGGATGTGTTATCATTCCCTCTCAGCTGGATCCGGTGCAGGTCCAGACGAGTATCAACTGCATCTGGAACCATCCGAGCCCGTGCGAACTGGTGCATCACACGCCCGGGATAGTGGTACTCCATTATCTCGTAACATATGAGCGGGTCTGCCCGCCACAAGTTAGATGGAACCAGAGAACGGTCATAATAAGGGAGCCACATAAACTGTCATGTCAAAATTCAAAATCAATAAAAATGTAAGTACGATAAAAAACACAATTAATTACAAATAATACAAGCTATTGTAAATCGAACCTCATCAGATGGCATAAAATCTAACTGGTCTCTGTACGTAACCAGCATGTGCGTAGGCAGTTGGCTACAGTCAAATGTTGTGCACCATATTGCGCCAAGAGGAGCAAGAGAGTCGGCCTGAATCTCCATCATCAGCTGAGGCCGCAATGTAGGTATATGCGACCATGCCTAAATCTGAACTAACACTAAGGCCCCTCCAATCTGCCTTGTACTTCCCAAAGCTGGCGTGCAGAATTGGCTATACAAAAACCCAAGAACGTAGCTACCCCAGCTATATGTCCTAATAGCATCAAAATCCTCTAATAACTGAGATAGCGCACGTGAACCAAATTCCAGGAGAAGTCGGGAAGCATGTGTCCGCCAATAAGTAAGAAAATAAATCCACGAGCGCGCAGGATTAGATCATTGTCGATCTCTGAACTGGTGAACGCTCTCAGGATCCATGCTTGCAATGGTTCCTTCTTCACTTTGTATCCGGAAAAGTGGCTGAGAGACAACCGCACACCAAGAAGTCTCTCGACAACCTCAATCCAGTATTGTTTAGGTGTACACTCCAAGGCTAGGTAAAGACCGTGCCGTCTATTCCTAAATCCCACAGTGCATGTACATCTTGGAGTGTTATTGAGACTTCACCACACGTTAGATGAAAGGTGTGGGTCTCCGGTCTCTACCACTCTACCAATGCGGTAATAAGTGCGTGGTCCAACCCAAGTAACCACACCTAAAGACTCCCCCCAACCCGGTTCTGTCAATGATCTCAACCAATTTACGGGGAGCCGCACTATAGCACTGGAATAGGTTGCGGCCAAAACGCCTACACTGGAGGTCAGTATAACACGTCTCTCGATCCCCACTCCAGATCAAACTCTCGTGATGTCTGGATAAGACGTCAGTGACAATGGGCCCCGGATGCACATGTGCTTGCACTTCTTCCATCTACATTAATTATATTTTCCAGATGGTGTCAACATCTATATGTTAAAATTAAAAAGTTTTAAACATATTCTAATTCCAAGAACATTAAGATTTAATTGTTATTACGTTTAACGGTTGCAAAGTTTATTGTTTTACGTTCTCATATTTCCAAATATCAGGTATATTGTTAACACAATTGATCCACGATTTAGGGATTTTTAAATAAATAAGATTTTAAAGTTTTTAAGTTTTACTGTTATGTAATAAACGTGGTATTATCGAATAAATGTTTGTAGATTTTCGTTTCTTTAAAATATTGAAGTTTTTATAATGTACCCTGTAGAATTTTAATATTATGATTTTGGTTGTTTAAGGTTCACTATCAAAAAGTTTCTAGGTCGACGGTTTATTGTTTGGTGTAAATTTTTGGATTTTGGTAATAGATTTTTATGTTTTCTTGTATTTAAAGTTTGGTGTTACTTATAATATATTTTATAGTTAAGCATTTTACTACTTCATAAATTCGCTATTATGGTTTTACAGTTTAAATAAAAGTATTAATTACTAAACTATAAATTTCCAAGTACCGGTTCCCATATTTTCTACTTGCAAAATTTATACGAAATATTCAAAATAATTATAGTAGTAATTATGAAATTTTTTAATAATCATAAAGTAAGAAATTAAACCTAATTCCTTTCTTTATTCATGAAAAAAATCCTAAAACCTGATATCAATTTTTAAATAAAAAAAATTATATACATAACATTATTAAATTCGTGCACATTTATTAATAACTACAATTTTAAACATAAATCCAAACCCCATTTTCACCAAAAAAAAAAAATGTAAAATTTTGGATTTTAAGTCTTGTATTATTTAAATTTTACAATTTTTAAGTTGCAAAAAAAAAAAAAATTCCATAATTTCTACTGTTTAAAAAAATAAAAATTAAAAATACTGAATTACAAATTCCCATATTTTCTAACATGCAAATTAATTATCTAAATAATTTAAAAAAATTTCTATTACTCATAAAGTAAGAAATTAAACCTAATTATCCAAATAAATTCATGAAAAAAACCCTAAACCCTAATATCACTTTTTTAATAAAATAAAAGCGTACACATTTATTAATAACTACAATTTTAAAGATAAATCCAAACCACACTTTCATTAAAAAAAAAATACATAATGTAAAATTTTGGATTTTAATAAAAGATTTTTAAGTTTTTTGTATTATTTAAATTTTACAATTTTTAAGTTGCAACAAATAAAGTTTCAATAATTTCTACTGTTTAAAAAAATAAAAATTAAAAATATCGAATTACAGATTCCCATATTTTCTAACATTCAAATTAATTCCCTAAATAATTAAAAATTTTTTTATTAATCATAAAGTAAGAAATTAAACTTAATTATCCAAATAAATTCATGAAAAAAATCCTAAACTCTAATATCACTTTTTTAATGAAAAAAAAAATCGTACACATTTATTAATAACTACAATTTTAAACATAAATCCAAACCACAATTTCCCCAAAAAAAAAACATAATGTAAAATTTTGGATTTTAATAATAGATTTTTAAGTCTTGTATTATTTAAATTTTACACTTTTTAAGTTGCAAAAAAAAAAAATTTTCCATAATTATCCAAATAAATTCATGAAAAAAACATTATCCCTAATATCACTTTTCAAATACAAAAAAAAAAAAAAAAATTACATACATAAAATTAGCAAATTTGTACAAATTTATTAATAGCTACAATTTAAAACATAAATCCAAAAATTAAAATAATGTAAAATTTTGGATTTTAATAATACATTTTTAAGTTTTGTATTTTAAGTTTTATATTTTACAATTTTTAAGTTACAACAAAAATATTTGTTTTCATATTTTCTACTGTTTAAAAAAAATGTTAAAAATATCGAATTACATATTCTCATATTTTCTACTTAATAATTTATACGAAATATGCAAAATAATAATCTAAATAATTTCTAATAATCATAAAGTAAGGTAATAAAGTAAACATAATTATCCACGTAAATTAAAGAAAATAATACATCACCCTAATATCACTTTTTAAATTCAAAAACAATTATATACATAAAATTATCACATTTGTACAAATTCATTAATAACAAACATTTTAAACATAAATGTAAAACCCATTTTCACAAAAAATAAATTAATTCAAGTTAATAAATACGATTCATAAAAGACATTAACAAACAACAAATAACGAAATAATCACACTTAATATGTTATAAACAAAAAAAAATACTAAATAACTAAAAACTTACTGAAAATTTAAAATGCAACTTTAGTAGCCTTTGTACTTTAAATCCTTAATAGCCTTCATACTCTAAAGAAAATCTCCAAGATTTACTAATTTAAACTGTAAATTTCAACTAAAATACACATTTATTAGATGAAAAGAAATCAACACATAATAATAAGAAAAAAATTGGAGTAAAATGCCTAGCAGTTGGCGGAGGTAGGAACAAAAAATTTTTTGAAGAAGAAGGATGAAAAAATGAAGAAGAATGAGATGAAGGTGGTTGAAAAAAAAAAGAAATAATGAAAGAGGAAGGAGGCTGGAAAAACAGTAAGGGGGAATGAGAGGAAATAAAGAAATTTTACTGAAATAAGGAGGAAAGGAGGAAATGAGGAAAGAGAGTAAAAAAGTGGATGGTTAAATAAGCTGGGAAAAAAAAAAGGGGAAGGAAGGGGGGAGGGGGTGGCGGCCGCGAGCAGCTAGGGTTTTTCTTTATAACATGATAACGCACAGTCACTGTGCGTTATCAGCTTAATAACACATAATGGATGTGCGTTATTAAGCTTGATAACGCACAGTCACTGTGCGTTATCTACAGCTCAGCGCCAGCTAGGATCCACATCAAATTTTTACGCGATTAACGCAGTGATTAAGGATAACGCACAATGATTGTGCGTTATCATCTGTGATAACGCACAATCACTGTGCGTTATGGCCTTAACTGGGTTTAGGGTTTAGGTTCAATCTGCGTTTTTTTAAAGTGGGTCAGGCCCAGAAAAAAACCTCAATCCTCTCCTTTACACCTTTTCTTTTGACTACTAAATTGTCCTCACCTCTCCAAATAACTAAAAAATATATGTCTTCATTTAGGAAAATACTTGTATTAGAAAAATGATACTTTGATAGCTAATTATTAATTTTAACTTTTTTTTTTTATCTTCAATATATTTTCGTGGGTTAGATTTGATCCATAACTATTAATTTTACCTTTTTTCATTTCCAATATATTTTTGTCTGTTAGATTTGGTCTCAGTTATTAGTTTTAACTTTTTTCAGTAATTTTAATCAGTTTTGAAGATTTTGACTCTGTCAATTTTAAAATTTAAAGGGTAAAACTAAAAATTCAACAAATTGAGTTTTATTTAAAAAGAATCACTTTCAGACAACAAAATCGCTTCACACAATGCGATCTTCTTCATTGTCCTCAAATAGTTTAGATTATTACAGAAATCGTAAGTGCCTCCAACTTTTCATTAAGAGTAATGAATATCATCTTTACTCTCCATTTCTCAATCAAGTTACAAAGCTTTAAGTTTGAAGTATTTTCTCGTTAGCAAGGATAAAGAATCAATGGAGATTTTTGAACTAATGTTTTCGAAACCTATTCCCAAAGAGATAAACAACATTATGTTTAGAGAAAATATGCATGTAAAGTACATGATGTTATCTAAAATATTTTTTTTAAAAAAGCTTAATTTAGTAAATTTTCAATTTTACCCTATTTAAAATTTCTAAGTCAAAATCTTTATTATAGTTCAAAATTACCGGAGATCGTAGAGGACAAAAAAAACTACTCGTAAATTAATTAAAGATGTAAAAAGTTAAAATTAATAATTAAAGATTAAATTTAATAAATAAAAATATGTTAAGGACGAAAAAGAAGTTAAAGTTATTAATTAAGGACCAAATCTAATTAATAAAAGTATATTAAAAATAAAAAATTAAAATTAAAGGTTAAGAACTAAACCTAATCAATAAAAATATATTAAAAGTTAAGAAAACGTCAAATACATCAAAGGACCCAAAAAAGAAAAAAGAAAAAAGAAAACACTTTTGTTTCTTGTCTCAAGAAAAACGAAAAACAAGAAAATTGGACAAAAGGTGAGGCTCAGAAACCCCAAGGAATCATCCACTGCTCGTCCTAATGCTGATTCCTCTGATAGATACATATATATATATATATATATATATATAAAACGTTTCATGAACTCTTTTACACTTTCCATCATGAACTCTTTGCCACTCAAAATCAAAATATTTCTACAACACAATAATCTTCCGCAGATCACAACTTCTCAAGATTTCTTCTTACTTGCAACATTAGCGTCAGTGACAAAAGCCCACAATGTTTGATGCAGTTTATGAAGGGATAGTTCGCTTTCGGTTCAGATGGCTTCTAAAGATTTAACAGTTCCATAAGACCATTTCAGTTTCTTGATTGTTTCTAAGATTTATTGAATTCCCTCTGCTGCTGGTAAGTTCTTATGGCTCCTTTCTGCCTACTCCAATTTATCTAAGAAAAATCCCATTTCTCAATTATCCAGCCCTTCTCATTTCTATTCCTTTTTCACTCTTGAATCTTAAAGTTGTGTATTTTCTTTCAATAGAATATGAGACTTGAAGGTTTTGCAAGTTCTCTTGAATATCTAATTGAATATTTGAATCTTGTGGCAAATTCCTTTTTCACTCTTGCATCTTAAAGTTGCGTATTTTCTTTCGATAGAATGTGAGATTTGAAGGTTTTGCTAGTTCTCTTGAATATCCAATTGAATTTTTGAATCTTGTGGCCAACTTTTACTATCCCAAATGTGTATGAGGGTTCCGGTCGATGCATTAGAAATTTCTGCAGCCAATACCATCTAGGAAGTTAATTTTCATTTTCCAAGCTGCAGAGTTATTCATATAACCCCAGACGAGTCTTCTGAACTGTATAAAAAACTTATTTCCTCAATTATTTGCAGGGTTTCGCTTGGGCTGAGAGGAGTCAAATAACAAAACAGATTTTGTACAGATGATTGTATGAACTCTCATGTCTTGAAATGGTTATTTCCATTTGAATTGTACTTTTTTGGAAGCCTGAGTTCTTTGTTTTATGTCTATCGAAAAAGATTTGATTTGAGGAATAATTTTATATTCTATTCTTAGATTAGTTGTCTGATATTTGGAAATTGGCATTAAAATTAGTAAACATTTTCAGCCACAGATGATGAGTTAATGCTGTTATGAGTTCCATTTCTTCTTTTGCTTTATCATTGATAGGACCGATGATAGTGAGAATTCTTAGATAGATCACTCTTCTCATTTATGAGCAAAATTTGCCAAGGAAGAATGGATGGTGAGAGTGATGATAATTCAGCTTCAAAGGGGGGTGGTATAAAGAGGAAAGAGAATAAAAAACAACAATTATCCAGAGATATCATGCTGGGATGTGAGTTATGGACTGATGGACTTATTTGTGCATTTGAGTTTGTTCGAGGTCATAGGAAGTTTGATCCAAGATCTGCTACACAGAATTCTGTTGAAACACAAAAGCAGTCAATATCTAAATATGTAAAGTCGAATAACTTGACCCATTTTTCCAACAAGAATGACTCCCAAAAACTAGTACCTGATGCTGATACACGAGATGGAGAGAATCAAGAAAACAATTCAGGACATTTTCATATGCAAGGAAGATCTGCTGGAAATTACTGGATACCAATAGGATGGCGGAGAATTTCTGAACTGCTTCAGACCATTCAAGTTGATGCTGGTTGGGTCTCTGATCAGCCTATTGAGTTCTCAGATGAGGAAGCAGACATCACTGTTGCAGAGGTTGCAGCTCCATATTGGGAATGCTCAGTGGGGCCAACATGGTGGTGTCATGTAGCAGCTGGCCATCCATCTATCACTACATGGCTGAGCAATGCTCAGTGGTTACACCCAGCTATAAGTACTGCCTTACGAGATGAAAGCAAGTTGATAAGTGACCGTATGAAGCATTTGCTTTATGAGGTATTTTTCTTGTTTCTCTTTCTTTCCGATTACACTGAGATTTCGAGACATTTAAACTATGTTACCCAATATGGTTGGTTGCCTCATTTTTGTTTCTGAATGAGGTATTTGATATTGTTAGCATGACTTTAGTTTCTTGATAGCTTTCAGCTTTGACCTATTCCTCTATACAGGTTCCTGTTAGAGTTGCTGGTGGACTACTGTTTGAGCTCTTAGGCCAATCAGTTGGTGATCCTTATGTTGAAGAAGACGATACTCCAGTGGTTTTGCGCTCATGGCAAGCACAAAACTTCTTGTTGACTGCACTACATGTAAAAGGGTCTTCATCAAACATCAACGTGTTAGGTATTGCTGAAGTCCAGGTTTGTCAATGTTCAGACAAATAGTATGACCGGTGGTTTCTTGATTTTCTTCACGAGCAATGGTGGGAGCTGTTAGTTTACTTGCTTGGAGTTACATTAGACTTTTGAACTTATGCACAAATGGTCTTATTAGGAACTTCTTGCTGCGGGAGGTTGTAATGTACCACGATCAATACATGAGGTTATTGCCCTCCTAACTTGTCGCCTTGCTCGCTGGGATGACAGGTGAAGTTTCTTCCTTTTTGTACATAACAATCTTTTTTGGGAATTTCTAAGGAGTGGGTGCAGGGTTTTTGGAATCATTAGGTCTTCCCTTTTATGTTAGGAGTATCTTACATTTATTGTGAAGTTGTAGGTCCTAGTTTCTCTAGTATTGCTATGCATTTCTTTGTTTTTCTTCGGAAGGAGAAGCTGCTATTAATTCACTTTATAATTATGAACTATTTTAATACGTGGAATATAATGTTTCAGAATTTCATATCACTTTTTCAATAGGTTATTCCGCAAATACGTATTTGGGGCAGCTGATGAAGCTGAACTGAAGTTTATGAACAGGTTTACATGTGGTTCTTATTTTGCTCTTGATAGTTGACTGGAAGACTTACTGACCAACAGAATTACTAACACTGGTAAAACTTTTTTTTTTTTTTGGTTGGGTAGGAGAACATATGAGGATATGCAGTTGTTTGGCATCATTCTGAATCGGGAAATTAAAAGACTATCAACCCAGGTGCCTTTCAATTTGCCTTGTGAAATGGCATAATATGAGAATTTTTCATGAAAGGATATGTTCTTGATCTTTAAATTATCTCATCTTCATCTAAAAGATAGAGTGGATCTTTGTTTGGATCAATAGCATTATTACAGAGAACATGAAAGAAAAGAAAAAATGTTTGTATGGAAGACTATAAACCAGTTCTTATCTTACTTTTGTCTAGCTGATTACCTACAAGAAAATTTTGATTCACTACAGGTTATAAGAGTGAAATGGTCTCTACATGCGAGAGAGGAGATTGTTTTTGAGCTTCTTAAACATTTTAGGGGGAATGCAGCAAGGAGTGTACTTGAAGGCATAAGAAAAAGTACAAGGGAAATGATTCAAGAACAAGAAGCGGTTCGTGGTCGCCTCTTTACAATACAAGATGTCATGCAGAGCAATATTCGTGCTTGGTTGCAGGTCAAATATGCTTCCTTAGATCAAAACCGATCACATTCTCACATAAAGAATTTGTTTTTACTTTTGGTATGGCCAGATTAAGCGAATAGTATATTCGCTGTTTTATTTTTCTATATATAGTTCTTATTTACGTTTTCTCTGCTATTTTTGAAACTGCAACTTCAGATTATACTTTGCTAGTTCAGATGCATGAAGTTAGTAAAGTTATCTTGTTAAGATGGATTTTGGAAGGTTTTTCGAGTGCTATTTGGTGCATATATACATATAAGTGAACGAGTTTCTTATTCTTCTGAATTTTCATTTCAGGATAAGAGTCTAAGCGTGCAACACAATTTGGGGGTATTTGGTGGATGTGGCCTTGTTCTTTCGATTATCACTGGACTCTTTGGAATAAATGTGGATGGAATTCCGGGAAATGAAAAGTCACCTTATGCATTTGCACTATTTTCAGGTGGACTCATTCTTTTAGGAGCTGTGCTGATTGGTATTGGTTTGGTCTATCTTGGACTGAAAAAACCAGTATTTGAACAGCAAGTTAAGGTTCGAAAACTGGAACTTCAAGAACTAGTCAGAATGTTTCAGCAAGAAGCTGAGTCCCATGCACAAGTTCGGAAATCTAATTCAGATGAAGATGAAGATAAAGAAGAAGACGAGAAGGATTCTCATCCCAAAGGCTTATACTCTGACGGAACAAATTATCTCCTCATCAGCTAACTCTACATCAAGTAAGCTCCAGCTACTTGAAACTTATCAATTCTTACAGAAGCTTCAGAAATTGTGAAATCGGTAACTGGATGAAGTTTTTCTCCAGCAATTTGAGCTATATTAGTAATGTAAATAGCAGAAACATTCTTCCTTTTCTCTCTAATCTTAACTTGTCTGCAGTTTAACTTAAACTTGTTTTTTTCCTTTCCTAAACTCTGCTTATTTCATCTGATCAGCCCTTAAAGTTCATCAGTTTCATCTCTGGTCCAAACTACTTTAACTTGAATGTTTGTCCAGTCCCAAAAGGGAAAAATCCACCCATTTCTTGAAGTTTATCAGTTTCATTTTCTTTGCCATATCATTGTCAGTTTCAATCATGTTCCCAAGAACTATGAAGCTTAATAAAGACACTAAAGCTGGTCTTTGTTGCATTATGTTCTCAACATGCTCTGAGAATACATATGAAAAGAGAATATACTCAAAAATGACTTTCACCATTTTATGTTTTGTCAATATTGGGCCTATTCTTTTTTTGTCGCTACTTGTTCCATTCGATTTTTGCCATTTATACTATTCAACTTTTTAAGAATAACATACATTGGTTTCTGATGTTTTAGGTGAAGATTATCGTGTAAATTACACATCGTTTATTGATAAAAGAGTAATATAGGCATGACACTACCCTTATTTGCCAATCAATGATCCTTTCATATATACATCCTCCATGTGTATGGTTTTTTTTCATATTTTTCTTATATCATTCCCTAGTCACTCTATAAGGATAGTATAATCCCTATTCACCCTTTAATGAACAAATCATATGTACTTACGTGATGATTTTTGCATTAAAAAACTAAAAGCCTCTGCATTGCCATTTTTTGTCCTTCATAAAAAGTTGAGTAGCGTAAATTGTGACAAAAAAGAATGTGTCCCAAATTGGCAAAACATAAAAAGGTGAAGGGCATTTTTTACTATATTAGTTTTTTGTAACCCAGTATATTAGAGTTATCGACTAATCCGAAATGAATCTATGCACAATGTAATAGTGGACTTTTAGTCTTTTAGCCTTTTGTAACGGGCGGACTTTTTGGTTTCTAGGTGAATATTGGTCGGCAACATTTTGCCGCATAAATATCTCGAACTCTAAATCTCCCGATAGAAAAAGATTCGAAAATGGGAGCTATGCCAATCAAACTATCATCTTTTGACATGAAAATTAAATTGGGAGTAAGACCAAAAAAACACTTGAATTTAAGAGGTCAATCAAAGGCTTTAACCCTTTTTTTTTTCCCTCAAAAAACAATGGTATTTATATTAAACCAGTGGAATCTGCTAAAGCAGTATAAGAAATACAATAAAAAATATCACCAAAAACGTAAAAACAAAGAGCATCTAGCGACCATGCAAATCTAGCTAATCTGTCAACTACACTATTTTTCGAGTTCGATGCACCTTAAAAAAACCAGAAAAATTAATAGACTAAGTAGGGTTTTTTTCTGGGCTTGACCCACTTCAAAAAAAAAGCCGTGACGAAGTAGTTTTGTTCGATTCGAGCCATAACTCACAATGACGGTGCATTATCAGTTAATTAAGCTAATCAGCTAACGTGGCTGATAACGCACAATAAGTGTGCATTATGACTCGACATAACGCATACTTGTTGTGCGTTATCAGCCACATAATTATTTTTTTAATTTTTTAATTTTTTAATTTTTTAAATTTTTTTTAAATTTTTTAAAAATTTTTTTAATATTTTTTTTGTTTACAATTGTGTTATTTAATTTATTTTATTTTTTTGAATGAACATTTTTTTTATTTTTAATAAAAATTTATTTTGGGAAAACTTATAATTGTATATGTTTTTTTTAGTAATTTGTTTAATGAATTATTTTTTTTAATGAAAATTTGTTTTGGAAAAACTTATAATTGTATAATTTTTTTAAAAAGACTGTATTTATTATATTTAACTTATTTTGCGTTATTTATATCATTTTCTTGGAAAATATATTTACATTTTGATCATTTCATCGCAAGTTATTTGAAGAAGTAATACTAAAGAACCTGTAAAAATTTCGAACAATGATGTAGTAATTATAAGAAATTGAAAGAAAATTTTCATTAATATAAACATGTTTTATTACAACTATTTCAAGAAAATGTCAAACTTATACATTGCTCGGTCCGGGGTTATTACAATTTTTCCTATTATGTCCCGGCATGCGACATCTATCACATCTTGGGGGAGAATCCGAATTTCTATAATCTATTTCCCCCTAAATCGCTTGCCTTGTTTCCTACCCGTTCCTTTTTCATGTTTGGGGGATAGAATGTCAAATTAAAAAGGACATCCCTCCAAAAGTTCTCACTCAAGACCGGATGAAAATTCGCTTGGTAAGTTTTTCTGTACGTTTGTCGCGAATATATCTCCGGTACATAAGCATCTGTTCTTGACCCATTTTCTCTACACACTGCAAGAACATGAGAACAAGGCAATGTACATGTTTGTCATTTTCTGCAACTACAACATTTATTATTTAGCCGCAATGCATATATGTTGTTGCCCGTACCAGAAACTCGGATTAGAGATTTGACCATGTATATTCACTCTCGCGGATTGTAAGTTATAACTTTGTGTTCTCTTGATTTCAGTTCAATCCGCAAGAACTTGTCAAAAATTCGAGTTGGAAATGGATGCACACAATTTTCTGCCTCTTCACGGTGTTGGTGAAAGTACTTAATTAGTTTATTGAATATTAGTTCAACCAGGGCTTTTAAAGGTAGAACCCTAACTTTCTTCAACACACTGTTAAGTGCCTCGGAAATGTTGGTTGTCATGATACCGTGTCTGTGACCGCCATCATGCAACAGTGTCTATTTCTCTACGTCCAACTTCATCAAGTAAATGTAAGCATCCACATTTCTTTCTTGAATCTCTTTCATTACATGGTCAGATTTCCATTGTTTCGTTTCTGTTTCGGCCTACCACATCAAGCGTTTTAGGGTTGTATTTTTAAAGGCCTTGTTGAAATTCGCTCGAATGTGGCGTAAGCAAAATCGGTGAACTGCAAATGGTGGTTGCCACAAAGGTTGACATTGAATAGCTGAGAAAATAGCTTTGTGGCGATTAGAAATGAGGCATACGTGGCGATCTTTGACAACGTATTCTCGCAAGTTTTTAAGGTACTAATTCCAACTCTCGGATGATTCCTTATCAACAATTGCAAAAGCAAGTGGGAACAAGTGATTATTTGCATATCACGTACTTGCAATTAACAGTACGCC
Organism: Catharanthus roseus; assembly: GCA_028651295.1. Taxonomy (NCBI): domain Eukaryota; kingdom Viridiplantae; phylum Streptophyta; class Magnoliopsida; order Gentianales; family Apocynaceae; genus Catharanthus; species Catharanthus roseus. The sequence goes on along the minus strand of JAPQWS010000102.1, from coordinate 11,642,651 downwards.
CTTGTATGGTCCTCTTAAGTGTGTTCCATCCACAGAATCACCAGCCGGCAATATGGAAATCCGTCTATACACGGAGAGAAACACCAGAAAACAAATTTGAAAACATAATTAGGTGGATTGCTTGTTCTGTGATGCAAAAATTCGTATACAGTCCTCAGGTTTATATCTTGTACAGCTTGTAAGTATTTAAGTAGAATATTGAAGGTTGTATCCCAGCTACCAAAAACCCTCTCGATGGCAAATTTTCGAGCATACTATGCCCGCTTGTAAGTACAACCAGTTTGATACAATACCTGCACTTCTTGAATGATGTTCGAAACAGGTATCTCAGGATCGTTGGCAACTAGGTGTGATATGGACATGGATATAAATTTTGAAGACAGGTTTCTATGTTTGTTTTGTTCTATCTATACCAAGCATGTGTGTTTTTAACGAATCTGGTTATTTCCCACCGATTGTGCATGGCTTTTTTTTTTATACGGACGTACCATGCACAGTAATTATCGTCACTGTGATGGTAACATCTTGTGGTCCATGTATCAATCTTACTTTTCAAAACCCGGTACTCACGCCCCACACTAACAGAGTACTTACTAACCGCACTTACTGCCTGCACTGTGTCAACGAATCTCATGCCTAACTGTATGTCAGTCATAAAATCGTTCCAGTCGAGTAATCGGACGGTACCAGATTCTATAATGTCATCTACAGGAGAACCCGAGCCAATATCTAGGAATGCTCCAGATTGTGTGTAGTCATACCTAGCGTTGCTGAACCATTGGCTGCTCTCCCATTGTTGCACTGTGTTTTCGGTGACTAGGTTGACAGGGTTTACAGGATTGATTGGAGTTTGGAACTCTCCTTCTTCCAGTTCATTATCATCATCCGATTCAAATTGACTAGAAATGGCCTCATCTCCGTCTGACCCGGCAACCTCATCGTCATCATTGTTTACGGCACTGTACAACATAGACGGTTCATCAGAAACCATCTGTGTTACGGCGGTAATATGTTCGGGCAAAGTTGTTGTGTTCGTGTCGTGAGTAATTGGAATATTTTGTTGTTCGATGGGCTCGAATTCAACAAGAATATGAATTTCTTCCTTCGATATGTCAGCCGGAATAGTCTATAAATACCGCATTTCTTCGTCATTGTTCATTCTATATAAATTAAAGTAGAACATACGATGAGCCTCATAGTACGTAGGCACCCTCATCGTCATTCGAACAATCCAGAGATTGGGATCCATATCTCGGTATTTCAATATTTTTTTTTAATAGGTCCGAATGTGAAATAATTCGGTTCGTTGGCAATGTCCAACTTTTCCGAATTGTTCCAGTAAAATAAGGACTGTATGCATCCCTTGTAATTTCAAAATCCCAAAATGGCTGTACTCTAACAGGGTTGATTGATTCCATTTCAGAAAACAGTAAAATGTAAGTGTTTAGGGCGGATGAATATGAAGATGGTAGAAACTTCGGGAATTGAAAAGAGAGTGAGTGGTTTGCTGGATTGTTTTGAGTATGTAAAGAATGTAAGTGTGGTATGTATTTATAGACTTGCTGGATTGCTGCATTTTGAGGTAAGTTTAGGGTATGAATTATTGTATATGAATTATTGTACATGAATTATTGTCCCATAGGTTTAGCGTAGAAAGTTTTTAGTGGTTCACGGGTTTACATACATTATTGTCCTTGGAGGAAATTGAAAGAGTGAATTATTGATCAGCCAAACAAAAGTGCAATAATTTCACGTCCTACACACATCAATAATTTCATGCACATGCAGCTTTTTCCACTTTTTTTTTTTTATTTTTTTTATAAATTTTTTCAAACCACGGCATTTTCTACCTCTTTTCGTTTCCTGACTTATTTGAAGTTTTTTTTTAAATTTTTTCTTAACATATTTATCAATTTTTAGTTATTTTTTAAGTTCTTTTTTTTTCACCAAACTTTCTAAATATCCATTTTTTTCACCATCCTTTTTTTTCCTTCTTTCCAAATCTATTAAAGCATTTCGTTTGTGGTTTTTGCAAATCAAAGTAAAAAAGCTATTTTTATACCGAAGAATTTGAACGGCCGGATTTTTATCCTATAAAAAATAAGAATATAATAAAGATACATAAGCGTAATAAATCAATAATATAAACAGTAAAATGAATACTGTAAAGTTTATTTTAAATTACATATAACTGTCAATGAAAAATAGAAAATTATATCTGTACAGCTAAGGCCAGTCGGATGGCGTGAATCGGACGGTTTTCTTCCCAACACGATGCCCGCGGCCGAGAGCATCCTGCCCCTCCTCTTCATCAGACGAACATGCCTGCGATATAGGCTGATGTGGCGTTGATGAACTGGCTATGCCCGGAGGAGAGGGTGCCCTAAACCCCGGAAACCCGTAGGCTGAAGGATGCGGAGATTGGAATGCTGCATATCTTGAACTGGACGTCGGAGGCATCTGCAACGTCTCGGATCCACTAGGGAGAGATTGGGGATCTGGCGTTAAACCCAAACTATAAGACGGCATATCTAGGTGCAGAATGTCAAATGGGTCAACATACTGTTGACCGCTACCAGATCCCTCACCCCTCTCAACTGCTGTTGGGCCGGGGTCGACATGTTCCTGTCTTTGTGGAGCAGGAGGTACAGGAGGGTGTCTAGCACCTGCTCCCCGGCCAGGATGTCTCCGAGCACTCGTTTTAACTCCACGAGCCCGTCGGTCTGGAACGTGCTCTCGGGGACAGCGACGCGACGGCTGAACAGGGAACGTCGCCTGGATATCATGCTGTGAAGGAGTGCATCCCAAAGTACCCCTGATGGAGACCATACACCTCCGAAAATCGTATGCACTTTCTTCGCAAACACGGCCATCTGTGAAGGAGATGAAGATGGTTCCTGAATCACCACTGAAGCCAAGGCCCCTCCAATCTGTCGTGCACCTCCCAAAGCTGCCGTGCACAGCTGCCAATACAGAAACCCAAGAATGCAACTACCCCAGTTATATGTCCTAATAGCATCAAAATCCTCCAACAAGCTGAGGTAGCGCACGTGAACCAAATTTCCGAAAAAATCGGGAAGCATGTGTCCGCCAATAAGTAAGAAAATAGATCCACAAGTGCGCAGTATTAGATCGTCGTCGGTCTCTGAACCGGTGAACGCTTTCAGAATCTATGCTTCCAATGGTTCTTTCTTCACTTTGTAACCGGAAAAGTGGCTGAGAGACAACTGCACACTAAGAAGTCTCTTGATAACGTCAATCCAGTATTGTTTAGGGTGTAAACTCCAACTAGACCCGGTATCAACCGTGTCGTCTATCTCTAAACCCCACAGTGCCTGTACATCTTGGAGCGTAATTGAGACTTCACCGCACGTTAGATGAAATGTGTGGGTCTCTGGTCTCCACCGCTCGACCAATGCGGTGATAAGCGCCTGGTCCAATCTAATGTAACCACACCTAAAGACTCCCTCCAAACCAGTTCTATCAATAATCTCAACCAATCTACGGGGAGTCGCACTATAGGACTGGAATAGGTTGCGGCCAAAATGCCTACACTGAAGGTCAGTATAACACGTCTCCCGATCCCCACTCCACATCAAACCCGATCTATGCTCGTGCTGTCTGGATAAGACGTCCGTGACAATGGGCCACGGATGCACATGTGCTGGCACTTCTTCCATCTACATTAATTATATTTTCCAGATATTGTCAACATCTGTATGTTCAAATTAAAAAGTTTTAAACATATTCTAATGCAAGAATATTAAGATTTAATTGTTATTACATTTTACGGTTGTAAAGTTTATAGTTTTACGTTCTCATATTTCCAAATATCAGGTATATTGTTAACACAATTCATCAACGATTTAGGGATTTTTAAATAAATAAGATTTTAAAGTTTTTAAGGTTTACTGTTACGTAATAAACGTGGTATTATCGAATAAATGTTTGTGGATTTTCGTTTCACCTCCTATTTTGAAGTTTTTATAATGTAACATATAGAATTTTAATATTATGATTTTGGTTGTTTAAGGTTCACTGTTAAAAAGTTTCTAGTTCGACGGTTTATTGTTTGGTGTAAATTTTTGGATTTTGGTAATAGATTTTTATGTTTTCTTGTATTTAAAGTAATAGATTTTTGGTAATAAATTTTCTTGTGTTACTTGTAGTATATCTATAATTAAGCATTTTACTACTTCATAAAGTAAGAAATTAAACCTAATTATCCAAATAAATTCATGAAAAAAATCTTAAACCCCAATATCACTTTTTTAATGAAAAAAAAACATTCGTACACATTTATTAATAATTACAATTTTAAACATAAATCCAAAACCACAATTTCACCAAAAAAAAAAAAAAAAAAAAAACATAATGTAAAATTTTCGATTTTAATAATAGATTTTTAAGTTTTGTATTATTTAAATTTTACAATTTTTAAGTTGCAAGAAAAAAAGTTTCCATAATTATCCAAATAAATTCATAAAAAAACATTATCCCTAATATCACTTTTCAAATATAAAAAAACAATTACATACATAAAATTATCCAATTCGTTCAAATTTATTAATAACTACAATTTTAAACATAAATCCAAAAATTAAAATAACGTAAAATTTTGGATTTTAATGATACATTTTAAAGTTTTGTATTATTTAAATTTTACAATTTTTAAGTTACAAAAAGAAAGATTTGTTTTCATATTTTCTACATTTAAAAAAAATGTTAAAAATATCGAATTACATATTATCATATTTTCTACTCAATAATTTATACGAAATATGCAAAATAATAATCTAAATAATTTCTAATAATCATAAAGTAAGGTAATAAAGTAAACATAATTATCCACGTAAATTAAAGAAAATAATACATCACCCTAATATCACTTTTTAAATTCAAAAATAATTATATACATAAAATTATCACATTTGTACAAATTCATTAATAACAAACATTTTAAATATAAATGTAAAACCCATTTCCACAAAAAATAAATTAATTCAAGTTAATAAATAAAATTCATAAAAAACATTAACAAACAACAAATAACGAAATAATCACACTTAATATGTAATAAACAAAAAAAATTATAAATAACTAAAAACTTACTGAAAATTTAAAATGCAACTTTAGTAGCTTTTGTACTCCAAATTCTTAATAGCCTTCGAACTCCAAAGAAAATCTCCAAGATTTACTAATTTAACTGTAATTTTTAAAATAAAATACACATTTATTAGATAAAAAGAAATCAACATATAATAATAAGAAAAAAAAATAGAGTAAAATACCTAGCAGTTAGCGGAGGCAGGAACAAAAAATTTTCTGAAGAAGAAGGATGAAAAAAGGAAGAAGAATAAGATGAAGGTGGCTAAAAAAAAGAAGAAAGAATGAAGGAGGAAAGAGGCTGGAAAAATAGTAAGGGGGAAGGAGAGGAAATAGAGAAATAAGGAGGAAATGAGGGAAGGAGGAAAGAGAGTAAAAAAGGGGGTGGGGAAAAAGGGAGCTGAAATAGGTCGGGAAAAAAAAAGGGAGAGGAAGGGGGGGGGGAGGGGGGAGGGGGGGTCGGCTAAGTTGGGAAAAAAAAAGGTAGAGGAAGGGGGAGAGGGTCGCGGCCAAATCCATTAGGGTTTTTTTTTTTTTATAACATGATAACGCACAGTCATTGTGCATTATCAGCATAATAACGCATAATGGTTGTGCGTTATTAAGCTTGATAACACACAGTCATTGTGCGTTATGTACAGCTCAGCGCCAACTGGGATCCACGTCAGATTTTTACGCGATTAATACGGTGATTAAGGATAACGCACAACCATTGTGCGTTATCGTCTCTGATAACGCACAATGATTGTGCGTTATGGCCTTAACCAGAAAAAAAAATGCCTACTTCAGTCTGGGTTTTTTTGAAGTGGGCCAGGCCTAGAAAAAACCACTAAGTAGCCTCTCTAAAATGGTAAATCAAGGGCCAATCGCAAACAAGTCTATTTGGTTTGAAGAGAAATGCTTTATTCCACTATCCCCTTCAAACATAACGTCCCAATACCACATCGCTTTGCCAATTCCAACCCAAGGAGCAACATAACATTTTCTGCATGATACGCATCAACCACACCCTTCAAGGGCACTGCTGCTGCCCAAAGCAACTCGCCATTGTTGTTCTTTGTTACAACACTAGCCTCACTGCCGCCTCGTATGAACGACGCATCTGTGTTAATTTTAACACAATGTTCCGCACGTTTGAATTTTAACTGTGACAATTAGACATCTTTCAAATCTTAATTTAGACAATTAAGAATTGTTAATGTAAAAAGCGCTCTTAAAGTTTGAAAATATTGTCAATTAAGTAAATAAACTTTATATTTATATTTACTCGATTTATGTTTTGATTCATTTATTTTTAACCGTCATATAAATTACTTTCATACATTTTCGATTCTTATGAGACCACAAATATTTTTTAGAAAATATTAAAAACTATTTTTTATGTGGCATCTTTTATATTTTAAAAGTTATTAAAAGATCATAAGCATTACAAATAAAAAATAAATTGGCCAAAAATATTGCTATAGTCAAATTTTAAAAATTTCCATAAAGAAAAACTTGATACTTCTAATAAATAAATAGGCTAAAGAGAGAGACACAAATGAGCGAAATTTCTAAAAACTTTTACAAACTGTTGTAAACTTGATATCTCCTTTTGAGTATAATAACAAGAAATAAATAAGACAAGATTAAAGAGAGAACTAAAGGAGAGAGAATAGATATTTATTCTTCTTCTTGTTTTTGGTGTATTTTCAATCATCTGATGCCTCATATTTATATAGGTAAGGAAATCAAAACATAATTGAAACATTAGTTACAATACAATAAAGTGGGGTAATAAAGTGGAGGTTTCAAGGGGGATGACATCCATCTCAATTAATGGATTTGTAATTCTCCCTTGGACGTCCTTAGTATAAAGAATATGTCTCGTTAAAACTCTTATTAGATAGAAAAACACAGTGAGAAAAAAATCTAGTGAAGAAAAAATAGTACATTATTCTTTATGTCTACTCCCAGTTGATAAGATATTTTATGCATTGTTAACCAATGCATAACAATCTTATAAATCATCTTTTTAAAAGTTGTAGTTGGCAATGCTTAGTAAATAAGTCTGCCGGATTATCACATCACTGAATCTGTTGCACAACAATATCACCCTTATTTTGAAGCTCATGCGTAAAGAAAAATTTTGGTGAAATGTCTTTAATCCTGTCTCCTTTGATATATCTTCCTTTTAACTGAGGTATACGAGTTGTATTATCCTCATGCAATACAGTAGGGATTTATTTCTCGAATAATAAATCACAACTTTCTCAAATATAATTGATCAATGATCTCAACCACACACATTCTCAGCTTATTTCATGGATGGCTATTAATTCAACATGATTTAAAGATGTGGTTGCTATAGATTGTTTCCTTGGAAGTATAGAAGGATATGTTTAATACCATTCCAATGTCGTCAGGTAGGGAAAGAAATATATCTTGCTAGCAAATTTATTGCAAATGATATGTCAAGACGTGTATTATTTGCAAGATAAATTAGTGCACCAATTACAGTAAGATAAGGTACTTTAGGACCAAGAAGTTCTTCATATTTATATATATATATATATGTAAGTATCATTCAAATTTTGCACGCTCTCAATAAGGATTCAGAAGAAGAGAAAATTTGAGTTCAACAGAGCTTAAGATCACTAGCAGCTTTCCAAAGTTTGATTGTAGTTCTAACTAGTATTATTAATGTGCAATTTTGGGTGTTTCCTTTGGCTTTTTGCTGCATGTTGTGAACCTTGTGTAATTTCTACAATGTTAATTTCTTTCTTCTCTCTATTTGGTTGGTGATAAATCCTTATCTTGTTGTATCTTAGATTTGAATTATGAATCAAGGAAGACTTTTGCTAATAATAATGCTAATGTACATTAAAGAATTCCAAACACCTTTTTATGTGCTTTTGGGGTTTTTCGAGTTGGACCTAGTTTTTAGTATTGGGTACTAAAGAGGTCCAATTTTTTTTTTTAAAATTCTGGAAGAGGTCATAACGCACAATGGTTGTTATCAATTATAACGCACAACTATTGTGCGTTATCAGTTAATTAAGCCTCCTCCCCTAATCAGCCGATGTGGCTGATAACGCATAATGTGTGTGCGTTATGATGAGGCAATAACGCATACTCGTGCGTTATCAGCCACGTAATTTTTTTTAAATTTCTTTTCTTTCTTTTTTTTAGTGAATTTTTTTTTTTTTGTTTTTAATGAAAATTTCTTTTGGGAACACTTATAATTATATAATTTTTTTAGTATTTTTTTTAATGAATTGTTTTTTTAATGAAAATTTGTTTTGGGAAAATTTATAATTGTATAATTTTTTTTTAAAAAGACTGTATTTATTATATTTAACTTATTTTATAATATTTATATCGTTTTATTGGAAAATATATTTATATTTTAACCATTTCATCGCAAGTTATTTGAAGAAGTAATGCTAAAGAAATTGTAAAAATTTAGAGCAATGATGTAGTAAAAATGGAAAGAAAAATTTCATTAATAGAAACATGTTTTATTACAACTATTTCAAGAAAATGTCAAACTTACACATTGCTCAGTCTGGAGTTATACAATTTTTTCTATTATGTCCCGACATGCGACATTTGCCACATCTTGGGGGAGAATTAGGATTTCTATAATCCATTTCCCCTTAAAATCGCTTGCCCTGTTTCCTACCCCGCTCCTTTTTTATGTTTGGAGGATAGAATGTTAAATTAAAAGGAACATCCCTCCAAAAGTTCTCACTCAAGACCGGATGTAAAATTCGCTTGGTAAGTTATTCGTACATTTGTCGAGAATATATCTCCGACACATAAGTATCTGTTCTTGACCCATTTTCTTTACACACTGCAAGAACATGAGAACAAGGCAATGTATATGTTTGCCATTTTCTGCAACTGCATGATTTATTATTTAGTCGCAAAGTATAGACGTTGTTTTCCGTACCAGAAACCCGGATTGGAGATCTGACCATGTATATTCCCTCTCGCGGATTGTAAGTTGTAACTTTGTGTTCTCTTGATTTCATTTCAATCCGCAAGAACTTGTCAAAAATTCGAGTTAGAAATGTATGCACACAATTTTCTGCCTCTTCACGGTGTTGGTGAAAGTACTTAACTAGTTTGTTGAATATTAGTTCAACCAGGGCTTTTAAAGGTAGAACCCTAACTTTCTTCAACACACTGTTAAGTGCCTCGGAAATGTTGGTTGTCATGATACCGTGTTTGTGACCGCCATCATGCAACAGTGTCCATTTCTCTGCGTCCAACTTCATCAAGTAAATGTAAGCATCCACATTTCTTTCTTGAATCTCTTTCATTACGCGGTCAAATTTCCATTGTTTTGTTTCTGTTCCGGCCTACCACATCAAGATTTTTAGGGTTGTATTTTTAAAAGTCTTGTTGAAATTTGCTCGAATGTGGCGTAAGCAAAACCGGTGAACTGCAATTGGTGGTTGCCACAAAGGTTGACTTTGAATAGCTGAGAAAATACCTTTTGGCGATCAGAAATGAGGCATATGTGGCAATCTATGACTACATATTCTCGCAAGGTTTTAAGGAACCAATTCCAACTCTCGGAGGATTCCTTATCAACAATTGCAAAAGCAAGTGGGAACAAGTGATTATTTGCATCCCACGTACTTGCAATTAACAGCACGCCTTTGTATGGTCCCCTTAAGTTTGTTCCATCCACAGAAATTACAGTCCAGCAATATGGAAATTCGTCTACACACGACGAGAAACACCAGAAAACAAATTTGAAAACATAATTAGGGGGGCTGCTTGTTCTGTGATGCAAAAATTCGTATACAGTCCCAGGGTTTAAATCCTGTACAGCTTGTAAGTATTTAGGTAAAATACTGAAGGTAGTATCCCAACTACCAAAAACCCTCTCGATGGCAAATTTTCGAGCATGCCATGCCCGCTTGTAAGTACAGCCAATTTGAAACAATAACTGCACTTCTTGAATGATGTTCGAAACAGGTATCTCAGGATCGTTAGCAACTAGGTGTGATATAGACATTGATATAAATTTTGAAGACAAGTTTCCGTGTTTGTTTTGTTCTATCTGTACAAGGCATGTGTGTTCTTTGACGAATCTGGTTATTTCTCACCGATTGTGCGTGGCTTTCTTTTTTATACGGATGTACCATGAACAGTAATTATCGTCACTATGATGGTACCATCTTGCGGTCCATGTATCAATCTTACTTTTCAAAACTCGATATCCACGTCCCACACTAATTGAGTACTTACGAACCGCACTTATTGCCTGCACTTTGTCAACGAATCTCATGCCCAACTGTATGTCAGTCATGGAGTCGTTCCAATCGAGTAATTGGACGGTACCAGATTCTACTAGGTCATCTAGGAATGCTCCAAAATATGTGTAGTCATACCTAGCATTGCTGAACCATTGGCTGCTCTCCCATTGTTGCACTATGTTTTCAGTGATCGGGTTGACAGGATTTACAGGGTTCAGGGGAGTTTGGAACTCTCCTTATTCCGGGTAATTGTCATCATCTGATTCAGATTGACTAGAAACGACATCATCTCCGTCCGATCCATCAACCTTATCGTCATCGTTATTGACAGTACTGTACAACATAGACGGTTCATCAGAAACCATCCGTGTTACCGTCGTATTATGTTCTGGCAAAGTTGTTGTATTTCTGTCATTTGTACTTGGAATATTTTGCTGCTGGATAGGCTCGAATTCAACAAGAATATGAATTCCTTCCTTCGCTAGGTGGGGTTGAATAGTCCATAGATAGTGCATTTCCTCATTGTTGTTCATGCTATATAAATTAAAGGAAAACATATGATGCACTTCGTAGTATGAAGGCACCCTCATTGTCATTCGAACATTCCAGAGATTATAATCCATATCTCTGTATTTCAATATTTTTTTTACTAGTTCGGCATGAGAAATAATTCGATTCGTTGGCAATGTCCAACTTTTTCGAATTGTTCAGGTAAAATAGGGACCGTATGCATCCTTTGCAATTTTAGAATCCCAAAATAGCATTACTCTAACAGGGTTGATTACTTCCATTTCAAAATAGATTCAACTGTAAATGTTTAGGGAGGATGAAATTTAAAGATGTTAGGAACTTCGGGAATTGAAAAAGAATAAGTGGAACTGAAGATGTAGAGAATAAGTGTTTTGAAGATGTGGAGAATAATGAATGAATGTATTTATTTATAGATTTTCAATGGTTTAGAAGGCAGAGAGTAAGTTGTAATGGGATGAGGGAAAAGTAACTGTTGGGATGATATTATTGTCCTTGGAAGCTCTGTTGGATGAAATTATTGTCCGTGGATAAAATTGTTGGATGAAAATATTGTCCTTGGAAGAGCTGGTATAAGTGAATTATTGTACAGGGCGAGGTGACAATTGACGATAACGCACAATGACTGTGCGTCATCTTCAAGGATAATGCACAACAGGCATGCGTTATTCTTGAAGATAACATATTATGGTTGTGCGTTATCTTCAGGAACATATATTTTTTTTCAGCAAACTTTTTTCTTTTACACATTTACCCCTTTTATTTTCTTTTTTTTTTCAGCAAGGTTTTTTCGTTTACACATTTACCCCCTTTTTTTTTATTGTTTTTCAGCAAACTTTTAAATTAAACCAAACTTTTTTCAGCAAACCAAATTAAAAATATTATGTTTAAACTGGACAATTTGAAATTTTAGGTTTTTACCTAAAACAAAATAAGAATATAATTAAGATACGTAAAACAAATAAATCAATAACATAAACATGAACTGAATACTTTATATAGAAATTTAATTTACATATAATTAGTAATGAAAACTAGAAAATACTAATTATAACTACGGCCAGTCGGATGTCGTGAACCTCGTAGTCTTCTTACCAACACGATGCCCGAATCCGTAATGTTGTACACCATCCATGTCATCCGCCCACTCCTCTTCATCAGACGAAGATGCCTGCGATATAGGCTGATGCGGTGTAGATGAACCGGCTGTGCCTGAAGGAGGGGGTGCCCGAAACCCGAAAAGCCTGTAGGATGTAGAATGTGGTGGTGCTTGAAATGAGGCAAATCCTAAACCGGGCGGGGTAGTCGTCTGCGATGTCCCGGATCCACTAGGAAGTGACTGGGAAGCTGGCATCAAACCCAAACTAAAAGAAGACATATCTAAGTTCGGGCTGTCAAATGGGTCAATAGGTGATTGTCCACTTCCAGATCTCTCACCCTTCTCCAACTCTATATGGCTGGGGTCGACATGTTCGTGCCTTTCTGGAGCAGGAGGTATAGGAGGGCGTCCACCTCCTGCTCCACGCACAGGATGTCTCCGAGCACCCCTCTTAACTCCACGAGCACCTCGGTCCGGTACGTGCTCCCGGGGACGGCGACGCGACGACTGCACAGGGAACGTCTGCTGGATATCGTGCTGCGAAGGAGTGCATCCCAAAGTACCGCCGATGGAGACCATACACCTCCGAAAATCGTATGCACTTTCTTCGCAAACATGGCCATCTGTGAAGGAGTTCCTGAATCACCACTGAAGCCATATCATCCACCTCCTGCAACATAGAAGTCTAAAAAAAAAGAATTTAAAAAATTAAATAAATTAATTAATTAAAACATTAAAAATCAACATAAACAACTAAAATGCATAAGAAAACCCATAAAAAAAAAAATATTTATTTGGAGAACTTACCATCATCCATCTGTCCACACCTGCCGGCTGATATCCATGCGAACGGGTATCATGGTTAACTGGATTGCCGATGTAAACTCGTGTGATACCCCTATACTATATGATGTATTCATCACTGGGGTATGACAACGCCTTAACAGCTACAGCAGGACCATCCCAAACACGAAGTCGCCACTGGTACCAGGCATCGAGATGGATAGCATATTGTATTCCCTAGTATGCGTGATCATTCCCTCTCAGTTGGATCCGGTGCAGGTCTAGACGAGTATTACATGCATCTGGAACCGTCTGAGCCCGTGCGAACTGGGGCATCACATGCCTGGGATAGTGGTACTTCACTATCTCGTAACAGATGAGCGGGACCTCTGCACGCCACAAGTCAGATGGGACCAGAGGACGGTCATAATATGGGAGCCATATAAACTGTCATGTCAAAATTCAAAATCAATAAAAATGTAAGTACATAAAAAATACTCAATTAATTACAAATAACACAAGTTATTGTAAAGCGAACCTGATCAGATGGCATGAAATCTAACTGGTCCCTGTAGGCCACCAGAGTGTGCATAGGCAGCTGACTACAATCAAATAATGTGCATCATATTGCGCCAAGAGGAGCAAGGGGGTCGGCCTGAATCTCCGTAGTCAGCTGAGGCCCCAACGTAGGTATACGCGACCACGCGCAAATCTGTACTAAGACTAGGGCCTTCCCAATCTGTCGTGTACCCCCCAATCCTGTCGTGCAGAACTGCCTATACAAAAATCCAAGAACGCAACTACCCCAGCTATATGTCCTGATAGCATCAATATTCTCTAATAAACTGAGGTAGCGCACATGAACCAAATTCCCAGAGAAGTCGGGAAGTATGTGTCCGCCAATGAGTAAGAAAATAAATCTATGAGCGCACAGGATTAGATCATCATCGGTCTCTGAACCGGTAACGCTCTCAGGATCCATGCTTCCAATGTTTCCTTCTTCACCTTGTATCCGGAAAAATGGCTGAGAGACAACCGCACACCCAGAAGTCTCTCAATAAGATCAATCCAGTACTGTTTCGGGTTTACACTCCAGCTAGGGTCGGTAACGGCCATACCGTCTATCCCTAAACCTCACAGTGCATGTACATCATGCAGTGTTATTGACACTTCACCACACGTCAGGTGAAATGTTTGAGTCTCCAGTCTCCACCGCTCTACCAATGATGTAATAAGTGCGTGGTCCAACCCAATGTAACCACATCTAAAGACTCCCCCCAACCCAGTTCTGTCAATAATCTCCACAAATCTACGGGGAGCCGTACTGTAGCACTGGAATAGGTTCCGCCCAAAGCGCCTACACTGAAGATCACTATAACACGTCTCGTGATCCCCACTCTAGATCAAACCGGATCTGCGCTCGTGCTGTCTCGATAATACATCAGGGACAATGGGCCCCGGATGCACGTGTGCTTGTACGTCTTCCATCTACATTAATTATAATTTCAGATACTGTCAATATCTATATGTTAAAATTAAAAATTTAGGGATGTACGGTTTAATGTTTAAAAAAATAAGATTTTAAAGTTTTTAAGGTTTACTGTTACATAGTTTATAGTTTTACGAAATAATGTTTAAAATATTCAGATTTTCGTTTTTTTAAGGGTTTGATGTTACAAATTTACAGTTTTATGGTTTAGTGTTTAAAATATTAAGATTTTAACGCAAGAAGGATTACTATTACAACGTTGGCAATTTCACGGTTTAATGTTCAAATTATCAATTTTAAGGTTCTTCGGGTTTTTTAGGGTTCACTGTTACAAAGTTTCTAGTCTTACTTTTTAATGTTTCAAAAATCAATTTTAAAGGTTTTTAAAGTTTTTATAATGTACCCTATAGAATTTTAATATTATGATTTTGGTTTCTTAAGGTTTACTGTTAAAAAGTTTAAAGTTTTACGGTTTATTGTTTGATGTAAATTTTTGGATTTTCATAATAGATTTTTACGTTTTCTAGTATTTAAAGTTTAGAATTTTTAAGTTTTTTAAGTTACTTATAGTATATTTTATAGGTAAGCATTTTACTACTTCATAAATTCACTATTACGGTTTTAGAGTTTAAATAAAAGTATTAAATACTAAATTATAAATTTCCAAGTACCGGTTATACTATTTATTTGGATAAAAATACCAAATTACAGGTTCCCATATTTTCTACTCGAAAATTTATATGAAGATGTGCAAAATAATTATCTAAGTAATTAAAAAAATTTTCAAATAATCATAAAGTAAGGTAAAAAATTCAACCCTAATTATCTAAATAAATAAATTCATGATAATAATTCATCACACTAAGATCACTTTTTAAATGCAAAAAATAATTATAAACATAAAATTATCAAATTTGTGCAAATTTATTAATAACAACAATTTCAAACATAAATCCAAACCCCACTTTGACCAAAAAAAAAAATTATTGTAAAATTCATGATTTTACTAATAGATTTTTAAGTTTTGTATTATCTAAATTTTAGAATCTTTAGTTTTTCAAGGTTACTTATTGTATATTTTTAAGTAAGTATTTTACTACTTCGTAAATTCACCATTACAGTTTTACAGTTTAAATAAAAGTATTAATTACTAAACTATTAATTTCCAAGTATCGGTTCCACTGTTTACTAAAAAAAAAAAAGTTAAATATACCAAATTACAGGTTCCCATATTTTCTACTCAATAATTTATACAAAATATGCAAAATAATTATCTAAATAATTAAAAAATGTTCAAATAATCATAAAGTAAGGTAAGAAATTAAACCTAATTATCCAAATAAATTCATGAAAATAATACATCACCCTAATATCACTTTTTAAATGCAAAAGACAATTATATACATAAAATTATCAAATTTATACAAATTTATTAATAACAACAATTTTATACATAAATCTAAAACCCAATTTCACCAAAAAAAAAATTCAAATTAATAAATAAAATTCATAAAAATGATTAACAAACAACAAATAACAAACCCAAACACACAATAATTAAACTTAATAAATAATACACAAAAAAAATTTTGAATGAAAACTTACCGAAAATTTAAAATGCATCTCTAGTCTACCATTTTCCATTCCAAATCTTTAATAACCTTCGTACTCTAAAGAAAGTCTCGCAAATTCAAACTTGAACTTCACATATTAACTAATTTTTAACTGTAAACTTCGAAATAAAATACACAAGTATTAGAAGAAGAGAAGTCAAAGTATAATAAGAAGAAGTAAGAAAATAAAACGAAGAGGAAAATAACTTACCGAGCGCTGGAGGAGGAGGTTACAAAAAAATTTCAAAAGAAGGCTTAAAAGAGGAAGAAGAATGAGGGAGGAAAGAGAGAGAAGAGACTGATGAAAAAAATTACAGTAAGAAAAATAAGGGAGAAGAAAGGGGGAAGGGATAAATAGGATGGAGATGACTGAAAAAATGGAAGAAGAATGAGGGAGGAAAGAGAGAGAAGAGGCTGATGAAAAGGCTGAAAATAAAAGGGAAGAGGGAAGGGGGCGGTTGAAAATAAAACGAAAATAAAAGGGAAGAAGGAAGGGGGTGGCGGCGGATGTGGTAGGGTTTTTTTATAAAGTGATAACCCACAGTCACTATGCGTTATCAAGCTTAATAACGCATAATGGCTATGCGTTATTAAGCTTGATAACGCACAGTCATTGTGCGTTATCACCACGTCAGCGCCAGATAGAATCCACATCACTTTTTTAGGCAATTAGAGCGGCTGAATGCGGCTTAAGCCGTGTGATTAGGGATAAAGCAATGCACAATGGCTGTGCGTTATGGCCACACTCAGAATAAAAAAAAATTTGGACCTCTTTAGTACCCATTATTAATATCTCGGCCCAACCCAGAAAAAAACATATTTTTGGTACTGTGGTATGAAACTTTGGGCCTTTTTCTTTTGGTGCATTATCTGAACTTTGGTGTTTTTTTGGTTATTTGAAGGGGAGAAGGATAACCAATTCCCAGTGGATTTGATTATTGATGCTGCTTCTGGTTGAGGGATGGGAAGAAGAGATTAATTGAGTGACTCTCTCTCTCTCTCTCTCTCCAACGAATTCCCACTGGCTTAGAGCTTTCCCATAGTTCCATTGCAGCTCTCTAACTATTATTATTGTTACTTTAGATCTCTTTGAGGAGGAGGACCAAATCTCTAACCCAGCAGAAGAACGGAAAAACAAGTTGACTTATGATTTTAAAATAAGTTACTCTTTGTTTTTTACTTATCAGATTTCATTTCTCCGTATTTTTTTTTATTGTCACATTATAAAGACAATACAACATTTAATAAACTTTTCCTATCATACTTTCTCATTAAATAACAAATTTTAATATCTTTTAATCATTTTAAAATTAAAACTTGTAAAAATAAAAATGATAAAGACAGATTGATTTCAAGGAGATTCTCGCTAGAAAAGAAAACTTTTAAAATTCCATGTTCTTTTAGAGAGTGCAATGTTTGAAATGTTTAAAAAAAAAAAAAAAAAAAAAAGCACTCTATTTATAGGAATTGGGAACAGAATCTTCAAGTACAAAGTTGTACTTATGATGTGAAGTCATAACACTTCAGAATAGAGGGACCAATGGAACACTGCCAAAAAGAAAAAAAGATGATAAGTTACTTGAGGCCAAATGCAACTTTCAAATAAAAAACTTGAATACAAAAAACAATGCAAAAGGGGGCCTGAATGCACTAAAACACAACTTAGGTAGTAAATGGCATGTCTTTATCATATCTAAAACAATTTCTATTTAAGGATCAGAACTACCGGTACACACTACTATTCACTGTGAACAATAGTTGGGAAAACACCATCTCCAAGGCTATCATTCTTCATTGATATTTGACCAGTAGTTCCAGTCCAGTTATGCACCATCATCTGCTGCTTAATCATTGCCTGATATACAATGCACTTCTAAAAACAAAATATTTCTGCAATAGCCAGATTTCGTACCCTGTTACCTCATATGGATGAACCACTAATCTTCAAGAAAGCAGCAGCAGCAGAAACATCTAACAGGGCACCATCCCCCCGCTACATTAATATTAACCCATCAAGGCAACAAACCAACTATGTCTTTGTCAATGGCGACACATTGACTTCTCCAAGTAAAACACCCAATTCTCCGTTAGCGAACCTTCTAGCTGATTTGAACAAGAACAAGAAGACAAGACTTACTGGTCGATCACATTCTGCCCCTTCCGTTTTAACTGATACAAAGGAAGAGTTTTGCGATTCTTTAGAGCCAAGACCTGCAGGAAAATCAGTGCCTTCAGTGGTCAAGCAATCCTTAATTGGTGTTGCAATATATTTAATAGTTGGGGTAGCAGTATACATACTGGAAGCTAATCATTTCAAGGCCAAGGAGACCTGGAAGCCAGTGGATGGTTTATACTTCACTGTGGTAACTTTATGTACAATTGGATATGGTGATATAGTTCCAGATACAATATTAACAAAATTATATACTTGTGCACTTATTTTGGTTGGCTTTGGGTTCATAGACACATTGCTGAATGGACTTGTCACCTATGTTCTTGATAGGCAAGAGGCAGTATTCTTAAGTGCTTTTGATGAGAGACGGTTTAACACAGTGGTGTCTACATATATGATGGATACTGCCAAGGGTAGAATGAGGACAAGAATTAAAGTGGTTTTATCGTTGGCAGTTGTAGTTGGTTGCTTGGCAATTGGAACAGTCATGGTGCATACTTTAGAAAGGCTAAGTTGGATTAATAGTTTCTATTTATCTGTAACATCTGTGACGACAGTGGGATATGGGGATTATGCCTTCTCAACACTAGGAGGAAGGATTTTTGCGATAATTTGGTTATTGGTCAGCACATTGGCTGTTGCAAGGGCCTTTCTTTTTCTCACTGAGCTTAGGATTGACAGAAGGAATCGGAAGGTGGCTAAATGGGTTCTTCAAAGGAAGATGACCCCAGGGGATCTGGTTGCAGCAGATCTTGATCAGAATGGATCAATCAGGTAATTTTAATAATTTCCCAGGCTTAAAAGGACACATAGATGTACATCTTAGTTTTCTTGGCAGCACTGAACAGGTTTAAAAGGAGTAGAGCATATTGATTGCTAAAAGTTATGGCAAGTACAGTAAGTCTTCAATTAAAAGACCATAGGCGTTGCACATGAAATGCACAAAAGAAATGAGCTCATAATAGAAGTACCATTAGACATCTTAGATCTCTGAAATGATATGCAATGATCTATACTATTCTAATTCCAAAAAAGTGGATGAGGTGAACATGATTTACACGAACATGTTTGTTTTCTTACAAATGGATAAAATAATATCAATAATCCTCCACTTATTTCAATAAACGATCTGAAAAAGGCATATCAACATCTATTATTACCACCTTCTCCTCCCAACCCTGCCCCCCTAAAAGAAAAAAAAAAAAAAATGCTACTGACACGTGCCATTGCATCTACGTGGTGCTAGTGCATTCAAAATGACAAAAGACGAACACAAACAATAAGAGCCCATGGCTCATAATATTTTGTGCTGCATAATGGACAGATAAATGGTGCTGCCATTTTGGAGCTCAGCCCAATTAATGAACGGTTGCAAAAGAAGTTGCTTATGATTTATAAAAATGTACAAGGGGCAGATGAGGGTCTAGATGTTCAGGGTGATAAGGTGACTAAACACTCTAGATCCTCTAGAACATATTCTTGTACACTCTTTAGTGCATTTCCTTTAGTAGTAACTTTCTCTTAGGGTTTATTTTTTAGAGTTTAGGGGTTATTTTATTCAATAGGATTTATTAATAAACCTACTATAAAAGGAGGGTTGCAGAGGAAGCATATTAGAAGGTGTACTAGTGGATCCTGGCCGGTGACTGAATCATAAAATCAGATTAAACTGTAGATAGAGTGCAAATATTGTTTGGATTAGAATTTAAAACTAAAACTTTTTACTTTTTTACTTTGGATCCCACTTATTCTCTCACAAATAATTTACCTTTTACGCATCTTGAGTAAAATATCTTAACTTTTTTCATTCTTATTTCGAATCCAAATGGACCACAGTGGAGGAAAATCATAATGAAAGGAAAGATATTGTTGAAAGATAGAATTAAATCACTTAATTCCATTTCTTTCCCCTTTGTGGTTGAGGGAGGGGGACATGAGCAAACTAGGAGTACAAATTCCGATATAGGTGAGATAAACAGCAAAATATGGCTACCTTTAACTGCACACTAATTGTGATTATATCTCCCAAATACTAGTAAACCTGAATCTAGCACCTTGGCACTCTTAACTTACTTTTTCCCTTTTTGGGTTTTTTAAACCACTATCAATAATGAAAGTCTATTTTCTAGCTTAAGGATGGTAAATAAAACTGTGTTTCAGGTAATACAGAGCATTAGTTAAAAAACAACACATATACTCTGAAGTAATTGTGTTTATATCTGCAAAGCCAGTAATTGCAAATTTCATGCATCATGGCGATCCTGTTTGACAATTCGTTCATTTATTTCAATGTTCAAGCATCATAGCAATTATGTTTGTTTGTTATGAGAAGCATGTCAACCTTTCATTCATTGTTTTGAGTGCAGTAAATCTGAATTTATCATTTACAAGCTCAAGGAAATGGGAAAAGTAACAGAAAATGAGATCAAGCAAATATGCGACCAATTTGATGCACTTGATAGGAGCAAATGTGGCAAACTTACGATTGTTGATATTATGGAGAGCGATTGATCCAACAGGAATTGAGCTTGATACCAAAGCTGACGCAAGTGGCACCTCTAACATCTTTTAAGGTTGGTGAGACCTGAATTCATCAAACAGAAGCAAATCATGTCGGAGGGCATAAACCACAAGAAGATATTCCACTCTTTTACTCCATGAGCAGAAAAAGGATCTGGATGACTCCAGCTGCATGAATCAAAGTCAATATGCGCTACTGGATTTCTTCAACTGGGAGCTCTTTAGTGTATGCTGAAGGAAGATGTACATAGCTGTGCTTAATGCACATAACTCTGCTTGCACACAGAACAAATGTACATTAAACTGCAAGCTATATGAGGAAAAATAGAAAAATTACCATAAAAAAAAACAAATGCAATCCCTAGCTACAAAAATAGCTTACTGTTTGCAGCCATATTTCTCTCTATTATTTCTGAAACATTCCCAGGCAACAGAGTTCTGAGAGAACAAAAATATGACGAACTAGCCAAGGTGTTCATATATTCCAGGAACTAATTACTTTCATGCATACAAATATACATTTGGTACATTTGCAGATCTCATTACCATAAAAATTTATCATAGAAACATAAGCAATTTGTATGCTTTAACAACCAGAAGAAACTTCTTAGCATTCAAGCTCCCGAAATAATGAAAGCAAAAAAGCTGCAGTAGTTTTTACATAGTTTTTCAACTGTAAAAATGTATTTGCAACCTACATATTCTACAACGTATGCACCAGTCATGCAAACCCTGACGAAGGAAAATACTCTCCCCATCCCACTTCTATTAACAGTGTTGGCAAGGAAATGTCGGCCCATAAGTACTTTACGTTAAATGTAGACATATAAAAGTAATTATGGCGAGGAAAATAACATTTTGGTAGTTTATAATAAATTCATGGAAAGTGTCAAAGTATTTGGTTATTACAATATAGTAAGAACAGCAACAAAAATGGGAAAAGGGAAACAAAGATGATGATAAAGACAAAGAATGAGAAGAACACATAATTCTAAATATTGTTGCTCATTCATTAAACTTCAGCATTGGAAGAACTGTTATTCTACTCTCCAACTTAAATGCTGATGTGCAGCAATTCATTATTGTTGCTCGTTCATCCTTGATGCTGCTTGTGCACAATGATTATGTGATCCTATCTACCTTTATGTACCGATTTAGAAAATTAACTTCTACTTAACAAAGATTTGGCTACACTGTTTACTAGCACTTCATCTTCCACATCAGATCTCAATAAAAGCGCACACAAAAGTCACAGGTCTATCCACCAAGAGAGTACAGAAAGACCAGTAAAAGGAGGCTGCTATATAAATGTATGATCAGTAATGTACAAGTCTACTTTGACTGTGAATATGGGAACAATACCAAACAAGAAATGACTCCTAAAGAAGTAAAGAAATGTCATCTATCAGTTGGTTCCATAACAATAAACAAAAACACCAAATGAACCCATATGTGACAAAACATAATAATGTTACCAAAGTTTGTCACGCTATTTACAAGTAGGTGTTCTCTCTTGGTTTTTAGTAATAGTCTTCCAACTGATATTTGAATTGATGCATTCACCAATAAATTATCAACTGCATATTTGTCTGGTGTGAAGCCACCTGTTGGAGTTGTCTCCATAAGTTACATGAAGCACTATCTCGTTTCAACTTCTTTTTGCATCAGTCTTGCAACTCTGAATTTATAGATCATAAATCGCCTGTCAGTAAACAGAACTGAAGCCCCACCTATGAATCAAAAGCTCAATCAACTGCAAATTGAAAAGTGAATCAATGATTCACTAATATATTACCTTGCTCTTAAACGATGAACATCCTCAAGAATTTCCATTACTTGCTTTACCTTTGAATTTTCTAGCTTCCTCTTGTTTTCCAGTATTAGTGCCGAAAACGATAGAAACAAGTTAAGTTCATCTTCAATTTTGTTGATCTGCCAGTCTATATGTTCCAAGAAATCCTCATAGGTTGATATTTCCTTTAAGTTGCTGAGGATATCAACATTACTGGAAACATTTCCTCCAACTGGATCATGAATATTCAGGCCTTCATCATTGTGCAGTTGTACTCGTTCAGAACCTACTTGCAATTCATCATCCTGACCAGGTTGGAGGGAATTTGAGAGAATGCCATCGATCTCAGTAGAATCTCTTCGATGTTCCTCCTTTGGAGATACAATTCTAACTGGGGTAGGAGCAGTCTCCCTGTTGACCTCGAGTTCTGAGGCAACATTTCCAATCAGCTGATTTTCTTTGACTGATATCACCTGAAAAAGAATTCATTTACCAAATAAAGGGACAGAAAATATTCGCTAACTGATCCTATTAGAGCCAAGATCAAATGAAAAATTGAACAATGGAGGTCAAAAAGGGAAAAGTATAGAAAAATAAAGCAATAATTTGACTATTAGGAGGTTCATATAATTGATTGATCATAGAAGAAGCTTAAATGCAGATACTGATAGAAGTTGCCTTTCAAGGTTGCATGCATAAAACTTGTGAAGAGGCATAAATGAAGACAAAAGACAAAACCCCTTATCAGAAATTCTTAGAATATATGCCGGCATGGCAAACTTAGTATGTTGTTCAACCAGCTGAATTCTACGCAGAAACAGTCTGGTGTACGAAGTACCTCATTTAGTTTTGTTAAAAGCTCATCAAGCAATTCAATGCGATTCTTTGATTTTTCCATAGCCTGCATAACCTTCTTCTTCTGAAAAAGTAGCTCCCTTGCATCGTTTTCTTTCCCAGTTCGGACACTGACGGCCGCCTGACGTTGAAGCTTCTCTGCAGCCTCAGACAGTCGCATTAACCTCGACCTTGCACTACTAACTGAAATAATAACCACCTTCTTTAAGTTGCAAATTCAGTAAAATGTATGTTAAAGAAAAAAACCCAGATATCATGCCAATTGCAAAAAAATTGACAAAAGAATAATGATGCTGAACAGAAGTCTTAGAGTTATAGTTTTGATTCTGTTTGGGATTTCTTAATTGAGTTGATTTGGAAACTCTATTTTGTTAGTATTTAGTAGTTTTACAGTCCTTTAGTAAGTTTCTTTAGTTTAAGATTGCAGTATTTTTATTTCCTATATTGTCTTTTCCTAGAATTCATAATTATGGTAGTTTCTAAAGTGTCTTTCCTAGGTGGTTTAGGATTTGGTTTTTGAGTATATAAATAGAGGAGTTCTCTATTCTATTATGATGCTTGGATTAATGAAATAAAACAGTCTACAGAAGATTGCCTAAGGTGCAACGCCTTAAGGTTCCCAGGTGTGACTCCTAGGGTTCCTTCTCTTAGTGTGACGCTAAAGGGGTTTCTTTATCTATTCTTCTTACTATTTTCCTTGTTTCCACCATATTTTCACACGGTTAGTAAATTTCTGTTCGTTTCTTGCTGGACAAATTTACTGTTTTTGTCCTGCATCAAATAACTTTATTTAACACAGCTCATTCCTCAAGTGATAAGAAGCAAAACTGTCTTCATGACCCAAAAGTAGATGAAAAGCAGCATGTTTCCACCATGAAGATGAAGCTAGGAAATGACAGTCACCTCGCTCCCCCACACACACACACACATGCACACAGCACGCCTGCTCCCCAGTTCCAAACCCAAAACAGCAAGGAAAAAAGGCAATACAAACGACAAAAGTACTAACTTGTAAGTGTTTGATAAACGAAGTCACATACTAATACTCCAATATCCTCATACTGTTTCTCCTGAACTCTTTAGAATAAAGAATTCATAATAAGCATATGACAAAGCTAATTCGTAGAATCCCAATTGAT
This sequence comes from Catharanthus roseus, assembly GCA_028651295.1. Classification (NCBI taxonomy): domain Eukaryota; kingdom Viridiplantae; phylum Streptophyta; class Magnoliopsida; order Gentianales; family Apocynaceae; genus Catharanthus; species Catharanthus roseus. The sequence goes on along the minus strand of JAPQWS010000102.1, from coordinate 11,618,302 downwards.
GAAATCAAATAATGTCAAATCCAAAGAATGGATTGTAACCCATAAACTTTCTTCAACAATATCCTAAGCCCAATCCGAAGACATTGAAAAGGAATATAAAAGAAGATAAGAAAGTTCCACAAAAAAACTCCAGTAATTCGAGATGGGACATAATTGAATGAGAAAAAAATAACAGCAATAGGATTCCACCTTTAGCACTTGTGGTTTCCGCCTCCTTGTGAAGATGATCAAGCTGTTCTCTCAGCTCCTCTGTGTTGATACCCATTGTTGCAGAAGCAAAGCACACTGTTCTTACTGGAATCTTCCATTGAACAACAGTCGTTGATGGGCAATTGAAAATCATCTCGCCCCTCTAATCTCCACACACCTCAAACAAGATAATGATTCCCAAGATTGATATATATATATATATTTTTTTTTTGAGGGGATCCCAAGATTGATATTTGAGAGATAATCTTTGATATCTATCAAATTTTAACAGTACGTTCAAACAATTTAGTTGAAAGTTTCAAAGAATATACATATGTTGACACTTTTAGCTTCATAGTGACTTGTGTGACTTATGAGATCACTTAATAGCCTTCAGCGCATGGTGAAGTGCTTATAGTTTCAGGCGAACGAATGCGTCATGTAGCTGACTTCAGAATCAAATACTACTAGTAATATCGAACTACCAACAACGCATATGAATGCGCTTAACCCATGAAAGCATGAGTCAAAATCTTTCCCTAACAAAACAAAAATTAGAATAAGCCCAAAAGCTTTGTTTAAAAAACTAAGCCCAACACTTAAAAGAAAGGGATTCTTTTCATACATGGCCTTTTTACAATATCTTGGATTGGCAAAATTTGGTACCACAACCCAAAATACTTGGTCATCTTTCGGGAAAAAATATTTATGATCATATATTTCTGAAAAATACAAAATGCACATTTTTTTTTTTGGCTAAATAATACATGTTTGATCAACTATTAAGTATATATAAGATATTTCTAAGAAAAACTATAAATAGGACAAAGTAAATATGTCACTAATCTGTACTTCTATAACACATATTAATGTTAATATGAATAAAATTTATTATATAAAAATAAATTATATATGTATATATATATATTTGTGTGTGCGTGTGTTAGAACTCCTATAAGATCTAAAACCTGATAGAAATTGTTAAACTTTAAGAAAATTTATATATTAAATTTAAAAGTTAATTTATATTAACGTGTGTCATAAAGCACGCATTAGACAAATCATAATAATAATATGATTGGAAAGTACTTATCAGCTCAAGTTGATTTTCAAATCTTTCTTTACAGAACCTTAATATAAAAATACATCTGTGTTAAATTATTCTTGGATTAGATATGTGGTATATTGAGCGGGCTTGTGTGCATACATAAGGATCTTTAAACCACATTAGACATAGATTAATCACTAACGGAGTTAAGTAATATCTAGGGGTGGAGTTATGAAGGGTCCCGAGAGGCCCCCAACTCCTTTAAAATCTTTTTATACTTTATATGTATTATAAAATTATGTTCATATTATATACAAATTAGTATTTTTTTTATTACGATCCTTTAAATAAAAAAAATTAATTTATAATTAGATAATACAATTAAATTTTGTATTTAAAATTTGATCCTCTAAGGGTCAAAGTCTAACTTGGTGTCCCCCTACATTTATTCTTTGAACCCCTACATTTTACCACAAATTTTGACTCACTTATTATTAACTCAAATAATAACACATTGTACTTTCAAATTTAGGTTAAAGATCACGCCCATATTTATTCTCAAATTTTGCAAAGTTTTGTTATGTATATATAGTAGGAATAATTTGAAATTGCGAATGATCATGAAAGGACATTTAGGACCAAGACTTATAAGCCCTTGATGTGATCTTCATCTAATCGTTATAAGGGTCATTTCAACTTGTCCTTCACCCAATGCCTATATTGCAACTTACCTTCACAACCACCCAATGGAATCACCTTCTATCGTTGATTTCAAATCAAGAAAACGGTGAGCTATTCTAATATATTTTACACACTTCTTATATAGTAGGTTTATTAAAAAATAAAAATAAATTTACAAAAAGAATTACTAGTAAAAAAATATATTAAAGAGTGTACTGAGTGGTAAGAAAATTAATTAGGTTGTAAGACTAGTAAAAAAGTCACTAATAATATTATATAACGCGTTTTGTGAAATCTGAATAGCAATCGATAATTAATCGTGTTATATAATAATATCTAGTTTTATTTATAGATTTGTTTAACATACGCTCTTAACGTATATACTAATATGGATTAATTTTTTAATTTAGAACATAATTTTTTGTAATTAAACAATTTCTATTTAGAACATAATTTTTTGTAATTAAACAATTTCTATTAAATTTTCAATTTTTAATCTTACTATAAATATATAATATATTTTATTTATATTAACCTATCATGAAATTTACTTTACACCAACCCTTTATCTATAGATAAATGGTATCGTATGTAATAAAAGAAGTTAGGCGAATATTTTCTCAACAAATGATACCGTGAATCCCGTAAGATGAAATGAATTTGATCCCATTATATAATGTGTTGTTCAAAATTAAAATGATGGCTTTGAGTACCATAATCAGATTTAAGGCTCCAAAATCGACATAAACTTTTAAGTCAAAAATCAAGAATTAACCGACGATCCAATATGAGTGGAAGATTATTTTGGAAAGGTATATATATTCTCGATGATGGAAAAACAGTTCAAATGCACTTATATAAACGTGGATTAATAGGAAAAAGCAAAAAATATCTGAGGGAAAAGCAACAAGATTTTAGCATTATTAGCTTATGAAAGTTTGGGGGAAAAAAAAAAAAAAAGAATTAGAGTAACGAATAGCTATAAATTCTACAAATTGAATTTGTCTAATAGGTGTTTTTAAAGTATACATTAATCTAAATAGAATATATCACATATGAAAAAACATACTATAAATTAGTCAATTATTATAAAATATAAAAACTTAATAAAATTGTTGAACTAAAAAAAATATATATACTAAATTAAAAAGTTAATTCATATTAACTTAAGGAATCTTTTTCGTAATAGTAAAATGAGATATTAAGAAATCTTTTTGAAATAATTCATATTAGTAAAGAAAAATATGTTTCAATGTAATTTGGCGATATTATATCATGATAGACTTGCTGACTATATATATATATATATATATTTAATTGACAAAGTATTTTACATTTTAGTTACTAATATTTTTACTCATAAAAAAATAATTACTAATATTTTGTTAATGAAGTATTGATATTGATCAACATTCAAGGGTAGCCAAAACTAGCCAAAAAGATTATCAGCATGATATAGAGATTGTTGGTTATTCAACTTTGCTCATTTTATTGTGAAACTTTTCCCCCATATAATCAACGAGTGGTCCATTGTGGACAATAGGGTAAATCAATTAATTTTAAAGTACAATATACATTTTCGTCCAATCATATATAAAATTTAAACAAAACTATTCAGACATGCATATGTTAAAGGCCATTTACAAAGAGAATGGTACAAATGTTCAATTGTTGAATATCATCATTGTTTCTACCAAAAAAAAAAAATATCATTGTGTGCCTTCGTCAATGAGAAGCTTTATTTAGAAAAATTTAGTAAAGAAGAACTGAGATACTTTCAAATTATATATAGAAAAGCAGTATTTGTTAGAAGTACCAATTTTTAAATTCCACAGCCCTTTGCATTCTAGAAAAGCAGTGAATGTTGGTGCATTAATTTAACTTAATGATCCAATAGAATAAAGCTATATATTGTGTACGACTTATTAATTAGCTCTTAGAACAAAAAGTTCAGTAAAATATTTGAAGTCCTCCATTTCTTTACTTTCTACAGAAAAAATGAAAAGGTATGCTTTCTTTTTTTGGGTAAAGATTCTGTTTATACTTATCTCCCTATTTTATTTCATATTTTTAACTTTTGGTACTATAAACGCTATAGAAGATTGTAGTATTTAACAAGTTTTTATAAATTAATACCCTTTCAAAATGATTGTCGTTTTAATAAAAAATTAAACAAAAGTATAAATAAACATGTAATATATAATGAAGGGTATTTTAATTTATAAAAAAATTACTTGAATTTCTATCTTTTTTAAATGCTGAAATTTCTTGTGTATAAAAAAATGATGGGAGTATAAAGAAAAAGGAAAAGACCTAGAAATATTAAAAAGTAGAGAAAATAGTTTTAAAAAAAAGTCCATAAACTATTTACACTTATTAATCATACACAAAAATTTTATTTTATACTTTTTACTCTTAAATAATTTTCAAGGCAAAAATATTTATCAGGGACAGATCCAATGCAAACATGTTCCTTTGTGTCAAATTCCATCCCTTGTATACTTGAATAAGGGTGTTGTTAAATGAAACTCATTTTTAGTATTTTCAGATTATTTGTATTACTTTGTATACTATTCTCTATACCACTTTTTAATGTACTATATTTTATTAATAAAACTTATTAAATAAAAGATAAATTCTAAAGGAAAAAGATAAATCTTAAAGGGAAAATATACCATAAAAAGAAAATGATACAAAGAATAGTACACAAAATGGTACGGATGATTCTAGATGCATTTTTAGTGGTGCAACCACTTTGCCCTTCATTCTTCCAATTCCTCTTTCTCTCTCTACAAGAATTCTTCAAAATTTCTCTCAAAATCTCCTAAAAACCTTCTTTGCAAACTAACAAAAGTGAAATTGAAGAAATATGAATAAAAAATTATATAACAGATGAATGGTGCATGTAAAAAATTGAATTTGAGGTAAATCTCATTTATAAAACAAAGTTTTTAATATTGTTCAAAAGTCCTCACCAAAATCGAAACCCTCCGCCCACCAATAACGGGATATTTTGGTCAACCCCTAGCGGCTGATTAGGGTGGTTTGGTTGGATCCCCCGATCGGCTACCAGGGATGAACCTTTTCTCCCTTGATTCAATTCTAGGCCCTGTTCAGTTTTTTGGCCATCTTTTTAATTATTTAAAGTTATATTTTTAATTAATTACATGGTTTTACTTAATCGTTATTATTTTATTTTTTAGATACATGCCTATTATGTTTAAAAGTGTATTTTTTTCTATTAAGTGTTTTTTAAATAATAAATTATGTATGTAAATTAATTAGAAGTAATAAATTAAATAATGAATTGAAGAAACAATTAAATAGAAACTTAAGTACATACATAGAAAAAATAATTAAAAGATTATGGAACATATTTATCCAATAAATAAGTAGTAATTAATAATCAAAATAATAATTAGAATGATTAATTTAATATTAACTAATTAAATTATATGAAGAATAATAGGAAAATTATAAATTATATTAGACAAATTAGAATTAGAAAAATACAATATTAGAGAATTAGGACAAAATTATGTGAGCTTAAATATTATTATTAAGTGTTTTTTAAATAATAAATTATGTATGTAAATTAATTAGAAGTAATAAATTAAATAATGAATTGAAGAAACAATTAAATAGAAACTTAAGTACATACATAGAAAAAATAATTAAAAGATTATGGAACATATTTATCCAATAAATAAGTAGTAATTAATAATCAAAATAATAATTAGAATGATTAATTTAATATTAACTAATTAAATTATATGAAGAATAATAGGAAAATTATAAATTATATTAGACAAATTACAATTAGAAAAATACAATATTAGAGAATTAGGACAAAATTATGTGAGCTTAAATATTATTATTGAAATTACATGTTAATATTTTTTTATTTGTCATTATTAGGAATTTATTATTAATATTAATAATTGTTAGTATTAATATTATTAGTATTTATTTACATTTGTTTGTATATATTAACATATTTATTAGTTTAGTTTGTATATATATTAACATATTTATTAGTTTGTACAATTAATTATAATAAGGATGTGTTTTATATTATAGGATATTTGGAAGGTATTTAATTCGAACAAACTCTTAACCAAGACGATGACGATGTTTCCCTGATATACCTTTTGATGAAGAGAGTGAAGGTGATCATTTTGAAGAATTTCTTGACGAATACGTGGATATTAAGGTAAATATTTTAAGACGGATAAAGAATTTAATTATAGAGCTGTTATGGTTGAATGGACAAAAGGAGAAGTTGTGAAACATAATATGTATTTGGTTATCAGCTGATCGAAACGAAGTGAGCATAATCCTCATGCACTGGTATAGTTACAATGCGAATGTGGAGGGAAACCTAGGGAAAAAATACTCATAGATCTAGAGGAGGAGAGTGGAGAAGCAGAGAACGAAACGTAAATCCAGTGGATCCAAGAGGTATCGATGTCCCTTCAAGTTGAAAGGGGAGAGGACATTTGGTGTATCAATGAAACCAAATGGAGTTTATTAGTGAAGGATAGTAGACATAAACATAGGATGGGTGTTTATAATCACGGGCACAAACAACCTTCTAAGTTGATGGATGCACAGATTGCTATCATTGAGGAGCTAACTAAGTTTCATGTTGCTCCATGGAAAATAGTTACTCAATTAGCTACTGTTGATCCTGACCCGGCTATTGAGTAAGTTATATGTTTTCATTTATTTATTTATTTTTCATTTAATATGTATCTAGTACTTGTAGCTAATGTGTTTTATTTGATTAATGAATTATGCTAGTTTTTAATTTGTTATTATTTCAATTTAAGTTCTATTTTGTTATTATTTTAATGAATTATGTGTTTTTTAATATGTGTAAATGTTATCATTGTTTTTATATAGTGCAAGGCATGTATATAATGAGAGAGTCAAATTGAAAAAGAAAAATATGGGACATCTTTACCTCGTACAACACGCCTTCAGATAAATTAAGCAGAAAGGTTACACGCAATATGCAAGAAATGTAGACAAGAGCAGCATTGCATTGGGAGATCTCGTATTTTCGCATCCCCAGTCTGTTGAGTTGGTTCGAACACGGCCATTATTACTTATTTTAGATACTACATACAAGACTAACAAGACAAACAATAGTTAAATTTCTAATTTATTTATTTATTTTTATACTAGTTGTTATTATGAATTATAATGTAAAATCCGATGACATATGCAAAATGCTATTACTTGAAGCTGTGGGGATGACTGCAACAGGGAAGAATTTCTTGATTGCTATTGCGTTTATGAGTAATGAGCAGTCAGAGATGTATAGATGGGTGTTGGAGAAAATGAAGAACCTGAAGGTGTAAACTAATCGAATTGAGTTGTGATCGATAATGAGCCTAATTTGATGCCTGTAATAGAAGAGGTCTTCTGCTCAAGTTATCATATGCTGTGTAGGAGCCACATTCAAACTAATGTTGAGGCAAAGTTACGATTATTGCTTGGGGCTGGCATCGCAACACATTTCTCACAAAGAGCTTGGAGTAAGCTTTTTGGTTCAATGACTGAGGATGAATTTAATCAGAAATTAGATGAAATCAAGACTAAGTGGGCAAATCAACCAGCTTTTTTGAGGTACTTGATGAATACTTGGTTAAATCATGTTTACCTCAAATTTATAAGGGCATAAACTGCGTGTCGAATACATTTTGGGAATAAGACCACTAACCATGCTGAGAGCTTACACTCAGTCCTAAAGATTTGGTAATCTACTGAGTGCACTGATTTTGGTACGGTATTCAATTGGATGAACTCATTGATTGAGGTACAGATTAGAGAGATAAAAGTTGAGTTAGAGTTGTATCAATTGAAGGATTCATACAATGTTGAAAGTCATCTGATGTTGTATACGCTTCACCATAAAATAAGTACAAAGGCATTGAATATAATTTTGGATGAAATTTTACGAGCTAAAGAAACAAAGGACAATGAATCTAAGTACAAATGTTATTTTAGAATTTCACAAGGACTTCCTTGCGCATATGTGAGATGTATGTACGGGCTCGAAAGAGAGATAAGGTGGAGTTATATCAAGTATGCATTTTGGGCGACACTTGTGATTGGAGCCAAACTCAGACATGATTATAGCCGAACTGTGAGGAAAGTGTTGAAGCAGAGCTGGCATAGATACATGAACAATTGAAGGTATTTAAATAGTTTAAAAGTAAATGATTTCTTATAATTATTACTTTAATTATTTCTTATATTTACTATAATTTTGATATTGATTCAAATATTTATTTATATATGTTACAACCTTTTCTTTCACAGTTACTTGAAGAGAAAGGTGTAGCTATTATAAGACAAGTAAGACAATTTGTCAATGTGATTTGTCATCCTGATATGGAGGAATGGTCCGAGCCCCATATAATTGTTACTAAGGGATGAAAGAAAACTAGCTCAACTAAAAGAGATATACGTACTTAGAGTGGGTATCGCAGACGACAACTACTTCCTTGAAAAGAACTAGCACTTCCAGTGGTTCCCAAGGTCGAAGAGGCCGATCATCAAGTAGTTCTAGTTCTCCTCTTAAGTGTCATCTTCTTCCGGATCAGTGGCAGATGCGAGATTGGGTTTAAGGGATTCCCATATGGAGAAGAGAGTTTGCTCCATTTATTTAGGATTGGGAGGACGTCATGGCAGACGGAAATTGCTGTTGCGTATTACATACATGGTAACGAGAACAAGTGGTATGACATCTGTTCCATACTTTGGTGAAAACTGGTAAAAGAGCTGACTTGTACAAGCCACTTCTAGGGGTGGATTATGATCCATATAAGCATACATTGGAGCACTGGAAAGCTAGACCATGTGCTCATGAAACGATACCTAATTGCACTTAGATTATCGATAACTATTTCAATTTTATTGTGTTTTGCCTTTCAAAAAGTAATCCGGTCATTATTTTATGCTATATTCGAAAAAAAGAAAGCCTGATAGAATCATTGTTATTGGCCTATTGTAGTCGGCAGAACATTTCGTAGCGGTATGGTATAATCTACTTTGAACATGAAATGTAGTTTTATTTTATTTTTTAAATGTCATCCTAACTTAGTCTGATTTTGTTGTAAAAGTTAGACTTTCTAATGCCATTGGTGCATATGTCGTGGCGTGTATTTCATGATAGTTTGAATACTGATTGGTTGACACATATACAATCTAGGTTAGACTAATAGACAGATCTAATAAAAGGGCCACAAGTTCATGGGCTAACTATCAATATTGATTGAATGTGTCATTCTCCTTCATTTGAACATGCAAGTAATGTCAAGATTATTGTTTCCAATTACATGTTATCATATTAAATATTCTTGTCATTACGTAAGAACATTAAGTGTATCGGAATAGACAACATAAACAAATAAATGCTTGACTATAACATCAAGTATATCGAAATAAAAAAATAAACATAATAAATGTCTGAATATAACATCAAGTATATCGAAATAGAAAACATAAACATAATAACATCAAGTCATGCTCAACATCTAGAAAATATAAACATAATAACATCAAGTCATGATCAACGTCGCCAATATGAAACGTTTTTACAAGAGAATTTATCTTCTTTAAATGCTCTATTACACCCTTACCTGATAATGTGTCAGGCAGTGCAGACAATACTGTAACCTCATCCATGTACAACTCTGCTATCTTCAGTGTGGGTACTGGTCACTCGCAGGGACGGAACCAGAACAATATGATTGGGGGGGCTGGAGGAAAAAAAAATTTTGCCAGAATTTCGTCTATAAAATGATACATTCCATGTACAAAAAACACTCAAACAATTCCAAATTTACATATAATATAGCAAAAGAATAGGTAATCGCCCATTACCAATGAGGAGTGATCACCCATCACTCACGGGATAAACATTACAAATTCTAATACTACATATAATAAAACAAAAGAATAGGTAATCGCCCATTACCAATGAGGAGTGATCACCCATCACTCACGGGATAAACATTACAAATTCTAATACTACATATAATAAAACAAAAGAATAGGTAATCGCCCATTACCAATGAGGAGTGATCACCCATCACTCACGAGGAATGATTACCTATCACTCACGGGATAAATACCTCTATCAAAGCTGAGAATCTTGATCAGAATCTTGAGATAACGGATGAGATAAACACGATCAGAAGACGAAATCCAATATGACCTGCAATTGATATTTGACACATTAGAAGATTAATATAAAAACAAATAACATTCATCCCAATGCAAAGAATGAAAAAGAAATGACTACTGAAAAATGATTTAAAATGGAGTTTTACATGTGAATCACTTCTGTTGCACAAGCATTAACAATTTCTTTTTGAATTTTAGGAGAAGTCAACTGATTATTTCCGGAAGCATTCAAGTAAATGACCTTATTTACTTCTTCCGATTCCTTAATTCATCTCCTTAATTCATCTCTAATTTCATAAGGATAACTATCAATTGGTTTACGCAATCCTGGATCACCAATAATTTCAAAATTCGAAAATTCTACCCCTACCTGAGGCTTTTTCCCACGATCTTCAATATTAACATTTCCTTTATTAGCTGATTTTTCTTCAACCGGTTTAGGACCTTCTTCCATTTTCCAATAAATTTCTCAATAGTAAAATCCTATATAATATTCAAATATTTTAAATTCACAATTCAACACATTTCATGTATAACATAATAATTAATTAGTCTATAAATTACATAATAATCATATTTTTACCAAACAAACCCTAGACAATTTTTTCACTATAAAATAACAACATAAAAATTTTAGCACTCAAAAATCTATTTACCAAAAAAAAAATTTTAGCACTCAAAATAAAAAATCATAGAAATGGAACTTTTTCTGAAAACTTACTTTTTTTTTTTTCAAGATTGTTGTGATGTGAACAGGCAGGGGACGGGACGGAACCACGCTTGGGTTGGGTGCAGGGCTCAGTCTGCTTGCTTCGCTCGTTTGGCGCCGCCGCTGCCGTCGACAACCGCACGCAGAGTCCGACAAGGAGGAGGAGGAAGAGAAGAGGAGGGAGGGAGGTCTGTCTCGCACGCGCAGAGGGAGGGGGAGCGGAGGAGCGGAGCGAGCGGGCGGGGGGGGTCTGCTGCTGCTGTGTGCTGCCGGCAGGTGTGCAGGGAGGAGGAGATCGATCGGAGTCGGAGACGGGGAGAAGAGAGAAGAAGAATGAAATTGATTTGGTGTTTTTGCTGGAGCAGCCGAGCCGAGGGTTTGTTTGTTTGTTTTTTTTTATAAATCAGTCCTTACATTTTGTGGGGGCTAAACTGAAAAAAAAAATTTTAGGGGGGCTTAAATGCAAAAAATATAAAAAATTTTTTAAAAAAAAAAATCCCGGGTGGGCTCGAGCCCACCCGAGCCCAGGCGTGGTTCCGTCCCTGGTCACTCGCAACCTACTAGCAATTTACTTTGATTCTGTATCGTGATATATGTACCACTCTTGTACCAGTCCATATAATCATCATGAATACCCCAAGGAGGAGCAGTGACCTTAGAATAAAAAATGAATGACTTGTTGCATCATTCCAAAATTCTTTTTGAAACTTATTAACTTTATATGATATAGCAGATAGTCTACAAAATTTCTCCTCAGGTCCAAGTACTGAGACGGGATTTTCCGTAGCTAGCCAAATTGTTCCAAGCATCTGTCGACCATGTACGCCTCCACAGTCTCACCATACCTGAATAAAGGACATTAAATTTAAAAAACCTAACTAAAAATAACATAATACCTGAACAAATTATAAGACAAAGTGTCATGCCAATTACATGATGGTACCAATGTAACGGGACACCCAGACATCAGCGATCTTACTCAGTAGGTGTAGAGTCCAACACATCTCATCAGCTCGTATCACATCCATATGCATCCGGTATTGTCTTAATAGATTAGGATCCTTCGAGGTTGTAGTCCCAAGATGAATTCAGAGCACATGTGGCTGTCCAAATCGGAGAGAAGATGGCGATGGGCTAAACATCGAGAAGTATAAATAAATCCATGCCTATAAAAGAAACAATGAAATAGTTAGCGAATTTAACAATAATGAATAAAATAAGTTAACAAAATATATTAATACATACTTACCAATAAGAGTGTCAAACATCCATAAATCGATTCAGTTCTTGCCCTTGAAGTCATGCCTAACTATCTCTACAGATAGGCCAAGGTAGCTATCCCCCACCCAACCCTATCAAATTGAGAGACATCCTCTAAGCACGGACAGAAGTAAGTCGGGATTCGAACTCCAAATCTATCAAGGAATAGTGTGCTACCATGTATATATACAAAGTAACATCTCGCTTTAGTATCAGGCAGCTTAACTATATCTGCTGCATTTGCAAGGCTCTCGCTCCGATACCACACTTCTTTACACATTTCTCCTTTGAGTCCCTATCAGAACCTACCTACTGGATGATTAAATTTGCAAGGTAGTTATTACTAAGACCATATTTTACTGCTAGTCCACGAGCCGATATCCCCAATATCAATTGGACATCATGGAGGGTGATCATCATCTCACCGAAATGCATATGAAAAGTGTTTGTGTTTGGTTGCTATCTCTCGAGAAAAGCTAACATCAATAGGGAATCAATATGCTTGAACGTCAAGTCTCTCAAACAGCAAAGAGGACACTTCAATACAGTTCCTCGCGCCTCATCGTTACTTGGACCTTTCCAATCATAATATTTTATGGACAGACACATCAATAAACCTTGCTCCTGCAAAACACAAAGAAAAAAAAAAAAACTTCAATTTTAATGAGAACAAAAAATAATTTAACTATGAATAAAATACAAATTAAACGACCGAATTTGTATTGTGCCTTCCCAAATCAACTTAGCCATGTGATGATAGAATGACGAAATCAATGCCTCATCATGTATACCTTGGTGCAAGTCTTGATCCTGGATATTCAATGTCCAAGGACGATATGGAGGCCTCTGATTCTCCTCCTCTGAAACTACAACTCTACAAACCCGAGCGTCCCGAATGTTCATGGATAGAATCTCTCCACTCTCGTTCTGAACGTCCCAGATAGCCACGGATAGAATATCCGAGCCCTCGACCTTAACGTCCCGAATGGTCATAGATAGAATCGCCCCGCCCTCAACTCGAACGTCCTGAGTGTTCATGTATTTACTATCCGAGTCCTCGATTCAAATGTCATGATCTCGATCTAAACACTTGGCACCGCAGCAAGCTAACTCAAAAACACCTGCAGGCCTCGAACTGCCATCATCATTATCCTGAGTGTACTCATCCTCTGTTTGATCACCCCCTCCTCTCCCTCATCCTCTGCCTCTCCCCTATCCTCGCCCTGATACTGCTCCTCCCTCTCCTCGCCTTGATTTTGCTGGTTCTCCTCCTCGCCCTAAAACTACTCCTCCTCCATATCCAGCTAATACGCTATAAAATGATGTGATGACTGCTATCAATGCCTAGAAGGCTGTCTGGAATGCTATGGCTGAGGGGGATAATCCGCTCGAGAATCACAGAGGATATCTCTATGGGGCTGCATGCAGTAAAAAGATAAGGTATCAGAGATCTATCTGCTTACATGTGCTGAACTTTTTATCCCACGCAGTGGATCAATAATGCGCAGAACAGGTGGTTTATTAGAGGATCTTCTCTCATAGGTTGAAGGATGCGGTGTACGTAAATCAGGAGTAGGCATCATGATAGGTCATATCTGATCACCTGCAGTCGTGCTTTATCACGTGCAAACGCTGTAACAATGCGACCATTTTGCCAACTGCTCCAATTAGCAATAGGACCTAAATCATGGTCCTGAGATGGTTCTTATCACGATCCATCTACATTATTTTAAACATACTTTTAGTATAATATTTTATAAGTCATTTGATTATAATTTATTTTTTAATTGTCATTATTAATATATTTAATTTACTACTTCTAATTAATTAGTACATTAATTATTTCTTTTGTTTAATTATTCCATTAATTAGTTATAATTTCATTAAATATTTAATTTCTAAAATTATTCCAAAATATAATTAAGTTAGTTACATATTGAATTATTCATTATAATAATGATTAATTATTAACTTCCTATTTCTCTATTTAATAAATACATTCTTAATCTTCTAATTATTTTTCTAACCAGTTACTTAACTATTTATTTAGTTATTTCTTCTATTCATTTATTTAATTTGTTACTTCTAATTAATTATTTCTTTGTATTTCATGTTCTATTTTATTTTTTCATTATTCAGTTAATTAAAATATCATTCATTTATCATATAAACTATTTTAAAATTATTATGCTATTTATTTAATTTTTAATTAATTGTTTAATTAATTATTTTTAATGATTAATTTATTATTCATATATTAATTAATATTATAGAAATATTTAACAATTATTTAGTTATTCACTCCAATGTTCATTATATACATAATTTATTAATAAAAAATACACTTATAATATAATAACATTTAACCAACAAAATTAACAAAAAACATATAAAACATTATGTAATATACGCACAAATTATACATATATAATCTTCAAATTATTACTTTCATTATAAAAGACAATCATAATTTAAAAGAGCACTCTTAAATATGATAGACATGTAAACAACAAAGTACAATGATAACAATTAAAAAATAATTAATTAAACATTTAAAACATATAACAATAATAATTAAAAAGTACATAATTAATTAAACATAAAAAACTATTAGGCGCCCAAACTACACATATTAAATAAAAAAACTAATTAAATAGTTAACATAAGTAAATTAAATAACTAAATAACTAACATAAATAAAGTAAATAACTAAAAAAAATTGCAGAAAAACTAAACCGCCCTGGAAACAAACCACCATAGTAGTCGACCAGGAAATCGAACCAAACCACCTACGTCAGCCTCCAGGGAAAGAGAGAAAGTTTCCTGGTTAGGCAGCAGGGGATTCAACTATTGGGCAGAAATTTCTCAGATTTTTGGGGGCCGATTTTTTGGGTTTTTTGAAGAAATTAATGAGTAAAAATAAAGAAATATGCTTAAAGATTCATATACCAACCTTATATCATGATGATTCGTTGTAGATCTACTTGCTTTTGAAGATTTTAAGAAGATTCTTTTGGTAAATTTTGAGACAAAAATTTGAAGAGCTATTGTAGAGAGAGAAGCTGGAATGGGAAGAATAAGAGGAAAGTAGTTGGACCACTAAAAATGGGTTTCATTTAGCAACCCCTTAAATAATATCAATCCAAAAATCTTATCATATGCAACCAATTTATAAATGATAACTTTTAAGGTACATCTCACGATAAATATAATACATGTTATAAATTTATTATAAATTTAAAGCGGATGTCCATTAATTTAAAAGCATAATTCTTATGCAGGATAATCACATACTTTAGAAGATAGGGTGACCTTGTCATCACCCTCTCCTATCTGTAGTAAAGGATAGAGTTTTAGTCTATCTTTGTCCTCTACTCTCCTAAGATCTTGTTCCCTTTAACTCTATATAGGGCCATTGTGAATCTTGTAAAGTAATGAAATGAATAAGAAAATTTCTATTCTCTCTATATTTTTCTCCAATTTCTTTCTCAATATTCTTTAGTTCTCTACATTTTATTACTCTAGTTTACATTTCAACATATATATTGTTGTGTACTAAGGAATTTCAACAATTTTATAACACATTATCGATAATTTTATAACTTAAAACATTTTAGCATATATGAAGTCCTAAAAGTACAGATGCCTGAAGCATATAATAATCATTCTTGAAGAATATGTCATCATTATCTTAGTGAGACTTTTGACAGATGATATTGAAATAACGAAATGCTCATATATATATATATATATATATATGAAAATCTATATAAGACTTGCTTATACTTACCACACATATAATTATCGTTATATTAATGAAAGATCTTATGGCATGATTTATTAATTATCATTTTGATAAACTAGTTTTTCCCATATAAGGGGGAGACAATCAAACAATAGAAGAAGGAGATTACAATATAGAGAAACATGATATGACTTTAAGAAAGATATTAGTAAACTAGAAATCCACAAGTTTGGCTATTTTATGAGAATTGAAAATTAGCTCTCTAATATTTTATATTAACTCTATATAAGTTAATAAAAAATTTCTAGTTATATATTGTCCATTTTCGAAAGTGTCTATTAAGGGCAAAATGTGAGTTTTATGACTTATAATTTTAAGAACACTTGAAACGTGAATGTCGTATAGTAAGAGAAATATCTTTAAAGGAAATAGTGATCAAGATAATGTTGTTGAAGAGTTTTCTTAAAGAAAGTAATTATTAAAGGCAAACACTGTGATTAGACATTTTTTTAGAAAAATCAAGTTGTCTTGACGCGCTAATTAAATATCTAAAGATGTTTTACATGGACATGGCACATCATTAAGTACGAAAATAATCATTCGCATATTTAAGAATTGATAAAAATTATTTATTTATATGATAAATAATATTGAAGATTTTTTTGTTCAGAAGTACTATAAGTTTGTAAATTAGGTACACTAATATATTTGCATGTTGGATGCAAGTCACTGCTTTATACAATTCTTCTCTAATCCAATGATTTTTAAATGATAGACACTTTAGCCTAATGAATTCCTTTGCAATTATTTATTTTCGATTATTAAGAAAATCAAACTCCTGTTGAGATTAGATTTTACAAAGAAATGATTATTGAAATTCACACATTGCATTTTGTAGAATTTTGTAGTCTAGAGAGATTTATGACAACCACTTTTATTTTCTGTTGAAAATATAATTCAAGTGGTTGGTTTAGAAAGTGTGTTATCAAAATTAGTAATTGATATCCAAAATACTTAAACGAATCCTAGAGATTCCAATCATTTTCAAAGAATTTCAAGATATATATAGGAGTTAAAAGTGTTGATTTCATAAAATTTTCTTCTTAAGAATGATTAAATATATGTGCAATGAGTTTGATCAAATATGATTGTCCATAATCTATCCACTAATATAGTTTGGACTTTGATTGATCCACCTGAAGGTTGCAAGACCATAGGGTGTAAATGGGTTTTCAAAAAGAAAACTGGCATGGATGGCAATGTGCACACTTACAAAGCATGATTGGTAGCAAAAGGGTATAGACAAACTCATGGTATAGACTATGATGAAACCTTTTCTCCAGTTGTAATGCTTAAGTCAATTAGAATTCTACTTGCCATTGCAGCATATTATGATTATAAAATATGGCAAATGGATGTTAAAACTGCTTTTCTTAATGGAAATCTACTGGAGGATGTGTATATAACACAACCTGAAGGTTTTATTCATCCTTCGAATTCTAGTAAAGTGTGTAAACTTCAAAGATCCATTTATGGCTTGAAGCAAGCATCTCAAAGTTGGAATCTTCGTTTTGATGAAGCAATTAAAGAATTCAATTTCATCAAAAATGATGATGAACCTTGTGTCTACAAAAAGGGTTACAGAAAATGCAGTAATCTTCTTAGTACTCTATGTCGATGACATCTTGTTAATTGGGAATGACATCCTTGTTAGTCTATGCCCTAAGACCAATTCACTCACATGTATGATTTATGAAGCATGTATTTTTGAATTGTATTTTATGCTCTTGGTCATCAAGTATGTGACTTGATAGTAAAACCCTTATGGCTAATAAAATACTATTCTTATTTGTCCCTAGTATATCACATCTTGTAAACTAGTGTGAAGTTGATTGATGGTCAAGTTTTACTGATCATGAATATGAGATATAAAATTAATTCATAAATACATATTGAGAATATTGTATTGGACATGACCCAAAGTGAAGAAGAAATATTGCATGGGTTTAAGTTATAAGTATTTCTTCTCAGTTTTATATTTGGTGTCCTTCGACCTAATGTTTCTTGCATGGGGAGAAAAATATGTTTTGACATAGTCAAACATCACTTTTAATTAGGTGATCATTATGATTATTGGTTGGCTTATTTTCTCGTCATGGCTTGAATATTGGAGATAGTGAAAGGGATTTGTCCCTCTTTTTTTAGAGAGAGATATCCATGGGCCCGTTGATAAGGAAGACTGGAAAATATGCATGGCCATGCTCAAATAAGTATTAATAAGGTGTTATTAATATTATTTGTTGGAACAGGCTGCCTGGTGATCAAGTAAATGGTTAATTAAGTTTTATAAGGATGACTTGATCCATGCCTTATACTTAATTAGGATATCGTGTGACAAAAGGACTAAATATTAAATCTGATGCTAGGTTATTATTACATTTACTTAACTTGGGTAAGCATAATGTCTTGCTAGAGGCCGCTTATGTTTTGTGAATAAATGTCTAGGACATTTTTCATTCACTGCCAACGTTAAGTGAACCTAGAGGGTCACACGCATAGACGATCTTGTGAGCATAATGTCCACGTTCAATGTATCTAGATTGTGTCCAGATTCGTTGAGCGTATACAAAAGGGGAATCATATTCCATATTGTATTTTCTGGTAGGTTAATAAGTAATTAATTTTATTTAATAGAATAAATGAAATTAATTACTTAATATTACTCATCCAACCTTTGGATGATTATAGGAATAGACGGACGAGATTAAACTGTCATTAGATGACAGTTAGGGTTTTGATATTGACAGCTATAAAAGGTTATGTTAACCTTTTCTTGGTGGCCGTCCTTTATCTGAATAAAGAAAAACAAAACCCTAAACCCTAGAACGGCGATATAGTATCTCATCTCCTCTCTCTGAAATACGACCGATTACCAGATAGTCAGGATCAGTTCTGAACAGTTTTCAGAACACAGAAGGGGCTAGCATCCCGATCGCTTGCAGAGGAGTTCGTCGCGTGGATACCAGTAGAGGGCGAAGCGAACAAAGCAGCGCCTCCACAACGAACAATCAAAACATTGAGGTAATTTCTATCCAATCGGTTTTTCTAGTATGTGCAGATCCTGTTGGTGGATTTCCGTAGTTTTATTTTACTTTGTTTTTTCCTACGGATTCCAACAATCCCCACTTTGCAAAGTGTAAAAATTTGGTTGGGGAAGTGTTTTTCAATGAAAGATTTAGGCAAAGCAGCCTATATTCTAGCCATTAGGATCTATCGAGATAGATCTAAAAACCTTATTGGCCTAAGTCAGAGTGGATATATTGATAAGGTACTGAAAAGATTCAGAATGCAAGATTCTAAGAGAGGATTCTTACCAATGTCACATAGAGTTAAACTCAGTAAGTCTCAAAGTCCTACCACAAGGGAGGATATAGATCGTATGAGTAAGATTCCTTATGCTTCCGCAATTGGATCTATCATGTATGCCATGTTATGCACTCGCCCAGATGTCTCGTATGCATTAAGCATGACTAGCAGATTCCGGTCAAATCCTGGTGAACCGCATTGGACTGCAGTAAAAAACATTCTCAAGTACTTCAGAAGGACTAAAGAGATGTTTTTGATCTACGAAGGTCAAGAAGGAGAGCTTGTTGTAAATGGTTACACGGATGCTAGCTTTCAGACTGATGTAGATGATTTTAGATCGCAATCTGGATTTGTGTTTTGTTTGAATGGAGGTGCTGTGAGCTGGAAGAGTTCAAAGCAAGATACCGTGGCCGATTCTACTACAGAGGCTGAGTATGTGGCTGTTTCTAATGCAGCTAAGGAGGCAGTTTGGATCAGAAAGTTCATCACAGAACTAAGTGTAATTCCTAGCATTGTGAACCCAGTGGACCTATATTGTGATAATATAGGAGCTATTGCACAAGCTAAAGAACCTAGATCTCATCAACAATCCAAACATATTCTCAGGCATTTCCATCTCATTCGAGAAATTATTGAGCGTGGAGATGTTAAAATTTGCAAAGTAGACACCAATGACAATGTCGCAGATCCATTGATAAAGTCACTCCCACAACTTAAGCATGAGAGTCATACTAGGTCAATGGGTTTGAGAGTCATGTCAAATTTGTGGTAGGGCAAGTGGAAGATTGTTAGTATATGCCCTAAGACCAATTGACTCACATTTATGATTTATGAAGCATGTATTTTTTGAATTGTATTTTATGCTCTTGGTCATCAAATATGTGACTTGATAGTAAAACCCTTATAGCTAGTAAAATACTATTCTTATTTGTCCCTAGTTTATTACATCTTGTAAACTAGTGTGAAATTGATTGATGGTCAAGTTTTATTGATCATGAATATGAGATATAAAATCAATTCATAAATACATATTGAGAATATTGTATTGGACATAACCCAAAGTGAAGAAGAAATATTGCATGGGTTTAAGTTATAAGTATTTCTTCTTAGTTTTATATTTGGTGTCCTTTGACCTAATGTTTCTAATATTTCTTGCATGGGGAGAAAATATGTTTTGACATAGTCAAACATCACTTTTAATTAGGTGATCATTATGACTATTGGTTGGCTTATTTTCTCGTCATGGCTTGAATATTGGAGATAGTGTAAGGGATTTGTCCTTCTATTTTTAGAGAGAGATCCATGGGCCCCTTGATAAGGAAGATTGGAAAATATGCATGGCCATGCTCAAATAAGTATTAATAAAGTGTTATTAACATTATTTGTTGGAACAGTCTCCCTAGTGATCAAGTAAATGGTTAATTAAGTTTTTATAAGGATGACTTGGTCCATGCCTTATACTTAATTTAGATATCGTGTGACAAGAGGACTATATATTAAATCTGAGGCTAGGTTATTATTACATTTATTTAACTTGGGTAAGCATAATGTCTTGCTAGAGGCCGCTTATGTTTTGTGAATAAATGTCTAGGACATTTTTCATTCACTGCCAACGTTAAGTGAACCTACAGGGTCACACGCATAGACGATCTTGTGAGCATAATGTCCACGTCCAATGAATCTAGATTGTTTCCAGATTCGTTGAACGTATACAAAAGGGGAATCAGATTCCATATTGTATATTCTGGTAAGTTAATAAGTAATTAATTTTATTTAATCGAATAAATGAAATTAATTACTTAATATTACTCATCCAACCGTTAGATGATTATAGGAATAGACGGAAGAGATTAAACTGTCATTAGATGACAGTTAGGGTTTTGATATTGACAGCTATAAAAGGTTATGTTAACCTTTTCTTGGTGGTCGTCCTTTATCTGATTAAAGAAAACAAAACCCTAAACCCTAGAACGGCGATATAGTATCTAGCCTCCTCTCTCCGAAATACGACCGATTACCAGATAGTCAGGATTAGTTCTGAACAGTTTTCAGAACACAGAAGGGGCTAGCATCCCGATCGCTTGTAGAGGAGAAGGCGAATCGTACAAAGCAGCGCCTCCACAACGAACAATCAAAATATTGAGGTAGTTTCTATCCAATCGGTTTTTCTAGTATGTGCAGATCCTGTTGGTGGATTTCCGTAGTTTTATTTTATTTTGTTTTTGCCTACGGATTCCAACAAATAATATTCTAAAATTCTCTCTATAATCTTTGTATTTTTTTCTTTTAGTTTATTACATTTTAGTTTCAATGTTATTTTATTCAAGATTTCAACAATTTTATAAAACATTATCAACAATTTTATAACGTAGTCATTTATAGTACGTACACTAATATACTTGCACGTTAGATGCAAGTAAATACTTTAAATAATTCTTTTCTAATCCGACGATTTTTGAAAACATTTTTTCTCAACATAGCTACTTTTGGAGCATATTTGATGTATGAGATAGAAAAAATATTTCCTCTATCACATCACCAATATATAACATTTTCTTTTATACAACTTGATTGAAGAGGAATTCTAACACTCACAATATTATTTATATTGATATAGTATATATTTTGCAACTACGAGTATAACTCATTATAACTGGTGCCTGTATAACAATCATCTTCTTGTGATTGTAAATATTTTCTCTCAAAATATATCAGTAAAGTAGATTTTATGTTTTATTACTTCTTTTTTCTTGTGGTGTCTTCAGGATCACTTAACCTTTGAATCATTCAAAATATATCGATTCTTGTGAGAAACTTGAAAGGCATATAATGTTTTCATATGAACTTCTAAAATATCTACTTCAAATAATCTTCAGTAGAGATTCGTGCTAATGACGTGTTATAAATATTAGAGAATAACTAAAGATATCGATAAGAAGAGTAGAGAGAACAAAAGATATCAATAAACTATTTGGTCTTGAGGTAACATAAGTTTTCATACTACGTACCTAATATATCTACATGTTGGACGCAAGTAGATACTTAATGTAATTCTTCTCTAATTTGACTTTTTGAAATAGTAGTAACTTTGTCTCATAGTATTCATCTTGGACTATTAAATAGAATCCAACTCTTTTTGATATATATTTACAAAGAACTGATCGTTTATAAGATCCATATGCACAAACTATATCATGTGGAGATTCGTAATAACCACTTTTTTATCTCATGTTGAAATAGTAATTCAAATGGTTGGTTAAGAAGTGTGTGAACAAGATTGGTGATTGAAAAATCCAAGATAGTTGAACAAATCAAAAAGATTCTAATCATTTCGATAATAAAGTTTAATGATATATTAAAGGAGATAGGACAAAGAAGATTGCACAATGTTTTCTTAAGAATATGGTAAAATTGATGTGAAACGATTTCGACCAAAGATCATAGTTCAGAAGATCTATTCACTAAGAAAAGACCGACTGCCATATTTGAGGATTGAAAGTTGGAATATGTCGGTTTAGTAATGTACAAAAATTAGGGGAGAAAAGTATAAAAAATGGTGTACTCTTTTTTTCCTTAGTAGCAGTTTTTTTCCTAGTTAGTTTTTCTCTAATAATGTTTTTAATGAGAGATATTCTTTATATCATGGACATCCAAGAAGGAATGTTATTAAATTATTATAAATTTAGAGTGGATGTATATTAATCTAAAAGGATAATTCTTATGTAGCATTATCAAATCTTTTACAAGATAGGGTGACCTAGTCATCACTGTATCCAATTCTTAGTGAAGGATAGCATTTTAGTATATATTTATCCTCTTCTCTCTTAAGATCTTGTGCCCTTTAACATAGGGCCAATGAGAAGCTTGTAAAGTGATGAGTTTAGAGTTTCTATCCTATATATGAGATACCTGCAAGACAAAACAAACAATCACTAAGGCGGGGTTGATCTCTCGTTTCACCTCTAATACTTAAGTCAGTAAACAATCGGGCAGAGCAAGGGTAATATATATATATATATATGTGTCACTTAGAGACTAAGGATGAACAACTTTTCTATTTGTACTTGATTTCTTCTTTTGTAGTTTCCAAGCCATCCGATGTGGGATTAATGAATGTGAATCGTTTGGACTATTTATACCCTGCCTTATATTTTAGGGTTTAAATAAGGCTGTTGAACTGGACCAATAAAGGAGAAAGGTATTTCTTCCTGTTAATATATATGGGTCATGGAAATTGAGCCCAAATAGTGAAGGCCGATGAGTTGCTCCCATCATAAGCCCCTTGAAAAGTATCATAAATGATTTATGATCTTTTCCTTTTCCTGCCCATCTTCTATTTTGGGCAAAATTTCAAATTGTGGTCGTTTTTGTTTAAAACCCTATTTCAACAATTCTGGTATAACTGCTTACTTCTTCTATCAAACTTTTTCTTTCTTCAATCCTATATCTTTACCAAATATTTCTTCTTGCAGATATCTAATTGTTACTGAAGATGTTGACTTCCAAAAATTCAAAACAGAGTCCGAAGAAATCTTCAAAAATACAACCTTCGGCAACAGGTAGCTCTTCCAAACTTGATGTTAGAATTATTCATCCCAATTCTAATTCCATTCTTGGTGGTCGGAAATATTCCATGGGGAATGACAATATCTATTTTCCATCAGTTGATTCTGAAAGAGTTATGGCACTCATGAAGAAACATGTCTGTGCCGTGGAAACTATAGTAAATTATGATTTCTATGATAATGCCGATATTTGCAAACTCGGAGTTATGATGTTTACTTCAAATATATGCCCTGTAAATTTGGAAATTATCCAAAAGATGTTTAAGATTCCATCTAATTTCATAATGGTAGAAGCATTTGTGGATAACAGGGCCCATCTGTTCCCCAAAGAGCTTTACAGTCTATCAGGAGCAATTAAAGGCGGGTGTAAGGTTCCCATTACATCCTTCACTTATAGATATCATGATTTATTGGGGAATTGAATTAGGGCAATTAGCACCAAACGGAACAAGACAAGTAGTGGCTTTCATATTAATTTGTAAGTCCTTTGAGATCCCCACAAATTTGGAAGTATTTAGAAGTATATTTGATATAAAGCCAGTAAAGGAAGGTCCAGGATAGCATAATTTCAAAAGAAGAATGTTGTTGGGAATTTTATAGCGAAATTACCATAATCTATCCATGGTTCAAAGAATGGATTCTTTTTCTTAGTAGAAGGGGAACAAGTGACCCAAAACCTATTGAATAATAGAGGAGCTTTGTCGAATTATGAAGTAAAATCACAACAGGGATTTATAAAGGAGTATACGAATAGATTGATACAATATTCATTTAGAATGATACTAAGAGATGGGTGTTGGAATGAAAGATGCTTTCAAGTCCGGGCTTTTACTCGGTACAGGAAATTGACTTACATGAATTAAGTTAGTGTTTTAGACTAAACAATTAACTTGTTGATATAAAGATATATTGTGATCATAAGTTTATTGGTGAAACAAAATTTTTTTGTGTTTATTACTATCATGCAGGAGCAATAATGTTGATTGGTATGATAGAAGCTGCCATTAAAATGAAAATGGCACTTCCAGGAAATAAAACTGTGGAAGAAAGTGAGAATATACGGTATGGAAGTATTTTAATAGTAGGAAATGACTATGGTAACGTTGGTTTTCTGTGTTATATTTGTAGTACTCTTAGAGGTGGTAGATATCTCGAACCTGGAATCGCAAAATAAGAAATGAAAGGTTTGGTCATTAAACAAAGACAAACAGTGGATACGTTAAGATGAAACTATACTTCTAGATAAACTTACAGGAGCAAAAGTCCAGAGGAGAAAACTGACTAGAAACGAGGAAAAGAAGAAAGTGGCCTCTTGGTTGTCTCTTAATGCGAATTTCCCAGACCCTCATCTCTTCCACCAATTGTGGAAGAAGGTGGGTCAGATGAAGGGAACAAGGATGTGGTCCCAAAGATGGAGGTACTTGATAACTGTGAGCTAATGTTTCCAAGTGAGTCTGTGAGGATAAAAAAATGAAAAACTTCCTTAAGGAAAGAAAAAGAAGTGATAGGTATAAAGACCATGCTATGAAGCATTGAGACTATGATAAATTGGTCTTGGGACTAGTTAATGGATGATTTTGCATTGGCTTCCTTCCAAGTAACAAATGAAAGTAGCAATTTCATTTGATATAGACATTTGTATTAATCATTTTTAAGATGATCTTGTTATCTGTTTTGTAGAGTGTGAATATTGCTAACGAAGCGACTCGTAGGGTGTCTATAATGAATTCTCTCTCATAAGGAATTATCTGATAAATACGAGGTACTGAAGAAAGCTTTGGAAAAGGAAAAGCAGGAGAGGTTACTTTCACAAGAACGTGTGAAGCAATTGGAACAAGACTTGTTAGAATTTTTGGGCTTGGGTCTAACTCACCTCGAAACGTACCTCAAGAGGAGAGGACTGCCCAAGTCTTTATAATTAGTAATTATTTTCTTTAGTTAGTCGATGTGGGATTTTTATTCTCAACATACCCCCTCACGCTTAGGCTGATCATTTTTTGGCCTTGAGCGTGGCATTCTACAGGATTGGACATCTGTGGGTGGCCCAATATCATGGCTCTGATACTATGTTAGAATTTTCAGGCTTAGGCCTAACTCACCCCAAAAGGTATCTCAAGAGGAGAGGACTGCCCAAGTCTTTATAGGTAGTAATTATTTTCTTTAATTAGCCGATGTGGGATTTTCATTCTCAACAAGACTCTATAAAGAGTAAAGTAACAAATACAAAACTGGCTAAAAAACTTGAAGCAAAAGAAGAAGAGATGATGTTACTGAATGAATTGTTAAGGCAGGAACAGTTATCCAACATTACTCAAGATAAAAAAATATGAAACAGAACCGAGAAATCAACACGTTAAAGGATTCTTTGTCAGAACTGGTAGATAGCAAAGGGAAATATAGAGAGAAGTTGAAAGATGTAATTGTACAAAAATTTTGTGAAAGTGACAATGGGAAACATTAGTTTTTTGAATTTACAATGTCCATGTTATCTGTTGTATTGACTGAGTTGGTGAGGGAAATTCAGAGGATGAATCCTAGTGTGAATTTTCCCCAAGTAACAGATATATACTATAGAGGATATGCAGAACGTTTAGAATTTTCTTGGAATCATCGTATCAAGCTAAATTTGGGACTGTCAGACACTGGTTGTAAAATGAGCAAAAACTAAATCGCAATGAAGATCTGGAATTGGAAAATTAGGAAATTTCGATTGATAACCCCGATAATGAAGAAGGTGATAATCCATTGTCACAATATAATGATCAAGAAGGAAGCACATTTTATGACTGTTCGAAAATTAATATTCCTAATACTCCTTCTTTGACTATTCGAGGCGACCTATATGTTGAAGCAACACGGGTGCATTTAGAAGTATGCAACCGCATCAATGATCCTGCTATAACTATATCGAGAAGGAAAAATACTCCAGGACAAGTAGCATCTGGGGATGGTACTGCCATCCATGCAGAAGGAAACAAGGAGGTGATAATCCTACTGAGACGAGGATGGATGAAACCTAGAATACCAAAATGGATGAAAAAGTTAATATCCCCATAGAAAAAGGAAAAGTACTTCTAATAGGAAGGAGAAAAAGGGAAAGTAAGCCCGGCATGTGCGTGTCACTGCTTTTGTAAAACATTTGTGGGAGTATGAAGCCTCAGTCATCTCCCGATTGAAGTTTGGACCTTGTATGTTAGTCCAAAATTTATACTTTGAAGTTAACATTTTATGTAATGAAACTTTGACATTACCCATAATTTGTTAATAGATTTAACTTGTACGATTAAACCAATGACTTTCAATACGGGATGAACCCATAATGGCGAAGAGAAGAACAAATCCTTATATGTTCCTTGACTGTCATATATTTGAAACGTGGGCCCATTAAAAAATAAAGAATTAATGGGCTTGGAAAACCCATGCTAATAATTTTGTTTTAAAAGGCGCAAAAAACATATAAATAATCCAGTGATAAAACTTCGTGTGAAAGTTTGTTAAAATATGATGATGTAATACATAGTAGTGGGGCGTATAAAAGAGATAAATGCACAAACTTTTGTTTGTGCTCGGCTCTTGAGATTCCTGCAGTGTATTTAATGAATGCGCAGACTCTGATGCACGTGGCACGACGAGATTGGGGTATGTTTGAGTTCCTAAAGAATAGTCATGATGACTATTACCAAGGGAATATATTGAAAAGACGCCTTGCGCCTTGCATATCAAGAGGCTTGAAATAACACCTATATAAAGGGGTGTTTTTCATAACCTCCTTTATATTAAGCAAAATACTAATTTCCTTTCTTTGAGAGGGAAAAAGACTGTGATTTTGAAATGGAAACTATGAATGAACCACTTGCTGAGAGGGAACCTATCTTTTGTCCTCCATTGGCCTTGTTTCTTGAAAACCTATAAGGAACTGGCCTATGGGGAAGAGTATATCTGGATTCCCCTAATTCCTATTATCAAGTGTTATGATAATTTCTCTTTTGAGAGGTTTATATCTAGGTTAAAAGTGTATTTGGAACTGCGAAGAGGAGAAGTAAAGGTGGAGCTGGATCTTCATGAAAGTAAGTCACGAGATCGACATCGTAAAGGGCTAGATCGTGAAAAACATAGGAGATGTGTATGCTCCTCAAGAGGCTGTAGAGCTGGTCTGCAAGATTTTCTCGGTATGCGTCTCCATTCTCTTTATATGGACAAATACGTTTACCTAAAACTAGGGCCATACTAAAGGAATACCATTATTAGAAGGAGAATGAGAGGGAATTGTCATTCAAAAAACAACTCCTGGAAGCCCGTGAAGCTACTTTGAATGCTCGTGATGCTGAAGAGGACCTATGAAAAAATAATTTATTAAGAAAATTTAAACTTTTGTAGATGGCAAACCCGCTGCCAAGTAGGGGTGGTAGGATGTAAAGCTTATCAGGAATGGCCCTTGATAAGTTTTTTTTTGTTTATTTTTATTTTTTGTTGGCCATGTAAGGTATCAGGATGGCCTAATATAGGCCCCAAAATAGTCTTGTTAATGGCTATTTTGAAGAAATAAAGATATATATTTATATATACATATATATTAGTAATATTTGAATCAGGTATGCTTTCAAATTTTATTCATTTAAAATTTTTGAGTTGAGTTGTAGCATCAAGGCCAAATATAATAGAATATGTTTGTAAAATTTATGAATTTTTTTTTTTTTTTTTTTGTGGAAATTGACATACACGATATTCATAAGCATGTGGAAAAAGTTAAAAAAATAACTAACTATGTGTATATTTTATAATTGGTTATGACATGGATGACTTGGATCTATCCAAGTGTTTTTAAGTCATGAAATATAGATAGTGGAAGATGTATTTGATTTTTGTGATATACTCAAATACATGATAAGTTATATGAAATAACTTTACTTAAGGAAAAAATTTTTTGATATAGACAATGTTCCAAGTCCTTGCAAAAATTTTCCCTTCAAAACCTTGCAACATGTAACTCCCGTTGTATTGCACTTAACAACCCGATATGGTCCTTCCTGAGTTGAGTCTAGCTTTCTGTTTGGATCAACTCTGTTGATTTCATTTTTTCTAAGGATCAGATCCCTTTCTTAGACTGTTGATGGATTAACTATTATGATATCGGACCACCTATTTTTTGTAATGCTCATCCTTCTTAGTAACCTATGCATGGATTTCATATATAAGTGTTAGGCACTAGTGCATCATATAGTCATTTTTTTGTTCATCAAATGCCATATACCGTAGGGATTCACTGCTAATCTCAACAGGTATAACAACATCTACTCAACATAAATTGAAAGGAGTTTCCTCTGTGGTTGTTCTTCAGGTAGTTCTATAAGACTAAAGAACACTTGGTAGTTCTTTGAGCCACTTTCCCTAATAATTGAATAGTACTTAAAAAAAAATGAATTAAAAAGTGCATAAATAATTACATAAATAATGAAGGAAAAATTAGAAGAAAATAATTAAATTAATAATTAGAAGAAATAATTAAATGTGTTATTAAATAATAAATATAATAAATAATTAAATAAGTAATTAGAAGCAATAATTAGTTGAAAAATTAATGAAATAAACAATTATAAATATAATTTAATAAATTATTTGAATAAATAATTATAATTTAAAATAAATAACTAATTAAGTAATAATTAGAATAAAGAAATAAATAATTAAATAAATAATTAGAACAAATAATTAAAAGTGAAGAAATAATGGAAAAATAATTAGATGAAATAATTAAATAATTATACGAAACAAATACTTAGAAGAAGTTGTCATTTTAAAAATAAATCTTTAAATAAATACTAATGAGTAAATTTTTTTATGAAAATAGTTTAGATGGTTCGTGAGGAGAATCTCCATAGACACAAGCAGGATTTAGGACATATAGTTGACAGGAGCTGCAGGGTACATAGCCGTACTATTACATCTTTAGCATATCATAAGGCGACGACCATAGATTACCAAACCACGTTTGTACCCACACCTAGTTATTTTACACCCTATGAATCATTCGAGCCAGGATCATCCTCTATTAGACCACCTCCTCCATGGGATACAGGTCCATTGCGTGGAGCACAGCTTCAGCGTATATATAGATCACAGCCTATACCCTATCGGTCTGCTACACGAAGTCCTGTGGACGATTTTTTGATTGATACTCAAAGAGGGGGAGGGTCGGGGGAGAGGGGGAAGGGGGGTACCGCATCCATCAGCAGGAGGATCAGGATGATGGGGGAAAAGAAGAGGAGGAGTAGTCAGAGGAGCACAGAGGATTAGGTGCACATCCAGGATTATGATTATTATAGTGGTCCTTGTCCTTCAGGGCTTTCTAGATGGTCTCGTACATGATGCCAAGTATCCGAGTTGAGGTCAGGATATTCAGATAAAGGGCGTGGACATTTTACCGATTACCATTTAGGACTTTCTGGACGAAAGTGCGAAGCTCATACTGATTACCATCCGAGAGTTTCAGTTCGAGGGCATGGAGATTGTACCAATCAGTATAGGAGGTGTTCACCCTAATTCGCATCGTAGGGTTGCACCTGTAGTTGAGGAGGATAAGAGGCCTCTACATCATCCTCGGACTACCTAGCCATCGCATTCCTTATCCTAGGTTTTACATGATTCCACATTGATACCATCGTACAATCATCATATTGAATCCAGTATTTGGAAAGGCAAGGTATGGATCTAATCATTTCTTCTGTTTTTTTATTCATAATTAAATTGCTTGTTCTTCTCGTTATACTTGAAAATATTTTGTGTTTTGCAGGAGTGTGATTTATTGACATGTGAGACCCATGAACTAAAAATCAGTTTATGGAAAGCACCCAAGAATGATGACTCGTAGAGTATCATAGTTCAGTCTCCTCTTTTTCGATTGAAAGATGTGATGTTCGAGCATATCGACCATCCTTTGAGCTCAGTTTTTGTCGAGAGATAGCTACCCGATACAAACATATTTCATATGCTGTTTGGGGAGATGGCGATCACGCTACATGACGTTAAGTTGATCTTGGGCATACAAGCATATAGAATAGCAGTTGACCATAGTCTGGACAAGGAGGAAAATGGAAACTTGATTATCTAACAGACCGGGTTGGATAGAGAATAAGTGGAGAGAAATTTAGAGAAATGTGGTATGGATTTTAGGCAATTAAAAACTGCAGCGGAAAAGCTTCAGCGTCCCGAGGATATAGCGAGATGTTACTTTGCATATGTACATGGCAACACACTATTTGTTGATACATCTAGTTCTCGGTATCTGACTCATTTCTGGTCATGCCTAGGTGATATCTCTTTCATTGATAAGATGGGGCAGGGGGCAGCATGCTTAGCCTATCTGTAACTGACAGTTAGGGGTTACTTCCAGGGGCGATTGTGGATCCATTATGGGATGTTTGATATTGTTACGACACATATGTATTTATTCACTCTATTCACTTATTGTTTTCGTTATTGTTAAAATTACTAACTCTTCATTGTTTCTTACTTCAAGACGTAGATTTTATGTTTGGACCCCAGCCATCTCCTTACCGACCTGGGGATCCATACATCCTCCAATTTCGTCTCTCGCACATGACCTCGAAGGATTCCATGTTATTACGACTTCACTGGATGACTCTGGACGTGATGTATGCTGATGAGGTACATTGGACATCATACCCACTGAGTGAGATCCATCGTGCCTGGGCATCGCATTATATCGAGATCATCAGGTATGAATAATAACATTTTCTCTTGTTATTGTTTTCGAAAATAAACGAAGGATGTAGACTAGATCCATTCAGTGATTCATAATTCAGGACTAATGATTAAATAAATTTAAAATAAATACTCAATATATATTCATAATATATTTATATATGTATATATTTATATATTTATATATATACATATATATACATATATTTATATATACATATATGTATATATATTCATAATATATGTGCATATATATATAATGGGTAGGAGTAATTATTAGTTCTATGTTAAATAATCATGTGTTTTAAATAAATATGTATAAATATGTCAAGCCGTACATAGAGAATTCATTTCTAAGTTATATATTCAGGTATTGCGAATATGTCAAGCCGTGCATGGCTGACAGAGTAATGAGACAGTGCTGCCAACGCCAGAGAAATCCATCTCAATACCTGAGACTAGATTGCAAACCTTGTAGAGGACCGAACCCTACATCCTATCGAGTTCGCTATATGCACGTTAATGAATTTTGGAAAAATGCAACAAGCCATGCATTTGTTGATTCTGAGGATGGTGTTCCTCTTTGGGCTGTCGATAATGATTACATGGATTGGTATGTGAGTCAGACGCATATTATATTACCAATCCCAAGAAGTTGCTAGATGGTAGCAATTTGCATATACCCACACCAAAGGCAGGAGAGGCATTAGTGGATGAGATTTATGGATTGTGCATTGACCCTGAGTTACTATCATATGAGGTGGCACATGCGCGTTTAATTAAGATACATCATCTCATTCGTGGATACAAGGGACAGAGATGTTGAGTTGTATCGTTTATATATATATGTTAGTACTTTTTTATGATCATGTTCTCATTTTCCTACGACGTATTTTAATGTTTTCTATTGACATATTCTTAATATTATGTTATGACGTTTTCTATGTTTCCTATTTTCTATGACATATTTTATGTTTTTTTATTCGTTCGATACAAGAATTTGTTTTCATGAACAATAATATATAATATGAGAATCGAGCAAATTAGCTAGAATATATAGTTACATAATTAATGCATTCAGTAAATGAACAGTACAATTTCAATCAACATTGATAGTTTGACCTGGTACGTTATATTTTTTTGCTAGAGAATCGAATCGACCTAAATTATGCTCTATATCATTGGCTAGTTAACAATACATGGCTTGCAAAAAGATGAACATAGCGGATGCACCGGGGTATTGGAAAGTTATCCGACATGCGTAAGTGTAACAACAAAAATCAAATAAGTTCCGAAAAAAAAATTAAATAAAAAACTAAAATAAAATATCATACAATAGGTTGATAGATACGGTACCACTATAAAATGCCTCACTGATTCTAATAGATCGATAACAATGATTTTGTGAGGCTTTCTTTTCTTCGAATATAGAAGCAAAAAACAGTGACTGATTTACTTTTTGAAAAAACAACCACAATGAAATTTTAACAATTAGCGATAAACCAACAACATTGAGGTACTATCTATTAGTATATGCCCTAAGACCAATTGACTCACATTTATGATTTATGAAGCATGTATTTTTTTAAATTGTATTTTATTCTCTTGGTCATCAAGTATGTGACTTGATAGTAAAACCCTTATAGCTAATAAAATACTATTCTTATTTGTCCCTAGTTTATTACATCTTGTAAACTAGTGTGAAGTTGATTGATGGTAAAGTTTTACTGATCATGAATATGAGATATAAAATCAATTCATAAATACATATTGAGAATATTGTATTGGACATGACCCAAAGTGAAGAAGAAATATTGCATGGGTTTAAGTTATAAGTATTTCTTCTCAGTTTTATATTTGGTGTCCTTTGACCTAATGTTTCTTGCATGGGGAGAAAATATGTTTTGACATAGTCAAACATCACTTTTAATTAGGTGATCATTATGACTATTGTTGGTTTATTTTCTCGTCATGGCTTGAATATTGGAGATAGTGAAAGGGATTTGTCCCTCTCTTTTTAGAGAGAGATCCATGGGCCCCTTGATAAGGAAGACTGGAAAATATGCATGACCATGCTCAAATAAGTATTAATAAGGTGTTATTAATATTATTTGTTGGAACGGTCTACCTGGTGATCAAGTAAATGGTTAATTAAGTTTTATAAGGATGACTTGATCCATGCCTTATACTTAATTGGGATATCGTGTGACAAAAGGACTAAATATTAAATCTGATGCTAGGTTATTATTACATTTACTTAACTTGGGTAAGCATAATGTCTTACTAGAGGCCGCTTATGTTTTGTGAATAAATGTCTAGGACATTTTTCATTCACTGCCAACGTTAAGTCAACCTACAGGGTCACACGCATAGACGATCTTGTGAGCATAATGTCCACGTTCAATGAATCTAGATTGTGTCCAGATTCGTTGAACGTTTACAAAAGGGGAATTAGATTCTATATCGTATTTTCTGGTAAGTTAATAAGTAATTAATTTTATTTAATCTAATAAATGAAATTAATTACTTAATATTACTCATCCAACCGTTGGATGATTATAGGAATAGACGGACGAGATTAAACTATCATTAGATGACAGTTAGGGTCTTGATTTTGACAGCTATAAAAGGTTATGTTAACCTTTTCTTGGTGGCCATCCTTTATCTGATTAAAGAAAAACAAAACCCTAAACCCTAGAACGGAGATATAGTATCTAGCCTCCTCTCTCCGAAATACGACCGATTACCAGATAGTCAGGATCAGTTCTGAACAGCTTTCAGAACACAGAAGGGGCTAGCATCCCGATCGCTTGCAGAGGAGTTCGTCGCATGGATAGCAGTAGAGGGCGAAGCGTACAAAGCAGCGCCTCCACAACGAACAATCAAAACATTGAGGTAATTTCTATCCAATCGGTTTTTCTAGTATGTGCAGATCCTGTTGGTGGATTCCCGTAGTTTTATTTTACTTTGTTTTTGCCTACGGATTCCAACACTATCATCCAATGGTCATGTGAACAAGGGCCAGCTCTCCAGTGCTCTAATGTATATATAGTGTCATCATAGTCAATCTCTAAAAGTGGCATGTACATGTCAGCCTTGTCTGTTAATTCTTGCCAAAGTGTGGCACGTATGTCATACCACCTGTTTTGGTCACCATGTACGTAATATGGAACCACTCTAAACCCACAATTTCCATCTGCTCTAACATTTCCCAAGCTTGAATAAACGGAGAAATGAAATCTTGAAACTTGGCTTCGTGTGGGAATCCTTCGAAACCTAATCCCAGTTCTGCCACTGATCTAGAAGAAGATGGCACTGTAGGAGGTCGTCCCCTCCCTCAAGAACCAGATGTCCGACCTTCTCGTCCCCGTAAACCACTCGATGACCGTCCTCTTCGACCTCGGGAACCCTTGGAAGAGCTGGTTCTTTTCAAGCCGTAATTGATGTTTGTGATACCCAATCTAAGTATGTCTTATCTCGTTTAGTTGAGTCAGTCTTCCTTTGTCCCTTAGTAACAAATGTAGAGGGTGCGGACCCTTCATCCAGATCAAGTTGTAATAATCTCATAAAGACTTAGTCTTGCTTGTCTCATCACTCCTATCGGTTTCCCTTCAAGTAACTGTGAATAAATATAGTGTATAATATATAAGAAAGGAAATAATGTATAGAATAATTTTTAAAAAATGTACAAAATAATTATAAAAAATGTACATACATAATTTATAATAAATTAAACAATACGTTCAATTGGTCACGAATCAAAGCCATCTTCGCTTCAATGGTTTCCTCTAAGTCTGGCCTGTAATCATGTCCGGGTTTGGCTCCAATCACAAGTGTCGACCAGAACGCATGTATTGTATCTAAATCTAACTTTTCTCTCTTCCTAGCTCGTAAATACATCTCATGTGCGCAAGGAAGTCCATGTGATAGTTTGAAATAACATTTGCACTTATCTTCGTCGTCCCTTGTTTCCTTGGCTCGTCTAATTTTGTGCAAAATTATTCAAAGCCTTAGTACTTAATTTAGGTGAAAAGGATACAACAATGAGTGTTTTTTACGTTGCATGGATCTTTTAATGGACACAATTCTAACTCATCTTTGATCTCCCTAATATGTAGCTCAATCATGGAATGTATCCTCTCGTACACCGTGCCAAAATCATCACATACAGTTCGTAGCCACGTTTTAAGGAGTGAATGTGAGCTCTTAGCAAGATTAGTGATCTCTATCCCAAAATACATCCTACATGCAATCCATACCTAGACAAATTTGAAGAAACACTGATTTAACCAAATATCCATCAGCTACCTCAAAAAAACTGGTCGATTTCCCAATTAGTCTTGATTTCATCCAATTTCCGATTATATTCCTCCAAAGTCATAGAATCAACAATACTACTCCAAGATCCTTGTGAGAAATGAATCGCAATGTCGGGTCCCACCACTTTCACTAACTTTGCCTAAGCATTAGTTTGAATATGTCTCCTACAAAGCATGTGATAACTATAGTTAAAGACCTCCTCTATTACGGGCATCAGACCAATCTCACTATCGGTTACAACTACATTGGATTGGTCTACACATTTATGTAGCTTCTTAATTTGCTCCAATACCCATATATATGTCTCAGACTGCTCATTCCTCATAAACACAGTAGCAACCAAGAAATTTCTACCCGTAGGAGTCATTCCTACAGCCTCCAACAATACCTATTAAATAAATAGACAAATAAATAAATAAAAGCATATTGTCTTACTTGTTAGGCTTGTAAGTAGTGTCGATAACAAGTACTAATGGCCATGTTTGAACCATGTCAACGAACACAGGATGTGAAAATAAGAGATCCTCCAACGTATTACAATTCTCGTCTAAATTTCTCAAATAATGTAGGTAACCTTTCATCTTAATTATTCTGAAGATGTGTTGTACTGGAGTAAGGCCCTCCATATTTTTCGCCTTCAATTTACTTCTCGCATTATATATATGCTTCATTCTTTATAAAATAAATGATAAGAAAAATTAACAAAATATCAAATTAATAAAATATTATTCAATGCAACAAAATATATTTTAAATAATAGCAAACTAAAAATTTACATAATTCATATTAAACAAATGCAATATAATAGAAAAATAACATAATGATAAACAAAATTAATAAAAATATATAATCATAAAATATTAAAAAATATGTATTAATTCGATACATGAAGAAAAATATACATAATCGTAGATCCGGGATTAACCGTTGTTAAGTGAGGTCACTATTTCCCGTGGAGCAACATGACACCTAGTCAGCTCCTACGTTATAGCTATCTGGTCATCCATCAACTTAGAAGTCTATGTGTGCCCGTCAATATAAATACCCATCATATGGTTAAGCCTACTATCCTTAACGAATAATCTCTATTTCGCTTCGTTCATATCACGTAAAATGCATTCCCTTTTCAACTTGAAGGGACGTCGACACCTCTTCGATCCACAGTATTTACGTTTCCTTCTCTCCCCTTCTTCAACATCCTCCTCTATTGTCTATTGTTTCTTCCTAGGTTTCCCTCCACTTTCGTATTGTATCCCTACATATGTACGAGAACCATCATAGCTTCATTTTGATCAGACGATAACCAAATACATATTATGTTTCAAGGCTTGCTCTTTAGCCCATTCAATCATTTTATTTCTAGAACTAAATTCCCTAGCTATTTGAAAAAATTCACCATAATCAATGTATTCTTTAGGGAATTCTTCAAAACCATCATCGTTATTGTCATCGTCATCATCATCAACAAGAGATTGTTCAGTTCGAACATCATCACCGTCCTATTGTGATACCCCCAACCCTACCACTAAGTTAACTGTGGCTGAGTAGGGTATCTGCGTGCCTCTCGGCACTAAACTATAAGTCTCAAAACAAGAGCACAACCACGGGAAAACACTTAGAAGTATATATATATATATATACAATATGCAGCTGAAAACTAAGTAATCTGAACACTAATAGTGTGCTCAAAACTCAAGGTGCAAGAAATCTTCTTATGATCATTCTAATACAAGGATGAAAATACATTACAAATGACTCGAGCACAAGAAAGAAAAACAGAAACACATGTCCTTCCAGAGAGACTCGAAACAAAAACTCCATGCCTAAAACTTCAGTGGCTTACTGTACCTCTGACTGTCTTCAGTTAATCTGAGTAGAAAATATGATATGGAAAAATATTAGCGGGAACGCTCAATGAGTCCACATGTATGTGCATTAGTGGTTTTCTTAAAACAATGGTGATGGAATTTCACAAAAATAGTTCATGTAATATTATAAGAGAACATTTTTCTTTTGCTGCTTTAATACCGCTGATGCTTGAACCTACATGAGGAGTTCGAGCACAGTTGGGAAGTCTGAGCGAATCAAAACAAATCAGTGCAGCTTCTATACCCGAATTCAAAAGAACATGTAATGCAACAGTTAGGCTCCACGAACAAAGTTCAGATCCCATAACATAACGAGGTCATCGATATCAAGTTTTGGCATCTCGTAGTCAATACCAGCCAAACACCATACAAGGTCAAACCAGGCCACAGATTTCCATAACAATCGCTCTTTCCAAATCATTGGTCAAACCAGGCTACAGATTCCTGGGGCACCTTCCAAGTCTGCCTTGAGACCAAACTTAGTTTCAAGCCCCTCCTGACTCTCCACAAGGCGGCTGACCCATTGCAAAGCATGATGCGTTGTCCATGTAGACTGATTGGATCAAACCCTCCACGGTACTACGCCCTCTTCAAGTGGATCCACTCTCCCGAGTCTGAAACCATCCACGTCATCGGAAGAGGCCCTAGTACGGGGGACTAGCCACGTACAATGCAACCCTCTGATGCTTTTGAACGCATAATCATAACAAGAACTGTTAAACTAGTCGGAATGGGGTTTGCATATGTATTTATAAATCAAAAGGCCACTTGCTCGGCCGTCGGAACAAAATTAGGTCATAAATATTTTAGATCAGCAAAAATCCCCATCCACCAGTCATCACATGCTTATGCAAATATCACAATTATGCCAATGCCAGATCTAGATTCATGCACGTCAAAACATGTAACTTTTCAAGGTTAGAATATTTTCCAACATATAAATATTTCCAAAAAACCTGTATACAACCAAATTCTGTTTTACAACAATAATAATCTGTTTTGAAAAGACAACACCTATATGGAGCATCGATTCTATGCATTTTCTAAGGAATCCTAAAACATGCTAAGTTATATAGTTCCAAAAGAAGTAAATATTTTGTAATAGATTTAGAAAACATATTTATGGCCCGTAATATTTGTAATAACATAATAAAACGGGATTTTTGGACTCACATGGATGCAAATCTGGTGCTAAGATCCTACAAATATAGTAATAAAAATACTTAATATTAGGTACCAAATAAATAATCCTGTTCTCTAAATTATATCAAGATCTTATGAAATGAACTTAAGATGTGTATATATATATATATCTATAGTAATATTTTAAAAAAAATTAAAAATCTTATACCCTAAAAAATATACTCTCTTAAAAAATTATAATTAAATATATACTAAAACCTATTTAAAATATTTAAATCCTAAACCAAAACACAAACTTCAACTAAATGTATATATATATATATATGACTATAACCTAACTAAGAAAAAGAAAAGAAAACGTGCAAAACACAATACTAACCTCAACTATGGCTGCTACTAACCTCAATTTGTTGCCAGACAATTTGCCAAACAAATCAAAAAACATGGCTTGTTATATATATATATATATGTATATATATATATATATATATATAAGGGATTAAGGCGATTAGGAAAAAAGAAAAAGAAAGTAACGAAATGGTGGTGGTGACGGTGGCCACACGAGGTGGCACAAATTCTTTAAGCATTAAGGTTTTTTTTTTTTTTTTTTTAACCTTACATGAAAATATCAGTACTGAAATTTTTACTCAATATAATAAAGCTTTACTCTCATTTCTAAGTATCGACAAGTTACTTCTTACTGTCAAACACCATACTCCACTAAATCCGATCCCGAATTTTACTTTTATAATGTCCGTAATTTTAAGTCATGCAATGTGCTTATTGGGTAGGGCGTTACACTTATAATTTAAATAACACATGTTATATTTATGAAAAATAAAGAATATTAACATATAAATATTAATAACATTATTAAATAAGCCCTTATATTTTAACCTATCTATTTTATTATTTCTCTATAATATGTAATTCCTAAAGTCACATAATTTATAATTTCTTTTGTAATGTATCACTTCTATAGTTCTATAATTTATAATTTATCTAAAAATATATAACAATTATAAGTAAAAAAATTAATTATATTTAAATAATATCGGTAACCATAAACCGATAACCATAAAATTACCTAATTGTAATTTATCTTATCTTTTAATATTTTGTTTTCCTAATTTCCATTTTATATAATTATATTTAACTTAATAGTGTAATCATAAAGTCTCTACTTATCTAATTTCTCTAATAATATCCAATTCTTAAATAAACTAAACAAAAACAGGTAAATAAATTAAATCCTCAACATAAAAAAAACTAAATAAATATTTGCTTATAATTAATAAACAAAATAAATAAACATTAAAGAAAAAAGGAATAAAAAACAAATGAATAATTTTCTAAATTAATAAATAAATAAATAAACATTTAAGAAAAATATTAAAAAAAATGGGCCCTTGTGAATCACAAGGGCCAAATTAGAGAATTTTTAAAAAAATCATAAATTAATTTTCTTGATGAAATCTTACCCCAAAATTAATGTTTTTCAAAACCCATGCATAAATTATGTTTATATCTTCCTTCATATTAAATTTTAATATTTCAAATTATCACAAAATTATGAATTTTATAGTATTAGTATTTGGAAGGAAGGAGAGCTCTAATAATTTAATTAAAATTAAATCAAATCATTTGAACCTTTTAAGTATTGCATCCTTAAATTAGGTATTGGATTAAGTATTCTTCGAATTTTATATATCAATATAGGTTCCAATAATATCAAGAAGTGAAATGAACAATAGCCATTAAAATGATAAAAAACAAAAAAACAAATTAAAATTAATGAACGTTCACATGAATTTATTACTTATTGAATTTTCTTTGATCAAGAATACCATAAGCTAGCGTGCCGTAGTCGTCGGCATTTTAGAAGCAACAATTTCAGGTCAAAATTAGATGGCCGCCGGAAGAGAAAAGCAGCGACCACAGAATATATATTGTTTTCTGCCGTAAATGCGCCGGAGATCTTTGCGCAGTAGTGGCGTTTCCAAATTCACTTAATAATAATAAGAGTCCGATAGCTCAATTAATTTTGGGTGGTAAAATTATTATAAAAAATTAATGTTTAAATTTTGCACAGCAATATGAAATGGTGGTTACTTGTGTGCATCAACTTCTGGACTTCCAATGTGCACTTCCAATGTGTGCATGTATAACTATTGAATCACCTTAATTTACATTTTGCACTTGAACATCGTACAATATGGTGGATCTTGAGGGTGATGATGCCTCTCATTTTCTTTCTTTTTCTTTTCCTGATGGTTTCGGATAAAACATCCATATATAAAATTAAATTTTCTACTTGTATTACAAGATGTGAATTGGCATTTTTTGATAAGAAAAAGAAATCTTCTAATCAAATAAAGGGTCTATCTCTATAACCTATCCAAGATATTAGGAAAAGATTTAAACATGTGTTAAACAAGACATGAAGATAGATTTAAAGTCTTTTGCTGTTCATCAACTATGCATCACAAGAAGTTCACTTAAAAAAGGAAACCTATTTCAACAAGATTTTGAATGCTTATTTTTTAATGTGTGCTTTAGAATTGACAAACTCTAATAATAATGATTATACCATCATAAAAAGTATGTATTGCCTACTACTTAATATTCTATTATTGGTAGGGTAGATCATCTAGGTGACTCAAAAATGGATGTGAGATCTTCTTTTGCGTAACATAGAATCAAAGATGATTAGTGATCTTCAATTGAAAAAAATAATAATAAAACACTCCGAATTAATTTGATGATTATATTCATAATATATAATTACGACTCTTTTTATAGCACAATTACGACTCTTAGGTAGAAAAGAAAATTTTTATTTAATTTTTATATTTGTTTATCAAAATAGTATTTTAATTTCGAGT
Organism: Catharanthus roseus; assembly: GCA_028651295.1. Classification (NCBI taxonomy): domain Eukaryota; kingdom Viridiplantae; phylum Streptophyta; class Magnoliopsida; order Gentianales; family Apocynaceae; genus Catharanthus; species Catharanthus roseus. The sequence goes on along the minus strand of JAPQWS010000102.1, from coordinate 11,576,602 downwards.
TAAATTTATCTCTAGAATTACAAATAATCTTAGAGAACTAAAAAGCTGTTGACTAGTGATTAGTTAAATATGTAGAGTAATGGGTGGAACTCCTTTATCAGCTAATTGGATTAAAATATCTCTCTAGGGCTGTACGTCTAATTTTTTGCACATAATACAATGTCATGCGTTCTCATATACGATTTACAATTTACTACATAAGATAGAAATTATATAAGCACCAATTAAAGAGATTTTTATATATAACTTACTATCTCATTTTAATAAGAGTGGGAGAATTGAAAATTGAGAGAAGTGGGGTCTTTCAAGAACTAACGAGAATTATAGTATCCTTTATAAAAAAATAAAAAAAGAGGCAGGAAAAAATCAAAAGCTTATATTATACGAATTACAACTATTATCAATATGCATAATTATATTAAAAATAACTTTGTAACTACCAACATATCACCTAGAGAAGCTATAGCACTTTTTTATTGTCCTAGTGAGGCGCAAGTAAGACATAATTAGCCCCTTGAGTTGAAGTCAAATAGGAATATTTACTTTCAATAGGGAAGTTGCTACATTGGAAAAGTTGAGAGGATCCATTATAATTTCAGCTAGATTCTATTTGGATTGGAACTAGAAATGAGAATTTTAAAAATTTTTATTTAAAATACATATTTTCTTTAAATTATCTTTTAAGAAGTTCAATGTTGATATACATTAATTGCTGTGACAAAGTGTTAAAGAAGTCAAGTCACAATTGAATGTTGTAGGTATTTGTGTATGTTGAATGTACTAAAGTTAGGGCAGTGGCGCGGAAAAATTCAAAAACTTAAATTTTTTTAGTTTTTATATTCAAACCCCCCAGTTTTGTTTTTTTCAATAGAGTTCCAAAACTTTGGCTGGGGTGCTGATTTTAAAAAAAAAAAATTTCTTAAAACACTATCTCTCTCTCGTCGCGCCCAACCCAGAAATAAAATCCCTCTCTCGACTAACCTCCTCCTCGGCTCCTTCTCCTCTCTCTCGAGAGTCTCGATCAAACCTCCTTTTCTCAACGGTCGGCGGTGACCAGACGGCGAGGGTGCGCGTAACGGTGACAATGACGACTGGCGACTGCTGCTCCTCGGGCCTCTGCTGCTCCTTCTTACTGCTGCTGCTGCTTGCGGCGTCGGCGCTCCTTTTCCGCCACTGTTCAGGGAGAATTCTTCAGCTATTCTTCAAATTTGAAGAAAATGTAAGCTTTTAAATTAATCTCTGTTGAAACATTATTTATTTTAAAAATTATTTTATGAAATTTAGGGTTTCTACTGGCTACTACAGTGCTACTTACTGCTGATGTTCATGTTCTTCAAAAAATTTCTAGGGTTTTTAAAAAAAAAATGATTATTACGTAATTTATGTTCTAATTAATGATTATGTCATAAGTAAATTGTGTTAAATTTAAAGGTCTTTTTCTGCTATGAAAATGATTAAGAATGATTTAGGCAATAGGATGGGAGATGAGTTTCTCAGTGACAGTTTAGTTTGTTATGTTGAGCACGAGATTTTTATCATTATTGAAAATGAAGACATCTTGCAGCGGTTTCAGAATATGCAAACTCGAAGAATAAAATTGTCATCTTAATCATTCCTTTCAGTTTCATATGTAAAACTCTATTTTGTATCATTTTCAGTAGTTATTTCTTTTTCATTGTAAAAGTATTTGTATGAATGTTATTTGTTTTTATATTAATCTTCTAATCGTTCTAAATTAATTGCAGCTCATATTGGATTTCATCTTCTGATCGTGCTTATTGGTTATCTAAAGATTATGATCAAGATTCTTAGCTTTGATAGAGGTATTTATCCTGTGAGTGATGGGTGATCACTTCTCATTAATAATGGACGATTATCTATTTTTCGCTATGTTATTTGTAAATTTAGAATTGTAATGCTTATCCCGTGAGTGATGGTAATCATTCCGCGTGAGTGATGGGTGATCACTCCTCATTGGTAATGGGCGATTACCTATTTTTTTGCAATTTTATTTGTAAATTTGGAATTTTTTGAATGTTTTTCTACTTGGAATGAATCTATTTTATAGACGAAATTCTGGCAAAATTTTTAATGTTGCTCAGCCCCTCCAAGTTTTATATCTTGCTTCCGCCATTGAGTTAGGGTATGCTTCTTCCCTAGCACCAATTGATTTCAGGACAACTAGTGGCACCTAAGGTCCTACAAGTTGGTATCAGAGTCAAAGTCACGGATTCGATTCTCAATAGGAGTAATTGCTAAGGAGGAGATTGTTAATGTACATGAATTTTTTCCTGGCAGAGGATTAGGGGGCCAAGTCACAATCGAATGTTGTGGGTGCTTGTCTGTGTTGAATGCACTATAAGGCTAGTGTATGTGTCTTCCCTAACACCAATTAGTTTTAGATAGAGCAACTGGTAGCACCTGAGATCCTACATTAAAAAAATTACATTTTTTCAACTATGCTTACAGTAACTCATCTTGTATGTTATATAGAATAAGCACCACTAGTTATAAAAATAGATACCCATAATTATAAAAAGGTGCCTTTAGCTAAATAGGCACCTTACTTATAATTCAATCCAAATACACTTCGAATAAAAAATGTGAAAAAAAGTAGTTAAATTAAATGCTAACCCAGATAGAGTCAATATTTTCCGGAAAAATCAAAATGTTTGAAGAGAATTATAGTAACTCAACTGGAATTCATCCATTTCTTTTTTTTATTCTTCCATTACAACTACAACTTCTGCTCATAACCAAATTTCACTACCCTTTCCTTAATGGTAAGATTCAAACCATTTAGTGGTCATCCTTCAACATTCATCAACTACAGAATAGTTTTAGGTATTACGTTCTTTATCCATAAGTGACGACCATATCGACAATGTGTTTGTGCAATCGTGGTGTCTAAACTAATCTCGGCCTCTTCAACGTCCTGGCAGAACTATCATCTGTGCCATTTTCATTGTTAATTCTATTATTATTATTATTATTATTATTATTATTATTATTATTATTAATATTATTATTATTATTATTATTATTATTAGTATTATTATTATTATTATTTCTAGCAATCGTTAAGGAATTAGCATCCTCATCAATAGTTCTATCTTCGGTGATTCTACGAGTCTTACGCGAATCAGTTCCTTCCTCAAATGTTACAATAGTTCTAATTAACGAATGTTCAATATAGATTTCCATAACACCTGCATCAAATAGATAAATAATGGTTAAAACACATAAAAACAACAAATGAAATCCAACAAAAAAGATTCACATATCAAACTAAACAGAAAAGTGGAACATCCTCTTAGCTGTAAACATAGGTACTGTCAGTTATAAAAGTAGGCACTTTCTATTTTAAAAATCAGGACCCCTACCAACAGAAGGTTTATGACATATTAAATAATCATGAAACATTTTGCCACTATATTCAACAGAAACATGAGAGTTAAAATACATAAAACAACACATTAAGTTCAACAAAAACATCCACATACCGAACAAAACGGAAAATTTAAAGGTTCCACATAGTTATAAAAGTAGACATTAAGAGTTATAAAAGTAGGCTTTTTTACTTGTAAAAATAGGCACCCCTACTACAGAAATTCTACGACATCCAAATTATCATGAAACACTCTCCAACTATATTCAAAGAAATATGAGGTTTAAAACGCATAAGAAATATATACATTTAAACCAACAAAAAATATCTATACATAAAAGCAAAATAGAAAATTTGAAAGTCCTCTTATTTGTAAACATAGACACTTGCAGTTATAAAAATAAACATTCTTAGTCATAAAAATAGGCACTCTATGTCATAAAAAAAGGGACCCCTACTTACAACAACACAAAAGTACGAAATAACAAATAATAATAATAATAATAATAAAGTAGTGTCCTTACGTGAAACTTCTTCCTCTATTCTTCCAAAAGCATCAAACACCATCATCACCCACAGAAAAGTAGAAAATAACACAGTTTTACAGTGTCCACATCAACATAGTCTCCTATTGATGTCGAAACATAATTTTTTTCCACAATTCTCCATCAAAAAATAATTACAGGTGATCGGTGAAGATGAGTGGGGAAGATGATCACAGTTTAGAGAGATTTGGTAATCGCGGAAGAAGATGGCAGCTCGAAGAGATCGTGGTGAGGAGAAGAGATTTCAAAGATTGCAAGAGATGCAGAAACTCATAAAAAAAGATGATGGTTTTCTTTTTTTAAATTTGTAAGAGGTGCATAAGGAGAGAGGTTGAAAAAGTAATTTTAATTAGAATCAAATTCTAAATCTTAATATATAAAAATTACATAATTTTACTCACTAGACATATTAGACATATCATGCTATCAAAAGTATAAATTAGCCAAATTTTCATTTTCATTGGATAAGTCAATTTCAACATAATTCTTTTTGTGCCATTTTTTGGACCTAACGAATACCTGCTCTCTTCTCAATTCAATTGAATGGGACTTCTCCACCAAAGATGACCAATGCCCTATATATTCTTTTAATTAATAGAATGATACTTCAAATTATTTAAAAAGGGTCAACAATGTCATGCTCTTCCATGTTCTTGCATTGTTTCACCACCCGTACAATCGATGAAGATATCTCAAACCTTTTGATGTATATGATGACAATGGTGTATATATATCCTTTTAAATGAATGATTGATTTATTTGTCGTACATTTATTTAACAATGTGCGATCAAAATTCAATCTCGACTGTATATATATAGTTTTTCACTATCTTTATTGACATATATTTTGAAAATAATATGGACGGTTAATATAATATATATTTGTAAAAAAAAATTTAAACTTGTAATTATATGATTAATTAACATATACGAGTTATGATGCTCAACTATCACTTTTGCAATTGAAATTAATATAAAATTCAGTATTTGAAGGGAACTAATCCATATAGAGTTTAGCGTTTCGATATCGATCCATATGATTATCTTGAGAGTGAATTGAGAGTGAGGTGTTCGATGGCCCAATGAACAAGACCGAGAGCTCATAAAAGCCAATCTCAATTTGATAATTGTGTCCATTAACTAGGGTAAAAGATACTATTATCAATGGCTATAGAAGAAGTACTCTTCTTCTAAGTTTAAAAACTGAGTGAATACTATATTTACCATTATCTTTATTATTATATTCTTTCAATCTTTGTAAGTTAAATATAAGAATATAGTGGGGATTCCTTTCCTCACTCAAATCTTTGCTAGATTTTTTTTAAAACACTTTACTTGTAATTTTCATGAATATCGATTGAATATAATATTTTTATGTATGTAATAGTATGGTTATCATAATAACAAAACTTAAAAATATTTTTTTGAGCCTATATTGTTCTCCCCCACCATTCCGTTAGAAGTACTAGTACCACGTTTTAAGAGTTGGAGAATACAAATGAGGAAACATCTCAATCTTAAAATTTAGAAAAAAGTGAACAACTTTGCCTTTCCAAGTTAAAGTTTGATCTTCAAAATCTATACACCTTTCAATATTTTCCCCATTGCTTTTATGAACTTTCTCGATTAATACAAATGTATAATATTATAGTTGCCATCTCCATCACCATTTGTCTTTTCTCATCCTCATTGGCAAAAATTGTCATGTTAAATTTTTTTCTGTCATTATTCATACGGAGGCTGCTCACTCAATATATGTGAAATTAAATATGAAGGTCAGAGGGCAGAGTAATTTAAGGGTAAAAGAAGAGGTAAAATTTGGTGAAACGGATGAGTTTTTACTTTTTCATATAATTAAATGAATGGTACTCTGATATATTTGCTTTCTGTTGCTTTTTGAATATGAAAATTTTCCAATTGATATGTATTTTCCCTTTTTTTCCATTTAGAACTAGGAATCTGCTATGCATGAATGACAAATTTCTGATAACAATAAAATTCAGTTGGAATAAATATATATTATATATAATTATTCACATTCCTAGTATAATATCAATTTAATCCACCATAATTTGTAGAAAATTTTCTTATGCACAATGTCTATATCCCTATTTATAGACCCACATCACACAGCAAATATTAATTAGTATAACAGAAGTATTTATAATTAGTTTCTTTGTTCAAGACCTCTTAGAGAGAGATACAATTTTCATCAAAATGATTCACGTATATGTATTTAATATACAAAAGTATATATCATGCAAGAATGATTATATTTTTTATCCTAAAAGATTGATAGATTTGATCATTATAAAAAAATAAAATTTGATCTCCCACTATTGCGTCTCCTTTAATTCTTTTTTGATCTTCTAACATAAGAAAACAAAATCAGATATATATATATATATATATAATTAGATCGAAGGTATATGTCAAATTAGTTCCGTGGAAAGAAAACAAGCAAATAGATATTTGAATTTCTAGAAAGAATTATCCATAACAAACTGGAGGAAACTTAAAATATATTCAAGATCCACAAATTACAACAATAATAATAAAAGTTAGTAAAACAAAAATAATATAACGAATTCTCTATACAAAAACTCAAGAGACGATACATTAATTTAATCACCTTGATCATGATCAAAGTAAACCACCTCCAATTCCAAAATCATAGTACAGAGAAGAATCCATTCCCATATCTTGAAAAGAAACAATTTTGGACTGCCCTAACTGTCCATATGTCCTTCTCATTTAAGGACCTCTCTCTCACATATATATTGGAAGTGTGATATATAGTGGTATTCCTCTAATAGGAAAAGACTGCCTTCCACTTTTATAGAATGATTCGGAGAGTAGGCCTTTTTTGATATCAAGATCATCAAGGATTCATTCACCAAAAGTCAGAGATTTGCATTCAATGCTTTAGGTGTTCCATACTCTTTGTAGCACATTAATTATACACTATAGTAGATATATATTATATATGTATGCATATATCCATACCTTAAAATTTAATATATATCAAATATGATCATACCAGCATCGGATACTGTCAGAACTCGAAAATTTCAGAAGAATCAGCTGCGATCATACCAGCATTAATGCACCAAATACCATCAGAACTTGAAAATTCTAGAAGGATCAAGCATGATCATATATACCAGCACTAATTAATGCACTAGATATCATAACTCAAAAATTCAAGAAGAATATTTAGGTGTAATTCATACCGGTACTAATGTGTCATATACCATCATAACTTAAAAATTCCAAAAGGATTAGGTGCAATCATATGGGTACTAATGCACATGTTGATCCCACTAGAACTCGAAAGTTAATTTTCAAGAAGAATCAGGTGCGATCATATCAGTACAAGTACAAATGCACCGATCTGACAAGAACTTCAAAATACTCTCATTAGGGTTCTTGCTTGTGCATGAAAGGGGGAATCATGTTCTGAAACAAACCATAATGATCAGGAAGCTGCTGCTGCTGTTGATTGAGGGTTTGATAGTAAGGGGAGGGAATCTGAGGAATATTTAAGAGGTCTTGATGATGATTATGAGAAAAACCAGGAGATGGAAATGATGATGATGATGACATTATCATAGCAGCCGCATTGCCCCTTAGTGTTGCTGGACAGTGATGGTTATGTTGTCCTTCATATGTAGTGATCACAATTGATGGATCTTGAAATGATCTTTCAACACGTTTTTTCACACTACATTTCTGACTTGTACATCTATAATAACTCCTGCAAAAATCAAGCGCAAATTCATGAAAAAGATATCCATGGAGCACTTGTATAATTTTCAGTTAAATTTGTCATTAATTATGTTTGAACTCGATTAGACCGCCTGATTGATGTTATGTTAATATTATCATGGGAAATCATATTAACATGTTCTTGACTTGTGCCAGCATATGCGTAAGTTAACAGATTTGTAAGTGAAAAAATTAGTATAAAAAATGTTCTTGACATGTAATTAAAGTAATTTGTAAGAACACCAGTGTTCTTTTATCAATCAAAGGTTTCAAAGAGTTCCCCGTATTGTTAAATTCTTCAAACTTTGAATACATACAAGAAACAAACATCCATTCACTAGGGGATCAATTATTTACACCTCTAAATTGACCAATTAAAGATTAGTATAGACATATATAACCATTTATATGACCAAAAGAGAATCAACAAGCTAGTTATTTTAACTTGTACTCATAGTCCTATACAGAATTAAACTTTTAATTGGGTCGAACAAAATTTTTAAAATATTTAAGAGGTGAACTTGAAAAGTTATATCTAAAAAAGAACATTTACAAAGGGTTTTTTTTTTTTAACAAATGTTGAGATTAACTGCCACATCTGACCCCTTTTGCTTCCATCCTTACTTGTAGCCCATACATAGCTAGACATTTCAATCTATATGCATTATGCAGGAAAAAAAGTCAAAAAAATGAGAAGGTTAATTAATTAGTTTGATATCTTTTGATTTTCTTAATGTTTAAAATTGCTGATGTGAAATACAAAAAAGATTTATGAGTATTAATTTTGTAAAAAGTAATTTTTTTCACACAATTATTAATTAGTGATCAAGAAAGGGTTTATATATTAGCTTTGTGCTATTTGTTTAACCCTTTTGGTAATGAAAATTCCTTCTTGGCCAAAACAAAAATCAATAATAAATGAAGGGTTTATATAATTAACCTTGGAAAAGGGCTATTCTTGACTGCCTTCTGCCCATATTTTCTCCATCTGTATCCATCTTCAAGATGATCAATTTCACTCTTTGTCGTGAAGGCAAATCGTGGTTCTCTTTGCTTCTTTTCCCCTTTCTTTCTTGGTAATTTGCTCCTGGACAAATATATATATATATTCATTAATCCAATTAAAAAAAGTTAAATTCAGCACTCATCATTTAGCTCATTTTTCCATCTTTTTTAATGATTTTTAATCAATATGTATATTATTATATTCCTAGATTAGGGTTTTGCTAAAGTACCAAAGACTAGTGAAAATATCCCCAAAAACTACTAGAATGACTTTAAGTCTCGAGAAACAAAAAGGAGAACTAGTATACATTATTAATTCAATGGTCAAAAATTTCAAGGAAGAAAAAAAGGGATTATTTTTTGTCTTTTAGATATAGATCAAGATTTCCTTATGCATCAACCCGAATTTAGATGACTTACAAAGGACGACTGCATAAAGTCTAGCATGAACTAATTATAATAATTCGCAATTGAGAGATTAGGATCATAACAAAAAGCCAAGAAATTAAAGATGCCATGAAAGGCACAGTTCTCTATAACATTTCATATAATATGATAATATATTTATGTAATATTTCTATTATAAGATTTTTATATCTAAATCTCAAATTAATAAAAGATAAATTTTAAATTTTAACGGATAATCTTAAACTAATTCCTTCAAAAAAAATTTTAAAAAAATTGATAACCTTACCAATTAACTATAAAAAGAATATTACACATACATGATCGATGTTAGAGAGCGGATTTGGGTGATGAAAGAAGGTACTTCTTTATAGATTCGAATCGTGTGTAACATCTCCTATAATACACATATTTCATAAAAAAATATAAACTTTAAAGAAAAAATATTATAAGAGATATTATAAGATCTGAGTACTTCTTTCTTTATACTGTTTTAGATCAGAGTTTGAAAGAATTTTATTTAAAAAAAAAAAAGAAAGAAAATATATAGTGTAGACAAGACATACAGTTTCTTAGACTTGTCATCCTGATCATTTTCACACCCTTTAGTAGTAGTAGTAGAGTTGCTTTTTGAAGACTGATCTTCTAATAATTCAACTCCTCCTCCTCCTCCTGCTGCCTCACTTGAAGAAGAAGAAACACAAGAAATCGCCGTTCGAGTAGAATTCTCATTAGCTGCTGCAGCAGTTGGTGGTGGATCAGGTGGTGGCTGATGATGAATATCTTTGAAATTATCAGTATCATTTATAATAGCTTCAGAGATGTGGTCAAAAGCACCAGAAAGGGTATTATAGTCTGAAGCTGATCCTTGTAAACATTCAGTGAAACTCATGAAAGAAGAAGAAGAATTAGAAAGATCATACGATGATGATGATCCTTGTTGCTGGGTATAATCTCCTCCAAAGAACGGAAATGCGGTGGTGCTAGTTTCATAGTAAAAAGGGTTGTAGCTGGAATATCCATCAATATCATTCTCATGATTATCAGACATATGGGGGATAAAGATTATGTACTATAAAGAGAGAGAGAAAGAGAGAGAGATCCAAGCAGAAGAGATTATTTATTAAGAATAGAAATATGGGATTCAAAAAATAAGAGAGATTCTTCAACTGCAAAGATATGAGTGTGAGAGAGAGAGAGAGAGAGAGAGAGAGAGAGAGAGAGAAGAGCTCAAGAAGAAATGTGGAGGAAATTTTTTTGGGATTTTAGTTGAGACTTTGGTTTTTATGCAAATATGAACAAGGAAGGGTTTTGGGTTAGGAACTTTTAGGGGAAAGACCAAACTTATGCTTCCTTTTGTTGAAAATATCGCAGGACTTCTCACTCTAGCTCATAATGGAATTTTAGAGAGATATTAAAATATTGTTAAGATATTATTTTATATAGTGCAACCTTTTTCTGATTTATAGTTATACTTTATGTAAAATATCTAGAGTCTAGCTAGAGGTTTGATAGGACACTGCAATATATATTTTGTGATATAGTGTTTATAGATATACAAGAATTTCCATTGAAAATTTTATGGTATCAAAGTCATCATCGTTTTTTTCTTCACGATGAGTGATGCAAGAATTGTTGATACAACTATCGTCAAAGATGACGATCGGACTAATGATAATTTTCGAAAGGATAAATATCATTTGGCATCCTCAGACAGTCCACACTTGATATTTACTCAAGTGTTACTTAAGGAAGACAATTATGACGAGTTGGTAAAAGCGAGGCATTTAGCGTTGCGAGCAAAGAAGAAGCTTGGCTTCATTGAATGATTGATTCTAAAGCCAAATCAGGCACCGATAAAGAGGAGAGATGGTGGACTATCAATACCATGGTAGGTTCATGAATTTTAAATACCATTGAACCAAACCTACAAACCACAATATCATATGTCGAACAGTGTGAGGAATTATGTGCCGATTTAAAGGAGCAATTTATGTCAGGTAATACACCAACAACACATGAACTCAAGGCAGCATTGGTTAGTTGCACGCAATGTGCTATATCCATTTCAGTTTACTATACTAAATTAAAGAAAATATGGGATGAATTAATTAATTATCAGCAATTACCGGGTTAGACCTGTGGTATATTAAATGAATTAATTAAACAGAGAGAAAAGGATAAAGTTCATCAATTTCTCATAAAATTTGATGACTCAATGTTTGAAATGGTTCGGTTGAGTATTTTACAAATGGAACCAATTCCAAATATAACGAGAAATACAGAAATACAGAAATCAGTGAGAAGCACATGAGAAATTAGTAAGAAATACAGAAATCAGGAGTGAGGTTGTTATGTTTGCAACTCCTAGATCTGGACAAAATAAAGATCATTGTACTCACTGTTTTAAGCAAGGTCATGAGGCAAGAAATTGCTACCTGTTGATTGGCCGAAGTGGTGGTCGGAGCGAAGTCAGGACACTGGTACTAAAGGTCACTGAGGTCGAGGAAGAATAAACAAAAGAAGGGGACACAACAGTGACAGAAATGGCTTCGCTATGGCATTCTGAGATCTTCTCCAGCAAGCATAGGCTGGGCAGCAACTGCGACAGCCCAGCAAGATGAGTTGTTTGCTCCAGTTTCAAGCACACGGTCCGGCATCACAAAACAGAACGAAATAGTGGTAGTGGTTACTGCGGCAAGTTGTTCCTCTCGATATTATGGGGCTGTCACCGGAGCAATGGACTTCATTTGTCAACCTTTTGAACAATCACCAAAAGGCTTTCTCAAATTGTGATACTCTCTCTAGTAAGCTACATAAGGAGTGGATTTTAGATAGTGGGTATTCTCATTACATGACAGGTAGAAGGCATTTTTTGACATATATAAAACCTTCTCTTCCTTATACTATCCCACTTCCAAATGGTTCTAAAACTACTAGAGAACAAATGGGTTCCAGTTCCTCGCATCCTAACTTGAATGTCGATAGTATGCTTTACATACCACAACCCAGATGTAACTTATTGTCTATTTCTCAGCTTTCCAAAGCGAATAATTGTATAGTTATAATTAATGATAATATGTTAATGTTACGGGACTGTATCTTCGTGATGCCGATTGGAGCAAGTGAAGAAAGAGATAGGATATACTATTTTAGACTATTACATAAGACATCAAGTTTTGCCTGTTCTAGTCAAGTTTCTAATTTTAGTACTTTGTGGCATAATCGTCTGGGACACCCTTCTAAATTTATTACTAAATAGTTTTTGGGACAATATTTTAAATCTGGTCTTTGGATGATTGTTCAATTTGTTTGTGTGTCAAGCAGACACATAATTTATTTACTACTAGTCTAATGATGCAACTACTATGTTCGATTTGGTGCATTGTGACCTTTGGGGATCATATAAACTTCCTTCTTCTTGTGGTGCATCATATTTTTTAACTGTGTTGGATGATTACTCGAGATGTGTATGGATCTTTTTGCTCACAGAAAAAGGAGAGCTGACACAAACATTGAAAAATTTTTTTTGCTAGGTTCGTACACAATTTCATAAATAAGTAAAATTTGCGCGTACGGATAATGGAACAAAGTATACATGTTTGAAACTATATGTTTTGAAAAATGGTATGTTGCATCAAACTTCCATGGTACATAGACCTCAACAAAATGGTCGGGTAGAGCACAAGCATCGTCACATTCTAAATGTGGCTTGTGATTTGCTCTTTTAGACTAATCTTCTTGTGCAATTTTGGGGAGAATGTGGTCTTACTGTAAGATATCTAATTAACCCTACTCCTTCATCTGTGTTGAAACGAAAAACATCATTTGAACAGTTATTTAATAAGGTTTCATCTTATTCTCATATAAAAAGTTTTGGATGTTTGGCATATGTGCACAATCACAGATTGCCTAAAGATAAATTTCGATCTCCGGGACAGAAGTGTGTATTTTTAAGATATCCAAATGGGAAAAACGGTTAGAAATTTTTAGATTTATAGACTCATGAATTCATCACTTCTAGGGATGTTATGTTTGTTGAAAATAAATTTCTATTTTTGTCCAAATCATGGAATACCTCACCACCTAAAGACTATTTGAATTGTAATTTTGGAGGAGTACCTATGTCTTCTTTACTGTTGGACCATTCTTTAGTAAGGAAGAGCTCTTTCCAGTAGCAACCCCAATTTTCCTCACCTTTTGGACCAGCCCAAGGTGTTTCTTTTCAGCCTGGTCTATAACATAATGGACCAGCCCAAGCTTCGTTGCGGCCAAACTTGCGTCTTCCATAAATGACGGCCACAACATTTCCTCCCAGCCTGCGGACCACCTACAGGTGTCAATTGCCAACCACGCAAATTCCAGCCCAAGTTCAGCCAAGTCATCTGCTCCTAGTAGTGAACAAATAGACAATGGACCATCGACAGTGAACAATGTTGAACGTTTAGATTTTCGTCAAAGTAATAGAACACATCGACCTTCTGGAAAATTAAAGGATTACATTTGTCACACGGTTTGGTCTTCTCCTGGTATATCTCTCTTTTCCACTTCTTCTTTTCCTTTGATGTTTTTTAGTTAGTTCTTTGTATCCGTTAACTCATTATCTTACTTGTGACAAATTTTCCCTTTTACATCAGAGTTTTTTTACTTGTTGTCAGTGCAGGTGTTGAACCTATGAAATATTTTGAGGCTGTCTCTATTCCCGAATGACACCTTGCTATGAAAGAGGAGATAGACGCCCTTAAAAAAATGGTACCTAGATAATGACAAATTTATCTCCCGGTAAACAGGCTCTTGGTAGCAAGTGGATTTACCGAATAAAGTATAAATCTGATAGTTCTATTGAATATTACAAAGCACGAGTGGTAGTGCTTGGTAATACCCAACAGGAAGGAATAGAATACACTGAAATATTTACTCCAGTGGCGAAAATGGTGACTATTCAAACCCTATTATCGGTAGCTTCTATTGGAATTGGGAAGTCCATCAAATAGATGTTCATAACGCTTTCCTATATGGTGACTTAAATGAAATTTACATGAAACTTCCCCTGGGTTTCATGCTTCTGGTACAACTCAAATTTGTCGTCTTAATAAATCATTTTATGGCCTCCGTCAAGCTCCTCGTTGCTAGTTTTCTAAACTCACTGCTTCTCTCGGATAGTATGGGTTTGTGCAATTATATGCTTATTACTGTCTCTTTATTTTCAGGAAAAAATAGTATCTTTCTCTACACTCTCATTCATGTTGATGGCTTGTTAATTTCTAGTAATAATGTTGTCTTTATTTCTAAGTTTAAGTCATATTTAAGTTCCTGTTTTCACATGAAAGATCTAGGTCATCTCAAATATTTTTTGGGTATTGAAATTGCTCATAGTCAGGACGGTATATATCTCATTCAACGTAAATATGCTCTAGAAATTATTTATGAAGTTGGTATGCTTGGATCTAAGCCTATTTCCACTCCACTAGACCCAAATCACAAATTAGCTAAAGCTGATTGATCTTTCTATGCTTCTCTAGATAAATATCATCTTCTTATTGGGGAATTGATCTACTTGTCTGTTACATGCTCAGATCTTTCTTATGCTGTACATATTCTGGCTCAGTTTATGCAGAATCCTCCCAAAGAACATCGAGATGCGGCTCTTTGCACCGTTCATTTTCTGAAAGGTACTATGGGCCAGGGTATTCTTCTACGTGCCGATGCTCCTATTCATTTACTCGCTTATTGTGATTTTGATTGGGCTAGCTTTCCTATTACCTTTTGTTTTGTTACTAGATATTTTATTTCCTCAGTCACTCTCCCATTCCTTGGAAAACGAAGAAACAATATACTATTTCTCATTCTTCTGCTGAAGCTCAATCTTGGTCAATGGCAATGACTCTATGTGAACTCAAATGGCTCCATCGACTAATTGATCTTCAAGTTCTAGTACATTATTCCATTCCACTTCATTGCGACCGTCAAGCTGCTATTTACATTACCACTAATCCCATTTTTCACGAGCATACTAAACACATTGAGATCGACTGTCATTTTGTTCACAATGCCTTTCAGGCACGTCTGATTACTCCTCTTACATTCCCAATGCTTCGCAACATGTAGACATTCTTACCAAGGCCTTGCTCCCATCTCAGTTTCACGCTTTGTCTAGCAAGTTGGGCATTTATAACCTTCATACTCCAACTTGGGAAAAAGTATTAAAATATTATTAAGATTATTTTGTATAGCTGCAACCTCTTCCTGATTTATATTTATTTACTTCATGTAAAATACCTAGAGTCTAGCTAGAGGCTAGATAGGAAACTGTTGTATATATTTTGTGATGTACCCGTTTATCATATATATAAGAATTTCTACAAAGTTTCCCACTAAAAACATTAAAAGATATTATGGAAAGGAAACCATAGCTAATTAGCTAAAGTTAATTATTCTATACAGTATGGTCCTACCACATATGAAAGGTTCCTTCTTTCTTTTAATTATTAGTTTGATTTTAAGGTATTCAGAATAAGTTATAAGCACACAAAAGATACTTATAAGTCATTATATTTAGACTAACTTTTATTCAAGTCATGTAAGATTATAAAGACCATAAAACCTTTCTTCAAAATAAAAATTGTAGTATCAAAAGTTAAACTTGATACCTTTTATTGAATTAATAGAGATTCTAACCATCCTACGTTTGTGATATATGAATGGTTCATGTTATTTGAGGAGAATTAATGCAATTTGGTATAAATATCTCTAAATTGGATATTAAGTGGACATAATTGGGTAAAAATAAATTATTTTTCTCGGCGTTTGTTTTCTCTATTCATATCAGCATTGATAGAGTACATAGGTACCATTCACGAGTATGTCCCATTTTTTCTTCTCTTTTTTTTTCTTGGGGGGGGTGGGGTGGTGAAGGATGTACCATAGTTTCTATTGATATTTTACAATAACTTGTAGAATGGTATGGTAAGACTTTTTCAACATCTAGTGAATATCATATGCAGCTATGGTCAAAAGAAAGTGTTACTTAATTTGCAAACGTGAAAATGATGTATACTCATATATCATTAAATTAATCTCTTGATTTTACCAAAAGATACTTAATATTATATATATATATATATATAATTTTCATATCATATAAGAACTTAGGAACACATTTGAACGTACGTAACGTATTACCTATTTCAATATATTTCTTTTTCTTTTTTTCCTTGATCAGATTTCTTATTTTTATGATCACTGATTAATTATTCTATTTTATTTCGTTCCTTTTCTCCTTTCTCATAAAAGGAGTTTTAATCAAAATAAAAGATTACTTCGTTCTTGATAGTTATTTACTTAATCGGTGGATAAGAGCATACTCTGGGTCGGAATCATGGATAGTATGTAAAATATATAAGACGAAATTAAGTATATCATAATAAACCTTAAATTCGTGATGAAATAGTGACTTAAATAATATATGAAGCCTTAATTCTTTTTTTTCTTTCAAGAATTCTAATAAGAGAACATCATTACTGCAAGCCTCGGCTCGAATTGTCGAATTGTCTGCACCACTTGATCTATCATTCTCTGTAATATTTTATAATTTAGTATATTATATTAATTAAATCTATTAAAAGAATAAATCTTTAAAAAATAAATATTAAAAAGAAAATATATTATAAAAGAAAAATAATATGTTACACAAAGTAGTATAGACGAACTTGGGTGGTACCGTACTAGATTTTATATTTCAGAGAAGTTATAAAAACTTGTCTTAAGAAAATTTTCCCATATAGAAGGCAATCAAATTATTGACCGGGTCATGTAAAATTAATTATATTATAATAAACCTTAAATTCGTGATGAAATAGTAACTTAAATAATGTATGAAGCCTTAATTCTTTTTTTTTCTTTAAAGAATTCTAATAGGAGAATATCATTACTGTAAGCATCGGCTTGAATTGTTTCGAATTGTCTGCACCACTTTATCTATCATTCTTTTTAATATTTTATAATTTAGTATATCATATTAATTAAAAGAATAAATCTTTAAAAAATAAATATTAAAAAGAAAATATATTATAAAAAAATAATATATTATACAAAGTAGTATAGACGAACTTGGATGGTACAATACTAAATTTTATATTTCAGAGAAGTTATAAAAGCTTGTCTTAAGAAAATTTTCCCATATAGGAGGCAGTCAAATTGTTGACCGGGTCATGTAAAATTAATTATATTTTTACCTAATGGTACTTTTAAATTCTTGAGCATATGAGAGATATTTAGTATCATCTTACTATAAAATCATGACACTAGATAGAATTGGTATTTATCCACAATATTAATATTGTAATTTCAGTGACAGAGAAGTATTTTTAAATATTAATTTAATTAACCTTGTTTTGGGACTTAATTAATTAGTAAATTCCAAAGGAACCTTGTTATTAAATCATACTCTACGCTACATTATACTATTCCAAAATACCATATTTAAATTTAACAGAAAACATTAGAGATAAGGTAATACTTAAAAAGACTCTATGCTCAAATATCAAATTTTTTGAATTCGAATTTGAATTAGAATCATATTCATTCTTCAAGATATAAAAAACACAAAAAGTATTAATTAAAAATTTCAATTAATATTTGTGAGTTAAATTTTCTATTCTCTTCTATTTGAATCAAATTAAATAAAAAAAAATTAATTGTTTCTTTCGATGAATAACTTGATCAGCTATTGAATGGTTGAACAAGTTAAAAGTATCATCTGTATGAAAAATATTTATAAAAATATGGACAAAATGCATAATTCATATTATACATGTCAATAAATTTTACCTTCTTTTGATTTTTTGGAGGTAAAAAAGAATTTTGCCTTCTTAGTGAGTCAACTAATTATTGATCAACTTGATTCGAAATTTTTAAAAAAAATTTGAATTTAAACCTAATTCATTTAAAAAATTTATAAAGTATTTATTTAGAGATAATACTAAAATACCCCTTTAAAATTAATGGCTGGACCATTTTAGTTTAAAAATTAAAAAATATCCACTTAACCCTTAAATCGTTATTCAACTGTTAAATTATTTTTGACAAAATTTACACTACCAAAAATACTCTTGAATAATAGGATTTAGTTGATATAGTCTCTACTTAAAAATACTACTTAAAAAATCATAATAATCCTTTCAACATAATTAACTCTGCATTTTGCTATTTTTTCAATAAACACAGAGAGCATTATCTTGTGAATATTTTGTTGAAAAAAAAAAAAACGAAAGATGATTGATTCTAATTTGATCAAATCAGAAGAACGAAACATTATAATTTAACACTTGTTAATAATTAAATGTAAACTTCAATCTGGATGTCTTGGATTAACCAACATAAATTCTTAGATTCTGCCAGAGAGTTTGTAAGTATTAGAGAGGGAGAGAGTTTCGAATTCTTTCCTTTTTTTCTTCTTATATAAAGGTATTTTTGATAGTATAATTCTGGTCTAAAATAACTTAACATTTTTTAATTGATTAAAAAAAAGACTAGGGTTTTTTTTTAATAAATTGATATAGGAGAATATGTTTCGAACACATAATATTTGTCTTGATAAGAGATACTTATATCACGAAATTACTATCCTGCCACCAGATTAGAGGATTAAATAACTATTTTTTTAATTTTTTAAATTAGTAATAATCTATCTCTTAAGAAAATATTTTAATGTTAATACGTTTATTTATTTTTTAATTAAAAATTGTGAAATTGCCAATATAATACTTTCTCGTTATATATAGGAATAATGTTGACCTACTTACGTACATAATCAAATATAGGAGCAAGACATCATCGTCCCATGTACATGTTTCAAAGGTTGTCACGCGAGCTGTCTCAAAAAGTATTGTGGAGAAAGCACGGCAGATTACAAGCAGCTGGTGACCAATTTAATGAGCATAAAAGCTTGGGGGGATGGAAATGGTGGGTGGTAAATGGTGGTAGTCAAATGTGTGAAGCTTTTACTAGCTAGTAGGAAGAAGACTACGGCGGTTCCGTAGAGAGAAGAGGGTTAGACGTGTCCGGAAATGGGCACCGGCATTTGACCGAATCCTATAAGGCACTTGGCACGTGGAAGGCTCCTCCTTCTCGCCCATCATCCTCATCCCCTCCATTAGCTCCCGAATTTGTGGCGAGCTTTCCAACACCTGCTCCTATTTTTATATTTTATGATCACATCCTTTTTTAGTGGCAAGATTTTAAATTTCATGATAGGTTTTAACTTCCAACCGTAAAAATGTAGTGATATTTTGTCCAAGAGTTTCATTGTTTTCGTGTTTTTATTTGACTCTACTCGAACTTATGGTATTATTGGACTCAAACGATATTACTTTAAATATAATATGATTTTAAAATATATTTTTTCATGTATTTAAGAACTCATTTAGAATATTTTATAGTTAAAAAATTAAATTTGTTTAATAATATAGTGTTTGTTGGGCTTTGCATGAGTAAGCTACAGATTTTTATTTTATTTGGACTGCTTTTAAAAAAAATTACTAAAGTGGTCATTTTTTTTAAATATTGAGTGTAGATATAACGCACATAGCATGTGTGTAATATAGATTGATAATGCATATAGTGCGCATATAATCCGTAATCTGCATATTATCCATTAAAAAATTCCCTTAATCACAATTAATGATGTGGAATGAATTAAGTGATTGATGTGGCGTGATGTGACACTTAACCCATAAGGTGAATGCGTTATTATTACAATAATGCATACGGTGAATGCATTATTTTTGTGATAATACATACATTGTATTCTTGATCAGTGTCCAAACTTTCTTCTTCTTTCTCCTTCTCAAAGATTCCTCTTCCTTTTTCTTCAAACCCGTTTCCTTCTCTTCTCTTCTCTTCTTTTCTTCTCTTAAACAACCACTCATATTCGGTAATCGATTCTCAGACTTCTTCAACAAAAAAATTCAAAAACTTCATCATTGGTTGAATTTCAATTTTTTAAGTTTTGATTTGAGTAATTTGCGTTGGGTGGTTAAATTTCTAACTTGATTTTTTTTTCTCGAAACCCTTGTTTGATTTGCTAGAAACTGGGTTTAAAATATTGAAGAAAGTGCAGAAATTATTTGGAAACTGGATTTAAAACTTTTTTTCTAAATTTCGGCAAGGCTTCAGTTCCAAGGACGTTCAATTTCAGCAACGATAGTTCTGACAGCATAGTACTTTTACTTGCATTGTTTTTATTCTTTGATGAATTTTAGAGTTGTTATTCCTATTTTGTTTGATGAATTTTGGGACAGTATTTTTTCTTAAATTTCTATTTTGAAGTTTTGGCTCGATTTTTACATATTTGATTGATTTTTCATTTTTTGAATTTAGTATTCATAATTGTATACAAGTTTTGCTTCTATCTTTTCGTTTCTTGTTTAGAGCTATTATTCCTCTTTCGTTTGATAAATTTTGGGGTAGTGGTTCTTGAATTTTTATTTTGTATATTTTGAACTGATTTTTACATATATGATTGATTTTATATTTTTTTGAATCTAACACTCATAATTGTATAGAAGTTTTGCTTTTGTTTTTTATATCCTGAAAAAACCCTAAATATTAAAACCCTAAACCCTATGCTAAAAAATCCTAAACCCTAAAATTTATAAAGTAAGTAATAATAAAAAATATTGTACTTTAAATTCTAAAACTCTAAACCCTAAATTTTAGAAAGCGTGTGAGGCTAGATCTTAATCCTAAAACCTTAAATACTAAACCTTGAAACTGTAAAACCCTAAGCCCTAATTTCAAAAACTATAAACCTTAAACCCAAAAATCCTAATCTGAAAAACTTTAAATCCTAAACTTGATCAAATGTATAATAATAATAATAAAAAAGTATTTTGTATTACCCAAATCAAGACCTTATGAGACAAAATATAGAAAAAATGACTATTATAGCCCCTCAAAGGTTATAATAAAATTACTTTAGGGTGCGTAATGATAAAAAAATATTAAGTTTATAATGATAAAAATTAAACCCTAAACCTAAAACCATAACCCTGAAACCCTAAATCTTAAAACTCTAAATCTAAACTCTAAAACATGAACCCTAAACCCTAAAACCCTTTCTTAAAAATGACTATTATAGCCCTAAAAAATTACAATAAAATCATTTTAGTATCATATATCAAATAATAACTTCAAGGACGGACTATATTTGTCCTAAAGTTTGTAAAGTTTAATAATAAAAAATTTTTACTTCAAATTCTAAAACCTTAAACCTTAAACCTTAGAAAATGTGTAATACTTAAGGGCATTCATCAGTTCGATTTGGATACATTTCAATTTTTCGATTTGGAGAAATTCAGTTCTTTAAAAAATTTTTGAACACCGAACCGATCCAAATAAGGTTCAAAACCGATTTCCCCCAAATCAAATTATTTTGGTTTGGAGGAAACCGATTTTATGAAAAAACTAGAAATATACATAAAGTTAGGATCAAAACATAACAATATCACATTTTCAACTAAACTCCTTCAGAATCATATGCAACACTACCGTAGGCATACTATGTCCTAACTATAAGCAGTACCACTGCCACAAAAAATACCAAGTCAATGTTTAATAATAAGTCCTATGCCAATCTAGAGACATTGACATTAGTTAATCTCTAATCTATTACAAAAATAATGATTGGAGCCTGCCATCACTTGGACATCCCTGGAACCATGAGACCCCTGTAAGGAAATCAATAAGTTAGCCTTCAAAAAACAATTCTTAATGGGAGGAGAGAAATATATGTTGTATTTTCATCAATTGCAAATAGCAGCAGCAGGAGCAGATGGAGAAATCTGGGCAACAACATGATCAAATCAAACAGCTTATGAAATAACTTCAGTAGAGGTCTACCAAACTATAAATCCTCTATTATTCTTGGTAAAGATCAGTGTTATGGCATTATACTTATGCCAAGTTCTCCATGCTAGACTACAACTTCCTATACAGTTACATATATCCTCTTATCGTTGTTTCAAAGGATTTTCCTTTAAAAGCTATCTCCAAAGAACAAGAACTATAAAATATCAATCGGCTCCAACTAATGCAATATATTTCATAAGAAAAAACAATAATTATTTAGTTTTTAGCACAAAAAAAAAATAGTAATTAATTATATCCTTCAAAACATTATATTTATCTAGATAAAAACACTACACCTTGAAATTTTTCATCTTCAAAGTTCAAAGATCAAGAATTGTTGATTCATTAACATCCTTTTCAAATTCTGAAAAGACAAAAAGAATGAAATCAGAAATAAGTAAACATTTCTGAAAAAGAAAAAATAGAAATATTATAAACATGAAAAAACTATTACCCTTATCTATCTTCTCCAGAAATTCAATATCATCTTGAACTCTAATTGAATATTCTTTATTTCTTAACCAATCTCTAGCACACATGAGGCATTGCAACATTCTAGGAGTCAATGAACTCCTAAATGTATCAAGAACTCGACCTCTCGTGCTGAAAGTTGATTCGGAAGCAACAATAGAAATGGAACAGCAAATGTCTTGTGCCATTTGAGAAACAATAGGAAACCTTGGAGCATTTAACTTCCACCATATAAAAATATCAAACTCATCTTCTACATCTTGACTCTCTTCTCCAAGAGACTTGTCCAATTCATTTCTCTTATCAATTCCTCCAACTTTTTTCTGCCTATTTAACTCACGCCTTGTGTCTATTGTTAAATAATGCCTTTTCAATAATGGGACGGATGGATTTTGTATAAGATCACTTGAACATGAACTAGAAGTGATGCTCGAAGATGATGGCAATGGTGATGAGATTCTTGAGGAGTGTTTAACTTCTTGTACTCTTTAAAAGTGCATAAATCCCTTCTCTTACCTAGTCAACAAGATTGAGATTCCTTGGATACATTCTCTCAATCACCCACTTCACATACTCAAACTTAAACCGAGGATCAAGTATGACTGCATAAAACAAAATGAAATTCATCTTTTTGGGATTTCCCCAATACTTGTCATGCTTATCTCTCATTCTTTTTGCCATCATTCTTAACTCAATATCATCACTGTCTTCCCATGAACTCAACAAACTAACCTCATCACTTAATTCATGAAGCAAATGATCACAAATTACATATAAAAAACCTAAAATCCGTAATGTGAGCTCATAAAAATAACCCAAAAACTTCAGAAAACGTGAAATATTATCCTAATCATCCGGATCAGGCCCCCCACCACCATTATCACATGATAAATCAATTGTAGAATGTGGATCTTGTCCTTCAAGTGTTTCAAATGCCTTAAAAGTACAAAGGCAGTAGATTAGATCAAGTAAGTTGAGTTCCATCTTGTAGGAACATCAAAACACAACCTCTTATTTACTCTTAATTTTTTTTCGATTCAACACAATTCTTGGACCTCCTCAATCTACTTGGGATTGTCTAATGTATCTAACTGCTGTCCAAACACGAGAAATAGAAGGAAAAATCTCATTTAAACCATCATTCACAACAAGATTTATTATGTGAGCAATACACCTCAAATGAAGATATTACCTCCAAGCAAACTAGTACTCCAATTTGAAAATCTTTTCTTCAAGTAAGTTAGAGCAACATCGTTAGAACTAGCATTATCAACAGTAATTGCAAAGACCTTATCATGTTGGAATTCGTAGGCAAAAAACAAAAAAACAAAAATAAAACTACGAAAATCCGTCAACAAAATCCGCACATACTAGAAAAACCATTGGATAGAAAACTACATCAATGTTTTCTGCCGTTAGGTGTGGAGGCACTGCTTTTATGCTTCGCCCTCTATTGGTATCCACACAACGAACTTTTCTGCAAGCGATCGGGATGCTAGCCCCTTTGGTGTTCTGAAAACTGTTCAGAACGCATCCTTACTATCTGGTAATACTTGGAATTTTTGAGAGAGAGAGAGAGAGTCTAGATACTATTATCGTCGTTCTAGGGTTAAAGCCTTTTGTTTTTAATTAGATGAAGACGGCTACGGGAAAAAAACATAACATTTCATAGCTGTCAACATCAGAACCCTAATTGTCATCTAATGACAATTTTAATCTTGTCCCTCTATTCCTATAATCATCCAACGGTTGGATGAATAATATTAAGTAATTAATTTCATTTATCTGATAAATAAATTAGTTACTTATTAGCTTACCAAAAAAATACAATATGGAATCTGATTCCCCTTTTGTATACGTTCAATGAATTTGGACACAATCTAGATTCATTGAACGTGGACATCATGCTCACAAGATCGTCTATGTCCCAAATATTTATTCACAAAACATAAGTGGCCTTTAGCAAGATATTATGCTTACCCAAGTTAAGTAAAAGCAATGATAACCTAGCATCAGTTTTAATATTTAGTCCTTTTGTCACACGATATCCTAATTAAGTATAAGACATGGACCGAGTCATCCTTGTAAAACTTAATTAACCATTACTTGATCACCAGTTAGACTGTTCCGACAAATAATATTGATAACACCTTATTAATACTTATTTGAGCATGGCCATGCATATTTTCCAGTCTTCTTTATCAAGGGGCCTATGGATATTTCTCTCTAATAAGAGAGGTACAAATCCCTTTCACTATCTCCAATATTCAAGCCGTATCAAGAAAATACTCCAACCAATAGTCATAATAATCACCTGATTAAAAGTGATGTTTAACTATGTCAAAATATATTTTCTCCCTATGTAAGAAGCATTAGAAACATTAGGTCAAACGACACCAAATATAAAACTGAGAAGAAATGCTTATGACTTAAACTCATGCAATATTTCTTTACTTTCGGTCATGTCCAATACAATATTCTCAATATGTATTTATGAATTGATTTTATATCTCATATTCATTATCAGTAAAACTTGATCATCAATCAACTTCATACTAGTTTAATAATACAAGATGTAATAAAACTAGGGACAAACAAAAATAGTATTTTATTAGCAATAAGAGTTTTACTATGAAGTTACATACTTGATGACCAAGAGCATAAAATATAATTCAATATACATGCCTCATACATCATAAATGTAAGTCAATTGGCCTAAGGCATATGTTAACATATCAATCCCCCACTCAAGTAAGCATTTCTCCAAACCTCTTCCAACAGCATCCCCTTTATAACTATCTATTGGGCAAAAATTCAAAACCTTTATGCAATACCCAACTATCATCTATAAAATGAGCAGTTAAACATATGTAGTTTTTTCTTTGTTAAGAAGATCAAAAATCAGTAGTCAGACTAATTCTATGTGCCGAATATTTTAAAAAACTCTTTAATTTTGTTTTATCTTCAACATACAAATTATAGCAATCTCATGTAATAGTAGTGCATGAAGGAATTTGAAAAGACAGACATGCAACAGACATCAAATGCCTAAACCCCTGCTTCTGAATAAAACTAAATGGCAATTCATCAACAATTATCATATATTCACATCCCTTTCTAGTAGCATCTTGACTAAATCTCCAATTCATAACAGAACCAACTTTATTACCCCCCTTAGAAGATGGAAGAATTTCTTGTTTTACCTTAGTTCCATTGGAAGGAGTGTTATATGGATTTTCAATGCAGGTTTTCACGTGATTGTTCAACATACCTATTCCATTTGTGAATGAACTGGCAACATACTCATGTTGGCGGTGGTTATAGTATGCCTTGGTTTCTCCAGCATCATTTATGAACTTTGTGAAGTGATTTCCCGCCTCTGAACGAGGCTTCATTGGTTTCCTTCTATTTAGCTCTTAACTAGAGTTAGAAGAATTAGATTCTTCAACCTTCTTTCGAGAATTATCTCCTAAACTTAACATCTTGTAAGGAGGAAAAAAATATTAATACAAATAAATACAAACTATGAATTGTAACGTTTAATAATGCAGAACAATACAGTAGAAACAGAACAAGAATACTGAATTAGCAAAAAAGTTTTAAAAAAAAAAGAGTTAACAATAGTTATTTAAAAACTTCTCCTAACTCCTAAGAACAGTATTGTTATTAATTTCACTCTTAAATTCTTCTAGAAATATATTATTAATTCTTGTATTGTATCAACTGAAACCACAATTTTATTTAGCCAAAAAAAAAGAAAATAGTTGGTAGTAATATTGTACAGTATGTACTAGTAAAAACCACAGGAATTAAATTATAGTGCATATCATAACCACTCATCTTTTTTTGGAAAACAAAAAAAAAACCAGATAGAGATAGAGTACAATTCTTTATATGCATTTAGTTATTGAGTTCTTAAATTGTGAATTGAACTATTTAACAACTTTTCCTAAGTCCTAACTCCTACTCTTGTAGTATGTATAACTGAAACAACAATTTCACTGAGCCAAAAACAAAAAAAAAAGAGAAAAGAAAAAAGAGCAAGAAAGAACATTTTCATTCTACAGAAGAATAATTTTCAACTTCGAGATGATTGTAGATGTAGTTTCAAGATAGAAAAGGATTACTTTTGGTTAGTATTTTTGAAATCCAAACATTTCGATTAGTTAGGAATTAAAATTATATTTCTCTTGACCTGGAGATAATCAGAAACCACTCAAAAAAAGATTAAAAAATCTGAAATATTCAAACAAGTCTTTTAATGTCCCTAAAAACTAAGAGTAGGAAAGAAAGGAAGATACTAAACCTAAAGAAGCTTGTGTCATTGTTGTTTGTTGCTGACTGATGAATAAATGCCACAACTCAAAGAAATGTCACGGTCCTATCGTAGAAGAGAAGATGCCTTCCGTTGACGATGAGCGTGGAATGGTGAAGGTACTCTACACGCGACTGGCGTGTAGCTCATGACATCAGTAATGTTGGGTAGGTAGGAGTTTCTATGGTGTGGGAGGGAGGGTTTCCCAGAGACAGAGAGAGTCGAGAGAGAAGAACGGCAGGTGAAAATTGAAATGACTAAGAGATGAAACTCTATTTAGTGCTTTTAGGATTTATTTGCTTTGATCCCCTTACAACTTTTTAGGTCTTACTGAGAGACCCATATACTAACAACTTATTGAAATTCAGTCCCAATATTTTGGTTTTCGATTCAGTTCGGTTTGAAATTCTCCCAAATCGAACACCGAACCAAATTATTATTTGGATATTAAAACCGAATCGAATCGAATTTTTTTTAAAAAAATCGAACCGAAATTTTGTTCGGTTCGGTTTGGTTTTTTGATTTTCTCTGATCAATGCACACCCCTGGTAATACTACATCTTAATCCTAAAACCTTAAACTCTAACACCCTGAACCCTAAAATTTATGAAGTGTGTAATGATAAAAAATATTTTACTTTAAATTCTAAAACCGTAAAAGATTTAAATTTAGAAGTGTATAATACTAAACATTAATCCTAAAACCTTGTGATGCATGTAGATGGAGGAAGTCCCAGCACATGTGCATCCGGAGCCCATAAACCTTGATGTATTGACGAGGCAACATGAGTATAGGTTTGGCTTGATATGGAGTGGGGATCGTGAGACATGTCTTACAGATCTTCAGTGTCGACGTTTTAGCCATAATCTATTTCAGACTTATAGTATGGCTCCTAGCAGATTGATTGATATTATTGATAGGATGGGGTTAGGGGGAGTTTTTAAATGTTGTTACATAGGCCTCGATCACGCACTTATTACTGTGTTAGTTGAGCGATGGAGGCTTGAGACACACACATTCCATATGACTTGCGGTAAAGTTACAGTCACATTACAGAATGTACATCATTCGGTTACAGGTCCTAGTTGGAGTGTACATCATAAGCAGCATTGGATTGATATGATTGAGAGGCTTATCTGTATTCGGTTGTCGCTAACTCACTTTTCTGGGTATAAGGTAAAGAAGAAACCCTTAGAGACGTGGATCTTGAAAGAGTTCATGGGTTCAAAGACTGATGATGACCTTGTCATTCATGGCTAGGATTTTATTTTCTTACTTCTAGGACATTTATCCTGATGTTGACACATGCTCAACTTATTAGAAAAAATTTTAAACATCGAGGAATAGATCCAAATTAGTGACATGATGGAATGACAATAAGGGTGCCTTTATTTTATTAAGAGTGTCAAATGTTTAATTCTATTTTGTACAGTATGAACAATGATGATGAGATGCGTTACCTTTGGACTATTAGACCTGATATATCTAGGGAAGGCATTCATGTTCTAGTTGAATTTGAACCAGTCCAGTCACAGTCATTTTCAGATGTTCAATACACTCATGTATCGGTGCATGAGGAACATTCAAATGTTCGTCAACATGTCACGGCAATAACGCAGATAGTTTCTGATGAACCGTCAATATTGTACCCAGAACCGTCAATGTTGTACCCAGACATATAAGAAGATGATGAGGATGATGACGATGCTGATGCAGATTATGATGCATCAAGTGTATATGACGACAACGATGGTGATAATGATGAAGAAGATGACATAAGCACTTTCCTAAACCCTCTATTTTCAACTGCAGTGAATCAATGGCAAAGTAGTCAATGGTTCAGTAACGCTACGTATGATTATACAACATCTGGAGCCTTTCTAGATATGGGCTCGGGAGAGCAGATAGATGATCTCATCGAATCAAGAACTACCAAGTTGCTAGACTGGAATGATGCAGTGATTGATCTTAATTAGGAATGAGAGTTTAGAGTTAAAAAGTGGCCTATTCGGATAGGACGAGAGTTTAGAGTTGTTAAAAGTAAGAGCGATCAATGGATAGCAAAATGTTATCATGCAAGCAACTCCAATTTTTGTCTATGGTATATCTGAATAAAGAAGAAAGCAAACCATGGTCATTGGGAGATAACCAGATTCACCAAAGAACACACATGTCTTATTCAAGTTATTTAATACAAGCATCGAAATATGACTTCAAAGTTTATTTCAAAACTAACATCCAATTTTGTTGCCAATGATCCAGAGATCCTTGTCTCAAAAGTGATCCAAGAAGTCCACATATTACTATAGACGAGTTGTACGTACAAAAGGTCATGGTACACTCAACAATTTACGGTAAAATAGGTGTTCGGAAGTTGGGATACAACTTTTTCAATTTTACCCAAATATCTCCAAGCAATGAAATATTCTAACTCAGGAACTGTGTACAAGTGGTTGCATCACAAAACGATATCCTCCCGGGCTATGTTTTCAAATTCCTTTTTTTGGTGTTTCAAACCTTGTATAACTGGATTCTCAAACTGTCGGCTGGTCATTTCTGTAGATGGCACTCATCTTCGGGGACCATATAAGGGCATGCTATTAATTGCAAGCACATGATGTGTGACTATTTGTTCCCCCTAGCATTTGCAATTGTTGACAAAGAATCGTTCAAAAGTTGGAATTGGTTTCTCAAACTTCTACAGAAAACTGTTGTCAAGGATCGGTGTATTTGATTAATATCCGATCACCATTAGAGGATTTTATTTGCTACGCAAAATCAAGTTCTGTGGCAACCTCCATTTGCAGAGCATAAGTTTTGTCTACCCCACATTCGGGCAAATTTCACCAAGACCATTAGGAACAGCGAATTAAAAAGTAGGCCAGAACTGAAGCTAAATGATGGAAATTTGAACGTGCCATGAATGAAATTTAAAGTAGAAATATAGAAGCTTATAATTATTTAGTTAAGATACCTTAGAAAAATGGACACTCCTATATGATGGTGGGCACATGCACGGAGTAATGACTACCAACATTTCAGAAGCACTTAACAGTATCTTGAAAAAAGTTAGGGTCTTACCTTTAAAGCCCTAGTTGACTTAATATTCAACAAACTTATTAAGTACCTCAACCAGTACCTTCAGGAGGCCTAGAACTGTGTGCATCCATTTTCAACAAGAGCTTTTGACAAGTTTCTACGGAATTGAATTAAAATCAAGAGACTACACAATTATCAACAAGCTGGTATTCATAGTTAAATCTCCAATACGGCCTGATGGTAGCGGCAACAATGTTTACACTTTGAAAATGAAAGAAAAGTCGTGCAATTGTGAAAAATGGCACGAATGCATATTGTCTTGTTCTCATGCTCTTATAGTTTGTAGAGATAATGGTATAAGACTGATGCTTACATGTTGGACATATATTTGCGAGAAACTTACAGATGAACATACCGATCCCATTTTTATCTGGTTGTGCATGAGGATTTTTGGAGAGATGCCCCTTACAATTTAACATTCTACCCTCTAAATATGAACAATCAACGAGGTCAAAAACAGTGTGCAAGGTTTTGGAGAGAAATGGATTATCAAAATCCGAATTCTCCTCCAAGATGTAGCAGACGTTGAATGGTCGAACATAATACAAAAACTTGTAATAACCCCGATTCAAGCGACGTATAAGTTTCTTTTTTTCAAAGTGTGGTAATACTTTAGGGTTTATATTAATTATATTTCTTCTTTGAATTTCTTCTAAGTACTTTTTTCTAAATTTTTTTACTTAAAACGATTATAAATTATTATAGTAAAATTTACAACAAGTAACAAAAACATAAAATACTTTAAATTACTTATACGTACTTTTTATAAATTATTTTACTTAAAACACACTACAAAAAAATAGCATTTTACTGATGGAATTTACCGATTGACGAACTAGTCATCAGTAATCACCAACGGGACACTAGCGGACAAAGCAATATGATGAGTTTTTACAATTTTAGAGTAAAAAATTGAGGGAAAATAGAGCCCAAAAAAGGACGGCTTATTACCAACAAAAAAGACCGTCGGTTGGAAATATTACCGACAGTTCGTGGAAATATGTTCACGTCTATCGGTATCTGAAATAAGTTATCGACAATATAACGACGGGTTCTTAATGGCGTCGGCAGTGAATATTTGTTTCCTACGATGTTACTGAAGGCTTTACCGTCGGTAACTGTAGAAAATTACTACCAACAGAATTTTCCGTCGGCATGTCGTGGGTAATAAATTAGTAGATGTAAAAACCAGGTAAACCCTTCTCCTTTTCCCCAAATCACCTCCATACAAGAACAGCTGATTTCCCTCCTCAAATCACCCCTCCAACCATCTCAACATCGAACTTCCATCATCGACTTCAGACGATGTCAACCGTCGCTATTGCCGTCACCGCCACAGGTAATGCTCTCTCTCTCTCTCTCTCTCTCTCTCTCTCTCTCTCTTGATTACCGACGACCGTTCTTTTTCTTCTTTATTCTTCTTCTTCTTCTTATTTTCTTCTTCTTTCTTCTTCTTCAACCAGTGGTCTGCGTCGCTGTTGGAGCTTCACTATTGCTATTGCCGTCGCTGCTGCTGGAGCTACATCAAAAGGCAGCAAGTATTTTAAATTAAATGAATTTTTACTAAAGACAACAAGAATGTTTAGACTTGTTCGTCTTTTTACACTGCTTGTTTCATATTCTCCTTAAAACATTCCTGATCAGAGGCAAAAATTTGCAAAAAAATTCTTCAATCCTCCTATTAAGAACTCTGAGTTGAAAGAAAAATAGTGGGATTTTCTTATAATTTTCACTATATATTGATGATTTTCTGATGTATAAATATTTTGCATTTTTTTCCTTAAAAGAACTTTTGAAATTCATCAGCAGTTTCAGCTTCAGAGAGAAATGTATGTAGTTAAAATAGTTTTTTCTTAGATCATGCGTAGTGAAGTTCTTGATGTAGAAACAATAGACTTGGCATATGCTATAGGTAAAGCAAGTATCTTGATCATTTTCTACTTGTGCTTTCTTAAACTATGTCATGAAGGAGATAGAAGGGGGAAAATGTGCTCGCAGAGGTTAAGGATTGATGAATGCTTACCAGCCATCTAGTAGTTGAACTGAGCTATGTGACTCCACTCTCTACCTCATCAAAGAACTTCCTTGCCCTTTAATTTTTCTTCTTAATGAAATTCCTTCATTTATTTGTTTCGTTATTTAAATAAATTAGATAATGTTAAAGGATTAATATAAGGTTAAATGGTTCAATTATAATTTAAGGGTATTATCTTGTATGTGGATTAGAAAATGTAAGTATTTTGGGGCAATAAATTAGGGTGGGAGAGGGGAAGAAACACAAAAAACTGACCAGCGATCCTTGTGGCCCTTCTTCCATATACGTGTCTTAATTTTTTAATTTTTTTTATAAAATTTCCTTGATGAGTAGCTTATTATGCATTCTTCTTTACTTTTCCTTTTCCTCACAATTTTTGTGAAGAGAGTATTTTTTCACAATGTAATTGAACTTTTCCTTAGAGATTCTTAGTTTATTTTCCATAGCATTTTCCTTAAGTACCAATTAAGTGAAAAGTTTTTTGAAGGAAATAGTGTTCTTTTTCCTCACTAAAATCCTCAAATTGAACCGGCACTTGGTGATCATGTTTCTTTCCTATTTATGGGATTTTTTTAGGCCCTAAATTCGTTTCATGATTGTGTCTACTTACTAATTTTATGGCTTTATATATTATAATACATAAAAGTAGAATTCTATAATTTCAATTAATTATTTGAATATAATGTAGTCATTCATGGACGTCTCAATTGTTTCATGTCTGAAAATAGAGCTAGAAAAGCAATGAATAGAAGAGTAGTAACGAGTAGACAAGTTTTGGCTTGCTGCCACCTAATGTCGATATAAAGATAAATACAAAATAGTAATATATATTTATTTTTCTTAATATATAAATATTAAAAGAATTACTATTTATTTTAATGTTGATATAATATATATAATACTATTTATTTTAAAAGAATTAGAACGAAATCTAACGACATGGGGTACCGTAGTTGTATGAAAAAATTAAATGATGAATATAGGAGATTGATACAATTGAAAAACGAAATGGGCAAAGTAATTGTCCGATGTAAGTACATAGTAGGGTTTAGGTTTTATTTGGATTGGTTTTTAGTTTGAATAATCCTTGTTAAGCTTTTTATCATTGGACATAGTTCTACTTTTTTAGTTGTCCTTCTTGTGAAATTTACATAAACTAACATGAGTTAAGTAGTTTAAGTTTAAATTTTAATTAAATTCCCTTTTTTTTCTTATAGTTTTGTTCGTGAGGATTTCAGTGACATATTGTTCATTGTCTACACGTTAGAGGTATGTGTTTAATTAGTTTAAAATTTATTTTACCGGGAGAGCACTGACTCTTTAACGATTTACGACACAGCCCTGACTCTTAATTTTTTTTATTTGGTTTTGTGTGTTGCTTGTTTGAGTGGCCTGTATGCATGAAAAATGTCTATAATACAAAGGAAACTCTGCCAAAATCTTTTCAATGTTAAGACTTAATTTTTTAGTAATGACTAAATGTAAAATTTAAAATTAAAGAAAAACTTTTTAAATCGACACAATGAACCTTGTGAGTTTGTTGCTTGTTTGTGTGGCCTGTGCGCCTGAAAAATGTGCGTAATGCAGAGGAAACTCTGTTAAAATTTTGTCAATCTTATAAAAAAACTTAGAATTTTTAGTAATGACTTAGCGTAAAATTTTAAATGAAAATTGGAGTTGAAACTTTTTAAATCTTTTAAGAGAAACGTTTTAAGCTTATCAACACTAATCCCTAAAACCCTAAAAACCCCTTAAACCTAAAAGCCTAAGAATTTTAAGTATGTCTAAAATTAATTAAGAAGTAATCATAACTTAGAAGTTATGAAACTAACAATTCTTTCTCCTAATCATTCTTCCCAGTTATGGAAAACATACCGGATCATAGTTGCATGTACAGAGAACGACTCGTGCCTGGGATTAAGGGTCTTACAAGTGAATTCATTAAGGGGGTTAATGATTTTATTTCACATTGTGTTGAAACGGACAACGGAAATAAAAAAGAAATGAGATGTCTGTGTGCAAAGTGTAAAAATAAGAAATTATAGAAGCGGATGGTGTGAAGGATCATCTTTTGCAATGGGATTTTGTGCCTTATTATCATAATTGGACAGGTCATGGTAAAAAAATATGGCCACATGATGAGGGACGTGTTCTTGTGGATGTTCTGGTACAATCCAGTCAAATATTGGGGTAGAAAGTAAAGGGTCAATGCCGGAGGAAATGAACTCCTATCGTGAGATGATAATTGATGCAGCCAGTCCAAAATTTATCTCTCAAGAAGAAACTAATCATGAAGAACCACCTAATCCTATGGCAAAAAAGTTTTTGATAGGTTAAAGTTGAAGCCAATGACAGGCATTCAGTGTTATCTGCTTGTGCGGAGTTGTTGTATATTAAGTCTAAGAATCAATAGACTCAAAAAAGTCATATGATGATATTTGTGCATTCATAAAGAAGCATTTTCTGCCAGGAAATAATATGGTCAAAGATAGGTGCACGACGTAAAAATTGATATCTAAATTAGGATTGCCCGTACAAAGGATTGATGTGTGTCCCAATGGTTGTATGTTTTATTGGAAGGAGGACTCGACTAAACAGAATGTAAGTTTTGTGATAGTCATCGGTACAAAGTATGTAGGAAAAAGAGAGGGAAGAAGAGGAAACTTAAGCCGACGAGGCCGGTGAAGACAATGTTTTATTTTCCTTTAACTCCTAGATTACAAAGATTATATGTCCCGAAAGAACTGCCGAACACATGAGATGGCATTCTGAAAACTCACAGGAGCCAGGTGTGATGAGTTATCCTAGGGATGGAGAAGCTTGGAAGCATTTTGATAGGACTTACTCAGATTTTTCAGCAAAAACAAGGAACGTGAGACTTGGCTTGTGTACGGATGAGTTTTTACCTTTTGGAATGGCGGGAAAGACATATTCGTCGTAGCCAGTAATGGTAACTCCATATAATTTGCCGCCTTAGATGTGTATGAAAAATGAGGTGACGTTCTTGATGGTTATCATCCCGGGTCCAAAAATCCGAAAAATAATTTGGATGTTTATTTGCAACCGTTGATAGATGAATTAAATCAGTTGTAGAATGTTGGGACCCTTACTTATGACATATCAAAGAAACAGAATTTCCAAATCCAGGCCGTACTTTTTTAGACCATTAGTTACTTCCAGGTATATGGTATGTTGAACGGTTGGAGTACAGTAGGGGCGTTAGCTTGTCCGTATTGCATGGAACACACACAGTCATTCCAATTGCAAAATGGTAGTAAACAATCTTGGTTCATTGCCATTGATGTTTCTTACCACCGAGTCATCAATTTAGATGAGATTCCAAGCCTTTTAAGAAGGATAGAGGTGAAGAACGCTCGTCGCCGCCACCGAGACTATCTGGAGATCATATATGGGACAGGATTCTGGATTTTTCGAAAATCACTGAAACTGGAAATAAACTGGGTAAGGAAGATGGTAGGGGAAAATATCACAATTGGACTAGGAGGAGTATATTTTGGGATCTTCCTTATTGGCGTACCTTTTTAGTGCATCATAACATTGACGTGATATACAATAAAAAGAATGTGTTTGATAATGTCTTCAACATAGTTTTGGATGTAAAAGGGGAAGTCAAAAGATAATATCAAGGCTAGACAAGATCTACATCTATATTGCAACCGATTGGACTTATTGATGGAATAGAGCGCTAGTGGTAAGTGTTCAAAGACAACGGCATGTTACAGCTTGACGAAGGAACAAAAGAAAATGGTGCTTGATTGGGTTAATGAGTTACACCTATCGGATGAATATGCATCTAATTTGGGAAGGTGCATTGATTATAAAGATATGAAGATGACCGGCATGAAAAGTCATGATTGACACGTGTTCATAGAGCGACTTTTGCTCACTATCTTTACAGGAATGAGGGACAAGGGGGTCGGGGAGCGGGGAAGCATACAGGTGGTTACTCTACTTTAGAGTCGATCCAACTTTCTCTTCTCTATATCCTTCACTGAGCATCAGTTGAAGAGGATAAGAACTGATGTTTGATTTTATTATTTCATTTCTTTACTTTATTATAATGTAATTTATATATATATATATTTGCAACATGCGGATGTAACGGAGAGGTTCTCCAAGAGCAGACACTTAGAGGAACTCCACAAGCATCAGAGCGGGGATAAAAAGGGGCAGTATGTAGATTTTTATTCAGAGGAGTTTTGGGTAATTTATAATGTTTTATAACTTACAACTTTAAATTTTATATAATATTTTATAACTTATTATCTAACTAACATTTCACATTTTAGAGGAGATTTCACGAAGCCAGACAGAAGGCAGAGGAGGAAGTGGCAGCCACGACCATTTTTTTGGCAGATGATCTCCAATTGATGGCCACTATATCTAGTGGATTGGACCGTGGCTGGTTATATAGAGCTGGTTCGGGGACAGCTCATCTCAAAGCCGAGAGTAGTCGGACCGTAGTTGGATTGCACCTTACAATTTGGAAGTGGAGCAAAGCATCATGAGGCGGGTGCGACGAGCACATGAGGCGGTTTACTGAGTAGAGCCACTTGCTGTACACCTCGATGCAAACGATGATAGACATCTTGAGAGCTGCTATGGCTATCGTTCCATCGACATCATTATCAACGGCAACAGTTGTGGGGACTTCAAATGCGGCGAGAGTATCTTCCTCTACTCCCTCTTCCCTCCCTCCCCCCCTCCTCTATTGATACCCAAGCACCACCACTGTTGATCCTCTCCCTCTCCCCGGCTCTCTAATGATGTTAAGGATCCCGAGGAACATTGATACTTGTACATTTATGCTTGAAAAACCTTAGAGGGGGGGTGAATAAGGTTTTTGGCTAATTTAAAAATTCTTTTGTGTGATTAGAAAGATAAACCTCCAATTTGTTTGTGAAAGATTTCTAAAAACTCTTTTTAATAGGAATCCACACAAAACACAATCTAATAGTGTTGGCAATTGAGAAAAGAATAGGCACAACAATTTATAGTGGTTCACTCTCTCAAAGAGTTACATCCACTACCTTGAGACTCAACCCAAGGATTTCACAAATTCACTAATTTCAAAGAAGGTTACACAACTACACAATGAGGTTCACCCTTCAAGGGTTTTACACCAAAAACTCAAGCACAACAATACAACTAGTTAATCAAAGGATCACCCAAAGGGTTTTCCACAAACCTTTTATCACAATAAAAGAATAGAAAGAGTTAGGAACAATGTTACCAATTTAGCTTGTGAAGAGGAAGATTACAACTCAATGGTATACTTCTACAACCACCTCTTTTCTTCTTCTTTGATGGATGATCAATAATGAAGCTCAAGAAGATTTTGTTTGGGATTTGAAAATAATTTGCAATAAATGAATTTTTGAAGCTCTTTAACTGTCTTGAAAGTTCTCAATGAATAATTCCCAAACTTGTGTGTTTTATGGCTGAAAATCAAGTGTTTATATAAAGTTTTGAAGCACAAGACCGTTGCCTTTAGACAATAGCCGTTATTTTTCAGAAATGATAGAAGCATTCTGTGCAACGGTAAAATTTGTATAGTAACAGCAAAAACCGGACGACCGGTTCCAGAAAACGGACTTCCGGTTCTTTGAAACAGAAAGATTCGGACTTGATTTTTCTAAAAAACGGACTGCCGAATTTTAAGCTTTGGAAAAACGGACGACCGGTTCAAAAACCGGACTGTCGAATTTTATGCTTTGGAAAAACGGATGACTGGTTCTAAAACCGGACTGCCGAATTTCTGATTTTCCTCAGCCAAGTATTTTTATGATCAAAACTTTTCTTCCGTTTCAAAGGCATTCTTGACAATTTTTAAAGAGAAGAAAAACTATCCAAAACATCTTTAGTCAAGAGTACTTGGATTTTATCAAAGGATTATATTTTAGAAAATCATGAGAAGAGCTTCATGTATGATCAATGAATCAAAGACTAAGACTAGAGAGTTTTACAAGATAGTACCTAGTTCATAATTACAATGTCTTCAATGGCTTGATCTCTTCTTCTCTATTTTGCCCTCATCAACAAGATCTTTTGCTTGAGACTTTGAGACTTCATATGTTCTTCTTTTGTTCTATGAAGGGTTAGCTAAACATACTCACACAAGCATATGTTAATCATAATCAAAACACAAGTAATAATGCCCTTAGGGCTAACAATCTCCCCCTTTTTGATTATGACAAACACATATGCAAGAAGAACAAAAGAACAAGAGTAAAGTATGGTGATGCATCAAAATATCAAAAAGTGCAAAGCATAACAATCACCAAGAAGATAAGATAACTCCCCCTTGCATCAATAATAACTTATAAATAACATCAATAATCAACAAATTTTCTCCCCCTTACATCTTGCACTATTTTCTCCCCCTTTTGTCATAAATCAAAAAATTGTAGGAGAAAAGTATCAAGGGATCATAGAAGAGATAAGAGTAGGACTTTCAACATTAAAGTGTCATCATGAAGTCCATAACAAGAAGGGCCTAAAAAGCAACAACCAAATCACATAAAAGCAAATTTGGAACAAGAATAAGCAAGTTAAAGTCATATCATTAAAAAAAAAAAAAAAAACAGGAGTTTGAAAAGAGTTAGGAATAAAAACAGGAGAAAGAAGTGTAGGGTTTATAAAAAAGTTTCAATCATCTCCATCTCCTCTTTCTTGCTCAAGTCTCTTAACCCGTTCTTGTGTGTCGGTCATCTTTTGTTCCAAGGCATCAATTTTCCCATCCAAAGCCTCAAAGCGACCGTCGAATGTGTCAAATCGGGTGTTCATAGATGTATGGAGAGAGACTATCATATCCATAAGCTGACTCATGCTTCCTGAAGATGAGCCTTCTTCTGTTCTTTCTTGTCTTTTCTTTTGCCTCGTTTCTCTCCTTTGTATTTCTGCCTCTGTTTCTTCATCGCTATCTTCTTCTTCTATATCCATGTCTTCTGGATCGTCATCATCATCTTCCTCATCATCACTGTCATCAAGCTCTTGTCCACCTCGGATGTACATCCCAGTTTCGTCTTTTTCAAACCCCATTCTCTCGAAGGTTTACTGAGTGTATATCTTGCCAGGTCCAATGTGATTACCCATCCCAACCAAATTGATCACAAAGTGTTGGAGGATTTTAGTAATAAAGCAACCATATGGCAAGCATTTCTTTTGGGAAGATTGGGCAGCTAACATATGTTCTATAGCCATAAAGCCAAAATTCATTCCCCTTTTCTCATGCAAGGCTAGCATCACAAATGCGTGCATGTTTGTGATAGAGGATTTATGCCCAACATTTGGAATGATGATGTTTGATATCATGTGATGAAGCACTCTCCCATATGCATCCAGTTTATTTACATTTCTATCATCATGCCGTTTCAATATCTCCCCCTTAGTGAAAATTTCTGCAAATCGTTTTTCACTGTATAAATTGGCATCATAGCATTTCTTGTTTTTGGTGTAAAATCTTATACCATCTTGAGGGGTATCCAAAATTGCATTCAATAGCCTATCATCAAATGCTATATCCCTGCCCCCAATTCTAGTCACTAACCATTGATGTGAGATGTTATCCACCTTTTCAATTCTACCTTTGTGGAGATTAGCATAGAATTCATAGATCATGTCCACATAATACAGTTCATTGACAATCAATAGAGGTATCCAACCAATTATTTCAAAGAGATTAGGAATAACCTCCATACCTTGCATATCAGCCAAGTCCACCCTATGACCCGGAGCAATTTTATGGTGATTCCTAGTCCACTCTTCGAACCTAGCAGCTTCCCTTACTGAGATAAACCTTTCTGGAACTCTAGAAACCCTAGCAGCAGCAGTGGCAGCCCCAGTTCCAGCAGGTACTCTTTTTCCTTTCCCTTTTCCTCTACTGGTGCCTCCTTCGTCAAGATTTTTCCCTGAACCAACTTGGGCATTCTTTGTTTTGACCATTTTTGAACAATTTGGAGAGGAGATGAAGAGTTTTGGAGATTGATAGATAGTAATCAGAGAGAAAAGTAGCTTCTTTGTTGTGACAGGAGATGAATTTGAAGAGAAATAAGTAGAAGATTGAAAACCGGAACAAGAAATCGGACGGGTCTTGTGAGTGGTGGTGTTTTCGGTCGAGAGAGTGAGAGAGAGTTTGGAGAAGAATGTGAGGAGTTAAAAGAAAATCTGATTTTTAAAACGCAGTCCCGACCTAATTTGAGAAATTCGGTCGACTGTTTGTTAAAACCGGTCTTCCGGTTTCAGGATTTTCAAAAAATCGAACGTCCGAGTTTTTGGTGTAGGCGTCCGGTTTGAGAGTCCGAATATCTCTGGAATTTTTTTTAAAGAGGAAGTATGAGTCCGGTTTTAAAACCGGACGTCCTAATTTTAAAATAGGAGTCCGAATTTTTTGAAACATCAGCAAGTCAGAAAATAAGGAAAAGGCAAATACAAGCAACACACATTATTTATTAAATCTCCCTATACCAAGTAATTTTCTTAAATAGCAAAAACGATCTTCTGAAAGAGGTTTTGTAAAAATATCGGCAATTTGATCGTCAGTGCAAATATACTCTACAGATACATCACCTTTAGCAACATGATCTCTAATGAAGTGATGTTTGATTTCAATATGTTTTGTTTTTGAATGCTGCACAGGATTTATGGAAATATTTATGGCACTAGTGTTATCACACAAGATAGGTATGCACTTAAAAGAAACCCCGAAATCAGTTAAAGTGTGTTTCATCCAAAGTACCTGAGCACAACAACAACCGGCTGCGATGTATTCCGCTTCGGGCGGTTGATAGAGACACGCACGATTGTTTCTTGCTGTACCAAGATACTAAGCAACCTCCCAAGAATTGGCAATTTCCACTTGTACTCTTCCTTTCTACCTTACATCCGGCGTAGTCCGCATCAGTGTAGGCGATAAGATCAAAACAAGATTGTTTAGAGTACCACAAGCCATAATCATATGATGAAATTAAGTATCTCAAAATACGTTTTACAGCTATTAAGTGAGATTCCTTGGGGCATGCTTGGAATCTAGCACACAAACATACTTGCAAACATGATATCCCAGGCCTACTAGTCTGTTAAATAAAGTAAACTACCGATCATACCTCTATAAGTCTTTTCATCAACACTTTTACCTTTTTCATCTTTGTCAAGCTTCAATGACGAGCTCATAGGGGTACCGATACATTTTGCATTGCTCATCCCAAATCTTTTGAGAAGCTCTTTGGTGTACTTCTCTTGATTGATGAAGATTCCATCTTTAGTTTGCTTGATTTGGAGGCCGAGAAAGTACGTCAATTCTCCCATCATGCTCATTTCAAATTCTTTTTGCATGAGTGGGGCAAATTCTTCACATAAAGAGATATTAGTAGCACCAAAAATGATGTCATCAACATATATTTGGACAAGAAGAAGATCATTGTTACAAGAGGTTTTTGTAAAAAGAGTGGTGTCCACAACACCTCTTGAAAAATTATTTGAAAGAAGAAAACCACTTAATTTTTCATACCAAGCCCTTGGGGCTTGTTTTAAACCATAGAGAGCTTTTGAGAGTTTGAAAACATAATTTGGAAATTTTTCATGTACAAAACCGAGAGGTTGTTCAACATAAACTTCCTCCTCAATATCACCATTTAGAAAGACACTTTTAACATCCATTTGAAAGAGTTTGAATCCTTTAAAACAAGCAAAAGCTAAAAGCATCCTAATAGATTCAAGTCTAGCAACCGGAGCAAAAGTTTGATCAAAATCTATGCCCTCTTCTTGATTGAATCCTTGGGCAACAAGTCTAGCTTTGTTTCTAATGACTTCTCCGGATTCATTTAGTTTGTTTCGAAAAACCCATTTTGTGCCAATTGTGGGGTGATTATGTGGTCTAGGGACTAAAGTCCAAACTTTGTTTCTTTCAAATTGATTTAATTCCTCTTGCATAGCAATAATCCAAAACTCATCGCATAAAGCATCCTCAATAAACTTAGGCTCAATTTGTGATAATAAAGCAAAGTTATCGATAAAATACCTTCTTGTTCTTACCCCTTGAGATACATCGCCAATAATTTCATCTTTGGAGTGTCCTTTTGGATATATCACCTCTTGAGGAAGATTTTGAGTTTCTTGTTCGTTTCCTTGTTTTTTCTCAATCTCTTCTTCCTCCATAGCATGCTCTTCTATTGCTTGATTGTACAATGGTTGGTTACTTTGAGTGTTATCTATGTCATCATCATCATCAACTTTCTTGTCGAAAACGTTAGTTTCATCAAAATTAACATGAATGGACTCTTCAACACACAAGATTCTTTTGTTGAAAACTCTAAAAGCCTTTTTGTTTGAAGAATAACCAAGAAAAATTCCCTCATCGGATTTTCGATCAAATTTTCCAAGATTGTCCTTGGTGTTTAGAATAAAGCATTTGCATCCAAAAACTTTAAAATAACCAATTGAGGGGGTTTTATTAAAAATGAGTTCAAAGGGAGTTTTCTTTAATGAAGGTCTCAAGATAACACGATTCATAATGTAGCATGTGGTGTTAACGGCCTCGGCCCAAAAATATTTAGGAAGGGAGTTTTCACAAAGCATAGATCTTGCCATTTCTTGTAAAGTACGATTTTTCCTCTCCACGACACCATTTTGTTGTGGGGTTTTAGCGGCCGAAAAATTGTGTGTTATGCCAAAATCATCACAAAGTTTTGTAAAATCTTGATTGTTAAATTCTCTCCCATTATCACTTCTCATAGAGATCAATTTACAATCAAGGGAGGTTTGAATTCTTTTAAAAAGTTTAACAAACTCATGAAAAGCTTCATCTTTTTGACTCAAAAACAAAGCCCAAGTAAATCTAGAGAAATCGTCAACAATTACAAAAGCATACTTCTTACCACCGAGACTAGTGGTCCTCATTGGTCCAAATAAGTCCATGTGAACAAGTTCCAAAGGTTTTGAAGTTGAAATCATTTTCTTTGGTTTAAAAGAAGTCTTGATTTGTTTTCCAAATTGACAAGCATCACAAAGTTTAGTTTTCTCAAAATGAAGTTTTGGTAGGCCTCTAACAAGTTCTTTTGAAGATAGTTGGTTTAATAAATCCATACTAACGTGACCAAGTCTTCTATGCCACAAAAATGCATCATTATCATGAACCGAGAGACACTTCAAGTTTTGGGAAAGAAAATCTTCAAGATGAAAGACATATACGTTTCCAACTCTTTTAGCAACAAAAATAGTGTTTGTTTTCATGTTTATCAATGATAGAGCAAGAATCACTTTCAAAAAACAACCTTTTTTTTCCACTATCACATAATTGACTAATACTAAGCAAATTGAATTTAAGACCATCAATTAGAAGAACATCCTTAATAAGAGAGGAAGAATTGTTACCAATGTTCCCTATACCAATGATTTTTCCTTTGTTCTTATCTCCAAAAGTTACAAATCCACTTTCGGTTTCTTTGAGATTGCTCATAAGTGATGAATCCCCGGTCATGTGCCTTGAGCATCCGCTATCCAAGTACCACTTAGATGGCCTTGATTTGTGTTCCTACAAAAGAGGAAGTAGAAATGATTTTTGGTACCCACATCTTTTTGGGTCCATGGATGTTAGTTTGGTTTTCTTTGATTTTCCAAATGGTTTTCACTCCTCTTTCAATCTTTTTCTTTATAAAACACTTTGTGGCTTTATGACCACTCTTTTCACAATAGGTGCAACAAAGGTGTGAGTGAGATGATGAAGCCTTTACAAAC
Organism: Catharanthus roseus; assembly: GCA_028651295.1. NCBI lineage: Eukaryota > Viridiplantae > Streptophyta > Magnoliopsida > Gentianales > Apocynaceae > Catharanthus > Catharanthus roseus. The sequence goes on along the minus strand of JAPQWS010000102.1, from coordinate 11,532,908 downwards.
CGTGTTTGTTTTGAGAAATTATTGGAATAAGTATATCCAATACCATTTTTATCAAAAGGTGATCTTTGTGAGCCAAGAAGTTTTTCAAAGTTTTCTTTTCCTTTTGTGAATTTTTCAACGCATAGAGTGAGATCACTCACCTTTTTCTTTAAGACATCATAATCAATCAAACATTTTTCAAGAAAGGAAATCTTTTCACAAAGGTTTTTGTTTTCTAAAACAAGTTTTTGAAAGTCATCATTTGAGCTCTCTTTTTCTTTCTTCAAGACTTCCAAGGATTCAAGAATGGCTTTATTTTCACAAATGAGTCTTGAATTTTCATCCAACAAAAATTGAGTTTTGCTTTTCAACTCTTTGTTTCGTTTGGTAAACTTTTTGCACTCATCATACATTTCAATAAGCATTGTGCTAGGATCAACATCACAATCATCATCAAGAATACTAGAAGAGTTAGGAAGTGAAGATTGTACCTCATTTTCTAGTGCCATGAAGCATATGTTGGCATTTTCTTCTTCTTCATTTTCACTTGAGTCTTGATCCCAAGTTCCAATTAGACCTTTGCCTTTCTTCTTCTTCTTCAATGCCTCAAGCTTGGCTTCTAAAGCTCCTCTTTCCTTTTCAAGGGCCTTGGGACAATCGGCTATAAGATGATCGGTACTATTGCATTCAAAATATCTAGCTTTGAAGAGTGATGAGCTTTGACCTCCTTTCTTGAGTGGAGGTTTCTTCCCTCTATTGTTGAAACCTTTCTTGTAGAATCTTTTGAATTTTCTCATTATTAATGCCATTTCCTCATCATCATCAACCTCATCTTCATTGTTTGATGAGTACGGTTGATCATCTTCATTTGCCTTGAGTGCAATGCCGTTTCTTCCCTTTTCTTCATCTTCTATTTCATTCAATCTTTTTATTTTCATTTCATAGGTAAGAAGTGACCCTATGAGTTCTTCAATCGGGAGTAGTCTCAAATCCTTTGATTCTTCAATAGCTAGCGTTTTTTGTTGCCAAGCTTTTGGAAGTGCATCAAGAATTTTTCTATTTGCTTCCCCTCTTGAGTACTCCTTCCCATATGCCTTTAGGCCATTTGTGATGTTGGTGAACCTTGTGAACATGTCACTAATGCTCTCATTTTGTTTCATCATAAATAACTCATAGTCTCTCACCAACATAGCCGACTTTGATTCTTTTACTTGATTTGTTCCTTCGTGAGTGACTTCAAGTAACTTCCACATTTCATGAGCCGAATCGCATCCGCTCACTCTATTGTATTCGCTTGCATCTAAGGCACAACTTAGAATATTCATAGCTTGGAAGTTTAGAGTCATCTTCCTTGAGTCGAATTCATCAAATTCTTCAACCTTCTTGGCTACCCCATTTATTTTGGGAATGTAAGGACCTTTCTCTACAATACTCCACAAGTCAAAGTTAATAGAACATATATATATTTTAATTCGAGACTTCCAAAAAGTATAGTTAGTTCCATTAAAGAGAGGAGGTCTATTTGTAGAAGAGCCTTCTACATAAGGTAAACTAGAATTATTAGCCATAGTAAAAAGAAGATCTTTTGCTTCAAGGGTGTAAGTCCTTTTATAAAAAGCCCTGCTCTGATACCAATTGAAAAACCTTAGAGGGGGGTTGAATAAGGTTTTTGGCTAATTTAAAAATTCTTTTGTGTGATTAGAAAGATAAACCTCCAATTTGTTTGTGAAAGATTTCTAAAAACTCTTTTTAATAGGAATCCACACAAAACACAATCTAATAGTGTTGGCAATTGAGAAAAGAATAGGCACAACAATTTATAGTGGTTCACTCTCTCAAAGAGTTACATCCACTACCTTGAGACTCAACCCAAGGATTTCACAAATTCACTAATTTCAAAGAAGGTTACACAACTACACAATGAGGTTCACCCTTCAAGGGTTTTACACCAAAAACTCAAGCACAACAATACAACTAGTTAATCAAAGGATCACCCAAAGGGTTTTCCACAAACCTTTTATCACAATAAAAGAATAGAAAGAGTTAGGAACAATGTTACCAATTTAGCTTGTGAAGAGGAAGATTACAACTCAATGGTATACTTCTACAACCACCTCTTTTCTTCTTCTTTGATGGATGATCAATAATGAAGCTCAAGAAGATTTTGTTTGGGATTTGAAAATAATTTGCAATAAATGAATTTTTGAAGCTCTTTAACTGTCTTGAAAGTTCTCAATGAATAATTCCCAAACTTGTGTGTTTTATGGCTGAAAATCAAGTGTTTATATAAAGTTTTGAAGCACAAGACCGTTGCCTTTAGACAATAGCCGTTATTTTTCAGAAATGATAGAAGCATTCTGTGCAACGGTAAAATTTGTACAGTAACAGCAAAAACTGGACGACCGGTTCCGAAAAACGGACTTCGGTTCTTTGAAACAGAAAGATTCGGACTTGATTTTTCTGAAAAAACGGACTGCCGAATTTTAAGCTTTGGAAAAACGGACGACCGGTTCAAAAACCGGACTGCTGAATTTTATGCTTTGGAAAAACGGATGACCGGTTCTAAAACCGGACTGCCGAATTTCTGATTTTCCTCAGCCAAGTATTTTTATGATCAAAACTTTTCTTCCGTTTCAAAGGCATTCTTGACAATTTTTAAAGAGAAGAAAAACTATCCAAAACATCTTTAGTCAAGAATACTTGGATTTTATCAAAGGATTATATTTTAGAAAATCATGAGAAGAGCTTCATGTATGATCAATGAATCAAAGACTAAGACTAAAGAGTTTTACAAGATAGTACCTAGTTCATAATTACAATGTCTTCAATGTCTTCAATGGCTTGATCTCTTCTTCTCTATTTTGCCCTCATCAACAAGATCTTTTGCTTGAGACTTTGAGACTTCATATGTTCTTCTTTTGTTCTATGAAGGGTTAGCTAAACATACTCACACAAGCATATGTTAATCATAATCAAAACACAAGTAATAATGCCCTTAGGGCTAACAATGCTTTATGGATGTTTTAGTTTATTGATGTGTTATCGGTTTGATGTTTATGAATAGATATACTATTTATGAATGAGTTTATGAGTATATACTGTTGCTGGGTTTTTGGCGTTTCAAGGAGTTTTGGATCGATTTTACAAATTATATTTTTAAAAAAAGAAAAAAAGCTTACCGACATAATACTGATGGCAAGCCCGTCGCAACCAAAATTTTCACAGAAGTGGATACCGACAGAAAAGACCGTCGGTAAAAGTTGTCAGCGTTACCGACGGCCAGCTGTGGTCAGTACGTTTGTCGATACCTTCATCGTCACTGACGGCAGATGTCTGCCAGTCAATTCGTCGGCTATATTTATTGACGAAGAACAAAACCGTCGGTATTAGTTACCGACAGATGATTGGCGTTCGCTAATCACAAATCGTCAAGAAAATAAAAGTCTGTCGAAATGTCCTCGGTACCAGTATTTCCTGACGGCTAACTGTCAGTAGTTGGTGTTACCGACAAGAAGTGCCTGATGAAAAGCTTTTGGTCAGTGAGTTGTCGGTAATATGGTGTTACTGATGGTGGACCGACGGGTATGCCCGTTGGTAATTGGCCATTTTTGTCTTGTGACGATTATAATTATATCATAAAATATACACCAAATGACATAAATGAAAGAATATTTTATCTTTTTTTAAAACAATTAATCATAAATTTTGTAAAAAAAATGATATGGCAGATGATGCATGTGAAAAATACGCTATTCGTAAGTATAACGCATTTCTCGTATGCATTATCAATCACATCAACTGATTAGGATGAAAAATTCATATTTAAAAATAACGAACATCGCATGTGCATTATGTTTAATGCTAATACATGTATGCAGTATGACCACAATCAAATTCTAAAAAAGATTTAAGGCTATTTTAATGGTTTTAATTTTAAAAACACTGCCAAATATGATTAAAAAAAAATAAAAATATCCCCAATCGACATCCAACATAGACGCTCCTTTTCGATCAGCTACAGCCCAATAACCAAAGTTGATCCAACATAACGTCACCAGCATTTGGGACTAGACTGTATCCAACTCCAACGGATAACATATTCTATTTTGAAGGGATTAATTTATATATTTCTCTCTAATGAATTTTATATTTTGAATTAACGTAGAAGATTTGATCTATACGTATTTTACATTTTAACTATTTTTTTCAGAATTTACAATACGAAATCTTCAACTGACACTTTGTTTCTGTCTTGTTAGTGACAAAGAAAACAAAAAATATCTTAGATAAATAGTTTTCATATTAAAATAAGTAAAAAAAATATATAAGAATAAGTTTGAAGTTTGAACAAGATAAATAATTTTTGAATTAAAATAAGTATAAAAGATACATAGTCAAGTTAAGACTAAATATACAATAAGGTGGTAGTCCAATGGTAAGACTCTCCTCCCTTTAATACTTTTACTTGACATGTCAAATGCGATCTTATATCAAATTTTTTCTTGTACTATAGTCGTAGATTTTGTACTCCCGATCCCTCCTAAATTAATTGAAGTCTTTTATATATCAAGGTTACCAATTTAAGACTAAATAAAATAAATAGTTATACCATCAAATTCATCAAGTACTTTCTTAAAAAATAAGTATTCCGAGCAAGACCCCATCAAAATAAGTGCTAAAATATAATACCTAGCTAGAAAAAAAACTGCTAGAATATAATACAATTACTTTTTAAAAAATAAATATTCTGAGTATGGTTATATGCGAGCTGCTCGATCAAAGTTGAATTCGAGTTCGATGTTAACTGAACTTGAGTTATGTTCGAGCTGGTTTGCTAAGAAAACGAATCGAGTTAGAACTTCTTTAATAATGACTTGGTGGCTCTTTGAGTCTTCTAAGCCAGTATATATAAATACTAAGATCATATAAAATTATTATCATATAAACACGAGTTGTGAAACCAAGCTCGAACTTAGTGAAAAGAATGGCACTCGAATTTGAGCCAGAATTAATGTGCTCAATCAAGTTCAAAGTCAAATTCAAATTCATTAGAAAATATTCAAGCTAGGCTCAAACCAAGGTAAATTCGAACTTGACTCAACTTATTTAAACCCCTAATTCCTAAAATTATATTGATACGATTACCGATCAATTAACCGACACCGATTATTTGAATGTTTGCCAATTACTGATAGGTAACTTTTTTTTGTTACCAATATTGAAACCATTCAGTATTGCTAATTAAACAATTAATTATTTTTTTTAAAAAAAAACACGAGCAAATACATATATACACACATAAATATATACATACATATTACATATATAATTGATAGATAAAACTCTTTTACTAAAATCATTACCAAAACCCATCCATATTACATATATAATTGATAGATAAAACTCTTTTACTAAAATCATTACCAAAACCCATCGGTGATCAATTATCCATCAAAATTTATAAAAAAAAAAAAAAAAAATCGTACCTCTACCATCCCTACCAATTCCAAGCAAGAGCCCCATTAAAATGTGAATGCTAGAATATAATCAAGCCAGGAAGGAAATACAGCAGAAAGATAAAATGTAATCCGGATTCATAGTCTAATTTTCGCTCTCTCTATGGTCAGAGACAGCACCCACATAAGAACTCAGGAAAGGGTAAGAGGAGAAGCCTCTCCGTTCAGGAGTCCCCTACACAGAGGCTTCTAAATTCCAAGAAAAAGTCCCCACTTTTTATGCTGCTGTGCTGCAGCTACATGTGACAAATTCCAATTATCAACCTCCTTGTCAACCCCCAACCAGGACCACTACCACCCCCTCTCAATTATTAGACTCCCCTCTCTTAACTTCACAAGCAAATCAAGAAAAAACTTACACTAGTTTTTGTCGTCAAGTCATAGACGAATCAGACCGTTGAAGGAGCCAAAATTTATAACCAAAAAAAAAAAAAAGAATAATGCAGATTGAAGAGGAAGAAATTAGATCAGAAAAAGCACTGAAGAATGAGAATGATGGTATATATAATTTAGGAACAAAGTAATACTACGAATACAAAAGGCAAAAAAGGTGAAAAACCAACTGGAAAGGAACGGCCTCAATCAATGCCCCCTTAGAACAACAGTAACCAAAAGTAAGAAAAATTCATCAAGAAGAAAAGAATGATGATCACCATACATCTAAAGCCAGCCATACCCACTGATTGCCAAAAACCATCTGTACAACAACCCTCTCTCTCTCTCTCTCATAATTTTCTTCATCATTTCATAACTACATTGCCAGCTTGAGTCACAAGAAGAGGAAGGAGGGCCAATCCTTTTAGAATTCCAACCGGGTTATCTGAATTCAATATCAAGCAGGAATCTTTTTTCTAGGATAGAAACGTGCTTTGAAAATGTGAATTCTAGATAGAAGGGTTACTGAAAATCTTGTAAATCTGAAGTTTCGAGAAATAATTATCCACCTCCAAGTCATGTTGTGTCTGTCTGTCTGTCAGTCTTATCCTTGAATAGTAGGATCGGATGTCTGGTTATCCGATCCCTTGCTGCTCTCCACATCAACAGAACCACAACTCTCCTTCATAGATTCGATTTCCATGCTCGCGGTTCGACTTTTCCGGTTCCTCCGATCCTACTCAAGAAAATAAAAGGTTTGAGTTATTGATCTTAAAGAAGTTTTCTTTCAGCTTCAGCATTGTGGATGTTGCTTGTTGACTTGCTAAAATGATAAAGTTATTTCATTTTAAACGAAATAACAAGAGATGAATCAGAATACATGCACAAAATAAATCAGGTGTTTGAAAGAGAAAAACACAGAAATAAACAATAAATGATGTAGTTTGCCGTAAGCAGAAAAGCACCTCGCGATAAGGAAATTCATCTGCTTCTAACATTCGAACAACTTGACTCATTCTGGGTCGTTTCTCAGAGTCAGGATCAACACATCTAAGAGCCACCAAAAGTGCACGTTTTAAAGCACGAGTGGTAGGCTTCACTTCAAGGTTGGGATCCACAACTTCCTCAGCTCTTCTATTTCCTACCATCATTTTCAGCCACTCAACAAGATTCACCTGCATGGTCGTGAGAATACAGAGTAAGCAATATGATTAGATCCTTTAACTCACAGGCAAATTGCAATGCACAAGAAACAATCAAAGGACCGCTACGAATACAAGTAGCATATATATAGCTTATAAGAATGGTGTACCTCACTAGCAGGCCGGCCATAATCAACTGGATCTCGTCCAGTGACTGATTCCAGGAGTAGAACACCAAAACTATATATGTCACTCTTTTCATTCAACAAACCGGTGTTTGCATATTCAGGGGCCACATAACTGCAGCTCACAAAAGGATAAAGTTTTCAGCACAAGCATTAGGATCAAGAACAAATGCATTGAGTTAATTGTATGCATACCCAAATGTTCCCATCACTCTGGTAGTTATGTGACTTTCTCCTGAATCCAGGAGCTTCGCCAATCCAAAATCGGAAACTTTGGCATTGAATTCGTCATCAATCAAAATGTTACTAGATTTTATGTCTCGATGCACAACTTTAGGTTCTATGGCTTCATGCAAGTATGCAAGCCTGGAATACAATTATAGAGAATTTGTTAAGGCCCCTGCTCATAGAAATAATAAGAAGCTTTAATTCAACAATTATCAAATGCAAGTAAAACTCTCAACTTCACACGATGCAGCCAACATTTTGCACAATAATAGTTGGCTGCATAAGTAATTCACCTATTCTGCTGAAAAAAGAAATTATATGAGCAAAGGAAAATGCATCATATCATTCAGCAGTTGTAATAAATGATTAGACGTACGCTTTTGCAGTACCGAGAAGGACCTTCATACGGGCCTCCCAAGTAAGGGCACCGTGTTGTCTCATTGCCCCATGAAGCCACTGCTCCAAGTTGCCATTGTTAACATATTCATACACCAGCATCCTTCAGGAAGAAAAATACAAGTTAAATGAACTCAGCTCCAGGGTAATTAGTGTTAACTAAAGCCATAATAGATAATTAACTGAACATTTCCTTCCAATTTCCTTTTTCTTTCTTCTTTCCAGATTTTATTGCTAGAGAGCTGATAAAACTTGAAGCCAAGGGCTGCCTTGGCAAGGCTGCTCATAGAGATAGGGTAGACCTTGGCCCCAGTAATAATCTTAGACTATTTAAGAAGAAATAGTATAGAGAAACTAATCAACTAATTCAAAAATCAAAACAATGCGGTGCTAGGTAATGTGGAGTCTTACCTGTGTACGCCTTCTATGCAATAGCCCAAAAGCCGCACAAGATTCTTGTGGCGAACATGGCCAATGGCCTCTACTTCAACCCTGAATTCTTTTTCAGCTTGCCCCCTACACAGAAATCATTATTCAACCATGAGTAAGTTGAAACTCATTACCATATATAGGTACTAACAAGCTCTTCAACTAATTAAATCAGACTCACATATTGTTAAGAAGCTTCTTTACAGCAACCTCTGTTCCATTGACCAATCTGCCCCTGTAAACCACTCCATATCCACCCTCCCCAATGACATTCTCTGAGGAGAAGCGACTTGTAGCAATATCAAGATCTCTAAGGGTAAACCAATGGCCCCAACCAAGATGCGAGACCTCTGGCAAGCCAATCAAAGGAGACGGCATTGCAATTCCATATGACATTGAAGAATGTTTCCTGACATTTCCAGAACTTCCTTCCTCTCCTGACTGAGAACTACAACCCTTCTCATGATGATACATTGAACTACACTGGCTGACGTTATCAACATCACTTGATTTGCTCCTCCCCAGATGAACTAGCATCTTCTCTGAGTTCTTTTCACTTGATTTATCCTGAACTGTTAGGTATACAGTCTCTGGGTGATCAGGGTAATTTTGACCCCCTACTCTATCAACCCTGATGTCTTTTGATACATTGGGTATTTGACAAAGAGAGTCCTTGTCAAGGGTTCTTCTAGATTTCCTCCGGAACATCACCCATATTGATAAGATACAAAGAATCAAAATTATAAAAGCACCAACACATAGGCCAATTACAACCCATAGTTTTAGACCCAAAAACGATGTCTTCCTCTTTAATTCAGTATTCAAATCCCCGGATGACATCTCCGGTGAAACAGATCGCAAGTACTCCAAAACAAACCTCCTTTCTCAAGTTTTGAACAAAAGTTAAACCATGCCTCCTGGATCCCAAAAGAAACGTCATACAATGATAAAAGCATCCAACTGGACAAAGCATATCATAATCTCATGAAAATATGACAATGTAACATTGGTTTATCCTCTTTTCTTTTTTAGGTGAGCAGACAGATGATGGAAGCAATGCCACCACAACCAGCCAAATGTCACCTTGTCCAAGAAGCACACCGATAATCCAGACTCAGCAAGAGAAACATTGCTATCTATTAGGGTGTAAGCTTTTAGCCAACCAAGTCAAAATGCAGCCATTAATGAAGAAATTAAAACAAAGGTCCAATAGGCACCAAAACACTATGAGGTAAAAGTAAAGGAACTAAAGAAAACAGTACCATAAGATGAAAACGCTATCCATAGTTCGGATTGTGAAAAAATCAAGTAAAACGCATGTCCACAAAAGCAAAATAACAATAAAATCACATTACAGATTTCCACATTCTTTGCAAAATAAAATTTAAAAAACACAGTAATTTACAGTAATTAAATCAAACATCTATCCATAAATAAAATGAGAGCAAAATCAAGCAAAGCATCACTTGGGATCCAAGTCAAAGAAAAGAAAGAGATTTAAAGCAATATAAAGTAGCAATCCAAAACACAAAGGACACACCTTTAATGCGATTTAAGCTACCCCCCTTGATCTTCCTCCTCAAGAACCCAAAGAAGCAACGAAAGAGCCTCTTTTTGTACCAATGGAGATCTAACAAGCATAGATTTCCCAATGCAGAGCTGAAATAAAGAAAATAGGCAGCCAAAACACAAAAGGCTAAGAACAAAGCTATCTGCTGAAGAGAAGAGGAGTAGTTTACAAGTACAAGGAGTGGCCTTAAGTGGGCCAAAGAGAATTAAGAAAACAATAGTATAAAGAAAGAAATTCTCTCTCAAACAAGGCCAGACAAAAATCTAATCTTTCTATGAGGAAAAGGGAAGCAAAAGAGGATGGAGAGAGAGAAAAACAGAATGTAAATCTTTTATTTTTTTTAATTAAGTTAATTTAATGGTGGGTGGGTGATTTGGGGGTTTAGGAGAAGGGGGGTAATAAAAGCAAGAGGTGGGTGATGAAAGGGTTGGTGGGGTTATGTGAATGTGGAGGAAAGAGGGACCTCAAGAAGCTGGAAAGAAAGCTTTAGCTTAGGTTGTAATGGAAGAAGAAGAATGCAGAGATGAAAGAGAGAAGTAAAGGAAAAGCAAAAAATTAAAGAAAAGAAAGAGGTGGAGAGAGAGAGAGAGAGAGATGACATTAATAGCAGAGTGACGAAAAAAATGGGGAAAAAGTGAAACTCCCAACAAAAGGAAAAGGAGAAGACAAATGAATACTATACTAGTTTGTGTTTGTGATTGTGGGTGGATGGGAGAGGAGAGATGGAGTCAGAGGAGGAGGGAAAGTCCAAATCTCATTAGCTCCTCCCATTGCATTTACTTAATTGTCCTCCCTCTTCCAAGACTCACTTCACCCCTCTTTTTATTTTTAGAATTTATTTTTTAAAAAAATTAATTTTTTAGTAGATTTTTTTAATAAAATATTACGAAATACTAAAGAAAATCTGAAATGCATTTCCCTAATCATCCACATTAATAACTTTTTTCACTATGTATCTCTTTTTTTCTTAAAATTAAAGCTAATCTTTTTTTATTTTCATGTGTATTGGATTGTTTTATAATCTAAGGTTGGGATTCAAATGAAAACAGTTTTATATTTTTAATTTTAAACTTATAACTTCTCTTACACAAAATTTATTTTTGATGAAAATGAAGTAAAATTCTCAATTTTTTTTAATATTAATTCTAATCCAAATACACTCTAAAAAGATTTCACTTTTCCTTATTAAAGGTCTCGCCTTTATTTTTCACAAAAAAAAAAAAAAAGGGTGCATTTGGATTAGATTTTATTTTTTAAATCCCTTTTATTTTTTCAATGGACTCTATATCTACCCCACTCATTCTCTCACATTAAATTTACTTTTAACGAAAATTGAGAAAAAAAATATCATTATTTTTCATTTTCATTTCTAATTTGACATATAACACTTATTTTTCACAAAAATTTAATCAAACTTCAAACTTTAGTTTTTAGTTCTACCAAACGAGGCCTCCATACGTATCAATCAATCAAGCATAATTAGAACCCTATAAAGGGTGGTTGTGATCATCTAATACATTCTCTACTATTCACCTTTTATATAATAGTTTTATTAATATAAATTTTATAGAATAAAAGATAAACTCTAAGCGAAAGTTACTATTAAATGAAGTATATTATAGAATAATATTTTACCGTATATGACTTAAATGTCTTTATATTATAATTGTTAAATATTTTAAAATTGATATTTAGAATATACTCATCATGAAGGTATAAATATTCAATAAAGTATAAATAAAGAAAGAGTAAATGAGAAAAAATAAATTTTGTATAATAGTTATTTATTTCTTTTCTTAAAGGAAAATATCATACTTTAATACGCAGAGAATTTATGTGCCAAAACAGCAAAAGTAACAAAGTGTAGTTAATTTTTTTGTTGTGAAGTAAAATTCATATAAGTATAGCATAATTTTTTTATGGATGAAATTGTAACTAAACAATAAAATTTTTTAGTTTATATTATAAGGCTATAATAGATGCAAAATAGTTTTTTTTTTTTTTTCACTTATTCTGGAAAGGCTTTTTCATATGTTTTAGTATTGAAATGCCTTCCCGAATTCTTACTCGAATTTGTGAAAAGATTTTTCATACCTCTACTTTGAATATCAAACTTAGAATAAAAAAAAAATCGAAAAAACATCCAATCCATTCCATATTCCAACATACAAAACGTGCCGCTAGAAGTAGATAGATTTTTTATTTTTTTTTAAAAAAAATCTATTTACTTTTAAATAAACTGAATCCCTTTCTTTTGTTTCTACATTGAGTATTTGAAAATTCAATTTACTTAACTTTGTACATTTGTTTTAACTACATCAATTAAGGTAATCAATTAATTTTAGTACATTCTTTTAATTTCTTTGGGATACTATTACTACCTTCATGAAAATATATTTATTTATTAGTATTTTTTCTAAAAGGGAAAATATCTTTATATTTGTTGCAAAGAAAAACAAAGAAAATACCAGGGGGAGAGAAATTTTGGTCAAATTTTTCTGTCATATAAAAACTTCAAGACCTAAAGTTTCTCAATATCTATTTGTGAACAGAACCACCGAAATTGACCTTGTAAATTAAAGACAGCCAATGCAAGGTGGAAATGGCCCTGTTCGCGGAGCGATCTATGGCAGAGTGAGTTCGTTGGGCGAACTTCAAAAGTTTCCTGCTTTGAAGAAACCTAAGCAATAATAGGATGTGGTTTTATTTTCATCCACCCATCATTTTTCACTTTTTTCTTGTCGTTTTTTCTTTTAATGTATAGAAGAAACTTTTTAAAAAAATCTGGTGGGATTTTAATAGTTATGAATTCCTTTTGTAAAAAAGAGATAGAAATATAAGTTTCTTACTCATTGTTTTTGGAATTTATTACTTTAACTAATAAAGAATCATAAATTTACGGATTCCTAAGTTTCTAATAATACTTGTTCAAGGTTCCCAAATGACAAAAGAATCATGTAGTATTATTTTTCTTTCCTATCATGTGTTGAACCTAAATAAAGTGTATAATTTTCCATAAACCAATATAAGATATTTGAAAGAGATTTTCTTAAAATACTAATAAAAATAAATTGGCTTGTAAGTAGGGCTATAAACGGGGCGGGTCTTACCCGTACTCGCGAGGGTCTGTACCCGTTTTTAGCGGGTAAAGTTTAAATTTTATACTCGCGGATCTGTACCCGTACCCATACTGTTATATAGGTCTGGGTATGGTGATGCCTAGACCCGTATACCCATATTAATAAAATAATAATATATTATATTAGATGGAAGATATTAAATATATATAGAGAGATTTGGTTGAGTGGTTAAGGAGGGGAAGTTAAATTTATATTAGCTTGGCAGCGCATGTTCGAATCTTACTGCTGTTCTCCTTGCGCCTTCTTTTTCTTGTTCTTTTCTTTTTTTTTTTTTTCTCCTTTTCAGTCTTAAATAGAATCTCTTTATTTGATGGATTTGGCCCAACTAACCTCTTTCAAATTATTTATTTATTTTCAACTTTATTTCAAATGTCATTTCACAAATAATTTATTTTTACTAAATATAAAAATATATTCTTTCATCCCGTGTAAAAGCAATTTATGATAGTAATATTTTTGTCTTATTTTTTATTTCATAGAACTGCTGAAAATATGGATCATGACAAAAAAGACAATCTTTTTCTTTATTTTTCTTTTTCGTTCTCTATCTTATATGCTACTTTTTGACTTATCTATTAGGCGACACCGTATTATTAAATATACTCTTTGCTCAGAGGTTGTCCAGGAATTTGGATTACAGACTGAAATTAATACAGTTAAAGGGTTCTATATCCCTATTCATTTATGTATATGTTAAATGATTGTATTTGTTGAAAGAAATGTTGAGGAGATTATGTTAATCATGTTAAAATTTTTAATTTAGGATTATACATTGTTTTATATATTTTTGTTTAACAGGGAAAAAAATAAAAAAAATATCATACGGGTATGGGTACCCATACCCTACCCTAGACCCTGGAGGGTCGGGTCTGGGTCCAAAATTTTATACCCTGGAGGGTATGGGTTCGGGTCTGGATCCAAGTTTAACTATAAGGGTACGGGTCTGGATCTGGGGATACCCTGAAGGTCTGGACCCATTTACAGCCCTACTTGTAAGTATATAATTCTAAATATTAAAACTTTATTATTTATCTTTCAAAATGCTAATTCTTTCCCTATACTAATTTAAGCAAATAAACTCGACTACTTTAAAGTTGAAAGAATCAAATAAACAAAAAAAATTCCCGCCTATCATGAAAAATTAAAAAAACACTATATATATAAAGTGTGAGTGATGACTCAAAAGCTCAAATAATTAAACTCATTATGTTTCTTCCTAGCAAATTACACCCTTTGAAGCAAAAGATTGTCAAAGTACTCTACCATACTTCTAAACTAGTACTACTATTTACGAAAACTAGAAAGTAGACGAACGTACATATACCACAAAATGGAAGATAATCAAATATTATTCAAATTAAATCAAATCTAAACAATAAGTAAATGGATTTCTATCTCAACAAATGTTCAACTTTCAATATTCTATCAACTTCGTGATTACTTTAGTATTTGCCCACACATCTTTTCAACTTTTGAGATCTTTCCAACATATTGCCAACAACTTTCCTCTTTTTCTTCAAATGCTTATTTTGTCTGTACAAAATCCAAACTATAATAAAAATAGTTTTTTGAACATTTTAAACTTTTTGGGTTAAAATGGAATCTTCATTCCTTTAAAAAACAGAACAATGTACATTTAAAATGGTGCTTTTACCATGATCTAATTTTCTAAGGGATTGTAACGATCTTTTGGTTAAAACAGCCTACCACTCCTTCAATCTAGATGCTGCCTATTTTCCAACTGGAATCAGTTTATCCGAGCCATGAAATGCAGCATTCCGCCACTACCAAATAGCATTCGTCGCCTCACAAAAACAAGAGCCCAATCATGCTCCATCATAGTACATCACAACCCTCCCTCGAGGTTTTTTCATCAAACCATCTCTTGCTAGTTTGAGCCCTAAAGGAATTAATCCACTTCGACCTTGGAAACAAACTCTGCCAAGTTCCACAGTCCCAACACAATTGCGAATGTCATAAGCCCATCTTCCATAATTGTTCCACATTGCCTGCACTTTGGTCTTTCTGCCAACCCATGCTGCCAGAACAAAGTTGTTGTGTGCAGGCCGATCATGGCAGAGCTGCCATTGTAGGTGATTCAACCAATGAGGCACGCAAAGCCACCATAGCGTTGTCCAATCTTCATAATCTAAAGGTCTTTCGTACTAGCATGCCTCCTCATATGCTGATTCAACATAAAGTTTACCATCTGATGTAAGTTTCCGCTATGGATCACTACCTTGATCCAGTCCCTAATCAATTCTCTCTTGCAAAACTCTATGACCAGACAAGATACGTTGCCATATCTGTGAAACATTACCCCCTTTGACACCGGGGCAAGCGGATCACCATATTTATGCAAGAGGATTCTGGGCCATAAATGATAGGGAATCTAATCATTCTCCACCAAATTTAGCTAACATGGCAATGGTCCTCTCTCGAAGTTTTTTAATCCCCAATCCATCGGCCTTCCTCAACTTACAAATTTGCTCTCATGAGAACGAATATAGCTTGCGGTCTTCTGGCCCCTCACCCCAGTAAAACTATCTGTTCAGCAACACCATTTCTACGAAAGTGTGAGCCGGAAGCTTGGCTACCTGCATATGATACAGAGGGACAGTTGTTGTTACTGTTCGAATTAGTAAACTTCGGGCTGTCTTGGATAAGTGTCGTTGTCCCCAACTAGCCAGCCTAGATATGTGGCATCTACCTAGGCCGGAGCCGGACTTTAGTGATAATCCCACTGTAGATATGTTTAGACACTCTCTCATGAATTACCTGGCAGCCAAGATACTTACCCAAATCCAAAGTTCATGGAGTGCCCCATCTCGAGCTAATGGGGAACTCAATTGTTCTATTTATTGCTAGACACATAAAATTTAAATTTTCCAACCCTTACCCGTTGTCCGATATTCCACAAAACATTTTAAACTTTAATAAACTTTAACTAAAATATCTTAAATAAATTCCATCACCGTAAAGTAATAAATTGTTATTTAGCCAAAAAAAAAAAAAAAAGCTATAAATTGGTTATAAATAGTAGTGTGACAGGAGATGGATCACGCAATAATAAACAAAGACTAAATTAAAGGAAAAAACCGTTAGTGAAGCTCTAATTTTATTATTGTCTTCATGGAATAGCTGACTTTTGACTTGCGCTTAATTAATTTTAAAATTTGTCCTAACGGCTCACTGAGGATAAATGAGTCATTTGCTGTTATTAAGCCTCCTGTAATTCCACCATGAGATGTATGAGAGAGAGAGAGAGAGAGAGAGAGAGAGAGAGAGAGAGAGAGAGAGAGAGAGAGAGAGAGAGAGAGAGAGAGATTAGTAAAAAAATAATATGCTTTTCTTCATTGTCATAATCATAATGGGCAATGGGGGTTGGGAGCCATAAAGCCTCTATTAGAGGAACATAGTCTTCGATTCGAAGAAAACACCTTTTTTACTATCCATCGTATTATCAATTATTTCTTTTTTTTTAATTAGGTATATTTTAAATATTACATTATTTAAAAAATATGAAATTTTAAATATTTTTTTTTTTGTGTAGACTAAAACTAATATCCTTCATAATTTTTTCTCTCTTTATTAATATTTTTATTAATTTTCATATTAGAAGAATAAAAAATATTGAAATTTCTTATTAACAGGAAGGTATTATATGAAAAATTAATTAAATGTTACCTTACAACTACAATGTGACAAGTAAAAAAAGTATAGAAATATACACAATGTGAGAAGTAAAGAATAAAGGAATACTATTGAAAAGGTATTACTTTTCTAAAAGTGTTGAAAAAACATATTTTTAAAGGTTATTTTAGAATTTTAATACATATTTTTATTTTTAAAGGTGTGAATACATAAAATTAATTTTGATAAGAACCCACAAGTTAGATTTTTATTTTTGAAAAATTTAAACTATAGACAGGTGAGATAAGCCATTAAAAGCATCTAAAAATCATCTATGACAAATTTTTATAGGATTCGTTTTTAATTGATAGAGCTTTATTTAATCAGGTGAAAAAAATACATTTAATTTTTAAAAAATTCTATTATGCATTCCTATTTTGTAAGAGAGCCAACAAACAAAATAAGTTTTGAAAACTATCCATAAAATAACTTTGCAAAAGTAACTTTTTCAACTTTTGTAAATTATAAGTAAATGTATATAAAAATAAGTAAATATATGTAATAGCTATTATGAACAACTAAAAATCCTTTAAAAATAAAAAAGAAAAAGAACACCTAGAAAATAACTGACTTAAAATGAGTTAAAAACTCCTTAAAAGAAATTAGGAGTGAACCATCAGAATGAAAAGTTATAAGCTATGTTTAAAGAGGGTTGTAACCACATGAAAACTCTAACCCATAGTTGAGTTAGAGCGAAAACACGCAAAAATTATGAAAATAATTAAATATGTAAATGTCCTTAAGAGATAATTGAATATATCATATAAAGTTAAAGTCTATCTCTTTTGAAGAGATAATATTCTACAGAAATAGATATTGTAAAGTGACAGGTGATAAAATTTTAATTATATCTTAATTATGATAGAATTTATCTCCCTGATTCACCACTATATCTTGTATCGCATGAGATCTATAAATAAGACCGTTACCTTTAAGTGGTAAACACACCCTAGAGGGAGAAATCAATAAAATTTCTCTCCTTTTCTCTTCTCTATCTCATCTTCTTCTCTATATATTTTTTAATTATTCTTTACATTTCTCTTCTCTATCTCATCTTCTTCTCTATATATTTTTTAATTATTCTATACATTTAATTTATTTATTCTCTCTTTCTTTATATTTCATATGATTATTCTATTGTGCCAACAATGCTATGCCAACAAGTTTCATAACACATTATTAGCACGAAACTCTATCATGAGTTTTGCCTTCTTCGAGACTAAGGAATTCTGTAGTAATGTTGTCGTGCCAACGAAAGGCAAAGAGAGGTATGTAGGCCTTTTGGGCCTTTGTTCACACATTTTTTTGTTTTTTTTTCCTCTTATGTTCTTCCAGCCCATGTTCTATGATCTGATGATGAGATGGATTGGGCCTTACAACTAAAATAGGATGAGTTTAGTTTTTAACCCAAGATGCCAGGTGAGTCAGGGTGGTGATAGCCCAATTTTTTACTATGTCTTCCCTAGGTGACTTGGCTATTGGTCTTTTTGAATGAATCTTCCAGGAAACTGACTGTTCTGTTTTGAACCATTCTTCCGGATGACTTATCTGCTGTTGAATGAGTCTATCTTAGGAGCTCTATAGATACTCTTATCCTCGTTATTGGTGATAGATAAGACATAACTCTGTGTGAAGCTTTCTTTCATATCTTTTCTCTCTTCTTCTCTGCAATTTCTTCTTCTTCTATTGCTGTCTATTTTCTGTGTATTCTTCTGTTGCTACAGTCGTTAGTCGCCATTCTTGGGTGACTGCGAGCTTGGGTAGTTTGTGAAGGAGAGAACTAAGAGTGAGAGATTAGTCTGCTATTTTGTGAGGCTCATCTTCTGTTTTGAGGGTTTGATCGAGATTCTGTATTCTTAGTGTTATCAGAGCCAGAAAGAGATTTGATTTTTCTGGTGCCTGTTACATTCCACCAATGATGCAGACGTCATCCGAAACCTCTAGGTTGCTTTCCAGACTCACGAGAATTGTTGAGTTCCATGAATTTGGCACAGGTCACTATTACTGCTTTCTACTTTCCTTTCATTTAAAGTTTATTTCATTGTTTGAATATATATATATATATATATATATATTCTACTGTTTACATCTCTATTCACGGATCAAAATTTTTGTGATTTATGTTTTTCTTTGAAAAACTAAAACCCAAGCCTAGTTTGAGTCCTATTGAGACTCAAAGTATCTGTACCTTAGTGTTTTTCTTGTTTTTTGCAAAAATTTTTCTCTATTGTCCATGATCATTGAGATTGTTTTTATAGTCTGTTTGGGGGGCTGTTGTTCAGCCTGTGTTTATTTATACTTTTTCTCTCTGATTATCTGTTCTGTGGCTATTGCTCAGTCTTTACTATCTGTTTGATCTATTATGAGTTTATTATCTGCATATTGCCTGTTTTCTAGCTGTATTGTTCTTCCAAGCTGTTTTTGTGGTAAAATTTTTCTTAAATCTTTTATTTTTCATACCTCTGATTATTCTTATTTGCTACTGTACAACATGTCTGTTCAAAAACTTGAAATAGACAAGTTCGATGCCAAATATGATTTTGTAATATGGCGTAGAAAAATGAAAGGTGTTTTAGTCCAAAATAAAATTGCACCCACTATTTGTACTCCTGACAAGTATCCGAAATCTTGGATAGGAGAAATAGTAGCTAAAAACCTTGATGATTCACATAGCTGTCTCACCTTGCATTTGAAAGATAATGTTTTAAGAGAAATAAATGAAACATATAATGCTTATGAAATTTGGACAAAACTTAAAAAGATTTATTTAGAAAAGTCTTTATCAAACAAAATCTATTTAAAAGAACAACTCTTTGGTTTCAAAATGTGCGGGTCAAAGTCCCTTTCTGAAAACATGGATGATTTATACAAAATTGTTATAGAACTCCAAAATGTTCGAGAAAACATTTCTGAAGAAAGCATTGCTGTTATTTTATTGAATGCTTTGCCTGAGTCATTTAATGATACAAAATGTGAGGTTTTTTCTACAATTAGCCCTTTTTTTTAACAGGATACTAAAGTGGCCCAAAAAATTTTTTTATCCTTAATTTGTCTATAATGCACAGTGGTTGTGCGTTATTAATTAGGATAACGCACAACTATTGTGCGTTATCACTTAATTGAAGATTTTTCCCCTTAATCCACCGATGTGGCGAATAATGCATAACGTTTATTTGTTATCAGCCACATCAGCTTTTTTATTTTTTATTTTTCTATGTTGATTAGAATTTTGTAAAACTTTAAACATGAATAATTTTGCGATCGGATGTCCGTTTCACGCGTATGACCACTCGTTTTGATGGTTCTCGTAAAGATAAACGCAACGGCATCGTCAAAAAAGTGATCCAGACGCGTTTTGGGGCAAAAAAAGTATTTTGTATAGTCAAAAATTTTGACGGGACATAACTCTGTGCTCGGATATCCGATTAAGGCGATTCTTGTGGGCATTTCAGGTATTTTTTCGAAATCTACGTGTTGGAAACCTGAATCATGTATGTTTTAATTTACCTGAAACGTCCACAAAAACCTGAAACGTCCACAAAAACGTCCTATTTTTGTTTTAATTTACGTTTTTGTAATTTTCTAATACTTTCTCTCTTGTTAACTAAAAAATTACGGCACAATTTGAAAATTAAACAAAGGAGCAATCTTTTTTTTGCTCTAATTAAAAATTCAAATGATTGAAGTTGTTGAATATTGGAATACGTAAGTAAGTTATTACTAAATAAAATCTCATGCACTTGTTGAATAAGGTCTATTGGTAAGTCTTTTATGTTATTTCTCATGAGGTCAAGGGTTCAAATCTTGTTACAAGACTTTTCTTTTTTAAAAAAAATAGATAAAAGGATGTGGCGGTTTTTAAAAAAAAAAATAAAAGGATGAGGTGGCAGATAACGCACATATGTTTAAGGGGAAAAACTTTAATTAAGTGATAACGCACAATGAATATGTTTAATGGGGAAAACTTTAATTAAGTGATAACGCACAATGGTTGTATGTTATCCTATTTAATAACGCACAATGGTTATGTATTATCCTATTTAATAACGCACAACCATTGTGCATTATGGCCAAATTAGGAATAAAAAAAATTTTGGGCCACTTTAGTAGCCTGTTAAAAAAAAAGGTCTTTTTTAAGAAAAAATTTGAAATGTGCTATCAAGTATGCCAGAGATAACTTGACTCTTTCTGATGTGAAAAACGCTTTGAAATTCAAAGATTTAGATTTGCGAAAAGAAAATAAAATAAATGGAGAGAATATTTTTGTGCGAGGAAGGGTTGACCAGAGAAAACCTTTTAGTCACCGCTCTAAAAGTAAAGAGAGGTCTAAATCTCGAGATAAGAATAGAGTGAAGTTTATTGTGGCAAAGATGGTCATATGAAAAACAAATGTTTTAAACGAATCAAAGATGAAAAATTACGTAAACAAGGCAATGGGAAGGATAAAACTGACAAAACACACGATTTTGAACTCGATGGCAATTCTATGCTTTCTGAAGTTTTATGTGTTTCCCCTTCCCCATCTATCTCTGATAAGTGGATTCTTGATTCTGGTTGTACTTTTTATATGACACCCAACAAGCATTGCTTTTCTGATTTTATACCCCTTGATCATGGAAAAGTTTTTATGGAAATAATCAGGTTTGTGATGTCAAGGGAATTGGAAATGCTTTTATAAAATGCATGATTGTATGGCTAGAAAACTGACCAAGGTGAGGTATGTGCATGATCTTAGGCAGAATTTAATCTCCCTTGGTGTTTTTGACACAAATGGCTATTCTTATAAATCTGAAAATGGGATTTTACGAGTTTGTAAAGGATCTCTAGTCATGCTCAAAGGTTTTAAGAAATCCGATACTGTTCTTAATTATGTGCACTGTGATCTTTGGACTCCTGAAAAAGGTTCCCATTTATGGTGGCAATATTTATTTCCTTTCTATTGTTGATGATTTTTCTCGGCATGTTTGGATGATTCTTTTGAAAACTAAAGATCAAACTTTTCACAAGTTTAATGAATGGATACATTTTGTCAAAAATCGAACCAGAAATAAACTGAAGGTTATAAGAAGAGATAACAGTTTGGAATTCTGTAACAAGAAATTTTATGATTTGTGTGCTTTGCATAGTATTTGTACATCATAGGACCGTTAGACACAACCCACAACAAAAAAAGGTAGCTGAGAGGATGAATCAAACCATTATGGATAAGGTTAGGTGTCTTTTGGTATCTTCTGGGGTTCCTAAACCTTTTTGGGGAGAGGCTGTTAGTACAACAATATACCTTATAAATAAGTCTCTTTCCACTGCCATAAACTTCAAAACTCCCATAGAATTGTGGACCGGCCAACCACCAAACCTGTCCAACCTTAGAGTGTTTGGGTGTGTTGTTTTTTGCACATCAAAAGGAATGGAAGTTAGACCCTAGGTCTAAGAAGGGAGTGTTTATAGGCTATCTTAGTGGGGTGAAGGGTTACAAAGTGTGGCTCAAAGGTGAACCGGGTGTGAGGGTAGTCATGAGTAGAGACGTAGTCTTTAACGTTCTAGAGATGCCCTATCTTAAAACTGAAACCAATCCTGAGAGTTCTACCAAAACACCCATAGTTGAGAACATACCTGTGGAGGTGGAGGACACCTCCGAACCTTATCAAGAGCACACACTAGAACTTGAACTAGAACCCGAAACACTAGAACCTAATGAGGAGTATGGTAATCCAACTAGTGTTCCTGAACCCGATGAGCCTGATCGAGGTAATTCTGACGATGATGAGGATCATCTAGAAGCACAAGCACAAGCCCTTAGAGATTACCAACTATCGAGAGATAGGGTTAGAAGAGTGACAAGGGAACCTTCTAGGTATGGTTTTTCATACATCGTTTCTTATGCCTTTGCTACTGCATCTCTTGTTGAAGAGAAATAACCTATATTTTTTTCTGATATTTTAAAGAGTCCTAATAACTCTTTGAAGATGCATTCTATGAATGAGGAAATGTCTTCTTTGCATAAGAACAAAACTTGGGTGCTTGTTCCTAGACCTCCAAAACAAAAACTAATTGATTGTAAATGGATTTTCAAAGTGAAAGAACTTGAACATGTTAATGAACATCCAAGGTTCAATGCTAGATTGGTTGCAAAACAAAAACTATTAGAATTATGCTTGCTGTTGTTGCCTTCTTTGATCTTGAGCTTGAATAGTTGGATATTAAAACTGCCTTTTTCATGGTAAACTTGATGAAATCATTTACATGCGCCAACCATCTGGTTTTGAGGTGAAAGGTCAGGAGCATATGGCTTGTTTGTTGTATGGGTTTAAGCAATCACCTAGACAATGGTATAAAATGTTTGACTCTTTTATGCTTAAAACTGGTTTTGTTAAAAGTAATTATGATAGTTGCTTATATATTTCTGGTGATAATATTGATAATTCCATCTATTTGCTTCTTTATGTTGATGATATTCTTATTTCCTACAAGCATATAGACAAGATTATGCGCTTGAAATATTTGTTGAAATCAGAGTTTGAGATGAAGGATCTTGGATCTGCCTCTAGAATTTTAGGCATGAACATTGATAGGGTTAGAGCTGACTATTCTTTGTTTATATCTCAGAATTCCTTCTTGCAGAAAATTGTTTCGAAATTTTCTATGCATTTATGTAAACCTGTTTGAACCTCTCTTGCAAGTCATTTTCAGCTTTCTTCTAAAACTTGTCCCAAAACTGAAAATGAGAAGAAAGATATGGCCAACATCCCTTATAGAATGGCTATAGGATTTGTCATGTATTCCATGATTTTTACCTGTCTTGATATTGCTTATTCCACAAGCCTTTTGAGCCATTTTATGTCTAACCCATGTAGGGATCATTTGGCCGCTCTTAAGTGGCTATTGATGTACATTAATAGGACTATTGATAGAGGCTTACATGAGCATAACTGGTCAGAACAACTTGATTTGGTTGGTTATGTCGGCTCTGATTTTGCAGGTGATAGAGAAGGTAGAAAGTCTACCACTTATTATTTCTTTACCCTTGCTGGTAATTATGTTTCTTGGAAATCACAGCTGCAGCCTGTAGTCGCTCTTCGAATATGGAGGCTGAATATATTGCTACCACAGAGGCAATTAAAGAAGCCATTTAGCTTCAGGGACTTTTATCTAAACTGCATATTTTACATTCTGAAGCTGTCCTATTTATTGATAGTTAGAGTTGTCTTCATTTGTGTAAAAATCCTGTTTATCATGAAATGACTAAATGTATAGATGTTAAATATTATTTCATTCATGAAAAGGTTTCAAATGGTATTGTTAATATGGATAAAATTAGTACTAAAAATAATCCTGCTGATTTTGGTACTAAAATTTTGACAACAGAGAAGTTTGTTCTGTGTAGGGACCTTCTGCATATTGATGTAGGTTGATTGACTTAGCTGGAAATTAACAAAAATGCGTTCAAGGTAGAGCTTGTAGGCCTTTTGGGCCTTTGTTCACACATATTTTTTTTCTTTTCTCTTATGTTCTTCCAGCCATGTTCTATGACCGATGATGAGATGGAATGGACCTCACAACCCAAATATGATGAGTTTAGTTTTAACCTAAGATGCCGGGTGGGCTGGGCTGGTTACAGCCCAATCTTTTACTGTGTCTTCCACAGGTGACTGGGCTATTGGTCTTTTTGAATGAATCTTTTATCACATTTAGAATTTCTCCTTAATCAAAATCTATAGAGAAAATATTATTAGTGGTGATAGAGAAAATATTATACCCTTATCATATCTCAAATATGCTCATGCAGTAGCAGTATCGATAAAGATATTTTTGAACATTTTATTAAATTAGTCTCACATATTCTTGAGATTGAATGGAAAGTGAATCATTTATGATACTGGCCAATCAATTGAGTTATGTCATTCTTTGAAGTGAATGCATTAAATATATAATTTATTTATAAACTATATTTTGGTTGTGACCACAACTATGGTATAAATATTACTTATAGCACTACAAAAGAAAATGTCAAATGACGACGGCAACTTCTGTCATAAAGGTGTCATAAAAGGTTAATTTGCGACTGACATGCGACACAAATCATCGGTCTCCATAAGGGCGTTGCAAGCAAGATTTTAAGACAGATATTCGGTTGCAGGCTTAAATAGAGACGGATTGACGATGGGTGTCGCGCCCATATTTGTTCGCGACATAATTTCAAACGTGACAGAATTAGGATAGATAGTTGTCGCAACTCTGTCGCAGTTGATGCGGCAGAACTTCCATCGCAATTTCTTTGCATGTATAACTTTTTTTTATAAATTGTTTATTTCTAGATTAAACCACCTTAAAAATCACAAAATGTACCAACAAAGATCAATTGCACAACAATCAAATATTTCATTATGAACCATCAAACATTAAAAGCAAAGTACATACATAAAAGCCCCAAATGATTCGTCACTTACTATACTATATAATAAACAAACAAATATATATATCAAATGTTCAAAATATATAAAGTACATATTAAAAAGCATAGCAATGCTAACTAGAAGGAGGGTCCCTTCATCCCCGGCACCCTCATCCTCGCCATCGGGACCACCGTGGCTGCTTATCTCACTGACTTCGCAGATCAGGCATCCACCATTCAGGAGGTAGCTCGAGAGGTAGTATCTGCGAAGGATCAAGTCCCATACTATGGAAGTTCTAGACTACCCACTTATGGATAATATGATGCAAGTAGCTAATCCTCCTCTCCCACTCTCGCTGTCACTCTTGCTCCATCATCTTATTAAAGATTTGACTACTGATGGTGGTCATATGCTCCTCATAACCACCAAGGAATGGGCAGCCTCCAATAGTAGCATACTGGGACTGAACGCGCAAACGGGTAGACTCTACTGCACCAAAGCCATAGGTGTGCCCCTTCTTTAGCTCATCATTGAGCTCTAGCATTAGCTTGTGGCCAGTGGGTATAGGGGCACCAATAGTCCTATGCTTATGTTCCTTCTGCTCCTTAAGCTTGCAGAATTTATCCTGAAATTAAGAAAACATGTTACAAATAAATGAATATATAACATAAGATTAGATTTCAAATCATAAGAACATAAACTTAAATAAGAAACAAGTATATAACACTCACCTAGAACTCGTCAGATCGCTCATCGACGAACTTACCCTCCTTCTCGTGTTCTTCTCGATGAATGTGAAGCTTTTCATAAAGCTTCTCATGAGAGAAGTCAACCCTGAGCAATTGACGGTAAAAATTACAAACTCGTAAAAATGATATCAAAATCATATATATATATGGCTCAAACTGACACTAAAACAAACCCGTGTGCATAATAATAATAGCATTACCTCTGAAATTTCCCACTCAATGAATGAGCGAGAACCTGCCATATGCTTGCCAGGATCTCGCCGCCTCGTCCCTCGACCCTGTTTTTTCAAGCCTTCTCACACTTGACCTGATGCTTAACCCTCTGAAGTTTGATGAAAAACTTCCCTTTAAGATTTCAAGAGAGAAAAATTCTTTCGAACATCAATAATTCAAAATATAAAAGGAATACAAATTCTATTGAAAAGGAAAGTGAATGTTGTCATACACACCAATTTAACTTTCAGTGTTTCAGTAGTAAAAATTTAACTCTTATCAACTAGGATAAATCTCATCGGCCAAATATTACAAGTAATAGCCTTATCGTCTACTATTTTTAATAACCTCAGAATCCGTACATAGTTTAAGAAAACAATTTTGATAACTATAGGATCACAAATTTAATTTTTACATGTAAAAGATTCAGTTTAGAGTAAACTTTTATTCAAACAAGAGCTAAACTCTCTATACTAAATTCCTGTAAAATGTAACTTTTACCTAGGAGTCTTGAGAGTTAAGACCTAATATCTTGAGTGTTTCATGGCATTATAAAGAAGATTCGAAGAATTGTTGATTAGTAGATGCATCATTATAGTCCATGATGATGAAGTACTTTTTGAAAAGGAAACGAGGTGCTTTTTGAGGTCTTTTGTAACTAATAATTACATGCACTCCAAATACTACAATACAATATAACCAGTGACGATCATGCATGGACAACCTATTTTCTCTCAAACTAGTATTATAATTATGTGTAGAAGAGTAGAAAAGCCAAAACCACTCCACATGCGAAAAAGCCCACTTTGTTACAGAAATAACATGGACTATCTAGCTACTAATTCATATTTTTGATTGATTCTCCATGCCTTGCCAATCTAGCTGCTAATTCTTATTTTTCAGTTTCCATAATTAAATATTTTGCATTCATTTTGATTCAGCCAAAAAAGAAAGTAAAAATATTTCAACACATGATACAAGTTCCTATTCAGAAAAGAAGATATTTGTGATTTCTCTTCCCTTTTTTTCCCTTTTTGCTACAAAATACACAATCAAGTTATTCTGCTTTGAGAATACATCCAAATATAAATCAATCTAGTTCTATTCTTGTCTTCATCAAATCCCCTCTATTTCTACTATGTATTCAGAAAATTTTTCTAAAAGAAAACTTTCATTTTTGAAATGCAATCCAAGTTGAGCCTAACAAGTCTTAAAAGTAGCAGAAAACATGCACAAAAATAATTTCCTTTGGAGTATATATATATATATATATATATGTGTGTGTGTGTGTGTGTGTGTATCATCAGTACATGCCCCACTTACCTCCTCCTTTCACCATTCTCAGAAATTCATTAAGCTATTGCAAAGTATATAAATTATTCATCTTCAATAGCAAAGTATATAATTTTATAACCATTTTTAGTGATTACACAAATTTAAAATACATTGTCAAATGTATAGAAACTACCAATTTCCAAACAAAAAAAAAAAAAAAAAAAATGGTCTCACCTCATCATAGTTCCAGCAGCAGCTTGAGGGAAAAACTCCAAATTCTAGCAGGGAAGCAGTAGCAGAGGTGCACTGGTGGCAAATAAAGGAGAAGGGAGAAAAACATAGAGAGAAGAGAAGACGGAGAGCAGGAAACCAGAGAGAGGAGAAAAGAGGAGAAGTAGGAGATGGAAGTGACGGTCGTCACCGAAGTCGCGATGAAAGGTGTGGTTGGTGGCTGGGGGTGGTCGCAGGGGAGAAGAGAGAAATCTGAGGAATTGAAACGAAATGAGGGAGGGAACAGTTCGCAGGTGACCTAATTTAGGTCATATTGCGACCGCTTGGCGACAGCATACCGATCGCATATTTAAACAATTTACGATGGCAAACATCGGTCGGCAATAGAATTGCCTCCCTCCTAAGCTAATGGAATGGTTTAGCTCCATTGCTATTTTGTAAAACTAGGCACGGATTATCATATCAGTTGCGAAATGGTCGCTAATCTAGTGACATACATTGTCCGTCTAAAGCTATAGCTAAGCGAGAGATTGACAAGAGCGATCGCAAACCTCGGTCGCAATCTAGTGTTTTTTTAGTGCGTTATCACAATGACTCAATAAACTCTCAATGTATAGATTTCATCATAGGTAAAAATTAGTGAGAAAGATGATACATTGCAACACTGTGTAATTATCAATGCGAGTACTTTCACACCTGAAGTGCGTCTTTTAAAATATTGTTAGGCATCATCTTAGAAGAGATATGAAAGTGTTATTTACTTTTCGAAATGATGTTACTGATATTAGTGATGCTATTAGTAATGACATCGAAATGACACATGCAAACAATGCCAAATTATTCAAAAAAAAAAAATATCCAGATGATTTTTCCCTTGACATATATTATGGTTGTTAGATTTTTTTTCAAAGTAGAAGACTATTTGTATTCCTTATATTTAAAGTTTATTATTAATTTATATGTATAATGGTGAAATGAAATATCTCTAATTAAGAATGGTGAATGAAGATATAAATGTCCAAATGTAGTACAAAGTTGTAGAAGAACCGATTGTTTAAAACTCCATAAGAGTTAGCTAATTAAAAGACTCCAGAAGAGCTAGTGTATTTTTTCACAAAATGTCGTGGAATATTATTTTTATTCTCGATGATATTTTCCATCATCTTGAAACAATGGATAAAAAGTATGCATTACTATTAGTATTCTATAAAACAAATACTACCATTTATTTGTATTGCACCGAATAAATAAATTTGAGAAACAATTGTTCAATAAACCAGAAGTTTATTAAGTTAAACAATTTATTATTGGCATGACCATCCCGAATTATTAAAATATGAATACTATTTATTAATTCATATAGAACTAGAAGTTTCATATTTTGATAAATTCCATGTACTACTTATTTTAAATACAAGTTACATATAAATATCACTAGTACTATTTTAGGGTTGAGTGTGCTACTTTGGGATGAATGCAAAATTATTAATTGATGCATCTATAAGATAGTAGTGTGAATATTACTTACTCGTAACCTGCAGTTTATGATGTCTTAATGAGCTCATACTTTAAATTCTTCAAAGGCACAATTTGTACTAATTATACTAGTTGTGTTATGCATTTATTGATATTAGTTGATATCCTGCAGAATATGTTCACACACTAACTGGTTCTATAGACCATAAATGCATCAATATGAGTTATTAAAAATATAGTAGCACTCACTTTGTATTTTTGCCTGTAATTATTATATATACTCCTTTTTGTTATTGGTTTATGGCGAGAACCAAGTATTATCATCTAAGAATTAGATGTCATTATTCATTTTTATTGCTCCACGAAAAAGGAGATGGGCTTATATATCTGTCTGCCAAAGAATATCAAAAGAGATATTCATAATTTATTAATTTGAATATCTCAACTTTAAGAGGAGAAACCATTAATTACTAGTGTCTTATCTTGATACTTATATATTTAAACCAGAAGTTCAAAGAATATGACAACGCATGTTTTTTGACCAACATCAGACTAATAATGCTCCTAACTTATTAGATGTCCCTCAAGAACAATATACCACAACTAATTATTTGAGACACAACATAAATGTGGTAGATAAGTCAATTCCATTAATATGAACTCAGGAGCAAATATTTAGATGGTCACATTATAAAGTTGAAGAAATAAAATTCCAAAAGAATTTTCCAAACATGACCAAAATATATTTTTGGGAAAAATTCATGTACATGAAATATTGTGATATTATGAGATCTCAATATAATAGGTCATGATTGATAATGAATGGAATCGCAAAAGTACAAGAGTATTTATGCACATATTAATATTGAATTAGAATGATTCAAAGTTTGTAAATTTAAGATAGTATATAGTTCGTATGAAATTATAAAAGTTAGTTCGGACAATTAACAAGGACATATGAAGTGTACATAATTCCTAGAAGGACTTATATGCCTGAAGTTTAATCCCAGAAGGATAGTTTTGAATATTTATTTATAATATGCGAACTACGAAATAAGTATTGATTATGAAACTTCGTACACACCTGTCATTACTTATGAAGAAATATTTTTGGTGGAAAATATGATTAGTTTTTGTAATAGCGTCCAAGACAATTGATATACTTTTATGTATGTAATCATTTGATAACATATTTATATAAGTCAGTCCAGCAAGCAACTGAATTTTATGCTTAAGTTCCTAACGGACCTAATATGCCTTAATCATATAAGTAAATTGTTCTAAAAGAACATAATGTAACTCAGTCTTAGTGAATCATCATTGAAAATGATGATGAGAAGATCGAGTATGTCCATGTATGAGGAAACATTTTACTTGTCTTGGTTAATTATACTTGCCACATATATTGCTTTGTGATGAAATATTTTTACTGTACAATTTGTTGATTAACACTTTGATGAACTAGTGTACCCCATTAATAGAATAGTGATATCATATGAGAATATCATCTACCTACACGAGTAAGTGAACAAGAAGTTCACAAAACTATTCACTGGCAAATAATGTGAATCAAATGTTTTATATATTTTTAACATATTTATGAGAGTTTCTAATAGATACTCTAATTTGGGTGTCCTAGAAGGATAATAAATTTCATAAGTATGAATAACACTCGAAGCATGATACACTTCTTGATTATAAAGATAATTGTCCTCTAAAAGAGGAGGATTATATGGACATTTTTTATTCCTGAAGAATAAAAAAAGGCAAGTATGATGATCAAGAGTTCTGAAATCAAACTTTTGTCTTGATTCATAAATTGAATATTCTGAAAATCTTCTATATAGACATGGCACATCATTACTATTCCAAGTTATTGAGTCATTAGATATTGATAAAGATCTTCTATAAAAGAATATTGAAGAACTATTAATTAGTCCTGAAGTACTATGATGACCACAACAATTTTCGTCTATATTGACATCTCCTTGTGTCGTAGTATATGCTTTTTGCTGATACTTATTTTTTGTGACAAATAAAAACTTATGTGTGTCGCAATAACCCTCTGATACTTACAGATGACACAACCGGTGTCAATTTAACTATTTATGTTGACATATAAATATGAGAGTAATAATATAGTACCGTGACAAATAAAACTATCTAGACAAACTAATAATTTGAAATATTTTGTGACATCTATTTATATCATATTAAATCAAAATAGTGATATATGTTTTTATTGAAAATAAATGTGCAATCTGACAACCGAAAATGTCTCAATTTCATTTTTATGTCACTTTTTTATTTTAGATATTGTCCCAAATCTCGTATAAAAATAGTCAGAAATTAAAATATTTGCGATATATATAGTTGTATTATTATATAAAAAGTTTGACAATTTTTGTGTAAGTAATTTCTCATTTCTCAAGACTTATTGGTTTGTGTTTTGCTAACTTCTAGCATCATTTGTCAACAAAAACCATTTTGTGACAAATGATGATTGGTCATTTTAACAATCTATTCGAACACTAGAAACACATACACAACCTTCTATATAAAATCATATATTTACTGAAAAAAAATTTTTTGCATTAAAATCCAATCAATAACTAAATAAATTAATCATCATCCACTAAATCAAATATATCCATTACATTCAAAATCAAAACGTTTAACCATTCGCCAGCTTCATAAAAATAAATAAACTACAACTATCATAACAACATAGCTAGAGAAGATTTCTTTGAGTTTGAACTCAAACAATGTCATAAAACTATAATGATTAAGAGTACAAAACTAACATTCAACATTTCACCGCACAAGCAATTAGAATTCTTCATCTCTTATCACCTATAAAATTAAAAAAGATGTATTTAACCATTTGAATTAGAGTAACATTAAAAATATTTTTAATTCAGAGGTTAAGATTAAAATTTCTCATATCAAATATGAAGGCCAAACAATAAAAACTCAGAGCATTTCCAATTATTTGAAACAAGAAGTCAGGCCTAATCAATGAAATAAAGAATAAGCATACTTACTTTGGAGATTTTGTGAAGCCAAGGAAGAGAAGAAAATTTGTTTATCACATTTTTATGCGGTGAATCGATCAAGGGAAGGAAGGAAAAGAGGGTAACAAGGAGAACAGGAGAAGCCTTAGGAGGTGATCCTGATCAAAATGAAGAAATAAAGAGAGAAAGAAAAAGGAATTATAGAAATACAGAGATAAGTGATGTTTGGTTTTCCATTGACCAATTGTAAGAAGGAAAGAGCAAAGATCTACATATAGTGAAAGATACGTGGGGGTAGAGTGTAGGTGGCACGAGTAGGAGAAAGTTAGTGGCAAAAGTAATATGTCAGGGAAAAAAAGAGATAACAATAATTCTCCTTCTTGTTTATATCTATATATAATATATACATTTTTGTTTTCCAATCATTTTTTTTTGATAAAATGTCTAGTATATGATTATTTTTTCATAAAGGCTTTCTTAAAGACATTTTTTCCATTAACAAAAAAAAGACTTTTTTTTTTCCAAAGTTAAAATTAAAATAATTTTATAAAATTATACAACTATCGAGCCTATCTTCGAATAATTGTGTAACTAAGACTTTTATAACTAAAGTATAATTTTTCTAAACTTTGCTAGATTAAATCTCTAAAATATGGGATTAAAAGATAAATCAACCCATAGTTAGGTTTTAAAACAAACAGAAAAAAAAGACTTAAAATAAAGACAATACTCATTTCTGAAACCCGAGCTTCACATGTTTAAGAATTATTAATATTAATGTTTAAAAAAATTTACAATAATACATAGTTCTACAATGACTTGGTGCTATATTCTATATGAATGGTCATCTAATATACCATATTATACCTGTAATGTAATATGAAAAAGAAAAAAAAACCAAGTACAAGTTAAAATCTTTTACCTTTCTTGAGACTCATATTCTCAGCTCCAAAATTGAGAGAGCTTTCCGCACCGCATTTCTACCATCTTCAAGCTTGGCATACCTACATTTTAACTTTGTATATTTCTCTGTACACAACAATCTAAAGCAAGAAACATTTATAAGCAAGCCCTTGTGTCAAAAACAAACAAACAAACAAGGAAAAAATGGAAAGGAAAAACAAAATGATTACCTTATTACAACAAAGATTTGAAGGCTCATCTTTTTCCATAGCATATTCCGCCATGAATAAGAATTTCCAACTAAGGTAGAGTCAGGCTTCTCTATATCTGAGTCCTATTCCACTCGGTTGGAGGCATAATGCTCATATTTGAATGGAAAAGGTTTCAAAATTTCAGAATGAAAAGACACTTATGTCATAATTGCAAATCTTGATATGAGGTACATAAATATCATAAAATGGAAGCATTTCATAAGTTTGTTTCGATGCACTTACAAATGAAGTTAGCAAAACACACTAACTCATTACTTGTTCAGAAATGAACATAATAAAACAAATAAAAGAAACAGTTAACGTATAATGTGTCCTTAATGGAATAAAAATGGAGAAAGAACCAATTGTTCTACGCAAAAAGAAATTGAACATTATCCCTAAATATGGCTTATTTTCCTTGAGCAATAAAACCATGAACTTACATTTCCAGGAAAACATGATTTATTGAAGATAATTTATGCCTAATTGTTGGTCATTTGGGCCTCATTTGCCCACATTTTTCATTTTTTTCTCAGCCCAATACTCCCTATGATGATTATGGACTGGGCTCACTAAAAGTATGGGTTGAAATTTATTGGGCCAAGATGCCGGGCCAGGCCAACCCGGCCCGCCCATGGTGACTTAGGGTTTCTATGTTTAAACTCTCTATTTTTGGAGGCTGCCCTAATTTTAGAAAGCAGCCTCCCCTTTAGTTCCTTCTTCTCTTCACCTTCGTCTCTTCCTCCTCCTCCACTGCCTGACCGCCGCTGCTACCACCTCCATGACTTCTCCGTCGCCGACGCAGGGAGTCGGCGTCACTGCCTGACTGCCGTCGGGCGACTGTGAAAGAAAGAGAGAGAGAGAGTGAGCTGTAGGAGAGAGAGAGAGAGAGAGAGAGAGAGAGAGAGAGTGAGTGAGGACGAGAGAGAGTGAAAGACCCCCATTTCTGGTGAGCTCAGTCCGACTGAGGGACGGTGCTACTGGCCGCAGCTCCCGGAGCTCGATCTCAACGTCGCCGGTGTCCATCCCCTGCTGCTGCTGAAACTACCACTGCTGTACCGGAATTCTCGCCGCTTCAGCTGTGGATCCTCACCGCTGAGCTCACAGCCGCGGTTCAGGTAAGCTTCCTCCCTTGTTCTTTTCTTTTCTTCTTGCTCACAATCTCCTGCAGATTCCGGTGATCTACGGTGAGCCGCTGCCGGAGAAGAAGGAGAAAGGAGGTACCTTTCAAGTGAAGAAGAACAGGGACCAGTTTCGGAATAAGAAGAAAAAGGAGGACCAGTTTGCAATTTGTAATAGTTTAGGGTCTTTCTGTAATTTCTTATTTTTAAGGGCTGAATAGTAAATAAAAAAGTTGTGTGTAATAGTAAATAGGTTTGTGGATCTAACGATCCTCACAACAGTGGTATCAGAGCCCGGAAATGACTTCAACTTTTCGGTGCTCTTGTGGACCGGCGGCTGCCTCGGGTTGACCTTCCGGACCCACGGGAACTGTTGAGTTCCGTGGATCTGGCTCAGGGAAGCATCCTTTAAACCTTCTCTGTTTATTTCGGCCTCTTTTGGTAGATCGTTACTATTATTCTTGCCTATTTTGCTAGATCTGTTTGTCTTCTGTTAGATTTGCTTATTTACTTTAAATCTATCGTCACGGATCTGCTATTTTTGTGAATCTAGTTTATTTTTGAAAAATCTAAAACCCAAGCCTGGCTTGAGTCCAAAGAGACTTCAAGTAGCTGGGTCTTGGTATTTTTTCTGTAACTGATTACAAATTGTGGTTATTATTCGTGATTGTTGATTTTACTGCTATTTGTGTTGGAAGGCTGTTGCTCAGCCCTTACCTGTTTATTTCTGTCTCGGTTATTCTTGTGCAAACTGCGTTATTTCTGTTGTGAGATTCTTTGCGTTTCACCTATTTTTATTGCGCCGTCTTTCAAAGCAAAAATCCGGGCATTTTATTTGTGTGACAAACTTCTTTTTCAAATCTTTTATTTTTCTAGCCATTTATTACTCTTATTTGCCATTTTTTAATCATGTCTGTTCCAAAAATTGAAACCGACAAGTTTGATGGCAAATCTGATTTCATAATGTGGCGGAGAAAAATGAAAGCAGTTTTAGTCCAAAATAAAATCGCACCTGCAATTTGTAGCCCTGAAAAGTATCCGGAATCTTAGTGAAGTGCTTTATGAAAAACTTGGTGATGCCCACAGTTGCCTCACCTTGCATTTAACCGATAATGTTTTGCGAGAAATAGACCAAAAGGACAACGCTTTTGAAATTTGGACAAAACTCGAAAAATTGTATTTGGGAAAATCCTTATCAAATAAGATTTATCTAAAGGAACAACTTTTCGGTTTAAAAATGAGCGGGTCGAAATCTCTTTCAGAAAACATTGATGATTTAAACAAAATTGTTTTGGAATTGCAAAACATTGGAGAGAAGATCTCCGATGAAAACATTGCTGTTATTTTATTAAACTCCTTGCCTGAGTCTTTTAATGATGTTAAATCTGCTATCAAGTATGCAGAGATAATTTGACTCTTGCTGATGTGAAAAACGCTTTAAAATCAAAGGACCTTGATTTGAGAAAAGAAAACAAAACTAACGGAGAGAACCTTTACGTGAAAGGGAGGGTTGATCGGAGAGAATCTTCTAGTCACCATTCTAAAAGTAAAGGGAGGTCGAAATCACGAGATAAGAAAGTGAAGTGTTTTTACTGTGGCAAGGAAGGTCATATGAAAAACAAGTGTTTTAAGAGGATCAAAGATGAAAAACAACGTAAACAAGGAAAAGGGAGTGATAAAAATGGCAAAACCCACGATTTTGAATCAGATGGTAATTCCATGTGTTCTGAGGTTTTATGTGTATCTCCTTCCCCTTCTTCTGTTTCTGATCATTGGATTCTTGATTCTGGCTGCACTTTTCATATGACTCCAAACAAGCATTGGTTTTCAGATTTTAAACCCCTTGAACATGGAAAAGTTTTTATGGGAAATAATCATGTTTGTAACATCAAGGGTATTGGAAATGTTTTCATTAAAATGCATAATGGTGTAATCAGAAAATTGACCGAGGTGAGATATGTGCCCGACCTCCGTCGGAATCTAATCTCCCTTGGTGTTTTTGACACAAATGGTTATTCTTACAAATCTGAAAATGGTATTATGAGAGTTTGCAAAGGAGCATTGGTCATGCTCAAAGGTTTTAAAAAGGATGGCTTATATCATTTGATTGGAAAAACTGTTTGCGACACATCTGCATTGGTTTCAAAATCTGTCCCTGAAAAGACTTTGTTGTGGCACCGTCGGATTGGCCACATCAATGAAAAGGGACTACATTGTCTTCATAAGCAAAATCTTTTTGGGTGGTGACAATCGAATCATTGGATTTCTGTGACCATTGTGTTCTTGGAAAACAACATAAAATTAGTTTTTCGGTTGGCACACACAAGTCCACTTCTGTCCTTGATTATGTGCATTGTGATTTGTGGGGACTTGAAAAGGTTTCCACCTATGGTGGCAATGTTTATTTCTTATCTATTGTTGATGATTTCTCTAGGCATGTGTGGGTATTTCTGTTAAAATCGAAAGATCAAACATTTGAAAAGTTTTCCGAGTGGAAACGCCTTGCCGAAAATCAAACCGGAAATAAACTAAAAACAATTATGTGCACTGCATGGCATTTTGCATCATAGGACTGTTAGGCACAACCCTCAGCAAAATGGTGTTGCTGAAAGGATGAACCGAACGATTATGGATAAGGTTAGGTGTCTTATGGTATCCTCAAGCATCCCAAAACCCTTTTGGGGAGAAGCTGTAAGTACAGCTGTATACCTCATTAATAGATCACCCTCAACAGCCATAAACTTCAAAACTCCTTTAGAGTTGTGGTCCGGAGAACCACCAAACCTGTCAAACCTTAGAGTGTTTGGATGTGCTGCATTTGCACATCAAAAGGAGGGTAAGTTAGACCCAAGGTTAAGAAAGGGAGTGTTTATAGGCTACCCTAGTGGGGTGAAGGGATACAAAGTTTGGCTCAAAGGTGAGCCGGGAGTAAGGGTTATTGTGAGTAGGGATGTTGTCTTTAATGAACTTGATATGCCTTGTCTAAAGGCTGAATCCGATTCCGATAGTTCTACTGATGTTCCCTCGGATGGGAATGTTCCCGTTGAGGTGGAGGACACCTCTGAACCATCACAAGTTCACGGACATGAACCGGAAACTAGTGGAGAGTCGGGTATACCGGCTAATCATCCCGAAACCGACACCTGAATCTGAAAATTCAGATGATGATGAGGATCATCCAGAGGCACAAGCACAAGCCCTTAGGGATTACCAGCTGTCTTGGGATAGGGCTAGAAGAGTGTCGAGAGAACCCATTAGGTACAGTTATTCATACATCGTCTCATATACTTTTGCTGCTGCATCCTAAATGGAAGAGAAAGAGCCTCTGTGTTTTTCTGATGTGTTAAAGAGCCCTAATCGCTCTTTGTGGTTGTATGCTATGGAAGAGGAAATGTCCTCGCTTTACAAAAACAAAACCTGGATTCTTGTTCAAAAACCCTCAAAGCAAAAATTGATTGATTGTAAATGAATTTTCAAAATCAAAGAGCTCAGATCACGCAATGAACCCCCCAAGGTTCAAGGCTAGAGTCAGTTGCAAAAGGTTTTTCTCAAGTTGAGGGCATCGATTTCAATGAAATATTTTCTCCTGTTTTTAAATATAAAACAATTAGGATTATGCTTGCAATCGTTGCTTTTTATGATCTTCATCTTGAACAACTTGATGTAAAAACTGCATTCTTGCATGGGGAACTTGAAGAAACTATCTATATGCGACAACCACCAGGTTTTGAGGAAAAGGGTAAGGAAAACATGGCATGTCTCTTGAAAAAGTCCTTATACGGACTCAAACAGTCACCAAGGCAATGGTATAAACAGTTTGACTCTTTCATGCTTAAAGCTGGTTTTATTAAAAGTAATTATGATAGCTGTTTATATTTTTGTGGTGATGTTGAAACTGCTGTTTATCTTTTGCTCTATGTGGATGATATGTTGATTACTTGTAAGCATAGAGATAAGATTACTAGCTTCAAATCCTTGTTAAAGTCAGAATTTGATATGAAGGATTTAGGGTCTGCTTCTAGAATCCTTGGGATGAACACCAATAGAGATAGAGCTGACCGCTCATTATTCATATCCCAAAAATCCTTTCTGCAGAAAATTGTTCACAAATTTTCGATGCATTTATGCAAACCAGTTTGTACCCCACTTGCGAGCCATTTTCAGCTTTCCGAAAAATCTTGCCCCAAAACTGAAAAAGAAAAGAAAGACATGGCAAACATACCTTATAGGATGGCTATAGGATCCGTCATGTATTCAATGATATCCACCCAACCCGATATTGCTTACTCCATAAGCCTTCTTAGCCGATTTATGTCCAATCCGGGTAGGGATCATTGGGCAGCTCTCAAGTGGTTATTGCGGTATATTAATAGGACTATTGATAGGGGTTTGCTTTATCATAATTGGTTCGATAATTTTGAGCTGGTTGGATATGTAGATTCTGACTTTGCAGGTGATAAAGATGGTAGGAAATCTACCACTTCTTATTTCTTTACTTTAGTAGGCAATTGCATATCTTGGAAGTCACAGTTGCAGCCCGTAGTCGCCTTATCGACTACGGAGGCGGAGTACATTGCTGTCACAGAGGCGATTAAGGAAGCTATTTGGCTTCAAGACCTTCTATCTGAATTGCATGTTTTAAATTCCAAAACTGTGATTTATACTGATAGTCAAAGTTGTCTCCATTTGTGAAAAAATCCTGTTTATCATGAGAGGACTAAACACATAGATATTAAGTATCATTTAATAAGGGAAAAGGTTTCAAGTGGTGTAGTGAATATTGAGAAAATTAGTACTAAAGATAATCCTGCAGACTTTGGTATTAAAATTGTGACAACTGATAAATTTTTTTTGTGCAGGGATCTTCTTTACATTGATGAAGGTTGACTCTTTTAAGTCTGTTGTGGCTGGAATTTTCTGGAAAAATGTGTTCAAGGTGGAGTTTGTTGGTCATTTGGGTCTCATTTGCCCACATTTTTTATTTTTTTCTCAGCCAAATACTCCCTGTGATGATTATGGACTGAGCTCACTAAAGGTATGGGTTGAAATTTATTGGGCCAAGATGCCGGGCCGGGCCAACCCGGCCCGCCCATGGAGACTTAGGGTTTCTATATTTAAACTCTCTATTTTTGGAGGTTGCCCTAATTTTAGAAAGCAGCCTCCCCTTTAGTTCCTTCTTCTCTTCACCTTCGTCTCTTCCTCCTCCTCCACTGCCTGACCACCGCTGCTACCACCTCTATGACTTCTCTGTCGCCGATGCAAGGAGTCAGCGTTACTTCCTGACTGCCGTCGGGCGACTGTGACAGAAAGAGAGAGAGAGAGAGAGAGAGAGAGAGAGTGAGCTGTGAGAGAGAGAGAGAGAGAGAGAGAGAGAGAGAGAGAGAGAGAGAGAGTGTGTGTGTGAGGACGATAGAGAGAGAGAAAGACCCTCATTTCCGGTGAGCTCAGTCCGACTGAGGGACGGTGCTACTGGCCGCTCTCCACCTTGAGCTCGCCCTAGCTCCCGGGGCTCGATCTCAACGTCGCCGGTGTCCATCCCCTGCTGCTGCTGAAACTACCGCTACTGTACCGGAATTCTTGCCGCAGCGAGCCACTCCCGTTTCGACCGTGGATCCTCACTGCTGAGCTCACAGCCGCGGTTCAAGTAAGCTTCCTCCCTTGTTCTTTTCTTTTCTTCTTGCTCACAATCTCCTGCAGATTCCAGCGATCTACGGTGAGCCGCTGCCAGAGAAGAAGGAGAAAGGAGGTACCTTTCAAGTGAAGAACAAGGACCAATTCGGAATAAGAAGAAAAAGGAGGACCAATTTGTAATTTGTAATAGTTTAGATTCTTTCTATAATTTCTTATTTTTGAGGGCTGTAATAATAAATAAAAAAATTGTGTGTAATAATAAATAGGTTTGTGGATCTAACCATCCTCACAACACTAATTTTAAAATTCCCACAGCTTTGACGATAATTTCACCATCATTGTCAATCTTGGGATGTCTATACATTTCTTCCTTTTGGACCCAAAGTCACTCCAACTAAGTGTGCCACTAAGTTCACCCCTGCCTGAACAATAACTCAGAAATTAACAAATATCATTAATTATATCTAAGCATTATGAACCCAGAGTTGACCAAAAAAAAAAAAGGATGACCTGAAGCTTCTTCATTGTTGAACCATCATGGTAGAAATAAAGTTCTTTGGCCATGGGTGGCAAATTTATAAAAAGAATCAAAAATATTTTATGATAAAAAAATGTTACAAGGAACGAATACAATTACAAGATGACAGCAATCCATTTTTCAAGAGCTAGTATTGGATTCTAATATAGCATTTTTGCACGTTAAGATCCATAGAAATTTAACTGCAAATTAGTTTTCAAGCCTATTAGCCATTCATACACAGGCGCGCAAACAAGAAACCAAGAACCCACAGCACCTACATCTGCATATTCACAAAATCGACCATGGATCACTCAACTAGCAAAGTAAAAGCAATTGGTTGTTAATTCTTAGAAGGAGAAAGAATGGCAACCAACAAGTGAATAAAAACACTTCAGAAGAAGTTCATAAGAAGACGACGTCAATTTGCATTAGATAGATCTTTAGAGATAAGAAATAACAGTTATTCATTCTTTTTCTCTTTTACCATTTAGTACATAAAGTTCTTCAACTAATTCTAAGAGAAAAGTAAGATGAAACAACAACATATAGAAGCAACCATACAAGCAGGAAAAAAGTAAAAAAACAAAATGTTTCATCTGTGTTTACTGTTTTTAGCTCTAGAGCTTGCATATTAAACATATCATTGTTAGAAGCTAATCAGGCTAGTAGATATGAGCAATTCTGCTGAAAGTGCTTGAGCTTTCAATTTTTGTAATAATTGGGAACTCATTATCCACCTGCATTTTCATCTAGTGCCATTTTGAGTTCAACATGATTGGTTGTTTATGCTACTTGGGTTACAATATTGAGGCTAAGATACATATGTGAAACTAATCATAAACTTATAACAATAACCTATGCTTCGCCGTTACTAGGCAGAGCAACAAGCATTATCTTATTATCTCTATTTTACAAGTTTTCATTCGCCCCCTCCCCCCCTCCCCTCTGAAAAAATTCTTGAATTTGTCTTTTGAGTTGAAGAGGAGGGTGCACGCCTGCTCAATGCATTTTGTGATCTATTGAACCTTCCAAAATTATATAGCAATACTATGTTCAGACTCCACTGTTACAATCCCTTTATCGTCATATACTATGTTGCTAATCATATATTTTATTGCCTCCGGGAAACAATACAGTACAGTACAACACTTTAAATGTATAACTCATTCATTAAAATTTTAAAATTTTCAATACGACAAACATAAAAATTGATCTTATTGATCTAAGTGTTATCCCTTCAAATCAAAAACAAGAAAACCCAAAACCTACTACTCTTTCGCAATGAAAAACACAAGTCAAGAACAATTGTAAAATAGAAAATTCCCAGCAGTAAAGACTGGATTTTTTTAGAGGAAGAAGCAAAACATGAATATAGTTGATGCTGTACCATAGAGAACGAGAGACCATGAGTGAGATCAATTATAAGTTGCAAAACAATCAGCAAAAGAAAACCTAAATTAACGCAGTTCACTCTAAAAACGAATACCGAAGTTTACAGTATGCCCAAACCCATAAGAAATCTCCATGAACCCTTAGATTCAAGAACAATATTCAACCGAATTTAGACTCAAAGAATTAGACATGATTGAACAAAATTAACTTACCTTTGTGCCCCCAAAACAACAACAAACTATCGAAATCGTGGGGTCTAATCCTTTACTAAACAAAATGAGGCTCCTGAAATCGAAAAACAGTTGTAAATGATCTCAAAGGAAAATTGAAATCGAGGCAATTTGTGCCTCAGAGTAAGGGGCAAAGGATTTTTTTGGTTGGTTATGTAAAGAGAAAGTGAACCGTGAATGAAATTTTAGAGGGAAGGGAAAGATTTAGGG
The DNA here is from genome assembly GCA_028651295.1 of Catharanthus roseus. NCBI lineage: Eukaryota > Viridiplantae > Streptophyta > Magnoliopsida > Gentianales > Apocynaceae > Catharanthus > Catharanthus roseus. The sequence continues at coordinate 11,490,646 of JAPQWS010000102.1, read as the reverse complement.
AAAATATTTTATATCATTTAGTAACCACATCCAAATGGGTCCTTAGCTTGAAATTATGTCTAAAATTTTTGGCACAATTTCTTCAAAAAAAAAAATTGGGGGCAATGTTTTGATATCTTATTGAGTTATCGTTTAAAACTTTCAGGAAACTAAGTGACACAAAAGTAATATCATAATATCTCTAATATGAGATATATATTTTTATTTATCATCAATATATTAACTTATCCGTTGTCACACATGATTAGGTAAAAAAAAAAGATTTATTCTAAATTTAAGAAAAAAGTGTAAAAAAATCTGTCATTAAATCTAATTTTTCTTGTAGTGGATCCTACATGTCTAGTGCATGAATGTATTTGTTTCATGGAAGTAAATGGCTATTATGGTTCTTCTCAAACTAAGGACTTTGGAATATACATTGAACTTACCGTGATATGATATATAAGATATTGATTATTTATATGATCTACACAAATCACTTCATACATTAATATAAACTATGATTGTGTATATAAGAGATAATTGAATATCTCACAGAAAGATATTGTAAAGAGATAGGTGATAGAATTTTAATTATATCTTAGTTATGATAGAACGTTTCTCTCTAATTCACCCCTATCTGTTCTATCCCTTCAGCCCTATAAATTGAGCCCTTACCTTTTAACTTGTAAACACATCTTTTTCTAATTTTTCTATGCATTTTATTTATTTAGTCTCTCTTTCTTTATACTTTATATTTTATATCAATTATTCTACTGTGCCGACAATGTTGTCCCAACAAGTTTCATAACATAAATATTTTATTTACGTTGAAATTTAGCGGCAACTTAAAAGTGGGGTGGATGTAAATATGGAGAGACCTTTCACTTAGTATGTTAGGTGCAACAGCTCAATTAGTTATGGGATTGCAAATTGGTACCAAGATAGACCTACCAAGAGTAGGAGAGTCTCGCTATTGGGCTACCACCTCGTTGTCATTCATTTGTGGTGATCCATAGGTTTGTGCAATGAATACTATAATAGTAAATTAAATATAATAAAAAATATTTATTTCATTTTTTATTCTAACCAAGTAAAAAGGGAAATAAATTTGATTTAAATCTTTATCACTTAACCAAATAAATTGAAAATAAATGAATATACTCCCTTTAGTGGAAGAAAATAATGTCATTTTTACTTCTCTTTCTCTTTTTGCGAACCAAACTAAGGCTAAATATGTGGATTTATTTAGGTAAAACTATGAGATCTTCCGATCAAATTTCTCGTCCTTTTATACTTTATATGAAGATTACTTAAGTACGGAGTTCATTATATACACTAAACTGGATTTTTCCTTATTTTCGCCACCTTTTGTAAAAGGTGCCCACTATTGGCCCTATTTTGATTTAAAAAAATTTATTTGGCCATTGGCCTTCTTTTGATAAAAATGTGATGTAGCATGTTAAGTAACCATCAATATTGCTTTTCTTAAAATAAAAAAAAATTACTCCTTGATTTTCTCCACGTAAAAGATATGCCATGCACTTCTCTCATTTTTTTCTTTTTCTCTTTCCTCTTTAAAATTTTTTCCAAATAAAATAATTTATTTTAAGAAAAATCACTCCTTTTAATTTATTAAATGAAGGAAAAATATTATGATCAAGAACAATAGTAGGATTTTATTAATTTGTCAGATTTTTGTAATCATCACATTAATCAATACTAAATTTGATCACTCTTAGTAATTGACTTTTATCAAATTGAAAGATATATTACTAATTATATATAATATTATTATATTTTGTATAGAATATAAATTGATAAATTATATAAATGAACAAATAAGCTTATTATACTCACAATTAGGAATAGAAAAAATTATTTGAGATAAAAATAATAATTTTTTTTTATATTTGCATGCATTTTTATTTTTTTAAATTTGTTGGTGAATAAAATTTATATTAAATATGATTTATTTTATATTTTAAAAAATTACAGTTTCTAAGTTGAAATTATTTTATTTAAACAATTAGAAATTATTTATTCAATTTGATGAATTTTGTTGGAAATTTACTAAAAAATAATAATAAATTTTATTTAGTAATCGAGTTATTATCTAGCACAAAAATTTTTAAATAATTGGTTACCGAATTAATATTGGTAAAAAATATGGTATCAAATTCAAATATGATAATCAATACAAAACTTGATAAGTCATATTCCGCAAATAGTATTCAACAATAACAAATGTATATTATTTATAAATCAATAATATATACAAATATAATATATATTATATCTAATAAATATTGATATTTTATTTCGATAAAAAATCACTTACTAAAACCCTATCTATCGTATTTGGTATTTAAGTTATTACTAGGTCGATAACTTATCGGAATTGGAAAAAATTATATCGTTGTCATTCTTAAAAGTAATATTTTTTCCTTCAATTTTTTTAAAAAAATAAGGGATTTTTTTCTTTTTGAACGTGGTGGTCCTCTTTTCCGTGGCCAAAATATGCCGGCCGCGGTAAAACGGTAGCATGCGAAGAAGGTGGCTCCATACCCATAACTATAGTACTAGTCCGGAGAAGAAGCGATACCGCCCCTTACTCTATTTCCTTCAAGCAGGAAATAGAGGACGGGGAACTTCTAGGCAATCCTAGTTGTGAAAGACTCTTTTTTTGGAGTTTTAAAACAACTGGGGTCGCTATTTATTTGGTCTTCAGAAAGAAGTTCTTTTTGAGTTTCTTTCAGGAGGTCAAAAGGCTTCTATAGATTAAATTAGTTTTTGTACTTTGAAAAGAAATTAAAGAGGAAAAGAATTATAGAGAATAAATAATGAGCATATAAAATCATTATAAGAAAGATTAAAATAAAAACAAGAAGAACAAGAAAAAGAAAAGCAAAGAAAAAAAAAAAGAAAAATGTTGAGAAGTGTGATTGGCATGTCTTGTGGAGAAAAAGAAGGCTCATTTTGTATTATGCGATCCAAGAAAGAAGAAAAAGAAAAAGAAAGTCTATTCACAAAAAGAAAAATAAAGAGAGCAAGAAACATTTTGTTCAATTTTGAACATATTTAATTAGAAAAAAAAGCTATGAATTTTCTTTATCATGGAAATTACTTGTTAGTAAAAGGGAGAAAAAATGTCTGAACAATTTTCAAGCGAATCACAGCCATTGATATAAAAACAAAAATCAGAGCCGTTGATTATGGGGTCTAGAGGAAGATGATTTCTTTTTTTTTTTTTTCTCAGTCAGAGGATGTTCAGCTTGTTTTGGAATACTTCAAAAGAAAAAAAAGGTTCAACCTTGCACGTGCACCACATGCCAGGCACGTGCAGGAACTACTTTCCTCGTTTTTTTTTGGATAAATTTTTTCCCTATTACATATCAACCATCTTAAAAATAGAGAAAATCATATAGTATATTAGGAATTGAACTTAGTTGTCAACTCTGATTATTATTATTATTATTTTTGGAAAGGACAACTTTAATTACTTGTACATCGCCATAAATAATAAAACTTACCTAATGATTAGGAGAAAACTTTTTTGAGTTTCCCAACCCTACACTCTCGCTAAACTATTACAAAGATTTAGGAAATATGAAAATGTTAATTGAAAATACGTGTTTGAAGCTTTTATTATATTATGAAATTGAGAATATAAATTGAATATATATGATGTATTTGATTCTCTTTTTATGTAAACGTAGAATACAAGCATCAGCTTTCTCATATATTCTCTCAATATATGAGTAATATATTCTCTCAATATATGAGAAATACTCGGGCAAAACTATCAACTTTGATAAGTCCACTAATTTTAGGAAGAATTTCCTGAGAATCTAAAGAGTCTATGGCTTTGTAACTTTACCTGACCATAAGCTTCGGGAAAGGGAAATATTTAGGTCTATCATACATGATAGATTACTCAAAGAAGGAAATTTTCTTATATCTTCATGATAGGATATGGAAGAAGCTCTGCACTTCGAAATAAGAAATGCTCTCGCAGGCAGTTTAAGAAGTACTGATTAAGTCAGCTATCCCAACAATTCCTACATATGCTATGTTGTGTTTTCTCCTCCTAGCTTCTATCACTAATTTCATTACGAGTCTTATTCAATATTTTTGGTGGGGGGTAATCAGCACCATAAGAAAATTTACTTGAAAGCCTTGGAAGGATATGTGTCAACCTAAAACTAACATCGCCTTACTCAGCAAGCAGGACTGGAGATTATCACGCAACCACTATCCCTTTGGTCTAGGGTCATTGAAGAAAAATATTACCCTGTTAGTGAAAGTGCATAAAGGACATCACTCATCTTATCTTTGGTGAAGTATTCTTGCCGCACGACCTTATATATTATAAGGTGTTTGATGGCGCATTGGCGATGGCAAAATAAACCCATATTTATGGCGACAAATGGTTGCAACTACCCACTCCTTCCAGCTCTAAACTCCTCAATACCTGTTCGCCTTTGACAAAATCCTTAAGGTATCAAGCCTTATAGATTACTCTAAGGGGGCCTGTAAAGTGGAATTGATCTGGAATTTTTCTTAACCACTATGAGACTGAAGAGATCCTCAAGATTCTTCTATGTGATACATGATGAAGGGATGTTATCCTCAAGATTCCTCTATGTGATACAGAATGAAGGGATGTTTTAGTATTTGGGGGCTATAGTAAGAAGGGCTGTTCATTATGCTTACAACCTTATTCTGAATGAACGAGCTGAAACACCTGATGAACCAAGCTCTTCCTATGTCTAGTAGCAAGGAACTTTTAAGAGAGCATATGGAGCATACATGTGTCCCTAAAAATTAGACATTTCCTATGATGCTTTCACTAAAACATTATGCCTACTAGCAAAAGTCTCTCTTCCCGAGGATTCCTAACACTCAATACCCTTTTATCCACGATGGTTATCGACGTAAAAAGATTCCGTCGCTAACTTACTGACAGTTTTCTGATAGAGTAAAGTAATTTGATAGAAGTTTTACCAATTTAGCAAAAACATTAGAGGGAAAAGGCACGCCAAAAATTGATGACACTTACCGACGACTCTTCGGCACGGAAAAGCTTACGTCGATTAATGCATATATGTACAGACGATTTTACCGATGGCTTTGTTATCAGTAAGAGAATTTACCAAATACATTTAGGCAAGGACAGGAAGGCGTCGGTAATACAATTATGTTACCGACGAACTTATTGACGCATACGTTATTGGTAACTTATGAATAATAAGTACCAATAGAATTTCTGTCACTGATCCGTTGGTAACAAAGTCTGAGATTGAAAAAATTGGGCAACTTTTCCTCCTTCCCAAATTCATTTCAAATTTTAAAAAACCCCCTTCCTTCCTCCCGTGAAGCCCTACCCCTCCTGCAAAGCTGCTGATGCCCATCAATGATGGCTACCCCTCTCTGGCGCCCCCACTGCCATTGCCGTTTTCAGGTGCCCTCTCTCTCTCTCTCTCTCTCTCTCTCTCTCTCTCTCTCTCTCTTCTTCTTCTTCTTCTTCTTCTTCTTCTTATCTCTCTCAATGTTGAATGGAACATGGCAACCTCTGTTATTGGCTAAACGCTGCCGCTGCTTACTGGACACTGCTGCTCTACTCATCGTATTCTAGTAGCTGAAATTATAGGTTTTTGTTTTTTGTTGTTCAGTTTGTATAGTAACAAGATTTTTCTTGTTCAATTTTGTGTTCATAGTTTTCTTGGAATTTGTTCAGGGAGAAAAAGAGTAGAAGTTCTCCTCCACTAGTCGTTCGCCTCTGCTAGTGCTATTATTTATCGATTTTCTGGTAATTTTTCTACTCATCTCTATTAAATCATTTCTTGATTTTAGATTTGCCCTGGTTTCCGAAAAGAATTGTTGTGCTGTGATGATTGACTTAATTCTTTTACTTGCTGATTTTTTAGAGGGCATGAATGATTTGAATACTTAATGTGATTGTTAGATTTCCCCTATTTTTATTGTTAGATTTGAATACACTGTGGCATTTGTTTGGTAACATTGTTTAATTTTGTTTTTCATCTTAGTTTTAGAAACTAGCAAAACAGTAATTTGTTGAATTTTGTTAGATTGAGTATCAAAGATAAAAAGAGGTTACTAGGAAGGTGGAGTATAGGAACAAGAAGAAAGTACTATTACATATTTATTCATTTTAATTCATTACAAATATTCGTTTTGTATTATGGTATTATTTGCCTTCGTTTTAGTGGTGTCGGGTTTCACATTGTGTATAAATGATTTTTTTATTTTCTTATCAGTCTTGTGTTGGTATTGATAAGTAGCTATATGTGAGTTTATGGGGAATGTGGGCGTGGAATATGAAAAGATGAAAAAGGGCTATCTTATATTGATTATACCAATCTTGCCAGTGTTACTACATTCAAATATACTTGTTTTGTTAGTATATTACTACATTGAGGAAAACAGAGGATTCCATAATCATTTAATTAAATAGAAAACTAATATATGATTGAATGAGAAGAAAACAAAAGCTTAATTATGAGTTAGTCGGAAAGGCAAAATCTAAGTGTAGATATGCTCTTTCTTTATAGTTTCTAACCTTGCAACTTTTGTTTGAAGAGAGTGAAGAAAACTCTAAGTGCTATTAACATTATTAAATTTATAACTTAAAATGTTGAGAACTTGTAAAAAAGTGTAGATTTAAATTTATGTAGTTTAAGTACTTTAAGTTTACTACTCAAGTTAAGTTCTTTAAGTTTAAGTTTAAAATTTAATATGATTCTCTTTTTTTCTTGTCATTTTGTATGTGAAAAATTTTGGTGGTATATTCTCCATCATATGCATAGTAAAGCTATGCGTTTAATTAGTTTAAATATTGTTTTATCGGGGAGCCTTGACTCTTTAATATATTTATACATATATATAGGTTGGGGAAGTATGGTCCTATAAGATAGGGGAAAGAAAATTACATGGAGAAGTAAGGAGCTTATAAAACTGTAAATAAATTAAATCAGACGACATAGCCGACCATTAAGAACATAAATAAATCTTAAAATAAAAGTAAGTAAATGAATAAATCAGGCCGCAGAGCCGACCATTAGCAATATCTAAATTAAAGCAATTAATCAGAAATTATATAAATGAAAATAATATTATTGATAATATTATTACAATAATAAAACAGGGATGTAACCAAAAAATTAAGACCGGGAAATAGAGAGAGGCTGGGGAAGTACTCTCTCTAAGGCTTTGTTATACAAACTTGGAAAAAAACTAAGGTACCCAATAAGATAACCTTGAATACCTATTTATTGGCAAATTTTCTGAACCGCTACAGTAAAAAGTGACTACTACAGTGTTGTTACAGTACTGCTACAGTGTTGCTATAATATTGCTTCAGTACTGCTATAGTAAACTGTCTCATGATGTTATTATGATGTCATCTTTTGTCATGCTAATGTCATTAATGACTTCATTTTTTTTACTATCATCGTTGACGTCATTTAGACTACTATTCTGAATAGTAATATTCTTCTTGTTTTATAGGACCTACCAGATGTTGAGCAGATTAGTCATTATTTTGATGAATAGATGATTTTATTTTCGTTTATTTGAGTAGTTTATCCATCGTTGCTATAAAATCATCTTTAGACCACGATTTTGCTAATGTTGTTGCTACTCATTTCTGTTGCAGGAACTACGTTTCTTGTGTATCATTAGGAGACAAATACTAGGAGGAGGGGGGGAGGGGGGTGCTTTAAACCATTTGTCAACAGAAGGAAGACATGCATTTTGTGAATTCCAATCCTGCAACTATTTGTATGTCCTTGAAGGACTAAATATGAAAGTCCAGAATATCCATCTTCCTTGGAATATGCAAACTTCTTAGAGTAAACCCAAGGCAGCTTGAATCTACTAAAAAGTTGGAGGAGTAGAGGAACCCCTGTTTGCTGAGGTAGATAAAATTTCTTTTTGAAAAATTTAAAACCTTCTTTTATATTTGATAGAGTCGATTTTTAATACAAATAAACACCTTAAGTTTTAATTATTAGTCTTTGAAAATATTTTATTTATTTATTAGTCATAATTATTATATTTAATTTATTTTATTTATTTTTGTGCAGATTTCTTAAAAAAGAATGGAAAATCAAGATTTCATATTAAATTTGATAAAGTGAAGCTGCAGTATTTGAATCCTTTAAGAATTAAGATTAAAACTTTAGCAGAATCCTTTAAGGATTAGAACTTTAGTATTTGAATCCTTTAAGGATTAGGATTTTGCTTCTCTTTTCTCTATATATAGAAGAAATACTGCAGCAAAAAAAAGACAGCCACAGGAGCTGAAACCAGAGAAATTCAGCAGCTGCAGAAAAATTCCAGCTGCTGCAGAAAAATTCCAGCATAGCAGCAGAAGAAATTCCTGCAGAAAAATTCCAGCCGCAGAAAAGTTCAGCAACAGCAGAAAAATACAGCAGCTCCAGGTGAAGAAAAAAGCCATGATCTACTCCAAGAAATTGGTTCCTTCTTTCCCTTTAGCCATGAACTAAATTTATTTTTAGAATCTTGATGAAGCCCTAGCCATGTGACTTTGGTTTATTTTATTTTTGGGAGATTTATTCTATTATTTATGTGATTGCATATCTTGGGATGTTATTGGTTTCATGCAATTAATTCTTTGTGATTGTTCTTGTAGAATAATTATTTGGGTTAATTGATATTTTTATCCATGCTTAATTCTTGTAGTCTTAAGTATGAGAGATATGTAATTTTTGCAAGTATATTGGGGGTTTTAGAATTGAATAGTTCATGCTAATTTTAGATGATTTATGTCATAGGAATGAATAAGTCATGCTAATGGTTAGATGGATTATGTCATGCATTTAAACACAATATATTTCTTTAGTGAATCGAAGCTTGTAGCCTATATCACCACATAAATGTTTAATCTTTTCTCCTAAATAAAATTAAATCATTGTTATATAGGTTAGTGGTGGATTCAAGGTTCTAAATCATCTTCTTTGGTTAAGCTCTTGTTATCTTTAATTTAATTATTTTATTCATTAGTTTTAATTATTTTAGTAATAATTCTTAGATAACAAAATTTGATTCTTCTTTTTATAAAATTAATTTAGGAAGATAATAATTTAGGTAGTTAAGCCTTTCTCTGTGGTTCGATACCCTAATACTTTCATATTACTTTGATCTTGTGCACTTGCAAGTATTGGGTTTAAAACTTTGTTATAAAAATCCCGATCAAGTTTTTGGCGCCGTTGCCGGGGAAAGGTTGAATTAATTGCTTTTGTTATTGCCTCCTAAATTTGTTAGTATTTTTTTTTATTCTACTTTTATTCTTGAAAAAAATATATATATATAAAAAAAATTTTGTCTTCAACGTTTTTTTTTCTATTATTATTTTTTATTTTATTATTTGATAGTTTATTCATCATTATTATTTGTGGTAAATTTTTTTATTTATTTATTTTTTTTAAATTTGTTTATTAATGCATGGTCGTTGTTCGCTCTCTGTTGATTTGAAAGAATTTGATCCTGAGATAGAGCGTACACTTAAGGCACTTAGAGCACAAGGAAAACTTATTAACACTTGTGAGGTTAAAATGGCTGAAAATCCACGAGCATTAAGGGAGTATTTTACTCCTAACACTTATAATTCACCAATAGGTAATAGACTACCTGAAATTGAGGCTAATCACTTTGAAATCAAAGCTTCTACTATTCAAATGTTACCATCTTTTTATGGCCTTGATTCTGAAAATCCTTATAAGCATATTGATGAGTTTTTAGAAATTTGCTCTACCTTTAAGTTACCTAATGTTACTGATGATGATATTAGATTGCGTCTTTTTCCTTTCTCTTTGAAGGATAAGGCTAAACATTGGTTACACACGTGAAAGAATAGGTACATGGGCTGAGATGTCTAGGGAATTTTTGAAAAAAATATTTTCCTATGGGTAAACTTACAAGATTAAGGAGAGAGATCACTACTTTTTCCCAACAAAATAATGAACAATTTCATGAGAGTTGGGAGAGATTTAAAGAACTTCTTCGTAGTTGCCCTCACCATGAAGTCCCTAAATGGCAGCAAATACAAAACTTTTATTCAGGATTAGATGAGAGAAATCGCCAAATGGTTGATTCCTCTTGTGGTGGTACCTTTCTTCATAAAACTGCAGATGAGGCATGGGATTTATTTGAAAATTTGAGTGATAATTCACAACAACACGCCACCTCCTCACGAGTAGGTACATCTAGGCAAATAGGAAATAGAGGAATGTATGAAGTTTCTCAAAATGTTGATCTTTCTTTGAAAGTTGATGCCTTATCCAAAAAGTTTGATCAATTGTTAGCTTTAAATACATTGCCTACTAATTCTCCTAATGTTCAAGGTGTTTGTGCAATTTGCTCTAGTCCCTCTCATGTTATTTATGATTGTCCTAGTGCTTCACTATTTCCAGAATTTGTGCAGGAACAAGTCAACGTAGCTCAAGGATTTCATAGGCAAAATGACCCCTATTCAAACACGTAAAATTCAGGCTGGAGAAATCATCCTAATTTCTCCTGGAGGCAACAAGGAGGGGAAGTTCAATTAGGCCAACAACAATATCAACAAAACAGACAATCTAGTATGACTACTCCCCCTGGTTTTCAATCTCAAAGGTATGTTCCTCCTCATCCTCCTCAAAGTGGAAACTCTATTTTTGAAGAAAAAGTATTATCTGCTTTGAAAGGTTTAGAATCTATGACACAAATTCTAGATTCACACACCCAATCTATTGCTAAGTTAGAAACTCAAATAGGGCAACTAGCTAATGCAATAAGTAGAAGAGATGAGGGTAAGCTTCCTAGTCATCCAATAGAGAATCCTAGAGCTAATTACCATGAGCAAGCTAAAGCTGTAATTACTATTAGAAATGGGAAGTTGGTAGATAATAAAGTAGGGGAACCTGTTAAAGATAGTGAGTCAAATAATAATGAAACCAAGGGAATTTCTATGACTAAAATTGAAAGGAAGATAGAGAAAGAACTAGCTTCTTCCTCTAATTTTAAGACTCTAGAATCATCTCCTACGACTTCATATAAACTAAAGGTTCCTTATCCAGAAGCTTTACTGCCACCCCCACATCTTAGAAAGGATAATAAAAGGGAAGATATTTTAGAAACTCTCAAACAAGTTAAAATTAATCTTCCACTTTTAGAGGTTATTAAGCAAGTCCCATCCTATGCAAAATTTCTTAAAGACATGTGTACTTTTAAAAGAAAATCTAAAACCAGTGTTTCTAAGAAAATCTTCCTAACTGAACAGGTGAGCTCTATTTTGCAATATAATACTCCACCTAAATATAAAGATCCTGGTGTCCCTACTATCTCATGTCTTATTGGTAATCATAAAATAGATAGGGCACTCTTAGATTTAGGTTCTAGTGTTAATTTGATTCCATACTCTGTTTATGAAGAGTTAGGATTAGGAAAATTGCAACCAGCTGATATGACCTTACAATTAGCTGATAGGTCTATCAAGGTACCTAGGGGAAGGATAGATAATGTTCTGGTTCAAATTGATAAAGGTGTCTTCCCTGTAGACTTTGTAGTTCTAGATATGGAACCTGGTAGATCTTCTCAAAATCATATCCCCATTATTCTAGGTCGTCCCTTCTTGGCTACTGCTGATGCCACTATTAATTGTAGAACTGGGGTTATGGATGTCTCTGTAATGAATATGAGGGTTAGATTAAATATTTTTAAAACTTCTTCACAACCTTCTATAGAAGATAATTCTGATTGCTATTTGGTAGATGTAAATGATGAATTAATTGCAGAAACTCTACCTTTAATGTGTTCAAAAGATTATACTTTTATTGAGAAAGAAAGCCTTATATGCACTGAAAATGTTAATTCTAATCTTGCCTGCATTGCTTCACCTGAAAACTCTTCTTTGATTGTGAATCATGAGCTTGATATGAGAGAAATAGACCCTGGCTGAATGCAAAAGAATTAGGGAGTCTGGCTGAAGACTTTAAAATTAGCGCTTTTGAGAGGCAACCCAAATTTTATTTTATTTATTTTATTTTTATATTTTTATTCTATTTTATTTTTATTTATTTATTTATTTTTTATCCCACTTGATTGGTAGAAAGGTATGAAATGTTTGTTTTGTAGGATAATAAAACAACTTATCATTATTATGGAGATTACAGAGATTGTTTACTACTCTTGCAGACATGCATTAATAGTACCTCTTCTACCAGGTTGTATTGTTCTTTTCTTTGTCTCTTCTCTACTCTTGGTACTCCTATCACATTGTGGACAATGTTGGGTCTAGGTGTGGGGAAGAAGATATTTTTATTCTGATGTCTACTATTTTTTTAGTATTTTTTTTCTCGTATTTCTTGTTCAATTATTTTTTTTAAATTTTTTTAATTTTATTTATTTTTCTACATTATTAAAAAAAAAATCAAAAATATGATTTCACAGAAAGAATAATTCTTTTTGAGTTCCTTTAAAAATGTCTTAAATAAGTTGAGAAAAGTACTTGTTTTCTTATTTTTAATTAGGGTGATGGACTTATGTTCTATATTTGTTATAACTTTTGCATGACTTACACTTGAGCACATGGGTCATTGTTAGTATTTAATAAATCATTTACATTATTTTTGAGTTACATAAAGTTGATGAATCTCTTCCCTACATTCTAGAACTTACTTGAGTACCTCTTGAGGCAAAATAGAAAGGTTTTCTCGATTTGACTCAGAGACGATGGTCATAGGCCTTCTTTGAATCGTTTGTGCCTTTCAAGCTTACCAAATTTCATAAATTTTTACTTTCGCACCCTTTTGAGCTTAAATGTTATATCTTTCTTTAAACCACTTAAATATTAACCCTTAATCTTGTAGAGAGTTTAATGCAAACTTCTAACTAGTGCTTCAATGATGGGTTGTTGTTTGTGTGTTATGGAAAGAAAATAAGTTATTTTGACAAAAGGGGAGAAAAAAAAAAGAAAAAGAAAAAGATATGACTTGTTGTGCTAAAAAAAAAAAAAATATGTTGAGCTAGAAAAAAAAAAAAAAGAAAAAGAAAGAAAAGTTGATACATGATTATTACAACTCATAAGGTGCAAAGAAAAAAAAATTCAAGAGGGCTGAATTTGTGAATGTAAGAAAAATAATGGCCTTAAATGATGGAATTTTGAGAAAAAAGAAGATGGTAGCTGGTGAATGTATTACAGAAAAAAAAAGGAGAAAAACAAAGTTAGAAAGTTTGTCGAAATTTTAAAGTATCCATCTTCTTTATAAGCTCTCTTTTCTTTGATTTTGAATTCCTTACCTTCGCTTGATAACTAATGCCCTAACCTTACATTACAAGCTTTAAAGTCCTACCTGATCTGAGTTGAGTTGAGAATCCTTGATTAGTGGAGAGAAGGTACGAAGAGTGAGCCTATGGAATGAACTCTTGCTGAGATTTGTTCTCTATATGTAATTTGAAAATTTTATTTAGTATTTATTTTATACTCTCTTATGACTACGATTACACCTTACACAAGTTTTGCATTAGTTATGGGAGATAATTGAATATTCGTTTGTTTACTTGAGTTTAAAAATAAGAAGAAGAGTGCTTGTCTTGATAAGTTTGAGATCTTGATAAATGGTACTTAATTGGGATTATTATATATCTTTTAAAAAGTTTATTGTTTATTTGACTTTGTGGGTATGTCGCCTGCAAACCCTCACGAGACCATACTCGTCCACTAAGGATAACTTAGGGGTTTAAAGGGCTTGTTGCACATGCTAAGTGCAATCGTGAGTCCTACGAAAGTGGCTAGTTAGTTTTTCTTTTTATTCTTTATTTTTGCTTGAGGACTAGCAAAACTTAGGTGTGGGGGAGTTGATAGAGTCGATTTTTAATACAAATAAACACCTTAGGTTTTAATTATTAGTCTTTGAAAATATTTTATTTATTTATTAGTCATAATTATTATATTTAATTTATTTTATTTATTTTTGTGCAGATTTCTTAAAAAAGAATGGAAAATCAAGATTTCATATTAAATTTGATAAAAGGAAGCTGCAGTATTTGAATCCTTTAAGAATTAGGATTAAAACTTTAGCAGAATCCTTTAAGGATTAGAACTTTAGTATTTGAATCCTTTAAGGATTAAGATTTTGCTTCTCTTTTCTCTATATATAGAAGAAATACTGCAGCAAAAAAAAAGAAAGCCACAGGAGCTGAAACCAGAGAAATTCAGCAGCTGCAGAAAAATTCCAGCACAGCAGCAGAAGAAATTCCTGCAGAAAAATTCCAGCACAGCAGCAGAAAAATTCCAGCAGCAGAAAAGTTCAGCAACAGCAGAAAAATACAGCAGCTCCAAGTGAAGAAAAAAGCCATGATCTACTCCAAGAAATTGGTTCCTTCTTTCCCTTTAGCCATGAACTAAATTTATTTTTAGAATCTTGATGAAGCCCTAGCCATGTGACTTTGGTTTATTTTATTTTTGGGAGATTTATTCTATTATTTATGTGATTGCATATCTTGGGATGTTATTGGTTTCATGCAATTAATTCTTTGTGATTGTTCTTGTAGAATAATTATTTGGGTTAATTGATATTTTTATCCATGCTTAATTCTTGTAGTCTTGAGTATGAGAGATATGTAATTTTTGCAAGTATATTGGGGGTTTTAGAATTGAATAGTTCATGCTAATTTTAGATGATTTATGTCATAGGGATGAATAAGTCATGCTAATGGTTAGATGGATTATGTCATGCATTTAAACACAATATATTTCTTTAGTGAATCGAAGCTTGTAGCCTAGATCACCACATAAATGTTTAATCTTTTCTCCTAAATAAAATTAAATCATTGTTATATAGGTTAGTGGTGGATTCAAGGTTCTAAATCATCTTCTTTGGTTAAGCTCTTGTTATCTTTAATTTAATTATTTTATTCATTAGTTTTAATTATTTTAGTAATAATTCTTAGATAACAAAATTTGATTCTTCTTTTTAATAAAATTAATTTGGAAGATAAATATTTTAGGTAGTTAAGCCTTTCTCTGTGGTTCGATACCCTAATACTTTCATATTACTTTGATCTTGTGCACTTGCAAGTATTGGGTTTAAAACTTTGTTATAAAAATCCCGATCAATATTCTCTGGGAAAATATCTTCTATCCGTCCATACAGATACCATTGGTTAATAAACCAATGAGGAAATTCAGTCTGTATCGACGTTGTTTTGTTGAAATAGAAAAACCATGAATGGTTGTGCAGATGATTTTGAAAACTAAAAGTATTGGACCAAACTTGCTGATAATCCCAATAATTATAAACCATTGGGTCAAAAGGTACTGAGAAGTTTTGAGGGATTGTGGATGTGCTTTCCATACCATAGAGGCATGAATTATATATATTTGTACAGAGGTATTTGTGATATATGTTTTGGTCTTTTTGTCTTTGTGAGGGTGAAACAGAGCACTCTCAGTATCTACCAATGTTAACTCATAATATTTTTGAGTAAATTTTGGAGATCTTTGAAGAAAGTTGACATCCGGACCAAAAAGTTGTTTGGATGCCATTTGAGGGTTTTTATCCCAAAATTCAGACTCAAGTTATAAGAGTTTAATTGTGATGTTTTTGGCTAGAGATGAAGCAATGGGTTTCGGCTCAAGAGAAAGAGCCGTTTGTGATAAAGACTGCATTAATTTTTTGTTTGTGTGTGATGTAATGGGACGTTTAGTCTCTATTGTTTTAAGTGCAGGGATTTTAGCCACCACAGTTTCTAGTTCAGGAAATACTACTTGTTCTGAGTCGAAACCCAATAATTGACATCATTTGGCCCAATCATTTAAGTCAAATGATTGGGTTTGTGAATCCTTAGATTCAACCATATCAACCCATGACTATTTTTTCCATTTTTCCACAGAAAGTGGTTCTATTGAGAAAGAAGGAGTTTGTGTTATGCTCATATCATAATCTTTAGGTGTTGTAAATGTTGGTTTACTAGAGTTTGATTTTCCAGGAGCATCTAAAACCTGAAGCTCGTTGAGCTTTAGTTGGTTTTTCTTTGGAAGCATGATTATCTCCCATGTAAAAATTCTCCTTGTAAGAAAATTTGGAATAGAGTTGTTGCATCTTTTAATATATTCTATCTCAAATATTAATAAAATAGCTTGCCATCTAGCAAATATTTGTTTGGATGCAAGGTTTTTCACATCTTTTTGCAAAACATATTTTGTAGCTTGACAATCAATTCTCAGTAAAAATTTTTGATTAAGCAAATCTGCTTGAAGTTTAGAAATGCACAAACTATTGCAAGTATTTCTTTTATAATTGTAGGATAATTTTGTTGAAAATTAGTCCAGTGTTTGATGTAAAAGCAACAATATGTTCTTTTCCATTTTTGTTCTGTTTTAAGATACCACTACAACCAATAACTAAAGCATCCGTTTCCACAATTTTTTGTGTAGATGGATCTGGGAGTGATGAAAAAGGAGTTTGTTTAACCCATGATTTGATCTTTTTATTCATGGGGGTGTGAATATCGGTCCATGGAGGAGGAGATTTTTTGAGTCTATCATGGAGGGGATTGATTAGAGTACTAAATCCATGCATAGAGTCGGAAAGATAGTTAATGCAACCCATAAATCTTTGTAATTAAGCTTTATCAATTATTTGTTCAAGAAATTTATCTGGGATAGATCTTTGAATAGGAACGATTGTTCCTTGTTGAATTTCATGACCAAGAAATCTGATCTTAACTTGACAAAGACTATATTTTGTTTTTGAAAGGACTAAACCATTATGTTTAGCTACGTTAAGAAAAATATTTATATGCTTAAAATGTTTTTCTAAGTCATTTGAAAATATTAGAATATCATCAATGTAAACAATGATGAATTAAGTGTAAGGATTAAAAATCTCATTCATAATTCTTTGAAACTCAGATGGAACATTTTTTAATCAAAATGGAATGACCTTCCATTCATATTGACTGAAAGGAATTGTAAAAGCAGTTTTATATCGATCCCTAGAATCAATTGGAATTTGCCAATATCTTGATTTTAAATAAAAATTTGAAAATATAGATGTAGAATGCAATCTATTAAGTAAATCCTTTTTATTATGTATAGGATATCTGATCTATCTAAGCGCTAAATTGAGAGGTTTATAATTGATTACTAGTCTAGGAAGTCCTCTCTCAATCTCTGCATTTTTATTTATATAAAAGAAAGCACAACTCTAGGGAGATGAATTTGGAGAGAGAATTTTTTTATTTAGAAGATCACTGATCTCATTTTTGCAATGAATTATTAACTCATCATTCATCTGAATTGGTCGCTTTGGTTGGAATGGATTTTTCATCAAAATCGGATTCATATGGTAGTTTAACCATGTGTTGCTTTATGTTCCAAAAGGCAGTAGAGAAATCTGAACAAAGTGCAATTTTGATATAACTATCAATAGTTTTAATTTTATCTTAAACTTCTTTAGTTTCAAGTTTTTGGATTCTTTGGAAAGATATTTCTTCTTCAAGGAAGTTGATTTGAGATCTTTTATTTTGAAGAAGATGTAATTCTTTCTCGATAGGAGGCCTATTGAATGGAATAAGAATTTTTTGATTTAAATGTTCAATTTGAATTCCATGTGTGAATATTTGGAAAGGTATAAGTTGTTAGATAAAAGGGATTCCTAATATAACTGGATTCATTATATCTTTTGCAAGAGGGAATGAAGTTTGGATTGATAATAAAGAATGTTTTACTTCTACATCAGAAAGTTTAAAACTAATTCCTAATTTTTCTCTATTGGCCGATCGCAGGCATTCTTTAGTTTTTTCAAAAAACTTTGTTGGAATTAAACCTTCTTGAATACAATTTAAGTCAACTCTTGTATTAACAAGTGCTGGTACCTCAAGAATAAAAGAGTTTTGAATAATTAAGGTACACTTATATGCCATCTTTGAATAGAGATTTTTGGGAGGTAATTTACAAAATTATTTGGATTTTATTCATGACTTACCTCTTGGGCTATTTCTGTTTGAGCACTCAAATTTTGGGGAACTAACCAGACTTTCTTGGGATGCTTTTATTTCTCTAATTTCTTGTTTAATAAAAGCAATCTCTAATTGAAGGTCGTGGTTGGTCAAATTATTATTTGTTTTGGATGGAAATCTATTTAGAATATCTTTGAGATTGTAAGTGTTATGTGTGAGGGAAATCTATGCAAGATTTCTTTGACATTATAGGTATTTGTTATTTTTGGATAGTAATATGATTTTGATGAAGAGGGTTTGTCAAAAGTTTCTTTGAATTAATCAAGAGAAATCTTCTTATCTTGGTTGTGCAGAAGTTTTTCTATTAGTTCTAAGAGAAGATCTTGCTCTTTGGTTAAAGTATTAATCGTTGGTTGTACATTGTCAGAAGATGAAGTTAGGATATCATGTTCTTGAATTTGGTTAAATTGATCCAATTCATCATCATCCTAATCTAAATGAGAATTATGTTCCAAAAGGAGAATTTGAATTCTATTCAAAGTTTCTTCATCCAGGGAAAGTTCTTGAATCTTCTTTGACATTTTATAGTACTTAGCTATATGTCCTGGTTTTTGGCATTTAAAGCAAATAGTTTTTTTTTTTTTTTGGATTTATTTGGCGTAAAAGACCTAGAGTTTTTAGACCTAAACTTTGAATCATATTTTTGTTTAGGTTTACTTGGAACACTTTTGGGCTTGCTCCTAAAATCTCTTGGATTTTCAACATTATGCTTTGGTGTTTTATAAGATTTTGTACTATAAGGAGGTCCAAACTGTTCAACGAATGAACCAAAATCCTTTCTTCTTTGGGCTATATCTTTGGCAAGTTGTCTCAACATTTTATCTTGTTTGCATATTTTAAGGGCTACTTGTTAGATTTAGCTTGTGAGTTGACCATATGTTATCTCTTTTTATATTGAATAGGTCCATTGTTTGCGTTTGGAGTTCTTCTCGAACTAAATCTCTTAGAGTATATATATATATATATATTTTATGGAGGAGCCTAAACTCTTTAATTTTGTTTTAGGGTGATGTTTGTTGCTTGTTTGAGTAGCTTGTATGTTTGGAAATTGTTCATAATACAGGGAAAACTCTGCCAAAATTTTCCTAATCTTATAAAAAACTTAGATATTTATGTAATGAATTACGACAAAACTTAAATGAACTACATTTAAAACCTTATAATATTAAATATACTAAAATTCTTGTAATCTTTAAAATTACAACTTCTTCATACCTTTGTGGATTTTAATGAATGGTTACTTTATTGTTAAAAGAATAAGTTTTGAGGAATAACAACACCTCATTCTATGTTCAATTGAGTCTTTGGTGATGAATTTCGTTGAGCTATGAAATATTTTTTAAAGAGTTGATTATTTTAGAAAGATTAAATGCTTTGAAATAGATAACTTTCATTTGAACTCTTCATTTGAAACATTGTTCAAGCATATCATTGATGAAATTTTTAATATTTTTAGAGAAATTCTTCGACTTTTCGATGAATTTTTCTTAACTTTCCTTCTCATATGTTTAAATTTCTTGATTTAATAATTCCTTGGATTCTTTGTTATACTTTCAAAGAGAGGAACCTTGTTTCATAGGAATCCATACACAAATTTTTGTAGACTGATAAGAATATAAGCTTTGTTTATAATCTTCCTTTTAAAGAATCTTGTTCAAAGCTTTCTTTAAGAAGGTCACAACAATAATGTTCTTAAGCACTTGTACTTTAAACTTTTTAAAACATTATAATAATAAACTAAGATTTTGAAGTACGTCTAAAATTTAAAACTTTATAATTGTAACTTAGAAGTTATGGAACTAACAATTCTTTCTCATAATCCTTCTTAGAAGCTATGGAAACACCATATTGCAGTTGGATGTATAGAGAAAAGAGTATCATTTTACTAGTGAATTATTCATGGGGTTAATTATTTTGTTCATCGTTATCTTGAAACAAATAATGGACATGAAAAAGAGATGAGGTGTCCTAATGCAAAGTGTAAAAATAAGAAGTTTATACTTGCTAATATTATGAAGGAACATCTTTTGCAATGGGGCTTTTTGCCTTTATATCATAATTGGACAAATCATAGTGAAAAAATGCGACCACATGATAAGGAACGTGTTCTTATAGAACGTGCTAGTACAATTTGGTCAAATATTGGGTAGAAAGTGCACGACCAATGCTGGCTGAAAGAAACTCATATCGTGAGATGATATTTGATGCAGTCGGTCTGAACTTTTTCCCTCAAGAAGAAATCAATCATGAAGAACGACCTAATTTAAGGTACAAAAGTTTTTTGATATGTTTAAAGCAATAGAGACACTATTGGTTAAAGGAGATGATAGATATTCAATTTTATCTGCAACTGCGCAGTTGTTGTACATTAAGTTTGAGAACTAATGGACTCAAAAGTCGTACAATGTTGTTTGTGCATATATCAAGAAATATTTACCACCAGGATATAATGCGTTCGAAGATTAGTACGCTACGTAGAAATTGATATCTAGATTAGGATTACCTGTGCAAAGGATTAATGTGTATGTGAATGGTCGTATGCTTTATTAGAAGGAGGACTCTGCAAGAAAATGTAAGTTTTGTGGCGGTCATTGCTATAAGATAAGTAGGAAGAAGAGAGGGAAGAAAAAGAAACCGCAGCCGGATAGACCGATGAAGACGATGTTTTGTTTTCCGTTAACTCCTTGATTGCAAAGATTGTATGCCCCAAAAAGAGCTACCGAACACATGAAATGGAATTCTAAAAGCTCATAACATTCGGATGTGACGAGTAATCCGAAAATGGGGAAGCTTGGAAGCATTTTGATAGGACTTACTCTGATTTTTTGGAAGAAACAAGGAACATGAGATTGGTTTGTGTACATATGGGTTTTCAACTTTTGGAATGGTGAAAAAGACATACTCTTCATGGTCAGTAATAGTAACCCCATATAACATACCCCTTTGGATGTGTATGAAAAAGGAGGTAATATTCTCGATTGTTCTCATCTCGGGTCTAAAAAATCTGAAAACAACTTAGATCTTTAGAATTGAATTACTTGTGGGATGTTGGGACCCTTACTTTTGATATATCGAAGAGACAGAACTTTCAAATGCGGGCATCACTTCTTTAGACTGTTAGTGATTTCAAGACATACGATATATTTAGCGGTCGGAGTATCGCAGAGGCATTGGCTTGTCCACATTGTATGGAACAGACACAATCGTTTCAATTAAAAAATGGGGAAAAATAATCTTTGCTAAATTTCCATCCATGTTTTTGGTCACTGGGTCATCAATTTAGATGAGATTCGAGGTCTTTTAAGAGGGGTAGAGGTGAAGACCAGTCGTCGCCGCCATTGCAACTTTCGGGAGAACATATATGGAAAAGGCCGGAAACAGGAAATGAATTGGGCAAGGAAGATGGTAGGGGAAAGAATCACAACCAGACAAGCAGTATATTTTGGAATCTTTCTTATTGGCGTACCTTTTTATTCCGTCATAACATTGATGTCATTCAAAGTGAGAAGAATCTGTTTGATAATGTCTTCAACGCTGTGATGGATGTGAAAGGGAAGTCAAAAGATAATATCAAGGCTAGAAAAGACCTACGTTTGTATTGCAACCGACCAAACATGTTGATGGATTAGAGTGGTGGTGGTAAATGTTCGAAGCCAATGACATGTTACAACTTGCCTAAGGAACAAAAGAAAATAGTGCTTGATTAGGATAAAGAGTTGCAACTGACAAATGGATATGCATTTAACTTGGCTAGGTGTGTTGAAATAAAGAAATGAAGATAACCAACATGAAAAAAGCCATGATTTTCATGTGTTCACGGAATGATTGATGCCTATTGCCTTTAGAGAGCTCCTTCCGAAGAAGGTGTGGAGTTACTTGGCGGAGTGGAGTCTCTTCTACTAAGTTGAGGCATAGTTGACATAGTTGAGGTAGGCTGCCTGGAACACTAATCTAAAAGATCGTGATGTACAAATGTGATTGGTTTGATTATTCGGATTGAGGAGTGAGGATTCATCCTCAATATAAAACTGTGGTGTTGCACAAAGACAGAGATATGGGGTATATGATCTTTTCATTTTAGCTTATCAAGCAGAGTAAGCATCATTCCTCCTATATCATGGCTCCAAAAGATCAATGACTGATTGAGTTAGTGTAATGAAATCTCGGCCCCGAGTAATAGAAGTTCCATTAAAGATGATGCATTTCAAGAGAACATGGACTTTAAGAGGTTTCGACAATAGATGTGATGATTAAAGACGAAGGACCTATCGTCCATGAGTCTTGTTCATTGGAAGAGGTTGATATCTACGTCGAAAAATATTTCAAGGAATTACAAAATGATGAAACTGAGATAGAATGAGATTCCGATAAAGATGCTGACGATGATTCCGATAAAGATTCCGATATATAGATTATTGTATGATTAACTTTGATTATACTTATATGATTATACTTATGTTATTATACTAATATGATTATACTTATGTTTATTATACTTATATAATTGTACTTATGTTTATTATTCTTACATTGATTATACTTATATAGATTATACTTATATGATTATACTTAGATCAGCTCTCACTTAGAGATAGAGATCGGCTCTCAACTAAGCTTTAGATGAGAGCTGCTCTATTCACTAACTTTTAGAGAAGAATCTATTCTCTTTCTAACCGATTACGAATGCAATAAAATTAAGTGATCTAAGAAGACCTAAAAGTACAAAGAATATTTCTATTCAATTGCCAACTCTTATTATTCAATTAATTACCTTAAATCGGTTTTCCTTTTTCAATTCGAACCAACTTTGTGAATTACAATCCCGTTCAAATCAATTAAGCCAAAAACATAATTGAATAACGACTAAACAAAAATCAAACATCAATTCTATAAAAAGCAATCAAAATTCATATCATTCAAATTCTAGGGTTCAACCCTCATTCATACCAACGCTGAATTAGCTACTAAACATCTTAACAAAACACAATCCAATAATAGAATTCATAAATAACAAGGGAAAAGAATGCTTAGGGATGAGAAGAATTGCCTTCCATAGTTTGGAAGGTCACCCGAGCTTGTCTATCGATTTGCTTGAGGATCTTTGAAATTACTCCGTTGTTAATCTTCAATCTCCTCTCATGACACTCAATTTAATGCTTAATTTATGAAAAACTACCTAATTGAAGAGGAATTGAGAAAGATTTTGAGTCCAATTTTTGCCCCAATTCCTCCTTTCTAACCTAAAAATAAATAATAACTCAATAGAGAGAAAACATTACATAAAAAAAAAAGTAAAAGAAAAAAAACACATTAAGTGGTGCATCAGTCGGGAGCTACCGCGTGCGGTAGGTCGAGCCCTACCGTTTTCGGTAGGGTTCTGTCTCAACCTCTTCTTGAACGCCTACGACCTACCTTCGACGGTAAGAGTAGCCTACCTTCACCAGTAGGCTTCTGTTTCATCTTCACTTGTGAGCTTCATACCTACCGTAGGCGGTAGGTTAACCTATTATCGTCCTTAGGTTGCTTTCTTCGGTGCCGAGAGCTTCCGTCTTCTCCGTTTTTGCCCGTTTTCACTTGTATTCTCCAACTTCTTCATCGAGAAGCACCTGGGATAGTAAAGGGAGATTATGTACATTATAAATTTTATATAATAAAAACATCGTAAAATGACATAATTAACATATACAAGTAATGCCATTACAACATATATCAACACCCCTTGTCCAGTGTATGTGTAGATACTTTGTCTATTTTTCTCTTCCTTGTAAGCATCTCTTTTAACTATTTTCCATACTTGGGAACCTGCAAGAGCAAATCACATAGAGAGTTTATTGTTAGTTGTTTAAACATATCCACGGACTTCATCATTTCATCCTTGCTACGGTCACGAACAATGGCTACCGATAAGGGATTTTTAGCTTGTATGCTACAACCGTTGGCTTCTCATTCGTTCCCTTTTTACATGGATCCAATTCTTTGGATTTAGGATTGGTTGATACCTCCAATGCCTCCTCATTATAGCTTTTCTTTGGGACGACACTTTCTCCTTTTTGGGAACCTCCTTATTAAATCTCACCAAAATAGTATTGACATGCTCTCTTGGATTCATCTTACTATTGCTCGGGACACTTCCTGGAGTCCTTTTAGATACCAACTTAACCAATTGCCCAATCTACTTCTCTAGATTGTGGATAGATGCCTCTTGGTTTCTCTGAGCAGCTACTACATTAATTATTATGGCATTCGTTGCACTCATGAATTTTACTATCAGATCTTCCAAATTGGATTTCACTGGTGATGAATTTGAAGGAGGTGCATTATATGGAAATACTTGTGTAGGTCTACTATTCTGAAAACCTGGAGTATTCAGAGGTTGTTGTTGCACTTGTTTGCCCCATGAGAAGTTGGGATGATTCCTCCTTCTAGGGTTGTAGATGTTTGAGTATGGATTGATACCTTCCCCATTTCCCTAGAGGATATCAACATGCGCAATAGTGGTACCCATACTAGGCTATTCATGGTTTGGATGCCCTTCGCTTTAGAAGTGACAATACATAACCTGTTGAAGATTCATCTTTGAAGGTGCTAGGTTCATGTTTCCCACCTTTTACTCAATCATGGCTGCTAGTTTAGACTCTATAGTAGTAAGTGCATCAATATTATGTACTCCACCAGACTTAGGCTTGGCCCTCGGTCCTCTCCAAGTGTAACTATTTATTGCGATTTGCTCAATAAGATCATACACTTGTTGAGGGTGTTTACTATCTATCGACCCACCCGCAAAAGCGTCTATCAATTGTCTGGATAAAAAAAAAAAAAACTCCATTTTAAAAGATTGGATTTGAATACCTAAGTCCAGGCCATGGTATGGACACTTTCTAAGTAATTCCTTCCATCTTTCCCAGGCTTCATAAAGACTCTCCTCATCAACTTGCTGAAAAGATAATATCTCGTTTCCCAGCATTTGCAGTACGACCAGGAGGAAAGTATCTTCCCAAGAATTTGTCGGCCAATGAATCTCAGGATGTGATAGATCCAGAAGGTAGTGATTTCAACTATAATTTCTCCTTGCCTCACAGAGAGAATGAGAAAAGACGAAGGTAGATGACATCGTCTAGACTCTGTTGATTTTGAAAGTACTGCATACCTCCAAAAAGTTGGCGATATGTGTATTAGGATCTTTTCGGGAGTTCATCAAACTGCACATTATTCTATTTGAATTATATTGAGCTTGATTTGAAAGGTATTTTCTTGTACAATCGGTTAAGCAATGCTTGACTATGCACCAGTGATGTACAGTCGCGCATAATCTGCCATCGTTCTCTCCATCATTGGAAGTGGTGGAGGTGGTATGATTCGAGGAATCGGAGGAATTAGATCGTGTTGGTCCTCCTCCATTTTATCCATAGGGATAATCTCGTTATTCATTGTTTCAAACCTTAAGGCTCGGTAGGACGCCCCGTAGTGTATGTTTGATCTCTAGGTCGTATGGAACTAATTCACCCCATCGGCTTCAAGGCATAAACTAGTTAATTATGAAACTAAAATGGAAAAATGCAACACGTAAGTTTCCAAGAGTAGGATAAGAACAAAACAATCAAGAAGTAAGCCACTAAACACAATTTAAAATGATGCAAGAACAATGAAACAAATAATACGATGGACAAACAAAGAAATAAAAGATTTGTTAACGTTACCATCCCCAAGAACAACGCAAAAAACTAAGTGTGATTACTACTTTAGCAAATTACCACTAAAAAGCAAGTGTAATTATTGAATGAGTATACTGAAGAGTCTCCGGCATGTCGATCTCTAGAGAGGATAAAGCCATAATACTAACCGTATTTCTAATGCTTAATCAAATAGAAAAAAATGGTTTCGAATGGTTTATAAAACTAAGAAAACGAATACAACTTAAGGAAATAAGAACGGATAAAACTAATTTTAAAGATGAGTTTGATAGAAGGGCTTGATAAAGGAATCCCCCTAGAACCGTTAGCTACTCCAATTAGAAAAACTTAGGAAAGAATGTTTTTAAAACATTGATTAGGTCTCACTCAAACATCCGATAAATCCCTATCTCTCGACGAAGTTCCACCTATTCAATTAACCGTTTGAGAATAATCTCTTTTGTGATATCTCCAAATCCTCCATTAGGTAAACTACGCCTGAGTAAGGTACCAGCGTACCTCTTGACACTAAACTACAAACATCCAACCTAACTCAAAAATTGAAGTTACACTCATAAATATATACATATACTAAGCAAAAGAAACATCTATACAGATTGCGACTATTACAGAAGTTCTAGGAAGTCTTTCTATAACAAAGCTAGCAAAAAATATTTTACAAACCATAATCGTTTTAAACTATTTAAGGATAAGAAAATAAAACACTTTTACCAAATCAATCAGACACACCATGCCTTGGTCCAAAAAAGTGCTCCACATAAAATACGATTATAGCTTACTGCACCACCTCTTTTCTCGAGTCATCTAAAAAATATGACATTTAAAGACGTAAGCAAAAACGCTTAGTGCGTCCATGTGAGAGCGTGCTTCCATGCTCTTCTAAAGTAATGATGGAATTTTTGTAAAACAGTTCATGCAGTGTGAAAAGGAAATATTTTCTTGGTTACATTGAAAGTGCAGATATATAAACCAATATAAGGGTTCGAGAGCAAGTATGAAGTTTGAGCGAATCAACACACATCAGTGCAACCTGTAGACTCAAGCTCCAAAACCATGTCATAAAAAAATTGGGTCTCCACGAACATAGTCTTGAACCCATAACGAGGACATCAGAAATAAGTTGCGGCATCATGTAGCCAATACCATCATAACACACCATACGAGCGCTTGGTTTCTATATCAACTACACTCTCCAAGCACATAAAACTAGGCTACGGATTCTGGGACACCTACTAAGTCTGCCGTGAGACCAACTTAAATTTCAAGCCCTTCCTAACTCTCCACTAAGCGGCAGTCCCACCATAGAGCATGATGTGATGTCAAATGCAGTACCGGTTGGGCTAACCCCTCAATAGCACTATGCACCGTTTCAAGTGGATCTACCCTCGAGAGTATGAAACTGTCCACATCATCAGAAGAAGCCCTAGTACGTGGGACTAGCAAAGTACAGTGTAATTCTCTAACATTTCCGAATACATGATCATATCTAGAACATCGTCCAGAATTGGGTTTTCACATATACCTACAAACCAAAAGGCCACTTACTCGGTTGTCCAAATAGATTCAAGCTATAAAC
This sequence comes from Catharanthus roseus, assembly GCA_028651295.1. Taxonomy (NCBI): domain Eukaryota; kingdom Viridiplantae; phylum Streptophyta; class Magnoliopsida; order Gentianales; family Apocynaceae; genus Catharanthus; species Catharanthus roseus. Next base: position 11,463,352 of record JAPQWS010000102.1, on the reverse strand, counting down.
ATTTTGGAATAGCAAAATTCCAATCTACCAGTCAATTCATACTTATGCAGATCTCACAAATATGCCAGGTCTACATTCATGTATATCAAACCATGCAACTCGTCAACACTAGAGCATTTCCAACTCATAAATATTCTTAGAAAACCTATGTAGGATACTGATTCTTTTCAAAACAATGATAACTCTTTTCCAAACAATAATAAGTTTTTTTTTTTTTTGAAAAAAGAAACACATTTACGGAGCACAGCTCCTATGCATCTTTAGGTACAAGTTAACATAGTGTGATGAACATCTCCAATTTAAAAGAATCAAATATTACATCACCCCAAAAGTAGTAAAGTTTTTATATAAATCTTACTAGATAACATATAAAACAATATATATAGTCACCTAAGGAAAAACTGGTAACACCATTAAAATATTTAGGTTGAGCTAGTGGACTCACCTGAGTGCATACATGGTGGTATAATCCTACAAATAGGGTACTCAAAATACTTAATTAAGATTCGCAATATTTTTTTTGCTAACAACTATAATATCTCCTTACGATCTTAGGATATATCTAGACATATACTAGCTCCTAAAGAAGACCCAAAATCTTATAACCTTAAAAATCTTTAATTTGGAAGCACTTATACAAATCGCCTAAATTGCTTAGAATAAAATAGAAATACCTCCAAAAATTAAATCAGAGATTAAAAAACTCATTTATTTTATTTAAATATTTGAGAGGAAAAAGAATTATGATTTTTTTTAGAGCGTTACAAACTTTGAAGATAAATAAGAAAAGGGAATAAAGAAGATTACTTGATGATTTAAACCATCTTAGTTTTGTTGAAGAAGAAATAGTAGAAATACTAGTCAAAGTTCATCCTACCACTAAATTATCAAAGAGAAAACTAGAATCATTAATATGAAAGAAGAAGGAAAATAAAAAGAATACTTATGTAAGGTTTCTTCAATCTTTACACAAGGGATAAGAGGAGCAAAATTGAGTAAAAAATTAGAATGAGAGGTACGCTCTCATATTTATAGGCAAGAATAGCTAGGGAAGGTGAGTGCGCTTTTATGGTTTTGACAAATGTTAAGCTAAGAGTGACAAGTGTCGGCAGAAAGATGACAAGTGTTAGGCTAAGGGTGACAAGTGGTACTCATGCAAATGCTACCAACACACTACTTATTAATATTAGAACTAAAAGTACTGATATTTATTTTATCTTAAACTTTATTCCACTAAAAAAATGCCTAGAATATAATTTATCGTCCCACTACATATATTTGTCTTAATAAAATTTTATTCTCTTTTCTAAGCATCAACAAAATGACTGTTATGTTTCAGACACTTTATTCCACTAAGATAGACCCTAGAGTGTATGTTCATGACTTCTGCACTTATGGGTTATGTGTGAGTTACTTAAGGGGTAGGGGGTTACATCTTCTTTCCCTAACCTAATTATGAATGCATTACAGCTTAGGAATGAAATTGAGGATCTAAAGATCGTGATTAGCATCTCTACTAAATTACCAATTTTTATTGTTTAACTAACACCCTAGGTTAATCTTCCTTTTCTAATTTCAACTAACTTTATGAAATTATCGATCATGCATAAAATCAATAAGAAATAAGCACCAATTGAACAAACACAAAAAAATTATACTATTCAAACTATATCATTTCTATTGAAAGTAAAGCAAAACATTCTAGGGTTCATTATCATTCAAACAAAAATAACCCGAGCTGTTAAACAGAGTACTAATCAACAAATCCATAGACAAATTCATGATTATAAAGGATTTTAGAAAGCTTAAGAAGATTCTTGAAGGTTCCACGAGTCCGGAGCTTGCCCGAGCTATCTCTCAAAATTGCTCGAAGAAACCCAAACAAAGGCCTTCATCTACTTCCCAAACATTAAATAAAAAAGTAAACTAAGAATGAAAGAGTTTGGGTGGGAGTTTTTGTGATAATTTCTTGGGTAAAAATTTCCCCAAATTCTCCTCTCTAAAATCGTAAAGAAGTCTCTAAGACACTAAAGTAGAATGTCCCCTAAAAAGCTGAGGAAAAAAGGTAAAAGAATACTGTTGTGTGCGACTACCGGGCCAGTGCAGCTACCGAGGTCAAGATAGCTTCTGCTTAACCATCGCTTGAGTTTTCTTGTATTGCCCTATATTAGTGCAGCTTTCCTTCCTCGTGGAATACTCCTCAATTTTTAATTGTTTTCGCTTCTTAGACTCTCATTTTTACTTGTTTTCATCTAAAACTCTCATGGAATGTACCTACAAAGAGAATTGAAGAGTAAATAGTCCATCTTATTCATAAAGTACTTCGAAAAACGAAGATTAATCTATATAAAAGCGCATATAAAATGGACATATCAACTGCATAGTATTACAATTTGAATCTACGCTACACGGAATTGTGTCCCTACTTACCTCTAAGAGATGTCTCTTTGCCTACATCCTCTAGATACTATGGAATAGTAAGAATGATCTACTTTTCTAAAATCCTTCGTTTCATCTGCGGATGTTTTTGCGATTGCTCGCGATTCTCGTAGCAATAAGGTTGTACGGTCATGCTGATGAGAGAATACTATAATCGTCTAATGAACTATTCTTCTATGTCCGATTCATATGATACAAAATGGTAGCAGATGGTTCTCTTGGGGAAACCTAGCGGCCGATGGTGGCGGAGAGGTTATTAGCTATAGACCATGAATGAAAATAGGTTATCGGTACACTAAGAACCTCAGCCTTGCTACTAACTTCCAGTCAAATTATAAGCTCTCAGAGATGGTCTTCTACAAAGTAGGGATTTGAATATTCAGTTTCTTGAAGCAAAAGTGGATTCAGAGATTATTATTGCTGCCAAAGCAGTCATGACACCACTACTCACCTTTATACTCTGTAGTGTAGCTACATTCATACTACTGGGGCACAAGACCCCATTAAAAGGAGAAAATTTCAATATAATGTAGTATATTGAATAATGTGGGTACCCACTTATATTCTAATTGTGATTCCACTTGCCCAAAAATATCTTGAAAATAAACTAAAAGTGTTATATAATGTTTAAAAAATTTTTTAGGTCAATTTCTAACTCCTAAATGAGTTGCATTGTTATACTACCGAATCCTTAGTATTCACTTTAGGTTTAGTGTTGACTTTAGTTTAAACAATAATCTTCACTTTTTTCCTTTTTCATATTATTTTTATATTTGACTCGTATACCTTTCCCCTACTCAAAAATCCACTAACTTAACTCTCTGAAAGTGAGATTTTATTTTCTCAATTTATATTATTATGACCAAGTGGTACAAACTATTAACGACCAAAGAAAAAGCTGAAGTAACAAATGTAAAATTACGGGAGTACACTCCCAGTGTCCTTGGGGTTTTGGCTTCAGCACTGCTTGTGCTTCTAATTTCCAATTGTAGTATAGTTATTGGGGACTTTAGTGATAGTCGATGGTTGGGATTTTTATAAGAAAGTTTTAAACTTAATACTTGCAAGTGCATAAGATAAATGTATTACAACAGTATCAATGTATCGAAACGTAGAGAAAGGCTTAACTAGTTAAATTATTATCTACCTAAATTAATTTTATAAAAAGAAGAATGAAATTCTATTATCTAAAAATTATTCTTAAATTAAGTAAAACGAATAAATAAAATAACTAAATTAAAAGTAACAAGAGCTTAACCAAAGAGATGATTTAGAACCTTGAATCCACTACTAGCCTATATAACAATGATTTAATTTTATTTAGGAGAAAAGATTAGACCTTTATGTAGTGATCTAAGCTAAAAGCTTCGATTCACTAAAGAAATATATTGTGCTTAAATGCATGACATAATCCATCTAACCATTAGCATGACCTATTCAATTCTATGACATAAATCATCTAAAATTAACTTGAACTGTTCAATTCTAAAACCCATAATATACTTGCAAAAATCACATATTTCTCATACTCAAGACTACAAGAGTTAAGCGTAGATAAAAATATCAATTAACCCAAATAATTATTCTACAAGAACAATCACAAAGAATTAATTGCATCAAGCCAAAAAACATCTAATCCCATAAATAATATAATAAATCTCCCAAAATAAAATAAACCAAAGTCACATGGCTAGGGTTTTATCAAGATTCTAAAAAGAAAATTAGCACATGATTAAAAGGAAGAAGTAACCAATTTCTTAAAATAGATCATGGTTTTCTTCCACTTTGAGCTGCTTTTCTATTAAATTCTGCTGCTGCAATGGAATTTCTCTGCAGCGTCTGATTCTATTCCCTCACAACGTCAGTATTCTTCTTTGCAGCATCTGATTTTCTCTTCTTGGTCGTCCGGTTTTGCTCTGTTTCTGATTGCGCAGCTGCTATTTTTCTGCTTCTTTATCAATTTCTTGTGCGGCTAAGTAGTTGCTTCTGTTTTTTATTCTTTTTTTTTTTTCTGGCAGCAGCTTCTTGTGTACGTTCTTGTGGCCACTAGCAAAGCTGCTTGCGCAGCTGCTGCTGTTTCCCCCACAGCCTCCTCCCCATTCTTCTGCTGTTTCTCTCCATTTAAAGCTGTTGTGCAGCTTTACTTCTGCTTTCCAAGTTCTTCTCCTTTTCCTTTTTCTTCTTTTTTTCCTTCTTGTTCTTGGCGGCAGCCAACTCCTTCAATCGTGGTCTTGCTTGTGAGATGCCCTTCACTTCTCTTTCTTTCCAGCAGCCCAATGCTCCTTTGGACCCATTTGTAATTTTTTCAATGCACAAAATAAAAGTAAATTAAATATAATAATTATGATTAATAAAATATTTTTAAATGCTAATAATTAAAACTTAAAGCGTTGATTTGTACCAAAAATAGACTTTATCAACTCCCCCCGCCTAAGTTTTGCTAGTCCTCAAGCAAAAATAAAAGAACAAAAAGAAAAACTAGCTAGCTACTTTCGTAGAACTCACGATTACACTTAGTATGTGCAACAAGCCCTTTAAACTCTTAAGTTATCCCCAGTGGATGAGTATGGTCTTGTGAGGGTATGCAGATAACGTACCCACAAAGTCAAATAAACAACAAACTTTAAAAAAGATATAGAATAATTCAAATTAAGTACCCTTAATCAAATCTCAAACTTATCAAGACAAGTACTTTTCATCTTTTTTTTCACACTCAAGTTAAAAAACAAATCAATTTTCTCCCATAACAAGACTTGTATAAGGTGTGATCATGTTCATAAGAGAGTGTAAAATAAATACTAAACAAAATTTTCAGACTGCACATAGAAGACAAATCTCAACAAGAGTTCATTCCATGAGCTCACTCTTTGTACTTTCTCTCCACTAATCGAGGATTCTCAAACTCAACTCAGATTAGGTAGGCCTTTAAAGCTTGTAATTTAAAGTTAGGATGTTGGTTATCAAACAAAGATAGGGAATTCAAAGACAAGAGAGCTTGCAAAGAATATGGATATTTAAAATTTTGACAAACTTTCTAACTTTGTTTTTCCTCCCTTTTCTTTCAATTAATACATTCACCAACTACCATCTTCTTTTTCTTAAAATTTTATCATTTAAGGCCATTTTTTTCTTACGTTCACGAATTCGGGCCTCTTGAATTTTTTTTCTTCTTTGCACGTTATGACTTGTAACAATCATGTATCTTTTCGTTCTCTTTTTTTTTTTTTTCACCTCAATACATTTATTATTTTTTTCCTTTTCAGCACAAAAAGTCATATATATATTTATATTTTCTTCTCCCATTTGTCAAAATAACTTATTCTCTTTCCATAACGCAAAAATAATAACCTCTCATGAAAGCAGAAGTTAAAAGTTCGCATTAATCTCTCTACAAGATTAAGGGTTAATATTTTAAAGAAAAAATAACATTTAAAGCTCAAAAGGGTACTAAGGTAAAAATCATGAAATTTGGTAAGCTTGAAAGGCACAAACGATTCAAAGAAGGCTTATGACCGTCATCTCTGAGTCAAATAAAGAAAACCTTTCTATTTCACTTCAAGAATTACTCAAGTGAGTGTAGGGAAGACATTCATCAACTTTATACAACTCAAAAATAATGTAAAGGATTTATTAAACACTAACAATAACCCATGTGCTCAAGTATAAGTCATACAAAAGTTATAACATATATAGAACATAAGTCCATCACCCTAATTGAAAACAAGAAAACAAGTACTTTTCTCAACTTATTTAGCACATTTTTAAAGGAACTCAAAAAGAATCATTCTTTAGGTGAAGTCATATTTTTGGTTTTTTTTTCAAAATTAAAAAAAAAATTAAAAAAAATTAAGAAAAAATTGAACAAGAAAGACGAGAAAAAAGAAAAAAAAAAGTAATTAACACCAGAACAAAAGTATCTTCTCCCCTACACCTAGACCATACATTCTCCACAGTGTGATAAAAGAGTACCAAGAGTAGAGAAAAGACAAAGATAAGAGTAACACAACATGGAAGAAGAGCAATATTAGTGCATGTTCAGAAGAGTAGTAGACCATCTCTTTAACCTCCATGATAATGATATATATTGTTTGATTACTCTTCAAAACAAATACTTGTAGCTTTCAACGAATCAAGTGAGATAAAAATAAATAATAAAAAATGGTGAAGACAACTAAAAGAGCAAAAATTTTTTCTCAAGAAGAAAAAGAATAATAAAATAAAACAAAATAAAATAAATAAAACAAAAATACTAACAAATTTAGGAGACAATAACACAAACAATTAATTTAACATCTCCTCGGCAATGACGCAAAAAACTTGGTCTGGATTTTATAATAAAGTTTTAAATCCAATACTTGTAAGTGCACAAGATCAATGTAATACGTCAGTATCAGGGTATCAAACCACAGAGAAAGACTTAACTACTTAAATTATTATCTACCTAAATTAATTTTATAAAAAGAAAAATGAAATTATACTACCTAAAAATTATTCCTAAATTAAGTAAAACTAATAAATAAAATAACTAAATTAAAAGTAACAAGAGCTTAACCAAAGATATGATTTAGAACCTTGAATCCACCACTAACCTATATAACAATGATTTAATTTTATTTAGAAGAAAAGATTAGACCTTTATATGGTGATCTAGGATACAAGCTTCGATTCACTAAAGAAATATATTGTGCTTAAATGCATGACATAATGCATCTAACCATTAGCATGACATATTCAATTCTATGACATAAATCATCTAAAATTAGCATGAAATATTCAATTCTAAAACACACAATATACTTGCAAAAATCACATATCTCTCATACTCAAGACTACAATAATTAAGCATGGATAAAAGTATCAATTGCAAATAAATTTTCTACAAGAACAATCACAAAGAATTAATTGCATCAAACCAAGAAACATCCAAAGATACGTAATCACATAAATAATATAATAAATCTCCCAAAATAAAACAAACCAAAGTCACATGGCTAGGGTTTTATCAATATTCTAAAAAGAAAATTAGCACATGATTAAAGGGAAAGAAGGAACCAATTTCTTGAACTAGATCATGGTTTACTTCCACTTGGCTGCTTTTTTGTTAATTTCTGCTGCAGCCTTGGAATTTCTCTGCAGTGTCCGATTATGTTCCTTCACACTATCCGTTTTCTTCTTTGCTGCGTCCGATTTTCGCTTCTTGCTCGTCCAGTTTTACTCTGTTTCTGGCTGCTATTTTTTTGCTTCTTTATCAATTCCTTGCGCAGCTCAGCAGCTACTTCTGTTTTTTATTCTTTTTTTTCCAGCAGCTGCTTCTTCTGTTTCGTTCTTGCAGCCACTTGCGTAGCTGCTGTCTCCACCATAGCCCCCCATTCTTCTGCCATTTCTCTCCTTTTAAAGCTACTGCACAGCTTTCCTTCTGCTTTCCAATTTCTTCCCTTTTTCCGTTTTTCTTCTTGTTTTTCTTGTTGTTCTTGGAGGCAGTCCACTCCTTCTATCATGGGCTTGCTTGTGGGCTGCCCTTCACTTCTCTTTCTTTGCAGCAACCCAATGCTCCTTCGGACCCATTTGTAATTTTTTCCATGCACAAAAATAAAGTAAATTAAATATAATAATTATGATTAATAAATATTTTAAAAAACTAATAATTAAAACTTAAGGCATTTATTTGTACGAAAAATGGACTTCATCAGTCGAGTTGTTATGCTTACCAGGAAGCTAGCAGAAGTGCGCATCTGCTTGCTAGACAGGGTGAGCAAAATAGCTCTCTGTCTCTTGTCTTGTTCCTCGATCCTCCTTTTTTTGTAATCCACGTAATGACCAGTGACGTCCATGAAATTACAACTACAAGTAGACTTGTTTGCAATTCTTTTAACTAATTTATATTACTCCCTAAATTTTTTTACTTGTCAAATTAACTCTACTAATTTCCGTGTTTTTTTACTTGTCACATTGTAAAAAAAATGCAAAATTTAATGAAATTTTCTCATTATAACCCCCCATTAAAAAAAAAATTAGAACATCTTTTAACTCTTCTTACATAAAAATTTGTACAAATAACAATCGTTAATCCCATAAACTTGTAGTCAATTGAATTGACATTGAGTACCTGAACTTCTAATTTTGATAATCAAGTACCAAAATTATAGTTTTGCGAAAAAAAAAGAATGGTTGAGCCCTAGTTTAGATACTTTCTTATCAAAACAAAAAGTATATTTTCTTGGTAGAATAATAATTTAGATACTTGCTTGTCAAAAGAAAAAGTTTATTTTGTTGGCAGAACCTTAATTTAGGTATTTGATCGTAAAAATTAAAAATTTAGGTACTCAATTGACAATTGATTACAAGTACAAAGGTGTTTTTGGAATTAACCGAAATAATAATGAGGAGAGAGAAAGTCCAAAGTTCTTTCTAGTCCGCACAAGAAAGAAGCATCTAAAATTTTGTCTTTCCTTATATAGTGCGATGTCCAAAATATAACAAGCAAAAAAAAAATGAAGGAACTATTATCTTATTTTACTAAAAAAAAAAAAAAAATCTTATACCCAGTTTAAAATGTATCCAAAATGTAACAAGTATAAAAAAGGAGGGAGTACTATCTTCTTTTACCAAAAAAAAAAATTTATAATATGAAATGAAAAGAGTATCTATAATATGAGCCTTAAACAACATGTAAAAAATATATGATGTCTAAAATGTAACAAGTGAAAAAATGAAAGCAGTAATTCATGCTTATAATGGACCCTCGCAATTTCATACTATTTGTTGCCTCAGAATAGGGCACAAGAATTAAGGAAATAATTATCAAAATTAAGGGCACAAAAAAAAGCATGGTTGAACTCTAATTTAGATACTTGATTGCTAAAATTAAAAGTTTATTTGTTTAGACCCTATTTAGGTATTTGATTGTCAAAATTAAAAGTTTAGGTACTCAATTGACAATTGAATAAAAGTACAGAGGTGTTTTTGGAATTAACCCAAATAATACCGAGAAGAGAGAAAGTTTGAAGCTCTTTCTAGTCCACACAAGAAAAAATATCTAAAATTTCGTATTCCTTCTATAGTGTAATGCCTAAAATATAACAAGTAAAAAACCGGAGGGAGTACTGTCTTTTTTACCAAAAAAATAAAAAATAAAAAATCTTATAACGAGTAAAAGAATATATCCAAAACTTAACAAGTAAAAAAAATGGAGGGAATAATATCTCTTAGAAAAAAACGAAATTGAAGGTGTATCTATAATATGAGCCTTAAATAGTGTGCTAAAAATATGCAATGTCCAAAATGTAACAAGTGAAAGAATAGAGTAGTAATTCATGCTTATAATATACTCTCTCAATTTCATATTATTTGTTGCCTCAGGATAAGGCACAAGAATTAAGGAAACGATTGTAAAAATTAGGGGCACAACAAAAAGAACGATCAAACCCCAATTTAGATACTTAATTGTAAAAATTAAAAGTTTATTTTTTATTAGCGTAACCCTAATTTAGGTATTTGATTGTCAAAATTAAAAATTTAGATACTCAATTGAAAATTGACTAAAAGTACAAATGTGTTTTTAGAATTAACCTAAATAATAATGAGAAGAGAGAAAATCTGAAGCTCTTTCTAGTCCACACAAGAAAGAAACATCTAAAATTGTTGTATTTTCTTAGATAGTGCAATATCTAAAATATCACAAGTAAAAAAAAACAGAGGGAGTACTATCTTCTTTTACCAAAAAAAAAAAAATAATAATAATAATAGAACAACTTATAACAAGTAAAAATATATAAAAAATGTAACAAGTAAAAAAAAAAAAAAAAAGAAGGAGTACTATCTTCTTTTACCAAAAAAAAAAAATCTTATAATATGAAATGGAAGGAGTATCTATAACATGAGCCTTAAATAGTGTACGTGATGTCTAAAATGTAATAAGTAAAAAAATGGAAGCATTAATTCATGCTTATAATACACTCCCTCAATCTCATATTATTTGTCTCCTCAGGATATGGCACAAGAATTAAGGAAATGATAGTCAAAATTAAGGGCACAAGAAAAAGAACAGCTGAGCCCTAATTTAGATAGTTGATTGTTAAAATTAAAAGTTTATTTTGTTTGCGAAACTGTAATTTAGATATTTAACTGTCAAAATTAAAAGTTTAATTACTCAAATTGACAATTGACGCAAAGTACAGAGGTATTTTTTGAATTAACCCAAGTAATAATGAGGAGAGAGAAAATTTGAAGCTCTTTTAGTCCACAGAAGAAAGAAGCATCTAAATTTTCGTATTCCTTATATAGTATGATGTCTGAAATATAACAAGTAAAAACCTGAGGGAGTACTATATTCTTTTACAATAAAAATGAAAAATCTTATAACAATAAAAAAATGTATCCAAAATGTAACAAATAAAAAAAAAAGGAAGGAGTACTCTCTTCTTTTACCAAAAAAAAAAAAAAATCTTATAATATAAAGTGGAAGGAGTATATATAATATGAGCCTTAAATAGTGTGTAAAAAATGTGTGATGTCTAAAATGTAACAAGTGAAAAAATAGAAGCAGTAATTCATGCTTATAATATATTGTCTTAATTTCATATTATTTGTCGCCTGATAAAATTGATTTTTTATACAAATAAACACTTTAGGTTTTAATAATTAGTCATGGAATAGTATTTATTTATTTGTTATAGTCATTTAATTTATTTTTTTATTTGCAGCACATAATTTTAGGTGCCATTGAAATAGAATGTCAAAACCCATTGGAATGAGGATTAGAAAAAGGGTTTCTAATCACAAATAAGAAAGGAGAAGCAGGTGCAAGAAAATATAAAAGCAGCCGCAAGAGAAAGAGGTGAGGGCGGAGGCCAAAAGGAGCAGAGATAGCTGCTTGCAGCAGCCGAAAAACAGATAGAGCATGAGCAGAAAACAAAAAGCAGCAGAAGAGATTAAGAAGTTGCTGCTGGCTGAAAACAAGAAGCAACTGCGCAAGCAGCAGAAATGAAGCAGTTTCAGTCGAGAGGAGAAAGAAGCAGCTGCTGGCTGCGCAAAGAGAGGGCAGAAATCAGAAGTTGCAGCAAGCCAAAATCGGACGTGGTTGCAGCTGAAGAAATTGGACGAGCATAGCAGAAACCAGACGGCAATAGCAGCAGCAGAAGACGGAAGAAAGAAAATTAAATGGAAGAAAAAACCATTATCTACTTCAACAAATTGGTTTATTCTTTTCCTTTAATTATAAACTAATTTTCTTTTAAGAATCTTGATGAACCTTAGCCATATGACTTTGGTTTATTTTATTTTGGGAGATTTATTATATTATTTATGTGATTATATATCTTTGGTTGTTTCTCTTGTAGAATAATTATTTGGGTTAATTGGTACTTTAATCCATGCTTGATTCTTGTAGACTTGAGTATGAGAGATATATGATTTTTGCAAATATATTTTAGGTTTTAGAATTGAATAGTTCATGATAATTTTAGATGATTTATGTCATAAAATTGAATAAGTCATGCTAATGGTTAGATGTGTTATGTCATGCATTTAAGTACAATATATTTCTTTAGTGAGTCGAAACTTGTAACCTATATCACCGCATAAAGATTTAATCTTTTCTCCTAATTAAAATTAAATCATTGTTATATAAGTTAGTGGTGAATTTAAGGTTCTAAATCATCTCTTTGGTTAAGCTCTTGTTATTTTAGTTTAGTTATTTTATTTATTATTTTTACTTAATTTAGAAAAATGTTTTGATAAGATAATTTGATTCTTCTTTTTATAAAATTAATTTAGGAAGATAACAATTTAAGTAGTTAAGTCTTTTTCTGTGGTTCGATATCCTACAGTGAGTTTGTGCACTTGCAAGTATTGGATTTAAAGCTTAGAAAAATCTCGACCAAGTTTTTGGTGCTGTTGTCAGGGAGAGGTTAAATTAATTGCTTGTGATATTGTCTCCTAAATTTGTTAGTGAAAATTTTTAATTGTTCTCTTAGTTGTTTTCACCATTCTTTTTTATTATTCTTTTTTTATTTTTTAAATTTTATTATAATATTCTTTCACTTAGTAATTTATTCTTCATTATTATTTGCAGTAGTTTTTTTTTTCTTTCTTGAATTTGTTTATTTAATGTTTAATCGTCATTCGCTCTCAATTGATTTAAATAGAACCCACGATATAAAAGATTCAATTCAAAGAACAATTGAAATAATTAAGGAACAGCTTACTTGAAATTGATCTGAAAACTTGAAACTTGAAGATACAAGAGAATGTTTGAGAGTTCTAAAACAAGAGTTGTGTGTAAATTTCGGTGTTAATTGTTTTTGTAAAAGCTTGTGTTTTTTGAATACAATTGAGCTAATCTATTTATAGAAGAAACTAAATTTACATTTGAATTTCATTTGTCTTGAATCTTCATTTGATGTGCATTTGAATTTGAATTTGCATTTCTTTGGAATCTGCAGGACAATAATGGAGCGTGAATAATGGAGGTGTGGGTCCCTCCACTTGGGATTGTCTGCAGGTGCAATAATGTCACTTTTGACTTTTTGTAAAGGTGTAATCATATTGTCTGATAATGGCGTGTGGGTCCCGCCACTTGCTGGTCATCATTCAACTTTTGACTGCTTTTTTGACTTCTTTTTCAGTGTGAATTATGATGTCTCCCATGTGATGATGATGAGCTAGAGACATCATTATTATACCTAAGGATAATATCATTATTATGACTAACATAATTATTATATCTATTATACATCATTATTATATCTATTAGAGTTATTACTATTATTTTTACTACTAGAGTTACTACTAGAGCAGAAAATTGCAGAATTTGTCCAACTTCAAATCGGCGTGGGAACGATGGGACCACTTTGCCGGGAACACCCTTTTCCGACGGGCTTACCAACGGGCTTATGAGCTGACCAACATCTTACCAACACGTAGAGGTGAAACGAACATTTTTCTGGTTTTTTTTTGGTCAGGGAGAGGTTAAATTAATTGCTTGTGATATTGTCTCCGAAATTTGTTAGTGAAAATTTTTAATTGTTCTCTTAGTTGTTTTCACCGTTCTTTTTTATTATTATTCTTTTTTTATTTTTTTAATTTTATTATAATATTCTTTCACTTAGTAATTTATTCTTCATTATTATTTGCAGTAGTTTTTTTTTTCTTTCTTGAATTTGTTTATTTAATGTTTAATCGTCATTCGCTCTCAATTGATTTAAAAGAATTTGATCCTGAGATAGAGCGTACACTTAAGGCACTTAGAATACAAAGAAAAAACACTAACACTTGTGAGGTTAAGATAGCTGAAAATCCACGAGAATTAAGGGAGTATTTTACTCCCAATATTTATAGCTCACCAATAGTTAATAGACTACCAGAAATTGAGGCTACTCACTTCGAAATTAAAGGTTCTACTATTCAAATGTTACCATCTTTTTATGGGCTTGATTTTGAAAATCCTTATAAACATATTGATGAGTTTTTTTAGAAATTTGCTAAACTTTTAAACTGCCTAATGTTAGTGATGATGCTATTAGATTACGTCTTTTTCCTTTTTCTTTGAAGGATAGGGCTAAACATTGGTTATATACATGTGAGAGGATAGGTACATGGGCTAAGATGTATAGGAAATTTCTAAAAAAAATACTTTCCTATGGGTAACCTTACAAGGTTAAGGAGAGAAATAACTACTTTTTTCCCAACAAAATAATGAACAATTTCACGAGAGTTGGAAAAGATTTAAAGAACTTCTTCGTAGTTTACCTCATCATGAAGTCCCTAAATAGCAGCAAATACAAAGTTTTTATTCAGGATTAGATGAGAGAAATCGCCAAATTATTGATTCCTCTTGTGGTGGTACCTTTCTTCATAAAACTGCAGATGAGGCATGGCATTTATTTGAAAATTTAAGTGATAATTCACAATAGCACGCCACATCCTCACGTGTAGGCACAGCTAGACAAATATGAAATAAAGTAGGAATGTATGAAGTTTCTCAAAAGGTTGACCTTTCTTTAAAAGTTGATGCCTTAAAAAGTTTGATCAATTGTTAACTTTGAACACATTGCCTACTGATTGTCCTAACGTGTAAGGTGTTTGTGCAATTTGCTCTAGTCCTTCTCATGTTATCTACAACTGTCCTAATGCTTCATTATTTTCAAAATTTGTGTAGGAACAAGTCAATGCAGCCTAAGAATTTCATAAATAGAACGACCCATATTCAAACACATACAATGCAAGCTGGAGAAATCATCTTAATTTCTCCTGGAGGCAACAAGGAGGGGAAGGTCAATTAGGCCAGCAACAATATCAACAAAACAAACAATCTGGTATGACTGCTCTCCCTGGTTTTCAATCTCAAAGGTATATACCCCCTCACCCTTCTCAAATTGGAAACTCTATGTTTGAAGAAAAAGTCTTATATGCTTTGAACGGTTTAGAATCTATGACACAAATTCTAGACTCACAACACTCAATCTATTGCTAAGTTAAAAACTCAAATAGGGCAACTAGCTAATGCAATAAGTAGAAGAGATGAAGGTAAACTTCCTAGTCATCCAATAGAGAACCCTAGAGCTAATTATTATGAGCAAGCGAAAGCTGTAATTACTCTTAGAAATGAGAAGTTGGTAGATAATAAAGTAGGAGAACCTATTACAGATGATAAGTTAGATGAAAGTAAAACTGAGAGAATTGATATAGGGACTAAAATTGAAAAGAAGATAGAGAAAGAACTAGCTCCTCTAATTCTAAAACTCTAGAATCTTCTCCTATGACTTCGTACAAGCCAAATGTTTCTTTTCCTCAAACTTTATTACCACCTCCACATTTTAGAAAGGACAACAAAATGGAAGACATATTAGAAACTCTCAAACAAGTTAAAATTAATCTTCTACTTTTAGAGGTTATTAAGCAAGTTCCATCTTATGTAAAATTTCTTAAAGACGTATACTCTTAAAAGAAAATCTAAAAGCAATGTTTCCAATAAAATCTTCCAAACTGAACAAGTAAGTTTTATTTTGCAATATAACACTCCACCTAAATATAAAGATACTGATATCCCTACTATCTCATGTCTTATTGGTAATCTTAAAATAGATAGGGCGCTTTTAAATTTAAGTTCTTGTGTTAATTTGATTCCATACTCTATTTATGATGAGCTAGGATTGGGAGAATTGCAACCAATTGATATGACCTCAGAATTAGCTGATAGGTCTATCAAGGTACCTCGGGGAAGGATAGATGATGTTCTAATTCAAATTGATAAATGTGTCTTCCCAGTAGACTTTGTAGTTCTAGATATGGAACCTGGTATATCTTCTCAGAATCATATCTCCATATTCTAGGCCATCCTTTCTTGGCTATAGCTGATGCCACTATTAATTGTAGAACGGGGGTTATTGATGTCTCTATGATGAATATGAGGGTTACATTAAATATTTTTAATACTTCTTCACACCCTCTATAGAAGATAATTCTGATTGTTATTTGGTAGATGTAATTGATGAATTAATTGAAGAAACTCTATCTCTAATGTGTTCAAAAGAATATAATTCTATTGAGAAAGAAAATCAAAGGTACAATGAGGATGCTAATTCTAACCTTGCTTGCACTGCTCCATTGGAAAAAATATTCTTGGATTGTGAATCATGAGCCTAATATGAGAGAAATAGATCCTGGCTGAACACAAAAGAATTAGCGCTTTAATTAAATTTAGCGCTTTTGGGAGGCAACCCAATTTTTTTTTTTTAATTTATTAATTTTTTATATATTTTTATTATTATTTATTTTTATCTCACTTGATTGGTAGAAAAGGTACAAGTATTTGTTTTGTAGGATAATCAGACAACATATCATTACTATTGAGGGTAAAGAGATGGTCTACTATTCTTCTGAACATACACTAATATTGCATTTTCTACCAGGTAGTGTTGCTCTTTTCTTTATCTCTTCTATACTCCTGACATTCTCTTATCACATTGTGGACAATGTAGGGTCTAGGTGTGGGGGAGAAGATTCTTTTTTTCTGATGTCAATTATTTTTTTTATTATTTTTGTTTCTCTCATCTTTTTTGTTCAATTTTTACTAATTTTTTATTTTATTTTTTTACATTATTTTGAAAAAAATAAAAAATGATTCTTTTTGAGTTCCTTTAAAAATGTCTTGAATAAGTTGAGAAAAGTACTTGTTTTCTTGTTTTTAATTAGGGTTATGAACTTATGTTCTATATCTGTTATAACTCTTGCATGACTTACACTTGAACACATTGGTCATTTTTAGCGTTTATTAAATCCTTTACATTATTTTTGAATTGCATAAAGTTGATAATCTCTTCCTACAATCTAGAACTTACTTGAGTACCTCTTGAGGCGAACTAGAAAGGTTTTCCTAATTTGACTCAGAGACGATGATCATAGGCCTTCTTTGAATCGTTTATGCCTTTCAAGCTTACCAAATTTCATGGTTTTTACCTTAGTACCCTTTTGAGCCTTAAATGTTATTTCTTCCTTTAAACTACTTAAATATTCACCCTTAATCTTGTAGAGAGCTTAATGTAAACTTTTAACTTGTGCTTCAATGATGGGTTGTTGTTTGGGTGTTATGGAAAGATAATAAGTTATTTTTACGAAAGGGGAGAAGAAAAAGGGAGAAAAATATATGACTTGTTGTGCTAAAAAAAAAAAAAAAAAATGTATTGAGCCAAAAAAATAAGAGAAAAAGAAAGAAAAGTTGATACATGATTGTTACAAGTCATAAGGAGTAAAGAAGAAAAAAAAAATTCAAGAGGCCCAAATTTGTTAATGTAAAAAAAAAAAAAAAGAAAGAATGGCCTTAAATAATGAATTTTGAGAAAGAAAAGATGGTAGTTGGTTAATATATTAAAAAAAAGGAAGCAAAAATAAAATTAAAAAGTTTGTCAAAATTTTAAAATATCCAGATTATTTGCAATCCTTCTTTTCTTTTCTTTGAATTCCTTACCTTTATTTGATAACCAACACCCTTACCTTACATTACAAGCTTTAAAGTCCTACCTGTTCTAAGTTGAGTTGAGTGGAGAGAAGGTATAAAAAATGAGCCTATAGAATGAACTTTTGTTGAGATTTGTCTGTTATGTGCAGGTTGAAAATTTTGTTTAATATTTCTTTTACACTCTCTTATGACCATGATCACACCTTACACAAGTTTTGCTTTAGTTATGGGAGATAATTGAATATATGTTTGTTAACTTGAGTTTCAAAATAAGAGGAAGAGTGCTTGTTTTGATTAGTTTGAGATCTTGATAAAGGGGACTTAATTTGGATTATTCTGTATCTTTTCTAAAGTTTGTTATTTATTGACTTTGTGAGTGCATTGTCTGCAAACCCTCACGAGACTATACTCGTCCACTAGGAGTAACTTAGGGGTTTAAAAAGCTTGTTGAACGTGCAAAGTGCAATCGTGAGTTCTACGAAAGTGACTAATTAGTTTTTCTTTTTATTTTTTATTTTTGCTTGAGGATTAGCAAAACTTAAGTGTGGGTGAGTTGATAGAATTGATTTTTTATACAAAGAAAAACCTTAAGTTTTAATTATTAGTCATGTGGTAGTATTTATTTATTTGCTATAGTCATTTAATTTATTTTCTTGTTTGCAGCCCATAATTTTAGGTGCCATCGAACTAGAATGTCAAAACACATTGGAATGAGGATTGGAAAAAGAGTTTCCAAACACAAATAGGAAAGGAGAAGCAGCTGCAAGAAAATATAAAAGCAGTCGCAAGAAACAGAGGAGAGGCGGAGGCCAAAAAGAGCGGAGAGAGCTGCTTGCAGCAGCTGAAAAACAGAGGGAGCAAGAGCAGAAAGCAAAAAGCAGCAGCAGAGATTTAGAAGCTACTGCTGGTTGAAAACAAGAAGCAGAAGTTCCAAAAGCAGCTGCGCAAGCAGCAGAGACGAAGCAGTTTAAGCAGAGAAGAGAAAGAAGCAGCTGCTGGCTGCGCAAAGAGAGGGCAGAAATCAGAAGTTGCAGCAAGCCAAAATCGGACGTGGTTGCAGCTGAAGAAATTGGACGAGCATAGCAGAAACCAGACGGCAATAGCAGCAGCAGAAGACGGAAGAAAGAAAATTAAATGGAAGAAAAAACCATTATCTACTTCAACAAATTGGTTTATTCTTTTCCTTTAATTATGAATTAATTTTCTTTTTAGAATCTTGAAAAAACCTTAGCCATATGACTTTGATTTATTTTATTTTGGAAGATTTATTATATTATTTATGTGATTATATATCTTTGGATTTTTTTGGTTTGATGCAATTAATTCTTGATGATTGTTCTTGTAGAATAATTATTTGGGTTAACTGGTACTTTTTAATCCATGCTTGATTCTTGTAGTCTTGAGAATGAGAGATATGCGATTTTTGCAAATATATTTTGGGTTTTAAAATTGAATAGTTCATGCTAATTTTAGATGATGTATGTTACAGAATTGAATAAGTCATGCTAATTGTTAGATGGGTTATGTCATGCATTTAAGCACGATATATTTCTTTAGTGAATCGAAACTTGTAGCCTAGATCACCACGTAAAGGTCTAATCTTTTATCCTAATTAAAATTAAATCATTTTTAAATAGGTCAGTGGTGGATTCAAGGTTCTAAATCATCTCTTTGGTTAAGCTATTGTTATTTTTAGTTTAGTTATTTTATTTATTATTTTTACTTAATTTAGAAATATTTTTAAATAAGATTATTTGATTCTTCTTTTTATAAAATTAATTTAGGAAGATAATAATTTAAGTAGTTAAGCCTTTCTGTGTGGTTTGATACTCTGATACTTTCATATTACATTATCTTGTGCACTTACAAGTATTTGATTTAAAGCTTAGTTAGAAAATTCTCGACTAAGAAAATTTTTGACACACTATTTAAGGCTTATATTAAGGGCACAAGAAAAAGAACAGTTGAACCCTAATTTAGATAATTGATTGTTAAGATTAAAAATTTATTTTTTTGACAAAACTCTTATTTAGGTATTTAATTGTTAAAATTGATAGTTTAGTTACTCAAATTGATAATTAACGAAAAGTACAAAGGTATTTTTTAATTAACCCAAATAATAATAAAGAGAGAAAGTTTGAAGCTCTTTTAGTCCACACAAAAAAAAAATTCTAAATTTTCTTATTTCCTCATATGGTGTGATGTCTGAAATATAACAAGTAGTAAACCTGAGGGAGTACTATCTTCTTTTACAATAAAAATGAAAAATCTTATAACAATTAAAACAATGTATCCAAAATATAACAAGTAAAAAAACGAAAGGATTACTATCTTCTTTTACCCCAAAAAAAAAAATTTATAATATAAAGTGGAAGGAGTATCTATAATATGAGCTTTAAATAATGTGTAAAAAATGTGTGATGTCCAAAATGTAATAAGTTAAAAAATTGGAAGCAGTAATTCATGCTTATAATAGACCTTCAATTTTATGTTATTTGTCGTCTCAGGATAGGGCACAAGATTTAAGGAAATGATTGAGTTATCTAAATTAAAAAAAAAGTTGTGTAAATTACCTTTGACTGTGATTTATAGTTCTAATGAAAATTTTTAGATAGTTGTTTAGTTCTTATAAGATAAGAGTGTATATGAAAAAATATTAATTTTATACTTCTTTACTTTACTAAAGTTATAAATATTTTGAAACTGAAAAAGTATGTCCAAAGGACAAATAATATGAAGGGGAGAGAATATTTTTCTACTACCTCCGTTTCATATAATGTTAAATTTTGGGTTTCATAATATAAGGGTAAATTTCCTTTAATAAATTTTTTTCCTCAAGAATGGCCCTACTCAATGAATGCATCACTACTAGTTAGTAATTCTCAGAACTTAAACTTATTTATATTTGATAGAACTTTTAAATATGGAAACAGGAGAGAAGATAAAGACGATAAAGTGTTAAACCACGGAGTTTAGTCTAATAAATGATATTGTAGGTATTTTATTATAAAAAGCACATTAATTTCTTTATTTAATTAATATATATGAAAAATTAACTTAACCTTATATTATGAAATGAAATGGAGTTAATAGAATTTATTTTTTTCTGAATTTTTCTAGAATTTATTGAATCAATAGCCTTGGCATTAGAATATTCAAGGCTCAATTCCCTACTGAATGAGGAAAAAACATGGCCTTTAATTCCAAACGCAGGGGAGGAATGAACATGATACTGGTATATACAAGTCCTTGAGTGAATAAGCAAATACTACCTATACTACTATCTCATAAGTACATTATTGCGTTACTCACCAAAATAAGTACAGTATTGCGTGGAAAATGAAAAAGGTTCATATCCATTATGGATCATTATGCATGGCTGGCTGGCTATTCTTTTATCAGCATCAAATATGTACAAATTTCGAATTTAATGTGAATAAGAAAGCAAGATTAGAAGGCAAAATCCTTGTTGATTTATTGCTACTGTCTTCTCATTCTACACAATTAGTGTGTTCATCTCATTTTACTAATATTTTCTTAAAAATAAAAGACTAAATTTGCACGGGTTTTAAACCAGTTACACAATGGTCAAGAGCTCGTAGTAGGAGCTAGGGTATTAGGGTAAGGAATTCGAGAAAATAAAATATTTGTTAAGATTTTTTTTTTTTTTTAATATTATAGGAAGAAGAAGTGTGAATCGAATTCATTATTTATCACATAGTAAGAGGTACTTCTAACCAATAAAGCTACCAGATTATCCCACATTTATGAAGATTCTATTTCTCAAATTTCTTGCGATTAGAATTTTCTTAATATCCCACTAAGAGTAGAATTTCTCAATCTCAAATTTAAATGATTAAGAATAATTGATAGAAGAGACACTTATAAATAGGTTGTCTTAGTTTAGGTCTTTTTGTACTAATTGTGGGTGCCCAACTCAAAGGGAGTTGTATCGTGGGAAGATTTGTAATTTTCTCCTTGCAAAAAGTTACACAAGGTGAGGGTTTGTAATTTGTTCCATCCAAAAATTACGTAGTGGAGATTTATACTTTTGGGTCATAGATGTAGGTTTATTTTGAGAGAGTGAACCACGTTAAACCTTGGTTGTTTTGTTTGTTTATCTTTTTTCTCTCTCTATATATTATTTGTATGTGTTCCCGTTGTCCGCTACCCAACAAGTGATATTAGAGTAGGTTTTTATTCCCAACAAATAGTATTAGGGTTTAGGTTTAACTTGGGAGGATAAAGATGTCAAGCCGATGGTTTCGACTTGGGAAGATGAAGATATCCGATCGAAGGTTTCAACCTGGGATGAGAGGTGAAGGTTTCAACTTGGAAAGAATGCGAGATTCGGGCCTAATGAAAAAAGTAGTTTGAACTATCATATTAGCAGCAGTTCTTAGGATAATGAAATTGAGAGAATACGAGATTTTTTAGAATTCTATTTCTCAAGTTACTTTAGTTAGAATTTCTCAATATTCCATTAAAAGTAAAGTTTCTCAAATGTTTGAGAATAATTGAGAGCAATAGACATCTGTAAATAAGTCATCTTAGTTTAGGTCTTTTGTGCTAATTATGGGGCCAAATCAATAGGGGTTGCACTGTGGGAAGGTTTGTTATTTTTTTTCGTGCAAAAATTACACATGGCGAGAGTTTATAATTTGTTCCGTTCAAAAATTACATAGTGGAGTTTACTTTTTTTGAATTGTGAATGTAAGTTTATGTTGAGAGAGTGCACCATGATAAATTTTGGTGTTGTTTTGTTTACTTATCTTCTCTCTATATATACATATATATATATATATATATTTTGTGTATTTTCACTATCTCGTTTTTTAACAAATGATATCAGACTGGATTTTATCCCAGAAGGAAGGGTGAAATACATAAATTTAAATTCAGCTCTAATTTTAAAACTATGGTTACTTAAAATTTTTTTTTATTGAACGATACATCTACTACTCTAGGAATTCGCATCCTATACTTCTATATTTAATTTCACAATCACATCAACAGTTGTACCAAAAAAAACAATTCTCAAGATGCAATATCCGTAAACAGTGGCTTTCCCTTCAAAAAAAAAAAAAAAAAAACCCGAAGATTAGTCTCATGATTTCTATATTTCTATCTTTCATGAAATTGAGGAATTATTTGTCCTGTACAATTTGCCCACTAATCTAACTAGAGACAACACTGAATAAGATGCAAAATGATTCCCAGAAAAAAAAAAAAAAACATTGAATAAGATGCAAGAAATAAATTTACAAAAGAAATTGAAAGTTTCCAGTGGGGAAAATAATTTTGTGTTTTCTGTTTATTATTGTAAAAAAAGTGTACATTATATAGTTGTCACCATGTGTGATCAATCCTAAACCAACTATAATTAGGAAATCCTAAACCAACTATAATTAGGAAACTAATAAACTAAATATAAATGGATTAGGAGATATAAATCCTAACAATAACAATAATCCTAATCATAGTAGAAATTTAATCCTTAACACTCCCCCTCAAGTTGGAGCATGAAGGTCTGAAATGCCAAACTTGGAAACTAAACGATGAAAGTGAGTGGGATGAAGAGCTTTAGTGAGAACATCAGCTGGCTGATGTTCACTTCGAATATAATAAGGAGAAATAAATCCGTCTTGAAATGCATCATGAACAAAATGACAATCAATTTCAATATGTTTAGTTCGTTCATGGAATACATGATTTTCAGCAATGTGAAGAGCAGCTTGATTATCACAGTGTAATAAAATGGGGTGTGTGATAGGTACCTGAAGATCGCGAAGGAGGCTAGATAACCATTTTATTTCACATAAAATCATCGCCATGGAGCGATATTCAGCTTTCGCAGAAGAGCGAGAAACGGTATGTTGTTTCTTTGTTTTCCACGAAATAGGAGAACCACCAAGTGAAATAAAATAGCCGGTAACAGAACGCCGAGTAATGGGGCATGTGGCCCAATCGGAGTCACAGTATGCACACCGAGGAGCTTGGCGAAAGCCGTATAAAGATTTCTTCAGAAGACATACTTGTCCTCGGAAAGAGGGCCGAAAACCAGGTGGCGGTCGCATATAAACTTCTTCCTGCAAATCTCCATGGAGAAACGCATTGTGAACATCTATCTGATGAATAGGCCAATTTCGAGCAGTAGCGACAGAAAGTAAAGTGCGAACTGTGACCATTTTAGCAACTGGGGTAAATGTATCCGTGAAGTCAACACCTGCCATTTGTGTGTTTTCCAAAACCACCAAGCGGGCTTTATATCTCTCATTGGTGCCGTCTACTTTGTACTTAATACGAAAGACCCATTTACTCCCTAGAGCACGTTTTCCAGGAGGCAAGGACGTTAAAGACCATGTGCCATTCTTTTCGAGTGCATCAATTTCTTTGCGCATAGCGGCGCGTCAAAGAGGATTAGATACTGCTTCGGAGTAGGTGGTGGGTTCGGATTATGTGTCTACCGATGCTAAAAAATGCCTGTGTGAAGGAGAAAATTTTCTGTAGTCCACAAATTGTGTTATAGGGTAAAGGGACGTACCTGAGAGGTCCGAAGATGATGAGGGAGCAAAAGAGGAATGGGATATAGAAGTCTTCCATATAGCATTACAATCAAAATCTTGGAGTCGAGCAAGAACCTTTTTAATTCGAGTACTTTTCCTTGTACCAAGTATTTCTGTGGACTGGCTTGGAGAAGGAGAAGGAGCAGCTGGTATAAATGTTACTGGATTTGGAGCCACTGGATGAGGTGCAGTGGAAATGTTCTGGTCCAAGAAGCTACCTGGATTGGATGGATCCGCAACTGGGCCGGTGGTGTGGTCTTGAGTGGGCAAGACAGAAACAGAAGTTCGATCGCTGGGATGGAGGCGCTGGGTCGTGCTATTAGTAGGGAGAGAATCGGCTGGGCCATGCGTGCTAGGCTGTGCGCGCTGGGCCTCGCTGTCAAAATGAATAGATACGGCTGGGCTGTGTGTACTGGGCCGATTTTGATCGGCCGCACGAGATGCTGGGCCAGGTGAGTCAACACCTTGGAGAAGGGCTGTCTTGGTCGTGGGCTCCTCCTCCCTTTGTCTTATTGGGCTACATCTTGCTGGGCTATTTGCTCTGGGCTAAATTTGTATGTTATTTTCTCGAAAGAATTTACTCCCCCTTGCTTGTAAGCCCAACATTTGTTCCCCAAAATTATAAGAGCTTGCAAAATCTGGAGTACATTGTGGGGTTTCCGAGTCTCTGTATGGAAACTTTGTCTCATCAAAAATTACATCTCTGGATATAAGGAACTTCTCCCTTTTTAAATCATAAAATCGCCAACCTTTCTTGTTGAAGGGATATCCAAGGAAGACACACATTCTACTTCGGGCTGTGAATTTATCTCTAGGTAGATCATGATCATGAACATAAGCTAAACACACAAAACTTTTAATGTGAGAATAAGATGGTCTTTTCCCATGTAGCATCTCATAAGGCGTTTTTCCATGTAACAATGAAGAAGGTGTGCGATTTATAAGATATCCGGCTGTCAGAACACATTCTCCCCAAAATTTTATGGGTAGGTTAGCTTGAAACCGCAAAGCACGAGCAACATTCAGGATATGCCAATGTTTCTGTTCGACCCTGCTGTTTTGTTGTGGAGTCCCAGCGATGGTGGTCTGATGTATCATGCCATGGGCAGAAAAATATGATTTTAGACAATAAATTCTGTACCATTATCACTCCGGACTATCTTTACGGTTTTGCTGAATTGGGTTCTCACCATGGCAAAATAATCTTTTAAAACGGATGCAACTTCGCTTTTCTCTGAGATCAAATATATCCAGACTGCCCTGGAATAATCGTCTACTATAGTAAGGAAATAAGAGGCCCTGATAGTAGATACAGTTTTGTATGGTCCCCATAAATCACAATGAATTAAATCAAAAGTCTGAGATGCCTTATTTATACTCAAAGGAAAGCAATCACGAGTCTGTTTAGCACGCAGACAAATATTGCAAGGTGTAGATTTGGTTTTAGAGTCTTTAGAAAGTCCCAAGAAATTATTTACCACAAAATCCGAAGGATGGCCCAACCGTATATGCCATAATGCGCTGGAATCAAGAATCGTGCTAGAAAAAGCGTACAAAGCTGATAATTGCAACGGCTTGTAGAAGAAAATCCCATTCCTTTGCTCACCCACTCCAATCGGCCTCATCGAGATGTGGTCCTGTATAACACAAAAATTATCAAAAAAAGTGATAAAACACTGAGAGTCTCGGGCCAATTGAAACAAGGAAATTAGGTTGCATTTAAGTTCAGGAATTAAAAGCACATTTAGGAGTTTGAGTCCGGGAGTTAAGGAGACCATTCCTTCTTGAAGAGCAATTGCCTTAGTACCATTAGGTAGACCAATGGTATATGGGTAGACATGATTTAAATTTCTCAAAAAATCTTTCCTACCAGTCATGTGATGAGAACATCCTAAATCCAAAATCCATAAATTTTTCATACCAGATAATTTATCGGATTGAGTGACATCTGTGTTATTTATAAAGGTCAACAATTTTGACCATTGTTCACTTGATAAATTGGGAATATTGTTGTTGGAGCTTCTTGCTCGGCTGAAGGTTTCTACGTCGACAACGAACGGCGTTCCTCCACGTTGGTCTATCGTGGCGATATTGGCCCACGCATTAGCCGATCGTTCTCTCTGCGTAAGTTGTTGCTGCTGTCTTACTGTACCACGGCCAGAAGATGGGCGAGATCTGCCTCGCCATCCACCTCTGTTATTGCGATCTTGTGGTGTTCCGCAGTCTCGACTACTGCGACTAAGCGGAGGTCTGCTCCGATTACAATGCCTGCAAATTATGTCGTACCAGGTTGAAGACAATGAACTCGGCGACGAACGGCGGTGAGCAACGGTGAAGGCCATACTTTCAAAATTATTATTTTTTTTTTTTGAGCAAATTTTTTTTTCGAACTTGGCTCTGATACCATGAAAGTTTCCAGTAGGGAAAACAATCTTGTGTTTTCTGTCTATTATTGTAAAAAAAGTGTACATTATATAGTTGTCACCATGTGTGATCAATCCTAAACCAACTATAATTAGGAAATCCTAAACCAACTATAATTAGAAAACTAATAAACTAAATATAAATGGATTAGGAGATATAAATCCTAATAATAACAATAATCCTAATCATAGTAGAAATTTAATCCTTAACAGAAATAAATGATTTAAGGATAAAGACAAAGAATATAATGTGGATAAATACTTAAAAAATATAACTCTATTTCATAAATACCTAATAAACAAGTATGATTATTTTGGACGGCCTCGTGCATCCATCTATAGATGGAAGCATCAAGTTGGGTTCAAAGAAACAACAATTTAAGAAATTCTAGGGTAGTGTCCCATCACTACAAGATTTTGGGAATATTTCAATTGTCACTAAACTTCAAAAAGTAGGAATTGAAAATTGTTATTGTGATGGTGTGCCAAAGCATATATTAGTTGGATTTTTTTCATTATCTATATCTCTAATTCTCATCATAAAATTAGTTAAAAATATAAAAATCCCATTTGACACAATAAAACTCATCCCTTTAGCTCATAGATGGGAGACAGTATCTATTTCATCAACTTGTATTAGTTTTTAATAGTAGGAGGAAATAATTAATTCACATCTTCATACTCAAAACTTATACTACAGGAAAGAATTACACAAACACAGCGGCACTACTTTGGCACATGTATAGTCAAGAATGTGCCATATACAATAAACTATTCTCCTCAAGATCTTGTCCGTCATTTTTTTTCCCTATTTTTATGAAGGGGTCGTTAGATCTTTGGACTTAATTCATGTGCACATATATTTATATAGTATTTAGACATGTAGACGTACATGTATTGCTTAATTTAATTATGTGTTTGTTATTATATATATTTTGAGACCCAATTAAGGTAATCTATATTTATATAGATGGGTCTGTCATCTTAATAAAAGTGTGGGGTCTTTTTATAGATGTGTAGAAACCTAAGGGTTGTATTGCAAAACTATGATGGGCTGTTTAGCAAATACATCTATATATTAGGGTTATGGTCCCTAATTGCACGTATGCTTAGATCATTAGCCACCTCTAAAAGTCCCCATCTCTTTGAGAAAATCAGGTGGCGTACGTAACAATCAGAAGATTCAAACTCGGTCTTCAAATCAATCAATTGTCATGAATCAAGGTACACGTTTCGATTCGTTATTCTAAATAATCTATTGAGTAGGGTTAATTCTTGGGTTTTATTTATTTTTTTTAATTTCATTAATGGTATTAGAGCCTCCTTACATCAAAGATTATTTACGCTTTGATCTTTTGGTTGTTTTTCGGAAATCGATTTCAAGAAGGAAAAAAAAAAAAAAAAGGAACGCGGTTTGATGTTGAATTGGTTCATGATTTTTCCCTGTTTTTCTTTCGATAACCACATGCATACATTAAGGAAGAAAAAAAAAATTTTCTTCTGCCACCTTGAGTTCCGTCTTCGTTTTTCTCAAAAATTTCTTTTGCAAAGTTTTTTCAGCCAAGCAAGGTTTTTCCAGCCATGGCGGATGGGTAGAATACATGACATCTTTTTATTATTATTATTATTATTATTATTATTATTATTATTATTATTATTATTATTATTATTATATTATTGTCATTGTTGTGGGTTGAGACAATTTGTCTTCGGCCTAAAAAAAGAAAAACTGTTTTATTTTACCTTGAATTTAATTGGATCCAAGACAATTTAAGTTTTTCTGGTACTTGGATAATTTGTTTGAAGGTTTTTTTTTTATTCATTTTTTTTAATGTCATCATTTATATGTCGATATATATTATTATTTACATATTATATGTGTTTTTGAATGTGTCATAATTTATTTGTTAATCCTGAATTCTGATACATGCATAATATGAAATAGTATGTAATTTAAAGTTTTTTTTTATATTCATAACAACTTAAGTTGCTCTAACGAGCATGTCTAATAGCTTTATATTAAAAGGTGGAAGTGACATCCTACCAAAGTAGGCTCTCCCATGAAAATCTTTCGGTAAACTATTTAGATGTCGTGTTTTTTGATTCTTATGTGGGTAGCAATCGGCCCAAAGGAAGATTGTTATTGTCAGGCTGAGAATTACAATCACATGTGGTGATAAACATGTAATAGTTATTAAGTGGCCATAGTAAGTATTAAGTGTTGGAATCCGTAGGCAAAAACAAAGTAAAATAAAACTACGGAAATCCACCAACAGGATCAGCACATACTAGAAAAACCGATTGGATAGAAATTACCTCGATGTTTTGATTGTTCGTTGTGGAGGCGCTGCTTTGTACGCTTCTCCCTCTACTGGTATCCACGCGACGAACTCCTCTGCAAGCGATCGGGATGCTAGCCCCTTCTGTGTTCTGAAAACTGTTCAGAACTGATCCTGACTATCTGGTAATTGGTCGTATTTCGGAGAGAGGGGCTAGATACTATATCGCCATTCTAGGGTTTAGGGTCTTGTTTTTCTTTAATCAGATAAAGGACGGCCACAAAGAAAAGGTTAACATAACCTTTTATAGCTGTCAATATCAAAACCCTAACTGTCATCTAATGACAGTTTAATCTCGTCCGTCTATTCTTATAATCATCCAACGGTGGGATGAGTAATATTAAGTAATTAATTTCATTTATTCGATTAAATAAAATTAATTACTTATTAACCTACCAGAAAATATAATATGGAATCTGATTCCCCTTTTGTATACGTTCAACGAATCTGGACACAATCTAGATTCATTGAACGTGGACATTATGCTCACAAGATCGTCTATGCGTGTGATCCTGTAGGTTCACTTAACGGTGAATGAAAAAATGTCCTAGACATTTATTCGCAAAACATAAGCGGCCTCTAGCAAGACATTATGCTTACCCAAGTTAAGTATATGTAATAATAACCTAGCATCAGATTTAATATTTAGTCCTTTTGTCACACGATATCCTAATTAAGTATAAGGCATGGATCAAGTCATCCTTATAAAACTTAATTAACCATTTACTTGATCACCAGGCAGACTGTTCTAACAAATAATATTAATAACACCTTATTAATACTTATTTGAGCATGGCCATGCATATTTTCCAGTCTTCCTTATCAAGGGGCCCATGGATATCTCTATCTAAAAAGAGAGGGACAAATCCCTTTCACTATCTCCAATATTCAAGCCATGACGAGAAAATAAGCCAACCAATAATCATAATGATCACCTAATTAAAAGTGATGTTTGACTATGTCAAAACATATTTTTCTTCCCATGCAAGAAACATTAGAAACATTAGGTCGAAGGAAACCAAATATAAAACTGAGAAGAAATACTTATAACTTAAACCCATGCAATATTTCTTCTTCACTTTGGGTCATGTCCAATACAATATTCTCAATATGTATTTATGAATTGATTTTATATCTCATATTCATGATCAGTAAAACTTGACCATCAATCAACTTCACACTAGTTTACAAGATGTAATAAACTAGGGACAAATAAGAATAGTATTTTATTAGCTATAAGGGTTTTACTATCAAGTCACATACTTGATGACCAAGAGCATAAAATACAATTAAAAAATACATGCTTCATAAATCACAAATGTGAGTCAATTGGTGTTAGGTCATATACTAACAATCTCCCACTTGCCCTACCATCAATTTGACATAACTCTCAAACCCATTGACCTAGTATGACTCTTATGCTTAAGTTGTGGGAGTGGCTTTGTCAATGGATCTGCGACATTGTCATTGGTGTCTACTTTGCAAATTTTAACATCTCCATGCTCAATAATTTCTCGAATGAGATGGAAACGCCTGAGAATATGTTTGGATCGTTGATGAGATCTAGGTTCCTTAGCTTGTGCAATGGCTCCTGTATTATCACAATATAGGTCCACTGGGTTCACAATGCTAGGAATTACACCTAGTTCTGTGATGAACTTTCTGATCCAAACTGCCTCCTTGGCTGCATCAGAAGCAGCCACATACTCAGCCTCTGTAGTAGAATCGGCCACGGTATCTTGCTTTGAACTCTTCCAGCTCACAGCACCTCCATTCAAACAAAACACAAATCCAGATTACGATCTAAAATCATCTACATCAGTTTGAAAGCTAGTATCCGTGTAACCATTTACAACAAGCTCTCGTTCCTGACCTCCATAGATAAAAAACATCTCTTTAGTCCTTCTTAAGTACTTGAGAATGTTTTTTACTGCAGTCCAATGCGGTTCACCAGGATTTGACTGGAATCTGCTAGTCATGCTTAATGCATACGAGACATCTGGGCGAGTGCATAACATGGCGTACATGATAGGTCCAATTGCAGAAGCGTAAGGAATCTTACTCATGCGTTCTGTATCCTCCCTTGTGGTAGGACTTTGAGACTTACTGAGTTTAACGCCATGTGACATTGGCAAGAATCCTCTCTTAGAATCTTGCATACTGAACCTTTTCAGTACCTTGTCAATATATCCACTCTGCTTCGCCTAAATCTTTCATTGAAAAACACTTCCCCAACCAAGTTTTTACACTTTGCAAAGTGGGGATATCATTCGCAATTAACAAGATGTCATCGACATAGAGTATTAAGAAGACTACTGCATTTTCTGTAACCCTTTTGTAGACACAAGGTTCATCATCATTCTTGATCAAATTGAATTCTTTAATTGCTTCATCAAAACGAAGATTCCAACTTCGAGATGCTTGCTTCAAGCCATAAATGGATCTTTGAAGTTTACACACTTTACTAGAATTCGTAGGATGAATAAAACCTTCAGGTTGTGTCATATACACATCCTCAGTAGCTTTCCATTAAGAAAAGCAGTTTTAACATCCATTTGCCATATTTCATAATCATAATATGCTGCAATGGCAAGTAGAATTCTAATTGACTTAAGCATTACAACTGGAGAAAAGGTTTCATCATAGTCTATACCATGAGTTTGTCTATACCCTTTTGCTACCAATCGTGCTTTGTCAGTGTGCACATTGCCGTCCATGTCAGTATTCTTTTTGAAAACCCATTTACACCCTATGGTCTTGCAACCTTCAGGTGGATCAATCAAAGTCCAAACTTGATTATCATGCATGGATTGTATTTCTGATTTCATAGCCTCTAGCCATTTGTTAGATTCAGGACTATGAATAGCATCTTGGTAGGAATTAGGTTCACCTTGATCAATAAGATAAATATTATGATCCTCGGTCACCGTAAATCCATATCTCTCGTGGTATCCGAGAAATCCTACTAGACCTTCTTGGCCCTTGTGTCAAAGGTTCGGGCTCGAGTATGAATATGTGAGTCCAGCGAGTATCCATACTCGGTTCGAAAATGGTCTGCTTTGTCCTTGAGCTTCTTCAAGATGGATTCTACTCCCATCGACTCTTTTGGAAACGAATTCCCTTTCAAGGAAAATTTCGTTCAGAGCAACAAACACTTTGTTTTCGGATGGAAGATAAAAGTAGTATCCTTTAGTTTCCTTAGGATATCCCACAAGCAGACACTTATCGATTTGGGTGCTAGTTTTTCGGATAATGATCGCTTCACATAAGCATCACATCCCCAAATTTTGAGAAATGCTAAACTAGGTTGTTTCCCAGGTCCATATCTCATATGGTGTTTTACGAAACGACTTTAGATGGAACTCTATTTAATATGAATGCAGCGAGTTTCTAGAGCATAACCCTAAAAAGAAATTGGAAGATCTGTTTGACTCATCATAGATCGAACCATATCCAATAGAGTTCGATTTCTGCGTTCAAACACACCATTCCATTGTGGTGTTCCTGGTGGAGTTAATTGTGATAATATCCCACAATTTTTTAGATGTTCGTCAAACTCTTGGCCTAAGTATTCACCACCTCGATCTGATCAAAGTAATTTGATACTCCTTCCAAGTTGATTCTGTACTTCATTTTGAAATTCCTTAAACTTTTGAAAGGAATCAGATTTATGTTTCATTAGATAGACATAACCGTATCTACTGAAATCATCTGTGAATGTAATGAAATACAGAAAACCTCCTCTGGCTTGTGTGTTCATTGGCTCACATACATCAGTATGTATAAGTTCCAATAAATCGGTAGCCCTTTCACTTTGCCTTGTAAATGGACTTTTAGTCATTTTTCCCAATAAACAAGAATCACATTTTTCATAAGACTCAAGGTCGAATGAAGATAAAAGTCCATCTTGATGGAGTTTTGATATGCGTTTATGTTTCATTAGATAGACATAACCATATCTACTGAAATCATCTGTGAATGTAATGAAATACAGAAAACCTCCTCTGGCTTGTGTGTTCATTGGCCCACATACATCAGTATGTATAAGTTCCAATAAATCGGTAGCCCTTTCACTTTGCCACTGTAAATGGACTTTTAGTCATTTTTCCCAATAAACAAGAATCACATTTTTCATAAGACTCAAGGTCGAATGAAGATAAAAAGTCCATCTTGATGGAGTTTTGATATGCGTTTCTCATTTATACGGCCCAAACGACAACGCCAGAAGTAAGTTTGATTTAAATCATTAGATTTAAATTTCTTTGTATTTATGTTATAGATGGGCTTACTAATGGAATCATGTAGGTTAAGAATGTAAAGTCCATTACATAAAGAGGCATCCCCATAGAAAATACCATTTTTATAAATAGAACTTTTACCATTCTTAGTATTAAACTCAAAACCATCAATATCCAAACAAGAAACTGAAATGATGTTCCTACTCATAGCAGGAACATAATAACAATCTTTAAGTTCAATTATAAGCCCAGTAGGCAAAAGTAAATCAAATGTCTCTACAGCTACAGCAGCAACTTTTGCTCAATTAGCAACTCGTAGATCCACCTCTCCCTTTGCCAAAGATCTACTCCTTTACACATTTACACAAATGTGAGCTCCACATCCGGTATCTAATACCTATGAAGTAGGAGTAGACATATTAATTTCTATAACCAAAATACCTGAAGCGACAGTCTCACTAGCCTTTTGCTTCTTCTTTTCTTCCAAGTAGAGCTTGCAATTCCTCTTCCAATGACCAGGTTCATTGCAGTGGAAGCAAGTCCCTTCCTTTGGTGGTTTAACCTTGGGCTTGGGCTTCTGCTTGCCTTTACCCTTCTTGGCCATATCCTTTCCCTTTCCCTTTCCCTTGTTCTTCTTGAACTGCCCCTTATGAACCATCAGAACATTGGGAGTAGACTTCCTAATGTTTTGTTCAGCCTGCTTGAGCATCTCGTGCAATTCATTTATGGACTTTTCCATATTATGCATATTGAAGTTCATGACAAAGCCGATCATAGTCGGAGGTCAAAGAGGCCAATATCATATCGGTAGCTAAGTCATGACTTACAGGGTGCTCCAAGTTTTTCAAGTCGATCAAAATACCCTTTCATCTTAAGGACATGAGCACTAACTGAAGTGCCAGGGGTCATTTTGCAGCTATTCAACGCCTTAGTGGTAAGATATCTCTCTTGACGTGCCTGCTCTTGGAACATTTCCTTGAGCTGTTTTATCATCTCATAAGCCTTAACTTCCTCGAATTGCTTTTGCAACTTAGATTCCATCGTAGCCAACATGAGACATGTCACATCGTTAGAATCATCCTTGTGCTTACTATAAGCATCCTTTTCGACTCTAGTGGCATTGTTTGCTGGTTGATTAGGGATAGGGTTCTCAAGTACATATAACCTTTTTTCTTGTTTAAGGACAATCCTTAAATTTCATGCCCAATCAAGAAAGTTAGTCCCACTAAGCTTATTCTTTTCAAGCACGGATCGCAATGATGTGTTTGAATTGTTTGAGGCCATTATCTACATAGAATTTGCAAAGTAAAATTAAATAAATGAAGCATTAAATTTTCCCTGAAATATTCAACACTTGATATAAATCATGGGTATAAAAATTCATTTTATTCTAATCATAAGTAAGCTTTGGCTTAACACCCATAATTAGAGAAAAATATATTAATGGGATTTACATCTACATGTACCGTCAAAATCCCATATGATGTCCTAGGCTCAAAACCGTTTTGATAGCCTAGTTAAGCCAAACCATTCCAAGCATATGGAAATCACCATTTTCCATCTTCCCCTACTTAGGTAATCATTTATCTCTTGCTTTGGCAATGAGACAAAATGATGATCCAAGCATGGAGAAGTGCTTATGATCATGGAAGGCATTTTACGACTTAATTTTTTTTTCTTTTACATGGTTTCAAAAACCTTCTTCCTTTTTATTTGTATATTATTTCACAAAACATATATAAAAAATAAAAGGAAATAAACTAAACATCACATGCATAATATATATATACATCAAATAAAACGTGTCATAGCATGGCCCCAATTATTGACTTCCACGAGCCTCATGGAAGTCAAAAGTCAATCTAGGTAAGTCTTCATCTCCATGAGCTTGCCTCCAATGTCTTGGCCTTCTAATCTTGTTACATAGGACAGAAAATATACATAGGAATAGGAAATAAAATTAACCTATTCTAGTAAAGCTTGATAATATTACATCAACGAAAACAATGGCACGCAGGCCGTATTTAAAAACATACAACCCATTAACAAAATAAGCAAATCAATCATAAGAGGTAAAGGGCCATGCTATGCACCATGCATCTAAAGATAGGAAGAAACATGCAAAGAAACAACAAGCGGGTTCCGAGGGCGTAGCCCCCGGAAGAAAACGGCGGTCCCGTAGGCAAAAACAAAGTAAAATAAAACTACGGAAATCCACCAACAGGATCTGCACATACTAGAAAAATCGATTGGATAGAAATTATCTCGATGTTTTGATTGTTCGTTGTGGAGACGCTGCTTTGTACACTTCGCCCTCTACTAGTATCCATGCGACAAACTCCTCTGCAAGCGATCGGGATGCTAGCCCCTTCTGTGTTCTGAAAACTGTTCAGAACTGATCCTAACTATCTGGTAATCAGTCGTATTTCGGAGAGAGGGGGCTATATACTATATCGCCGTTCTAGGGTTTAGGGTTTTGTTCTTCTTTAATCAGATAAAGGACGGCCACAAAGAAAAGGTTAACATAACCTTTTATAGCTGTCAATATCAAAACCCTAACTGTCATCTAATGACAGTTTATTCTCGTCCGTCTATTCCTATAATCATCCAACGGTTGCATGAGTAATATTAAGTAATTAATTTCATTTATTCGATTAAATAAAATTAATTACTTATTAACCTACCAGAAAATATAATATGGAATCTGATTCCCCTTTTGTATACGTTCAACGAATCTGGACACAATCTAGATTCATTGAATGTGGACATTATGCTCACAAGATCGTCTATGCGTGTGACCCTGTAGGTTCACTTAACGGTGAATGAAAAAATGTCCTAGACATTTATTCACAAAACATAAGCGGCCTCTAGCAAGACATTATGCTTACCCAAGTTAAGTAAATGTAATAATAACCTAGCATCAGATTTAATATTTAGTCCTTTTGTCACACGATATCCTAATTAAGTATAAGGCATGGATCAAGTCATCCTTATAAAACTTAATTAACCATTTACTTAATCACCAGGCAGACTGTTCCAACAAATAATATTAATAACACCTTATTAATACTTATTTGAGCATGGCCATGCATATTTTCCAGTCTTCCTTATCAAGGGGTCCCTCGATATCTCTCTCTAAAAAGAGAGGGACAAATCCCTTTCACTATCT
This sequence comes from Catharanthus roseus, assembly GCA_028651295.1. Classification (NCBI taxonomy): domain Eukaryota; kingdom Viridiplantae; phylum Streptophyta; class Magnoliopsida; order Gentianales; family Apocynaceae; genus Catharanthus; species Catharanthus roseus. The sequence goes on along the minus strand of JAPQWS010000102.1, from coordinate 11,427,222 downwards.
CCAATATTCAAGCCATGACGAGAAAATAAGCCAACCAATAATCATAATGATCACCTAATTAAAAGTGATGTTTGACTATGTCAAAACATATTTTTCTCCCCATGCAAGAAACATTAGAAACATTAGGTCGAAGGACACCAAATATAAAACTGAGAAGAAATACTTATAACTTAAACCCATGCAATATTTCTTCTTCACTTTGGGTCATGTCCAATACAATATTCTCAATATGTATTTATGAATTGATTTTATATCTCATATTCATGATCAGTAAAACTTGACCATCAATCAACTTCACACTAGTTTACAAGATGTAATAAACTAGGGACAAATAAGAATGGTATTTTATTAGCTATAAGGGTTTTACTATCAAGTCACATACTTGATGACCAAGAGCATAAAATACAATTCAAAAATACATGCTTCATAAATCATAAATGTGAGTCAATTGGTCTTAGGGCATATACTAACATTAAGTCAGCCCAAAGGAAGGCTTGATACTTGACTGGATTTTACTATTAATGCTCGATTACTACATCAAGAAAATCACTTGCAAGCTAACTCTTTGTCCAAAGACTAGACTTGGTGTTGCACCGATATTCTTGTGATTGGATTTGTTATGAATATAGCCCATAAATTGTTAAAGTTTTATATATATATATATATATAAGTGAGTTTTATTTATTTTTGTTATATTATGTTTTCTGTTACAGTTACTGGTATCTCTATTGCTCAATTATCTAATAATTTGAGTAATATTCCGTCATTAAATGGTACCAACTTTAAAGCTTGGAAAGATAAAGTTGCAATTCATTTGGGTTGTTTAGATCTGGACTTGGCCATTAGGGAGCCACGACCAGCTGAGCTGACGGATACTAGTACCTTCGAACAACGGAGGGAAATGGCTCAGTGGGAACGGTCAAATAGGTTAAGTCTAATGATCATGAAGAGTACAATTCCAGAGACTTTTCTTGCTAACATGACAGATGAAAATAATGCAGTTAAGTTTCTCGAACAATTGGAACAACGCTTTATAAAAAGCGAAAAGGCAGAGATCATTACGCAATTGCGTGAACTCACTGCCATGAGGTATAATGGTTAGGGAAACATTAGGGAATACATTCTCAAGATGTCTCATATTATATCAAAACTTAAGACACTGAAGTTGGATCTTCCTGATGATCTACTGGTGTACCTTATTTTGATGTCTCCTCCTCCTCAATTTAGCCAGTTTGAGGTGAGTTACAACTGTCAAAAAGAGAAATGGACAGTCAATGAACTCATCTCACATTTAGTGCAAGAGGAAGAGAGAATGAGACAACATAAGGTCGAGAGTGTTAATCTCAATTTCTCAAAAGGTAACAAGAAAAGAAAGGGCAAAATGACTGCAGATATATCGGCAAAGAAAAAACAGAAGGAACAGTCAAAAGACATAAAGTTTTTTTCTGCAAAGATCCCTCTCATGTTAAGAAGGAATACCCCAAGTATCACGCATGACGCGTGAAGAAGGGTATGCCTCTAACTTTTGTCTGTTCAGAGGTTAATTTAATTTCGGTGCCAAGATATACTTGGTGGTTAGATTCGGCTGCCACTATTCACATAAGTATATCTATGCAAGGTTGCCAGAGTTACCGCCAACCAAGGGATGATGAAAGATTCATCTATAAGGGAGATGGCAGTACGGCAGAAGTTCAAGCTATAGGCACTTTTAAATTATCATTAAAGACTGGTTTATTTTTAGAAGTAAAAGAGACATTCATTGTACCGTCATTTAGACGGATTTTAGTTTCTATTCCTGTTTTTGACAAAGAAGGTTTTTTTTGTTCATTTGGTAATAGACAGTGTCATCTCTATTTTGATTCTAAATTGTTAGGAACTGGTTTTTTATATTCTCCTGATAATTTATATGAGTTTGAGACTACTTCTTCTAATGAATCCTTGCATGTAAGTACACGTGGTACCAAATGAAAATTAACTAATGAGAACTTCTATTCATTATGGCACAAAAGATTAGGTCATATCTCAAAAAGGAGAATTGACAGACTTGTGTCTGAAGGAATTCTTGAAACGCTTGACACTTCAGATAATACAATATGTATCAAGTGTATTAAAGGTAAATTAATAGACAAGAAAAGAGTAGGTGCTTAGAGAGCTAAAGACGATTTAGAACTAGTACATACGAACATATGTGGACCATTCTCTGTGGCTTCTTGGAATGGTCAACAGTACTTTATAACGTTCATAGAAGATTACTCTCGTTATGGTTACCTATATTGATACATGAGAAATCAGAGGCCTTGGATAAGTTCAAAGCATTTAAAGCTGAAGTTGAAAATCAACTAGGCAAAAGGATTAAATGCATCAAATCTGACCGTGGAGGTGAATATTACGGCAGAAATGATGGTTCAGGTAAACAACGTCCAAGGCCATTCGCCAAATACTTAGAAGAGTGTGGGATCGTCCCTCAGTATACTATGCCGGGGTCACCTAGTATGAATGGAGTTGCTGAGAGACGAAATAGAACCCTTAAGGACATGGTAAGAAGTATGATTTGTCATACTAATTTACTAGAATCACTCTGGTGGGATGCACTTAAGACTGCAGTCTATATACTTAATAGAGTTCCAACTAAAGCAACAACAAAAACCCCATATGAGTTGTGGACAGGTAAGAAACCTGTCTTAAGACATTTAAGGGTATGGGGATGTCCAGCTGAGGCATGGCCTTATAGGCCTAATGCGAAGAAATTGGATGAAAGAACAGTTAGTTGCTATTTTGTTGGATATTCTGAACGGTCACGTGGTTACAAGTTTTATAATTCCCAAAACAGAACTTTTTTTTGAGACAGGAAATGCTCGGTTATTTGAGGATATTGAGGTTGGGAGGGAAGATAAGGCAAGAAACTTTGTCTTTGATGAGAACTCAGTTCTCATTCCTAGTGTTGTTCTTGAACATGTGCAGGTTCTCGTACCTAATCTTGTTCAAGAACAAAATTCAGTACAAGAAAATGTTGTGCTTCCTTATAATATAGATCAATAGGCTTTGCCTGAAATTGATCATCCGGTTGATCCTCAACCTCAACAACCTCAAGAACCAGTGTCCTTAAGAAGATCCATTCGAGAAAGAAGAAGCGCAATTTCAGATGATTATGTCGTGTATCTTAATGAGCATATGGAAAACATTGACTCGGCAGAAGATGATCCAATCACCTTTTGTCAAGTTATTGAAAGCTCAAATGCTCGTAAATAGATAGATGCCATGGGTGAAGAAATTCAATCTATGAAAGACAATGACGTGTGGGATCTTGTTCCTTTGCCAGAATGTGTGAAACCAATTGGTTGTAAATGGGTTTTTAAAACTAAAAGGGATTCACAAGGCAATGTGGAGAGATATAAAGCGTGTCTAGTCACTAAGAGATTCACTCAAAAGGAAGGCATTGACTGCAAAGAGACTTTCTCTCCTGTTTCCTCGAAAGACTCTTTTAGAATAATTATGGCACCAGTGGCACATTTTGATCTTGAGTTACATAAGATGGATGTCAAAACAGTTTTTCTCAACTGGGAACATTGATGAGACAATTTATATGGTACAACCTGAAGGTTTAGAATCCAAAAATTCTGAACAATTGGTTTGTAAACTTAAGAAATCCATCTATGGGCTCAAACAAGTCTCTCGTCAGTGGTACTATAAATTTCACAATGTGATATTATCTTTTGGTTTTGATGTAAATGTTGTGGATGATTGTGTGTATCACAAGTTCTGTAAAAAAATAAGTACATTTTTCTAGTACTTTATGTGGATGACATCTTGCTTGCTAGTAACGATGTACGGTTAATGCATGAAACTAAGAAAATTTTCTCGAAGCAATTTGAGATGAAAGATCTTGGTGAAGTATATTTTGTATTAGGAATCCAAATTCAATGAGATCGTTCTCGAGGAATTCTTGGATTATCGCTAAAAGGATACATCGAGAAGGTATTACAGCGATTTGGAATGCAAGATTGTAAATTGATACTCTTGTGGCCAAAGGAGATAAGTTTAATCTCAAACAGTGTCCTAATAATGACTTTGAATCCAAGCAAATGGAAGGTATTCCTTATGCTTCAGTATTTGGAAGCCTTATGTATACACAAGTTTGCACTCGTCCAGACCTTGCATTCATAGTTGGTATGCTGGGCAGATATTTGAGTAATCCGGGTCCTGCACATTGGGTAGCAGCTAAGCAGGTCATGAGGTATTTGCAGAAAACAAAACATTATATGCTCACTTATAGAAAGTCGGATAAACTTGAGATCGTTGGGTATTCAGATTTTGACTTAGGTGGATGTCAAGAGAGCATGAGATCTAATCAGGATATATTTTTTTGCTATTTGAAGGGGCGATATCATGGAAAAGTGTCAAACAGACACTTATTGCCTCTTCAACTATGGAGGCAGAATTTGTAGCATGTTTTGAGGCATCAAATCAAGCTATTTGGCTGCATAATTTCATTACAGGACTGCGTGTGGTTGACAATATTGAGAGACCACTTAAATTATTTTGTGACAATAAAGCTGGAGTCTACTTTTCTAACAATAATAGGAGCTCAACAAAATCTAAGTATATAGACCTCAAGTTTCTAGTTGTAAAAGAGCGAGTTCAGAATGGTATAATCAGTATTGAGCTTATTGGGTCAGGCCCAATGCTTGCGGATCCGTTAACTAAAGCATTGACACCGAAGGTCTTTATAGAACATACTACCTATATGGGTGTTTTATCTTTAGATGGTGTCTAAATTCAGTGGGAGTCTATATATATACTTATGCTCAAACTTAATTTATTTATTATTGTTAATGTGATAATAATTTTTTATCATTTGTTGAGTTATTCATTTCCTATTTATATGTTAAAGTGATCTCAATTATGTTGGACCAGTTGGAAATAGGCATGCATACATTACATTCGCATGTAATTTCCATGGTACACATCCACACTCAACTCAGGTCATTTAGTTGAATTAATGCATGTGACCAATGTTGGGTTTAACTGTTCTTTTAATACAGTAAAAGTCCTTTTGATCTGTGTATTAATGAAATTAATGAACAAAGTTAGTCTAAGATGACAAATTAAAGTGTGCTAGCTACTACAGTGACAATCACATAATTGTTTGTTCAAGTGTATACATGAATATTAGTGCAAGTGGGAGATTGTTAGATCTTTGGACTTAATTCATGTGCACACATATTTATATAGCATTTGGACATGTAGACGTACATGTATTGCTTAATTTAATTATGTGTTTGTTATGATATATATTTTGAGACCCAATTAAGGTAATCTATATTTATATAGGTCTGTCATCTTAATAAAAGTGTGGGGTCTTTTTATAAATGTGTAGAAACTTAAGGGTTGTATTGCAAAACTCTGATGGGCTGTTTAGCAAATACATCTATATATTAGGGTTATGGTCCCTGATTGCACGTATGCTTAGATCATTAGTCACCTCTAAAAGTCCCCATCTTTTTGAGGAAATCAGGCGACATACATAACAATAAGAAAATTCAAACCCGGTCTTCAAATCAATCAATTGCCATGGATCAAGGTACACGTTTCGATTCGTTATTCTAAATAATCTATTGAGTAAGGTTAATTCTTGGGTTTTATTTATTTTTTTTAATTCCATCAGGGGTTAGGAAGACAGGTTTGGGGTTGAGAAGTGAGAACGGAAGGGATGTGGATGTGGGTGGAACAGAAATAAAATGATAGGGAAATGAGTTTTGTACTATATAATTAGTAAATAGAAAAATTATATATTAGACAACGATAATAGTAGTGGAGGTTGGTTTGAGTATGATATTTGTAAGGAGGGAAGCTGTTGTGTTTTTTTGGGCTCACATTATCTGTATCATTTACCTATTCTATCTTTTGTTAATTTAAATTTTATTACCAACACTTCGTTACTTGACACAGCACGATAATTATTATACACAACATAACTAAATAGGCCTGAACACCAACTTACAGGTTTTATACCAACTTGTCTGATGTAGTTGATAATATTACAAGTCCTTCTTTTGCAGTTTTCTATTTGAGGGGTACACAAACTGCTTTATCTCCCAGCAACATCGCATCTTTTATGAGCTGCCCACAATACAATGATGAAAGTACTGGCCTTGAAGGGGATGTTAACTAGAATGAGGTAGCTGTGAGCTGAAAGGAGATAAAAAGGCAACATGGCCAGCAAACAACAGACTTGGGGCTTCACAACTTCTTCCAATCCACAATGCCTTGTTCAGACTTTGCTATGACATATAGATGCCAACTACAAATGTTACTGCTGTGTTGAAAGACAAAGCCCACCTCCTCTATGCACTGGTGTCATCAAGAAGAAGTTCAATCTCTACATAGTGATCTTCAAAAACATAATGAGGCAGTTGGACCAAAGAAAAGGTAGAACCCTTGCTTTGCCCTCTCTTTGCCTAATTATTCAGTTTGTTTTTTAATGTAGGGACCTATCATTTGCTGACTCCTAGTGCAAAGAGCTTGATCTTTTCATGATGCCAAAAACTCTGCCATCTAGAATCGTGCCATCCTCTCCTATACAAACTGTTCTAGCCTCCTCTGCCAGGACCACGCGCCAGCAATCCTCGAGAAACGTTCAACCTCCAACTTGGTCCACCTCTGTTGCTCCAGCTCTAGAGATATCTTCTCGCTGAATGGTTCCTCCTCCTCCATTCATTGCTACTGCTCCTGAATCTTCTAGAAAAATGGAGTCTCTACCCTATTTGTAGATTTTCAGCTGCCAGATGCAGTTAACAGGCTACACAATTGGAGGATGCCTTAGCAGTTGCTAGCATCAAGTTCTTCTGCAATATGGAGGATCTCAGTGACCAGATGACCAATATTATGGCCATTGTTATTCATCTTTAGTTAGAAGTACAAAAGATCAAGGAGAGGATCCCTCTTGCATAGTTTGTAAGATAAAGAAGGAGTTACACAGTAGGTTGGTGGCAGATGCTTAGTGGTAATCAAATCAGTTTTTGTTTATGAATTCATGATTGGCCTTGTGTAGCTTTTAAAAATATTTGGTGGTTGGCCTTGGATATTTTGGGTTGCTTTTGCCATGCTTGGTTTACTTTAATGATACTTGGTTTGCTTATTTGTTTTTCTTTTCTGGCTTATATTGGGTTTTGAATGGTTATGTTTTCATTGGATCTTCTTGGTGTTCTAATGTTATACTCTCTTTGAAGTATTTACTTTGATAATACTTGCTTTGCTTATTTGTTTTTCTTTTTTTAGCTTATATTGGGTTTTGAATGGTTATGTTTTCACTAGATCTTCTTGCTGTTCTAATGTTATACTCTCTTTGAAGTATGAAGATCTCTAGTATGCATACTCAGCTCTGGTGATTATCTATTTGTCCATGTGTTTATGATATCTATTGTGCATGTACTGATTTACTAAAAAAATAATGCCAAAAGGGGAGATTGTTCAGGATTTTTAATTTAGAGCATGTTATGTTAACTGAGTAAGTTTATTGAGGTAGGGCAACACCGTAAACAACATGGCCCCACTTGAAGACAAAGCAAATTATGTTAACATCATTTTAGGATTTGGAAGATACTTTTGGGATCTTTAGAGATTGAGCAAATTCGAGCTTCTTGGTTTCTGTTATACTTTGTCTAGGAATTTGAATCCCTAAACTATCTTAAATACATTTAAGAAGCTGAGTTATGTAAGATATCTAATGTCTTGAAGATTAAGTATATTCATTAAAGGAGAGGATTTGGATTCCTTATTGAACAAGAAAACCCTAAGTATTTAAAATGCATATTGGTGATAGTTTAGGATTAGCCGTTTTTATGCAATCAAAGTCCATAGCTCGAAGCTTTTGACAATAATACTTGAAGTTCTAGTTTATGTATTCATAAATTCAGAAGTTCATAGATTTAATGGTTCTTGCATAAACTGTACTCGTCCTATGTTAGAAGACTGTGTTATCATAATTCAACATTGGGCATTTTATTGAAGATCATCTTTTTTCTAGGGAAAGAAGCCTCGCTACTATTCAATGGACTTGAAGAGTTGAAGGAAGTTCAAGCCTAAGTAGTCATATTCCAAGGGAGAGCCTTAAAGAGTTTAAGTGAGTTCAACTATGTTGTGCGCAAAGGGAGTTTGCATGATCCACTAGGGAAAATACTAAATGTGTTAATGAGTTATGTGTTTTCTTGTACTGTGTTATCAATTTTAATGGAATTACTTTTTGGACGTGGCCTTGCTGACGTAGGCTTAATCCGAACTGCGTTACCAATTCTTATGTTATTTTGATTTATGTTTTCCAGCACACATCACATGACAAAACTAAACACAACACATCATTGAGTACACACAACACAAGACTATCGGCCTAATCACTAACTTATAATACTCATTTAAAGTAGGAGTCTCAGCAATTACTAGAGTTGCAACTGTTATATAAGTAATTACAACAATTAGATGTATAATTACCACTATTACAAGATTAATTACAATAATTATAGGGGTGACTACAATCTTTTTTAAATTTGTGCACATGCAAAACTCTCCGCTGCATTGTTGAAAAATACAGTTCAATTTTTTCAATCACTAGAAATTATTTTGCATTTACTCCTTCATAACTTTATTTCAACAAATCCCCCACATGAATGAAAACTTATTTTGACTCGTCGTTTCATGTTTATCAACTTACTCTTGCATAGGAAAAGTAGGTGTTAGCCTCTGAACTTCCCCCTTGTAACATATATTTGTTTTACTAGCTTTCCAGTAGACGTGATGTCCTTGAACTGTCCTGCTTTTTTGTGTAAAGAATCCACAAAGTTTACACACAAATCATTTCCATTTGTGCAGTTCTCATAATTTTGTTCATTTTTTCCATGAACATGTCCTAGTTCTGCAAAAGTTTTTAGAGAATTGAGCCTGAACAATTCTTCTTTGATGCAATCCCACTTCTCTCTCACATAGGTGATTTCTTAAAGTCAAAATAATTTTAATTACTTTAATAAGAATCATTAAAGCAACATAATGATAACCTTTAATGTTGCATCACTGTTTTATGATATGAATGAGTTGAGGTTACCCCACAATGAATATGGTAAGTTTTATAAGTAGGTTGTCGTTTTGAACCTAGATCTTGGGATCTCCTGTCAACTAGGTTGGGTTTTCCTTCAGTAAACTTTTATCCTCCACAGGCTTTAAACTCATCCCTTCAGTCAAATTCTCAACTGCCTCTTTATTTAACTCTTTAGTTAGCAGATCTGTAATATTATCTTTTGACTTCACCTAGTCAACTAAGGTAATTCATAAAGAGAGTAGTTGTTTAATGGTATTGTATCTAGATGATTATGTCTAGACTTAGCATTATACATTACAATATGTGCTCTTTCAATCACTAATTAGCTAGCACATGTTTCTCCCACTTTGAAATATCCTCTAAGAAAGGATATAACCATTCAATATCTTCTCCATATTTAATGAATGCAATAAATTCACATTTATCGTGAATTTAGCTATCTAATTTGATTTATAAAATTTTCACAACATGGGAACTCTGGCTAGTGTGAACACATTGCCACTTATGGGCTTTGCATTATTTATATTAGATAGTTACTTAGAATCTGTATAACTTTGTAGTACAACTGATATGAACTAAGATGGTCAAGGAGATACAAGCTTCAATGACCAATCACAAGAGCAAGGCCAATTAAGGAGAAGGATGCTAAAGTTGCTCATAGATTGATGATAGCAATTGAAGAACTATGAAGGAAGGCCTAAAGTTCAAGAATGAAGGCTTGGAAGATGATGGAAACCCTCCTAAGTTGCTTATGGTTGAATGTCTAAACTTGGAGCAACCAATGGAGGAAATTGGAAGAGAAAGAAACCAAGAAGAGGCAAGAACAGTGCCTACAACAAGCGGTAGGCCCTGTACTACTATCTATGGTAGGTTTCTGTCCAAAATGGACTTGGTGAGCTAAAGATCTACTGTGTGTGGTAGGGTACCCTATTGTCGACGGAGGGTACTGTTAAAGACTAATGCGTTTTTTAGGAGAGAATTGCTATTTTAATTCACTTTAGAACTTTTATTTAAGTCTTTAATAGGTCTTGGATTGACCCAAGACCATGTTTAGGTTAGGGTTTAGCCTAAACTCTATAAAAACCTATTATAGCTTAGTTGAAAGACTAATTGATGATGCATGAAATTGATGAGTTTTCTCTTAGGGTTCTTAGACTTTTAGGTTTTCTCTTAACTTTATCTAGGGTTTTGATCTTAGATTGCGAAGATCAAATGGTTTCATCAGTTGATCTCAATTCTTTCTTTAAGATATCTGCATCCTTGTAGTTGTCTAGATTGGGTCTTCTTTGCACAAGCTAAATAGATTTTGGGTTTGGTATACCCATTGTTGAATTAGAATGTGGAAGAAAGGTTAGCTACATGAATTCAAGAGGTCATAGATTTAGTATACCTACGGTTGCTTGAGAATAGAGCTAATTCAAGTCCTATTGAAGACAAAAGATCTATGGGTTTGAAGATTTGAAGCATTTTAAGGATTTGCAAATCAAATTTCACATATTTGGTATTAGAGATACCTTCAAATAATCTCTAATTACTTTCAAAATTGCTTCAAATTCAAAAAGAAAAAAAGATAGAGTATACGAAAATCTATAGAAAAATACATGAGGATCATGAAAATCTCACACAAAATTTGATGCCATAAGATTGGCTTGATTCAAAGTTATATTGTGTTTCCAAAAAATTGATATAGATCTCAATTACTATGCGTTATGGATCAATTTCAATTCGTTGTACTGAATTTGGACTTGATTTGATAGATCAATTCGATCAAAAGTTTTAAAGTATCTAGAAATCGGATCTGTTTTGGATGTGTGAATTAATCTGATTATATAGTGTGTATACTTCTCTAATTCAATTGACATATGTGCTCAAATTCATCCTCATCGAGTTGAGCTTCTTTTTAGATTAATTTTACTCGATTTGGAACTAGATTTTTGAGTTATCGTGATTTTTGTGACAAGGTATCAATGACCTCTGTTTTTTGGAAATTTGTTTTTGTGCACTTATTTCTCTAATTAGTTTGTTTTTGTTTTGAAATCTAATTGTTCCTTTTTAATGTTTTTTCCTATTTTTTGGTGTTAAATTGACTTTGATTAGCTCTAATTAACTCTTGGATTATTATTGAACCTCTTGAACTACAAGTGTTTGTTAAAATTCTCCATTGAATTCCTCGAACTACTTCAACTAAGTGTTGATTGAAATCTTATCTTTGGTTGATTGCCTTTGGTGGTTGTGGTGGAAACATTTTGAAGTTTCAAATAACTCTTGTAAGGTGAGAGATTGGAAAAAGGCAAGAGGGTGAGCTTATTTCATTAAAAGCCATAAAAGAGCTAAGCACGAGAGAATCGATTGATAATCAAAAGAGTGTATACACTTAGGGAGTGATTGTGGGGTCCTTTTGTTATTTTGTTTCTACGATGCTCAATTACCAACTCCTCACAATGAAGGAACTAGTCAAAATCCTCATTCCAATTCAGATATAATGAGGGTCATCATGCAAGAGCTTCAATCTATGAGAAAGGAGATGGGATATATGAGAAGGGACATAACTAATCTTTCTATGGAGCATAAAGATCAAAGCAACATTGGAGGACATGTCACTTCTCACACTTAAAAGGGATATGGCAACTACAATCCTCATGAACATCTTGAAACGTTGGTTCATAGCACTTATCGCTTCTATGATGGGGTTAGACACATTACTCCTAGAGGTGGTTGACATAGAGGATTGGGTAAAAGGACATATCAAAGACCACATGAGGAATTCCAAAGAATTGAAGATGATATTGAACACTGATTAGGGGAAAAGAACATTTTGGTGGATATTATGGTGAGCCACGAGGGGATAAAGCCTTAGACAAGGTCAAGTGGAAGGTGCCTAGTTTCAAGGAGGGAAAGTGATCCAAATATATTCCTTGATTGGGAACGTCAAGTGGAGAACTTTTATGGTGTGTAATTATAGTGAAAATGTCAAGGCCAAGTTAATCATTGCTGAAAACTTTCGGAATATGCACTTCATTGGTGGGAAAAGATTGCAACTCAAAGGTTTTAGAAATAGAAGAGCCTTATGAAAGAAAGATTGAAACTTAGACCGAACTGAAGACCTTTGATAAAAAAAGGTTTGTGCCAGAGCATTATTATAAGGAGCTTCACTACAAATTGGTTACCCTTAGGCAGGGAAGTAAAAGTGTTGAAGAATATAGGCAAGAGTGGAGTTATATACTTTGAGGTTAAGCTTGGAGGAGGACAAGGATTCTACTATTGCTAGATTTCTAAGTGGTCTCAATAGGGACATTGTTAATCAACTAGAATTGTACCCTTCTACCACTTATGAAGACATGTGCCATTTAGCAACCAAGATTGATAATCAGGAGTGGTTTTTCCAAAACTACTCTTCCTACTTCAAGAAATGTGATGTCTAACTCTCAATGTCCTACCATGAGGACTTTGATCTTTCGAGAAGACTTGAACGGTTGGATTGAAAAAGATGATGAAGAATGTCTTGAGAACATTCACTACAAGAAACAGGCAATAACCAACCAACAAATAGGTCAGTAATTCTTCAGTATTGGCCAGTTACTGACAAATTCTTACTGACAAATGTAAGGTCAGTAGTAACTTTTACCTACAAAATTTCAAGATTTACCGACTGAAATATCAGTTGGGAACTTTATTTGTCTTATTTAAAATAATCAATTTGAAAAATAAGTTAATGACCGATTTTAAAACTTACCGACTGATTGTGCAGTCAGTATATTTTATTTACTGACCAAACTTCGGTCGGTGACATTATTTATTTTTATATTTTAATAAATAGTTACTGACTGATTTTCAGTTGGTATCGGTCGGTAATTTGAGTTTTTTTTTAATATTTTATTTATAATTATAATAATTCACCTGAAATTGAAACTGACAACGACAATAAACAACATTAAAAGAATACAATCAATATATATAATCTTCAAGAAATAATAGAAACGTCTAGAAATATAAAATATATAAATATCAAATGCAAACCGAAACAAGTCTAGAATACAAAATATATAATATACCAAATACAAAACGAAATAATTAATGAAATAAATACTCTAAGTAAGTGAAATACAAAACCATATAATATATGAAACACATAAGTACCAAAGTACGAAACACATAAGTATGAAAGTACTACATAGGTATAGGTAGGCTAGAGGAGGAAGGAGGACTGGTCGGTGGCTGAGGAACGTCAGGGTCATCCGTTGAAGGGAAAGGAGGGAACAGAGTAGGTATCGAATCCAGCTGGTCACCACATTGAGAGGCGAACGGGGTCATGAAGTTGGCAAACTTGTTATGTGCCTGCTGCATGTATCTCCAGTGGCATCAACAACGGAATGTACAATTTCTGCAAAATTAAAAACAATTGAAGAGAGAGAGAGAGAGTGAGAGAGAGAGAGAGAGAGAGAGAGAGAGAGAGAGAGAGAGAAACCCATACCTTTTTCGCAACAACGAGGTTGCCGGTGGGTGAGGGGTCACCTGCAACAGTTTCTGTAGGAGAAGGGGAGAGGAAAGGTCGTCGACGTCGAGGGAAAAGAGGAGGGGGAGGTTTTCAGAAAAGGATTGAGGGAATAAGGAAGGGCTGGATTTTTACATTTTTCTTAAACAAAAATTAAAAAAATTTATATACGTTACTGACAAATTACCAACACCCAAATCAGTTGTTAACTTGCTCGAATGGAATTACTAACTGAATTAGTTGTAATCGATTGGTAACTTTATCTAGTTACCAACTGATTAATTGTCAGTCGGTAATTTTTTGGTAACAGTTACCGACCGATTGACATCAGTCTGTAGTTCTGGTCGCTAATACATAGTTTTCTGGTAGTGATTGTTGATGATGGAAATAGCCATAAAGATGGATCCATTGGAAATGCTTCTCTAGATGCCGAGGGTGATGCTTTGAGTATGGTAACTATTAGGGCCTTAACTACCCACATTATTGAAGATGACTCAAGTCTACAAAGGGAGATCATCTTTCATACTGAATTTAAGGTAGAAGGTAGACTTGCTAACGTCATCATAGATAGTGGTAGTTGCACAAATGTAGTTAGCACTTATCTTGTGGATAAGTTGATGTTATGTGCTACTAAACATCCTAGTCCCTACAAGTTGCATTGGTTGAATGATGTGGAGAAATTAAGGCGGTGAGGCAAGTGAAAGTGCCTATTGCTATGGTAACATACAATGATGAAGTGGTACATGATGTAGTGCCTACACAAGCTTGTCACTTATTGTTTGGCTGCTCTTAGAAATTTGATAGGAAATCCATTCATCATGGAGAAAAGAATACCTACACCTTTGTAAAGGATGTCAAATACTATACCGTGAATCCTCTTACACCTTAACAAGTTAGAAAAGAACAAAAGAAAACGAGAAAAAAAAAGGAATTGAGAATGAACAAAAGAGAAAAAACATTGAGGAAGGAAAAAGAGTTGAGGAAAAAGAAATGGTATGGAAAAGACAAAAGAGCTAAAAGTGAAGAGTAGCAAGAAAATGAGCGATCAAAAGAGAGAGTGCGATACAAAAGAAAAGAGATGTTTCTATGCAAAAGTAAGATCATAGAAGCTATTGAAAAGGAAAAGAGTGTGTTACTCTTATATTGCACGGAAGCATTTGTTTCTACTAATGATCATTTATCTTGTTTATGTAGTGCTATTATGAAGGTGATTGAAAAATTCAAAGATATCTTTCCCGATGAGATGCCTTGTGGACTTCCTCATTTACGTGGCATTAAACATCAAATTGACTGGCCTATAGGAGCCCCCCCGAAAAGACCAAGGAGTTGAAAAGATAATTGGAAGAATTGCTCTCCAAAGGCTATGTAAGAGAAAGCTTACATCCTGGTGTTGTTCCTGTTTTATTAGTTCCTAAGAAAGATGGTACATGGTGCATGTGTGTAGATTGTAGAGTCATTGATAACATCATGATCAAATATAGGCATACTATCTAGGTTAGATGAATTTCTTGATGAGTTTCAAAGATAAATTTAAAATTGGGTTACTATCAAATTTGCATGAAAGAAAAGGATGAACGGAAAGCTGCTTTCAAAACTAATTTTGGTCTTTATGAATGGTTGGTCATGCCTTTTGGTTTAACTAATGAACCTAGCATATTTATGAGACTCATGAATCATCTTTTGAGGGATTTCAATGGAAAATGTTTTGTAGTTTACTTTGATGACATTTTAATTTATCGCAAAACTGAAGATAATTTGCATCATCTTAAACAAGTTTTGTTGGTTTTGAGAAGTGAGAAGTTATATGCTAACCTTGGAAAATGTGAATTTTGCTTCGAAAAGGTTACTTTCCTAGGTTATGTAGTGAGTTCTCAAAAGTGGATGAAAATAAGGTGAAAGCAATCAAGGATTGGGCTACTTCTAAGAGTGCATCCGAAGTGAGAAGCTTCCATGGTCTAGCAAGCTTTTATAGGAAATTTATCAAGAACTTTAGCACCATTGCTAGTCCATTGAAAAAGAAGATGATCGGATTCAAATGGGAGGAAAAACAAGAAAAGGCTTTTAAATTGTTGAAAGAAAGGTTGAGTACTGCTCCTCTACTAGCACTACCAAACTTTGAGAAAATATTTGAAATTGAGTGTGATGCCTCGGGGGTTGGCATTGGAGGAGTGTTGACGCAAGATAAGAGGCATTTGGCTTATTTTAGTGAGAAGTTGACCGGAGGGGCATTGATTATGCTACTTATGATAAGGAGCTCTATGCATTGGTGAGAACATTGAAGCATTGTCAACATTATTCGTGGCCTAAAGAGTTTGTAGTCCATACCGACCATGAGTCATTGAAGTTCCTCAAAGGACAACAAAAGCTCAACAAGAGGCATGCAAGATGGATAGAATTCATGGAGACATTTCCACATGTTATTCGTACAAGAACGATACAGAAAATGTTGTAGCTGATGCTTTATCAAGAAGGTACACTGTAATCTCTACTTTACAAGCTCAAATGCTTGGTTTTGAAATGCTTAAAAAGGGTTATATGCTAGTGATAATGACTTCAAGGACATAATTGATGCTTGTTTGGTTGTGCCTAATGAAGATTACCTTATACATGATGGTTTCTTTACCATGCAAGTAAATTATGCTTTCGATCTTGTTCCTCTTGATTATTCCTAGTTAAAGAAGCTCATTGTGGTGATTTGATGGGTCATTTTGTTATTTCCAAAACTTATGACATTTTGCATGAGCATTTCTTTTGGCCTCGTATAAAAAGAGATACAAAGAGATTTATTAATAATTGTTTAGAATGTAAAAGAGATAAATCTATATCTTTGCCAGATGGACTTTATACTCCTTTAAATATGACTAGAGAACCTTAAGTAGACATTTCTATGGATTTTATTCCTGGACTAACTAGGTCCCCTAATGGCATAGATTCTATATTTGTTGAGGTAGATCAGTTTCTGAAATGGCTTATTTCATACCTTGTAAGAAAATCGATATACTAGTCATGTTGCGGATTTGTTCTTTACTTGGATGGTGCGATTGATGTGTTAAAAGAGGGATACTCTAAAATGAATGTAACAAGCAAGCAAACCTATCAATGTAGCACTAGAGAACCTCCCGGGTTGTCAAACTCAATGAATGGTAAAGGCTCAAACAATCACCGTTTTAACCTAGGTTTAATCTAACAATGAGGAGTTTGAAGAAATTAATAAGCAAACTAGAAAAACTACGAAAATGATTAAATACAAGTAACAATTAGAGTAATAAAATTTTAGGAAAAGAGTTTGAATGAAGGATTTCCCTAACTTTTGTCAATTATTTCAATTCAAAACTCATAAAACAATGTTTGAAAATGAAGGTTGGGTTATCACACGAAAGTTGGGCAAACCCTATCTCTAGGTGAAAGTCGCTCTACTCAATTAACCTTTAGAGGAGACTCCCGAACCAATTATGAATGCAATAAATAACTTAGGTGATCTAATTAACCTAAAAGTGCAAAGAATATCTCTATTTAATTGCCAACTCTTATTATCTAATTAGTTGCCCTAAATTGATCTTCCTTTTTCAATTTCAACCAATCTTGCAAAATAATCGATTCTGCACAAATTAATTATCAAAGAAACATAATTGAAAAACAACCAACACATAAACAAACATCAATTTAATGAAGTTCAATCAAACATCATATCATCCAAAGCTAGAGATCAACCCTCAATTCAAACAATATAAATTAGGTAGAAAAACTTCTAACAATATTTAATTCAATAGAAGAAATCATAATTAATGAAGAAAAAGGAAGTTTAGGCTGAAAGGATTTGGTCCACGGTCCCTGACGCCACCCAAGCTCATATCTCGATTCGCTTGATGAAACTTGAAATTGATCTATAGAATTGCTTCAATCTTCTTCCAATAGCTTCAACTTTACTTTAATTGTATGAAGTATACCAAATTGAAGAGGTGAATTGGGAGGGTTTTTCATGCCCAAAGTCGCCCTAATTCCCTTCTCTAAACCTAAAAACTGTTCTCCCTCTATAATGGGGATAAAAACTGCTACAAATACAATTAAAAACACATTACTGTGCTGCTGACAGGACCTACTGCGCCTGGTAGGTCGAGCCCTACCGTCTACGGTAGGGTTCTGTTCCTGTTGCCTTTGAGATATTGAGACTTACCGCGTGTGGTAGGTCTAGCCTACCGTTCACGATAGGCTTTTGTTGGCAGAATTCTTGAGCTCGCGAACCTACCGCGTGATGTAGGTTAGCCTACCATCAGCGGTAGGTCTCTTTCATTGGTGCGGATGGCTTCCTTTTCTCCATTTTTGCTATGTTTTTGCCTATTTTCATTTTATTTCTTTGTTTTCTCCATCGGGAAAGGACCTAAGATAATAATAGAGGTAAATGGTGTAAATAAAACATTTTATATATTAAAAGCATCATAAAATGATGAAAATAACATATGTAAAAGTAGCACAATATGTCACATATCAAATATTCCCACACTTACCTATTACTTGCCCTCAAACAACACAAAACTAGGCAAAATATGGAAAACATAGAAAGATAAGTGCGAAAGCTTATTCTTTGAAAATGACACATGGAAGGATAATATAAACTACGAATGAGAAACATGACTCTACAAATGAAAAAGAAAGCAGCAAAACAAAACAAACTTAACAATGACCAAACACGTCACTTCAATGGAAATATGACCATAAAAATAACACATCAATTCAATGGAAATATGACCACTCAACCACAATAAAACTTTCCAAAAGACGAAACACAAGATTCTACAATACTACCGCTATCTTACTAATATCATTACTAGCCAACAGTGTGTGTGTGTGTGTGTGTGTGTGTGTGTGTGTGTGATTTGCTAGTGTCGTATTTCAAAGAGAACAAGGAATGTCAGGTTATTAACATAGTGAAAAACTTTATTGAGAAATACACAACATAACTTAGATTTCTCAAAACCTTTTCACTCTAAGCTCTATTCTAAGTCGTTCCCGAATGAGGTAGGATTTTCTAGCTTGTGATGTTAAGCTCGGGACATAAAAGGTGACAAACGAAAAGAAAATAAAAACAAACGCAATTGAGATAGAGCTAAGGAAACTGAAAGGAAAGAAATCAAACATTATGAACACTTTTTAGCCGCTTTACACTCATTCCCATCTACCCTTGAACAATCTTACTTCGTTCAAATTAAGCACAACCACCTAACAATACTCTGTTCCTCGCGAACATATATATGTTTTCAAAGATAAGAGAGAAAAGCTTGAGATGTTTGAAAGACCAAATGAAAAGATATTTAAATACTCTTTTTTTCTTTTGTTTCCTCTGATTTTTTAACACAAAGCTTTCTCTCTTTTCAACCGTTGCATATAGTTTCTTGCAAAAGCTTCCCCGAATACCCTTTTCATATAGTATTTCACTTTTTTACACAGACATCCCCACACTTATGTATTTTCCTCACTTAAAACAGCTAAAAAATGTATGCAATCATCAGCTCAACGAATTGAGGTTTTATATAATGTGATGTTAAAAGTCAAAGAAAAGAAGGGATTAAACCCTTGGCGTGAAAGTACAAAAAAGAGAACTAGGGGTTGATTTCATAAGAGGGATAGGCAAGAAAGGCACAAACGGTACAGATAAAATCTGTAACCATCATTTCTGAGATCAACCTAGACCAAAACTTATCGATTCAAAGCTAAGAAAAACACAAGAGTGAAGAAAAAGAGTCGAAAAAAGAATTAACTATGCTAATCCCCTAAGATTCCAAGGGTTCTATTACTAACTGACACTTACAAGTACATAAAAACTATTGATTTTGTAAGGGTAAAAATAAGTGCCATTTTCAAGTAAATCAAGTAAAATGCCCTTTTAAAATCGTATAGGGTTCGCAATCAAGACTCCCATGAATGTGACAAAAATAAAAATCTCTTTTTGTTAGAATTTTTCGAAGTACAATAAAATAGAAAAAACTGCAAAATTTTTTGGGTTTTCAAATTATCTAATTTTTTTTTATTTTCAATAGTTAAAAAGAGAAAAGAGACTCTATAGACTAAAATGAAAACTAAACATAAACACACATTAAAATGAAATGACAAAAAGACGTGGAAATAAGCAAAACGAAATAGATGAAAATATAGAAAACCCTACACTTAAAACTACATAGTCCTCAATGTGGGGGCTAGAGCCACAGTAAACCAAAAATAGTAAAAGCACAAAAATGGGAAGCAATCCTATAGAGATAAGACAAAAAAGGCATATCGGGAAGAAATCCCCACAATAGACAAAATACAAAAAGAACAAATAATGGAAAAAGATCATAAACACACAAAAAGAAAAGTTATGAAAGAAAACGAGAAAACATAAAAGGAAAAGAAAAAGAAAGAAAGAAAAGAAAAGAAAAGAAAAGAAAAGAAAAAGAAAGAAAGAAAAGAAAAACTCTCTATTGCGGACCAAGGTCCGCGCCGTCACCTCTGCCGCTGCCCTGATTAGGTAGGAAGTGATTGCATAGCCGGCCAAGCATCACTTCCTGGCGGTCGATGGATGCCCTCTGATGTGCCAACTCATCCGCTAATGTCAAGTCAATTCCACTATCTCTGTCGACTGGGCCCCATAGATATCTTGGGTGATGCGAAGCTCCTTGAAAGCAGCCCGCATCTCAGTCTAGAACTCGTCCATGGGGATTGTGCCAGATTCGTCCTCGGCTGAGAGGTTATTGGACTCTCTCATCATCGGCGGGCTGTGAGGAAGACGCTCCAATACCGGTTCTTGTTTTCTTTATTGAACTAAACCGGCATAGTTGTGTTCTCAAAGCCGATCCTCCTTTGCTGGAGGTGTCCAAACTTTGTTGGCCTTGTCCCAAGAATAGCCACATGTTGAATGTTGTGAACTTTATTATCTACAACTGTCAATCTGTGCTCTTTGTTCTCCTACTAAGTTAACATTAAAAATAGCAAAAATGTGTGAAAGTATCACAGGATAATGAAACACACATGTGCGAGTGGTGTCACAACCAGTGTCGTGCATAGTGTATATAATAAGAGACGCGATAGAAAATGGGGATTATTTTTTGAGCTTATCTATCATATAAAGATCGAAAATTCTCATATAACTTTGCCCTCTATCTTTTTAAACTAGAGTATGGCCGAAAAAGTAAGTGAGGACTCGGGAGAGGAGTTGGGGAAAATTACTCTCTTGAAGGATACGTCAGCGATCACCCAGAAGTGGATGGATCTCAAGACAATCACAAATTGCCTCATAGTTCCAGTCTGGGTCCCGTTGATAGTTTTCTTATTGGAATCGACGGTTATGGTGTTTCCAACATCAAGAATCCCCAAAATGGAAGAGAAATGCTCTTTATCTAATACTATCCTTACTCCCTTGACCGTGGAGATTATAGTTAAAAGGTCTTTGTCCGTTTTGTGAAACATGTTGGCATAGAATTCACGGACAAGTTCGAGATAATAAATTCAAGAAATATAGAGAATAGGATCCAAATCTTACCCCCAAAAGAGTAGCTAAGCCTAAGTGCTCAATGACGGGAGCGTCAAAAGATTTTTCTATAATAAGCTTGAGGTGTTCCCTATCGGGTATCCATTTCCAGGCTGCTACAGAGAGGTGCTCTGGATAGGGAGCAATGTTGTGTTTGGTTCGGTAGGCGTAGAATCATCAACCAAAGCCCTTTTAGATTTGGAGGAAGCGATGGATTTCTTTGGTGCCATGAGGGTAGTTCAACAGAGGATACGAAAAGAGGAGTAAAAATAACCAACACAACGACAACAACACAACAACGAGAGAATTTTAGAGCACAATAACATAGAAAAAGAATAAAAAAAAAAAAATGTAAACGTAGCTCGTGTGTGCAACGTGTCCTATATGTCGCTCGTGTGTGATGAAGTGTAATAGGAGAAATTAACTAAAGAAAACGAACAACACAATGAATGGAGAAACTAAAAACCAATCACAAAAAACACAAAACAAAAAATCAGATAATTCAAATACAATTGACACGAGGGGAATTATGTAAACTAAATTGAGGCAAAGGTGTAAGAGTGAGCCTGAGATAGTTTGAATAAACAAACGGCTGTCGTAGGTCCAAAGCACGTTTTGTACCTCGAGTTGCCGGAGTTTTCGAAATCTTCGTTGGAAAGTTCGCTGGAAAATTTTTGACAAAATTTGTAAGAGAAACAAAGCAAAATAGAAACAAGGTTAGTAAAGCAGGAATTAGAAAAAAGAAATAGGAAAATAAACCCAAAAAAAAAAAAGAAAAAGAAAGAAAGGAAAAAGGGATGGGGGTGGTGAATCAGTTGTGGGAAAGGGAAGAGGTGAATGGGGGAGTGAAAAGAAAAAGGAAAAATAGAGGTTGGAGAAGGTTTTTATTGTGGGAAAGAATGGAAAAGAAAGAACAAGAAGAATGGGAGGAGAAGAAGAAGATGACAGAGAGAGAGAGAGAGAGAGAGAGAGAGAGAGAGAGAGAGAGAGAGAATATAAAAATCATTGGTCAGATATGGAGGAGTCACTGGAGTTGTGGAAGAGAAGAGAGAAAAACTGAGAAAGAGAGGAGAAAATGGAGGAGTCACTGGGTTTAGGGTTTTTAGGAGAAAAATTGGGGGAAAATTGAAGAAAACTCGGGGGAAATGGCTACAATGACTTGAAATTAGGTCTACCCAACCCGTTTACATGGAAAAATAACTGACCTGCAGCCTAAAAATTACCCTACTACGTCTGGTAGGTCGAGGCCTACAGTCTGCAGTAGGCTTCTATCCACCTAGGAGAAAAAATATCGTTCTCCTCTCACGTGCGGCCAGTTGGACCTATCGTCTATGGTAGGTTTCTCTTCGTGAAGATTTTTTATACTCTGGCCCTACTGCATGCGGTAGGGTACCCTACCGTCTGCTGTAGAGTTTTGTCTTAGCGCCGATTTTTCTTCTTTTTGCGATTTTTAACCGCTTTAAATGCCAGCTAACATCGTAATTCATTTTAAGCTCAAAATAGGTTTTAAGGCAAGCATTCATCTCTCCAAAAATACCTTGCAACAACATAAACAACAAAACAATTAAAGTGAAGAGAAGAGAAAATCAAAATACAAGTGTACAATTACAATAGTTTTATAAGGGGTTATAAGAAATACTCCCTTCTAAGTGCCAAAGGCAACTCCAATATGAGTTCTTCTTTACCTTCCCTTTCTCGATATATTTAACAGGCACCAATTTCGTCAACCCCGCTTTCAATTTGAGGACATGCGTGTTCCTTTTCTTTCTTGATTTTTTTGTGCTATCGTCCCATTTTGGGCGAGTTTCCTGCAAAGGCAAAGAAACTTCTTGAGTAGTATGATTAATATATCATAAAGTATCTTGACTTTGAGAAGAGAAAGTTGAATTTAAATGAAATTTGAACACTATCTCATTATTTCCCACCCTTAGGATTTGCTTCCCTTTTTCCATATCTATTAAAGCCCTTGATGTACGTAAAAACGGGCATCCTAAGATTATAGGGAAGTCTTAATCCTCGTCCATATCGAGAATGACAAAATGCACCGAGAATACTAGATCCTAAACCTTGATTAGGACATCTTTTATTACCCCTAAGGATGTATTACATTTTTATCTGCTAAATGAATGGACATCCTAATGAGTCTTGGCTTTCCTATGCCTAGTTTTTTACATATAGATAAGACATAATGTTTATACTAGCGCTTAAATATGCCAAAGCCTTATCAACTTGACTATTATCGATGGTACAAGGGAAAGAAAACTCCCTGGATCGTCTAGCTTCTGTGGTAGTTTGTCCTTATTGATATGAATAGTCGAACGTTCCTTGCCCGGACATGTGTTGATACATCATTGATTTTTTTCTTCTTTGTCAGCATCTCCTTCAAGTATTTTACATACTCGGGTACCCGCAAGAGTGAATCACAGAGAGGTTAGATTATTTTCAATGGTCTAAAGATCTCTATTGAACTTCCTCATATTGTCCTGGCACGATCACGAACAAGAGTCGTCGAATATGGTATTTTAGGCTTGTACTCGGCAACCATCGTCTTCTCGTTCTTATCGTCCTTACTTGGCTCTAATGATTTAGAGTCAAGGAATTCGGATGATCTTTCTTCCTTTTCAACAGATTTTTTCTCTTGTATGATCATTACCTTTTCTTCTTTGGGAACATCCTCATCAAATTTTACCGAGATAACATTTACATGCTCACTCGGGTTCACTTTCGTGTTGCTTGGGAGAGTTCCTGGAGTCCTCTCTGATACCAATTTGACGAGCTGCGCAATCTATTTCTCCAGATTTCGAATTGAGGCTTCTTGTTTTCGTTGTGCAGCCTCTATACTGTTCATCCTGTTATCAGTGGCGTTCATGAATTTCATCATGAACTCTTCCAAATTAGCTTTGGTAGAGGATTTTTTTGAGTTGGCTCATATGCGAATGGCTGGGTAGGACCCTATTTTGGAATCCTGGAGGTCGCTGATGTCTCTGCCCACCCGAAGAGAAATTTGGGTTATTTCTCCACCCCAGATTATAAGTGTTGGAGTAGGCTTTATTACCCTGCCTATTCCCTTGCACATAATATACTTGCTCCATAGGGCTTCCCGTACTAGCGCAATCCTAATTTGAATAACCTCCACTGTAGAAGTTGTAGAACGTGACTGGTTGATTATTTTTATTTGTACATGCAGTGGTCAACTTCCCCGTATTTTGTTTTATCATTACTGCCAATCTTGCTTCCATGGTAGTCATTGAATCTACATTGTGATCTCCAGCAGGTTCAGCTGGGATCTCTGTCTAACCCAAGTATAACTATTTATAGCTATTTGGTCAATTAAATCATATAGCCGTTGGAGAGTTTTGTGATCTTTAGAACCACTAGTAGAGGCATCAATTAATTGTCTTGCCCCAAATGAAACTTCATTGTAGAAAGATTGAATTTGAATCTCCATGGTAGGGACACTTAGCAGCTCCTTTATTCTTTCCCAAACCTCATAGAGGCTTTCTCCATTAACTTGTTGGAACGACAGAATCTCGTTCTTAAGCTTCATTGTACGTTCAAGAGGAAAATATCTTCCCTAGAAACTTCTTGGCTAGTGAATCCCAAAATGTGATCGAGCTGGAAGGTAATGACTTGAGCCATGATTTTTCCTTTCCCCTTAGAGAGAATGGGAAAATTCGAAGTCTAATAGCATCTTCTAAGACTCCATTGATTATAAAGGTATCGCACAACTCCAAGAAATTTCCGATGTGCGCATTAGGATCTTCTTCAGGAAGTCCATCGAGTTGTACGTTGTTTTGCAACATTTGGATCACGTTCGGCTTGATCTCAAAGTTGTTCGCTTTAACCCATGGCCTTGCTATACTAGACTGCGACAAAGAGATGGACAGTCTAGCATAATCTGTTATTGTATGATTGTGTTGTTGTTCACCATCTCGAACCAGAGAGCACGGCGAGCACCTCACAACGAACGCTAGGGAGCGCGGCGAGCACCTCACAATGAATGCTCGGGCTCTGGATCAAATGAGACGAATTGACCCGTTTCTTTTTGGGCATAAACTAGTTTCTGAAACCTGAAAAAGACAAACCACAATCAAAGTCCACAAACAATAACGTACAAATAAAGATAAAAGCCAACAATAAACTAATAATTGCAAAAATAACAAACAACCCAAAATAAAAACAACAAAAACACGAAAAAGAAAAATAAAAAATTACTAAAGCACAAGAAAAATGATTTTCTTTCAGTTGTCATACCCCAGCAATGGCGCCAAAAACTGATGTATCAAAAGGGGATACTTTAAAGTGAATGTAAGAGGCAAGCACGCCTATAAATGTAGCACTAGAGAACCTCCTGGGTTGTCAAACTCAGGGAATGGTAAATGCTCAAGTAATCACTGTTTTAACCTATATTTAATCTAACAAAGATAGTTTTAAGAAATTAATAAACAAATTAGAAAACTACGAAAAATGATTAAATAGGAGTAACAATTAAAGGTATAAAATTTTAGGAAAAGAGTTTGAATGAAGAACCCCCCTAACTTTTGTCAACTATTTCAATGGAAAACTTATGAAACGATATTTGAAAACGAAGGTTAGGTTATCACACGAAGGTTGGGCAAACCCTATCTCTAGGTGAAAGTCACTATACTCACTTAACCTTTAGAGAAGAATCTCTTCTCTCCCTAACTGATTGCGAATGCAATAAAGAACTTAGGTGATCTAATTAACTTGAGAGTGCAAAGAATATCCCTATTCAACAACCAACTCTTATTACCCAATTAGTTACCATAGATTGATCTTCCTTATTCAATTTCAACCAATCTGGCGAAAAAATCGATTCCCTGAAAATCAATTATCAAGAAAATGTAATTGAAGAACAACAAGCACATAAAACAAACATCAATTTAATGAAATTCAATCAAAAATCCTATAACCCAATGCTAGTTTTCAACCCTCAATTCAAACAATAAAAATTTAGCTAGAAAACATCCTAACAATATTCAGTTCAACAGAAAAAATCATAATTAACAAAAAAAAAAAAAAAGGAAGTTTCGGCTGAAGAAGGAGTTGATCTACAGTCCCGAATGCCACCCGAGCTCGTCTCTCAATTTGCTTGATGAAACCCAAAATTAATCAGTAGAATCACTTCAATCTTCCTCTAATAGCTTCAATTGTATGTTAATTGTATAAAATATACCTAAATGAAGAGGAATTAGGAAAGTTTTTCTTGCCCAAAGTCTCCCCAATTCCCTTCTCTAAAACTAAAAAATGTTCTCTCTCTCTCTCTCTAATAGGAATAAAAACTGCTATATATACAAGTAAAAACGCATTACTGCACTATTGATAGGACCTACTGTGTTAAGCTTTATTGTCTGTGGCAGGGTTCTGTTCCTGCTGCCTTTGAGATGTGGGACCTACTGTATGCGGTAGGTCTAGTCTACCGTCTGCGATAGGCTTTTGTTGGCAGAATTCTTGAGCTCACGGACCTACTGTGTGCGGTAAGTTAGCCTACTGTCAGCAGTAGGTGTCCTTCCTCAATGCCAGTGGCTTTGTTTTCTCTGTTTTCACTCTGTTTTTGCACATTTTTGCTTTATTTTTTTGTTTTCTTCATCGGGGAAGCACCTAAGATAAGAATAGAGGTAAATGGTGTAAATAAAACATTTTATATATAAAAAATATCGGAAAACAATGAAATTAACATATGTAAAAGTAGCAAAATATTGCACATATCAGCGATTCCATGGCATACTTAGAACTATTGTTTCAAATCGTGACACTAAGTTTCTTTGTCATTTTTGGGGTGTTTTCTAGAAGAAACTCGGAACTAACTTGTTATATTCTACAGCTTGCCATCCACAAACTAATGAACAAATGGATGTTGTGAATATAATCATTGGCCGACTTTTTCGAGTCATTCTTAAGAAGAATTTTCGCCAATAGGAAGCTTGTTTACTCCATATTGAGTTTTCTTACAATAGGACTCGTCACTCTACTACTTCTTACTCTCCTTTTGAAGTTATCTATGGGTTTAATCCTCTAACTCCTTTTGATTTGGCGCCTTTACCTATAGATCACGCTTTGTGCTTGGATGGGAAGGCAAAGGCGGAGTTTGTAAAACTATTCACTCCAAAGTTCATGAAGCTATTGAGGCTACCAACAAGAAGCTTGTTGCTAAACGGAATTTGGGAAGGAAATGTGTAGTCTTTGAGCTCGGTGATTGAATTTGGGTTCATCTTCGAAAAGAACATTTTCATTCTCAAAGGAAAACAAAGTTGGATAACCGTAGCCGTAGTCCTTTTCAATTTCTTGAACGATCTTCTAAGTGATTATAATGTTAGTGCTACCTTCAATGTTTCTGATTTATCTCTATTTAATGTAGTTCAAGATTCGAGGATGAATCTTTTCAAAGGAGGGGTGGATAATATGAACCAAGATTGTCAAGGAGATGACAAGCTTCAAGGACCAATCAGAAGAGCAAGAGCAAAGAGAATTGAGGAGAAGGATGACAAATTTGCTCATGGATTGAAGATAGCAATTGAAAAAACTATGAAGGAAGGTCTAAAGTTCAAGAATGAAGGCTTGGAAGATGATGGAAACCCTTCTAAGTTGCTTATGGTTCAATGCCTAAACTAGTAGCAAACAATGAAGCAAATTGGAAAAGAAAGAAATCAAGAAGAGGCAAGAACAGAGACTAACACAAGCGGTAAGCCCTGTACCTACCATCCATGATAGGTTTTTGTCTAAAATAGACTTAGTGAGCTAAAGACCTACCATGTGCGGTAGGGTACTCTACAGTCGACAGTAGGGTGCTATTAAAGAATAATGCGTTGTTTTAGGCAGAAAGTTCTACTCTAATTCACTACATCACGTTTAATTAAGCCTCTAATGGGTCTTAGATTGACCCAAGACCATGTGTAGATTAGGGTTTAGCTTAAACTCTATATATACCCAATTATAGCTTGATTGTAAGACTAATTAAAGGTATATGAAATTGATGAGTTTTCTCTTAGGGTTCTTAGACTTTTAGGTTTTCTCCTAACTTCATCTAGGTTTTGATGTCACTTAGCACTTGGATTGGGAAGATCCAAGGGTTTCATCAATTCCTTCTCTAAGATATCTACATCCTTGTACTTATCTAGATTGGGTCTTCTTTGCACAAGTTAATTTAGTTTTTGATATGGTATATCCATTGTTGAATTAGAGTATGGAGGAAAGATTAGCTACATGAATTCAAGATGTCATAGGTTTAGTATACCTATGGCTGCTTGAAGATGGAGCTATCAAGTCTTATTAAAGGCAAAAGATCCATAGGTTTGATGATTTGAAGATTTGAAGCATTTGATCAATTTTCAAATCAAATTTCACAGCAACAACTGAATATCCAACGTAGTGCAGTCCATAGTTATGAGTATTATAGGTATTTTAATACTCTGCACTTTGATTACTTATATATCCACTCAATTTGCTTACTACATAAGCAATATCTGGTCTATTACAACTTATTAGATACATTAAACTCCTAGTAATCGTCAAGCATTCTATTTGAGATATACCTTCTCCCTAATTCTTGGATAGATAGAGATTGTCATCTAATATTGTTCTAGCAACTCTAGAATTATTCCTTTTAGATTTCTAAAATATTTTTGTCTACATAATGAGTCTGTCTCAAAGTTAGACCATCTGCTCTTCTTATGATTTTAATTTCTAAAATCACATAGCTTGTCACATATTTCTCATTTCAAATTTTGAATTCAACTTATTTTTAGTAGATTTGACCAGTTTTTCGTTACTACCAACAATGAGTATGTCATCTACATATAGACATAAAATGAACAAGTCATTTTCATTCTCTTTAATACAGAAACACTTATCATACTCATTAATTTGAATCCATTGGTAATCATTGAATGATCAATTTTCTCATTGACATTTCTTTTATATTTGTTTCAAACTATATAATGATTTTACTAATTTATAACTTTCTTTCCGTTCTTGGAGCTAATTTACTAATTTGCAAAGAGTAATTATGTAGATTCCTAAAGTCTAGCTAGCTATGTAGGGAACTTTCTTGAATTGCACTTGGATTTGTATCTTGAAATAATAAAGAAACTATTGCTACCTATTCCAAGAATGAAAATAAGAACATTTAAAATCATATTAGTGATAATCTATGTTACTTGCAGTAAACAGGAAAATGAGAAGACAAAAGATAGCAGATACTGAGTTTGAGAAGAACATGAAAACAAGACAAGCACATTTGTCTTTTTTTGAGTTTCTTAATGCCAACAGT
Organism: Catharanthus roseus; assembly: GCA_028651295.1. NCBI lineage: Eukaryota > Viridiplantae > Streptophyta > Magnoliopsida > Gentianales > Apocynaceae > Catharanthus > Catharanthus roseus. The sequence continues at coordinate 11,397,851 of JAPQWS010000102.1, read as the reverse complement.
TTCTGGATAAAGGTAAGAGCTTGGCATATCATAGAAAATCACTTAAATTACAGGGGGAAAAAAGAGAGGATTTTATGCTTTAATAAGAAAGATGTTGTCAGCCCTAAGGGCGTTAATGCATAAGATTTTGATTATGATTAACATATGTTTATGTGATGATTATAAACTTAGTCTATATAGAACAAAAGAAGCATCTTTGAAGTCTCAAGGGTACACTACTTAGAAGCAAAAGATCTTGGTGATCAAGGCATAGTGAAGAAGAAAAGATCAAGCCATTGAAGACCTTGAAGACTCTTGTTTTAGTTAGGGATATGCTAAGGTACTTTGCAAAACTCCTTAATTTTTATCTTTGAGTTTTGGTCTCAAGTATGGAAGCTCCTTGAATGAAATATTTCTTACAAACTATACTTGCAAATCTAAGTATTCATGATGAGATTTTGATGCCTTTGAATGTTTTTCTTATTCTAAAGAGTATCAGGAATACATGTTTTGTATTGTTTTAAAATGTGAAGGAATGTTCTTTTTGTTTAAGGAAAATTGGCTTTTAAATCCTTCTAAAAAAAGGAGTCATCCGATTTTAAAACCGATGTCCTATTTTTTAAAACCTAAAAAAATCGGACGTCTTAGTTTAAAATCGGTCGTCCGATTTTTCTAACTTTAGAATTAGAAAAATCGGTCGTCTGATTTTTAAGAGGGATCATCCGATTTTTATAGGAGATCATTCGATTCTTACTGTATATAAACCGGTCTTCCTATTTTAAAAAAGGCTTATCCGATTTTCCTTTACAAGGAAATCAAACGTCTAATTTCTGAAACCGGTCGTCCGATTTTAGTTTTTTACCATTGAAAAATTACTGTTACAAACAGTAACAGTCACTTGTATCCCCCTTCTATAAATTGAGCCCTGTGCAGTAAATTCATGAAGTTTGCTAAAATCTAAATCGAGATCAATTATGAACATTTAAAGAGCTTTAAGGTTCATTCTTCAAAAATCTTTATCTCACAAAAACTAAAAGAAAAATCTTCTTGGAGCTTTATTATTGGTCATTCATCAAGGAAGAAGAAAAGAGGAGCTTGTTGAAACAATTGTTGAGTTGTATCTTTCCCTTCTCAAGCTCATTTGGTAACATTGTTCCTTACTAAAGGGTGATCCTCTGATAATTTATTGTTTGTGTGTAAAATCCTTGAAGGGTGATCCTCATTATGTTTTTGTATAACCAACTTTAAAGCTAGTAGATTTGTGAAATCCTTGGGTTGAGTCTCAAGGTAGTAGATGTAACTTTTTGAGAGAGTGAACCATTATAAATAGCTTTTCTCACTTCCTTATGTCTTTATTCTTTTTGTATGCTTGTTATATAATCCTTATTCTTGAAAGTGGTTTTAAATTATAAAATTGATAAAAAAATGTTTTATTAGTCAAAAACCTTATTTACACCCCTCTAAAGTTTTTCAAATATCTTGTCCATATATTGTTGAAAATCATGCTATACACGTCTAAATTACAGAACAAAAGTATGTTTAATCGCTTTCAAATCTAGAAGCTAATCATCATTGCCAAAGCAGCTATATTACTCTACGCTTAGAAGAGTATATCAATCTTACCATTTTGAATAGGCATAGATGTAGTAGAGAAAATGACACTTCTAATATAAACTACATACTTGCAACTATTTTTCTTTAAAATGGGCAACACTTGAGAAAGAGCAAGCACATCTGTAATGGATGCTAATTTATCAAGTTGTGTCCATAGGAAAATTAAAAAGCTTTGTTAAATAAACTGCAAAGAATTAGCTTCAAGAATAGAATGGAAAGAGAGGGAGTAAATTTGTTGAGATATTGAGCAAGTCCATATGCTTTGAGGATCAAGTGGGCACTGAAACTAAAAGGGATTGAATATGAATAACATGGAGAAGATCTTCCAAATAAGACCTCTTTGTTCTTGCACTCCAATCCTGTTCACAAAAAGGTTCTAGTTTAAATACACAAGGGAAAGTCAATAGAATAAACATTAGTAATAGTCGAGTATATTGATGAAGTTTGGAAGCAAAATTCACTGTTCCCAGATGATCCTTATGAAAGATCCCAGGCAAGATTTTGGGCTAAATTTCCCGATGAGAAGGTAAGAAATGATCCTATTATCCAAAACTAGTAAATTTTTGATTTTTTTCTGGGCCTGGCCCACTTAAAATTATTGGCCACTAAACTAGCCCATTTTTTTTCTTGGATAGGCCATAGCGCACACTGAGTGTGTTACCACAGGAGATAACGCACAATGAGTGTGCGTTATCTCTAATAACCGAGTTTTGACACGCTAATTGCGTTTGGCGCTGATGTAGCGCTGATTTGGCGCTGATGTAGCACTGGTTTGGCGATAATGCACGATGATTGTGCGTTATCAACACTGATAACGCACAGCGCTTATGCGTTATCAAGGTTATCAGGGTGATAACGCACAATCGATGTGCGTTATCACGTTATAAAGTGGTAACTCTAGCCGCATCTGATAGAGTCGATTTTTAATACAAATAAACACCTTAAGTTTTAATTGTTAGCTTTTGAAAATATTTTATTTATTTATTGGTCATAATTATTATATTTAATTTATTTTATTTATCTTTGTGCAGATTTCTAAAAAAGAATGGAAAATAAAGATTCCATATTAAATTTGGTAAAGGGAAGCTGCAGTATTTGAATCCTTTAAGGATTAGGATTAAAACTTTAGCAGAATCTTTTGAGGACTAGAACTTTAGTATTTGAATCCTTTAAGGATTAAGATTTTGCTTCTCTTTTGTCTATATATAGAAAAAATACAGCAGCAGAAAAAATACAGCAGGAGCAGAAAAAGTTCTGCTGCAGAAATTCCAAGAGATTCCAGAAGAAGCAGAAATCCAGCAGCAGAAAAATTCCAGCAATAGCAGAAAAATTCCAGCAAGCTTCTAATTAAAAGAAAGCCATGATCTACTCCAAGAAATTGGTTGCTTCTTTCCCTTTAGCTATGAACTGAATTTATTTTTAGAATCTTGATGAAACCCTAGCCATGTGACATTGGTTTATTTTATTTTTGGGAGATTTATTCTATTATTTATATGATTGCATATCTTGGGATGTTATTAGTTTGATGCAATTAATTCTTTGTGATTGTTCTTGTAGAATAATTATTTGGGTTAATTGATATTTTTATCCATGCTTAATTCTTGTAGTCTTGAGTATGAGAGATATGTAATTTTTGCAAGTATATTGTGGGTTTTAAAAGTGAATAGTTCATGCTAATTTTAGATGATTTATGTCATAGGAATGAACAAGTCATGCTAATGGTTGGATGGATTATGTCATGCATTTAAAACAACATATTTCTTTAGTGAATCGAAACTTGTAGCCTAGATCACCACATAAATGTTTAATCTTTTCTCCTAAATAAAATTAAATCATTGTTATATAGGTTAGTGGTGGATTCAAGGTTCTAAATCATCTTCTTTGGTTAAGCTCCTGTTATCTTTAATTTAATTATTTATTCATTAGTTTTAATTATTTTAGTAATAATTCTTAGATAACAAAATTTGATTCTTCTTTTTATAGAATTAATTTATGAAGATAATAATTTAAGTAGTTAAGCCTTTCTCTGTGGTTCGATACCCTAATACTTTCATATTACTTTGATCTTTTGCACTTGCAAGTATTGGGTTAAAACTTTGTTATAAGAATCCCGATTAAGTTTTTGGCGCCATTGCCGGAGAGAGGCTAAATTAATTGCTTTTGTTCTTGCCTCCTAAATTTGTTAGTATATTTTTTATTCTACTTTTATTCTTGAAAAAATATATCAAAAAAAAATTTTTTTTTTTTTTTTTGTCTTCAACGTTTTTTTTATTATTATTTTTTATTTCATTATTTTATAGTTTATTCATTATTATTATTTGTGGTAATTTTTTTTTATTTTATTTTTTTGAATTTGTTTATTGATGCATGGTCGTCGTTCGCTCTCTGTTGATTTGAAAGAATTTGATCCTGAGATATAGCGTACACTTAAGGCACTTAGAGCCCAAGGAAAAAATTCTAACACTTGTCAGGTTAAAATGGCTGAAAATCCACGAGCATTAAGGGAGTATTTTACTCCTAACACTTATAATTCACCAATAGGTAATAGACTACCTGAAATTGAGGCTAATCACTTTGAAATCAAAGCTTCTACTATTCAAATGTTACTATCTTTTTATGGGCTTGATTCTGAAAATCCTTATAAGCATATTGATGAGTTTTTAGAAATTTGCTCTACTTTTAAACTGCCTAATATAAGTGATGATGCTATTAGATTACGCCTTTTTCCTTTTTCTTTGAAGGATAAGGCTAAACATCGGTTGCACACACGTGAGAGAATAGGTACTTGGGCTGAGATGTCTAGGGAATTTCTAAAAAAATATTTTCCTATGGGTAAACTTACAAGGTTAAGGAGAGAAATCACTACTTTTTCACAACAAAATAGTGAACAATTTCATGAGAGTTGGGAGAGATTTAAAGAACTTCTTCGTAGTTGCCCTCACCATGAAGTCTCTAAATGGCAGCAAATCTAAAGTTTTTATTCAGGACTAGATGAGAGAAATTGCCAAATGGTTGATTCCTCTTGTGGTGGCACTTTTCTTCATAAAACTGCAGATGAGGCGTGGGATTTATTTGAAAATTTGAGTGATAATTCGCAACAACATGCCACCTCCTCACGTGTAGGCACATCTAGGCAAATAGGAAATAGAGGAATGTATGAAGTTTCTCAAAATGTTGATCTTTCTTTGAAAGTTGATGCCTTATCCAAAAAGTTTGATCAATTGTTAGCTTTAAATACATTGCCTACTAATTCTCCTAATGTTCAAGGTGTTTGTGCAATTTGCTCTAGTTCCTCTCATGTTATTTATGACTGTCCTAGTGCTTCACTATTTCCAGAATTTGTGCAGGAACAAGTCAATGTAGCTCAAGGATTTCACAGGAAAAATGACCCCTATTCAAACACGTACAATTCAAGCTGGAGAAATCATCCTAATTTCTCCTGGAAGCAACAAGGAGGGGAAGGTCAATTAGGCCAACAACAATATCAGCAGAATAAACAACCTGGTATGACTGCTCCTCCTGGTTTTCAATCTCAAAGGTATGTACCTCCTCATCCTCCTCAAAGTGGAAATTCTATTTTTGAAGAAAAAGTCTTATCTGCTTTGAAAGGTTTGGAAGTTAAGACACAAATTTTAGACTCTCACACTCAATCTATTGCTAAGTTAAAAACTCAAATAGGGCAACTAGCTAATGCAATAATTAGAAGAGAGGAGGGTAGGCTCCCTAGTAATCCAATAGAGAACCCTAGAACTAATTATCATGAGCAAGCTAAAGCTGTAATTACTCTTACGAGTGGGAAGGAGGTAGATAATAAAGTAGGGGAACCAATTAAAGATAATGAATTAAATGAAAACGAAACTGAGGAGATTGATATAGAAACTAAAATTGAAAAGAATGTAGAAAAGGAACTAGCTCCCTCTTCTACATATAAAACTCCAGAACCATCTCCCATGACTTCGTACAAGCCTAAGGTTCCCTTTCCTCAAGCTTTATTACCACCTCCACATCTTAGAAAGGACAATAAAATGGATGACATATTAGAAACCTTCAAAGAAGTTAAAATCAACCTTCCACTTTTAGATGCCATTAAGCAAGTCCCAGCCTATGCAAAGTTTCTTAAAGACATGTGCACTTTCAAAAGAAAATCTAAAAGTAATGTTTCTAAGAAAGTCTTCTTAACTGAACAGGTAAGCTCCATTTTGCAACATAACACTCCACCTAAATACAAAGATCCTGGTGTCCCTACCATCTCTTGTCTTATTGGTGATCATAAAATAGATAGGGCACTCTTAGATTTAGGTTCTAGTGTTAACTTGATTCCTTACACCGTCTATGAAGAATTGAGATTAGGGGAACTGCAACCAACTGATATGACTTTACAGTTAGCTGATAGATCAATCAAGGTACCTAGGGGGAGGATAGATGATGTTCTTGTTCAAATTGATAAGGGTGTCTTCCCTGTAGACTTTGTAGTCTTAGATATGGAACCTGGTAGATCTTCTAATAATCATATCCCTGTTATTCTAGGCCGTCCTTTCTTAGCTACTGCAAATGCTGCTATTAATTGTAGAACTGGGGTAATGGATGTCTCTGTGATGAATATGAGGATTAGATTGAATATCTTTAAAGCTTCTTCACTACCAATTATGGAAGATGATTATGATTGTTATTTGGTAGATATAATTGATGAATTAATTGAAGAAACTCTACCTATAATGTGTTCTAAAGAATCTGCTTCTATTGAGAATGAGAATATTATGTGCATGGATAATGTAAATTCTATTTTTCCCTATATTGCACCACTAGAAAATTCTTCGTGGGTTGGGAATCATGAACCTTTGCCTGTGCTTGCAAAATCCCCTGCTGTACCTTCTCTTATGTGTCCACCCCAGCTTTAATTGAAAACTCTTCCTTCTAAACTTAAATATATTTTCTTAGGTGAAAATAAAACTTTGCCTGTGATAATTTCATCTAAGTTAAAATTTGACCAAGAAAGGGATTTAATTAAAGGTCTTTCTAATCATAAAGGGGCTATAGAGTGGTCCATAGCTGATTTAAAGGGAATAGACCCATCTGTATGCATGCATAGAATACATCTAACAGACAATGTGCAACTTTCTAGGGAATTACAAAGAAGGCTAAAACCTAAAATGAAAGAAAAAGTAAAAAAGGAGGTAGTTAAGCTCTTAGATTCTGGTATTTGTTATCCTATCTCTGAGAGTCCATGGGTTAGTCCTATACAAGTTGTACCAAAGAAGGCAGGAGTGTCTGTAATTGAGAATAAGGAAGGAGAGTTAGTTCCTACTAGAGAAGTTACTGGGTGGAGAATGTGTGTGGACTATAAAAAACTAAATGTTGCAACTAGAAAAGACCACTTCCCTCTACCTTTTATTGATCAAATTCTGGAAAAATTAGCTGGTCTAAGTTTTTATTGCTTCTTAGATGGTTATTCAGGATACTACCAAATTCCAGTATACCCCAAGGACGAAGAGAAAACTACTTTACATGCCCTTTTGGTACTTTTGCTTTTCGTAGAATGCCTTTTGGATTATGTAATGGGCCTGCTACTTTTCAAAGATGTATGCTTGCTATCTTTTCTGATATGGTTGATAAGTTTCTTGAGGTTTTCATGGATGATTTTTCTGTTTTTGGACCTACTTTTGAAGATTGCCTTAATAACTTGTCTGCTATTTTAGAAAGATGTGAAGAAGCTAACTTAGTTCTAAGTTGGGAAAAGAGTTATTTCATGGTTACAGAAGGAATAGTTTTGGGGCATAAAGTGTCTAAAGAAGGAATTGAAGTAGATAAAGCTAAAATTGATTTGATTGCTAATCTTCCTACACCTAAATCTGTTAAGCAAATTAGATCATTTTTGGGGCATGCAGGATTTTATAGAAGATTTATAAAAGACTTTAGCATGATTGCTAGACCTTTAACTAATCTCTTGAGCAAAGATGTTGCATTCAATTTTGATGAATCTTGCATGAAAACTTTTGAAAAACTTCGTTCTCTTCTTGTATCTGCACCTATAGTTCAGGCTCCTAATTTTTCTTTACCCTTTGAAATCATGTGTGATGCTTCTGATTTTGCTGTGAGAGCTATTTTAGGGCAAAAGACTGAAAAAAAACCTCATGTCATTTACTATGCTAGTAGAACTTTTACAGATGCTCAAAGAAATTATACAACAACTGAAAAAGAGTTATTGGCAGTAGTTTTTGCACTTGAGAAATTTCGTTCTTATCTCTTACATTCCAAAGTGATTATTTATTCTGATCATTCTACTTTAAAATACTTATTGTAAAAAAAAGAGACTAAACCAAGATTGATTAGATGTATATTACTTTTGCAAGAATTTGATATTGAAATTAGAGATAAGAAAGGTTCAGAAAATTTAGTAGCTGATCATTTATCTAGATTGTGGGATAATAATCATGATGAAGCAGTTGCTTTGAAAGATACTTTTCCTGATGAGCAGTTATTTTCTTTATCACATTCTCTTGTCCCTTGGTTTGCACCTATTGTTAACTATCTCTCTGCAGGTGAAATTCCAGCACATTGGAATAAACAAGATAGGGATAAATTCTTTTCAATGGTTAAGTATTATTATTGGGATGATCCATACCTGTTTAAACATTGTCTTGATCAAGTAATCCGTAGATGCATACCTGAATGTGAATTTCATAGTATCTTAACTTTTTGTCATTCATATGCATGTGGTGGACACTTTGGAGGTCGTAAAACTGCTGCTAAAGTTCTTCAAAGTGGTTTTTATTGGCCTAATTTATTCAAAGATGCTCATAATTTCTATTTGGCATGTGAAAGGTGTCAACGTACTGGTTCTATTTCTAAACGTAATATGATGCATTTACAACCTATTTTAATTGTTGAGATTTTTTATGTTTGGGGAATTGATTTTATGGGTCCTTTTCCATCTTCTTTTGGTTATCATACATTTTGGTAGCAGTGGATTATGTGTGTAAATGGGTGGAAGCTATAGCTACAAGAACAAATGATCATAAGATAGTTATTAAATTTGTTAGAGATCATATTTTCTGTAGATTTGGTACCCCTAGAGCTATTATTAGCGATGGAGGAAGTCATTTTTGTAACCGTTCTTTTGAAGCTCTCCTTAGAAAGTATTCTATAACTCATAAAGTGGCTACCCCTTATCACCCCCAAACAAGTGGTCAAGTAGAAGTGTCTAATAGAGAGATTAAATCCATTCTTGAGAAAACTGTTAGACCTGATAGGAAGGATTGGTCTCAAAGACTGAATGATGCACTTTGGGCTTATCGCACAGCTTACAAGACTCCTATAGGAATGTCCCCTTTTAGACTCCTTTTTGGGAAAGCATGTCACTTGCCAGTAGAATTAGAACATCGAGCTTATTAGGCTATTAAAGCTCTTAATTTTGATTTGAAGCAAGCTGGTTCTAATAGAAAATTGCAATTAAATGAACTTGATGAATTACGAAATGAGGCATATGAGAATGCTAAAATTTACAAAGCTAAACTAAAGCTTTTCATGATAAGATGATTTCTTGAAAATCATTTGAACCTAACCAAAAAAGTTTGGCTTTTTAATTCTAAATTATGTCTTTTTCCTGGTAAGTTGAGATGTCGTTGGGATGGACCTTTTATTGTCAAACAAGTTTTTCCCTCAGGTGCTGTTCAGATTGAAGAACTTAAAAACAACTGAATCTTGATTGTTAATGGACAACGGTTAAAGCCTGCTATTACCAATGACATTGGAGAAGGTAAAATTGAATCTACTATATTGGTAGATCCTACATATCAGGACTAGTTGGTGATAGAGTCTGGCTGAAGACTTTAAAATTAGCGCTTTTGGGAGGCAACCCAAATTTTATTTTATTTATTTTATTTTTATATTTTTATTCTATTTTATTTTTATTTATTTATTTATTTTTTATCCCACTTGATTGGTAGAAAGGTATGAAATGTTTGTTTTGTAGGATAATAAAACAACTTATCATTATTATGGAGATTACAGAGATTGTTTACTACTCTTGCAGACATGCATTAATACTGCCTCTTCTACCAGGTTGTATTGTTCTTTTCTTTGTCTCTTCTCTACTCTTGGTACTCTTATCAAATTGTGGACAATGTTGGGTCTAGGTGTAGGGGAGAAGATATTTTTATTCTGATATCTATTATTTTTTTTAGTATTTTTTTTTCTCGTATTTCTTGTTCAATTATTTTTTTTTAAATTTTATTTATTTTTCTACATGATTTAAAAAAAATCAAAAATATGATTTCACATAAAGAATAATTCTTTTTGAGTTCCTTTAAAAATGTCTTAAATAAGTTGAGAAAAGTACTTATTTTCTTGTTTTTAAGTAGGGTGACGGACTTATGTTCTATATTTGTTATAACTTTTGCATGACTTACACTTGAGCACATGGGTCATTGTTAGTATTTAATAAATCCTTTACATTATTTTTGAGTTACATAAAGTTGATGAATCTCTTCCCTACAGTCTAGAACTTACTTGAGTACCTCTTGAGGCGAAATAGAAAGGTTTTCTCGATTTGACTTAGAGACGATGGTCATAGGCCTTCTTTGAATCGTTTGCACCTTTCAAGCTTACCAAATTTCATAAATTTTTACCTTCGTACCCTTTTGAGCCTAAATGTTATATCTTTCTTTAAACCACTTAAATATTAACCCTTAATCTTGTAGAGAGTTTAATGCAAACTTCTAACTAGTGCTTCAATGATGGGTTGTTGTTTGTGTGTTTTGGAAAAAGAAGTTATCTTGACAAAAGCGAGAAAAAATATATATATGGCTTGTGGTGTTGAAAAAAAAAATGTATTGAGCTGAAAAAAAAAAGGAAAAAAGGCAAAGAAATAAAAGTCGATACATGATTGTTACAAGTCATAAGATGCAAAGAAAAAATTCAAGAGGCCCGAATTTATAAATGTAAGAAAAAGAATGGCCTTAAATGATAAAATTTTGAGCAAAAGAAGATGGTAGTTGGTGAATGTATTACTGAAAAAAGAAAAAAAAAAAAAAAGGAGCAAAAACAAAGTTAGAAAGTTTGTCGAAATTTTAAAGTATCCATTTTCTTTGTAAGCTCTCTTTTCTTTGATTTTGAATTCCTTACCTTTGCTTGATAACCAATGCCCTAACCTTACATTACAAGCTTTAAAGTCCTACCTAACCTGAGTTGAGTTGAGAATCCTTGATTAGTGGAGAAAAGGTACGAAGAGTGAGCCTATGGAATGAACTCTTGCTGAGATTTGTTCTCTATATGTAATTTGAAAATTTTATTTACTATTTATTTTATACTCTCTTATGACTACGATTACACCTTACACAAGTTTTGCATTAGTTATGGGAGATAATTGAATATTCCTTTGTTTACTTGAGTTTAAAAATAAGAAGAAGAGTGCTTGTCTTGATAAGTTTGAGATCTTGATAAATGGTACTTAATTGGGATTATTATATATCTTTTAAAAAGTTTATTGTTTATTTGACTTTGTGGGTATGTCTTCTGCAAACCCTCACGAGACCATACTCGTCCACTAAGGATAACTTAGGGGTTTAAAGGGCTTGTTGTACATGCTAAGTGCAATCGTGAGTCCTACGAAAGTGGCTAGTTACTTTTTCTTTTTATTCTTCATTTTTGCTTGAGGACTAGCAAAACTTGGGTGTGGGGGAGTTGATATAGTCGATTTTTAATACAAATAAACACCTTAAGTTTTAATTATTAGCTTTTGAAAATATTTTATTTATTTATTGGTCATAATTATTATATTTAATTTATTTTATTTATCTTTGTGCAGATTTCTAAAAAAGAATGGCAAATAAATATTCCATATTAAATTTGGTAAAGGGAAGCTGCAGTATTTGAATCCTTTAAGGATTAGGATTAAAACTTTAGCAGAATCCTTTAAGGATTAGAACTTTAGTATTTGAATCCTTTAAGGATTAGGATTTTGCTTCTCTTTTGTCTATATATAGAAAAAATACAGCAGGAGCAGAAAAATTTCTGCAGCAAAAATTCCAAGAAATTCCAGAAGAAGCAGAAATCCAGCAGCAGAAAAATTCCAGCAATAGCAGAAAAGTTCCAGCAAGCTTCTAATTAAAAGAAAGCCATGATCTACTCCAAGAAATTGGTTCCTTCTTTCCCTTTAGCCATGAACTGAATTTATTTTTAGAATCTTGATGAAACCCTAGCCATGTGACATTGGTTTATTTTATTTTTGGGAGATTTATTCTATTATTTATGTGACTGTATATCTTGGGATATTATTGGTTTGATGCAATTAATTCTTTGTGATTGTTCTTGTAGAATAATTATTTGGGTTAATTTATATTTTTATCCATGCTTAATTCTTGTAGTCTTGAGTATGAGAGATATGTAATTTTTGCAAGTATATTGTGGGTTTTAGAATTGAATAGTTCATGCTAATTTAGATGATTTATGTCATCGGAATGAATAAGTCATGCTAATGGTTGGATGGATTATGTCATGCATTTAAACACAATATATTTCTTTAGTGAATCGAAGCTTGTAGCCTAGATCACCACATAAATGTTTAATCTTTTCTCCTAAATAAAATTAAATCATTGTTATATAGGTTAGTGGTGGATTCAAGGTTCTAAATCATCTTCTTTGGTTAAGTTCCTGTTATCTTTAATTTAATTATTTTATTCATTAGTTTTAATTATTTTAGTAATAATTCTTAGATAACAAAATTTGATTCTTCTTTTTATAGAATTAATTTAGGAAGATAATAATTTAAGTAGATAAGCCTTTCTCTGTGGTTCGATACCCTAATACTTTCATATTACTTTGATCTTGTGCACTTGAAAGTACTGGGTTAAAACTTTGTTATAAAAATCCCGATCAGCATCCGCCCCTTCCTTTTTTCTTCTTCTTCCTTATTTCTTCTCCCCTATTTTTTCCAGCCTCCCTATTTCTTCTTCTCCCCCATTTTTTCTAGCCTCCCTATTTCTTCTTCTCTCCAATTTTTTCAGCACCTTCCTCCTTATAGCTTCTTCCTGAATTTTTTTTTCCAACTCTTCCCTCTCTTTGTCCTTCCAGCATCCTCTTCTTATACTCTGCCCTATTTTTCTTCCTCCTTTTTTTCAGTCCCTTCGCTTCAATTTTTCTGTTTTCCTCCGTCGCCGCTCGGTAAGTGTTTTTTTCTTCCTTTGATTTTTTTATTCTTTTATCATACTTTGATTTATATTCTTGTAATAATTTTGTATTTTAATTCGAAATTTACAGATTTGGGAGAATTTCTTTGGAGTACGAAGGTTATTAAAGATTTTGAATAATAAAGCTGCATTTTCAATTTTTGGTTAGTTTTTAGTTATTTAAAATTTTGTTTGTGTATTATTTAGTACGTGTAATTATTTCTTTATTTGTTGTTTGTTAAATTTTTTTAATGAATTTTATTTATTAATTTGAAGTAATTTAATTTTTGTGGAATTGGGTTTTGGATTTGTGTTTAAAATGGTTGTTATTAATAAATTTGTACAAATTTGATAATTTTATGTATATAATTATTTTTGAATAAAAAAGTGATATTAATGTGATGTATTATTTTCATGAATTTATTTGGACAATTGATTTTTTAATTTCTTACCATTATGATTATTAGAATTTTTTTTATTATTTAGATAATTATTTTGCATATTTCGTATAAATTATTGAGTAGAAAATATGGGAATATGTAATTCGATATTTTTAACCTTGTTTAAATATGAAAGTATGAAAGTATGAAAACTTTGTTGTGGTAACTTAAAAATACTAAAATTTAAATAATACAAAACTTAAAAATCTATTATTAAAATCTAAAATTTGACATTAATTTTTTTTGGTGTGAAAGTGGGGTTTGGATTTACGTTTAAAATTGTACCTATTAATAAATTTGTTAATTTTATGTATGTAATTGTTTTTTGAATTTAAAACGAGATAGTGGGTTTAGGGTTTTTTTTCATGAATTTATTTGGATAATTCGGTTTAATTTCTTACTTTATGAATATTAGAAAATTTTTTTCAATTATTTAGATAATTAATTTGAATGATAGAAAATTTCGGAACTTGTAATTCGGTAATTTTTCATTTTTATTTTTTTAAACAATAGAAAATATGCAAACTTTTTTTTTTGTAACTTTAAAGTTGTAAACCCAAAATAATACAAAACTGTAATAGTGTATTATTAAAATCCGAAACTTTACATTAATTTTTTTTTTTGGTTTGGATGTATGTTTAAAATTGTAGCTATTAATAAATTTGTACAAATTTGTTCATTTTATGTATGTAATTGTTTTTATGTACAAATTGTAGCTGAATCGGATGATGACAATGAACCGGAAGAAGGAGAGTTCCAAACTCCAATCAATCTTGTAAACCCTGTCAACCTGGTCACCGAAAACACAGTGCAACAATGGGAGAGCAGCCAATGGTTCAGCAATGCTAGGGATGACTACACACAATTTGGAGCATTTCTAGATATTGGCTCGGGTTCTCCTATAGATGACATTATAGAATCTGGTACCATCCGATTACTCGACTGGAATGATTCCATGACTGAAATACAGTTAGACATGAGATTCGTTGACAAAGTGCAGACATTAAGTGCGGTTCGTAAGTACTCTGTTAGTGTGGGGCGTGAGTATCGAGTTTTGAAAATAAGATTGATACATGGACCGCAAGATGTTACCATCACAAAGACGATAGTTACTGTGTATGGTACATCCGTATAAAAAAGAAAGCCATGCACAATTGGTGAGAAATAACCAGATTCGTTAAATAACACACATGCCTTGTACAGATAGAACAAAACAAACATAGAAACCTGTCTTCAAAATTTATATCAATGTCCATATCACACCTAGTTGCCAACGATCCTGAGATACTTGTTTCGAACATCATTCAAGAAGTGCAGGTATTGTATCAAACTGGCTGTACTTACAAATGGGCATGGTATGCTCGAAAATTTGCCACCGAGAGGGTTTTTGGTAGCTGGTATACAACCTTCAATATTCTACCTAAATACTTACAAGCTGTACAGGATATAAACCTGGGGGCTGTATACGAATTTTTGCATCACAGAACAAGCAGTCCCCCTAATTATGTTTTCAAATTTGTTTTCTGGTATTTCTCGCTGTGTATAGACGGATTTCTATATTGCTGGCCGGTGATTTCTGTGGATGGAACACACTTAAGGGGACCATACAAGGGCGTGTTGTTAATTGCAAGTACGTGGGATGCAAATAATCACTTGTTCCCACTTGCTTTTGCAATTGTTGATAAGGAACCCTCCGAGAGTTGGAATTGGTTCCTTTAAAAATTGCGAGAATACGTAGTCAAAGATCGCCACGTATGCCTCATTTTTTATCGCCACAAAGGTATTTTCCCTTCTATTCAAAGTCAACCTTTGTGGCAACCACCATTCGCAGTTCACCGGTTTTACTTACGCCACATTTGAGCAAATTTCAACAAGACTTTTAAAAATACAACCCTGAAAAGCTTGATTTGGCAGGCCGGAACAGAAACAAAACAATGGAAATTCGACCGTGTAATGAAAGAGATTAAAGAAAGAAATGTGGATGCTTACATTTACTTGATGAAGTTGGACGCAGAGAAATGGACACCGTTGCATGATGGCGATCACAGACACGGTATCATGACAACCAACATTTCCGAGGCACTTAACAGTGTGTTGAAGAAAGCTAGGGTTCTACCGTTAAAAGCCTTGGCTGAACTAATATTCAACAAACTAGTTATGTACTTTCACCAACACCGTGAAGAGGCAGAAAATTGTGTGCATCCATTTCCAACTCGAATTTTTGACAAGTTCTTGCGGATTAAACTGAAATCAAGAGAACACAAAGTTATAATTTATAATCCGCGAGAGGGAATATACATGATCAAATCTCCAATCTGGGTTTCTGGTACGGGTAACAACGTTTATACATTGCGACTAAATAATAAATTTTGTAGTTGCAGAAAATGACAAGCATATACATTTCCTTATTCTCATGTTCTTGCAATGTGTAGAGAAAATGGGTCAAGAACAGATGCTTATGTACCAGAGATATATTTGCGACAAACGTACAGAAAAACTTACCAAACAAATTTTCATCCGGTCTTGAGTGAGAACTTTTAGAGAGATGTCCCTTTTAATTTGACATTCTATCCGCCAAACATGAAAAATGAATGGGGTAGGAAACAAGGCAAGCGATTTCGGGGAAATGGATTATAGAAATCCGATTCCCCCCCTCCCAAGATGTGGTAGATGTCGCATGCTCAGGGACATACTAGGAAAAATTGTAATAATCCCGGACTGAGCAATGTATAAGTTTGATATTTTCTTGAAATAGTTGTAATAAAACATGTTTATATTAATGAAATTTTTCTTTCAATTTTTTCTAATTACTACATCACTGCTCGAAATTTTTACGATTTCTTTACCATTACTTATTCAAATAACTTACGATTAAATGGTCAAATTGTAAATATATTTTCCAAGAAAATGATATAAATAGCACAAAATAAGTTAAATATAATAAATACGGACTTTTTAAAAAAAATTATACAATTATAAGTTTTTCCAAAACAAATTTTCATTAAAAAAAAACAATTCATTAAACAAATTACTAAAAAAAAACTTATACAATTATGTTCATTCAAAAAAATAAAAATAAAATTAAATAACAAAAAAAATGTTCATTCAAAAAAATAAAATAAATTAAATAACAAAATTTTAAACAAAATAAAAAAATTTAAAAAAGCATTTTAAAAAAAAATTTAAAAAATTAAAAAAGATAAAAAATTAAAAAAAATTACAAAAAATAATTACGTAGCTGATAACGCACAATGAGTATGCGTTATGCCCTGTCATAACGCACATTCACTATGCGTTATCAGCAACATAAGCTGATTAACTGATAACGCACAATGGTTGTACGTTATCATTACAGATAACGCACAATTATTGTGCGTTATGGCCAATATTGAAAAAGCCCAGTTCAGTACAGGGATTTTCTAAACTGGGCCAGACAAAAAAAAAAAACCTAAATTTTACTTTGGAAGCAGTCAACATAAGATAGTATAGTTCTTATTATTAATCATAAGTAGAAGACTATGAACTCTTCCTAAACTTCATATTGACGTTTATAAACTTGTCAGTATGTGCCAGCTATCATAAACACTTTCTCTAGGGTAGGAGAGGAGTAGGAAAAGAGTACAAAAAAGGATGGTGAAAATTTGAAAACTTTAGAAAGTGGACTCAATGAGAAATGCTGCTCAATGAGAGCACTTTTTTCATGAATTGTGACAACAATGGTATAACTCCTCCCTACAAAATCTCTATAAAATAAAATTTAGATTCTGGTGAAATAAATTCTACTTAGATGTGTGCTCACATATCTTCAGCTAAATATCATTCATTTGTATTGTTTTTTAAAAAAGCAGCAAACCTAAACTCTTGGTTCTTATATGTTAATTTTAAAATCAAAAAATAATTTGCAGTTGAATGACCAATGAAGCTAGCTGCTCTATATATGTAGTTAGAAGAGAAACAAGTAAAGAGCTAAATCTTCTTAAGAACTTCAATAACAAGAAAGTAGTTAAATGTTCCATATATTTTCTTCAATAATAATATGGATGTGGAGGATCACTCTATGCACCGAATTCAAAGTTATGATCGTGAGGAAAAAAGCAAAATGTATCGAGTAGGATGAGATAATATAGGTAATGATTAAGAGAAGAAGATTTTACGGAAGCCGAACTTCAAGAGCTTTATCTTCCAAATTGCCAATTAGAAGCACCATACATAAGAAAGCTGTGGAAAGACTTACTAATTAATGAGGAATCTAGAATGAAATATAATATAGACATACGGAAATCGCAGCTCCAATGACAAAATTGTAGAACAGCTTCTGATTTTCTCTAGTATGTATAAAAGCTGCCTTCAAGGTATTCATTAGTTTAAAAATCCTGTATGAAAGTTAAAAATATCGAGTAAAACAACACCAGCAAATCTGAATTAGATCATCCATTAAACTAAGATTACTATTGTTAATTTATTAAAAATAAATAAATCCACCCCTCACCAAGAGAAAAATGGCAATTGTGAGCATGAAGTTAAGGATAGGATAATCTGCAATAAACAAGAGTAGCCAGTTGGCTACCATAGACAGGGACGGAACCAGAACAATATGATTGGGAGGGCTGGAGGAAAAAAAATTTTGCCAGAATTTCGTCTATAAAAGGATACATTCCATGTACAAAAAACACTCAAACAATTCCAAATTTACATATAATATAGCAAAAGAATAGGTAATCGCCCATTACCAATGAGGAGTGATCACCCATCACTCACGGGATAAACATTACAAATTCTAATACTACATATAATAAAACAACAGAATAGGTAATCGCCCATTACCAATGAGGAGTGATCACCCATCACTCACGAGGAATGATTACCCATCACTCACGGGATAAATACCTCTATCAAAGCTGAGAATCTTGATCAGAATCTTGAGATAACAGATGAGATAAACACGATCAGAAGACGAAATCCAATATGACCTGCAATTGATTTAGAACATTAGAAGATTAATATAAAAACAAATGACATTCATCCCAATGCAAAGAATGAAAAAGAAATGACTACTGAAAAATTATTTAAAATAAAGTTTTACATGTGAATGAAATGATTAAGATGGCAATTTTATTCTTCGAGTTTGCATATTTTGAAACCGCTGCAAGATGTCTTCATTTTCAATACTCTTAAAAAATCTCTTGCTCCACATAGCAAACCAAACTGTCGTTGAGAAATTCATCTCCCATCCTATTGCGTAAATCATTCTTAATCGTTCTCATAGCGTAAAAACGATCTTTCAACGGTCAGCTGAAAGCAACGAGCAAGACTAAAGCCAACTCAATCGATCGATAAACTAAAGTAAAAAAGCTGGGTGAATATTCGTCTCAACCATCTTCTTTGCGAGATCTCCAATGTCGGTAAGGCCGGAGAAAGTCTGCCCCATCACTTGATCTCATGTAAGAGATATATGTATCAAGTTGTGCTTTAAGCTCAAACTTATCGGAGATAGAAAAATCATCTGGATAGAACTCGGATAGACGGAGTAGCCCGACCCCCGATCAAAATGCACAAAGGAATCTCTCGGGATCAAGGCATGATATGCAAATAAGTAGCTCACGAAGTTGACTCAGTAAAACGATCATCCATTTCTTTGACTATAAAATCAAGTACCTAACATTAAATAGAGAAAAAGAACAGTTAATAATTTATAATATTACAAATAAATGAGCTATTAGGTAATAAGTTAAAAAAAACATTGAAATTAATTACCTCAAAAAAGATGTCTCGACGAAAAAAAATGGTAGTAAGTCTTTGGCTGCCCATCCACACTCCCTGTATAATCTAGCTCGGCACAGTAAAGGATCTTGCATGTTCGGCACAAAAAATATCATGTTTGACACAAAATGCAGTAACAACACCCAATAACTCCTCCCAATAATCATCATCATTTACGTACTTCTTCAAATCTTCCTTTCTTGTCTTAATCATCCCAGGGATAGCAGTGACTATGTTTTGAGTCCTTTGTTGCAAGCACATTGACAATGTATTTGTTTTTTGCCAATACATTTACCATTAAGCTGAGCAATGAATACAAATTCAAAGCTGCCACATTTTATCAATCAAACCTCGAGCAATGCCTCGACTATTGACCTCATCGGCGTCTTCATATATAGTTTCAAGCACATGTGTCACTACATCCCACATATGCAAAATCCGAGTTATTGTTTTGAAGTGAGAGCCCCAACGAGTGTCACTGGCCGAGCTAAACTTGTTTCTGATTTTTGCCCTTTCCCTGTAGCAATTTCTCCACTTTCTAGACTTTTTACAAGATCATTATCTTTGCTTTTGTAGAAGAGCATCCTTTCTTTTACATGAAGCTCCAACGAGTGTTTACAATCTTAGCAAGGTACTCAAAAAAAACTACACACGTGAGCATTTTTTCTTTGAAGTAGCCACAAGCGATAATTGAAGTTGGTGAGCAAAGCAATGAATATAATATGCGTACTTATTTTCATCTAAAATTTTTTTGTTTCAATCCATTAAGCTCGCCACGCATATTAGACGCCCCATCATAACCTTGACCTCCGAGCTGTGAAATTGATAATCCATTTATTGCAAAGAAATCATCAATACTATTTTTTCAAAGTCCCAGGGCGAAGTGTCACCGACGTGTACCACTCCAAGAAAACGCTCGACCACTTCTCCATTATCATTAACAAATCTCAAAACTATAGACAATTGCTCCTTCACGAGCTATCTCGAGCCTCATCAACCAAAAGAGAAAAAAAACTTGTCACCAATCTCATTGACAATAGCTTGCCTCACTACATTTGCACAAGCATTAACAATTTCTTTTTGAATTTTAGGAGAAGTCAACTGATTATTTCAGGGAGCATTCAAGTTCATGACCTTATTTACTTCTTCCGATTCCTCACAATACCATTTTGTTAATTCAAGAAAATTACCTCTTCGGATTGAATTTATGGACTCATCATTTCCACGGAAAGCTAAACCACGACTTAATAAAAATCGAATAACTTTCACAACAATGATCGATCGTGCACGGTACTCAATCTCGGTTTGACTACTTTGTTTCGATAAAACGTATTCCACATTACTGTCTTTGATTTTTGAAACCCAACAACTCGAATTACAACACCCGAGTGAGGACTATTTGGAGCACCTTCATGGTTTCTAAATTTTTTCTTTTGCACGTTTCCAATTTTTTAAAACCAACTTACGTAAATATATCATCACCATGTTTGTGATTTTGACCTTTACCAAACAAATAAAAACGAAACAAAATGTCTGCATCTTTATGTACACTTGTACTCTAACCAAGTAAAATCTTTAAACCATTGCTTACAAACGATCTTCTAATTTCACCAAAATCGGTTTACGGAAATTTATGATCACATGGTTGAGTTGGCCCTTTAGCCACATAAAGTCTCCTTAATTCATCTCTAACTTCATAAGAATAACTATCAATTGGTTTACGCAATCCTGGATCACCAATAATTTCAAAATCCGAAAACTCTACCCGAGGCTTTTTCCCACGATCTTTAATATTAACATTTCCCTTATTAGCTGATTTTTCTTCAACCGGTTTAGGACCCTTCTTCCATTTTCCAATAAATTTCTCCATAGTAAAATCCTATATAATATTCAAATATTTTAAATTCACAATTCAACACATTTCATGTATAACATAATAATTAATTAGTCTATAAATTACATAATAATCATATTTTTACCAAACAAACCCTAGACAATTTTTTCACTATAAAATAACAACATAAAGATTTTAGCACTCAAAAATCTATTTACCAAAAAAAAAAATTTAGCACTCAAAATCAAAAAAATTTTACTCTGCAGTGTAGCTCATACGTTGCTTTTGCTTGCTGCTGCTGGTGTGGTGGAGTGGCGGCGCCGCCGCTGCTTGCTTATGGCCGATTCGCCGCGAGAGGAGAGGGGAGGGGAGCGGACAGCGGGGAGCTGCGGAGCGGAGCGAGCGCCGAGCGGGCGGGGCGGGCGAGGGGGGGCTGGCTGGGCTGAGTCTTTGCTGTGTCTTTGTCTTGAGTCTGCGCGCTGCGTGCGCCCGGTCGTGGTAGTCTTGTGCGGGAGCGGGA
This sequence comes from Catharanthus roseus, assembly GCA_028651295.1. Classification (NCBI taxonomy): domain Eukaryota; kingdom Viridiplantae; phylum Streptophyta; class Magnoliopsida; order Gentianales; family Apocynaceae; genus Catharanthus; species Catharanthus roseus. Next base: position 11,376,539 of record JAPQWS010000102.1, on the reverse strand, counting down.
GTCGCGTCGCGGACAGGGATCGTAGACGAGACGGGGAGAGAGAAGAACAAAAAAATGAAATTGATTTTGGGGCTTTTTGCTGTAGTTGTTTTTTTTTTTTTTAATTTATAAATCAGTCCCTACATTTTGTGGGGGCTAAACAAAAAAAAAAATTTTGGGGGGGGGCTTAAATGCAAAAAATATAAAATTTAAAAAAAAAAAAAAAACCTGGAAAATCCTGGGTGGGCTCCAGCCCACCCTAGCCCTAAGGTAGGTCCGTCCCTGACCATAGATCTCTAAAGATACAATCCCTGCGGTGGGCTATGTTGGCCTATTGGGCCATTTTTCAAATTTTTCATTTTTCCCTTTCAGCCATTTTATCCCAATGATGAATATCTTGTGGGCCTCATTAAGAGTGGAGTGGGCTGGCTGGCCTTGATGCCGGGCTGGCCGGGTTGAACCCGACCCGACCCAGGTGACTTGGCTATATATATTTCTGTTATTCCTCCAGTCTGCCCTAATCCTCTCTTCTTTGCTTGAGCCGCCGCTGCCTCCACACTCTCTCTGACCTTCTGTCTTCCATCTCTCTTCTTTCAAACAGTCTGCCTGTTCGGTTTCTTCTTGAACCTTCGGGATCTTTCTCCGCTAGTCTGTACCGGTTGACCTTCTCGGTACCGTGCGTGTGGCTGGGTGAGAGAGGAAAGGGCTTTGCTGAGAGAGAGAGTGAGAGTTGTTTTCTTGAGGCCACTTGGCTGGCCTGAGGGATTCTCCATCGTTCTTCATTGGAAGCTGTTCATCGTCGCGCACACAGAAGCCGAACTCGCCAAGCTCGTTCGGCTCCCACTGCTGCTCTGACCAAGACCTGAAGGGTCGCGAGGTAAAGTTTACAGCTTTCTGTACAATTTTTATTACTAACCTATCTATCATCTCTGTGAGAATCTGGTACACAACTGGAAGACAGTAAAAGGAAGAGACTGATTGTAATAGATTAGATCTTCTACTTTTTGTTTTTCTTTTGTTCATTTGGAATCTGTAATAGTAAGATAGGAAGGGTTGTAATAGTAAATAGGTTTAGTTTTGGTTGCCAGTGGTATCAGAGCCACGGTTGTCCGCAACAACCGTCCGCTACCACTCGGTTTTCAGATCCACGTGGGATCTGACTCAGGGAAGTCTCTTAACCTTCTCTTTTCTTTTGTTTGTTTTTGTTTTGGTTATTATTAGATCTGCTGCGTTATAACTGTTTTATTTGTATGATTGTTACTGTTTTCTGTTAAAACTGCTCTTGGGTTTGCACTGTTTCTGTTCTCCTGCCGATTTCGTAGATCTGCCTCATTTCACTGTATCTGCTGCTTCTGATTATCTGCTTTGTTATCTTCTGGTTTATTGTCCTGTTTATTCGTATTACTGCATTGCTTCAGTTTCGAACGTGTTCTGTTATTTTGGTAAATTTTCCTAAAATCTAAAACCCAAGCTGGCTGGAGTCCAAGAGACTCCAAGTATCTGTGCCTTGGAGATTTTCATTACCTATTTACAAACACTGCAATATTCGTGATTGATTGTGTTCTGTGTGGTTGTTTTAGCATTTTTCGCCTTTTCTGTCTCGGTTAATCTTGTGTACATCTGCACTGTTCTGGTTGTAAAACATTACTGCGTTTCACGTACTGTATTGTGCCCTTTTTTCTTTAAAGCAAAATCCGGGTATTTTATTTGTGTGACAAACTTCCTTTTTCAAATCTTTTATTTGTCTAGCCATCGATTACTCTTATTTGCCATTTTAATCATGTCTGTTCAAAAGATTGAAACTGACAAATTTGATGGCAAATCTGATTTTGTAATGTGGCGTAGAAAAATGAAAGTAGTTTTAGTCCAAAATAAAATTGCACCCGCAATTTGTAGCCCTGAAAAGTATCCGGAATCTTGGAAGGGTGAAGTGCTTTCTGAAAAACTTGGTGATGCGTACAGTTGCCTCACCTCGCACTTAACCGTTAACGTTTTATGAGAAATAGACGAAAAAGATAACGCTTTTGAGATTTGGACAGAACTTGAAAAACTTTATTTGGGAAAATCTTTATCTAATAAGATTTATTTAAAAGAACAGCTTTTTGGATTTAAAATGAGTGGGTCGAAATCTCTTTCAGAGAACATTGATGATTTAAACAAAATAGTTTTGGAATTACAACACGTTTGTGAAAAATTTTCTGATGAAAACGTTGTTGTGATTTTACTGAATTCCTTGCCTGAATCTTTTAATGATGTTAAGTCTGCTATCAATTATGGTAGAGATGACTTGACTCTTGTTGATGTGAAAAAAGCTTTAAAATCAAAGGACCTTGATTTGAGAAAAGAAAACAAATCTAAAAGAGAGAACCTTTACGTGAGAGGGAGGGTTGACCGGGAGAATCTTTTAGTCACTGTTCTAAAAGTAAAGGGAGGTCGAAATCACAAGATAAGAAAGTGAAGTGTTTTTACTATGGCAAGGAAGGTCATATGAAAAATAAGTGTTTTAAAAGGATCAAAGAGGAAAAACAACGTAAACAAAGTAAGGGGAGCGATAAAAATGACAAAACTCACGATTTTGAATCAGATGGTAATTCAATGTATTCTGAAGTTTTGTGCGTATCCCCTTCCCTTTCTCTTGTTTCTGAACACTGGATTCTTGATTCTGGATGCACTTTTCATATCACACCAAACAAGCATTGGTTTTCAGATTTTAAACCCCTTGAGCATGGAAAAGTTTTTATGGGTAATAATCATGTTGGTGAAATAAAAGAAATTGGAAATGTTTTTATTAAAATGCATGATGGTGTGACCAGCAAATTGACTGAGGTGAGATATGTGCCCGACCTTCGTCGGAATCTAATCTCCCTTGGAGTTTTTGACACAAATGGTTTTCTTACAAATCAGAAAATGGTATTATGAAAGTTTGCAAAAGAGCACTGGTCATGCTCAAAGTTTTTAAAAAGGATGGTCTATACCATTTAATTGGAAAAACTGTTTGCGAAGCATCTGCATTGGTTTCCAAAACTGTTCCTGAAAAGACTTTGTTGTGCCACCGTCGAATTGGCCACATCAGTGAAAAGGGACTACATTGCCTTCGAAAACAAAATCTTTTGGGTGGTGACAAAATCGAATCTTTGGATTTTTATGACCATTATGTTCTTGGAAAACAGCATAAAATTAGTTTTTCAGTTAGCACACACAAGTCAACTTCTGTCCTTGATTATGTGCACTGTGATTTGTGGGGACCTGAAAAGGTTCCAACTTATGGTGGGAATGTTTATTTCTTATCTGTTGTTGATGATTTTTCTAGGCATGTATGGGTATTTCTTTTAAAATCAAAAGATCAAACTTTTGAAAAGTTTTCTGAATGGAAACGCCTTGCAAAAAATCAAACCGAAAATAAACTAAAGACAATTAGGATAGATAATGGCCTTGAGTTTTGTAACAAAAAGTTTGCTGATTTATGTGCATTGCATGGCATTCTGCACCATAGGACTGTTAGGCACAATCCTCAGCAAAATGGTATTGCTGAAAGGATGGACCGTACCATTATGGATAAGGTTAGGTGTCTTATGGTGTCCTCAGGAATCCCAAAACCCTTTTGGAGAGAAGCTGTAAGTACAGCTGTCTACCTCATCAATAGATCACCCTCAACAGCTATAAATTTCAAAACTCCCTTAGAGTTGTGGTCTGGAGAACCACCAAACCTGTCAAACCTTAGAGTGTTTGGTTGTGCTGCTTTTGCACATCAAAAGGAGGGTAAGTTAGACCCAAGGTCAAGGAAGGGAGTGTTTTCAGGCTACCCTAGAGGGGTGAAGGGGTACAAAGTTTGGCTCAAAGGTGAGCCGGGGGTGAGGGTTTTATTGAGTCGGGATGTGGTCTTCAATGAACTTGATATGCCTTGCCTAAAGGCTAAAACCAATCCTGATAGCCCTATTGACATTTCCATAGATGAGAATATTCCCGTGGAGGTGGAGGACACCTCCGAACCTGCACAACCCCACGATCAACCCGAAACCAGTGAAGAGCCGGATATACCGACCAGTCAACAACCTGAAACCAGCACGCTTGAATTTGAAAATTCAGATGATGATGATGAGGATCATCCCGAGGCACAAGCCCAAGCTCTAAGAGACTACCAGCTGTCTAGAGATAGGGTTAGGAGAGAGTCGAGGAAACCCGCTAGGTATGGTTATTCCTACATCGTCTCATATGCCTTTGCTGCTGCATCTTATATGGAAGAAAAAGAGCCTCTGTGTTTTTCTGATGTGTTAAAAAGTCCTAATCGCTCTTTGTGGCTGCATGCTATGGAAGAGGAAATGTCCTCGCTTCATAAAAACAAAACATGGATTCTTGTTCAAAAACCCTCAAAGCAAAAATTAATTGATTGCAAATGGATTTTTAAAATCAAAGAGCCTGAATCTGCCAATGAACCCCCAAGGTTCAAGGCTAGGCTGGTTGCAAAAGGTTTTTCTCAAGTTGAGGGCATCGATTTCAATGAAATACTTTCTCCCGTTGTTAAATATAAAACAATTAGGATAATGCTTGCAATTGTTGCCTTTTATGATCTTGATCTTGAACAACTTGATGTAAAAACTGCATTCTTGCATGGGGAACTTGAAGAGACTATATATATGCGTCAACCACCAGGTTTTGAAGAAAAGGGTAAGGAAAACATGGCATGTCTTTTGAAAAAGTCCTTGTACGGACTTAAACAATCACCAAAGCAATGGTATAAACGGTTTGACTCTGTCATGCTTAAAGCTGATTTTATTAAAAGCAATTATGATAGCTGTTTATATTTTTGTGGTGATAATGTTGAAACTGCTGTTTATCTTTTGCTCTATGTGGTTGATATGTTAATTGCTTGTAGGCATAGAGATAAGATTACTCGTTTCAAAATCCTTGCTGAAGTCTGAATTTGATATGAAGGATTTAGGTTCTGCGTCTAGAATCCTTGGGATGAACATTAGTAGGGATAGAGCTGACCGATCCTTATTCATATCCCGGAAATCCTTCCTGCAGAAAATTGTTTCCAAATTTTCGATGCATTTATGCAAACCAGTTTGCACACCACTTGCTAGCCATTCTCAGCTTTCCGAGAAATCTTGCCCCAAAACTGATAGAGAAAAGAATGACATGGCAAACATACCTTATAGAATGGCTATAGGATCTGTCATGTATTCTATGATATCCACCCGACCTGATATTGCTTATTCCATAAGCCTTCTTAGCCGATTCATGTCTAACCCGGGTAGGGATCATTGGGCAGCTCTCAAGTGGTTGTTACGATATATTAATGGGACTATTGATAGGGGTCTTCTTTATCATAATTGGTCTGCTAATTTTGAACTGGTTGGATATGTGGATTCTGACTTTGCAGGTGATAAAGATGGTAGGAAATCTACCACTTCTTATTTCTTTACTTTAGCAGGCAATTGCATATCTTGGAAATCACAGTTGCAGCCTGTAGTCGCTTTATCGACTACGGAGGCTGAATACATTGCTGCCACCGAGGCAATTAAGGAAGCCATTTGGCTTCAAGGCCTTCTATCTGAATTGCATGTTTTAAATTCTAAAGCTGTGATTTATACTAATAGTCAAAGTTGTCTTCACTTGTGTAAAAATCCTGTTTATCATGAGAGAATTAAACATATAGATGTTAAGTATCATTTCATAAGGGAAAAGGTTTCAAGTGGCAGAGTCAATATTGAGAAAATTAGTACTAAAGATAATCCTGCAGATTTTGGTACTAAAATTGTGACAACTGATAAGTTTTCTTTGTGTAGGAACCTCGTTCATGTAGATGAAGGTTGACTCTTTGAGTCATTGCTGGCTGAAAATTAAATGAAAATATGTTCAAGGTGGAGTTTGTTGGCCTATTGGGCCATTTTTCACATTTTTTAGTTTTCCCTTTCAGCCCTTTTATCCCAATGATGAATACCTTGTGGGCCTCATTAAGAGTGGAGTGGGCTGGCTGGCCTTGATGCTGGGCAGGCCGGGTTCAACCCGACCCAACCCAGGTGACTTGGCTTGCTTGAGCCTCCGCTACCTCCACACTCTCTCTGACCTTCTGTCTTCCCTGTCTCTTGTTTCGAACAGTCTGCCTTTTCGGTTTCTTCTTGACCCTTCGAGACTCTTTCTCCGCTGGTCTGTGCCGGTTGATCTTCTCGGTACCGTGCGTGTGGCTGGGTGAGAGAGGAAAGGGCTTTGCTGAGAGAGGGATTGAGAGCTGTTTTCTTGAGGCCACTTGGCTAGCCTGAGGGTCTCGAGGTAAAGTTTACAGCTTTCTGTACTATTTTTATTACTAACCTATCTATCATCTCTGTGAGAATCTGGTACACAATTGGAAGACAGTAAAAGGAAGAGACTGATTGTAATAGATTAGATCTTCTACTTTCTGTTTTTCTTTTGTTCATTTGGAATCTGTAATAGTAAGATAGGAAGGATTGTAATAGTAAATAGGTTTAGTTTTGGTTGCCGGATCGGCGTAACAGGCTAAAAAGAAGGAGAGGAAGGTAATAAGCGTACAAATAAAGGGTTTCCAAATAAAATGTAATCTTTTATACATGAAAAATGACCACAATTTGCAATCACTAATAGATTACAGTATAAAATTCCCTCTAATGGGAGGACAGTTGCTTCATGTTCCAAGAATTTCTCATGGTTGAAATATATCATTTTGTTTGGAGCCAATGGAAAAGTGAAGAAAGAAACTGTATAAATAAGCTTCTCTCGCTACACTTTCTTTGGTAATGCATGTTTCATCGAAAGAGACAATATATATATATATATATATATGTATACAAGCTATGGTTGAAAATACGTCTAGCTTATCTAACTCACAACGAGACAAGATAATATGAATTGTTTAGTAGTAGAAAAATAAACGATAAGTACAAAGAAATAGTATTCTTAAATATGTGTATCTTCATCGTAAACTTCCACTAGGAAGATTTCGCACATATACCTGCAGTCAATTAGAGCCCATTAAGACACGACAGCTGGAAATAACTCTTGTCACGCTAATATACACTAGAGTTATTTCATCATACCTTCAGTATATGCACAGGTATGACAGTATTTAGCATCTTGATGAACTTTTTGCTTGTAGATCATACACTTTATCGCTCCATCTGAAAGAAAATAAATTTTTAAATAAATCAGATCACATGAATAAGCAAAAGAGATGACTAGCACAATTAAATACCTATAACCCTTCAAAATTCAATCGGATGTGAACAAGGATATAAGATCATAAACCGAAATGACCAACTCCCGTCCAAACAAATAGGTCAAAATATTAATAAAATAGGAAGAGAAGGTACTAAATTAGATTATTAGTACTTTAAGCCTTCTGTTAGAGTCTCTATTAGATTATTAGTGCTTTTCTAAATTAGACTGTCGGTACTTTAAGCCTTCTAATTTAGAGATGTAGTTTTGGTCCAACCAATAGAAACATACAAGAAGAAATACATATATAATGAAGGGAAAGATTACAATTAGATATATTTATTTCTTTCAAACCCTAACCAAGAATTTGGTATATCCTATACTCTTCTGATACACAATTATCATAAACTAAACATTGGATGTAAATCCTGCAACAACAAAGACCTCAAGTAAAACTACCTTTGCAATGTTTTCAGACTTGCTTGGTATAATCACGACGGCAAATCAATGGCTGTTAAACAAACATAGAGAGTTTAATTGAGAAAATTTTTAGAAAAAAATATCCACTAATCCTTTGACCAAATCGTGCGGGAAATCAACAATTAACTTTCTTAATTTCAGTAAATCATATCCTCAACAGGAATCAAGTTCAGGAAACTGAACTCCGTTTTTCCCCGTTTACCAGCTTAGATACTTTGGGGTTATTTTCTTGAATCACGTTCAGATATTAAGGGAAAAAGCTACATATGACGGAGGATTCATTACCACACTCCACAAGATGGAATTAGTGTCGACAATTATAGAATTAAACTTACAAACATACAGAGAAGACAAGAAACCATAGTGGGTCTGGTGGAGTCTGACGGCTCTCGGATGGCAACTAAGGTGAAATGAGAGGAGAGGAGGGGTGTGAGGTGCCTGGAGCTCAAGAGGGAGTCGTAGTGTTAAGAGAATTCTCGAAGGAGAAGAAGAGGAGAAGAAGGAGAAGCTGGAGGCTAACCGGAGATGATGGGAATTCACCGGAGTTATGATGGAGAATTGCGGTGGCGTGGATGTTAATTTGCGGTGCGGCGACTGGATTAAGGTGAAGAGAGAGGGTTTCTGAATAGGAGCAGGGTGGAATCGTGACTGTGGCTGAGTAGTAAAAAGGTTTTCCTTACCAAATTTGTTTAAAAAATAACTTTCCAAAAACAAAAAGCCAAGCAAGTTTCAGGTTTTCTAGTTCAGACTTTTAAGGGCGTTTATATGGTTTTCCAAACGGTTTTAAATGTCTGGATTGGTATCTTTTAAGGCATTTAAAAGGGTGTAGGGAAAAAGTTATATTGAGGCATTGTTTTTTAAATGTCTTAATAAATATGTCACTATAGCCCCTTTTTCTTGTAGACCAAAGTATTCTAAGCCTCCTCTACGTTTATATCATTTGATTACAAGTTAGGCTTTATACTTATCGGTGTAATCATAAGGTTTTCAATTTCTTCATAATGGTCTACTTCGAACCTAAAAGTTTACATCCACACAGAAGATCCAATATTTCTAGTATGATTCTGAGAAATAAGAATTTACTTCATTCTTTATGCATTTTAATGGTCCTTCTTTCCAGCAAATTTTACAGTATCATCAAATGATTTTTCACTCCTGCTCTTTTGTTTTGTTTTGGTTCAACTTTTAAACCACACAAGATCGTGAATTTTTTTCCATTATTTCTTATTAACGAATTAGATCCACTATCGGACTTGAAAAATACATTTTAAAAAATAATGCATTTTTTCATAATAATAATTTTGAAAACCTTCCAACTCACTAATAGCTTCTCAATGATAGCAGCCACTTGGAAGGACTCACTCTAAGTCATCCCTTTATTGTAGATATTGTGCAGAATAACTTTAAACTCGTACACCTGAGCGTGCACCTGACTGATCAAGGCTCTTGGAATCTACCATTATATAATTAATGAACCATCCGACTACAAAATTTATTTGTGGCGGCATCCTTTGTTTTATATTTTTGGTCCAAGGATTACCATAATTCTTTTAACAGTTTTATAAATATTATAACTATACAATGAATTATACAAATCCATCTCCTTCATATAGTTCGAAAGTATCTGCCTTTAAAACTTTGCATGGTTCAAAATTGTCAAGTAAACAACATATTTTATTGTCATATTTAAAGTTTGCTCAATTGAACTTTTCCGACTTTTTCAAGTGACTAGTTGAGACATTAAAAAGTTTAACTGTTATTGAAACAATACTTGAACCACTTGCAAAATTGTTCACATTGACAGTCTCTGTCCCAGCATTACGAATACAACAAGGAATATTTATTTTAGGAATTTTAGAAAAATATATAAATATGTATTCGTAACAACAAACAAAATAGAAATTAAAAATTGAAACATAAAAATAAGGGAACAGAGAAGAAGTATAAAGAAAATTTCGAGACTTATGTTCAACACAATCTCCTTAAAACAAATTCCCTCCCTCCCATATAAGTCCTTGAGGATTCATGAGCATGTGTCTCCCAAGATACAATGGGAATGTGGACAATACTTTGTACTCAAGAGCAACTTTACCAACGAACTTGAACTGAAATATTTGATGAACACCAGAAAATACGCAGAGGAGAAAAGAGATAGGAATTTTAAGAGGAGAATTATTTTTCACCTTAGATTGCAAAAGGTTGGAATACCACACACACACACACATATATATAGGCTACCGAATCTTCAATGTATTGAAGACTGCAATTAAAGTCATCTGTGTGTTAGGTACGTTTCAACATCTACTGCTGAATTAATACAGAAATTATAAATATTCCTTTAAATGCACAGAATTAAAACGTCAGTTACAAAAATTCGTTTTAATTCACTGAATTAGATTGGTGGTTACACTTTAAGTTCACCTTAATAAATGGACAGTTTCGGCAATTAAAACATTTATACTTATTTAAAATAGGATCTCTGCAATTACTAGAGTTACAACTGGTATGTTATATGAGTAATTACACCAATTACATGTATAATTACTACTATTACAAGATGAATTACAAACGTTACAAATGTAAATACAATCCTTTTCAAATTCGTATACATGCAAAACTCATTACTACCTTATAAAAAAAGGTTCAATTTTTTTAACCGTTAAAGATTATTTTCTCATTCACTCTTCTTTAATTCGTAACTTTATTTCCGACATTAACCACCTCAGCTTCTTTGCGCTTCTCTCATCTTCTTTTCTCTTCCCTCCTAAACTCCCAAACTAAAATTGAGATAGAAAGTGAGAGATTTTATCCTCCCACTCCTCTTTTTACTTTTTCTTTCTTTCCATTAAAAATTCTCAAAGAAGGGATCCTTAGCCTACCCTCTTTCTCTCTATTTTTCTTCCTTTCTATTTCTTAATGTTTTTTTAATGGGAAATTTCAATTTCTTTCCCTCAAAGTAGAGACTTCTTCTCCCAATTATGAACTTGAAAATTGAAATTATCGATAAATACTTAATTTTAGGTAATTTATTCTAATCAAGTCTTCCCCTAAATCTCGTCATTCTTTTGATGATTAATGAACTTTCTGGGGTGAAAATAAGTACTAAAAATAATTTAGGATCTTTTCTTATTTCTTCTTCCTCCCTTCTTCCTCTCACTTAGGAATGGTCACGGTTATGGTTGAAATAACTTAACCATGTTTACTAATCGTAGTCAATAGTTAGGTTAACCGTAGTCAATGATTAGACGGTTATAACCGTAAACGTAACTTTAGCTTATGGTTATAGTTAGGGTTTATAATTTTTTTAACTGTTAACCGACGGTTAAATGATTATTTATAATAATTATATAAATAACTGTTAGTTATCAAAATAATATAACTAATCAATAAGTTGTAATATATTTTTTTGAATCAATCATTTTAATAATATTTTTTTTGCTTGACTTGTTTCATGAAAAAAAAAATTTTTTTTGTTAATTTTGCTTGATTTGCTTTATTTGAATGGAAGCCTTATGTCTGTTAGCCTTTTTAAGTAGAAAGATTGAAAGAGCGTTTTTGGTGAAGGAACCTTTGCTAGTTTGCTTTTAAATTTTAAAATAAAATATTTGAATTGATTATCAAATATATTTTTAGTTTTAACAAGATTCTAAAATCTCTTAACATTTTTTACAACGCCTAAAGAAATGGAATATGACGGTTAAGTTTTCTAAAATTAAAACAAACAAACTTAGGTCACATTATTCACTATTATTAAATTGTCTTTGCTAATCTCTCTCTTCATTCTCAAGTGGTCATTTTTCCTTCAGCATTCTATAAAGTCTCTTCATAGTTTTATTTTTCAAGTAGTAATATCATTGCATGTTTTATAAGTTACTTTTTCCTTTAAGTTTTTAGAAAAATGCTCATTTTAATTTTTCCAAGCATAAGGAAAATTTAACTGAGGACTTGCAATTTGATTCTAGCTTTACACCAAATTTATTTTCTATACCATCAACTATACCTACAGGATTAGGATGGAACATCAACATATCTAACGATGGAAGATGCTCATTATGATAGTTAAAATGTTCAAGAACAAATTCAACTTCCCACTCAAGATGGCACTACAAAAGAAGAAGAAAATAGTTCAAGGTAAAAGGCACTACAGTGATTCACTGTTTACTAAACATTTAAAAAAAATCAAGTTACTTACCATCGAAGAAAAGGCGGTTTGCAACTGCTGCAAAAATGGCTACATTTGGAAGAAAATATGTGGTTATAGATCCCTCACATATCATATGGAGCATGAGTATCCAACTGAATACGGCCTCGAGAAGAAACAGAAACAAAAAATCAGGTACATTTCTTCTGACAATAATAGTCCTATTAATACTTTTATATTTTCTAATACTGTAAATAGAGAAGAATTAGCTAAACATATTTGTGTTGAAAACCTTTCTTTTAGTTTTGATGCGAATCAAATTTTCAAAATTATTGTAAAACAGTATTAAATTTGGCATCTAACGTGTTCCACAAATGACACTAGCAAGAATTGTGAAAGATTATATGCAAAGGTACAAAAGAATTGGTTGAGATATTTGCCAATTTAGATGGTAAATTGTCTTTGCGTAGTGATATGTAGAGTGATCATTGGCAATCATATTTTTACATAGGTGTTACATGTCATTTGCTAGATACTAATTGGAATATCTAAAAAAGATTATTTTCATTTTGAATATTTGATAAAAAAAACATAGCGCTAGACATATTTATAGATCAATTGTCAATAGTACTTGAAGAATATGAAATTTTTCAAAAACTTTTTTTGATTTCTTTGGATAACGCTGCGTTTGACACTGCTTCTATTTTCTGATCTTCAATTATTATATGAATCTTCACTTGGTTGAAAATATTTTCATATCATATATGTTTGTCATGTTCTAAATTTATGTGTACAAGATGACTTAAAATATCTCAATCCAAAAATTGATATTCTTAGAAAAACTTGTGCACATTTGTGGTCTCATCCTCAATTTCCAAAAGATATTCGAGCTCGTTGGCATTCTACTTATAAACTTGTAGCAAGAATCTTATCCTCATAAGGAACTTTTGTGTGCATTTTTCACTAATCATGTTAGTGTATCCATTTATTTCCCAAAGATCATATTATAATTGAGCATGTTTTAAATCTTTTGAAGACTTTTTATTGATGCTATATATTCTTTATCTGGATTTTATTATCCTATATCACACTTAGTTATACTTGAATGTGTGAATGTTTCTACAACATTTTCTGAGTATTCCGATGATATTTCTGAGGCTGAATGTGTTAAAGTAATGAAAAGTAAACTATGCAAATATTTTCTAGAAATACCAGACATTTATTTAATTGCCCTTGTTTTTCACCCACATATTAGATTAGATGGATTAAAAGATTATTTGATTGTTTATTATCAATCATTAATTTTTGACAAAGATATTTCGTTATTAAACTTTTCTCCCCCAAATATTTCAAAAATAATGCGAGATGTTAAAAAAATTTATGATTTTTATTTTGAATATAATGCAAAATATGGTCTTACAATTCATAATTCTGAAACTAATACACAAACTTCTTCTATTGTCAAAGTTAGAGTGGCAAGAAAACCCTCTTGACAATACCCATTCTGAACCAATTAGTTTGGGTAGGATAAAAACCTACCTATGGTTGATGGTGGACTTAATTGTACTTAAAGCATTAATATTAGAATGGATTTGAGGATAACCTAAACCCATTGCAAGGATAACCAATGACTAATTTAATGGGCAACCTAATGGGTAGTCCAATGAGCAACCTAATGGATTTTCTAAAGCCCATCTAATTTATCATTCTTTTACCATTCCTACCGTGATGCATGGAAATACGAAAATTAAATGGTACACTATCTCGAGAAATTTGTTTTGCTCATCTCATATTTTTATTACAAAAAAGGTTTGGGATTCGAAGAAAATGGAACTGGTTTAAGGAAAAAACTCTAGAATTGGTTTGCTTTTAGGGGAAAAAAACACTAAAACCAATTTAAATGAAGAAAAAAAGTAACTTGTAAACAACAATACCGGCATGTATTATAATATTTTTCTAGAAAAACATTATGGTACTGTGAACAAAGATACTGTCTAGTACAGTAATTTTTTAAAAAACAAAATGCAGTATCGTGTATAAGGTTGGTATTTAATTTATTTTTTTATAAAATGACATATCGTGAACAACAATATCGGTATCGTAATTTTTTTAATCAAATCACGGTACCATATACAATGATTCTGGATGGTATTGTAAATGTTTTTTTAAAAGTACGATACCGTACAACAAAACCGATCAATAACGTAAAATTTACAGTCACTTTCTCTCTGTAAAATTCACGCTTATTTTTTTTCTATAATTAATGCCCACTTTCTCTCTTTATAATTTATGATACTTTTTTCTCTTTATAATTCACGACATTTCCTCCCTCAAGATTAAAGAAAATTCTGTAAAATAGTTAATGAATTTGTATAAAACCATTTATAAATGAAAAAAAAAAAACAAAAATAGTTGATATGTTTATGCAAATCCATTTGTTGATAAATTATAATGTTTAATAGAATGTTCATTGGGTGTCCATCTAGGACGCCCATGGGCACCCTACAAATTAATGTTTATGATGCTCATGTGTGACTCATTTAAATCTATAATCCATTTAAATCCACCCAATTTAGCCCATTACTCTTTAGGACATGGGTAGACATTTAAATATTACCTATGTGTCCATTTAATAATATTTCAAAAACCCATCAAATCCACCCATTTGCCGCCCTTAGTCAAACTTAACAAGACACAACAAATGTTATAAAAATGACGTAAAAGGCCAAAAGGATCATCAAGTTACAAATTGGAACTTGATACTTTTCTAAACTATTTCATTTGAGTTTGACGAGACATGTGATGAAAAATTCAATATTCTTAATTGGTGGAGTCAATATGGATGTCGTTCCAATATTAGCATTAATTGTTAAAGAAATTCTGGCTTGTCCTATCTCAACTATTGTTGATTAAACTTTTAGTGCTAGTAAAAATAAATTAAGTGAAACTCGCTCTTTAATGTTTCTGATATCATTAGAGGCTCAAATATTAGTTGAATATTGGACAAGAGCTGAACGTCATCAACAAGAAAATGATTGCATTAACACTTCGAAGTCATTCGACTATGATATAAAAGGAACAAATGATACATATAGTGATTAAAATTAGACATGATAGAGGGATTTTTATTATGTAAGATAAAATAATTACGATAACTTTGATTCTTTTAAACCCTCCGAGGATACGTGGATAGCTTAATTTTATTTATAAAAATTTAAGTTCAAGATTCATTTTTAATATTTTTCTATGTCTTTTTTCTATTTTGTTATACAAAGTAATTATTTTATTTTTAAAAAGACGGTTAAAGGTTAAACTTAACTAAGATTAACAGTAATGTTAACCGTAAGAGTAGAAAGTTCGAGTGCCTCCCAAACTTTCACAAATTTTGATTTTTGATCCTAAACTTCAAAATGACAAATTTTGGACCTCGAATCTTAAAAACGTACAAAAAACGATCCTTCCATCGCATTTAACTGTTAAGCCTTTAATGGTTAAACAAGTCAAGGGTATTATTGGAACTTCACTTTTAAAATTTCTCTTTTAATCCTTTAAAATCTAATAATAATCAATTAGGTCCCTGCTTTTAATTATTAACTTTTCAAAGGATCTAACACTAATTTCTGGACAACCCTAATCTATAACATTATATTGTTCTTTCATTCAGCCTCCTCCTAGTACTATAAAACGGGCTGAATCGGCCCGGATGGGACCGGACCGTGTCTGGCCCGTGCTAAAACGTCCAGTCTAGACTGATTTTTGGCGGGCCGAAATTCCCATAATCCATATCCACCCGCGGTCAGCCCATGGATAAACGGGCTAGCCCGCAGGCTTTTTCCTTTTTTTTTTTTTTAATTTTTTGAATAAAAGTTATTTTTAAGCTTGAAAAATATTAAAATTAGTTTTATGTAAAAATATTCAACTAATCATAAAAATTATACTAACTTCGAAATATGAAATAAAATAATTACACATAAAACACGTTATTTTTTTATAAAAATTATTTTTAACTTTAAAAAAATATTAAAAATTAATTTTTTTAAAAAATATTCAACTAATCATAAAATTACACTAATATCGAAATATGAAACAAAATAATTACACATTAATAACACCTAAATAATGTATAAAAAACGAAAAAAAATCAAAATGGGCCAGCCCACGAATCGCACCGAATTGGACTGCAAAAGCCCGCACCCAAAACGGACCGGTCTGGTCCAGATTGATTTTTGACGGACCTAATTATCAAATTTGATATCCGTCTTTTTTACGGACGTTTCGAGCCAGCTCGCGGGCCGAGGCCCGTTTTGACAGTGCTATCCCTCCATACCCACACATTACCAGTTAATACCCCCACTGCCTTTGAATCACCACCACCCTCGCCATCGGACCACCACAACCTCCGCTGCCGCCGGATTCAACTTCTCCTTCTTCTTCTTCTTCTTCTTCTTCTTCTTCTTCTTCTACTGCTGCTGATTCATGTTCTTCTTCTTCTCCTTCTCCTTCATCTGCTCCTTCTCCATGAGTATTATGAGAACCGTAAGTGTTCAAAATCTTTTTCCACAGAATTTTCTTGACCAAAAATTCGACCATCCAAAAGTTCATTTCCAATTTCTTTGACATCCATAGTCCAAAGAAACATGCCCCTCTCTTATGCACACTCATCCACAGATAAACAATTATCCCAAACAAAATTTATACAATAACATTTCTAATAATAAGACTGAAAGAAAAAAGGCATAGCCCTTTCTACGGATTTAGCTCAATTACTTTTATCTAGGTCAAATAAATCACTTCTATTTTCTCTCTTTACGATTTAATTATGAGAAACCAACATTTCAACTATTTATTTTTCTATAAATATTCATTTTAGTTTGTATCAAATATTCTTTTGTTTCCTGTAGATACTAGGCAAAACCTTGCAATACATTATTGGATTTCAAATAATTCATTGGAGCAGATATAAATTACAGTTATGACTGCCAAATTTCTAGAACAATTAGAGCAATTTGCTATAATGGAATGATTGTTTTCTAAATACTTATTTTACATGTTCTTCTAGTATCATTGAGAAAAGAAAATTGTACTCCGATGGCGGAGGTGGTATTGCGGCAGCGATGGTCCATGGGCAGTTGTGATAGTAGTTCGTGGAAGGTGGGGAGAAGGCTGAATGAAAGAACAATATAAACAATATAATGATACAAACTAGAATTTTTATAAATTAGCATCAGATCCTTTAAAAAGTTAATAATTAGAAGTATAGACCTAATTGAATATTGTTAAGTTTTAATAGATTAAAAGATAAATTTTATAAATGAAATTCCAATTTAATGATTTAATGCTAAATGAGAGGACGAGTTATTTTTTTTATGTTTTTAAAATCGAAGATCCAAATTTTGTCATTTCGAAATTTAAAGTTAAAAATCAAAATCTATAAAAGTTCATGGGGCCACTGAGTAATAAACCACGGTACTCTTCGAACAGTGAGAGAAACCGTGAGAATCTTTGTGGCTTGAATTGATATGGGTTTTTTTTTTCTTTTATTATACCTGTTTTAAAAAATAGCTATTAAAGTAGCCTACCTTTTTTCTTTCTTTTTTTTTTTATCTGGATTGTGGCCATAACGCACAATGGTTCTGCGTTATTACAAACGATGACGCACAACTACTATGCGTTATAACTTAATCTCACATTTCCTCCTAATCCACCGATGTGGCGAATAACGCACAATAGTCGTGCATTATAAAGTAGTGATAACACACGACTATTGTGCGGTATTTGCCACGTAATTTTTTTAATTCTTTTAAGAACTCAAAATTTCTTTATATTTTTTTCAAAACCTATATTTAATAATTTTTAAAAAAGGTTGTACTATATTATTTAACTTATTTTGGTATATTTTTTATGATAATATTTATAACCATTTTTTAAAAGAATATGTTTAACTACTTTATGGAAAAAATATGAAGAAATAATAATAAACATATTGTAAATTTTAATGTCAAATTTAGAGCAATGAAGTAGTAGTTAGAAGAAATTCAAAGAAAAATTTTATTTATAGAAACCCTGTTTTACTGCAACACTTTCAAGAAAACAAACTTATACATTGCTGAACCAGGATTATTACAATTTTTTCTAGTATGTCCCGGCATGCGACATCTGCCACATCTTGGGAGAGAATCAGGATTTCTATAATCCATTTCCCTCTGAAATTGCATGTCCTGTTTCCTACCCCGTTCGTTGTTCATGTTTGGAGGATAAAATGTTAAATTATAAGGAACATCCCTCCAAAAGTTCTCACTTAGGACCGGATAAAAATTCGTTTGGTATGTTTTTCTGTACGTTTCTTGCGAATATATATCTGGCACATAAGTATCTTCTCTCATACCATTTTCTCTACAAACACAAGAGCATGAGAAAAAGGCAATGTATATGTTTGCTATTTTCCGCAACTACATGATTTATTATTCATTCGCAATGTATTGACGTTATTGCTGGTACCAGCAACCCGGATCAGAGATCTGACCATGTATATTCCTTCTTGCGGATTGTAGGTTGTAACTTTGTGTTCTCTTGATTTTGATTCAATCTCAGGAACTTGTCAAACATTCGGTTTGGAAATGGATGCACACAATTTTGGGCCTTTTCACAGTGTTAGTGAAAGTACCTAACTAGTTTGTCAAATATTAGTTCAACCAGGACTTTTAAAGGTACGACCCTAGCTTTCTTCAATACACTATTAAGTGCTTCAGAAATACTACTTGTTATGATTCTGTGTTTGTGTCTGCCATTATGTAACAATGTCTATTTTTTTGGGTCGATTTTCACCAAGTAAATGTAAGCATTCATGTTTCTATCTTGAATCTCTTGCATAATACAGTCAAATTTCCACTGCTTTGACTCTGTTCCGGCCTGCCACATCAATTTTTTTAATTATGTCTTCGTGAAGGTTTGGTTGAAATTTGCTCGAATATGGCGTAAACAAAACTGGTGAACTGTAAATAGAGGTTGCAACAAAGATTGATTTTGAATAGCAGATAAAATCCCTTTGTGGCGATCGGAAATAAGACATACGTGGCAATCTTTGACAACATAATCACGTAGATATTTGAGGAATCAATTCCAACTTTCGGAAGATTCCTTATCAAAAATTGCAAAAGCAAGTGGGAATAAATGATTATTGGTATCCCATGTATTTACAATTAACAGTACGCCTTTATATGGTCCTCGTAGGTGTGTTCCATCCATAGAAATTACCGGCCGACAATATTAAAATCCGTCTATACAAGGCGAAAAACACCAGAAAACAAATTTGAAAACATAGTTAGGGGGACTGCTCGTTCTGTGATGCAAAAACTCGTCGACAGTCCCCGGATTTGAATCCTATACAGCTTGTAAATATTTTGATAAAATATTAAAAGTTGTCTCCCAGCTTCCAAAAATCTTCTATCGCAAATTTTCGAGCATACCATGCCTACTTATACGTACAACCCGTTTTAAATAATACCTGCACTTCTTGGATGACGTTTGACACAAGTATCTCAGGATCGTCGGCAACTAGGTGCGATATTGACATTGAAATAAATTTTGATGACATGTTTCGGTGCTTGTTTTGTTGAATTTGTATAAGGCATGTGTGTTCTTTGACGAATCTGATTATTTCCCAACGACCAAGTGTTGCTTTCTTTTTTATGTGGATGTACCATGAACAGTAATTATAGTCACTGTGATGGTAACATTTTGTGGTCCATGTTTCACTTTTACTTTTTAAAACTCTATATTCACGGCTCACACTAATCGGCCACTTCCGAACCGCACTTATTGCTTGCACTTTGTCAACGAATCTCATGCCTAACTGAATGTCAGTCATGGAATTCTTCCAAACGAGTAACCTTAGAGTACCAGATTCGACAAGGTCATCTATAGGAGAACCCGAGCCCATATCTAGGAATGCTCCCGAATGTGTGTAGTCATACCTGGCGCTGCTGAACCATTAGCTGCTCTCCTATTGCATCACTGCATTTTCAGTGACAGGGTTTACAGGAGTTTGTAACTCTTCTTTTTCTGCGTCATTGTTATCGTCCGAATCAGATTAACTAGATACGACATAATCTTTGTCCGAATGCTCAATTCCATTGTCGTTATTAACGGTTGGGTACAGCATTGACGGTTCATCAGAAACCATCTGTGTTATTGTTGTTACATGTTCCGTCATGTTTATTGTATTTCTATCATGTGTAACTAAAACAGTTTGTTGTTAGATTTGAATGAATTCAATGAGTATTTGAATCCCCTCCTTCGCTAAGTTGGGTGCAATGGTCCAAGATAACGCATTTCATTATCGTTTTGTTTATGCTGAATAAATTAAAGTAAAACATACTATGCTCTTCGTAGAATGAAGGCACTCTCATCATCATTTGAACGCTCTAGAGATTAGGATCCATATCTCGATATTTCAATATTTTTCTTACCAGTTCTGCATGTAATATCATTTGGTTCATTGACAATGTTCAACTTTTCTGCACCACTCCAGTAAAATAGGGACCATACGCATCTCTTGCAATCTTTGAATTCCAAAATATAAAACTCTAACTGGGTGGATTGCGTCCATGTCAAACTGAATTTAGTGGATGTAGATGTGAAGTTGTGAAGTTATGAAGTTAAGGAGTTTAGAAATTGAAAATGAATAAAAGTAGAAGGGTTGTAATTGTGATGGTTGAAGTTTCAGTTGAGATGTACGTATATAGGAGTCTTGCTGTATTTAATAACAGGTACATTTATGACATGTCCATTCATCTAGCTGATCTACTTATCAATAATTCAATATTACCCACATGGGCCTATCGTATACAGACAAACCCTCTACAGATAAACCCCACAACACTTGCACATCCTGTAAAGTGACTTTGACCTTCCACACGTCATGTGAAACGTGTGTGTCTTAGGCCCCTAACACTCAACTAATGTGGTAATAAGTGCGTGGTCGAGACCAATGTAACCACATCTGAAAACTCCTCCTAAACCTGTCCTATCAATAATATCAACCAGCCTGCTAGGGGTTATTATAAAACTGAAATAGACTACGAACAAAACGTCTACACTAAAGATCAGTATTACACGTCTCATGGTCCCTGCTCCATGTCAACCCAGATCTATACTCGTGCTACCTCGTCAAAACATCAGGGTTAGGGGACCCAAATGCACGTGTTCTGGAACTTCTTCCATTTACATTATTTATATGTTAATTTATACACTTTCTAAATTTAAATGTTCACGATTTTAGAATTAACAATAAAAAAATCTGAATTACGTACAAATCCTTGACAGAGAAAAATTCTATCTACATTAGGGTTTTAGAGTTTTAGAGTTTAGGATTTAGCTGGTGCGTTATTACACTTTCAAAGTTTAGAACTTCAAGTACAAATTTAAAGTTGTGAATTTGGACAACAAATTAAAATGTTCATGGTTTGGGGTTTTATGGTTTAGAATAAAAAGGTTTAGAGTTTTAGGGTTTAGTGTTTAATATATCAATATCAGTTGTTATGCTTTACAGTTTAAGATTTTCATATTAGAATTTTAGAATATTAATCATATGAATCCTGTGAGATATAATTTAGGGTTTATGGATTCAAGGTTTAGGATTTTCATATAAGGATTTTAGAGATATAATCATGTAAATGCTATATTTCTCATTGTACACCTTTTAGGTTTTAATAATATAAATGCAATATTTTATAGTTTAGGATTCACAATTTAGAAATTCAATATTAGGGTTAGAGTTTTACAATTTATGTAATCAATATAGGGTTTGGGGGTTTAGGGTTTATGAATTCAATATAGTGTTTTAGGCTTTTACGTATTAGCCTAAACCGTATCCCAATCTTTTTTTAAAAATAAAACTCTTAGTAACTTAAACCCTATTAACATAAAATTATATAAATGCTAACAATATAATATTATATTAAATTAGTGGAACAATATAAACATGCTAGCAATATTTTACCAAAAAGAAACAATCATGATTTATTACAAAACTAAAATAAATTATATAATTGCATAACCAAACCCAAGCATTTCAACAAATCACATTTCCAATAGAAACAAATAGATTAATAACATAATCAAAATATATACAAATTTACCAATAGCAACTCTAACAAAATCATAAAAACACTAAATAGAAAAATAAACTACAAAAAATTGATCAATTATTCAAATAAAATTCAATAACAACAACTCTAAACATAAACCCTAAATCCACATTTACAAAATTAAAACCCTAAAAATAATCAAACTGAAATTCATAAAAATAATTCACAAACCACAATAAACAACAATTTTCACATAAACAATAACAAAATTGAAAACATAATACACAAAAAAAATTTAAAAAATTATAAACATAAGAAAATTTACTTGAAAATGTGAATAAATTTAATTTAGCATTATTTGGTTATTTGGTAATGTTTTCCCCACTGTTCTCCACTCCAAAACTCTAAAAACCTTAATACTCTAAGAATGTGCCAGCGACCCAAAATTTAAACTTTAAAAAATTAGAAAATACAAGTAAAGAGAAGTAGAGGAATAGAACAAGAGAAAGAGAACAAGAGAAGTAGGAAGGAGGCATACCTTATCAGAAAGAGAGGCCCCGGAGATGGCAAAACTGTTGTTCTGAAATCAGGAGTAGTGGCAACGGAATGAAACTTAAAAGAAAATGAGAAGCAAATGGGGCCGCAATGGTGGCTAAAATGCACAGAAAGGGGCGGCAATGGCGGCTAAAATTTCTGAAATGAAATTGGAAATGGTAATTCAAGCTGCAGCGGCACTGAAATGGTAAGGAAAATGAGAGAAAATGAGAGAGAAATGGGAGATGCGGCTAGGGTTGTGGGTTTTTAATAACATGATAACGCACAATGATTGTACATTTTAATGCATAATGATGCATTGCCATTACGCATCATCAGTGGTGATAACACGCAACCATTGTGTGTTATCATCGACCTCAACGCCAACCCAACCACCTCATCGCCACATCCTTGCCACATTATTAAACAAGATTACAGCCCAGATTAAGATCATTATTAGGTATAACGCACAATAAGTACGCATTATTACTTTTTATAACATACAATGGTTGTGTGTTATGGCCAGAATCTGGATACAAAAAAAATAGGCTACTTTAGCAGCTATATTTTAAAACAGGTATAATAAAAGAAAAAAACTATTGATATGCATCTGCTTCTATTTGTTGATAATGATGGACAATAGAGATTGTAGGTTCTTGAATTGGGGGCCCAAACACTTGAGCATCGAGTTCTTGTTGAAATTGATCAAAAACAGGTATATAGGCTTTTTACTTGCTTAACATTGGTGTATACTTTAGCTTCGCTTCCGTTGATTTATGGTCTAAAGATAATATTTTTATAGGTTTATAAAGGCCATCTCCATCTCCAACCATTCTAAACTACAATATTTACACTACTTTTATTCTAACCCAATTAATTTATCTTTCACTTCAAAAAAAAATATTTCACTTAATATTATTTATCCTTCTATTTTTTATTGTTATAATTATTTTTACATAATCAAAATATTTTATTCTTCTAATTCATATTAAAATGTTTGAAAAAATATATAACATAAATTTAAAAATCTAATTAAATCATAATATATTATAAAATACTTCATTTTATTAAACAATTCCAATTGAAAACGTTAAACTATAAAAAGAAAATATAACAAGATCATAACACCATAAAAAATTGATATAATCGTACTCCTTAATATCCTAGAGAACCACGTCGCTCCCACAAGTTTTTTTCTTAATGCATTCTTTAATTCAACATATGTATCCCCGAACAATCTCTACGACAACCACGTCGATTGAACACTATTTTTGATCAATATTTCAATAATATCAGTGGATCTTCAACCTACCTGATTATTGAGTTTAATTTTATTCTATGTGCCAGTTAGCTTTATTTTAGTCTATGTGTGAGTTTAATTTTAGTTTATGTGTCATTTGGATGTGTATTTTGTAACGCCCTACCCCATAAGCACCTAGCATGACTTTAAAATTATGAACGTTATGAAAATAGAGTTTGGATCTATATTGGTGGAACATAGTGTTTTTGATACTTAGTGGTATTTTGGAGATACTTAGGATAAGAATAAAATTTTATTATATTGAGATTTTATTATTAAGGTTTATAAGTGCCTTTAAGTGGATTTTATTTTTAATACTTAGTGTGTGTATTTTAGAAATTTAAATACTTGACATTTTCATATAAGGTTTCAAAAAAAAAAAAACTTAGTAATTAAGAAACCCGCTGCCACCTCATGGGCCACCTGTCCATTTGCTGTTTTTTTTTTTCTTTCCTCTTTTTCCCCCCATTTAGCCACCTTGTTTCTCTATATATATGCATGCATATGTATCTTTTTTTTTTTTTTTTGATAAAAAAGGGCAGTCATATTAGCTTTCTTAAAAGGTTATTTTTATGTTTTTTTTTTATTTTATTTTTTTCTTTCTTCTCTTTCCTTTGTAATTTCATTATAATATCTATATATATATATAGTTTAAGTGTATTGTTTGTTTGTTTGTTTTCTATAGTATATAGTGAGATTTATTTCTAGTTAGATATATATATATATATATTAAGTTAGTTATTTATTTTAGGATTAAATATCTTTAAATGGATTTTTAGTATATAGTATATAGTTAATTATGGTTTTTTTAGGGGAGTAT
Source organism: Catharanthus roseus (assembly GCA_028651295.1). Lineage (NCBI taxonomy): Eukaryota > Viridiplantae > Streptophyta > Magnoliopsida > Gentianales > Apocynaceae > Catharanthus > Catharanthus roseus. Next base: position 11,352,024 of record JAPQWS010000102.1, on the reverse strand, counting down.
ATTTTTTTTAAGAGTATAGGATTTTCGATCTTTTAAAAAATTATTATATATATCATTATATAGGTATATATATACCTCCTAAGTTTAGTTCGTAGGAGTTTGATATTATTTAGGAACTAGGGCTATTTGATCGTTACCCAAGTATTAAATATTTTTGTATTATTATTTTGTAGGATCTTAGCACCAGATCTACATCCAAGTGAGTCCACAAACTCCATTTTATTATGTTATTTTAAATATTACAAGACGTATAAATATGTTTTTTTTTCCGAACCATCACAAATGTTGCTATTTTTGGAACGATATTACTCAGTGTGTTTTTGGAGATGTTCTCCACAATGTGTTACGTGTTTTCTAGAAAAATGCATAGGAGTGGTGCTCCATATAGGTGTTTCTTTTAAAATATACTATTACGATAGTGTATAAGAAGTTCGTTGTACGCAGGTTTTTCGGAAATATTTATATGTTGGAAAATGTTCTAGCTTGAAAAGTTACATGTTTCGATATGCATGAATATAGGCCTGGCATTGGCATAGTTGTGAAATTTGCATAAGCATATGATGACTGGCGGATGAGGGTCTTTGGTGCTTTGAAATGTTGATGACTTGAATCTGTTATGGTGGCCGGGCAAATGGCACTTCTGTTTGTGAATACATATGAAAACCTCATTCCGACCAGGGTTAAAGTTTGTTAAAAATAAAGTGAACGGACACGTTAGCGGATTGCACTGTACTTGGCTAGTCCCCCGTACTAGGGCCTCTTCCGATGACGTCGATGGATTTTTTACTCTGAGGGTGGATCCACTTGAAGAGGGGAGTAGTACTTTGAGGGCGTGGCCCAACCGGTATTTACGTGGACATCACATGATGCTCTGTGGTGGGATGGTCGCCTAGTGGAGAGTCAGGAGGGGCTCGAAACTGAGGTTGGCCCCAGGGCAGGCCTGGTAGGTGCCCCAGGAGTCTGTAGCCTGTTTTGACTAGTGATATGGGAGTGCGGTTGTTTTGTAACTGAGCGCTCGAATGGTCTTTTGCTGGTATTGACTACGAGATGCCGGAACTTGGTTCCGATAGCCTCGTTTTAAGGATCCGGACTTTGTCCGTGGAGCTCCACTGTTGCATTACATGTCCTTTTAAATTTGGGACGTAGAAGCTGCGCTGATGTGTCTTAATTCGCTCAGACTTCCCAGCTGCGCACGAAACCCTCATGTAGGTTCAAGCATCAGTTTTGTTAAAATAATAAAAGAGAATGTTTTCTAATAACATTGCATGAACTGTTTTGTGAAACTGCATCATCATTATCTTCAAAGAAATCACTACAGCACACACACGTGGACTCACTAAGAGTTCGCGCTCACATTTTTCCATATCATTTTTCTTCTCAGATTAGCTCAGGACAGTCAGAGCCTAACAAGCCACTGCGGTTTTAGGCCAGGAGTTTTTGGATCAAATCTCCCCAGAAGGGCATATGTTTATGTTTTACCTTTCCTAAAAAAATTATAATTAAAATTATAATTATTAAAAAATTAAAAAATTTATAGTAAGATCTAATTTTATTATATTGTAAATATTTAACATTTTTAATATTTATAAAGATGAAGGAATAAATTTAATTAAATCAAAGATAAATATTTACCTCAGCTATCTAAGTAAAATTTTTTTTTAAAAAAAAAAAGGAATCTGAAATACCATAGCAAACACGAAAATTGTGTCTAAATTGCAGTATGGGTTGGAGGCCATTTTGACGCTAAAAATTGGAAAATAGCGCATTAAAGTTGCTCTAATCTTTATTGACAAACGCATAATAATGGTTGAACACTTGTTATTTTCACCCCCTTTTTTTGGTCCAAGTAATTTTCTCATCACTGAAAATAATTTAACGCATTAAAATTAGTTGCCAAAATTTCAATCTTTTAGAAAAGTTGTGATTAATGCTATTCAGATAAACATAATTAGTAACTTGTATAGAAGAATGTTTGTGTTGAAACAGACATGGGAGTTCATGTTAGAAGATGGCGTAGGCTTGGCTTCCATATTTATTTGCCTGCAATAGAAATTTGACCTTTAGGTTGGTTCTCAGCTACCTCATAGCGACCACATTTCAAATCCCTCCAGCCAGCAACTAGTTGTTATTTATTCAACCTCTAGTCTAGTTGTTCATGCAAGGCTACTACAGTAGATAACAAATAATGCTCAACTGAGGATTTATAATAAAAACATTTTATGATCGATCAATTTGTTGAGATATTGTATATTGTAGATTATAGCAAAATAGTTAAGATATGAAGTTGAGATATCTTAGGCTTTGAAACAGATACTTTTGTAACTGCACTTTGTAACTGCTTCCTGTTTTATAGGAAACTAGTATTCTGTACAAAGGAAAAAGGAAAAACACAGAAATGAAAAACACAGAAAAAATAGAAGGGAAGTTTTTGTATCAGAACCAAGTTCCTTAATGGTGAAGAGAGATTTTCTTCAGTACTAATGTTGAGATTATTAATCCAAAACATTCTAATACAGCAATAGATATAGAGGAACATATTAATGAGCATATTCAAAGAGATGCCTATCATCTGGCATCCTCAGACAGTCCGCACTTGATTCTTACTTAAGGGCAGCTTAAAGAAGATAACTACGACGAATGGGTAAAAGAGATGCGCTTAGCGTTGTGAGCAAAGAAAAAACTCGGATTTGTGAAAAGTACGATTCCGAAACCAAAATCTGGCACTATAGAAGAAGAAGAATGGTGGACCATCAATACCATGGTAGGTTCGTGGATTTTAAATACCAGTGAACCCAACCTTAGGACAATCATGGCGTATGCGGAGAGATGTGATGAATTGTGGGCAGACTTATGAGAACGATTCATGTCAAGTAATGCACCAAGGAAACACGAGCTCAAAACAACGTTAGTCAACTGCAAGCAATCTGGTAAGTCTGTTTCAGCCTATCATGCGAAACTTAAAAAAATATGGGATGAACTAATCAACTATCAATAGCTACCTGATTGTACCTGCGGAATGCTTAATGAATTGATTAAATAAAGAGAGGAGGATAAAGTTCACCAATTTCTGATAGGGCTAGATGACTCCATGTTTGGAACTGTTCATTTGAATATTTTACAAATGGAACCTATTCCGAACATTAAAAAGACATATGCTATGATAATTAAGGAAGAGGCTCACAGAAAGTTGATTAGAAATACGGAGGTTGGAAATGAGGCTATGGCATTTGCAGTTTCAAGAACTTCACACAATTTAATTCATTACACTTATTGCTTCAAGCAAGGTCATGAGGCGAAAATTTGTTACCTCTTGGTGGCATATCTGGACCACACGGCAGGTAGGTGGAATGAGAGGTGCGCGGATTTTGGTGCCGGAGGTCGCTGTGGAAGAGGTAGATAGAGTAGAGATAGAGGACGCAGCAGCAGGAACTTCTTTGGCCGCGGACAACCTGAATCAACTCCAAGAAAATCGGGATGGGCTGCAGCAGCAATGCGCATCAGACAGTAGCAACGACGTTGGGCTTCGTTGGTGATGGTGCACGCCACGGCTCGTCAGGAGAAGATCAGAAGAATATTAATAGAACTGCTGTGGTGGACGATTCCTCGAACGGAGCTAGTGTCGCCGGAGCTGTTGTAGTAGATAGATCCATCGGATTTCCTGGGCTGACTGCAGAACAGTGGGGACCCTTCATTAATTTGCTGAACAGTCAGCCAAAGTCCTCCCCTTCAAATAATGAAACCCTCTCTGGTAAGACTGAAAATAAATGGATTTTAGATAGTGGTTGCTCACATCACATGACAGGCAGGAGAGATTTTTTGTCATATATCAAATCCTCTGTTCCTTATATTATTACTCTTCCAAATAGGTCTTAAACCATCGGTAAAGAATTGGGGTCAATCTGTTGCATTCTAATCTGAAAATCGATAATGTGCTGTCTATTCCTAAGCGTCGATGCATTCTTTTGTCTCTCTCCCAACTTTCCAAGGCAAATAATTTTTTTATTATAATTAACGATAATGTGTTGATGTTACAGGACTGTATCTCGGGAAGAAGAGAGAGAGATGGGGTATACTACTTTAGACAAATTCCTAAACAGTAGTATGTTGGCTATTCTGTTCAGCAATTTGATTTGAGTGCATTATGGCATAATAGACTAGGTCATCCTTCTAATTTTGTGCTTAAGAATTTACTGGGACAGACATTTAATTTCGATTCCTTGGATAAATGTGCAATTTGTTTACATGCTAAACAAACACGTGAACCATTTCCTGTTAGCTTAAATAATACTACTGCTTCATTTGATTTGGTGCATTGTGATCTGTGAGGGCCGTATAAAACTCTTTCATCTTGTGGGGCAAACTATTTTTTTACTGTTGTGAACGATTTTCACGATGTGTTTGGATTTTTCTGCTCACAGAAAAAAGAGTGGTAGCACAGACTTTAAAACATTTTTTTGCTATGGTTCAAACTCAATTTAATAAACGGGTCAAGATAGTTCGTATAGATAATGGGACATAATTCACTTGTCTAAGGTCATATTTTTTGGAAAATAGAATATTACATCAAACGTCCATGGTACATACACCCCAACAAAACGGCCGTGTAGAGCGTAAGCATCGTCACATCCTTAATATGGCTCGTGCTTTGCTTTTTCAAGAAAATTTACCAACACAATTTTGGGGGGAATGTGTTCTTACTGCTCGATACTTGATTAATCGTACTCCTCTGTCAGTGTTCAAAGGGAAGATACCATTTGAACTTTTATTTAACAAGGCACTATCATACACTCATATTAAAAGTTTCGGTTGTTTGCCATTTGTACATGATAATGGACTTCCTAAAGACAAGTTTAAACCTGAGGGGCGGAAATGTGTGTTCGTGGGTTATCCATATGGGAAAAAAAGGTTGGAAATGTTTTGATTTGCAGACTCATGACTTCATTATTTCTTGAGATGTTACATTTGTGGAAAATAATTTTCTATTTTTTTCTGAGACACGAGTGGTTTCGCCTTCCAAAAATAGATTAAATTGCGAGTTTGGTGAAATTCCCAGAAACAGCTTGGCAGAAAGAGGGAGAAGTCCAGTAGTAAGATGGAATAGTCCAGCCCACTCTTTTGAAGTAGGTCAGCAAGGGAGTCCAAGTAGAAGGGATATACAAACAGCCCAGCAGCCCACATGCGATGCAGCCCATCAGCAGATTCATCCTCCGTTAGTTGGGCCACTTGCGTCTGGCTTAACCCAGCGAGCTAATGCTTCCTCACGAGCTGGGCCGATGATGTCTTCTGGGCCGCCTGCGCCGGACTCAACCCAACGAGCTCCTTCTTCTTCACACGCTAGGGCGATAGTGTCTGTTGGGCCGTCTTCTCATAGCTCATCCCAGCAAGCTGTCTCTACCCTATAAGTTGGGCCATCTGCATTTGGGCTGCGTGGTAATCTGGAGGAACCAGCCCAGATAAGTAGAAGCATGGAGAATCAGCTATCTTCAACAACTAAGAGCTCATTCTCAAAACCCGAGGCCATAAGTTTTGGGGAAAATTCAGATGGCAATTCTGGTAATTCGGATTCCAGCAACTCTAGAAATTCTTCCAGGTCATCTGAATCTTCAGGCGGTGAACAACAAAATGGGATAGGACTATTGAATCTCCGTCGAAGTAATAGGCCACATCGACCACCTGGAAAACTAAAAGATTATGTCTGTCATACTGTGTTGTCTAATCCTGGTATATCTCTCTTCTGCTTCATCTTCTCCTTCGGTTTCTCCAGGTACATCTGTATCAGTAAACTCATTATGTTTCTTATAATAAATTTTCGCCTTTTTACCGAAATTTTGTAGCAGCAGTCAATACAGGGACAGAACCGACCACGTACACCAAAGCAGCTTTGGTACCAGAATGGCGGCTAGCTATGAAAAATGAGATGAAGGCTCTTAAGAAAAACAGAACTTGGACCATGACAAAATTACCTCTCGGTAAGCGTGCACCTGGTAGCAAATGGGTATATAAAATTAAATATAACTCAGATGGCTCTATTGAACTTTACAGAGCCAGATTATGGTGTTTGGAAATACACGGCAGGAAGGAGATGATTACACATAAACATTTGCACCAGTAGCAAAAATAGTGACTGTAAGGACATTGTTATCAGTAGCAGCCGCCCGGAATTGGGAGGTTCATCAGATGGACGTTCACAATGCCTTCCTACATGGAGATTTGACCTAAGAAATTTATACGAAACTTCCTCCCGGATTCCACACTTCAGACCCACATAAGGTTTGTCGTCCCAATAAATCTCTATATGGACTCCGTCAAGCTCCACGATGTTGGTTTTCTAAACTTACGGAGTCACTACATCAGTGAGGGTTTGTGCAATCGTATGTTGATTACTCTCTGTTTACATTTAAGAAAAATAATATTTTTCTTTGCATTCTAATTTACGTGGATGATTTGTTAATTTCTAGTAATAATGTGGCCTGTATTCATAAATTAAAAACCTACCTAGGGTCATGTTTTCATATGAAGGATCTAAGTCATCTTAAATATTTCTTGGGAATAGAAATTGCTCGCAGTCAGATTGGTTTTATCTTAGTCAATGTAAGTATGCTCTAGAAATTATTTCTGAAACAGGGATGCTGGGTTCTAAGCCTATTTCTTTTCCATTAGATCCGAACCATCAGTTGGCTAACGCTTCTGGAGAATTCTATGATCAACCAAACCAATATCGTCGTCTTGTAGGAAAGTTGATTTATTTATCGATCACTCGTCCGGACTTAGCCTACTTTGTACATTTGTTAGCCCAGTTTATGCAGAATCCACACAAGGAACATTGGGAAGCAACACTTCGAGTCATCTGTTTTCTTAAAGGTTCTCCTGGATAGGGGATTTTATTTCGTGCTAATACGCCTCTGCGATTGATCGCTTATTACGACTCAGATTGGGCAAGTTGTCCAATTACACGACGTTCGGTCACTGGATACTTTATTGCTCTTGGATTCTCCTATTTTTTGGAAGACAAAGAAACAACATACAGTTTCACGGTCGTCCATCGAAGCAGAATACTGATCCATGGCATTGACGTTATGTGAATTGAAGTGGCTATGACAACTTCTCGGAGATCTTCAAGTATCGGTAAAACACTCCATACCACTTCATTGTGATAGTCAAGCAGCTATTTATATTGTAGCAAATCCAGTTTCATGAACGTACTAAACATATTGAGGTAGACTGTCATTTTATACGTGATGCTTTTCAAGCTAATCTAATTAATCCTGCTTACATTCCAAGTAATTCGCAGCGTGTCGACCTTCTCACCAAGGCGCTACATTTGCCTCAATTCTGTAAGTTATCTGTCAAGTAGGGCATTTGTGATCTGCATGCTCCAACGTGAGCGGAAGTGTTGAGATATTGTATATTGTAGATTATAGCAAAATAGTTAGGATATAAAGTTGAGATATCTTAGGCTTTGAAACAGATACTTTTGTAACTGCACTTTGTAACTACTTCCTGTTTTATAGGAAGCCAGTATTCTTTACAGAGGAAAAAGGAAAAACAGAGAAATGAAAAACAAAGAAAAAACAGAAGAAAAGTTTTCCTACTGAAATTTGTTTGCCTGCAATAGAAATTTGACCTTTAGGTTGGTTCTCAGCTATCTCATAGCGACCATGTTTCAAATCCCTCCGGCCAGTAACTAGTTATTTATTCAACCTCTAGTCTAGTTGTTCCTACAAGGCTACTACAACAGATAACAAATAATGCTCAACTCAGGATCTATAATAAATGATCAATTAGTTTCTCACAAAAATTAGTTTCTTTTATTCTACAGCATGGACCAGACACAAGGATAGCTGGCTATAAAACTCACTTCTATGTATAAGAATTTTCTCTGACTTGCTTAGTTTCTTAACTACTAAATGATGACAGAATAAATCAGTTCAACCAACTACTATGTTGGATGTGGGCAGTCAGTTTAACTTGGCAACATTCAATAGAATTCAATGATTCATTACCCATAAGAAGCGATATCGAAACAACCTATTCATCTCAAACCTTGGTACACTCAAGATAATGATACTATTGATGGGGTCGGCTCCTCACTCCACTCTGGTACTCTTTCCATGGCCCTCTGTTGTATCCTTGTTTTATGTTTGTTTTCATTCTGTTTCTGCGTCATTTATATAGAAGCAATTTTGAATTTGATAATTTCAGAAAGGGCTGCAAAGGCATCCTTGAGTTCTACTGAATAGACATAATTCTTTTTTGCATATAGTTTCCTTGTCTTGGAAAAAATTGTATAATTGCTTCACTTTTACTTATGTTATGCACATAAAATCTTCGCCATTATGGACAAGGTTCAAATCCCTGACAGATTTTATGTTTATACTGTGAATCTATTGAACTTCTTCATATTTAGAATTATATCATTTCTTTATTTTGATTTCTCTAGAGTTTTTGTTGGATATGGCCAAAATGAATAACAGGTATACAGAGGGTATTTCGATCAAGACTCCTCCACCCTCAGCCTCGAGGAAGTTGTTTAGTTTCTTTCTTCTTTATCTGTTAGGATATTTTGGAAGAATTTAGTTAATCATCAGCTATTTATTGCTCTAGTAGATGTATAGAGTTGAGTGAATTTCTTAGTGAGTATTTCCTCATCAGGTAACATGGATAACTTCTGGTTGGATCATAACATTTACTAATGGCCACTGCCTAATTATGGCAGATATTGTGCTTGTATGGATCTCCTGATAGGCCTAGAGAGGTTGTGCTCTCTCTATCCTTGGCAGTAATGATCTCTCTCCTTTGCAGATATGTTGCTATCATGAATTCTATTTTCTCAGCTCAATGGTCAATGGTAAGTTAGTGTTGCTATTAGCCTATTACTTGTTTTTCTTCGGGAGAGCTTGGTGTGAACTCCTTCAAGCGTGAATGAAGTCCAAATCCTTCCCAAGATGCTTTTCTCTTCAAGAGGAACTTTGGAGAACTATATATGAGAACTTGATAAACTAAGGGGGAAATTTGCAAGAAATTAACTAAGAAGAACACAACAAAACCTTCCTATCTTGAAGGATAATCAACAAGGATTATTAGAAGCCTTACCGATTCTCCACTCATGAGGAATGACCTAACTCCAAGCAACACTAGCTCTGAAGCTATCACCTCAAGGAGATACAGGAATTTGGGGAAAGAACAAGAACTCTTGAATGGAAATTCAAGAATTTCTTGGCTTGATTTTACAATTGGGAATCACTAGTTTACAAGCACAAGAAATTATAGAACCCTAAGTTTTTCTCTCAAACATTCATATATTTCAGTCTCTCCTTCAAATGGCTGCAAAAGAAGTATATAATCTTTAAATGATTATCATCCAACCCTAGCTATTAATCTAACGTAAAAGAAGCAGTTGTGCACTTAGACCACTTAATTACAAGTGAAAATGAATTAAGAAACCAAATGAGGGGTCAAAAAGGCTTGAAAGGCCTTCAGTTTTCTCCTAACTGAGACCTCCGTTCGTAGGTCTTCTTCCTTCCACACTTGTGGTTTTGAGCCTTCTAAGTCTTCCACTCTTGCTTCTTTGGGTTCCCTCTCTTGTACCTTGAATATTAGGAATGTGTTGGATCTATTTAATATTACAACGACTATTTACTATTACAAATATAGAAAAACACAACGGAATAAAAAGAAAAACAGCACTAAACTATTACAGAAAATGAATCTTCTCTGCTCCTTGTTCCCGATCCACACCACACGCAGGAAATGGCAAATCTGAAATAATAGTTAGAATAAAACAGAAAAATGAACACGTACCTACTGACACAGTGTCGGAACGGCAGTTGTGATCGTTCCCTCGAGATCAGCAACTATGGTTGCCGAGGAGCAGCGTGAGCCGTGGTGAGGCACCGATACCGTTAGGTGGTCGACAAATGGGTCTCTCAATCTTGGGGGCCTCAAGGAACAAGAAGACTCTTTCTCTTTCTCTTACCCTCTCGGTTGTCTCTCTCTTTCTTTTACCTACCCAGACTGACGACAACAACCAGAGTGCCACGCCGAAGCAACAGAGATGGGAAGGTAACGGCCGAAAATCAACGGAGACAAAAAAGAAAGAAGCAGAATAGACGTGCAGAAGCACGAAAGAGAGAGGCAGAAAAAGAAGGAAGAGGAGACTCAAGAAGGCTGTCAAAAAGAGGCAGCCAAAAAGACGTGCCAACCGAGGACCAAGTCTAATAGCCAGTCTTTTTATGAGGCCCACCAGTTTAACATCATTTAGAGGTGGATATGGGCTGGAAAAATGGAGAAAATATTAGCAAGAAACATACCTAAATGGCCTACATTCTCCACCTCGAACAATATTTTTCCAACCATCAATTGACTCAGTAAGAGTCAAACCGCGTCCTAGTGAAGGAAATCCCTGCAAAACATAAACTTGTCAGAGCTCACAATTTTAGTACCAAAATCTGCAAGATTATTATCAGTACTAATCTTATCTATGTCAACTAAACCATTAGAGACTTTTTTCCTAATAAAATAATATTTGACATTCATATACTTTGTCCGTTCGTGATAGGCCAGATTTTTACATAAATGTAAACAACTCTGACTGTCAGTATAAATAATAGCTTTTGAATGTAAAATGTATAATTCATTCAATAACCTTTGAAGTCAAATGGCTTCTTTGATAGCTTCCATAGCTGCAATATCTTCAGTCTCGGTAGTTGATCAAGCAACTACTGGCTGCAGTTGCGATTTTCACGAGACGCAATTACCGCTAGGGTAAATAAAGAGGATGAGTTAGATTTTCTACCATCCTTATCACCTACAAAATCGGAATCAACATAACCAATTAGTTCAAATACATCAGAATAATTATGATAGTGTAAGCCCCTATCTAATGTTCCGTTAAGGTAATATGGTAACCACTTGAGAGCAGATCAGTGATCCCTCCCAGGGATAGACATGAATCTGCTGAGAAGGCTTATAGAAAAAGCAATGTTTGGCTGGGTGGATATCAAAGAGTACATAACTGAGCCTATGGCCATTATATAAGGGATATTTTCCATATCTCTTTTCTCACTATCGGTTTTAGGACAGGTTTTGTTAGAAAGTTTGAAATGGCTCGCAAGTGGGCTTACACGGTGCATTGAAAATTTGGATACAATTTTCTGAAGAAAGGGCTTTTGAGATAGAAAAAGTGAATGATCAGCTCTATCTATAGTAATACTCATCCCAAGAATCCTGGATGCAACCTCTAAATCCTTCATATCGAATTCAGATTTTAGCAAGGATTTCAGATCATCAATCTTAGCTTTATGTTTGCAAGCAATTAGCATATCATCTACATAAAGCAATAGATAAATAGCACTATCACTATTATTACTAGAGAAATAAAGACAACTATCATTGTTGCTTTTAGAAAAACCAACTTTTTTAACATAAAAAATCCACCTCTTGCACCATTGCCTGGGTAATTGTTTAAGTCCGTGTAGAGACTTTTTCGAAAGACACGCCATGTGTTCTTCACCTTTAACCTCAAAACTACGCGTCATGTGTTCTTTACCTTTAACCTCAAAACTTGGTGGTTGACGCATATATATAGTCTCTTCGAGATCCCCATGCAAGAAAGTGGTTTTGACATGAAGTTGTTCAAGATTGAGATCATAGAAAGCAACAAGAGCAAGAATAATCCTAATCGTTTTGTATTTAATGACAGGAGAAAATATTTCATTAAAATCAATACCCTCAACTTGTGAAAAACCTTTTGCAACCAGCCTGGCTTTGAACCTTGGAGGTTCATTAGCAGACTCAAGCTCTTTTATTTTAAAAATCCATTTGCAATCAACTAACTTTTGTTTTGAGGGTTTTGGAACAAGAATCTAGGTTTTCTTTTTATTAAGAGAAGACATTTCCTCATCTATATCACGTAGCCATAAAGAGCGATGAGGGTTTTTAAGACATCAGAAAAAACACAATTGTTCATTTTCCTCCACATAAGATGCAACAGCAAATGCATATGAAACTACGTAGGAATAACCATATCTAGGGTGTTCCTTAGGTACTCTTCTAACCCTATCTCTCGCAAGCTGGTAATCCCTAAAGGCTTGAGCTTGGGCCTCAGGATGCTCTTCCTCCTCATCAAAACCTTCAAACACAGGGTTAAGGGTTTCAGGAATACTAGGAGGATCAGGTGTGCTACTGGATGGTGTAACTAACTCTCTGTTGGTTTCACTCTCCTGTGTGGATTCTAAAGAGGGTTTAGAGGTGACCCCTCACCACCACAGGAATACTACTAGGTGTGGGAACACTCGGTGGACTATCGGAAATAGGTTTATCCTTAAGACAAGGCATATCTAACTCGTTGAAGATGACATCCTTATTGATAACAACCCTTATTCCCGATTCTCCATTTAACCACACTCTATAACCCTTCACCCCGCTAGGATACCCTATAAACACTCCCTTTGTAGACCTAGGGTCTAGCTTACCCTCCTTCTGATGTGCAAAAGCCGCACAACAAAAAACTCTAAGGTTGGACAAATAGGGGGTTTACCACACCAAAGTTCTATGGGAGTCCTAAAGTTTATAACTGTAGAAGGGGATCTATGAATGAGGTAGATAGCTGTGCTAACGGCTTCCCCTTAAAAGGGTTTAGGGACAACTGAACATACTAAAAGACATCTAACCTTATCCATAACGATACGGTTCATCCTCTCAGCTACTCCGTTCTGCTAGGGGTTATACCTGACTATCCTATGATGTAAGATGCCATGAGATGCACACAAATTAAAAAACTTCCGGTTACAAAACTCAAGACCATTATCAGTCCTGATTTTTTTTATTTTATTTCTAGATTGATTTTCGGCAAGGCATTTCCATTCACAAAATTTTTCAAAAGTTTGATCTTTTGTTTTTAAAAGAAAAACTCAAACATGCCTTGAAAAATTATCAACAATAGACAAGAAATAAACATTACCAAAATAAGCTGGATTCTTTTTAGGTCCCTATAGATCGCAATGCACATAATCAAGTATAGCAGAAGATTTAGGCGTGCTTGTTGAAAAACTAGTTTTATGTTGTTTTCCCAAAATGCAATGGTCACAAAAATCCAAAGAATCAATTTTGTCACCACATCAAAGATTTTGTTTTTGTAAATAATACAGTCCCTTCTCACTAATATAGCCAATCCGTTGATGCCACAACATAGTTTTCTCGGGACCAGTTTTTGAAATCAAAGCAGTTGACTTACAAATTGTTTCGCCAATAAGACTGTATAAACTTTCTCTTTTAAAACCTTTTAGCATGACTAGGTTTCCTTTGCAAATGTGTAAAATACCATTTTTGGATTTAAAAGAAAGACCAAGAGAATACCATATTTCCAATGTCTTTAACATCACAAACTTGATTGTTTCTCATGTAAACCTTCCCTTGATTTAAGAGTTTCAAATCTGAAAATCAGTGTTTGTTGGGTGTCATGTGAAATGTACAACTAGAATCAAGAACCCAATGATAAACAACTTTAGAACAAGAAGGGGAAAGGGGAACACACAAAACCTCCGAAAACATAGAATTACCATCTGAATCAAAATCATGAGTTTTGTCAATTTTATTACTCCCTTTGCCGTGTTTACGTTGTTTTTCATCTTTAATCCGTTTAAAACACTTGTTTTTTATATGACCCTTCTTGCCACAATAAAAAATTTTCACTTTGTTCTTTTCTCGAGATTTGGACCTCCCTTTACTTTTAGACCTGTGACTAAGAGGTTCTCTTCGGTCAACTCTTCTTCGCACATAAATGTTTTCTCCATTTGATTTATTTTCTTTTTATAAATCTAAATCTTTTGATTTCAAAGCGTTTTTAACATCGGAAAGAGATAGACCATGTCTACCATATTAAATGGCAGATTTTACATCGTTGAAAGAATCAGGTAAGGCATTTAATAAAATAACAGAAATATTTTCATCAGAAAATTTCTCTCCAACGTTTTGAAGTTCCAAAACGATTTTATTTAAATCATCCATATTTTTTGAAAGAGTTTTTGACCTGCTCATTTTAAAACCGAAAATCTTTTCTTTTAAATAAATTTTATTTGAAAGAGATTTTCCCAAATATAATTTTTCTAGTTTAGTCCTGATTTCAAAAGCATTGTCTTTTTCGTCGATTTATCGTAAAACATTGTCGGTTAAATGCAATGTGTGGTATCTGTGCGCATCACCAAGTTTTTCAGTAAGGAATTCGCTCCTCCAAGATTCCGGATACTCTACGGGGCAACAAATAGCGGGTGCAATTTTATTTTATATCAAAACTGCTTTCATTTTCCTCTGTCACATTACAAAGTCAGATTTGCCATCAAACTTGTCGGTTTCAGTTTCTGGAACCGACATGTTTTAATGGGAAATAGGAGTAATTTAATGGCTAGGAAAAATAAAAAATTTGAAAAAGTTTGAGTTTAACAATAAAATACCCGGATTTGTTTCCTTTTGTTTTGTGAAAAATGGCGCAAATATGTGGGGCACAAATCCCAATAAACACAAAAGCAGTAGCAAATATATATATAACTGATAACGAGAAATAAAGGTAGAAGCAGTCAAACCACAAGACAGAAAAAGAAACACAGAAAGAATATTGCAAAATAGAGTAGCAACAAAATATTTGAAATCAGAAAAAAGCGCCAAGGTACAGCTACTTGAAGTCTTACGGACTCAAGTCAGGCTTGGGTTTTGTGTATATTTAAAAAAAAAAAAAAAGAAAAAAAGACCAGATAACCCAAAAACAGTAACAACAAAATTGGAATGGCGCAAAAGAATCAATATTGGCAAAACGGGAGAAAACCAGCAATAATACGAAAAACAATACCAACACAGTAAACCATAATACGGTTCTGATCAGAGAGAGTAAACAGGAATGCCAACAGAATAGCCAACAACGAAACCGAGCAACAAGAAAAATAATAACCGAAAAAAAACAGAGGAAGTCAAGCAATACTTCACTGGCCGGATTTGAAGAACTCAACAGTTCCTCAGATCTGGAAATTTCGAGAAGTTGCCAGCGCCATTGAAGAGCACCAGAAAGTTGTAGTCGTTTCCGGCCTCTGATACCACTTGTTGATCTATTTACTATTACAATGACTATTTACAATTATAAATATAGAAAAAACGCAGCAGAATAAAATGAAAAATAGCCCTAAACTATTACAGAAAATGAATCTTCCTGCTACTTGTTCCCGATCCACACCACACGCCGGAAATGGCAAATCTGAAATAATAGTTAGAATAAAATAGAAAAATGATGAAATACCAAACACTTACCTACACGGCGGCGGTGATCGTTCCCTCGAATCACCGGCTATGGTTACCAAGCAGCGGCGTGAGCCGCGGTGAGACACCGGTACCGTCAGGTGGTCAACAAATGGATCCCTCAGTCTTGGGGGCCTCAAGGAACAAGAAGACTCTTTCTCTTTCTCTTGCCCTCTCCGTTCTCTCTCTCTCTCTCTCTCTCTCTCTCTCTCTCTCTCTCTTTCTTTTACCTACCCAGACCGACGATGACAACCAAAGTACCGCGCTGAAGCAACAGAGACGGGAAGGTAACGGTCGAAAATCAATGGAGACGAAAAAGAAGAAAACATAACAGATGTGCAGAAGCACGAAAGATTTTGGCAGAAAAGAAGGAAGAGGAAAGTCAAGAAGACTGTCAAAAAGAGAAAGCCAAAAAGATGTGCCAACTGAGGAGAGAAAATGAGATATATATAGTAGTCCCATGTCACCTACCCGGCCCGACCCGGCATCTATTTGACAAAGTCTAACAACCCAGTCTTCTTATGAGGCCCACCAGTTTAACATCATTGGGAGGTGGATATGGGATGGAAAAATGGGGAAAATATTGGGAAGAAATTGGCCCAAAAAGCCTACAGAATGTTTTGGTGCTTCTTTGTTATTCATCTTCTCCTTCCAAAGAATTCCAACAAGGTCTTGAAAATTCTTCTCTAACAATGCCACCATCCTTTTGTACTGCTCCTCTATCTTTCTAGCTATTGCCTTTGTTTCCTTGTAACAATTCCAGTATCTCTCGTACATCTCGAGTCAGATCAGAGCTCTTTACGTAGTTCCATGAATTTATTTTCAAACGCTAAAATTTGTAGTTAGATATTAACCTTTTTGTCTACAAGGAATATCTAATTTGACATTCCTTTTTCTTGCTGGTAATTTTGCTAATTCTGTTGTTTCCATAGTTGGTCGAGCTGTCCAGCATTAAGAACATCTTGTGCTGTTTGCTCTTGTTAGTAGATTCTGTCCCAAGTGCAATTGATATTTCCCTTTGATTCTTAATCACGTATGGACCACTTATTGGTCCTCTTAAGTAAGGTATTGGAAATGGAAGTTAAATTCGGGTTGGTATGTGTACGCAAATCTTTTTTTTTTTCCAACATTTTCCATTTTGGATTTCATGTGTGCTTTCACAAATAATTTAAGTTTCATGAAACTTGAGGAAAAATAATCACTTCTCTAAACTAAAAACTAACCAAATAAAGCCTTTGTGGGTGCATATGGATTGAATTTAAGCACAAAAACAATTTTATTTCTGTACTTTGAACCCCACATCAATCACTTTTTATGCATTCCAAGAAAAAAAATCTCCATTTTTTTCAAATTTAAATCTAATCCAAGTGCACCCTAATTTCTCCTGAACGGCGAGGATGAAAATACAATAAGTAGTTGCATTTGCTTGACATCTAGTGAAACTATTTACTTATTTCCCTACTTGGCTCATCATTTGACTCTTGCATTCAAGCTGTTGGCCATTTGGTCCTTATTTGTCCACATTTTTCATTTTTCAGCCCATTGCTCCCTATGATGATTATGGACTGGGCTCACTAAAAGGAATGGGTTTAAATTTAATTGGCCAAAATGACGGGTCAGGTCGGGCCAACCCGGCCCGCCCAAGGTGACTTGAGTTGCTACATATACTCTCTTTCTATTTTGGAGGCTGTCCTAATTAGAAGGACAGCCTCCCCTTTCTATTTTTCTTCTCTTTTTCATTTCTGCCTTCTCCTCCTTCTCCACTATCGACTGGCTGCCGCTGCTCCCTCTCAATGAACTCTCCACCGCCGACGTCGCGAGTCAGCTTCACCGCCTGACTGCCCTTCCGTGTGGCTGTGTTGAAGAGAGAGAGAGAGAGTGAGCTGAAGGGGAGAGAGTGTAAGAGAAAGTGAGAACGAGAGAGAGAGAGAGAGAAACACTCCCTCGTGAGCTCGGTCCAACTGATGGACCTCCCGCTGCTGGCTGCTCGCTGTCCAGAGCTCGCCGCAGCTCACCCATGGCTCGCCGTCGTCCTCATCTCGAGCTCGCCGCAGCTTCCCGAACCTCCGTTGCCGCCCGTGCCGCTGCTGCTACTGCTCTCGCCGCAGCTCGCACAACTCGTTATGGCTTCTCTTGCTGCTCCTGTTGCTGTTCCCGCCGCTGCTGTTCCATCGCTGCTTAGCGCCAGTGGCCTCCTTTTCAAGATCAGGTAAGATCACGAGCTTATTTCTTTTCTTTCCTACTAACTGTTTCTGTTGCAGTTCTTGGAGTCACTGGAACGGCCTCGCTGGAGAAGAAGAAGAAGAAGAAAAATGAAGCCATTTTCGGTCGAGAAGAAGAAGGAGGACCCGATTGCAATTTTGTAGTAGTTTAAGGTCTTTCTGTTATTTTTTGTTTTTGTAGGATGTAGTAGTAAATAGGAAATTTGTTTAATAGTAAATAGGTTTGTGTATCTATAGATCCGCACAACAGTGGTATCAGAGCCTGGAAACGACTTCAACTTTCCAGTGCTCTTGTGGACTTGAGGCTGGACCTCTCGGGTAACTCCTAATTTCAGCATTCCAGATTCACGAGTCCGTGGATCTTGCTCAAGAAAGCATCCTCTAAACCATCTCTGTTTATTTCGGTCTTTTTGGTAGATCTTTACTATTATTATTTTTGCCTATTTGGTTAGATATGTTGTTTTCTAATAGATCTGCTTATTTGCTTTAAATCTACTCTCACAAATCTGCTATTTTTTTTTAATATAGTTTATTTTCGAAAAATCTAAAACCCAAGCCTGGCTTGAGTCCACAGAGACTTCAAGTAGCTGTGTCTTGGTGATTTTTCTATAATTGATTACAAATTACTGTTATTATTCGTGACTGTTATTTTTTTGTTATCTATGTTGGAAGGCTGTTGCTTAGCCCTTACCTGTTTATTTCTCTATCTCGATTATTTTTTGTGCTACTGCGTTGTTTCTGTTGTGAGATTCTTGCATTTCACTCTTTTTTATTGTGCTGTTCTTCAAAGCAAAATCCGGGCATTTTATTTGTGTGACAAACTTCTTTTTCAAATCTTTTATTTTTCTAGCCATTGATTACTCTTATTTTCCATTTTTTAATCACGTCTGTTCAAAAAATTGAAACCGCCAAGTTTGATGGAAAATCTGATTTCGTAATGTGGCGGAGAAAAATGAAAGCAGTTTCAGTCAAAAATAAAATCGCACCCGCAATTTGTAGCCCTGAAAAGTATCCGGAATCTTGGAAAGGTGAAGTGCTTTCTGAAAAACTTGGTGATGCTCACAATTGCCTCACCTTGCATTTAACCAAAATGTTTTACGAGAAATAGACGAAAAGGACAACGCTTTTGAAATTTGGACAAAACTCGAAAAACTATATTGGGAAAATCCATATCAAGTAAGATTTATTAAAAAGAACAACTTTTCGGTTTTAAAATGAGCTAGTCGAAATCACTTTAAGAAAACATTGATTATTTAAACAAAATCGTTTTGGAACTTCAAAACATTGGAGGGAAGATCTTTGATGAAAACGTTGTTGTTATTTTATTAAACTCTTTGCCTGAGTCTTTTAATGATGTTAAATTTGCTATCAAGTATGGAAGAGATGATTTGACTCTTTCTAATGTGAAAAACGCTTTAAAATCAAAAGACCTTGATTTGAGAAAAGAAAACAAATCTAACAGAGAGAACCTTTACATGAGAGGAAGGGTTGACCTAAGAGAATCTTTTAGTCACCGTTCTAAAAGTAAAGGGAGATCGAAATCACGAGATAAGAAAATGAAGTGTTTTTACTACGGCAAGGAAGGTCATATGAAAAACAAGTATTTTAAAAGGATCAAAGATGAAGAACAACGTAAACAAGGTAAAGGGAGTGCTAAAAATGACAAAACCCACGATATTGAATCAGATGGTAATTCTATGTACTCTGAGGTTTTGTGTGTATCCCCTTCCCCTTCTTCTGTTTCTAATCATTGAATTCTTGATAATGGCTACATTTTTCACATGACACCAAACAAGCATTGGTTTTCAGATTTTAAACCCCTTGATCATGGAAAAGTTTTAATGAATAATCAAGTTTGTGACATCAAGGGTATTGGATATGTTTTCATTAAAATGCATGATGGCGTGACCAGTAAACTGACTGAGGTGAGATATGTGCCCGACCTTTGTCGGAATCTAATCTCTCTCGGTGTTTTTGATTCAAATGACTACTTTTACAAATCTGAAAATGGCATAATGAGAGTTTGCAAAGGAGCACTGGTTATGCTCAAAGGTTTTAAAAAGAATGGTTTATGCCATTTGATTGGAAAAACTGTTTGCGAAGCATCTGCATTGGTTTCAAAATCTGTCCCTGAAAAGACTTTCTTGTGGCACCATCGGATTGGCCACATCAGTGAAAGGGGACTACATTGTCTTCACAAGAAAAATCTTTTGTGTGGTGACAAAATCGATTCATTGGATTTTTGTGACCATTGTGTTCTAGGAAAACAACATAAAATCAGTTTTTCAGTTGGTACACGCAAGCCCATTTCTGTCCTTGATTATGTGCACTGTGATTTGTGGGGACCTGAAAAGGTTCTAACCTATAGTGGCAATGTTTATTTCTTATCTTTTGTTGATGATTTTTCTAGGCATGTGTAGGTATTTCTTTTAAAATCAAAAGATCAAACTTTTGAAAAGTTTTCTGAGTAGAAACGCCTTGCCGAAAATCAAACCGGAAATAAACTAAAGACAATTAGGACAGATAATCGCCTTGAGTTTTGTAACAAAAAGTTTGCTGATTTATGTGCAGTGCATGGCATTTTGCATCATAGGACTGTTATGCACAACCCTCAGTAAAATGGGGTTGCTGAAAGGATAAACCGTACGATTATGGATAAGGTTAGGTGTCTTATGGTGTCCTCAGGTATCCCAAAACCCTTTTGGGGAGAAGCTGTAAGTACAGCTATCTACCTCATCAATAGATCCCCTTTAACAACCATAAACTTCAAAACTCCTTTAGAGTTGTGGTCCGGAGAACCACCAAACCTGTCCAACCTTAGAGTGTTTGGATGTGCTGCATTTGCACATCAAAAGGAGGGTAAGTTAGACACTAGGTCTAGAAAGGGATTGTTTATAGGCTACCCTAGTGGGGTGAAGGGATATAAAGTTTGGCTCAAAGGTGAGCCAGGAGTGAGGGTTATTGTGAGTAGGGATGTTGTATTCAACAAGCTTGATATGCCTTGTCTAAAGGCTAAAACCGATCCTGATAGTTCTACCGATGTTCCCACAGATGGGAATGTTCCCGTGGAGGTGGAGGACACCTCCGAACCCTCACAAGTTCACGCACTTGAACACGACATTAGTGGAGAGTCGGATATACCGACTAGTCAACCAGAAACTGACACGCCTGAATCTGAATATTTAGATGATGATGAGCATCATCCAGAGGCACAAGCACAAGCCCTTAGAGACTACCAGCTGTCTAGGGATAGGGCTAGAAGAGTGTCGAGCGAACCCTTTAGATACGATTATTCATACATTGTCTCGTATGCCTTTGCTGCTGCATCCTACATGGAAGAGAAAGAACCGCTGTGTTTTTCTGATGTGCTAAAGAGCCCTAATCACTCTTTATGGTTGCATGCTATGGATGAGGAAATGTCCTCTCTTCACAAAAACAAAACCTGGATTCTTGTTCAAAAACCCTCAAAACAAAAATTGATTGATTGCAAATGGATTTTCAAAATCAAAGAGCCTGAGTCAGCCAATGAACCCCCAAGGTTCAAGGCTAGGCTGGTTGCAAAAAGTTGTTTCTCAAGTTGAGGGCATCGATTTTAACCAAATATTTTCTCCTGTCATTAAATATAAAATGATTAGGATAATGCTTGCAATCATTGCTTTTTATGATTTTGATCTTGAACAACTTGATGTAAAAACTGCATTCTTGCATGGTGAACTTGAAGAAATTATCTATATGCGAGCGTCACCAGGTTTTGAGGTAAAGGGTAAGGAACACATGGCATGTCTCTTGAAAAAGTCCTTGTACGAACTTAAACAATCACCGAAGCAATGGTATAAACTGTTTGACTGTTTTATGATTAAAGCTGGTTTCATTAAAGTAATTATGATAACTGTTTATATTTTCGTGGTGATGATGTTGAAACTGCTGTTTATCTTTTGCTCTATGTGGATGATATGTTGATTTCTTGTAAGCATAGAGATAAAATTACTAGTTTGAAATCCTTGTTAAAGTCAGAGTTTGATATGAAGCATTTAGGTTTTGCTTCTAAAATCCTTGGGATGAACATCAGTAGATATAGAGCTGACCCCTCCTTATTCATATTCAAGAAATCCTTTTGCAAAAAATTGTTTCCAAATTTTCAATACATTTATGCAGCCCATTTTGTACCACACTTGCGAGCCATTTTCAACTTTTCGAAAAATCCTGCCCCAAAATTGAAAAAGAAAAAGAAAGACCTGGCAAACAGACCCTATAGGATGGTTATAGGATTCGTCATGTATCCAATGATATCCACCCGACTCGATATTGCTTATTTCATAAGCCTTCTAAGATGATTCATGTCTAACCAGGATAAGGATCATTGGGCAGCTCTCAAGTGGTTATTACGATACATTAATGGGACAGTGGATAGGGTTTGCTTTATCATAATTGGTTCGATAATTTTGAACTGGTTGGATATGTTGATTCTAACTTTGCAGGTGACAAAGATGGTAGGAAATCTACTATATCTTATTTCTTTACCTTAGTAGGCAATTGCATTTCTTGAAAGTCACAGTTGCAGCCTGTAGTTGCTTTATCGACTACGGCGACAGAATACATTGCTACCACAGAGGCAATTAAGGAAACTATTTGGCTTTAAGGGCTTCTAACTGAATTGCATGTTCTAAATTCAAATGCTGTTATTTATACTGATAGCCAAAGTTATCTCCACTTGTGTAAAAATCATGTTTATCATGAAAGGACTAGACATATAAATGTTAAGTATTATTTCATAAGGGAAAAGGTTTCAAGTGGCTTAGTAAATATTGAGAAAATTAGTAATAAATATAATCCTGCAGACTTTTGTACTAAAATTGTGACAACTGATAAATTTTCTCTGTGCAATGATCTTCTTCACATTGATGAAAGTTGACTCTTTTGAGTATGTTTTGGCTAGAAATTCAATAAAAATGTGTTCAAGGTGGAGTTTGTTGGCCATTTGGGCCTTATTTGCCCACATTTTTCATTTTTCAACCCATTGCTCCCTATGATGATTATGGACTGGGCTCACTAAAAGGAATGGGTTTAAATTTATTGGGCCAAGATGCCAGGTCAGGCCGGGCCAACCTGACCCGCCAAAGGTGACTTGAGTTGCTATATATACTCTCTTTCTATTTTGGAGGTGCCCTAATTAGAAGGACAACCTCCCCTTTCTATTTTTGTTCTCTTTTTCATTTCTGCCTTCTCCTCCTTCTCCACTGTCGATGGGTGCCGCTGCTCTTTATCAAGGAACTCTCCGCAGCCGACGTCGCAAGTTAGCTTCACCGCCTGACTACCTGTTCGTGTGGCTGTGTTGAAGAGAGAGAGAGAGAGTGAGCTGAAGGAGAGAGAGTGTACGGGAGAGTGAGAACGAGAGAGTGAGAGAAACACTCCAGGTTTTATTCTTTCTTGGCAACTACACAAGTAATATTCTGTTTGGTGGGGCCTGAAGAGATTGCTCATTTATAAGAACTAAATCCATAGAGACTGAGCCATCATTAGTAGCATTCTCTTGTAAAATCTCTGGAATGTAAGATAATATTTGCCAGTTGAGAACTGACTAAATTTGGTATAATGTGAATTACTGCTAGTATTCATTGGTAACATTTGAAATATTTAAGTTTCGGGGGATTCTGTAGCTTCTCCGTCTCTTTGTTCAATTTTATACTTAAGATATATGGGCCTTTCTATATATCGTACCTCATCCTGTTCCTGCTTCATTGATACAATTATTGTGATAATACATTATCTGTATCTTATTTCCTGTCACCAATGATGTTTTATGCCAAGTTACAGTCTAGGCATGATATTTGCAATTTTGTAGCTGCTGAAGTATTTGACTCTTTTCTGCATTTGGATACTAAACAAAGTTTGCTATGACATATGCAGACAGTATTTTCTACTGATTTGCATTCACGTAACTTTTTACAACTACCCAATCCCTCGTAAGTTCTTCAGCGTTTTGCTTCAACGGGAGCTGAACTTTTCCGTGCATGTTGGAATTCACAAATAGCTTAAAGCTTTCATTGCCACATTATTGTTTTAAGTTGTATTATCAGCTTACAAGGTGATTTTATGTTTATTTTATCTTGTTAAACTGTTATTCATCCTGATTGTTACAGCTGAAATGGGATCAAAACTATTCTGACGTTGCACTCCAATTAACTTTGACTAACACATTTCTGAAGCATCTTTTATCCGTTAGAATGGGACACAAGCCATAGAGAGGCAAAGAAATGGATATATATTATTTTGGAATATCTTTCATTCTCATTGCATTTATCAGTTGCATCTGCCAGGTACCACTGGGTAAATGTGTATGTATGACCGGCTCACTCATAATTCTGCAGGTGCTTCTGCCACAAAAGTACAATTGATGTGGGTTTTATATGCTCTGTTTGCTTATCAATATTCTGTCGACTCCAAAAGAAATGTTCCACATGTGGGTGAGCTCCACCTACGTTACATATCTTATTGCTTCTATCAATTATCATACTCATAGGTCTTGGTTTCCCTTTTTCTCTTTAATTATTATGTTGAATTGTGCTTTGTTTCTTTTCCTTAAAAGAATAGATACATGTTTATATGTATGCAATCTGTATGGGTTTCTTTTTCATTAAAGAATACCTATATTTTAGTTATATGTAAGCTAAATTTTCGAGGAGTGTGCCAAGTAAGTATGAGTCTGTACAACGAACTGTTGAGGAAGGAGGTATCAAATGAGAAATCAAACATGCATATCTCTTTTTTAGTAGTCTTCTAGCCCCTGGTCTCATTCTATTGTTTTGCTCTGGCCTGTGCATGAGGCCATGCTTCAGTTTCATGGAACAATTAGTTCATGGAAACCCACTTCATTGTTTTGAAAATAACTCAGCGGAAGACAAGACCATGTTTCAGTTGGAATAATTGAATCAAAGTTGGTATATAGGGTGAGAATACCTTGATAGTTGATGACCTCGTCATTTCACTTGTGGTACGAAACCGATTATTTCTCTGCTGTGATGTTTCCACTACAACCATATATGTGGATGTGTCTTGTCCCATAGATTTTAAGTTGAAGGTCTCTTAAAGATGGGATTTTTTAACCAGCGTTCTCGTTATTTATTCAGTGATTTGTTATTATGTCTTAAAGTGATTGCAGCAGCACTTTGATCACTATTCTGCCTCCATTGTACACTATGTTGCTTGTTGATGAATGTAAAATTTGATTCTCATGATTCTTCTCTTAAATATGCAGATCTGTTTTTGGTCACGCGCAAACAACGGATACTTTTCATCAGATCGGAAAAGAAAGAACTATGTTGGTCAAGTGGGCCTTATTTGCTCACATTTTTTCATTTTTATTTTCAGCCCAATACTCCCTATGATGATATGGACTGGGTTCACTAAAGATATGGGTTGGATTTTATTGGGCCAAGATGCCGGGCCGGGCCTGGCCAACCCGGCCCGCCCATGGTGACTTAGGGTTTCCCTATATATATATGTCCTATTTTTGGGAGCTGCCCCAATTTAGAAAGCAGCCCCCTTCTCCTCTTCTTCTCCACTGCATTTCCAGCTCCTATTTACGCTTCTTTTCTTCCTCCTCCTCACTGCCATTGCCGCCGCTGCACTCCTCCATGATCTCTCAGTCGCCGACGCAGCGATTCGGCACCATTGCCTGACTGCCGTCGGGCGACCGTGAAGGGAAGAGAGAGAGAGTGAGCTGTGAGAGAGAGAGAGAGAGAGAGAGAGAGAGAAGAGAGAGAGAGATAGTGAGGGAGAGAGCCATTCCCCCGGTGAACTCAGTCCTAGCTGAGGGACCGTCGCCGCTGCTCCTGGAGCTCATCCTCAGCTCGCCGGTGGCTCCCGCTGCCGCTGCTGCTGCTACTGCCGGATCGACCGACGCCGAGCTCCGACTTCAGGTGAGTATCTCTCCTTTGATCTTTTCTTGTTTTCTTGCTAACTTCCTTCTGCAGGACCGGCGATCTACAACCGCCGTTGCCGGAGAAGAAGAAGAAAGCTGTTTTCTTTCTGAAGAAGAAAACAGGGACCAAATTTGGGAATAAGAAGAAAATGGAGGACTATTCTGTAAATCTATAATAGTTTAGGGATCTTTCTACAATTTTTGGTTTTTGAGGGCTGTAATAGTAAATAGGAAAGTTGAGTGTAATAGTAAATAGGTTTGTGGATCTAACAATCCACACAACGGTGGTATCGAGCCGGAAACGACTTCAACTTTCGGTCTTTGTTGTGGGACCGCGGCTACCTCTCGGGTTGACCTTCGGACCCACGGGAGCTGTTGAGTTCAGTGGATCCAGCTCGAGGGAAGCATCCTTAAACCTTCTCTGTTTATTTCAACTTTTTTTTGGTAGATCGTTACTATTATTCTTGCTTATTTTGCTAGATCTGTTTATTTTTACATTAGATCCGCTTATTTGCTTTAAATCTACCGTCACGGATCTGCTATTTTGTGAATCTAGTTTATTTTTCGAAAAATCTAAAACCCAAGCCTGGCTTGAGTCCAAAGAGACTTCAAGTAGCTGTGCCTTGGTGATTTTCTGTAACTGATTGCAAAGTGTAGTCATTATTTGTGGTTGTTGATTTTATTGTTATTTGTGTTGGAAGAGTCATTGCTCAGCCCTTACCTGTTTATTTCTGTCTCGGTTATTATTGCGCAAACTGCGCTTTCTCTGTTGTGAAATTCTTTGTGTTTCACCTATTTTATTGCGCTGTTGTTCAAAAGAAAAATCCGAGCATTTTATTTGTGTGATAAACTTTTTTTTTCTTTTATTTTTCTAGCCATTGATTACTCTTATTTGCCATTTTTAATCATGTCATGTTCAAAAAATTGAAAGCCCGACAAGTTTGATGGCAAATCGATTTTGTAATGTGGCGCAGAAAAATGAAAGCAGTCTTAGTCCATAATAAAATCGCACCCGCAATCTGTAGCCCTGAAAAGTATCCGGAATCTTGGAAAGGTGAAGTACTTTCTGAAAAACTTGGTGATGCCCACAGTTGCCTCACCTTGCATTTAACCGATAATGTTTTGAGAGAAATAGACGAAAAGGACAACGCTTTTGAAATTTGGACAAAACTCGAAAAATTGTATTTGGGAAAATCGTTATCAAATAAGATTTATCTAAAGGAACAACTTTTCGGTTTTTAAAATGAGCGAGTCGAAATCTCTTTCGAGAAAAATATTGATGATTTAAACAAAATTGTTTTGGAATTGCAAAAGCGTTGGAGAGAAGATCTCCGATGAAAAGCGTTCTTTCGTTATTTTATTAAATTCCTTGCACGAGTCTTTTAATGATGTTAAATCTGCTATCAAGTATGGCGAGAGATGATTTGACTCTTCTTTGATGTGAAAAACGCTTTAAAATCAAAGGACCTTGATTTGAGAAAAGAAAACAAAACAAACGGAGAGAACCTTTACGTGAGAGGGAGGGTTGACCGGAGAGAATCTTTTAGTCACCGTTTTAAAAGTAAAGGGAGGTCGAAATCACGAGATAACAAAGTGAAGTGTTTTTACTGTGGCAAGGAAGGTCATATGAAAAATAAGTGTTTTAAGAGAATCAAAGATGAAAAACAACGTAAACAAGGTAAAGGGAGTGATAAAAATGACAAAACCCACCCACAATTTTGATTCAGATGGTAATTCTATGTATTCTGAGGTTTTGTGTGTATCCCCTTCCCCTTCTTCTGTTTCTGATCATTGGATTCTTGATTATGGCTGCACTTTTCATATGACTCCAAACAAGCATTGGTTTTCAGATTTTAAACCCCTTGAACAGGGAAAAGTTTTTATGGGTAATAATCATGTTTGTGAAATTAAAGGAATTGGAAATGTTTTTATTAAAATGCATGATGGTGTGACCAGAAAACTGACCAAGGTGAGATATGTGCCCGACCTTCGTCGGAGTCTAATCTCCCTTGGTGTTTTTGACTGAAATGGTTTTTCCTATAAATCTGAAAATAGCATTATGAAAGTTTGCAAAGGAGCACTGGTCATGCTCAAAGGTTTTAAAAAGGATGGTCTCTACCATTTAATTGGAAAAACTGTTTTAAAAGCATCTGCATTGGTTTCCAAAACTATTCCTGAAAAGACTCTGTTGTGGCACCGAAGGATTGGCCACATCAATGAAAAAGGACTACATTGCCTTCACAAACAAAATCTTTTGGGTGGTGACAAAATCGAATCTTTGGATTTTTGTGACCACTTTGTGTTCTTGGAAAACTGACATAAAATTAGTTTTTCGGTTGGCACACACAAGTCCACTACGTCCTTGATTATGTGCATTATGATTTGTGGGGACCTGAAAAGGTTCCAACTTATGGTGGGAATGTTTATTTCTTATCTATTGTTGATGATTTTTTCTAGGCATGTATGGGTATTTCTTTTAAAATCAAAAGATCCAAACTTTTGAAAAATTTTACGAATGGAAACGCCTTGCAGAAAATCAAGCTGGAAATAAACTAAAAACAATTAGGACGAGATAATGGTCTTGAGTTTTGTAATAAATGGTTTCTTTGATTTATGTGCATTGCATGGCATAATACACCATAGGAGTTTGTTAGGCACAACCCTCGGCAAAATGGAGTTCTTTGAAAGGATGAGCCAGTACTATAATGGATAAGGTTAGGTGCCTTATGGTGTCTTCGGGGAATCCCAAAAAACCCTTTTGGGGAGAAGGCTGTAAAGTACTGTCTGTCTACCTCATTAATAGATCACCCTCAACGACCATAAATTTCAAAACTCCCTTAGAGTTGTGGTCAGGGAGAACCACCAAACTGTCAAACCTTAGAGTATTTGGATGTCTTTGCATTTGCACATCAAAAGGAGGGTAAGTTAGACCCAAGGTCAAGAAAGGGAGTGTTCTTAGGCTACCCTAGTGGGGTAAAGGGCTACAAAGTTTGGCTCAAAGGTGAGCCGGGGGTGAGGGTTATTGTGAGTAGGGATGTGGTCTTCAATGAACTTGATATGCCTTGCCTAAAGGCTAAAACTAATCCTGATAACCCTAGTGACATTCCTGTTGATGGGAATATTCCCGTGGAGGTGGAGGACACCTCCGAACCTGCACAACCTCACGATCAACCTGAAACCAGTGAAGTGTCGGACATCACGAGCCCGGTCAGCGACAGGAAACCAGCACGCCTGAATCTGAAAATTCAGATGAGGATGATGGGGATCATCCCGAGGCACAAGCCCAAGCTCTAAGAGACTACCAGCTTTCTAGAGATAGGGTTAGGAGAGAGACGAGAAAACCCGCTAGGTACGGTTACTCCTACATCGTCTCATATGCATGTGCTGCTGCATCTTTTATTGAAGAAAAGGAACCTCTGTGCTTTTTTGATGTTTTAAAGAGTCCTAACCGTTCTTTGTGGTTGCATGCTATGGAAGAGGAAATGTCCTCACTTCGTAAAAACAAAACCTGGATTCTTGTTCAAAAACCCTCAAAGCAAAAATTAATTGATTGCAAATGGATTTTTAAAAGTCAAAGAGCGGGATTACGCTAGCGAACCCCCCAAGGTTCAAGGCTAGAGCTGGTTGCAAAAGGTTTTTCTCAAGTTGAGGGCATCGATTTTAATGAAATATTTTCTCCCGTTGTTAAATATAAAACAATTAGGATAATGCTTGCAATTGTTGCCTTTTATGATCTTGATCTTGAACAACTTGATGTTAACTACATTTTTGCATGGGGAACTTGAAGAGACTATTTACATGCGTCAACCACTAGGTTTTGAGGAAAAGGGTAAGGAGAACATGGCATGTTTGTTGAAAAAGTCCTTGTACGGACTTAAACAATCACCCAGGCAATGGTATAAACGTTTTGACTCTTTTATGATTAAAGCTGGTTTCGTTAAAAGCAATTATGATAGCTGTTTGTATTTTTGTGGTGATAATGTTGAAACTGCTATTTATCTTTTGTTGTATGTAGATGATATGCTAATTGCCTGTAAGCATAGAGATAAGATTACTCACTTGAAATCTTTGCTGAAGTCCGAATTTGATATGGACTTAGGTTCTGCATCTAGAATCCTTGGGATGAACATTTGTAGGGATAGAGCTGATAGATCCTTATTCATATCCCAGAAATCCTTCTTGCAGAAAATTGTTTCCAAATTTTTGATGCATTTATGCGAACCAGTTTGTACACCACTTGCGAGCCATTTTCAGCTTTCTAAAAAATCTTGCCCCAAAACAGACAAAGAAAAGAATGACATGGCCCATATACCTTATAGAATGGCTATATGATCCGTCATGTATTCTATGATATCCACCCGACCTGATATTGCTTATTCCATAAGCCTTCTTAACCGATTCATGTCTAATCCGAGTAGGGATCATTGGGCAGCTCTTAAGTGGTTGTTGCGTTATATTAATGGGACTATTGATAGGGGTCTTCTTCATCATAATTGGTCTGATAATTTTGAACTGGTTGGATATGTGGATTCGACTTTGCGGGTGATAAAGATGGTAGGAAATCTACCACTTCTTATTTCTTTACTTTGGCGAGGGAATTGCATATCGTGGAAATCACGATTGCGGCACTGTAGTCGCTTTATCGACTACGGAGGCTGAATACATTCTTGCCATCGAGGCGATTAAGGAAGCCATTTGGCTTCAAGGCTTACTATCCGAATTGCATGTTTTAAATTCTAAACCTGTGATTTATACCGATAGTCAAAGTTGTCTTCACTTG
Source organism: Catharanthus roseus (assembly GCA_028651295.1). NCBI lineage: Eukaryota > Viridiplantae > Streptophyta > Magnoliopsida > Gentianales > Apocynaceae > Catharanthus > Catharanthus roseus. The sequence continues at coordinate 11,321,819 of JAPQWS010000102.1, read as the reverse complement.
TGAAAAATCCTGTTTATCATGAAAGAACTAAACATATAGATGTTAAGTATCATTTCATAAGGGAAAAGGTTTCAAGTGGCTTAGTTAATATTGAGAAAATTAGTACTAAAGATAATCCTGCAGACTTTGGTACTAAAATTGTGACAACTGATAAATTTTCTTTGTGCAGGGATCTTCTTCACATTGATGAAGGTTGACTCTTTTTGAGTCGGTTGTGGCTGGAATTTTATGGAAAAATGTGTTCAAGGTGGAGTTTGTTGGTCAAGTGGGCCTTATTTGCTCACATTTTTCATTTTTGTTTTCAGCCCAATACTCCCTATGATGATATGGACTGGGTTCACTAAAGATATGGGTTGGATTTTATTGGGCCAAGATGCCGGGCCGGGTCGAGCCAACCCGGCCCGCCCATGGTGACTTAGGGTTTCCCTATATATATGTCCTATTTTTGGGAGATGCCCTAATTTAGAAAGCAGCCCCCTTCTCCTCTTCTTCTCCACTGCATTTCCAGCTCCCATTTACGCTTCTTTTCTTCCTCCTCCTCACTGTCATTGCCGCCGCTGCACTCCTCCATGATCTCTCAGTCGCCGACGCAGCGAGTCAGCACCATTGCCTGACTGCCGTCGGGCGACCGTGAAGGGAAGAGAGAGAGAGTGAGCTGTGAGAGAGAGAGACAGAGAGAGAGAGAGAAGAGAGAGAGAGATAGTGAGGGAGAGAGCCATTCCCCCGGTGAACTCAGTCCTAGCTGAGGGACCGTCGCCGCTGCTCCCGGAGCTCATCTTCAGCTGGCCGGTGGCTCCCGCTGCCGCTGCTGCCGCCGTTGCTGCTGCTACTGCCGGATCGACCGACGCCGAGCTCCGGTTTCAGGTAAGTATCTCTCCTTTGGTCTTTTCTTGTTTTCTTGCTAACTTCCTTCTGCAGGACCGGCGATCTACAGCCGCCGTTGCCGGAGAAGAAGAAGAAAGCTTTTTTCTTTCTGAAGAAGAAAACAGGGACCAGATTTGGGAATAAGAAGAAAATGGAGGACTATTCTGTAAATCTGTAATAGTTTAGGGACCTTTCTGCAATTTCTAATTTTTTAGGGCTGTAATAGTAAATAGGAAAGTTGAGTGTAATAGTAAATAGGTTTGTGGATCTAACAATCCACACAACAACCTACTACTCCATCTGATAATTGACACCAACTTTCCAATCTTGCCTTGGCAATGAAGTAGTGTGCAGTCCATACTTGGAAAAACTTTTGTTGGAAAAGTTAAAAGTGAAACACAAATGACTCAACCCAAATCCAAAATAGGGTGCAGTGGCTACATGTCTCCAGAGTATGCCATTGAAGGATCTTTCTTAATCAAGTCTGATTGATGTCTTCAGCTTCGTGTACTAATCCTCGAAATGGTGGTGAGTGGTAGAAAGAATTCTAGCTCCTACGGTACCAATTTGCCTTAACCCTTTAAATCATATGCAGAAAACGATAACTTTGATATTGCAGGCTTGGGAGGTGTGGAATGGAGTGACATTAGAATCTTATGATGTAAAAAACTGTTGTTATTAAGAACAATTCATGTAGGTCTTTTATGCGTACTAGAAAGTGAAATAGAAATGCCAACTACAGAATTATCTACAAGAAATTTTCAATTGAATCACGGGAACCCAAGTTTTAGGGTCCACTTTCCATTTGGTTTTTAAATTGCACTTGAATTGATCCAATTTCTGTTTTGGATTGAAAACAAAAAAAGCTGATCTGTGAGGAATTGCTTTACCCGTATAGTGTCATGACTAAAAACAACCAAATTAGCGTTGCATAATTATTACCCACCAACATTTTCAACACCTATCTCCTCTTACAGTCTGCAGCATCCGTATGATACCATATCCATCGAACCCTTTCTCGACACACACCACCCCCCCGAATCTAGCATTCGAAACCCAGATATCCATTATATACTGACATGTAGAGAACAACAAACAGAAGAATGAAAGACAGAAACTTCACAGCTTTTCTCCTCTTACTCAAATCCCAATAGCTTTACATACATACAAACAGAGCAAATGCGTCACGAAACCAGCACAACCTTCGGAGTTCCTTCAGAGAGGAGTTTTTTTTTTGGGTAGTGACAAGACTCAAATGAAAATGACAAAAAAGTTTGAGACTTTTACCTTCTGGAACATACTCTTGTTTCAGTTTCACTCTATACGGAGGAAGACAAAATATACTCTTGTTTCAGTTTCTGTTAGACATATATTCAAAATAGGCTTCCTATTAATCATGAACTATGTCTAAGTTGTGTTTCCTAGTTCTATTTAGCTAGGACTTTTACTTCTAATATGTTTCCTAGTTATAATCTGCTTGGGATTTGTCTCTTGGACAAATCTATAAATTGTACACTATTCTCACATTAATAAGACAGAAAACATAAGATTGTTTTCCCCACTGGAAACTTTCATGGTATCAGAGCCAATTGTCTGAAATTTCTCAAAATGAGTAACGACAATATTGGCAATGTTGATAATGACATGGTGGAAGAAAGCCATGTTAACAAAATAAAGAAAGATGCTTATTATGTGGCATCCACTGATGGACCTGGATTGATTTCTAACAACAGTCCAGTTGAAAGAGACAGACACAGATAATAATTATGCAGAATGGGCAAGGGCCATGCGCATGGCCTTGCGATCGAAGAGGAAATTGGGATTCATTGATGGAATAATTCCAATTCCTGAAGGCGATCCAGAAAAAGAAGAAGAATGGTGGGAGATCAATAATCTTGTAAACTCGTGGATTCTCAATACTATCGAACCCTCTCTCCGATCCACAATATATCATTCGAGAGAGGCGATGAATTATGGATAGCCTTGAAGGAACGATTTCTCGTTGGCACCGGCCCCCGAATATATGAATTAAAAGCGACTTTGGCAAATTGTAAGCAAGGCGGTGATTCGAGTACACGTGTATTTTTCACGTCTAAAAAAGGTATGGGACGAACTAGAAAATTATACTCAACTTCCGCTCAGCACGAGACACGAGATCTATTGAATTTTATTATAAAAGAAAGAGAAAACGAGAAGGTTTTCCAATTTTTAATGGGATTGAATAGTGCAATTTATAGCACTTTGTTCGTTCTCATATGATCCAACAAGAACCTATACCCAAATTACGTACCGTTCTTGCTCAAATCGTAAAGAAGAACAACACAAAAAATTCAACACGAAAAGAAGATTATTCCCGGAGATGGTGCCGCCTTGCCGCCGCCGGAGCCGCAGGAGCCGCCGCCGGAGCCGCCGGAGACGCCGCCGGAGTTGCCGCCGCCGCTGAGCCCGAAAAAAATCCTAGATTTTTTTTCTTCATCTTTCTGCTCCCATTGCGAGACGCGCCGGCCCACGACATCACCTAGCTGCTTCCAACTCATTGGCTATCCGGATTGGTGGCCTCGGACTTCTCCAAAAAGCCGGCGGCGCGGCTCCTCACCGGCGACCCAGAAATTCTCGGCGCGGAGGCCGATCTGGGGACAGCGCGGCGGCGAGACAGACCCCAGGGAGGTGGCTAGACCGCGCGAAGGAGGAAGAACGGCCGAGGCATGGGCCTTTTCGACCACAACCGCCGCAGCTCAGACTCTTACGCTCGCCGGCGCCTTTGGAGAAGATGAAGAGGTCGGGCCGATCTACGATCTGCGGGCCGGGTTTCGGGCCAACTTCCCAGCAGAACGGGCGGCTCGGGCGGGCCGGGCCCGAGTACCTTTCCGGCTTTGGCCAGTTGACCGGTGGTCAACTACGTTGATCGCCCTCCAAAACTCAAATAATCCGCAATCCGACAAGCTATCCGGTATGGCAAATTTTTTGGATTTTAGATTCAAGGTGCTCTAACCATATGACTGGTAGGAAATGTTTTTTACAAAATCTACATCCTATCTCTCCGCATATTATCGGGTTACCTAACGGTGCCAAAACTTTTGCTATGCACGAAGGAATGGTCTCTTTAAGTCCTACATTACAACTCCACCGAGTGTTGCTAATTCCTGAATTGACTCGCAATTTAATTTCTTTGTCTCAATTGGCAAGAGATTTGCAATGCTTTATCACACTTTCGACAAATTTTTGTGTTATACGGGGACCAGTATCTCGATGAGGCCGATTGGAGTGGGTGAGCGAGAGGAATGGGATCTTCTTCTACAAACCTTTGGAATTGAAGGAATTATACACTTTCTCTAGCATAGTTCTTGATTCAAGCACACTATGGCATATAAGGTTGGGACATCCTTCAGATTATGTAGTCAATCATTTTTTGGGTAATTCTAAAGACTCTACAACTAGCACATCACCTTGTAATATTTGTCTACGTGCCAAACAAACTCGTGATTGTTTTCCTCTTAGCATCAATAAAGCATCTACAATTTTTGACCTAATTCATTGTGATTTATGGGGCCCATATAAATCCAAATCCACTATAGGTGCTTCATATTTTCTTACTATCTTAGATGATTATTCTAGGGCTATTTGGATATATTTACTGTCAGAAAAAAGTGAGGTTGCTTCTATTCTTCAAGATTACCTTACCATGATCAAAACCCAATTTCACAAAACTGTAAAGACCATCCGTACCGATAATGGGACGGAATTTGCACCCCTTAGGTCGTATCTTACTACCCATGGCATAATCCATCAAACTACTATTCTGGCACACCACAACAAAATGGAAGAGTTGAACGCAAGCATCGCCATATCTTAAATGTAGCTCGGGCATTACGATTTCAAGCCAATCTACTGTAAAGTTTTGGGGAGAATGCATTCGACAGTTTCGCCTATCTCATTAATAGAACTCCCTCAAAAATTGTTACAAGGTAAGACTCCTTATGAATTACTATACCATGCAAAACCATCCTACTCTCACATTAAAACTTTTGGGTGCTTAGCTTATGTACATAACCATGATATCCCAAAAGATAAATTTCAAACCACGCAAACAAACCGTGTGTCTTCCTTGGCTACCCTCTTCATAAGAAAGGATGGAGATTTTACGACTGCATAAGCAGAAAAAATTCTTTGTGTCCCGAGATGTGATTTTTTGATGAAACAAAGTTTCCATTCCATGACCAATCGAGTACTTCCACTTCTACGGACTTCACACAATCTTACAATTTTTGGGGAACAAGTTTTGAGCTCCGAACCACAAAATATCCCAAAGAGGGGGAGTTTCACACACAACACACCAAGCCCGGATCCAACACATCCTTTCCACGACCCCACCTACAAACCCCGAGATCCACCAAATCCTTCCGGGAAGCCCACTAACCCACGGCCCCATCTCCACTTTCGGACCCGGACCCACAACCCAGCAGCCCCGGTTCCACAAGGCCCACCACCAACCTCTCCAGCCGCCTCTCTCCAAACTAGTCCCAATAATACTCCCCGCCGACTTGCCGCATGAAACTCCGCAAATTAATGCCCCCAAGACGCAAAGCACTCGAATTAAACATCTTCCGAGCTCGGCTCCAAGATTATGATTGCAATGCCATATGGAAGTCCTCTTTATCCCATTCCGCCTCTGCTCTCTCACCCTCTTCGGATCTCTCGAGTACGTCCCTTTATCCTATCACAAAATTTGTGGACTATAGTAAATTTTCTCATACACACAGTGCAATTTTTAGCATCCGTGGCAGCGAGAATCCGAGCCTACCACTTACTCTGCGGCGAGTCTCAATCCTCTGCGGCGCATTTGCTATGCGTCAAGAGATTGATGCTCTTGAACAAAATGGTACATGGATCGTAACCTCCTTACCTCCTGGAAAACGTGCACTTTGGGGGAGTAAATGGGTCTACTGGGATAAAATACAAAGCCGATGGCACCATCGAGCGATATAAAGCCCGCTTGGTAATTTTGGGAAACACACAAATGGCGGGTATTGATTTCACGAGACACCTTTGCTCCCGTTGCCAAAATGGTCACCGTTCGTACTCTCCTTTCAGTCGCCATTTGCTCATGAGTCGGCCTATCCATCAAATGGATGTTCACAACGCCTTTTTGCATGGAGATTTACAAGAAGAGGTATATATGCGCCCACCTCCGAGGGATTTCATCCCCAGTTACAAAGGACAAGTCTGTCGTTTAAAGAAGTCTTTATATGGTCTTCGCCAAGCCCCTCGCTGTTGGTTCTCCAAACTCACCACCGCACTTCGTCGGTATGGTTTTTCTCAGTCTTATGCCGATTACTCTCTTTTCACATATTCTCGAGGGAATATTTATCTATGTGTTCTTATTTATGTGGATGATTTACTCATTACTGGAAATTCCCTATCCACACTCGAAAAATTCAAAGCTTCATTGCACAAGTGCTTTCACATGAAGGATTTGGGCTCGCTAAAATATTTTTTGGGCATAGAAATTGCGAGAAACTCCACGGGATTATTTTTATCCCAACGAAAATACACCTTGGCAATTCTCTCTGAAATGGGTTTATTAGGTGCCAAGCCGGCATCTACTCCTGTGGAACCTAATCATCAGCTGGCAAACGCATCTGGCTCATTGTTTGACAACCCAGATCGCTACCGACGACTCATAGGCAAGCTTATATATCTCACACTTACTCGGCCCGAACTTGCATATGCTGTACATACACTTGCTCAATTTATGCACGCCCCTCGTCATGCTCATTGGGATCTTTTGCTATCCGCGTTGTCCAGTTATCCGAAAGGGAGTCTCGGCCGTGGCATTTTTCTTTCTTCTAACTCTTCTCTTTCGTTAATCGCATATTGTGACTCAGATTGGGCCACCCTGCCCGATTACTCGCCGCTCTCTCACTTGGTTATTTTATCTCTCTTGGTGGGTCCCCTATTTCTTGGAAGACAAAGAAACAACATACTTGTTTCTCGTTCTTCTGCTGAAAGTCGAATATCGCTCTATGGCTATGACTTTATGTGAACTTAAATGGTTATCTATTCTTCTGCGCGATCTTCATGTTCCCTGTCACTCGCCCCATTCCATTACATTGTGATAACCAGTGCTGCTCTTCATATTGCTTTGAAAATCCTGTTTTCCATGAACGCACTAAACACATTGAAATAGATTGTCATTTTGTTCGTGATGCTTTTCAAGACGGTTTTATCTATCCCTGTTTATCTTCGAAGTGAGGAGCAACCTGCCGATATTCTTACTAAAGCTCTTCATCCGACCCATTTTCATCGATTAGCTTCCAAGTTGGGCATTTCTGATCTTTATGCTCCAACTTGAGGGGGAGTGTTAGACATATATTCAAAATAGGCTTCCTATTAATCATGAACTATGTCTAAGTTGTGTTTCCTAGTTCTATTTAGCTAGGACTTTTACTTCTAATATGTTTCCTAGTTATAATCTGCTTGGGATTTGTCTCTTGGACAAATCTATAAATTGTACACTATTCTCACATTAATAAGACAGAAAACATAAGATTGTTTTCCCCACTGGAAACTTTCAGTTTCACTCTATAAGGAGGAAGACAAAACAGAGGAAGACCCCAAAAAACCTGTAGGGCTAGAAAATGGAGGATGGACTAGTTGAGACAGTCATTTGTGTTTGTGAACTTATGAAATACTGGTTTTAAAATCCATTGTGGTGTATGGTAAAGAACATTGTTGACTATGTTCATAAAAGAATTGTGGAAGGCTAATGATTCTATGTTGTTTTTTTTAATTACTGTCTCCCTGACAAGATTTGACTGGCATAAACAAACGTCCAATTGTGTCCACTTTATGGGGGCAAGCCTTGTGAAATTACTCAATTTTTACTTTCCCAATCCAAGTGAATTTCATTTCAATTTCAAAAGGAAATTTAAAAAAACACTTCGCGTCATTTACATTTAAAATAAAAAACTCTTATATTATTTCTTATTTCCAATCCAGTGGACCCTCATTTCTCACAAAAAAGTTTGATTACATGAAGATAAACTGCAACCTTCTTTTTCTAAGTAACGCTGAGCAATGAAGGTAAAAGTTTACAGTTACATCCTCTTTGGTATTCCTGGAAAGTTATTCAATACTTGAATTCAAAAGAATTTTATCATTCGCAGTCCAGTTAGAGATTTAAAACATTAGCCAACAAGCAAAATATACATAAAAAACAAATAGTAAGAAAAAATGGTAGGGTTGGAACTCCCTCAAAATAAACAAATTTAATCGAAAAAAGAGCAACATTTTGGGAAGGTTTAAAAAAGGGCAGTAAACATTTAATAGTACCTTTATCTTGGGAGGATTTTTTAACTGCCTCACGTAAATTAGTCTAGGAGGTTTGTAACCTCCGCTAAAAGTTGAAAAACCTACGGTATGCTTGAATTTGTTTTTCAAGTCTTTCTTCTGCAACACCCAAGCTTGCAATATCAAAGTTAATCATTTTCTGCCTATGATTTAAAGGTTAAGGCAAATGGTGGTTGCATATTGAAATTAAAAATTTACATATACTACTAGTTTCAATGCGGGTGATCAAACTGGTAGAAGTTTAGACACAAGACTTGATTGAGAAAGCTCCTCCCATGTTATACCATGAAGACATGAAGCCACTGCGCTGCATTTGTTGACTTAAAGATCAGTTACGTTTTAATGAGTAACAAATCAAATTAATTTATTAAAATATTTTTGCTTAAAGAAAGCTGTGGAGCTAATATGAGTAGAAGAAGAATTGAGCTAACAAGCCGAGCTAACAAGTCGAGTTATTTATCTGGGCAGAAAGAAAGCATATTCGGGTTTGGGGTCGTTTTTACAGAAGCAAAAAATTTGAATGCATTCTCTAGAAATAACAAGGATAAATCAAAGTTGGAGAATAAATGAAAGAGAATGGAAGTTTCCTTATTGATAAAGTGTTTTTACTTTATGCTTTATGGTTTTGTCCATTTACTAAGTGTCATTGTCCTACTCTTGTGTATTTAATGATATTTTCTTTTTTGTGTAGAAATTCTTGGAGAGCAAAACAAGAAAATTGAATTGGCACTCCATTATTGGTGCAAAGAGTAACAAAAGTTGGTCCATAGCCATGTATCAAAATTTAGTGCAAGAAGGGGTCCCTCTACCATGTACAAATGAAGATATATGTGAGATTTATCAAATGAAATATCTCCTAGCTTAATGCTACTCCTTTTGGATAAACATCTCAAAATCAAATATGGAATATATGAGTTGACATACCTTTTACAGATAAGTAAGCAATTAATGCTAGAGATGAAGAGGTATATTCCTTTTGCTATATAACAAGCATGCCCTTGTAAGACAATCAAAGGAAGGTCTTATATATAGATGAAGACTGCATCTCTAAAGACCGGTAGAAGAGAAGAAAAAAGTGCAGAAAAGATAGAAGCAAGAAGAGAAAGAGAGTTTTTGTAGAGAAAGAAAAGTCTTCTTCCTCTCGGCCTTGAGCAAGACATTTCCAAATTGTGAGAGAGAGTGATTTTGTAATAGAAAGATACTATAAGCTGAAAAGTGTATTTCAAATATGCTTCTTTAGGGTTTGCAAGTTCCATTATAAAAACTTGTGAAGTTTCTTCCATGGTGTGAGTGATATATTGTTTCTAGATCTATTGTAGAACTAGTGGCGATAGTTTGCTAGACCTATTTAAAACTAGTATAGTTTGCTGAACTATTGAAAACAGCTTGTAATGGTTTAATCTTGCCTTGCAAGAGATTATTTAGTGGAAACCTTGAGATGGGAGTTCTCGAGGAAAATGGATGTAGGTGTATTACTGTACCATTAAAAAAAATTCTTATGCCTCTCTTATCTTTTGTTTATTCTAAATTTTTCTTACTTATCTTATCTTTTTTTTTTTTTTTTTTTTTTATGGGTTTTCAGTTTGCAAGAATGATCATAATTGATTTTTCTTTGAATACGTTTTTTGCTTTGCATCATTGTGTCCCGCTAACACCTCTAGAGATATAAATTCTTCTTGACTAGGTTATTCTATCTGAAGCTACTTTTGAGGTCCAAGCTGTACTTTAGTTTTATTCTCTGAAAAACTTTTTTTAGGTAAACAAAGTTGATTTTGAAAGACTTATTAATCTCCAGAAAGCTTGTATTAAGTGTGTTATATGATTAACTTTGTCTCACTGAGTCAAGCTAATGGCTTAAGTGACAGTCTCTGAATTAACTTCTTGTTAGATCATATTGATTAGTTTTCATCACTGAGTCAAGCTAATGGCTTAAGTGATAGTTTCTGAGCTGACTGCATTTATTATTCAGATTAGTTTTATGTCACTGAGTCAAGCTAATAGCTAAAGTGACAGTTTCTAATTTTGATTGCTTTTGTTATATTGTGTTGATTAACTTTATTTTACTAAGTCAAACTAATGACTTGAGTGATATTCTCTATGTTGGTCTGCATCGGTTATATTTTGTCAAATTATTATGTTCTAAATTATCTCCATTTAAGTTTGAAAAATCTAGTTTTAAAAGATCTAAATTTTTAATAGATCAAATTTACTCCCTCTTAGACCTAAAGAGACTTACAGCATAGAATGGTGGAAATGGTAGCCCCTGCATCTTTTATTGTATGCATCCCGTCCCATACTATTAGATCTTGCCCAACAAGAAGAAACATTATAACCAGAGAGTTTCCTTTTGTTTGGATGATATATTGATTATAGTTATCCTAGTTATAATCAATATAGGATTCTAACCAAATAATCTCTTATAGAATCCAAGATAATCTAGGAGAATCACATACTGATGTGATATCTCCAACACCCTCCCTCAAGTTGGAACGTGCAAAATTGCATGTCCAACTTGCCATAATTTTCAATTTTTTTCGTAACGTGCAAATTGCACATCTGGTAGTCTTCCACCATCTGTCACTGTGGTCTTTACCATCACTTGCTGTCGCTATGGTTTTTGTCATCAATCGCTGTCGCTGTGGTTTTTTTTTTTTTTGTCATCAATCGCTGTCGCTGTGGTTCTTCCATCAGTCGTAGTCGTTGTGATCTTCTTCCATCAGTCGCAATCGTTGTGATCTTCTTCCATTAGTCGCAGTCGTTGTGGTTTTCTTCCATCAGTCGCAGTGGCTTCCGTAATCTATCATCGAAAATTCATTTGATGTCGCTTTAGAGTTTTTTTCGATAAAGCAACTATCAATGTCCAATTTCAATTTCTAAATTTAGATGCTTCAAATATTTGTCGATGAAGCTACTTGACTTGAATGTGATTTATAAAAAAAATATAATCTCCTAAATTTTTATTGAAGCAAAATTAGAAGAAATATTAGAAACCTAAAAAAAGAACTTGTCCAAACTGAACGAAAAGAATTGTTCAAACTGAATGAAAAGAGAATAAGTCATAGATGTTAAAGATTTTTTTTCTTTTTCTTTTTCTTCTTCTTTTTCAAACCTGACTCTGGCTCTGATACCATGTTAAGAAATTTAGGGCGCAGAGAAGAATAATATTGAATGCTTCAATTGATTGTCTTGATTTTCTTATTCATTATGATCTACTATTTATAGGCTACAAAGTATCCTAATCCTAATCAATATAGGATTCTAACCAACCACTAATAACGAATACTGCTATAATAATAACATAATACAAAGTATCCTAGTTATAATCAATATAGGATTCTAACCAAATAATCTCTTATAGAATCCAAGATAATCTAGGAGAATCACATACTGATGTGATATCTCAAACAATATACATATGAAAGCTAATTAAACTATATCATGAATCCCATGTATATATTGCAAATAAATTGTCATGTTTGATAATGATGTCTCATCTTTCATTCATATATTTGAATCTTTCTCCATACTTAAGGTTCATAATGATTGTTAATATTTAGTAGAAAGTTCATCTTGAGATTTCGTAAAAATTTAATTGTGTGTAAGAATAAGTTTGAGTACGAAAACTGAAATTCTATATTGGATTCTGGAATATGGAACCTATCCAAAGAAATAATTTTGTTATTTCACCTACTCTCTTTATTTTTTATTAGATTTCATATTTCAAATATCATATTATTTAAAAAAATACAAAATTTTAGATGTTTTCCTTTTTCTTGTGAGTATTAAAATGTCCTTAAAACTTTCTCTCTCCTCATATTATGTCTACAAGTTTTTAGGTTATAAAAGTAAGAGATATAGAAATTTATTTTTAAAAGAGAGGATATATTGAGAAAAAATTAATTAAATATTGCATTATTTTCATAATGTGATGTAAAAAGAACACTGGAATTAGTAAAATGTGACTAGTAAAAAAACGGATAGAGCATTATCATACACAGTTTTATATTATCTGTTATTTTAGAACATGTGCACAAGAATTAAGAAACTTATTAGGTTATCTAGAATCAAAAGAAAATGAACTAAATTACTCTTTAACTGTCATTAATAGTTCTAATGAAAGTTTATAGACAATTTATTTAATTCCAACAACATACTGGCACATAGGAAAAATATCATTTTATATTTTGTTGAATTACTAATGTAATAAATATTATAAAACGAGAAAATTATGTATTGATGATAGATAATGTAAAACAAGGGGTATGTCAAAAGCCAGATTATGAAACCGTAGCTTTAATTTGGAGACATGGACAGATCTGTGAATGCTAGAGAACAAAATACGTATTGGGGGAGGGTTAATGGTGATTCAAATGTAGCTGCTCTCTCTCTTCATTCCTCTCTTGACCTTCTTCAACCAAACTTTGCTGTTCCTGTTCAAGTTCACTTATGTTTTGGGCCATTTAAATTTATGCTTTTAACTGCATCATATTGAAACCTACTTCTTATCATTGTTTAGGCACTTATTTTAAATAATAAATTGTTTTTAATTGTTTTTATTGCTTATTATATGTAACCTATGAAATAAATGTTATTTTTAAAGAGTTACCTCAGAATACTTTCAAAATTACTTATTTTTCGAACAAATTATCATAAATATTCATTAATAATTTACGTTTTTCTCAAATTATTCATAAATTGTTATTTAATCTTTTTATATACACGAATTATTTTCTAACTTATTTTGATAAATTATGTATTATGTGGCAGAATCTAACTAAAATAATTACATTTAAGTCACGTATTCATCGGAACAATGGTATGAATAAAAAAACATATGTAAACAATAGTTCTAATGAGCAAGTAACTTGGCGTAATAATTTTAGCCAGATTTTATCACATAACACAATATGTTTGTCAAAATCAATTACTCCAAAATTATTTGTGAGTATAAAAGAATGAAACAAATGTTTATGAATAATTTGAGAAGAGGGTAAATTGTTAAATAAACATTTATGGTGATTTTCTATTATTTTTATTAATGTGATTAAAAATAAAAAAAATATTATATTAAAATTTTAAAAAATTTTCTTTTAAAAAATAAATTTCCTTCTAGCAGCTTCAAAAACTTTCAACAACACCGAATAGCCCCTAAATCATGCTTCTTGATAATGCAATGTTTCCACCCATATATGTGATGATAATTTTGAAATTGGAAATTAGTTGAAAGTTAGTATTGCTGGTGCAAAGTTTAGGTTGTGTTTAATTAATTAGTGGACATTTACCATCAAAATGGGGCAATTTCTTAATATAATTAGAGTGAAGATAAAGAGCTATTTGAATCACCATCAACCTTCCCTCAACAAAGCTTTCTCTCTTCTCTTGCATTCACAAACATCGCCATGCATGTCCCTGATCATAATCTGTTTCTCATCCAAAAAAACAAAACTCTTAATCAAGAGTGTCGTAACTAACATGAATTTTGTGAATAAATTTGAATATAATTTAAAAGTTTATGGTATATTATTTAAAAGAAAATTTGTTACGCCAACCCTATATAAGAAGATAATTAGCACACATTAAAAAGCATATAGCAATAAGAACAAAAATCAAGAATTATCATTATTGACCAAAAAAAAATCAAGAATTACGAGGGTGAAATATATAGTACATACCCATCCCCTATATATATATATATATATATTTCCATCCATGCAAATATATTTTACAGAATCCAAGAGGGTTTTGCAAATTAATCTTGTATATCAACTATGACAATAAACTGGGATTTGAGTTAAAGAAACAAGGAAAATACCTCATGATCATCATCTTTTCACTTGCCATCTTTTAGGGTTGAAAGCACTGCGTGAACTATGTGTAGGCGTGATTTGCCTTTTATAATATATACAAAGGGTTCTTGTTTCTTATAAAAAGGGTTCCTGCAAATATATATATATATATATATTAGCTAAATTGGCTCATGCATTTAAATTAAGCTCATAAATAAGATCATATTCTTTTATATATAACCCTCTTAACTATATTCATTTTTACCTTTCAAACAAAAAGTATATTTTTCTACTTTTTTCTAACTATTTTTTAATGAGTTTAACTGTTGATTTTTTTTTTCTGGAATTAACTATTGAAATTCGAATTATATAAAATGTCCATGACGAAATCTTGTCCCCTTAGCATATAAATTATAACGTTAAAAATGTCTCTTTTCTTGATCTTCTTAATTTTTAATAATACTTCTCATGTGATAAACATAAACAGAATCATTGGTTTGAAAAAAAACAAATTTGAATATGTTTTAGATAGAGAAATTTTATCTTTTAGTGTTTCTTTTGAGTGTTCACGAGGAACATGAGGAAAATATAAAAACAAATAATTTGCTGACTTTTTGTCACTGCAATCAGCCGATTATGTCCATTCTTTACGTGTGTATATATATATATATATATATATTTTGACAGAAAAAAGGAAATTAAACAAATTATAGTAGCCGTTGGTTTATTTGATATATTTTACGTGTGATAATTGGGGGTGGGCCTCTAAAATAGACAGGACCACGAGATGCACAGCTAAAAATGGAATGTTAGATATGTTATTCAATAGTCTGCCATTTGTAGGAGAAAAAAAAGTAATATACATATAGAGCGGTGATTGGTTCTTCAAATCTGAGTCAATTAATCGCTTCGGATGAAGTTATTTTACACCCAAAATTGTGTGTGAAGATTATTTAATTGTCTTGGCACGTAATTTTTTAATTTTGAACAAAAGTTTACGTACGATGCCGATACTTCGAAATTATATCAGGCTTTTCATTGCAAATCGCATAAAAAATTGTTATCCGTCTACTCCAAGTGCATTAGCTCACTCTCGCTCTTTATATCGCCACATCATTCGTTATCTTCTCCATCATTTTCTCCCAGAAAAGTAAAGTTAGTTTAGAGTTCATTTATAACATGGAGCTAATGAGTTCGCCAACGTGAATATTGGACTTACTCCTCGCCTAGCAACCTTACATTTTACTATTGTTCTCACACTTATTCTCCGTAATTTTCTACAGTAAATTAAGTTATTTCAGAGTCGTTATATCTTTTCTAATTTCTTGCTTACGAAGTTCATTTTATGCTTAAAAATATTGGCAATGATGGTTGACTTCAACAATAGTCACAAACGACATCTTGTATCTGTTAACAAGATACGTTAAATAAATACAAACTACATCATTGAACTCTTCATAAGCTCCTTTACTCCGAGGGTGCACCCAAAAAATACTATTAGCCTACCTTCATCATCCATGCGAATTAAATGGAAGAAATCACTATTCTTTTGATGTAATCAGCATCCCCAGCTCCAATGTTCAACCTCCTCACCTTCTGGACATATATAGTTCCTGCAATCTCTTTGCAGACATCCTAATTTATTTGGTCTTCCAGCTTGTACCTCCAAAATTCTCACACTCTTGCTAGGCCTTAGTCTAGTCGTGTCGTGCATTTCCAGTTTCCTCTTCATATTAGGACTTAGATTTCTATGAGGAAGCATAAACCTAGATATAAACAGGTATAGTTCGTGATTGAGTTGTTCCACAACCTTTGAGACTTGCCACATTTTAATATCTCTCAAAGTTGCACAAATACAAACAAGGCGTTCTATCCTCTTTGGCAACTTGTAAGTGCTAGCTTTTCTACATCTACCACAACTAATAGTTTGATATTTTCTGAAATGACCGCTTCTTTTCGAACCATACTTTTTTAGTAACACTAAAACTCTTACTTTTTGAATACTTCTGATATGAATCAAAAAACTTGTTAATGTTGTTGAAATATTTACCTACGCTTATAGGAAGTACTTGCTCTGTTTCTTGGTCTCTTGGTTCTTGGAGTTCTTCAGCATCATCGCCTCCTTCCCATAGCTCGTCTTCCCCGTTTCTACCATCATTCAACATCAGCTCGCCTCCTGATTTAGAAATGTGATTTCCCTCCATTATAATTTATTCTCAAGCTAGAATTGAGAATTCGATGACAGAATATTGGAATTTGATATTTTTTTTGGAAGTTATGATTTGCAAAATTGTTGATATTCTTCGTCCCTTTAGTCGTATTCGAAGAAATATTTACTGGGTTTGCATCTACAGCAGTAGTTATGATGCGTTCCCTTCCTATCTTTTGAGAAGACGTAAATCCTACGTTGGCTTAGCCAGGTACATAGTGACTGTCACGAGCTCGCTACTAGTCAATTGTGTGTTATTACAGCTCGCATTTTGATCGTTGCGATTGAAGTGGAGTTGGCATTTTTACATCTGCATTTCACTGAGCTAAGAAATGTGCAGATTTTGAATGGGTGATGTATAGCTAGCTCGATAGCTCGCCAATATTTTTTTTTTGGGGGATTGAGAAGTTCATACATTAAAAATAGAGGACAAACATAACTACATTATACTTACATTATAGGTGATAAACAATTTATTTTGTGAATAATATATCCATATTATTATATCAAATGACTTAAAATAATAAGTTCCTTAAAACAAAAGCAAGTTATTTGATAAAACATAGTCACAAAAGACAATAACCATCACAATTACAAAGGATACCTTCCTATGTTCATGGAAAAAACACAACCTCGCCATCATCATTAAGAACCATGTAGTTGTCTTAATAGAACGTGTGGTCGGCTAGACCCCAATTGACGTAAGCTAACATAGTATAGGCATCATCATTGATAAGGTTGCAGTACAGGATTTATGGCCACTGTCTCGTTTCGGAAAAGTAGAAGCCAAAGAAATGCAGGCATTGTGGGTAGAAGTACCCGGAGTAGACGTGTTAGTAATGCATTTTTCCGGCAATAAGGGGATGGATGACTTTGTAATACGGGTTGTAGTAAAGACTATAGAGGCTTTGCTCTTCAAAAAAAGTAAGATAGATGAGTAATATGGTGCAGAACATTATAAAGTTTACATTTTTTGTGACAATACTAGACAGCACAACCCATGAGCACAACAATGGAAGTCACAATACTACCAGTCTGGCTGTCATGAGGGTAATGGCGGATAATACCACGTTACTCCATATGCAAGCTTTTAAGAAAGCGAGCACGAGCACCACTAGGAAGTTGAGTCATAATAAAATAGTTTCGAAGATTATGATCATAAGGATGTGTTTTATAGAGATTGAGATGCAACGGTTTGAAAGCATTTATTATTGCGTGTTAATGGATCTTGCACATTGACCTTTGGGAGCTCGTGATTTATCCGTTGCGCATTATTTTTATTGAAACCGTTGCATTTATTTTTACCATTGCAAAATTTTTGTTCAGTTCTTGATACTTTTTAGGAGTTTAATATTCCTAAGTAACAACAAAAATATAGAGGACACGGTTACTTAGCAAAAAACTACAACATCCGACACATAGCCTTCACAGATAGAGCATATAACTTGGATATACCAGCATGAAGCCGCCGAAAGGCCTTGTGCTGTCCATTAAACCCCAACTTCGGTAATATAGACTTGTTTCCGCATCATCGGCAATCACATTGTAGTACATGTCATGCTCCCACCGTGTTGATTCAGGAAAGTAGAAGCGGAAGAAATACAGATATTTTGGTTGGTATTACATGAAGTATACTCCGAGTCGATACTAATCTTCAACCATCACAGGGTAGCTGATACGCAAGTAATGCTCGTAGTTAAGAGCATAGGGGCCTTCATCTTCAAATACGGTCAGGTAGACGCTGAACACGGTGCACAATGTCATGAAGTTGATATTTTTTTCATGACAATACTGGACGGCATACCCAAGACGCACCACAATAGAAGTCATATTGCTACCATTACGATAAAAATCTGTTCTATAACGGATGAACCCACTCAATTCTCTTCGTTACCTTTTAAGAATGGGACGACGATCTGCATGAGGAAGCTCAGCCATAGTAAGAAAAGTTGAAAGATAGTGATGAAAATACCATAAGCCTTCACTTTTTAAATAGAATAAGAGTCTGAGTAATTATGAGTACAATCATCTCAACCGCTATATATGCGAAGTAATTGTGACGCAATGGCTTTCAAACTTCTGACACCTATATATGACTAGTCATGTAGTTATGTTTCGCATGAGATCGCCAATGGTTGATGTATGCATATTTGTGTGAAGTCAACAATCATCAGTTGAGCTCGCTTTTTCACAAGTTACTTATTATCGAGCTCGTCTTTTTAGCTATTTATATTAATCGAGCTCTTTTATCAGTCTATTCCTTTCCATGGAGTATCCAGAGGCAATTGAATGGGGAATTCGAGCTCAACTTGGCTGCTTCAATGAATTACATGAAAAAAATCATAAACTAAAATATTTTTTTTATTAAAAGTTATATAACAGAGGTGTATTATTACATATTCAATAAAAGCCTTTGCATAAAGTGCCCGTCAAATACCATAGAGGTGTCGAGTTCACCCCATCTACCATAATCTAGCATAGTCGCCACATCATCAGCGAACAAGTTGTAGGAGAGGTTTTGGTTCCACTGCAACGCTTCTTTAAAGAAGAAGAGAAAGAATTCCAGATGACTTGGCTTGAAGTTTATTAAGTATATTAAGCAGAAAGCAAAATATCCGATTAACAAGGGTTGCCGCACACGAAATTTTCGGTTGTAGTAAACATGGAAAGGGACTTCATCTTCATACAATGTGAGGTAGATGCGCAACATCATGCAGAATGTCATAAAGTTAACTCTGTTTTTGTGACAGTAACGAATGCCGAGGCCCAGACGCACGATAAAGAATGTGATATTCCTAACTGGGTAATCTGGGGAATGAGTGATAATCTCCCCTAATTGTGTATGCAGCCAATTGCGAAATAGGGCACGTGCAGTGTAAGGAAGGTGAGTCATAGTAAGAGAAGTTGAATTGCTCGTCGTTTATATATAGAGTGTTTTATAATTAACTGTGAAATAGCGATGCGTAAAAGCCAACAGTGAAAGAAGTCTAGGTGGATATTCTTCAAGTCAGGCAAAGGTAAAAAATTTCAATACAAAGTTGATTGACATGCAAGGGTTCAATACAAAAGGGTCAGAAGTTAGAAAAGCATTACATTAACTGCAGTAATCGAAGCGTCGCATCTTAATTCACAGCCCTCGACCTGTTAAGAAGGCAGTGAGATAATTGTGTTGCAAATGTTTCAGAATGACAGTAATGTTAGTATCGATTAAACTCTACCCCAACCATATTGCATCAACAGACGACTGAATCGACCTCGTTAAGTTTCCTTTCTTACATGTCCAAATATAAATACAAAGACTGCATTCCATGCACTCTGGAACTCGGTCTTTATGTCGGGACATAGTGCTTGATAACATAGCAAATTTTTTAAGTTTACATTCAGCTCATAAAATGTAGAAAGTTAGTAAATCATATCACAATTACTGCAGAGTAGATATATATCACACCATATTTACACGCCATTGTAAAACTAGATTAGTTTTAATTCAAAGGACCCTATAAAGCCACACTTCCTATCACATTACATCCTATGAGTGAATTACCTTATGGTGTTCGTCTTACACTCAGTATGTTGCTGCGCAGAGAGTTGTTAGGTGTGATCTATGAAGACAAAGATGCTAGTGATGTCACCCATATTTGTTGTGCATCTGGGCTTTGTTGGGTAATATTGTTATTGGAAGAATCTCATATTTATGTACGTTAGCATTATACCTCGATGGTTTTGAAGGCCTGTAAGCTCTTTACTACGAGCGTTACTATTGCGTCAAAAACCCTTCCATAGTGGCGAATGGTGATGTACACGGTGTTGTTTACTGGCTAATTTTAAAGCATCAATGACGTACCTTCTTCTTTTCATGCTTTCCTCAAGCTAACAAATAGATGTATGATCATGCACCCTACATCATTGCTGCACCTGACGAAGCTACCATGCTCATTTACCGTAGCTGGGGTATAAAAGACATCCCTAGTTCTCCAAGTGATATGGATTATCAAATGATCCCATATTGTTCGATTTAGTCTTACCCGCTTCTGATTTAATTATATTATTTTATTTAATCGCAATATGTTTGATTATCCTCCTATTATAATACATCCCCATATTTTTTAATTCCTTATGAATCTAATAATTCCTCATGCATGAAATACTTTTGACTTAAAGAGAAACGAATTATGATCCAACAGTTTATAGTAATGAAGAATTCCTATAAATACTAATACAAGCTCGAAAATAATGCAACCATGTGATAGGTGAGGTGTATATGGATCGTGCTTTCGTCCACAGTTTATGTCCAAGTTGTACTACTATTTTCCCTCTGGCCGAGCTGGCCTTCTTTGTCTATTCACTTTCGAATTCACTATTTACTACAACAATTTCGAATACAACATCAACAATTTTCAATAATGATCCATACAAAACCGTGCTAATGAATAACACGTAACAAAAAGCTCGCCATCTTCCTAAACACATTATTATTATTATTAGGCGTGCTTGAGTTACTTATACAGGAAATAAGAAGGAGGTAATAAGAGGAATATCAGAGACCTACTTAACTACAAAGCGATAAAATTAGTAAAGTGATGCATCGCATCATATTTACCATCCAAAACCGGTTAAGTAATTAGTAAAGTGGTGCATCGCATCATATTTAGCAAAGTTGATGATACACAGGTAACGAGGGGACATAATTTATCTCACCCTTTTCTTTTCGATGTTTCAAGTCTTTACGATCTACAAAATGCCAAGCTTCATTTATATGCAATAGAAACCAAGCCATCTACCCCTCACAAATAATTGTAATTTGTGAGCTCAATTTACTCATTTGGCAAAAAAGAGGGAGCTAATAAAAGGAATATTTGCGACCTAATGAACTACCAAGCATCACATCTAGAAATCAGTAAAGTGAAGCATTTTGGTTTAATGCATTTACTATGGCGTTTCTTTCTAGTAAAATGGACCCTTATTCTAGCTTTCTCCTATATTTACAATCTTTAAAATAAAAGAAATTCTTCCTATGTGTGATCATATTGGCAATATGGCTATATGCGACGAGTTGGTAGACTGTTGAATGAAATGAAATAACTCACGTAAATATTCTCAAGCATATCTTTTCTTATAAACCGCTGCATTAATGTCAAAATCATCCAATCTTGTTCCAATATTTCATAGACTTAATACTAACACATTTTTAAAAGAACACAATATTTCTTCGGGCCGCCCACCCATTCCCCTAGGCCTTAAGAGCCGCTTCACGGGCTTTTAGCTCTGTTTGCAGAATCCCCAGCATTCTTTCCTTCTCGGTCCGATGCTTCATGAACGTAGCTCAGGTTTTCAGATACACATATTTGTCTAGATATAGGGAGTGGAGGGTGGTGCCATCGAAAAACCTACAGAATAGCTTAGAGAACGCTAACGTCCTTTATGGTTTCCACTAGTTGGCCTTCTACAACGTTAATTCATGAATCACCTCATGCAGATCCAACTCTATAGCCACAAACCCTCCTCTTAGGCTTCGATATACTGTCAACATTATAATGAATTTTTCGAAAGAATACGTATCATAACTCTTAGGCTTCGATATACTTTCAACATTATGTTACACATGTATCT